>JAWDJD010000004.1:143936666-145342500 GCA_035047305.1 Bradypodion pumilum
CTTGGTTATGGGAAGTATAGATCCGGCTCGGCCACACCCTTGTTTACCTGTGGGGCTTATATAGTGTCTCCCCGGCGGTGACTCCTTGCTACAATGTAGTAACCCACCGGACAATCATAGCTAATCAATCATAACATGCTATACGAGTATTAACCCATCAGGAACAGGATCCAAAGTTGAAACCAATCACAGAACTCTAATTATCATAATGAGCGCGCCCTTAAGGGAAGATTGCGTGCCAAATCTAGCTCCTAATTCTAATGGCGGGAAAATGCCATTTTGTCTTTGCAAGGCGTTGCTTGAGCAACTTGCAATTCTGTCTGAAGACACAACAGTAGTATTCTGTATATTAGGTTGCAGCATTTTTTCCACTTATGCCATGTTAACATGCTTTTTGCATAGTAAGTGAAAAGGGGGAAACTGTAATGAACTCCACCTCCCATAATGTCCCCACCTCCCTAGCCCGCCAACTTCTATTAATGTCCATGCTTGCTTGGGAGTTGGGTGCGGGTTCAGGTGCAAAACCATTACTTTTTCAAGCTCTGACTAGTTGTGCAAGGCCTAAACTTACAAGAAAATAAATTGCACATTTTTGTGTTCTTTCTGAACTGGCAGGAGCATTGAGTGATAGCAGCCATTTCAAATTCTCTTTATTTTTCTTCTCCATGACATTGAAATGAAACATTATGGGGCATCCTCCTTTTATGGAGTCAAAGGACAAGGAAGAATCTTCCAGCAGTAGCCTGACTCTCAAGGACAACACAGGAGGCTTGTTTCAAATGGTATATTGCTGAGAGTACAGTCAGTCTATTAATAGCAGGAGCCAGTGTCTGTGTTGAAAGAGAGGACAGGAACAGAACACAAAATAAAAATAAATGCTTTCGTTTGAATATTTGACTCCCTGGGCTGTGGGAAGTGGATACATCCAAAGTTCATTCGTACAATTACTGTGTCGACAGTACTCTCAGAGAAATAATATCCAGAAGTGAGATAAGGAACCAACATGTCTAGAGGGAAATTATGCAAAGGCATTTGATAGCTTTTGGTTTCCAATAGCAATTTTTTCATTTCAGTTATGGTGAAACATAGAAGCAAAGGTACCCCTGGCTGGCTAGGGCACTGTTCAGACAGAGAAGCATAGGATTCTTGTGTGCTAATCCCTGAAGAAAAGGAGATTGGTATCATGATCAAGACCAAGAGAGATCAAAGCTTTATATTCTCCCTGTGTTTAGTGTGGTGAATAATATTATTTTACAATGTTGGTACTGTAACACTTTAACCAGAGCTGGTGATGCTTAATATGTATAGGATCCCTTTAAAATATCTATCCCCTGACCTAGGTAAAAATATAAATTCAGGCATACTCTAGAAGTGAAACAGATGTTTACTGTATTTTCAAAATACCTAAATGATGGGTGAAGTTTCAGGGACTATTCTATTTAAAGGTGCATCATTTACCATATTTTGAAACAGCTATATAAAGCCAGTGTTTTACTAATACAGGGGTGCCCACACTTTTTGGGCTGTGGGCCAGTCATGTGGTTCAGTGGGCTGGTTATGTGGTTCAGCTGGCCAAGTCACGTGGTTCTGCCCACTAGAAGTGGAAGTAAAACATGCCTTGCAATCTGTTTTGCAACAGGATGAGATAGATTTTAGGCTGCCATTTTCTCGGCTTAAACCAGGGGTGCCCAAACTATGGCCCATGGGCCAGATCTGGCCCCCATCTGGCCCATACTGCCCTTGTCACTCCTGGAAGTGGAAGTAAAATGTGCCCATACACATCTGCTTCCAGCAACGACAAGGACAGCATGGGCCAGATGAATTGGTGTCAGGGGCCAGATCCAGCCCATGGGTCATAGGTTGGGCACCCCTGCACTAATAGATAATAATAATTGCATACCATCAAGTCAATTCTGACTTTCCAGGTTTTAAAGGGTACAGAATACTGTACAGAGAAGCAGTTTACTGTTCCCTTCTTCTGGGGCTGCCCAGGGGCTATGCAGCTCTACACAGCCCTAGCTCTTCACAGAATTACTTTTTTCCCAGGAGGCAGAGTGGGGAATTGAAATCCTAGTCTCTTGCTTCACAGCCACATAGCTAAACCACTGACCTATCCAGCCAGCTTCAGCCATTAAACCCCACACCAAAAATATGATATTTTATAGAATGGTTATCTATTTTTATTAACACTTCTAAAGCACCCCAGCACATTCTGGGCTCTGTCGTTCCCCTAAATACAAACTGCTTCACCAAACCCATCCAAGCCCTATCAGACATTACTCACATCTAAGCCCCAACTAGTTTTTCTTCTTCATTGAGCATCATTTGGCTCCTTTCCAAACCTAGCCCCATATGGGTGCTTTGCTAATTAAGCATGTCATAGCCTATCTGGCAGTTAAACTATCTACTCTTGCATTTTAAATCTCCCTCTCTTACACACCTGGTTGCTATAACTGGTTAACAGAGGCAGTCTTCTACACTCCGCATTACAACATGATCTTCGAAAATTCTGATACAAATGGACGTGATCCACACATCACAGATAAATGGGCAGAATGGAACATTGTTACCCATTGGAGTTCAAAGTTTGTATATATTGAGATGCTGTTTTAGACCCAAATGAAATATTAGCCAAAATTCTATGGCCAGAATCTTTTTTCTTACATTTGTGTAAGTGCACTAGTGTAAATCATAGTGGTAAATAAATAAATTTCATGTCAGAAATTACTCTGGGTTGAAAGGATTTTGGCTGGAGAAACTCTGCACAGGGGACACCCAAATGTGGCTCCTTTCATGTCCCCAAGATCCATCATACAGCACTTGGGTATTGAACCCTGGCCTTTCAGTCTTGAAGCTCAGCATCTTAACCACTAAGCTACATAGTGGTGAATTGCCTCTTGATGAAGAGTGACTGCTTTTGTATACTGCATAAGGGGCCAAGTCATATGACTGACATGCAGCAAGGAACACAACTGGTGACTTCTTAACTGGGAGCAATTCACTGGTCTGATTCATGCTGTTACGGTCCTGGCAGAGTCTGTAAGATGTAGGATGCTAGTGAATATTTGATAAGCAATCTATTCTGGGAGACAGTAGGTTTATAAATGTGTATTTTGACAGAGCAAGGTTTTTAAAGTTAAATATTTAATTATGTGTTCAAAATTATTGTAGACAACCTTAAAATGATAATTAGTTTTAAAAGGTATAGATGAGGCTGAGTTAATCAGACTAAATAACCATTCTATAAAGGACTGGATTTCAGATGAGTGGTTCACTATTTGAAACCCTGTGTGATTTTCCTTGAATGTGGGAGGGAGCAGAAATAAATGGTTTCTTCTTCCCTTAAGGCTACAACTTCCTTTCAGCTGATACCAGTAAATGAGCAAAGAAATCTAAACTTTGCCAATCAGCTGTCAGGAGTGTAGAGGAAAAATAAACTAGATTTAGCATTTGGAAGGCAGAACTGTTGAGGGTGTCAATTTTCAGTTGTCAGTCTCAACCTCAGATTTGGAATATATGAGCAAAGATGAGTTTGCAAATGAGGGATGTAGAGTTAGAATAAAAATTAGCTAAATTATTTGTCCTCAAGAGCTGATTAATACCCTATGAAATTCCTCATCTCCAGCAAGAGAACATGCAATAAATATTTTCCCCCATCAAGGTTTCTGAAATGTTTTCATGTAAAACTGGATCTTTTTCTCATTGTGAAAGAGAACACTCACTATCAGCATTCATTCATTCATTCATTTATACTATTTCTATGCCACCCATCTAGGGTATTTTCATATTCTGGGCCATTAAAATATTGCAAATTCTACAAACATAACAATGAAATGAATCCCACAACTCATAAACAATAATAAACCAATAAATAATACACAATAAACAGTCAGCATTGGCAATGCCTGAGTCATGGTCATATCACAAATAAATCAAACTACTGCTTGACTATAGGGAGAACATAGAAATTCTGGCATATGTAAAAGATGTAGGCAACTCATTTTATGCTCATAATTTTGAAAGGGCCATGCAACAAGTCAGTAGCTAGCATAGTTCAGTTGCATAATTCACATGGCTTGTGCAAAGATTATTCTCACAGGGATGCAAACTATCATTGAGACTAACTGGAGGGAAATTTACCCTCTTAGAGGTGAGAAGACATTTTGTGATTCATCATTGTCTCTTGATAACACAAGTGAGGATTTAAATCCCTGTAAGGATGAAAGAGATGTTCATTTGGTTTACATTTTGATGGGAACTGACCTAATTTGTAGTCCTTGAACTAAGACTTATTCTAAAAACATTATCTTGAGTCTTCACATGTTCCTGAATTTTGCCATTTCACCAGTTCTTCAGTGAAAAATGTGTTCAAAATATACTATTAGAAGAAATTGTTTATAATAATGGGGACAACAAGAGAGTATAACATAAAAGTCATAACACATTGGGGGAGATTGCTGAAGAAAGCATCTGTAGGCTATTACACACAAAATTATTATTAATTTTCATGTGCACGAATTGCAATTTTTATATAAAAAGACATACACAAACAAATAAATGCATATTTTTCTGAGATTTTGTGTTTTTATTAATCAAAAATCCAAACTGATACAGAATTAGGGGAAAGGTGCATAAAATGTGAATGTTACACAAAATGAAAACAGATTTGTTTGCTTGGAAAGCATCTACTTCTGCTATTGTTATACTCCACAAATTAGTACAGTTATAAATCCAGGCTTATATCTACAGTTCTGACCCAAATCTAATTAGTTATGGAAGGTTCAGATTTAATTGCAGTTTATATCTCTTGTAGCACATTATGCAAAGAGTCACAGATTTGGTTACCACTAGCATATGTACCCTGAGATGTGTCCTTTCACACTTGAGTAGTTCTCTGCCCCTGAGTGCTTTTGATGTGTTCAGGAACATGTGGCACATAAATCATTACAAAATATGTTAAATGCAAATGGTTGGTAATAGGATAGCCATCTGTTTGGTGCCAGAAATTTTGAAAGAGGGGAGGGGAATGTAGCCAGCATTGCCTTGAATAAAGGATTGGAGAGTTCCTCTGTTGTCTGGAAGGGGAAGAAGATACCTCATCCCCCAAAGAAACAAATTCTTTCATTATTGTCTGAAAGATTACCCATACCTCTCCTAGCCTTTTCCATTTCCCCCCATGTCAGCCATATATTGTCAGAAGAAATTTTTGCATGCTCTTGATGTCAGAACTGTATCCTTGGTTGCAGCAATTCTAGGCTACCTGATCTTGCAACTTAAGACTTGAGCTGTATTCATTGTCTTTGGACAGCCAAGGAATAAATGGGCTGGTCTACCTTCCCCAGGATATTTTTTTCATCCAAAAATATAATCAGAAGCTCTTCTCCCTCTTTAGTAGCTGTCTTATACTCTATGGAAAAATGGATAATGTTAAGTAAGTGATACATCAGTGACATTTTCCTGTCCGATAATGTATTACAGTAGACTCCATCAGTGTGCACTTTCCATCTTGTAATCTCCCCTACAGTATTACTATTAAAGATCTCTCCTTTGCAAGAAAGGGGGGGGGGAGAGAATCGATTGTCTTGCACCAGACATACATTAGTGGATGCTGTCACATACCTCCCTAATGAACATTGCTAGACAGACTTGTGAGTGACAAGGTAATGCATTAAGAAATTACCAATAGGACACACAGGCTATAGAATCCAGTTGTTTGAGCAAAAAGCCATAATTATTGAACTTTAAAGGAGATGTCCCTTTAAAGAACTTATGTCATGTGATGTTACATGGCCGGTTTTTATCTTGAACCACATAACACGCTTGTCTTCCTTCTACTTAACTGGTTTCCAGGTAGTTGTGAACCAGATATTTTATTTAAATTGCTTTCAGGTTTTAATCCCCAAATTACATCTACCTGTGCAAAATGTCTGGCAGCCATAATTAAGATGTGTAAAGATTTGAAGGGCAATGATCTTAGGTTATAATGCTGTGAATGTAATATAATTTTAATTTTAATAATTTTAATTTGCACTTTGTTGTATGGTTTTCACTGGTCATGGACCATAATAAAGGATTTGATTAAGCGTGAATGGAAAACAATATACAGTAAAACCTTGGATAACGCTAAAACTTGGTTCCACAGTCTTAGCATTATACAATTTTTTTAACGTTATCCAATGCATACATCGGATAATGTTAAAATCCTATGGGATGAATTGCATGTTAAAACTCCATAGAGATACATTGTAACCACCACAAGCTTTAGTGAACATTATGTGATGCATCCCATAGGATTTTAACATTATGCGATGCAATTTTTTCCCAGATTGCTTAATGTTATGCGGTTTTAGCGTTATCTAATGCAAACTTTATCCAAGGTATTACTGTACCACAAAACATGGTGGAAGCGGCTTTGAACATAATGTTCTGTCATTTATTCTGTTGTGTGTTGTATTATGTGGCTGTTGTTTAATTGTTTGTACACCACCTAGAGTGGGAAATATCCCAAATGGGTGGTATAAAAATATATGAAATGAAATGGTATTCACAAGGGATAAATTTCCACTTGTGGAGTTACATTGGATGGCAATGTAGTGTCATTGATCCCACAAAAGGCACTACAAGCTGGAAATTTCCCTTGCCTGCTCCCAGGGCAGAATGTTAGGGATCATACTGTCACATGCTCAGCTAATGTGCAAGCACTTATTTGTGCAACTTCCACAAGTGTCAGACCCACTTGTGTGAATATCTCCAGGATACAACCTTAAGATGGAAGCCATGAAAGTATAGCCACTTGTGCAATGAGTTTTATGGGCATGATGCCACGATAGGATCTTGACCTCTGACTTAAGCTCCCACTGTAGTCATCTGAGGCAAGGAGGGCCAGCTGGTTTCCTGTAAATTGCCTGGACTCCCTGTCCTGCTTGTTTTCATTCTCCATCCCGCAAACTCAGCGCCAAGATGTGTAGCTGCTTACCTAGCAAACTTTTCTTCCCTTGGAAAATCAGTTGGCTTCAGTGTGTGAAGCAGTGTGGTTATTATCAAACTAGAGACTTTCTTAGCAAAGGGCCGAAGGCAATACTTACTGAATGACATAGGTACCTTGCCAGAGGGAGGAGTTGTGAACATTTGCTCTGCTAACTTTAGTACCTCCACTACAAGTGGTATTCTAATTTCAAGGCTTTTAGGTATCAAGGGACTGTGGTGGCTCAAGTGGTTAAGACACTGACTGGAAGGTCAGCAGATCAGAAGTTCAAGACCCAAGTACTGCACAATGCAGTGAGATCCTGTCTCTGTCCCAGTTCTTGCCAATCTAGCAGTTCAACAGCAAGAAATTGCAAGTAGATAAATAGGGATCATTTTGGTGGGAAGGTAAACAGTGTCTAGGCATGCCTGCCACATGTCCATGGAAACATCTGCAGATGCAGACAGCACTGGCTTTTCGGCTATAAACAGAGAGGAGCACTGAACCCTAGAGTCAGATACAGCTGGCTTTCGAGCAAGGGTGACCTTTACCTTTACTAGGGATCAAGAGACATCAACATCCAGCAGGTATTTATCTGCTGCTATAGTTTCTAGTCTGCATATCTTGTGCCTAAAATCCAGACAGAGCTCCCTTCTGTTTGTTTCCTAGCTCAACAATCAGCTCAGCTCAAGGAATCACTCTACACTGCATTGTTAATAGCAGGCTGATACCACTTTAACTGCCATCGTTGCTAAAGAAATACTAAGATTTATAGTTTGCTACACTACTTAGAATTCTTTGCTGCAGTTCCTGGGAGGGTGCAGGAATGCTCTATCAGGGAATGCTAGCCACTTTAGCCAACTATAAATCTCCGGTTTTTGTAGGATAGATCTATAGCAAGTACTGTAGTATCAAACTGATGTAATTGGGTAATGTGGATACACTCTAGGCTGCCAGATGCCCTCTTTATGGCAGGACTTCCAGCTAGCCTGAGATTCAAAGAATTGTCAATAGGAGATTGAACCTTGGGTTGATTCATTTTGGCAAAATGGCCTCCCTCTTACCACATCCACTTGTAAATGGGAATAGCTGAAAGTTGATGATATGATGCATTGAGTGGATGCTCCGAGTCCTTGGGTAGTGGAGATTCCTGTATAGATTCCAAGCTCTGCTCTTAAATTTATTGGTTTACTTTCTCACAGTGAAAATTACCTCCCATCCGTCTGGTGATCATACATTACTGAGGGAGGCAAAGAAGCAATTGAAACCAATCATAATTAACATTCAACAAAATAGAAAAACAACAACAAAATAGGCAGTGGCCTAGATGAAACTAGTAACAGAAGCAACCCTAATTGTTAACTTATCATTTTGATGCTTTGACAAAAAATGCAACTGGTTTATTTATTTCATTTATTTATTATGTTTATACCCCATCTATCTAGGAGATTTTCCCACTCTGGGGGGCTAACAACACAAAAACCACACATTAAAAACAGCCACACATTGACATATATCAATCAATCAATCAGTTTAATTTATATCCCATGTTCCTCAGCTGAGGCCGACTCAAGGCGGCTAACAATATAATCATACAAAATAACAATACAGAGGTAGAATAAATCTAAAATAGAGAGCAATACAGGTAAGCATAGTATCAAAATGCAAAAAACTACACAACATAATTGCATCATAAAAATACAATAAATATAAATATAATACAGCGAACCCAACGTAGCAAGACCCCCATGTCCGCTGGAGAAAGTCATAGGAGCTACCACTCACCCCGACAACTCAGGGAAAGAAGCTCCGCACCTCAGCCATGGCAGTCCAGTTGGCCCCAGGGTAACAGCAGCTGCAAAAGCACAGGCGAAGGACTTGATGCTGGCATTGGCTCCAGCTGAGACAAAAAAGGGGGATTAGGAGCAGGAGCGGAGTAGCAGCGGCCGGCCGCCAGTTGAAAGCCCCGCCGGGCTTGGTGGAGGCTGGGCAGCTTTTGAGGGTGATGGAAAGCCCTCAGGTGCCACTCGTTCCACCAGCCAGCTGCTGGTCGAAAGCCCCGCCAGGCTTGGTGGAGGTTAGGGTGGCTTTTGAGGGCGATGGGGAGCCCTCAGGTGCCGCTTGTTCCACCGGCTGGCTGCCAGTCGAAAGCCCCGCCGGGCTTGGTGGAGGCTGGGGCGTCTTTTGAGGGCAATGGGGAGCCCTCAGGTGCCGCTCGTTACACCGGCTGGCTGCCGGTAGAAAGCCCCACCGGGCTTGGTGGAGGCTGGGGCAGCTTTTGAGGGCGATGGGGAGCCCTCAGGTGCCGCTCGTTACACCGGTCGGCTGTTGGTCGAAAGCCCCGCCAGGCTTGGTGGAGGCTGGGGTGGCTTTTGAGGGCAATGGGGAGCCCTCAGGTGCCTCTCGTTCCACCGGCTGGCTGCCGGTCAAAAACCCTGCCGGGGCTTTATTTTACCTTTTTATTACCTTTTTTTACCATTTACAAATGGTGTGTGGTGATGGATGATTATGCTCAGATATCTCAGCTTGGCACAACTATTGGCCTGAATTTTGATTTTCAGCATATATATTTGTGTGTGTGTGTGTGTGGTGGTTAATGGGGTTTATGTGTTTTTAATGGGTTTTAACATTGCCTATTTATGTAAGCCACCCAGAGTTGTCGTCGAGTTGGGTTGCAATAGAAGTATAAAATAATAAACAAATAAATAAATAAATTATTTCTATGCCCAAAATAGCCACACTTGACTAGTGCTGTTTGCCAAAGCAGTGCTAGTGATAGTCTGACTCTCTGTACAAATCAAGCTGCAGAAACCTCCCCCGCCATCACAGAAAGATGCAGTGTTTGCAGAGATATTGTGAGTTTACAAAGAGAAAGAGTTTGTCTTGTTTGTCCTAAAACTAGCCTTATCTCCTCATCTTTCACAGAAACACTGAGGTCTGCATGTGTGTTGACAACTCCATTTTAATTCTGAAGGAAACACACTTGAGTTTCAAGACAGGATGTCTGAACATTGAAGGAACAAAGAAAACATTCAAGGAGGCGCAGAGAGAAAGAGAACGAGATTGTATTTTTACCAGAGCTTTAGCACCTGAAAGGATTGGAACAATGCTGCTTCAGCTTTGAATCTGATAAACCAGGCCCTAAATTAGATCCCAGCATTGGCTAAGAGATGCAGAAGGCTCTCCTGAGGATGGGGGAGGATTAAAATAAACCAGAGTCTCTTCCCTTTAATTCTATTAGTTTTATTGAACTGAAGCAGGGCTGCACTTCCTGAAATTTTATTTATATATATATATATATATATATATATATATATATATATATATATATATATATATATATATATATATATATATATATATATATATATATATATATATATATATATATATATATATATATATATATATATATATATATATATATATATATATATATATATATATATATATATATATATATATAAGCTCCCAGTGACAGGCCAGTGACAGGATTGTTGATTGTTTCTGACTTTTTTATCAAAAAAAACCTGATTTGATTCATTTTTGTTATTCAGCAATCTAAGATGATGCAGGTACGGGGACACTGAAATGTGTTTACTGAAGTCACCTGGGACATATTAATTGCAACTCCTTTTCACGTTCCCTGTCAGATAGCATCTCCGTTGGCTGGAAGAATGTTGGGGGAAAGCTGATTCAGCTGTGTTTAAATATACCAACTGGATGTACATCATGGATCTCAGCGTCATGTGAGAACACATTCCCTGGAACATTATGTTTCTTGGTCAGATTCACTTACACTTACTGTTAATAAATCAGGTGTTGCAAATGAAAGTGTGAACCATCCTTCACTTTTATTTTAGTGATCCAAAAAAGGTATTGCTTTCTTCTTCCACATCCTTCACATTGTTTACTTTCTACCAACTGTGTCATCCACAGGCATATCACCTGATTTGTCATAAGGATGTTGCTGCAGTTGTCGTGTGTATGGGAGCCAGGCATGAGGTTGCAAGTTGTATTCAGACTTTGAGGTGAAGAGATAATTTTATTAAAATCTCTGAACCTCAGTTTCCTCAAGTTTCTTCAAATCCCATCAGCAATTTCTTCCCATCCTTTTGTATTGGTTGCAAGATCTGAGCTCTGTTCAGCAGTTAAGTTTGAAATTGTGTAGGGCTCAAAAAGTGTTGGACAGGAAACGTAGATTCTTCCATTTTCATTCTGGGCTTTCTCAACTGTGCATAGTAACAAGGCAATTTTTCTTTGTGATGCTAGCTGCAATTAAGGAATTCTGCTATGCTAAACTTGACAATGTTTGAAGTTTATAACTCTCTCCCATAAACATGGAAAAGGAGTACATATCCATCAGGTATGATGCCCCATCTGGCCACAGTGGCTATTGGTTCTGCACCCTTTGCTCACACACCTGCTTGCTCTCACATCCTGTTAGATCCGGCCCTTATAAGCACCAGTCCAGGACAACGATGAACAAACAGCAACATGCTTTACTTAACAATCAGTTAGAGATGAACTTACAAAGTGTTCCAGATCCCAAAATGCTATACATTCCTAGCAGTTTCAGTCCCTCCGGACTCTTACCCGGCAATGGGTAATAAACGAGCTACCATAGAAGCGTAGCACAGTAGAGGGACCCAGGCTTAGTGCTACCCGGCTACCTGTATGGTGTAGGAAGTATAGATCCGGTCTGGCCCCAACCTTGTTTACCCATGAGGCTTATATAGTGTCTTCCCAGCGGTGGCTCCCAGATACAAAGTAGCAACTGCCGGACAAACGTAACTAACCAATCATAACAGGGAATATGAGTAGTTAACCAATGGAGAACAGGATCCAAAACTGTAACCAATCACAGGGCTTGGTTTAAGCATAACAAGCACACCCTTTTGCAGGGGGTTTTCGCGCCACTTTAGGCTGCTAATTAGAATGGCGGGAAACCGCCATTTCCTCTTGCAAGAGCGCTCCTTATGCTACTTGCAATTGTGTCTCAATACACAGCACATCCTCAGTCACTACTCACTTTTATCCATTAGAAACAGAAGCCTCCTCCATCCAGGAATTCACTGCAAGGAAATCTCTGGATAGCTCTGTTTTCCTCATTGTGCTGCTGTTCCTAGAGGAGCCTAGTTGTTGCTAGAACAGAGATGGGCAGTCTTGGCAGTCCAGCTGTTCTTGGACTTCAATTCCCAGAAGCCCAAGTCAACACACCAGCTGGTCAGGGTTTCTGGGAATTGAAGTTCAAGAACAGCTGGAGGGCCAAGACTGCCCATCGCTGTGCTAGAGCCAAAGTGGGTAGATTGTAGTGTTCTGACAGGACTGGGAGAATTCCCTTTATGCGATGCTGAAAGTGGTATCTGCTATGACTGTTTGTAGAATTCTCACAGTGCATACAGTAGGTCCATTTAGATGTTTTTTGTAAGCCAGTTTCTAAGTTGCTATCTCTAATGAAATATGTTCTAGGCAGTAGTTGATTTATATCAAAGCAAAATGCTATTTACAGAAGCATCCTGCTTAAGTTGGTGATGCTGAATGCAATCATGATAGACAGGTTTCAAATTCAGTGCTTTAAAATGAAGGCACTTCCAGGTATCTTAGGAATGTAATAAAAGTGCCATGCTGTGTATCCAGCCATATTTTTTTTCAAAGCATGATTGTTTCAGAGGTGCAACAGGGAAATTATAAACCGCTGAGGAGGAAAAAAAGAGACTGGCCCAAGAGAAATGCATGAAACATGTCTTGAACCTATCAGGCTCCTAGGCAGCTGCTCAGGGCACAGCAAAACCTATGAACAGGTGACAGTGTGACAGAAAGTTGCATTATGACTTTTGTCAAGTACATTGTCACCATTCTAGATTTAGAGTATGTTTGCCTCAGGGGGGATTTGCACATCTGTCATCTCTTTTGATGGTTTCCCTTTTATTCTAAGGAAACACATGCAACTCGTGTGTAGCATTGGAAGCAAAACTAAAAAGGCAACCATGAGGGAATCTCAACTCACACAGAAATTAATGAGGTAAAGTAATGATGGTACAGATCTTTACCATTGGATGATGCAAGAGCGGGCTTTTCAGAGACTGTTCCGAAGCTGTGGAATACAATGTCTTTGGGAGAAGCAGATTGATCCACTCCTTTCTTGTCCTTCCACTGACAGATAAATACCTCCCTTCTTAGGCAAGCTTCAATTGATTATTTGGGCAAGTAATTGTTATGGTGTGATTCCCCCCCCCCAATGATTTAGGGACTATTATTATGATGTTAAAATACAACACCAATTGGCAATGATAGAAACCATAGGAGATAGTATGGTTTATATTACCAGTGAAGCTACTAAGATGCTTTTCACATATGGGCCACCTATGATTTTAATTCACGCTGTGAGAGGAAGTACCAATTGGTGGCAACTCCATGCATTATCTTGGTGGTTCAGATTACTTGCTCCAGGTGTTTTCCCAGTGACTCTCTTATGAAAAATGACAACAGACTGGCCCATCTAAATTACCTCTAAGGCTCTCTGTTACTTTATTTTACACACACACACACACACACACACACACACACACACATACACACACACACACACACACACACACACACACACACGGAAGCATTGTTGTAAACTAGAAAGAAAATGAGTGCAGTTCTTAACCTCAATCAACATTTTAATTTGTTTCTTGCCTTGGAAGTATGTATCTTTTCAAGGGCTACAGTTCATTGCATATGTGAAATGTTCATAAAACCATGTGTATATCTGAAAAAATTGAGGAAATACCTACAGTATAAAAAATGTATACTTTAAAAATGTGTGTTAAAATTCATAGAAATGTCCATGAAGGGTGGATAAAATAGTATTGTCATTCCAGTGTAGGAATGGGGCATGAATGCTCATAAATATCTCAGGAACTCAGCCTTAATAGAAACCAGTCTGTGTTCACATCCTTGCTCTAAACTTCATGGTATTTGCATTTCACTTGTTATAACTTTCCCAGTGTACATAATAATTGTCTCCATACTTAATATTTAACAAATTTGGGTTTTGTTTTAATTTCAAAATATTGTAAAATTTTATCTCAAAGGATGCTTTCCTGCATCAACCTAGTAATATGATTTAACCCCAAGTTGGCAGCAGAAAACATATGTGGCCAAATTGCCAGCCTTTTCCACTAAGCATTCGGTTTTTGCAAATAACACGCCAGCTATTCTTCCTCTATTCTACTAGGAGTTTTGGGTGCCATGCTCAGCTAACAAAGTTTAGTCCAAGAACAAATCTTAAAGAATGTTTCTACCCCACTGTCTGATGCTAAGCATAGAACAACTATTCATTTCCCTGTGAAAACTACAGAAAACCTGTTTTCCCAAGACACAGTCATGAAGTCTATTGAGGTGTTTGAACACCTGGTTTCCTGAAGACTCCAAGAGGAAGTGCATAGCCCTGCCTCCATGATGTTTAAGGTACTGAGCTGGAGACTGGAAGGTTGGGTTTCGATCCCTGAAAGCTGCACTTGGGGACATTTGGGTGTCCCCTAAAAATTATTTCAACCCAGAGTAATCTCTGATATGAAATTATCATATTTCACCAGTGGCCACAGAATCTGAAAGGGAGAGTTTCTGCCCATACGAACAGTCATCATGTGAAAAAGAAATCTGGCAAATTGGAGGTCTTGTTCATGTGGAGTCTTTATGCAAACAAGAACGTGCTCTCTTTATTTTCTTCCATCATTGTTCAAAGAAAGTGGTGATGGATTGGTAGACGTAAGTACTCACTTCTAAACATGTTTTTAAAACTAGATACTCTGGTGCCTGAACAGGGCTTGGAAATATTCAGAACAAAAAGAGCTTTGTCAAGCTTTGCACAGTGGATTTCATTCAGTTGAGAATCCTATTATTCAGTTGCAGAGGCTAGGTTATCACCTAGAGTAATATTACAGTTTGGAGGCCACTAATTCATAGCACACATAAATTGAAAGCAGCTTGATGACACATCACAACAACAAAGTGTTGTTTAATAGACACTGACCACTATAAAATAATAAGCAATATTTATTGTACCAAATTAAGCCCTCTGTAGTCACATGGATAACTATTCTTTGAGATAAATTCAAGAGAATAAAGAATAAAAACTGCTTCCTTCCATTTTTAACTGTTTTAACTGTTTTTATACTCTTAGGTTTTATTGTATGTGTTTTTAGACTATTTGTAAGCCGCCCTGAGTCGGGCTTGCCCGAGTGGGCGGCATAAAAGTTGAAAAATTAAATTAAATTAAAAATTAAAATTAAAATTTGTAAACAACCAATTGGTGGTGCATCTTTACCTAGATTGATCTCCTTGGCTTTGACAGAGGATCCTGTGCTTCATTCCTGTTGAAATAAGATTCATCTGCCACTCTTTTTGCCATCCTACATAAAATTGGGAAGGTCCAATTTTGCCGTTCATAGAGACCAGCAGAATGACTAGTGCCTTATCTCTTTGAATGGATCTTTACTCCTAATTTGGTGTCTTTACTTTTAATATTTGACGTCACCTGCTCTTTTCTTTGCACTCATGTTATACAGAGACACAGAATGTGATGATTTCCACAGTAAAGTTACTACTATCAATTTTATATCTACCTTAAGGGGATTCTGGCCCAGGAAAGCATATGGCATAGTAAAGGTGTTCACTTTCATTGTTCTTTCTGTAATGAACTAACATGGTCCCCTCACATTCTGCGTTATCTTGGGAGCTACCATCTTTGGTTCTGGATGGGGCTATTTTGTCCCAGACAGACCTGGTGCGCAACTTGGGTGTCCTCCTGGACTCATGACTACTGCTCGAGGAGCAAGTGGAAGCCATGGCCAGGAAGGCTTTTGCACAACTTTGTGTAATTCACCAGTTGCACCCGCTCCTGGACTGGGACTCCTTGCTCATGGTCACGCATGCTCTGATCACCTCCAGACTAGATTACTGTAATGCGCTCTACATTGGGCTGCCCTTGATGACCATTCAGAAATTGCAGCTGGTCCAGAATGCAGCAGCCCAGGTGGTAACAGGGTGCAGGCATTATTATCGCATCTCACCTCTGCTTCAGGAGCTGCAGTGGCTATCGGTATGCCTCTGGGTGCAATTCAAGGTGCTGGTGTTGACCTTTAAAGCCCTACATGGTAGTGGGCCTGGATACCTAAGAGACTGCATCACCCCAAGAGTGTCTGCCTGTCCAACCAGATCAGACCGGAGAGGCTCCCTAATTGTACCATCTGCTAGAGGGGCTCACCTCTCTAGCACATGAAGGAGGGCCTTTTCTGTGTCCTCACCAGTCCTATGGAACCTCCTACCAATGGAGCTAAGGCTACAGACAGAACTCCTGCCCTTTAGGAAAGAGCTTAAAACCTGGCTGGCAGGGCAGGTGTGGGGCGCTGATAGGGAGGTGACCCCCAGACGTTAGTTTATATAGATTGAGATCTTCTCCCTCTCTCTCTAGGACAGGGTGGGTGGGGTTTTTAATGATTTGGGTTTTAAGATTGATGGTTTTTAAAATGGTTTTATAAGATTTTAAGGTTTTATTTTGCTATTATTGTTATGTTCTGACTGTTAGCCACCCAGAGTCGCCCCGGCGAGAGGGCAGCAATACAAGTGTGAACAAACAAACAAATAAAATATTCCTTCAAAGCTTGTGAAAAAGAGGGAATGCTGTCAGAGAATATTTCACATAATTCTGCATGTTCCTGCTAAATTCTCTTACTGACATGCAAACATCAAAAGTGCAGGAGTCCCCCTTCTCAGCTTTTGTACAAAAGTTACTAGTCCTTTCTCAGGACCTTCAGTCCATAAATCCCTTCTCCTGTTCTGTTTCTCTGCCACTATCAGCTATTATCTTGGCAGGTATCTCAGGGGCAAAGTGAGCAGACAGAGGAGATCTGCTGCATTTTCCTTTCTCATCTAATCCCTTCAAATGCCTGGGCAGACATGCCGACTCAAGACCTCACTGTATTGTTAATTGATTTCAGTCATGCAAAAGCCTGTTTAGCCCATTCTCCCCAAACTGAATTAAGCTCTACTGGACCACTGAAGGTTTTAGGTTAACCCTCTCTCATAGTTTTACTGGCATTTACCCATTGTTGTGTTTTCCCACTGCTGCATAAGATGCTTACCCTAACCCAGTTTTTCAGATGCAAATTTCTGTTATGCATACAAGCCTTTTCTAATCCTTGGGACAGGGTGATGTGAGGGTGGGGGGTGGGAGTGGATACTATTACCATATGTTTATTTATTTTCAGATTATCAGAAGTATTTTTCTTTTATAAGCAGTAGTGGATTTTGCATTTCTCATTCCTGTGCATGGCTGAGCATATGAAACCTGAATGACATTTTAAAAGAAGGTGGCCAGTTAGGGAAGGAGGATGGGGGGAGGAGAAGGAAAGGTGATGGATTTTCTCTCTCTTCATAAAGTGAGGTTAGGCAAGGCAAAGTCAGGAAAGTTCTGCCCCTTAATATAAGCATTCTTTCCATCAGCAGTATTTCACAGTCAACTTTTGCTTTATGACAATCATACATTATTTATAAAAGGCAATCTATTCCTTAAAATGTTGTTGTGTGTAGTTTGGTGGTGGTTGTTGCTCCTCTGCTATTTCTGCTGCTGGCAAGGACGATTCCTGAATGCGGGAGGAAGATATATTGATTCCAAGCATTTGAAATATAAATGAAGTTGTTTAGACCTCCTGGAAAATGGAATCTTCAAGCAATTGAATCAAATTCAGCAGACCAGCGGGGGCCATCTTTCCCCAAGCCACTGACAAGGGGAGAGAAACAGTGCAATAAATAAGCAAATAAAAGTGCTTTGAGTTTGCATTTAGTGAGCAGTATAGTTCTTCGTGGTCTCTGTGAATGTACACCTATGGGTTCTGTACACATGTGGAGCCATTTTTTGATATTTTAAGGTGATTGGATAAATCAAAATGTTAGGACTGCCCACCATGTCCACCCGCTCTTTGCACCATTCTGCCTTTCCTCTCTAGTTATCTTGTTTCTGCTGCAGGAATAGCATGCTCAAGGGCTAGCTGATTTCCCCCCCCCCCCCCCCGAAGTATTCTAACTCTGAAAGCACTACCAGAACAAGAATTTTTTTCCCATCCATGGGGTCTACCCACATGGATACCTTCATCCTTGGATGAAAAATTCAAATTTCTGAAGAACTTCTTCAAATGTTCAAGGTTTCAGCGACCAGTACACTCAGCCCCTGTGGACTGGATAATGCTTGGCCATGGATGTTTAACCCAACACTGAATGGCTTCCATGGGGCCGTTCAAGAAGTGTACTTCCTGTGGAAACAAGGTACTGCACACAGATGGACATTCTAAGTGCCTTCTCTGCCTCGGTAAAGACCACCATGTCCAGTGCCCATTGCAATAATTTCACCAGACTCGCCATCAAGAACAGATAGAATCATCTCCACTCCCATCTCATGGAGAAGTCCTTGGCTCTGCAAACGATGGTGCAATTGCCCAAATTGAGGCGAGAACAACCAGCAACCAGCCTCTCACACTTACCAGGAGAAGCACTACCAGCCAAAGAAAAGAAAGAATAAGGATGACTGCAAGATGATTGAAAAATTGAGGAAGGATGAGAAGAAAAAGCAGGAAGCACCACCTGGCATCGTCACTGGTGCATTCTCTTCTGGCTGCAGTCTTCTCTCCAGAGACAAGCCCCGAGAGGGAACCACCATCATCCCTGGCTATCATCCTCCTGGCAATCCCACAGAGGATGTCACTGGATAGAGGCCATCAGGAGTGGGTGAGTTCCCCCAACCCACCACCCAGATACAACTCCCCACAGCCAAGGTGCTCCCTATTCAGGAAAGCCACCAAGAAGTCCCAATACCTGGAATGGGAGTAAGCAACTTAACCCAAGCCAAGCATCCGAGAGAAAAACTGGGACACAGAGGCTAGTCTAGAAGGAACTGGAGGAACTGGAGGGGGAAGCAGGCACACCACTCCTATCCCAGTTATCCTTCTCAACAGACATGTGCAGACCAGGAAATTACAGATGGTCAAACCGCCCTGCCACTCCTCAATAGGGGGAACTGGTTTGCAGTGATCAACCTGAAAGATGCACATAGTGATTCAGGAGGAACACTGGAGATTCCTTTGGTTCATAATTGGGAACATAGCATACCAATACAGATGTCTGCCTTCAGACTATCAACAGCACCGAGAGTCTTCATAAAATGCATGGCCATCTGAGAACCAAAGGAATCTGAGTTTTCCCTTATATCGGCGACTGGCTGCTAACTTTATCAACACAGTCAAGAGCCTATAGAGATGTCTCCTACACAATTCGATTGATGAAGGATCTCGGCATAAGGATAAACACTAAAAAAATCCATACTCATGCTGACTCAAACAGTAGAGTACATAGACTCACAAACAACAAGGGCATACACACCGTGTCGATGACTGAAAGACATCGGCAAAATCATGTGTCGGTTTCTGATTAAAATAGCCCTACTCTAGTTACAACTTACAAGTTTAGCAACAGGATTTCAGCTTCTGCGCCTGCTTTAATGAACCCATGTTCTACCGTATGGTGTGGCTAGCATATGGTATGTGTGAAGGGTACTGTGGAACTTTCAATTGCACAGCAACTGAGCCATGCCTTGAATAACAAGAACAATATATATTAGATTAAACTGAACTTCCAAAAAATAGACATGACATGGAGGAGAATTTTGTTGGAGTGAACATTTTTGATAGATGCATTAGTTTTTCTCCTCCCAGCACATCTTGGGAGACAAAGGCACCTTGCCTTAGCCATGAGCTCAGTTTTGAAATTTGTATTGCCTTTTTATAGAGGTGAATGGTGCACAGAATGATGTGAACATTCATACAGTGAAAACCACTAAAAAGGCATGTGCAAGGAAGCATGTGCAAGGAAGCTTTATGTCACTGAGGGAAATATATACGAAAGTGCATACATACATACATACATACATACATACATACATACATACATACATACATACATACATACATACATACTCTCTCTCTCTCTCTCTCTCTCTCTCTCTCTCTCTCTCTCTCTATGTGTGTGTATGGATTTCTGTGCAGGAAGAAAAAGATGAGTCCTGCAGAGATAAAGACTGAGATAAGAGTGAATGAAGAATTCAGAGAGGTGTGATAGTCTTTAGCAGGGGTGCCCAAACTACAGCCTGTGGGACATATATGGGCCCCAATGCCAATTCATCTGGCCCACACTGCCCTCATCGCTCCCAGAAGCAGAAGTAAAATGCACCCATATGAGTGCATTTTACTTCCGTTTCTGGGAGTGACGAAGGTGGCATGGGCTGGATGAATTGGTGTCATGGGCCGGATCCAGCCAGTGGTCTGTAGTTTGGGCACCCCTGAACCATGGGACTGGCCCATGGCCCAAAAATTTTGGGCACCCCTGGTCTTAAGAGTCAAGTTATTCACATTCCTATGAGGAATTCAGTTCACTATGTTTTATAACAGCCATATACACCTGTAATATAACAGTACTGCTCTTCAGAAAACAAAAAGAAAAATGCTGCAACACTTTAAAGGTTTACTGTTATATTTTTAATGTGACTTTTGTGGATCAAGTCCGCAAATTTAATATTTCCCCAATGTGGTTCAAAATGCTTTAAAATCCTCCAAAACAGTACAAATCCTGCTTCTTGGAATCATAGTTTGTGATGGAGGGGAAGCATGGTCCATTTTTGGTTCTAATGATTTATGTTGGCTGCAATGAAAAATGTACTTTAGCAAGGAAATGCAACAGATTTTTGTGACAAAATTGGGGACGGCAAGTCTTTGTCCATTTTAATTTTGTTTTTGTTATTGATAAACAATCTACATAGCAAATTGCTGAAACTTTATGACATTCTTTACAATTCTTAGATGACATTGTTTTAGAACATTTACATTATAGGTCTCTTTCTGTATGGGTTCTTCAATAAAACACAGACCTGTGGCACTAACAGGAGACTTAAAAAACTATACAGTGATACCTCGAGTTATGAAATTAATGCGTTCCCCAGGACGCTTCATATTATGAAAATTTTGAAACTCAAAACACAATGCAGAAACACAATGCATTACCAGAAGTGGCCACTAGAGGCCACTGTAAATCATGTGATTTATTAGGGAAACTTTTTCGTATCTCAAAAAACCCTGTATCTTGAAGTATTATTTTCTCTGGGATTTACTTTCGCATTGTGAGATTTTCGCTACTTGAGGTATTTGTAACCCAGGGTTCCACTGTATTCACATAGAACAGAATGGAACTATAGATAGGTAAAGGTAAAGGTTTCCCTTGCTCGAAAGCTAGTCATATCCGACTCTAGGGTGCAGTGCTCATCTCTGTTTCCAAGCCGAAGAGCACAGTGCTGTCTGCTTCTGCAGACGTTTCCATGGTCATGTGGCAGGCATGACTAGACACCGGAGCGCACGGAACTTTGTTACCTTCCCACCAAAGTGGTCCCTATTTATCTACTTGCAATTTCTTGCTTTCGAACTGCTAGGTTGGCAGGAGCTGGGACAAAGACGGGAGCTCATTCAAAAACATGTAAATGTGATACAGAAAGGAGAAAACAGATTAATCCATACCTGTCAAGTTTTGGGAAATTTCTTTCAAATAAGGTAAATTTTCTGGCCAAAACAGGAAACTGGACAGCTATGCTTATCTTGTGCTGGTCTCCAGTCTAACTCCAGTCTAATTGCAGTCTAACTAATACAGGATGACGGTGGGAAAGAGTGTAAAATACGGGGGTTTGACAGAAATTTCCCGAAACTTGACAGGTATGGATTAATCCATTTCTGTATTCATGAAAGTTAGAAAGCCATCCTCAACAGCTAACTTTGTATATCTTTGCAGTATTTAAATACCATGGAATATAATGGTTAGACTTAAAGTATGTCCACACTGGCCCTTGTGGTGCAGTCTTGTACAGTCTGGCTCAGGTCACTTGAGATCAGGGGGGAAAGTTACGTGATATTTAACCCATTCCCCCTGTCAGTGACCTACTTGCCATTATAATGAAGTGTCTAATGAGCTGCTTCCTGACCCCAACAAATGGAAGAAGTGAGTTGTTTTTTTTGTGGGAGGTTTTGTTTTTGAGTCAATGATCACTGTAGCAATGCATCACTTAGAGAACAATAAAAAAGGTGATGCAGTGCAACAGCGATCATTAACCCAACATAAAAACATAATTTCACTTCTCCAGATGGTCTGGAGAAGTCTTCTATTTGCTAAGATCAATTTATCAGCAGTGCAAAAGAGAAGCAGCCTTTTCTTCTTTGACTTTCTATATATTGTCGATTGAGAATGAAGGTATCAACCCAGTGTGCCTCAACAGTAAAAAAAAGCAAACTCAATGCTAGGGATCATTAGGAAGGGTATAGAAAATATGTCAGCAAATGTCATTTTGCCTCTTTATAAATCTATGGTGAGGCCCCATCTGGAATACTGTGTACAGTTCTGGTCGCCATACCTCCAGAAGGATATTATGGAGCTGGGAAAAGTGCAGAGGATGGCAACCAGAATGATTAGGGGACTGGAACACCTTCCTTACCATCTGAGGCTGCAACGGTTGGGCCTCTTCACTCTTGAACGACGGCGTCTAAGAGGTGACCTGATTGAAATTTATAAAATCATGCACAGTGTGGACAAAGTAGATAAGGAAAAACTGTTTTCCCTATCACACAACACTAGAACTAGGGGGCACTCCATGAAACTTTTGGGTACTAGTTCTCAAACAAATAAGAAAAAGTACTTTTTCACCCAGAGGATCACTGGTCTATGGAACTCCCTGCCAGAAGAAGTGGTGACAGCTGTCAGTCTTGACAGCTTTAAGAAAGGATTAGACAAGTTCATGGAGGACAAGGGTATCAATGGCTATAATTATGGATACTTAAGGACAACCTCCGGGTTGGAGAAATAGGCAGGATAGCTCCCAATGCCATTTCCAGGGAATCCTAAACAGGTGAAGGCATCTGCTTTGGAATACCCTAAAGCAAATGGTGAGCCATTGTATGAGACAGAATGCTGGACTGGATGGGCTGTGGCCAGTTCCAGCAAGGCTGTTCTTATTTTCTTATGAGAAATTGCTGTGGGCAATTTCTTGAGCTGCAGTATACAGACAAACATTTTTTTACATTTTTTTTTATTTCACACCCCCTGTTCATCACTGATAGTGACTGAAGGTTATTGGAAGTTGACAATGGAAGCAGCTTTGATAGCTGCAAGGCTAGCTTTTTAGTCTACTCCCAACATTCTCTTTCACTGGGAATTGACATAAAGTGAGGGCTTCCAGAACACAGAAACCCATTGATGGGGTCTAAAAAGTACACTCAAAGGGAGAACTGGACTGTTCCAACATTTAACATGTGAGGATGCCATAAAAAGGAGTGTGCTGCAAAATCATGGAGAGTGCTCTAAATGCCCATCTGGACACACTCTTAAAAGTGTACCTACACTAGTCAATTATATCTGTTCAATGACACTTGGGCTGCCTTGAGTTACAGTATTAGAGAAAAGACAGGTTATAAATACAGTAAAACCCCTACTTACAAATGCCTTGAGTTACATAACATTAAACTTACATAATGATTTTATGATAAAACCATGTCCCGATTTACACTATCTTTGCTTTGAGTTACATAAAGATTCTTTTTCCTATGGGTTTGCTTCGAGTTATGTAAAAATTCATTTCCCTATGGGTTTGCTTCGATTTACATAAAAATATTTTTCCTATGGGTTTGCTTCGAGTTATGTAAAAAAAGTTTTTTCCTATGGGTTTGTTTCGAGTTACAAATTTGTTTGATTTAAGCAAAAGCCTGCAGAACGGACTTTTTTTTCGTAAGTAGGGTTTTACTGTAGAATAAAACAAACAGAATCTTGTTTGTGTGTAAGTTTTGTACATCTTGCAATAGCTCAGTGCAACTAATTGACAAGGTGATGGGCCACTCCTGATTGTGCAACAAAGCTGCAAATTAGCTACAATTAACTAGGGCAAATGAGAGGGACACCAACAAGATTCCAGCCACAATAATTTTAACTGTCATGGCTCCATTCTAGAAATTCCTGGGTTTTGTCATTTGGTGAGGAACGGATTTTGAGAGCACTCTCTTCTCTCTCAGTAACAGCAGAGAATTAAATCAGATAATTCGAAGTTATGTCACCACATGGCATATCCTGGGATCCCTTGGATACAGCCATGACAGTTAGAGTGGTATCAAGCTGAGATAACTGTGCAGTTGCACGTACATCTGAAGTGTGCAGAAGATTGCAGTCAAAGATTATAAACGCTTTGCATCTCATCGTCTTTGTAAGGTAGACTTATTGGTGGATTGCGTTAGAAACTGAGATAATATCATCAATTTCAGTTGCTTGGATTCTGATCTTTAATGCTAACCAAGCTTAGAAATGCTTGAGGGAGTTATCCTCACTGACCGCTGAAAGAGAATGAGCTGATCTTTATGTCTCAGACTATTGTGTGACTGGAACTTAGCTATCCCCCAGAGTTGCACATTTTTGGCTGGGAAAGTTCTTAGCAGCTTTAAGTATATTAGAATGTGGATTTAAATACATATTCTGAAAAGAAACTACATTGGTCTTAATATTAAAATAAACATTCAGATATTATTTTTTAGATTTTTTAAAAATCATGTGTTAATGTGGACTTGGGACCAAATGGAATTGGTGATAAGAACATGAAGAATGAAATGTCTCAGAAAACACTAGCTTCACTTCTTTCTAGTAATGCTGGCTCTTGGCTGCTTCCAAAACAGAACAGGAAAGTTTGTTCTTGCAAGGGGGGCTTGTCATGTAGCCAAATAGCCAGTTTACTAGTTCTATTTTTCCCCTGCCCCCCCCAAAAAAAATCTAGACTTATTGAGCATTTATATTCATGGCCAGACAGAAGCAAAACTCAAATATTAAGATTGTCCATCCCTCACCTCACTGCATTTCCAAGCCAGTGGTGCTTCACTCGTTTCTGCTTGTTAAACCAATTTTATGGGTACTAACTTTTATAGGTGATTGGCTTTTATAGTGCTTCATTGTACTAGCACACCTGATGAAGAATCCCATTCAGTTATGTGACTATGAGTGTGTGTGTGTGTCTGTCTGTGTGTAATGCCATCCAATCACTACTGGCTGTTTTAAGTTTAACAAGCTTTGTTTCTGGCTGCCATTCCTGGAAGAAGGTTGCAGTAATTCTTGCCTGTTGCTGGCAGCATTAATTCTGTCCTTCAGCACCCACTCTGTCTGTAATTTCTTGGCATGTCATTTATTTCTCTCCACCTGTTAATGTAGGGCAAGCTGAACTTGGCAAGTTGGATATTTTCTTTAGGACTTGAGAAAATTAACTGCTCCATTTATGTATGATTGTTTCCCTTGCTTAAGGAGACAATCTCGGTAAAAAAATTCTTCAGTTTTGGAGTCTCCATTCTTGTGAATCCTCACTTGCATTCAATTCCTTAATTCCCATTGTTGTAGTAAATTTACATCTCAGTTGCATTACTTCCCACACAGACAGTGTCATGTGATTGCAAGTTCATATTTTTTAAATAAAAAACCTCTTCTGTTTCCATAATCTCATTTATTTCTTCTTCTATTTTTGACCATAAGCTTAGTGTATATTTGCATTCCCACCAAAGATGGATATACGTCTCCAGCACTCCTTAGAATGCTACTGGTTAAGCTGATTTATATAGACTGGGGTTAAGTACCATCTCCACAACAGTCTATAGTTATGCTCCTTAATTCTTACTGACAAATTTCTCATTATTCTTGCAGAAATAGAAGGTGATACCTTTTCTGGATCAATAAATAAAAAATCATTGCGAGCTTTCGTGATTCATGATCACTTCTTCAGGCATGCATTCAAATGTTCATGGCATGTTCACTACTCTTGCTTTCCATTTTTTGTTCCAGGAGAGTTCTGAGATTGTTCCCAGTTACCCCTGCAATAAGATCATCAGGTTTGCAGATGACGCAACGGTGGTGGGTCTGATTACTGCTGGGGAGGGGGAGTCGGCTTACAGAAGGAGGTTGAGATGCTGACGGAGTGGCGTAGGGGAAACAATTTATTCCTCAATGTAAAAAAGACAAAAGAGATCATTGTGGACTTTAGAAAATGCAAATTGAACATCCAGCCACTTATTATTGAAGGGAATTGTGTGGAACAGGTCTCGGTGTTTCGATTTCTGGGAATGGAGCTGAGGCATGATCTAACATGGGGAGCAAACACCAAAGATCTGATGAAGAGAGCACAGCAGAGGTTATACTTCTTGAGAATCCTCAGGAAGAACAATCTTTCAAAGGACCTGCTGTTGGCATTCTACCACTGTACCATAGAGAGTGTGTTAACCTATGGTCTGTGTGTATGGTTTGGGAGTTGTACAGCTAGGAAAATGCAAGCGCGGCGCCAAAATGGCCGCCGCGCTCTTTGCGGGGGCCCCCCCACAGGACGAAGGCATCCGGGTAGTTAGGGGCGTGGCCAGCTCCCTTATAAAAGGGGTGGCCACGAGGCAGCCGAGCTGCCATTTTGCGAAGCGACGGAGCGGAGAAGTTTTTCCCTCTTACCTCCGTCGCTTTTGGCTTTTACCAGGAAGCCTTTTGGCTGCTAGGCGCAATCTGGGTTGGAAGACCGCGGCTGCGCCTCCCCAGCAGCCACATTTGCTTGCACACACCGGGACCGGTGGAATGGGGTCTATTCCCCCTGGCTGGAGGATGGTGGCCCACGCACAGGGCCAGTAGGGGCTGCGGCCCTCGGCCCGCAAGCGGTGGACACCTCTCATGGTGTTGCCCATTCCGCTGGGCCTCCCTTTATAGGAGCGTAACTCGCTCCGAGGCCTTCCAGCCTTGGGGGGTGGTCCGGTCCCCTTCCCTGGCAGGTTGCTACATTGGCCCTAACGGGCCCGGGTGTGGGGTTGTTGCCCTATTCGGGCCCCGGGGTGCAGGGACCTGTACCCATGCCTGTAGTAGGCGGGCCGGCTGGTCCTTTGCTCCATGTCAGCGTGGAAGCCTTATTGGCCCGCGTTGCGGCCCTCGAGACATCCCTGGCCCGGGCTAGCCACTCTTGGTCTCTATTTGGGGTTCGTTTCGGCGCGTCGTCTGCTGGGCAGTGGTAGGCGACGGGACGGGTCGAGCTGCTTGAGGCGCGTGGCACGACCTGGGCCACTGCCTCGCAGCTCCCCATTCAACAGACCGGTGCGGGTCAGGCCCCATCGACGAGCTCGATGGCGGTTGTGAGCTCCGACGCCCCCAGTGGGCCGGAACCCCCGGTGGGGGTGGCCTACGGGGGTGCAGCACGTGAGTATGCGGTCCAAGCTAGTGCACCTACACACGTGGCCATGTTGGGGGGGTTTCCAATGGCCACTTCCTGTTGTGCCCGTGTCGGCCTTGCTGACGGCGGGGTATTCCTTACCGCTGGGTGTCCATTTGGCACAGACCACCAAAGAGAAGATCTGGCGGGGGGATTACGTGGATACCTTCTCACTCCTCAACAGAGGGCCCACCAAGGAGTAGGGGGGCAGGATGAGAAGGATAAGGAGCAGGCACGTCGTAGCAAGCCACCACGTACGTGGGCCGACTGGTTGCCGGCCTACCTCATATACATGGCGGTGTACCTTAGGGCCCGGCCGGATTTGGCAATTTCGATGGTCCAGTATTTGGACAACATCTACCGGGCGATGGTTGAATTTCCGGGCCCATCGTGGTTGGTTTATGACGTGTAATTCCATATGCGGATTCCCCGGCACCCCGACATTAGGTGGGTTGAGCCATGCCAGAGGCTGTGGCTTTTGTACATGACGCCCACGCGCCCCGCGCCCGGGGAGAGATACCATTGTGGACATGCGGTCCAGCGGGCGGCCCCAGCACAGGTCCACTGCCAGGGGGCGGGGCGGGGGGTTTCAGCCCGCCTGCTGTGCTGGACTTTCTCGTCCAATGGTTCCTGCAATAGGAAGAATGGCAAATACAGACATTAGTGCCCCCCCCTGTGCTGGCCCCCATGCGGCCTCTGGCTGTCCCAGGCCTGGAGGGATGCGGGGCAGAGGGAGGGGTGGACAGGGGGCTGGCAAGACTGCCGCATATGGATCTAGTTCACCAAAGGGCTCCCTCCCCAATTAATGTGGACATGTTGGAGCGCTGGCTCACATTGTTCCCAAAGGGAGAGGATGCGGAGATCTCCTTCAGGGTTTTAGGCAGGGGTTACGTATCCCTTTCATGGGTGATAGGTCCCCTCAGGATGCCCCCAATCTTTATCCCTTTGGGGGAGGGTGGAGGTGGCTCCTGCCAGCAATGATAAGGAGGTCTATGCGGGCAGGGTCGTTGGCCCTGTCCCTGCGCCCCCGTTCCGGGGAGCATATTATTGCAATGATGCCATGCCTTTTGGCTGTTCCAATTCGGGCTCGGCATTCGAGCGTTACTCCATCTTCCTAGAGTGGGCTTTTGTTCGCAGATCAGGGTCCTGGTCTGTAGCCCATTCCCTGGATGATTTTATTCGGGGCTGAACGGGGCTGGGACACGTCCACACGTCTCCTCAACACATTTCAGACGCTAATGGAGGAACTTGGTGTCCCTTTAGCGCCCGAAAAGACCGAGGGCCTGCCTACACAGCTAGTATTCCTGGGGGTGGAGATTGACACGGTAGCACAGTCTTCTAGGTTGCAGCGGGATAAGGTGTCAAAGCTAGTGGCCCTTATCTCGGACTTGCTGGCCAAGCGCATGGCATTACCGAGGGACCTGCTGGTGCTACATGGTCACCTCAATTTCGCTGGCAGGGTCGTCGCACCGGGCAGGGCATTTGCGCGGCGCTTGTGCGACGCCATGGCAGGACTATCCAGGCCCCACCATAGGGTTAGACTTACCCGGGGTATCAGGGCAGACGTGCTTGTCTGGCTACAGATCCTGAGGGATTTCAATGGGGTGTCATTTTGGAGATCTGAGCTCCTGGCTTCCCCTTGCTTTAAGATACAGCCCGATGCCCGGGATCCCTGAGTTATGGGATGTACTTCAATTGGAAGTGGGCCTATGGTGGGTGGCCACCATCCTGGCCAGGCACAGGTCGCCTGCATGGTCTCACGTATCTGGAATTTTTCCCTATACTGGGTGCTTTGATGCTATGGGGCGAGCAGGAGGCCAACTCGGTTGTCCACTTTGGTGTGACAACGCGGCTGTTGTCCACTTTGTCAATGCACAGAGCTCTAAATCGCCCAGGGTTATGGACCCAGTGCGCCAGTTTGCATTGCGCAGCCTGCACCTCAACGTTCTTTTCAGGGCTAGGCATGTCCCAGGGGTTACTAATGATATTGCTGATGCTTTGTCCCGCCTGCAGATCTCCCGGTTCCGTGCCTTGGCCCCGGATGCGGAGGAATTTCCCTCGCCACTCCCGGACGGGATATGGAACATCGGCAAGAAGAGGTGAACCGGGCGATTGGCCTGTCACTAGCGCCACGCACGCGTAACGTGTATCACCACGCATTTAATTCTTTCAGAGCATTCTGTACCCAATTCCAAATGCCAGGAACCTGGCCGATCCCGGTAACCCATGTTCTGCGGTTCATGGTTTACCTGCATGCCCAGGGCTTTGCACCTCGCACCATAGCATCTAAGCTGTCAGCGTTGGCTTTTATGGCCAAAGTGGGAGGTCATGTGGACAGCACCACTGACTTCCGTGTGAGACATGTTTTGGAGGGGTGGGTGCGCGCGTGTGGGCGTTGCCCGGACGACCGCCACCCGATTTCCCCAGGGGTTTTTACCCAATTGGCCCGGGGCTGGCCTGGCCTCTGTTTTGATAAGATGAGGCAGCCCATTTTATGCGGCTACAACGGTCGCCTTTTTTGGAGCGCTCCGCATCGGCGAGCTTGAGATGCTGTATAAGGCGGATGCAAGTCGTGGACAGCACCACTCACTTCCGTGTGAGACATGTTTTGGAGGGGTGGGTGCACGCGCGTGGGCGTTGCCCAGACGACCGCCACCCATTTTCCCCAGGGGTTTTTACCCAATTGGCCCGGGGCTGGCCTTGCCTCTGTTTTGATAAGATGAGGCAGCCCATTTTATGCGGCTACAACGGTGGCCTTTTTTGGAGTGCTCCGCATCGGCGAGCTTGAGATGCTGTATAAGGCGGATGCAAGTCGTAGGGCACTGGAACTCGAAGATGTCTGAGTGAACAATATTCGGCTCAGTTGGGGATACGCTCCTCTAAAACGTATCAGCACGGCGTAGGCTGTGGAGTAGACTGCTACGATGTTCCTCGGCAGACATCTGTCCGGTTGGTGCCCTACAGGATTTCCTTGCACTGTATGGCACGCACCATGGCCCGTTTTTTTGTCACCAAGATGGGTCTCCCCTTACTAAATTTCAATTTTGGAAGGTGACGGGCAAAGCGCTGGCCAGTGTGGGCCTCCCAGGCGCCCGCTATGGCACTCATTCATTCCGTATAGGGGCGGCCTCAACCGCAGCTGCTTTTGGGTACTCAGGGGCTGACATACGTAGCATGGGACGGTGGGGTTCGCAATGTTTTCAGTTTTATGTGCGCCCACTCCCGCTGTGAGTACCAACCCAGTCACCTTACCTACTTTCCCTCATTTTTCCTTACAGACCCGGGGTGTCGTATTACACCGGTGACAGTATGGCTGGTGGGCCATAGCTACGTGCACAGGGCAGCGTGTTATGCTGCGGCGACAGAGTGGGGACCCCGACTGGGACTTGGTGCATACGCAAGTCTCACATGGCATGGTAAGCCCGGGATGTTGTGGCGGGAGCTGCTGCCTTTCCTTTTTTCAGGCCAGAATGCTGACCCGCCTGACATTCTGATCATACACCTGGGGGGCAATGATTTGGGCCGGGTCACCGGCTTGTCGCTGAAACATGCGATTTGCGAGGACCTCGCCTACCTGCATTACGTCTGGCCCGCCACAACCCTTGTTTGGTCGGACATGGTCCCATGCCATTCCTACAGAGGGGGTGTTGACCTCCTGGCCCTTGACCGTGCTAGACGCATGGTGAATAGGGCAGTGGCGCGTTTCCTTGTCTACAGGGCTTGGGGGAGGGTCAGTCGTCACCCCGCTATTAGCCTCCAAAGTTATGACTTGTATGCAGGGGATGGGGCCCATCTGTCGCGAGGAGGTGTGGACCTCCTGTTGGGTGATTGGCGAGCAGGCCTGTCGACCGAGCTGACGGTCTGGGGGGGGGCATCGAGCCTTCTTTGAAGCCCCTCCGTGTGGCGGGTAGCACTGGTAAGGTAAACATTATGACCCACAGGTATCCGGCAAGTTCGCAATTGACTGGACAACACTAGACAGGCATAAGTTGGTTAAACGTTGTCCGGTCAACGATGAACTAGGCGACGGGGTGATGGCTATAGCTAGACAGCATGCATCACCCCGTGATTTTACGGATACGCGTCAGAGGGTGGGGTCATTAGTTAGATATTGACTACGGTCAACAATTTGTTTGTGGTCAACAAACAAATTGATACAAATGGATACATTGTAGCAATTGCTGTTGGCAATTTTGGGTGGTACCTTACCAGTGTTACTTCGGCCTGCTTGCCTTAAGAATTATGATTGGTCAATTACCAATAGAAATTTATAATTCGGACTAGGGCATGAATCAATAAATGTGGCCCAATGCCGTTATCCACTTTCATTGGTGTCTGAGTCCTTTATTGGGGGGTGTGCCTGCAATAACAATGCTGTCCAGGGTCGTAAAGACTGCGGAGGGGATAATCGGGTGTACTCTTCCCACTCTAGATCAAATCTATGCCACCAGGTGTTATAAGAAAGCTGTAGAGATTGCACAAGATAGTACGCACCCCGGAAATGATCTCTTTCAGCTTCTGCCTTCTAGAAGAAGGTATAGGGTCATAAAGACCTGGACCAGCCACTTGAGAAATAGTTTCTACCCAAAAGCTGTTCTGGCTTTGAATGCAGTGCAATGCAGTCTATGAGGGAGCTTCTGTATATAGTTTTTAGAGTTTTAGAGCATTTTAGGGGTTAAATGTGTATATGTGGGGTGGGAGTATGTTGATAATTTTGTATAGTTGTATTTTGTTTAGGTTTTGTTGGGTTGATAAGTGTTTTTCCCCCCAATCTCATTGTTCTGTGCAGGACAATGATAATAAAGATCTATCTATCTATCTATCTATCTATCTATCTATCTATCTATCTATCTATCTATCTATCTATCTATCTATCTATCTATCTATCTATCTATCTGTCTATCTATCTGTCTGTCTGTCTGTCTGTCTGTCTGTCTTTATACCCAGTTCTGTTTTCCAAATTTCCTTTAATGTTTGTTGAGCATCCCCCTCCTTGTTTAATAACTTGTAAACTTTACTTACTAACTCCTTGAATCTTTATTGTTTTATTCTTTAGCTGAGTAAATAATTCTTCAAAACTTGTAAGACCTCTTCTCTTCCCATAATAATTTCTATACTTTTTATAGCACCTGTGGTGTGTGTGTGTGTGTGTGTGTGTGTGTGTGTGTGTGTGTGTGTGTGTGTGTGTGTGCGTGCGTGCGTGCGTGCGTGCGTGCGTGCGCGCATATACCCACATGATGTCACCAGTGTGCCTCTGGTGACATCATGTGGGTGGGTGTGCACACAGGCCATTAGAGATGCACTGGCAAAATCATGTGGGTGCATGCATACACACACACACACACACAAACACACACACACACAGGTGCTCCGTTGCTGGTGCACGCACACACCCCGCGCCTTCTTATGATACGCCAAAGTACAATAGAAAATAACTCTTATTAAATGTGTGAATATATTTGTGAATATGAAAAGTATATTTGAGGGTAATACTAAGTTAGTATCACAAAAAGTCCTGGTTGGAGAGTCTCTTATTTTTTCTGTTCCCCTCATTCAGTTTTTGAATGATCTTGATTTCTTTATGTCAAATGCACAAAGAAATGTACAAGTTTAGGATTTCTGATCAAAGAAAAGCAAAACAAAATTGTTTCACAATATGAGTAGAGACCCTTGTGAAAATCAGTATTGTCCATCCCAGTTACTTTTATGTGCAGGAGCATCCTGGATTGGCAGCTGGATTTTTTTCCAGCACTGGTGATAAATCCTCCATGAAAGACATTAGGCTCCTTTACAAATATAGAAAGCCCATGAGGGACATGGCTGGAGCTTCCCTCCTCAAGACTTGCTGCCCCTAGTATCTGTTTACTGAGGCAGTTTTTTTTCAATCTGCCCAATATTAAGGCTAGTTCTGTTGTCTTGTCTATCTACAAGTTGATGCCACATCATTTCATGTAACTAATTTCCAATATAACAATAGCTCACTGTAGAAGTTGTTTATAATAAGAAATACCTGGAAAGGAAAGAACCAGCCCCTTTCTGGTACATCATTGTCCATTTTTATAGCAGCTCTTCATGCTCTTGCCTTGCATGGCAGATAACTAAAGAAGCATTGGATTTACTCATGAAGACCACCAGTAAGATTGAGGAAAACCAGTAAGATTGAGGAAAATGTTATCTTGGGAGCACACCAGAATAGTAAATGTTGTCCTTTAGTATTTATTAGTCCAAATGTACTTTTACCAGGGTAGAAAACAAAAGTGTGGCAAAAGGAAAAATGTTGATGACATCCATGCTCTGCTTCTGCTATGGTTCAGTCAGTGTGGGATGAGCTTCAGAACAGTAAGTGTAGATCCCAAGTACAACATCCTGATTTAGATTCTAAGCCCAATATTCCAATTGAAGAAGGAGAGTTCTAGAACATCTGCCTTGTGAGAGAAAGCCCAGTTCACCATCCAATTACCTGCAGTTGCTTTTTGTTGCTGTCCTAGAGTGATTGTGTTGTGAGAATACTTCTTCCTGGACAAAACCTGTGAGTTAGTGATTGTCCAGCTGAGCTCTGCTACTACAAATTCAGTGTCTCATTATTTAGGACTAGGAAAAAGGATGCATTCCTGCCTTTTTGTTGGCCCATGGCATCCCTCAGAATTCTCTTCTATTCCCACACTGTCCAAGATGTACATGAAATTCCAAGTAAATGTTATCTAGAATTTTGGGGTTTGGTGCCACCCAACTTCCTACACCAGTGTCTGATGTCAGTTACAGAATGAATGAGGACAAATGAGTATAAATGCTTAATCCAGGTAAAACAGAAGTGTTCCTAGTCAGGCAAAAAATCATCAAGAGGTGGCATTGTAGCCTTTCTAAAAATTCAGATTTGCAACATGGATGTAATCCATACCTGTCAACCTTCCCGGATTGACCGGGATTTTATGGTTTTCAGCACCGATTTGCGCCATTTCCCGCCCCGCGCTGCTGAAACCCCGGAATTTGGCAGCGGAGGAAAGGACATATTGCACAGCCCTTCTGCGCAGGTCGGCTTCTACGCATGCATAGAAGGGTTTTAGGCTTGTGTAGAACACTTCTATGCATGTGTAGAAGGCTACACCACTTGCGTAGAAGGCTACTCATGCATAGAAGGGAGCTACACAAGCGTAAAACCCTTCTACGCATGCGTACAAGCCGACCTGCACAGAACCATTCTGCGCACATCCCAGATTGGCCGGAGCCGCGTTTGACAGACATGGTGTAATCTTTAATTTGGCTTTAGGCTGGACAGCCACATTTTAGTAGTGGCTAAAAGTATGTTTGCAACATTAAATGGGTGCACCAGTTGCACCCGTTTCTGGAGATTGTGACCATGGATTGTGGCCATGGATTAGTAGAACACAATCTACATGAGGATGCCTTTGGAAAGTGACTTCATATGTCATGTGAGCCCAAGTTGCTGTGGCTAGATTGCAGCCACAAGCAGAATAGGAATGCTTGTTATGACAGCTTTGTTCATTACGAAGCCATTCCAGGCAAAAGACAAAATGGGTGTGATGCAGTGATACACTGAGGCTGGTTCTCAATGGCTCATGTGAACCGGTAGCAGAAATTCCCCCAGGCCACACCCACTTGGCTGACCATGCCCACCTCCCTACCTTCGGCAGCGGTGGCAGAGGAGAGCGGTGAAGGAGGAGGAGGAGAGTGGGCCTTCAGAGGTGGTGGCAGCAGAGGCAGGCCTCCAGGCAGATCTTGTCCCCCCTGCCACTGCCCTGCCACTGTTTCTAGCAGCAGCAATGCCTGCCGGGCGGAGTTCACACTGGGCGGGCAGAAGGTTGGTTGAGGCCTGAGCCCAAGGTGGTATGTGTAGCTGGGAGGAGGGGAGAGAGGAGCTTACACTGCCTTGGCCTCAGCTCTTGACCGACATTCCACCTGACTGGTTCGAACTCCACCTGACAGGCGTTGCTGCTGCTAGAACCGGCGGTGGGGGAGGAGCTTCCTGGATCAGTAGCAGCAGTGTCTGCCAGGCTGAGTTCATGCCGGGTGGGCAGGAGGTCCTCCCCCCCTCTCCCCGCACTCTGGATGTGACCAGGAGCCAAGAAGAAGAGGAGGAAGAGCAGCCTCCACTGGCGCTGCTGGAAGGTGGGCAGGGAGGGGTGGTGGGCTGGCTGTCTCCCCCTCCCAGCACCACTGGAAGCGCTTCCTATTTGCCTCGCCCAGGGCAGAAGGCGCGCAGGAAGTGCGAAGGTGAAAGCGCACCTTCAGCCCTGGCTGGGCGAGATGAATGGGAAGCATTTCCAGTGGCACTGGGAGGGGGAGGCTGCCAGCCCACCAACCTTGTTGCCCTGCTCACCTCCCAGCAGCGCCATGGGTGAAAGCACGCCTAGATGGTGAGGAGCTGACCTGCCAACACCTCCTCCTCATCTCCAGGACAATGAGCGAAGCAAGAGAAAAAGGTAGGTTTCTTTTCTTTTATTCTTTTTTTTGGTGGGGGAGGGGTTGAAGCCACACCCACAATTAGCCATGCCCACAGTGTGGGTAGTAAATATTTTTAGAGTGCATCACAGGTGTGATGACCTATAAAGCCCTATCCAACTTGCATGCAAGCTGTTTGAGGAGTCACATGTCCCTTTTAGAGCATACCCAGGTCTTGAGATCTTCTTTATGTCCTGCTATCTTCAAAAGTATGTTTGGTGAGGATGTTGAAAGGCTTTTTCTGAGGCTGCTTCCGAGCTGTGGAACTCCTGTTAATGGCTAATATGAGCAAGTCCCCTGACTAGAACAGAACCTGTTACAGTACAGTGGAACCTCAACAGTATAGCAATGAAATCGCATAACAATTAGGTTGGGGGGGGGCAATGGTGACTTGTATAATAATTTTCCCTATGCAAAAAAACCGTACAACAATTTTTCAATGGGAAAAACCACATAGCAAAAAAAAAAAAGTTGTACGATGCATCCCATAGGGAAAGTCACTATAAGATGCATGTATCGTATAGCAATTGTTTCGTACAACAACGAGCCCCATGGAATGGATTAAAATTGTTGTACGAGGTACCACTGTACTTAGTTGAGTATATATTTGCTGTTAACTGACAGTAAGGAAAAGCTCTTTTAATGGGTCCATTGTATGTCTTCTTTTTCTTTGTTGCACACGTATTTCTTCATTGTTTTTAAACTGTTTTAATTCAGTGCTTGCTATTAATTTGTTTAATTGTGTTTTAGCGCCTTTTTAGCTATGTATGTATTTATTTATGTTATAAGCTACCTCAGGTTATGCACTTTGAGAGAGGCAGTTGAAAAATGAAGTTTAGTTAGTTAATTAGATTAAAGGTCTTACTGACCTCCTTTCCTGTTTGGTGTAATTTGTCATGATAGTCTATCATATTTACTTGGACACACAGAGAGATCATTGTGAGGAAATCAGGTCTACAGATCGCTGTTCTGCGTGATATGTAACCCAAAACTCCATGTTCAGTGTTTATTGCTAAGTAACAAATGGAAAAGGACTTGCCCTTTACATGCTGCTTGCGAGTTTCCAGAGGCTAGTGGTTTGGTGTAATTGATACAGCAATTATGAACAGCAAGAGGAAAAGTAAGAGAGAGAGGCAGAAAGAGAGAGCTAGAAAGGCAGTTATTCTACAAATAAATTCCTTGCCCTGCTGTATCTGTATTATAAAAGTGTAGCAGCACTGTGGTAGCTTAGTGGTTAAGATGCTGAGCTTGGAGACTGGAAGGTCAGGGTACAATACCCGAGTGCTGCATGACGGACCTTGGGGACATGAAAGGAGCCTCATTCTGGTGTCCCTGAGTGGCATTTCTCCAGCAAAAATCCAATGTAAGTTAAATAGGAAGACAGAACATGTCATCATAGTGTAGCCTACTATTAGAGACACAGAGCAGAAGGGAAATCATATGAGCATCATTCTGCCCAAGACACTCCACACTGTATGCTCATTTTTGTACTGTTTGCAAGAAGGTCACCCAACTCTTCATGTATCAAGTACCTGCTGCAGAAGTGTTCATGTGATTCACGTCCCTCTCCATGTTTAGGCAACATGGATCTGGCTTGAGTGGCCTGTTTATTTGTTCAGTATCTGTCCATGTGTCAAAAGTTAATAGGAAACTTCAGCATTCCTTCTTATCTTTTTGAGTGGCCTATAGTCTCTGATTAGATCAGTGTTTCCCAACCTTTGGTTTTTGGACTTCAATTCCCAGAAGCCTACGTCAATTCCCCAAAGCACTGATCAGACAATGTACTGACTTAGGCTTCTGGGGATTGAGGTTCCCCTGTGGGGCATGGGCCCCACATTGGAACCACTGGATTAGATTGTTTTTCAAGTACAGGACTGCAATCTCTAAGACAGGTTTCATACCATTTTATATGGGGGAAATGACTACATTAACATGCAGTTTTGGATCCTATTTTGGATCTGGACTGTCCCTCCCCTCTTTATTCTACCAATAGATAGTACTCTTTACATCATAAAGGCACTATTCACTAATAAAGTGTGGCAGTAGAGCAGGAGCTATATTATATCTATAAGTGTTAAATATACTGTATTTCTAAACATTCTGTAAATATAGATTAAAAACCATATGAAAAGGCAATTTTAAAAACCCACTCATGAATGTACCTAGCCCAACTTCCTTTACATAAGAACATAAGAACATAAGAACAGCCTTGCTGGAACAGGCCACAGCCCATCCAGTCCAGCATTCTGTCTCACACAGTGGCTCACCATTTCCTTCAGGGTATTCCCAAGGAGATGCCTTCACCTGCTTAGGATTCCCTGGAAATGGCATTGAGAGATATCCTGCCTATCTCTCCAACCCGGAGGTTGTCCTTAGGTAGCCATAATTATAGCCATTGATAGCCTTGTCCTCCATGAACTTGTCTAATCCTTTCTTAAAGCTGTCAAGACTGACAGCTGTCACCACTTCTTCTGGCAGGGAGTTCCACAAAAATGTGATGCTGCTTAGGAAATGAATTCTGTATCATGTACAGTAAGTACTCAACATTCTGTCCTCTCAGCATGGTAGGTGGGATACACAGAAAGAACATCCTTGAAGGTTGTGGTATTTTTAACCACAATCTTGTGTACCCTGGAAACTCCAACCTTGTGTTGCCAAATAATCTTTCTCACACTAGGTCAGGCAAAAAGGAACTGCAGAATTAACTTACCAAAAGGTGCCTTGATTTTGGCAGTTTCACATCTTGCCTAGGCATGGCAGCAGCAGCATGGTAGGCCATGTAACTGGGTCGGGTTGAAGAGCTCAGATTCTCTAGCCTTTCAGAAGTCTTGTCATAGAATACAAGCATAGGAGGTTGATCACAGCTCTCCTATTCCATTTTTATATTTAGATTGCATTGTCATTGATGCTTTTTGCTGGCAGGTGGAGAAAACCAAATCTTTTCCCTCCCCATATCTAGATTGGTTAAAGAGTTCAAACTGATTCATTACATAGGACCAGTGGTGGGCTCCAAAAAATTTTACTACCATACTGTGGGCGTGGTATGGTGGGCATGGCCAGGGAAAAAGCCCTGTGTTGCACCCAAATTACTTTATTTCAAAACCTGGATGGGCGGGGCCAGCCAGAATTTCTGCTACCGGTTCTGGCGAACTGGTGTGAATCACTGCATATAAAGGTTATCTCACTCTTCAGGGCACTCGTCAAGTTATCCTTTGGCAATTTAAGGCATGGTTTTGCCTCGTCTCCAATTTTGACTGTTTGTCATTTTTATTAAAATAACCCAAACAGGTTTTGATCAGACTGCACTCATTAAAAAAAAAATCAGACATCCCTTCCAGGGTGAATTCTGCATTGCCAACTAATAAAGCTTTGAAAACAGGAGATTACATGTTGTCAATCTACCTTTTTCTATAATAACAAGAAAATTCCAGAACACAAAGCCGATTACCTAGGGTTGTTGTGATGCCACCTTTCTCAATCCAATCCACTCTTCCCTACATCTCCCAATGCTGCATTTAATAAAAGATTCATTTTATTAGTGCACTGAGAAAAAATGACAAAATGTCTTCTGCAATCATTACAATATTTTAGAAAGTTCCCGATTAACCTTTGGGAAATAATGCCCTGAGAACAAATCATGCTAGAAGCCTGAAATGACTTGCTTGCCTCTAAATCAATCATTTGGCTGCAATTAATCTCATTGGGAATCTGTGAGCCTTGCTTATCAACTTCAGTGTTCAAAATGGTATCCTTGAACACCTTCTGTAAGGCTGTGCTTAGAACGAGATTAAACAAGTTTTACATATGTCAACGGCTATCTTAAGAACTTGAGAAACTAGTATCCCAAAGAATTTGGCTTCTACACCCATGGCTTTCAAACAATGAAGTGATGCAACATCAGAGCTGGGATATCTCCCTATTTAATTATTTATAATTACAGTAAAACCCCGAGTTATGGAAAAAGTCGGTTCCATGGCATATTTCATAACTCAATTTTTTTTGTAACTCGAGGCATCCCATAGAATTTTTTATTTTAAAAAATTGAGTGATTTCCTACCTTCTCGCTGCTGCTGCTTCCTTTTCTTTCACTTCCAGAAGTGTGAGTGAGTGGCTCGGAGTGATTTTTAGTGCCCAAAATGGCGGTGGCGCCATTTTGGTTTTTTGTAAACCGGGGTATTTTTGTAACTCAGGCTTTTTTTGTAAATTGGGAACCCCGATTTACAAATAATTTGTAACTCATAAAACTTGTATCTTGAGGCATTCGTAAATCGGGGTTTTACTGTATCTTCTTTTTCCAATGGCAATGATACAACTAAGTAGCATTAAGCATATGATAAGGTGAAGCTCTATTTATCCTGTAGTATTACCATATTTAGAACTGTGGTTGCTTGGTGGTTAAGATGCTAAACTTGATGACTGGAAGGTCAGCAGATCAGCAGTTCAAAACACAAGTGCTGCACGATGGACTATGCTCCCGACATCTGTCCCAGCTCCTGCCAACCTAGCAGTTCAAAAGCAAGAAATTGTAAGTAGATAAATAGGTACTGTTTTGGTGGGAAGAAAAACTGCATTCCATGCACTCCAGTGTCTAGTCATGCCTGTTACATGACCACAGAAAGGTCTGGAGACATAGACAGCACTGGCTCTTTGGCTATAAATGAAGATGAATATTGCACCCTAGAGTTGGCTTTTTAGCAAAGGCGACCTTTACCTACTAGCATATTTTGGTTAATTTTATACCTAGATGACTTGTAAAGAGGAGAGCTCTCAAAATGTGGGGTATAAGATATCAGCTGGTCAAAGAGTCACTCTAGCTTTTATAGTTACAGGTTTGTGTTTTGTTTCAGAGGTTTCATACTGATGGTTTTTAACTGTTTAGAAAGTAGCTTTTTTTATTATGTTTCAATTGTTGCTGGCTGCAACTCATATCTGAGATTGCATTTTTTTCCTGAAGCAGGAAAAATGCCATTGGCATGAATTTGTTTAAGGTGGATACCAGCTTGCCATGATGTGACCCACACACTATGATTATGGATCCATCTCCTGCAGCACATATGAAATGAGACATGCAGGATTTAGCACCGGGAGAGGATATTATCAAAGTACACCTTCACAGCCAGTCCATTTGTCATGACCTCTTCCACCTCCATGTCCGTTGGGATTTCCTCCTCCACTCATTTTGCCATTGGGCCCAATATGATGGTTTCCAGTGGCATTTCCTCCACTGAGGGGACCATCACCCCACCTAAAAGGGCTCATCTGCCCATAGGCATTGACCCCTTTAAGGAGTCAGGTTAGTTAATGGCCACCCGACACTCGGCTTTGAGTTGCTGGCTGTACGGTCTACTCCATTACCATAGTGGGATGTCCGGCCAGAATATCTATATTTCAATTACAATGAAACAAAGAGATACTCTTTAACAGTGTTTAGCTATAATAGTAACTAACTTTGGGGTAGGGCAAGTAGCTGTAACAAATAACTTTTGACAGGTAACTCTGTTCCCATTTCCTCTCACTCTAGAAATGCCTGATAAAAGATCTTTAAAATATGACATGTGTAGTCTTCCCCCTCCAAATGCCCTGTGATAGCCCACATGTGTGACATCATACATGTAAGTGTCTTTCCCCTCTGTGTTTATCAATATTGGTAGGATTGTTTTAATTTAAACTAAACTCTAGTGTCCTCCAAGAACAGGATAAAATGAATGACTAACCAATTCTTCCATTCTGTACATGGTTCCGAAGGATGAATGTGTGAGGATTGTCCAATACAGGTTAATGTACTTCCCAAGCAGAAAGCTACTTAGAGATTTAAGAAGCTTAAAAACCTTATCCAACATTAGTCCTTGCTTTGTCAATTAAAGAACAATTTAGCTATGCCCATAAAGTCCTAATGTTATATTTACTTCTGGTGAAACACTTGTCTTTAATTGCAAATGCTGACCCTTTCAGTGCTGAAGCATTCTCTCTGCCTGTTCCCTTGTATTTAAAATAAGCATGCATAAATTGTGGCCACAAAGTTGAACATAGTACACCAGCCAGTGGTGGGATTCAAATTTTTTTTTACTACCTACTCTGTTGATGTGGCATGGTGAACATGGCTATGTGGCCATGTGACTGGTTGGGCAGGACCAGGTGGCCACGTGACTTGCTGGGTGTGGCCATGTGACTGGGTGGCCGTGACACCTGGGTGGAAGGCAGGTGCAGGCCTATGACCCGAGGCTCTGGCAACCAGATGGGCGGAGCCAGCCGGAATTTCTACTACTGTTATGGGCATACCGGGGCATACCGGCTGAATCCCACCACTGACACCAGTTATGTGTAGTAGTTTGACAGGTTAATAAGGCCTCCTTTCTCTTACAATTGTCTTCAATATTCTCACCAATTACTCATTTTGACATGAAATCCTCAGATTTTGATTTTAAAATATGTGGCCCTTCGAAAGCGACTTGCAGTCAAGCCTGATTTGGGGGGACTACCTGTTTTGCACACTTGGCTTAAGTGGAGCTCTGAGAAATTCTGAGAGGTTTATAGGACATGCACATGTAGTAAATTTAATTATTCTTAGCAGGTTGATTTTAATTTTTCTAGGAAAATACTTTTGTTTTGCATGAGCAAGAACAAATTTGCTCAGCATTTCATTCCAGGTAAGGCTTTGTAGCTTTTGTAGAGATCTATATTGTGCCTGTAGCTTCATCTCTGCAAGGATTCCTTCACTTACAGGACATCTTGATATATACCACATGTTCCAGCTGTTCTTATCAGCCAGTGGCAATCTATATTTTCTGACATTTAGTCTCTTGTCAAACGTTATACCTCATTTGCTTTCAGATATTCTGTTGGCAGTGCAGTGCTCTTATGAAATGTTATCAGTGAGTCCTGGGGGCAGTCATGAAAAGTTTGAAGGTCTAATTGGCAAATGTCGTGGGTCAATTCTTTTCAATCCAAATAAAATATATCCCTTTGATTCCCCCTTCTGAATAAACACCAATTGAGGGACCAAAATGTTGCCCAATACACTACTGCAGTCCTTTACAAAGCCGTGTGATATTATACAAACTATTAAACATTTAATTGTTTTTCTTTTAAATAAAAAATGAGTTAGTTATACTGTAGCTGGTTTATTAGCATACCTCTTTTAGAAGCGGTTCAGAACAAGTTGTTATGGTACAGCAGTATTTAGAACTCTGGAGTCCAGGCCAATTCTTTCCTTCTCAAATTTGGAGTAGGTTATAGGATCTAGAATAAATTCTTGTGTTCAGTCTCAGCATAAACAGTGGCCTAACTGGCCTTTTCTCACACATCTTGTTTGGATCATGTGCAGTAAAAACCTAAATTCAGCCCACAGATATGCCATGGCCATTTTAGGACATACTTCATGTCTTCAGTCTTGCCAATAAGGGCAATGTTAAATGTCATCAGGGCATACAGTTGGGAATTGTTGCTACATGTTGTAAAGATCCTCTAATTGATGGTGACCCAAGGAATGAGTGGTCTCCCAAATGTCCTGTTTTCAGCCACCTGCTCAGCTCTTGTAAAATCAAGGCTGTTGCTTCCTTTAGGGCAGTGATGGCAAACCTTTTAGAGACCAGGTGCCCAAACAGAGGAGTGGGGCAAACTGTGTTGGGGGAGGAAGGAAGTACTCCCATTGAGCTGCTAGGCCAGAGGGGCAGGTGAATTCTGTGCTTAGGGGAAGGAGGAAGCACTTCCATTGGGCTGCTGGGCAGAGGGGCGGGCAGACTTTGTGCTGGAGGAGGGAGGAAGCACTCCCATTGGGTTGCTGGGCAGAGGGGTGGGGCAAACTTTGCTGGGGTGGCAGCATGCATGCCAACAGCAAGGCCTGGGGGAGTACCACATCTAGCACGCATACCATAGGCTCTGCCACCACTGCTTTAGGGAGTCTGGTTATCCCAGTTTGGGGATCTTCCTGCTGCCTTCTGGTTTATTTTCAATATTATTGTGTTTTCTAGAAAATCTTGCCTTCTCTTGATGTGCCCAAATTATGGCAGCCTCTGTTTCCTCATTTTTTGCTTCCAGAGATAACTCAGGCTTGATTTCCTGTAGAACCCAGATATTTAAGATAGCCAGAGAAGACTTGTGTATTAGTGAAAGGTAAAGGGATAAAGCTAGAATAAGACATGGCATCCTTTTGGAGGTGAAGGGGCAAATATGGCAATGGGGTTATATAAAAAGGGAGCTCCACGTGCCCATGCCGGTCTCTTCAAGTTCGGCTGGGCCAGGGCGTGTTTGCGCTCCACCCCCTCCCTAGGTGGCAGTGTGACAATTTTTGGTCGCTCTGGGGCTGGATGGGAATTTTTGCTTGAACCTGCATTGGCCCCTTAGTTCTTGTAGTTTTCATCCATCCTACACTGTTACTGATGGTTGAGTCATGGGGTTTGTTGTTGTTTTGCTTTTCAGGTCACTTTGGTGGTTAGCACTGGTAAGGACAACCAGTCGACCCCTAGGAACCCGGCAGGTACGCATTTGGTTGTCCATGAGAAGCACAAGGTAGAGGGAGAGTCGGGCTGGCCAATCAAATGCGGACCATGAACAAGGTAATGCGAAGTTTGAAGACTTGCAAAACCTTTGACAGTTCACCGGATTTCTGTCAGAAATCAACAAGTATCACTTCTGACTGGGGTCAATAATTTGTTTAATGAAGTAAACAAATAGATACAATGTAGCAAATTAAGTTCAGGAAATAAGATCTAGTCCTTCCCAGTGCTATTCCGGCCCGTTTGCCTTAACCCAGTTAATCAACATTACAAGTTAATAAAGTGGCCCAATTTTAAAACCAACACAGGTGTCTGTCTCTTTATTTAGGGGTGGGTCTGGCAATGGATTACCAAAAGAGGCCACTAGATGTCACCATAATTTTTTGTATGTTGAATTTTTCCTATTAAAAATTTGTATGTCAATTTTTTTTTTAGCCAGGATTTCAATTTGTACAGTATATCAATTTTTTTGTAAGTTGAACCATTTGTATGTCAGGGTTCCTCTCTATTTGTCATATTTCTAAATAAAAAGAGGAAAAATGCTACAAACTTTGGAGGCATCAGTGACAGCATTATTTCTTCCAGGAAAATGGAGGCCTCTGGCATGATACACTATGTGGGCCTCACTTAGCAAATTGTACAGTAGCTCATGAAAACACAAGATAAGTATAAGAATGCATTAAGCTTAGAGGTGTCTCTTGTGATGGAAAAGAATGTTTGTGGCTTGGATTTTGGTGACAAACGTATCCATTTTGCACCTCCTGAGTGCCACTATGTTTGAAACAAAGAACACCTTGCCTCTGAATTATGTACCTTTACAAGACTTGCAATGGATGGCAGGGAAATACATATGCAAGAAACACTTTTATGTTTTAAAAAAGTGCAAACAGCTGAGTATGTACACAACAGACAGATGAATAGAAATGTGCTCTAGTCAGTGGGGAAATGCTTGCAGCAAGGTATACATTAAAATTGTATCCCAAAACACACATACTTTCTTTTAAAGCCTGTTCATGGAGGGAAACCCTTACAAACTGAATAAATAAAGTCAACTTGATATGAGTCAAGGACTCCAGAGCATGGTCAAGATTTTCACAGCTCTGATTGTCACCGTTTTCCTCAGTAATGATGGATGTTCTGTGTAATAAAGATGGTCAGCTAGGGGATTGCTCCAGCTAGAGTGTGCAGAGAATTTCTAACTTGAAGGATGTGCTGACACACAGAAGGTCTTATGAGAAATGAGTTTCAACAGATGTGAAAGCTGGACCCACTGTGACTCCTGTGTGTCTGGGTGAGGACTTTGTATGGTCTGAACCTGGCCCACAGTTAGGAAGTTATCACACCAGGATGTTGTTAGAGAAACAGCATATAAAAATTTGGTTGGCAAAACTGGTATAATATTATGTACTTTGGGCAATGGAAAGTAATAGGGTAGGAGAAGAAAGTGATCATTTTAATATGAAAAGATGAAGCATGTTTTATCTGTCTTGTATATTCACCAGTTCTGTATTTGCTCATTTGTAAGATATAGCCCACCTTTTCCTCTGTGAGCTCAAGGTATTATTAGTGGCTCTGTATCTGCTTTCTGTATTCGCATCACAATCCTGTGAGATAGGTCACAGTGAAGTACATCACTAGACCAAGCTTAATCTAGTGAGATTCATAACCATAGCCTCTTTTCCCAAGAGGCACAGGGAGTAATAAAATGCCCCACCTCTTGCTATATAGCCAGTAACCTAATTCACTGAGATATCCAGTCTTGATAACTGAAAGAAAGCTAAATAACATTTCTAATTACTCTAAGATCTCATTGCACAGTGGTAATAATAATAATTTGATGTCAGAAATTATTCTGGGTTGAAAGGATTTTTCCCTCAAGAAACTCTGCAGGGCTCTTTTCATGTCCCCAAGATCTTTTCCCACTGAAGTGGTCCCTATTTATCTACTTGTAATTTCTTGCTTTCGATCTGCTAGGTTGGCAGGAGCTGGGACAGAGATGGGCACTCAATCCATCTTGCAGTACCCGGGTCTTGAACTGTCAACTTGCCGGCCTTCCAGCTAACAAGGGAAGCTTCTTAACCACTGAGCTGGCACAGTGGTTTAACTGCAGTACTATAGCCAAAGCTGCTTACATGAGTTCAGTCCTGACGGGTTTAAGGTTTACTCAGACTTCCATCCTTTCATGGTTGCTAAAATGAGTATCCAACATGCTGGGGTTGAAAATGCTAATACAGTATGAACCACCTAGAGTAGTGATGGTGAACCTTGGTACTCCAGGTGTCCTTGAACTTCAATTCCTAGAAGCCCAAGCACCCTGCGATCAGCAGGAGTGCTGACTTGGGCTTCTGGTAATTGAAGTCCAAGAACACCTGGAGTGCCAAAGTTCGCCATCACAGACATAGAGAATCCTCTAAGCATTATATAAATGTAATTGCTATTTCTCAAAATTATTCAGACTTGAGTTAGTGAAGCCAAGTGAAAGAAATTCTTGAAATTTGTTCCATTTGAATGCTTTATACAGGTTACACATTTTAGGTTTTCTTGGTGCAGAATTTTGTTTATCTGAATGCACAATTTTTTAAAGCAGCACAGATATTAGTCATTATCATGCTTTCACTTATCCTAGGAAACAGTTTTCTATTTTTTTTAAAGGAGGCATTAGGATGAGAAGTGGAAGAAAAGTGACTAAATCTGAGTAAATTAGAGACCCAGTATGGTGCTGAGAGTAATGCATCAGATGACTCAGGAGGACTGGGTTCAAATCTACTTTCAGCTGTGAAAACTCACTGGTGTGTGGCATTTATGGGATAAACTGTTCCATGGCTAACTCATTTGAAAACCTGTTAGGATCAGCATAAATAAGAAGCAGCATGACAAAGAAGAAAGAGATAGTGGCTGAAAAGTTGTATAATGTAAATTGCACAAATAGAATGCAAGCGCAGCGCCAAAATGGCCGCCGCGCTCTTTGCGCCCCCCACCCCCACCGGACGAAGGCATCCGGGTAGTTAGGGGCGTGGCCAGCTCCCTTATAAAAGGGGTGGCCACGAGGCAGCCGAGCTACCATTTTGCGAAGCGACGGAGCGGAGAAGTTTTTCCCTCCTACCTCCGTCGCTTGTACCTGAGCCTCTTGGCTGCTGATTCTCTCCTTTTAGGCTTCCAATTGACCAGCTGCAATGCCCTCGAAGAAGAAGGCGACTGCGAACGCGGTTCGTTCCACGCGGAGGCGCAATCCGGGTCGGAGGACCGCGGCTGCGCCTCCCCAGCAGCCTCCTCTGCCCGAACCCACCGGGACCGGTGGGATGGGGTTAATTCCCCCTTGGCCGGAGGCCGGGGGTCCGCGTGCGGGCACAGTAGGGCCCGTGGCTCCCGGCCCGCAAGCGGCGGCCGCCGCTGCTGGCGTCACCCATTCTGCTGGGCCTTCCTCCGTTGGGGCGCAGCTTAATGCGGGGGCTTCCAGCCTTGGGGGGTGGTGTGGCCCCCTTACATGGCAGGGTTCTTCCCCGGCCCTACTGGGCCCGGGCTTTGGATCGTGGCCCTATGCCGGCCCCGGGGTACAGGGACCTGTGCCGACGCTGGTGGTTAGTGGGCTGGCTGGCCCTTTACCCCCCCTTGGTTTAGGTGGCTATGTCAGCGTGGAGGCCCTCCTGGCCCGCGTTGCGGCCCTTGAGGCATCCCTGGCCCGGGTTAGTCACCCTGGAGCCCCTTTTGGGGGGCTGGTCGGTCCATCGCCTGCTGGGCAGCGGCAGGTGGTGGGACGGGTTGAGCTGCCTGAGGCGCATGGCCCGGCTTCGGCCACTGCCCCGCAGCTCCCCAATCAACAGGCCGGTGCTGATCAGGCCCTGTCGACGAGCTCTAGGGCGGTCGTGAGCTCCGACGCTCCCAGTGGGTCGGAACCCCCGGTGGGGGCGGCCCATGGGGGCGCAGTGTGTGAGTATGCGGTCCAAAATAGTGCACAAACACACATGGCCACGTTGGGGGGGGGCTTTCCAATGGCCTTGGCCTCGCACGGGTGGTGCGGCGGTCCAGTCGCCGACGCCCCACCCGGTGAATTCAACTATCACCCTGGGCCCCGGTTGTAGGGGGTCCTTCTTACCCGGTCGGGAATCTTCTAGGGGTGACCGGGTTAGTCCAGGCTCCTTCGCAGATGCCCGCAGTGTCCACCGTGCCTGTGTCGGCTTTGCCGACGGCAGGGTATACTTTGCCACTGGGGGACCATTTGGCACAGGCCACCAGAGAGAAGATCTGGTGGGGGTAGTATGTGGACATCTTCTCCCTCCTTAACAGAGAGCCCACCAAGGAGGAGAGGGAGGGGCAAGATGAGAAGGATAAGGAGCAAGCGCGTCGTCGCAAGCCACCACGTACGTGGGCCAACTGGTTGCCGGCCTACCTCATCTACATGGCGGTATACCTCAGGGCCCGGCCTGATCTGGCGATTCCGATGGTCCAGTATTTGGACAACATTTACCGGGTGATGGTTGACTTCCCGGGCCCGTCGTGGTTGGCTTACGACGAGGAATTCCGTATGCGGATTCCCCTGCACCCAGAGATGAGGTGGGACGAGCCCTGCCAGCGGCTGTGGCTGCTGTACATGACTCCCACACGCCCGGCGCCCGGGGAAAGATACCATTGTGGACATGCGGTCCGGCGAGTGGCCCCAGCACAGGCTCCCCGCCAGGTGGCGGGGCAGGGGGTTCCAGCCCGCCTGCTGTGCTGGACTTTCTCGTCCAATGGTTCCTGCAACAGGAAGAATTGCAAGTACAGACATGAGTGTCCCTCCTGTGCTGGCCCCCATGCGGCCTCTGCCTGTCCCAGGCCTGGGGGGATGCGGGGCAGAGGAAGGGGCGGACAGGGGGCTGGCAAAACTGCCGCGGAGGGAGCTGGTTCACCAAAAGGCCCCCTCCCCAATTAATGTGGACATGTTGGAGCGTTGGCTCGCATTGTACCCGAGGGAGGAGGATGCGGTTTACCTTCTTCAAGGTTTTAGACGGGGGTTCCGTATCCCTTTTGTGGGCGACAGGTTCCCCCAGGATGCCCCCAACCTTTTGTGCCTTAGGGGGCGGGAGGAGGTAGCTGCTGCCAGCATTACTAAGGAGGTCAATATGGGCAGGGTTGCCGGCCCTTTCCCTACACCCCCGTTCCCCAATCTTAAGGTGTCACCTTTGGGCTTGGTCCCCAAAAAATCACCGGGCGAGTTTCGCCTGATTCATCATTTGTCTTATCCAGCCGGCCGATCGGTCAGTGATGCTATCCCTGATGACCTTTGCTCAGTCAGGTATACATCTTTGACCATGCGCTGCGCATGGTGCGCTCATGTGGCCCGGGTGCGCTGTTGGCCAAGTGCGACATTAAGTCGGCATTTCGCCTCTTGCAAGTGCACCCGGGCGATTTTGAGTTGCTAGGTTTCAAGTTCCGGGGTGAATATTACTTTGATAAGGCCATGCCTTTTGGCTGTTCCATATCATGCTCGGCTTTCGAGCGTTTTAGCACGTTCCTACAGTGGGCTTTTGTCCGCAGGTCAGGGTCCCGGTCTGTAGCCCATTACCTGGATGATTTTTTATTCGGGGGTGAACGGGGCTGGGACACGTGCACACGTCTCCTCAACACATTTCAGACACTAATGGAGGAACTCGGTGTCCCTTTAGCGCCCGAAAAGACCGAGGGCCCATCTACTCAGCTAGTATTTCTGGGGGTGGAGATTGACACGGTAGCGCAGGCTTCTAGGTTACCGGGGGATAAGGTGTCAAGGATTGTGGCCCTTATCTCGGACTTGCTTGCTAAACGCAAGGCGTCCCTGCGTGAACTGCAGGTGCTACATGGTCACCTCAATTTCGCTTGCAGGGTGGTCGCACCGGGCAGGGCGTTTGCTCGGCGCTTGTGCGACGCCATGGCAGGCTTATCTAGGCCCCACCATAGGGTTAGACTCACCCGGGGTATCAGGGCGGATATGTTTATCTGGCTCCAGTTCCTGAGGGAGTTCAATGGAGTATCATTTTGGAGGTCTGACCTCCTGGCTTCCCCTCGCTTTCAGATACAGTCTGATGCTTCAGGGTCCCTGGGTTATGGGATGTACTTCAATGGGAAGTGGGCCTATGGTGGGTGGCCACCAGCCTGGGCAGGCACGGGTCGCCTGCGTGATCTCACGTATCTGGAATTTTTCCCTATCCTGGGGGCTTTGATGCTATGGGGCGAGGAGTGGGCCAACTCGGTTGTCCATTTCTGGTGCGACAATGCGGCCGTTGTCCACATTGTCAACTCACAGACTTCCAAATCGCCCAGGGTCATGGACCTAGTGCGCCAGTTTGTGTTCCGCAGCCTGCGCCTCAACGTCCTCTTCAGGGCCAGGCATGTCCCAGGGGTCAATAATAATATCGCTGACGCTTTGTCCCGCCTGCAGATCTCCCGGTTCCGTGCCTTGGCCCCGGATGCGGAGGAATTTCCCTCGCCACTCCTGGACGAGATATGGACCATTGGCAAGGAGAGGTGAACCGGGCGATTGGCTTGTCACTGGCGCCACGCACGCGTAAGGCGTATCACCATGCATTCAATTCTTTCAGAGCCTTCTGTATACAATCCCAGCTGCCAGAAACCTGGCCGATCCCAGTGACCCATGTACTTCAGTTCATGGTTTACCTGCATGCCCAGGGCCTTGCACCTCGCACCATAGCATCTAGGCTGTCAGCATTGGCTTTTATGGCCAAGGTGGGGGGTCATGTGGATAGTACCACTGACGTCCGTGTGAGACATGTTTTGGAGGGGTGGGGGCAGGAGCGTGGGCGTTGCCCGGACGACCGCCACCCGATTTCCCCAGGGGTTCTTACCCAACTGGCCCGGGCCTCTGTTTTGATAGATATGAGGCAGCCCTATTTCATGCAGCCACAACGGTGGCATTTTTTGGAGCGCTCTGCATCAGCGAGCTTGTGATGCTGTCTAAGGCGGATGCAAGTCGTAGGGCACTGGAACTCGAGGATGTCTATGTTGCCAAAGACTGGGCTCAGTTGAGGATACGCTCCTCTAAGACGGATCAGCATGGCGTAGGCAGTGGTGTGAGACTGCTACGGTGTTCTTTGGCAGACATCTGTCCGGTTGGTGCCCTACATGAGTTTATTGCACTGCGTGGCACGCACCATGGCCCGTTTTTCTGTCACCAAGATGGGTCTCCCCTTACTAAGTTTCAGTTTTGGAAGGTGACAGGCAAAGCGCTCGCCAGTGTAGGCCTCCCGGGGGCCCATTACGGCACCCATTCGTTCAGAATAGGGGCGGCCTCCACTGCTGCTGCTTTTGGGTACTCCGGGGCTGAAATACGCCGCATGGGGAGGTGGGGTTCGTGGTGTTTTCAATTTTATGTCCGCCCTCTCCCACAGTGAGTACCAGCTTGGTCACCACATCTTTTCTCTCCCTCGTTTTTTCCCTTGACAGACCCTGGGTGTTGTATTACACCGGTGACAGTATGGCTGGTGGGCCATAGCTACGTGCTCAGGGCAGCGCGTTACGCTGCGGCGACAGAGTGGGGACCCCGACTGGGACTGGGTGCATACACAAGTCTCACATGGTATGGTAAGCCTGGGATGTTATGGCGGGAGCTGTTGCCATTCCTTTTTTCAGGTCGGAATGCTGACCCGCCTGACATTCTCATCATACACCTTGGGGGCAATGATTTGGGCCAGGTCACCGGCTTATCGCTAAAGCATGCGATTTGCGGCGACCTCGCCTACTTGCATTACGTGTGGCCCGCCACCACCATTGTTTGGTCGGATGTGGTGCCGCGGCACACGTATAGGGGAGGGTTCGACCTCCCGGCCCTTGACCAGGCTAGATGCATGGTGAACAGGGCGGTGGCCCAGTTCATTGTCAGCAGGGGTTGGGGGAGGGTCAGCCCTCACCCCGCCATTAGTCTGCAAAATTATGACCTGTATGCAGGGGATGGGGCCCATCTGTCGCGAGGAGGTGTGAACCTCCTGTTGGGTGATTGGCGAGCAGGCCTGTTGACCGAGCTGACGGTCTGGGGGGGGGCGTCGAGCCTTCTTTGAAGCCCCTCCGTGTGGCAGGTAGCACTGGTAAGGTAAACATTATGACCCACAGGTATCCGGCAAGTTCGCAATTGACTGGACAACACTAGACAGGCATAAGTTGGTTAAACGTTGTCCGGTCAATGACGAACTAGGCGACGGGGTGATGGCTATAGCTAGACAGCATGCATCACCCCGTGATTTTACGGATTCACGTCAGAGGGTGGGGTCATTAGTTAGATATTGACTACGGTCAACAATTTGTTTGTTGTCAACAAACAAATTGATACAAATAGATACATTGTAGCAATTGCCGTTGGCAATTTTGGGTGGTACCTTACCAGTGTTACTTCGGCCTGCTTGCCTTAAGAATTATGATTGGTCAATTACCAATAGAAATTTATAATTCGGACTAGGGCATGAATCAATAAATGTGGCCCAATGCCGTTATCCACTTTTATCAGTGTCTGAGTCCTTTATTGGGGGGTGCGCCTGCAATTACATTTTTTAAAACTGCCACCAGATTAGTCCCAGTGGCAATTTGGCAACAAGTTTTAGCTGTCAAAATCCCACCATACCAATCTCTAGCCTTTCAAAGACTTCAGTTTCAGCCAATGGTAAGTGGAACCCAATGTGGACAGAGGCTGGTGCTGACTGTGACCACTTTGGGTTTTGTTTCTACCCATCATTGCCCATACCTCAGTCTGCCATAGTTTGTAGGGCCCAAAGGAAGTCTCCATGAATCATAGCATTTTGCCAGGAATTAAATTCCAGATTTATAGGAAATGATGGAGATATCCATAGTCAGCAGCAACAACAGGAACTATATGTTGATTGACAAAGGTTAAAGAATGGTGACTTTGCTTAGGGACTCAGTCTTACAAAAGTAAGACTGTTATAGACTTCAGCAAAATCTTTTGTGGAGACCTTCCTTTAAATGCCTCAGTATGTCAGTGAGTTGTATAAATGTCACCTATCAGTAGCACATAAAAATGAACACAAACTCTTGCCTCAGATTCATTTAATGACCCAGTTTACTATTTAGGAAAATATTACTATTTAATTATAAAATTATTATGATTATTATAAAAAATACTATTTTTTTGATCCAGCTGAGTAGCAGTTGACAACTCAAGCTGCAGGAGAAAGTTTCAACAGCCCCTCTCAGCTTGGAAGGAAAAAAGCTGGTATATACAGGGTGTCCCAAAAGTCACCATACATTGGGAAAATAGGAAATTGTAGCAAAATGTACTTTTATGAATAAAATATACATTGCAAAATTTTACAAAATATTCTCTATGTGTTGGCCACCTCTTTCTACACACACATGGAATCTTCTCTCCTACTTATGGTCAATGTTTTCCAAGATATCTGTTGTTATGCACTTTTTCTTATGTATGAAAAGGTTTGTGACTGGAAAAACCTTTGTGTCAGTCCAAGTTGCCTGTCCCCACTCCACTATTTTACTTCTTTTATTCTAATCAGTGAAACCCTTGGCAATAGCGCCAAAGATCCAAGGAGATGTCTTAAGAGAGGAACATATGTCTCAGTGGTTAAGAAGTTTGCCTTGCTAGTGGAAGGTCAGCAAGGCAGCAGATCAAGACCTGAGTACTGGATAACAAAATGAGTGCCTGTCTCTGTCCCAGCTCTTGCCAATCTAGCAGTTCAAAAGCAATGTTACCTGAAAACAGTTCGTACAATTTCCAGTATATTTTAAATTAGTTCGTAGACTGGTGGAGCACTTACCCTTAACAGTAATAAAGAAATAACGTAGACTTTGATTAAGGCAATATAAAAAATAATTTTATTTGACAAGCGTTTAATCTGCAGTGGCCTTCTGTAGAGAAAAAGCTGTCTAAACTAAATCAAAGAACTACGTGAGCTTTCCTAGGTGTAGTCAGGATCGCTACTCAGGCAACTTCGAAGCCAGCCTTTATACTATTCTATCTCTACAGTTCTACCTGATTTTACATAATAAAGGTTACAGTGTGTGAACAATTTAAGGTTCAAAGAGGGTATGAAAGAAACAAAGGGGATTACTTAAAGGGGATTACTTAATTACAGCAATTCAAAGGAAGTACATGGCCAATACATATGTTATACAGGTACATTTCAAAGGAGATACAAGCAAGAGGGCACTTCAAAGCAGATAGGTGTCAAGGAAGGGGGTTTCAAGGGATGCGATCTTGGGTGCGAATCAAGGAGATAGGGTCTGGATGTGATCAAAGGGATCAAAGAGATGAGATCTGGGTTTCAAAGGTGGGAACCATATGGGGAACCTCATAGCTTGGGGCAATGGAGGGTAATCAAAGGATGTGCAGAAAATATCACTTGGCCAACCAGGGATCATCCATATCTGAGGCAAGGATTCCAGCGACCAACCACATCAATGGAAATGTCCAAACAGAAGTTATATGGCCCAGCATCATCTAGCCTCAATTTACAATCTAAAGGAAGGTAAATGCAGAATTACCTGGCCTCAGATTTATATGGGCGACATACAGCAAGAGATTGAGGTGTGACATGTTTGGGAACAAGGGACATATACACATCAAAGAAACAACTGAAATATCAAGGAAACAACTAGAGAACAGTACAAGTACACAACTAAAGCAGAAATAAACAACTTTAGATCAAAGGGCTGAATGTGAAAGCTTGGAAACTGTTGGTCACCTTGGTGTGAATGGGAAACCCATATGGTTGGGGGATTTTATTGATTCCTGTGAAATTCAGCCTTCCTGGATGGCCCAGAATAACTGAGGTTATGCTGAGGACATCCTGCTTCAAGATATAAAACAGATTATGTTAAAAATCAAATTTAAATAAAATAATTAATTAATCAGGTGTCTAATAATCAATTGTGCCAGTTCCATTCAAATGGAACTCTCAAACCCCAAAAATCACAATTTAAACTAAGTCTCCAGGGCTGAGAAATCCTTAGGAGCTACTTTTTAAAAAGTCTTCCTGTCTGCCGCTTTTCTCTGCTGGGTGACAAGTTTTCAGGGGGGGGGGGTTTAAAATCCACCCTTCCTTTCAGAGTTAACTCCAGGGGAAAAGCCGAGAGGGCGGCTGACCTGAAACAGATAATTTCCCTTTTGCCTCAATGAGCCAAAGCTCTCTCGCAATTTGATTGCATGAACTTCGGTCTACTTGCGTGTAAATGAATGGTAATCGTGTGCTGGTTGTGGATGACTACAATGGGGGAAAGATTAAAATAAAGGAATAATATTTTATTGGAAATGAAAAGTATATATATATGAGAAAGAAATGTCTATTTCTGGAAATTATGGTATTAGCAAGAAATTGCAAGTAGATAAAGAGTGACTACTTTGGTGGGGAAAAATCTCGTGGACATGAAAGGAACCTCATTCAGAGTTGCTCCAGCAAAAATCCTCTCAACCCAGAAAGCACCTTTGTGTGCTTCTTACATGATAAAAAAATTAAAGCTGTATCAAATAATAGCTTCTCTCTTTCTCCTCTTTTCCTTTTTTGTGTTTTTTGACAGCAGGAACACGTCTCTCATGTGACCTCCAGACTCCAGTCTGCTGGTTGACACTTAAAAGCAAATGAATTAACTTGCTATTAGCAGTTATCTCAGTGGTATTTATAGCATATTAATGTCAGTTACTGTACATAGATGCAAATAGAATCTGCAGGAGCTGAGAAACCTATGGTTTTGTTCTCACATGAACTTTCCCTCAGATGTACCAAGATATGGCTATTTTGTGTGGGTTTTTTAAAAAAATTATAGATCCAGGAATATTTCAAAATATTTCCTCTGCCAAAGAATGAGTATAGCAAAGATGAGTGGCCTGAAAAACAAATTTGTCCTCCTACACAGGAAGAAATGAACTCTGGTATTAGACAACAAGTGGAAGGCATGGCAAATTAAAAACTTGAGTGGGTCTGCCTTAAACAAGACTTTCACATACAGGTTGGAGAGGGATGATGGGAAACAGCCAAAGTTACTGGATATGCTACAGTGTGGTAAGCCGGTGTTTGCTTTTACAGTCTCTGCACTGACAAGGTGGTGTTACAGTGACCAACAGGGAAAGAATTTGAGAGTTGTGCTTTGTCATCAAATTTATTAGCTGGCAGATAACACCACACACCCCAATAATTCTCTCTTTTTAGAGCATTTTCAGGCTAGATCAGTTTCAAGAGAAGAAAACAGTGTTAAGGTGCCCACCAAGAAATCTCCCCTCATCTAACATTCACGCCAACAACTTTTTTCCCTGCCTTTAGAATTGCTCGGCTTAATTCTCAAAAATGGGTTTAATGAGTATGAAGTGACAGGAAGAAAACTGAGGTTATTACTTGCATGCCCATGTTCTTAGCAGTTGCATTATATTGTGGGCCCACAAGTTGTATACGACTTAGAATAACCTTAACAGGTTTTTCAAAGTACAGTATGTATGTTTTTAAGGAGTGGTATTACCACTGCCTTCATCAGTTAGTTTCCATGGCCAAACAGAGATTTAAACTCAAGTCTTTTGAACCCTTGTCCTCCACTTTGTTCACTACACCATAATTACTCCACAAATTACACTTAGATGGATGATTACAGTATGTGAGCTCCCCCCCCCCCTTTCTGGGGTTGGTGAGGCTTCCTGCATTATTTCCAGCTAGCATGGCCATGAAATGCACCAGAGCTAATCCTTACAAGATATGGGGGTGGAAATAGATTATTTTTATCAATGATTGGTCCCAGTCTTGCTTCCAGAATAGAAGACTTCCATTCAGATCAAGAACAAGCCTAGAGAACATGTGTTTTCTCATCCTCTCTCTAGGGTGATGTGTCCTCTCCACTCCCATTTTTATCTTTTGAGAAGGTAGCAGTTTCTTACTGAGAAATCAGTTCAGAAAGTAATGGAAAGAAATGATCGTCCATTTGTTAGATTTACAGATTATTTCACTCTACTCCTGTGAAAACCACATCAGAAGAATTTGTGCTCAAAAATTTGTGAGTTCTGTTGTTTTCCCTAGCCACATGGAAGGATAGTGTTACATACTCCCAGCCAAGTAGTCAACAGTATTACCCTAGCACCGTGATGGTGAACCTTGGCACTCCAGATGTTCTTGGACTTCAATTCCCAGAAGCCCAAGCACCCTGCGATTCACCCATATGGGCGCGTTTTACTTCTGCTTCCAGGAGCAATGAGCGAAGCGTGGGCCAGTGAATCTCAGTAAACCCATTCATTTGGATTCACGGGGGCTTGGGCTTCTGGGAATTGAAGTCCAAGAACATAGGGAGTGCCAAGGTTCGTCATCATGGCCCTAGCAGTTCTTCCCTTTACATTCTTGCCCTGCCCTGCAAACAATTCCTAGTGTCACTGAAGAGCCAGGTTTAGAATCTGGGTAAAGGGGCAGTGTTTGGGGTGGCAGTGGTGACCATGGAGAGAATTTGTCTAAAAGGAACTGGCTGAATCACATATGTTTAACCAATTTTTAACTGAATTCCTCATTTTTGTCTCAAAACAATGAGACATCTCAAGGAGGAATATGTTCCTCCTCTTCTGATTTACAGCAAGACAAAGAGATAATCCTGCTTCCATTGTCTCTGTAGTAAGCACAGGTAAAGGTAAAGGTCACCCTTCCTCAAAAGCCAGTCATATCTGACTCTAGAGTTCAGTGCTCATATCTGTTTATAGCCAAAGAGATAGCACTGTCTGCATCTGCAGATGTTTCCATGGACATGTGGCAGGAGGGCGTGGAATACTGTTTACCTTCCCACCAAAGTGGTCCCTATTTATCTATTTGCAATTTGCTTTTGAACGCTAGGTTGGCAGGAGCTAGGACAGAGACAGGAGCTCACTCTGTCATGCAGTACTTGGGTATCGAACTGCTGACCTGCCACCTTCCAGACAGTGTCTTTAACCACTTGAGCCACTGCAGTCTCCCTGTATGCATAGAATGGCTCTAATGCGCTTTCCTTTGAAAAAGCAAAGCACACACTGCAAACACAGAATGTCTGGCTGGTGATAAAGAAAGATATCTACAACCCATCCAGTGATGGGTGATATTCATGAATTGTGCTATTTTGTTCAAAAGACAATTTGAGCAAACTGGGCTCTCTTTTCCTGGATGAAATGACCTTGCTAAGGTCATCAAAAGACTCAAAAAATGGCCAAATCTCCTCACTCTTGCATTTCTGGGATGACATTTGTCCCCAAGCCTCTGCTGTTTTGCTAGGTGTACTGTAGTGGAGCTTGATGCATCTTCACTGCCATCTGGAGGCAACCCTGTTCACTGTTACGTCTACTGGCCTGTTGATACTCCAGGTTTTTGACTGTCACTTAGTCATCTGAGGAGGAGTGAGAGAGAAGGTGCTATCGAAATGAACTGGATTTCATTTTTAGCCCAAAGATGTTATCTAAAAAGGAAATGTATCCATCATTATCCTAAGTTCACTTCATCAACAGCTGGTAAAGGGCTTTCATGTTCTCTTTTTCGTATCTTTGTATTTTCTGTCTGGTTTGGTCTCTTCCCATTGACAAGAAAGAAATAAGTCTGCCTTTTTTCTTTTGCAAAGGAGATGAATGGCACTTAGAATTTGGGTGGGCACCTGGGCATTCACAGAGCAAGGAAGAGACTGTTGGAGCTTAGAAAGGCATCTGGCTTTGGCAAAATATTTTCATGATTAGAAACTACATCTTTGCAATAACCCAGGGAAAGTGTAGTTCAGGGGTTAACAGCTGTTCCACTTATAACATACACCTAAGTTTCAATGCTTTTTTCTAGGTTTTAATCTGGTGAAGGCACCCAGAGCAGCAACCATCATAGGCAGGGCCACAATCAGAAATTTCTGGGGCCCATACTGAGCAATCCTATTGGACCACACACACACACACACACACACACACACACACACACACACACACATAGTAATGTCACAGTTATGGCCAGCGGTGGCAGGGCCCCTGTCAGCTCCGGGCCCTATACGGCAGTACTGGTAGTACTGCCCTGATAGCGGCCCTGATCATAGGTGTTGGGCACTTTCTCAATTTCTTCCACTCTGTAGCACCATTGGGCATCCTTAGCTTTCTCCCATGGCACTGCTAAGGCTTTGAGTACTGAGCAGGTGTGAGGCACACAATGTGAGGAGGAGGAGAAACTGCCTTCTGCAGTGGGAGCAGATTGTGTGATTTTGATAGGGCGACGTGAAGGACACAGAGGGAGAGAGCAATAGTGCTCAGGTACAGAGATTTATGTGGTTCAAGTGAAGAAAGAACAAGATCTAGCACTGGGAATGATTCTGCAGGTTGCAATGTTCAAACCGATACTCTAGAAACAAAACCCCATTCATATTTGGAGGCTATTTGCACCAGCCTTGAAGAAAATGATGCCGACCTGGGAAGTTCATTCACTGATGGTGAACAGCTATGTCCCTATGCAGCAGCTGGCATGTGACAGTTTGGTGATCGATGTCTCTACCTCCATGGACAAGTATGTGAAATCTGTGGGTTGCAAGTACTTCATCCCTTGAATCCAGAACAGAGGAAGATGCATGAGAAGATGTGCATGGCTACCTTCGAGCATGAGATGGAGAAGGCCTTCGCCTTTCAAGCCAGTCAGAACAAAGTGTGCAGCATCTGTATGGAAGTGGTATACAACAAGCCATCCTCCTCTGAAAGAAGATTTGGAATCCTTTCTAACTGCAATCACACTTACTGTTTGTCCTGCATCTGGCAGTGGAGGGGAGTGAAGCAGTTTGAGAATCCCATCATAAAGTCCTGTCCAGAATGCCGTGTGATCTCAGAATTTGTGGTTCCTAGTGAGTAGAAGACTAGACCAAAAAAAAAAATGAACTGATCGAAGCATTTAAGCAGGGAGTGGGGTAAGTATGAGTATAGTAGACTTTTGTTAATAAGTTAGTTGGCCAGTTATTAGGTCCCGTACCCTCAGACGCCATTAGATATTCATTTTGTTGTTTATTTTATTTTGTTGTTTGTTTGTTTGTCTGTCCAATTTATATAGCCGCCCAACTTGAAATGACTCTGTTGTTGTTTATTTGTCTGTACACCACCCAGAGTGGGAACTATCCCAGATGGATGGTATAAAATGTGATAAATAAATAGAGAAGAGAGAAAATGAAACTGAAGGCTCTGGATAGCCAAGAGAGGAAGAATAAGGGGAGCCAGCAGAATCTCTAGAGGTGGGCTGGGACCATGGGTCATTTTGCCAATGGAGGAGAATATGGAGAAGGATAGAATCAGATATCTCTTGAGGTGGGGGAAGCAGGAAGCAATGGTTTTACAGGAATGAGTCACAGGGTTTGAGAAAAGGTTGCTGCTTGAGACCTGAGAAAGGAGCAGTCCTGCACTGCTTGAAATTGTGGTATATATAGATAAACCAGAGCAGAAAAGAACCTGTGCATGACTTGACATGGTGTGTTACAGGTGGAGTTACAAGCTTGATCTGGTTAAAATTGGTACTTCAGTTTCAGCCTGGAAGGCCTATTAGCTGTCTTCCTAGTGTGATGCTGGCATTTTGTGTTCAGGTACACATTTGGCTTTGCACAAAGAAGGGAGATAAATTTGGGGACTAACGTCATTTTGTCCAATGGAATACTTTTCGTAGATAAGTGTTTGGCCTCATCCAAGAGGTAGGGTGACCTGGTGGATTGGATCTGCTTGCCGGGGAAAAAACAAGATAACATTTGAGACTCTGATAAATGTCCAACCTAGACTAAACTCTGAGATAATAGGTGCTTAATAGATAGATAGCTTCAGTCAAATGAGGTCCAAGTATTTCTGTGTTGTATTATTTCTTTATTTTCAGTCCATCAGTTTATAATCTCACCTTTAGTAACAGAAAACTCAGGGTGCCTTGAAATTAAAAACAAATATAATACAAATAATAATATTACAGACACAAAGTAAGAGCTAATATCCAGCAAAGCTTTTAAAAAAGGAAAAGATACCACCAGGCAAATAGGAAAGTCTACTTCTCTGGGCAAATAGACAGTATTTGTTTGCCTACTGCTGAAATGTTGCTAAGACAACAACCAAGGTAACTTTTCTGAGGAGAGTATCTGATGTGCAAGATGATATAATGCCTGTCATCAGATGGCAGATGCATCCATTTGAGAGCCTCAGGTGAAGACCAGAGGTCCAGAAAGCTTCAGGGAATGGAAGAAGATGGCCTTTCTTGTTACTAAACTCTAAATTGTTTCGGTCTTTATAGACAACAGAATTGGAAATGGGCAATACTCAGCCAGTGTGGATGTTTAAGCGCTGCTGAGAAATGTTTCTCCAGCCAACACACTTTAGTATAGTTCAGGGGTGGCCAACCTATGGCCCGTGGGCCTAATCCAGCCCATGCATATCAATAATCCTGCCCACAGTGGCACTTCTAGACCCACCCCTCACCACTGGAAGTCACGATATGTCACTTACCGTGGTGGCAGCAGGAGACTTTTCGGAGCATGTTTGCTCCAGTTTGGGATTTATCTGATGCTTCTCCACTGCGCTTCAGCAGCTAGATCATGCCCATGGGCAACTTCTGTTGCCAGGCTGAGCTTACATCAGCAGAAACAGGAAGTCACCCACAGTCATGCTCTAGCTGCTGAAGCACAGCAGAGAAGCATTGGAAAAATCCCAATCCAGAGTTTACATGCTCTGAGAAGCTCCTGCTGCCCTGGGTAGCGGCAGAGCCTGTCCAAGAACCCACTAAAATGGTGTAATTCACAATGACAATGAAAATTAAAACATACGTAGTGGGCACAGCCATGCCTCTGGCCCCCACAGCTGAGCGCGGTGGTGGGAACTGGACCCTGGCAGAAAAATGTTGGGAACCATGAGTATAGTTGAACCAAAATGTTCATTTTTAATGAGTAGAGTCCATAAAAATTCTATTCATGTGCTGTGCAGTGGAAGATTCCCCTCTCCCCCTGCAAGATAAGCTGATAGATGTTTCCCCTTTCATGTTTTCTGTCCACCTACATTTCAGATAAACAAATCCTATTTTTCTTTTCTTTTGGTGTGTGGATTCTTCTAATGTTCTTAAGCCTGTCATAGTATGAACATTTCTCAGCTGTGCAAAGAATCCATCATTCATTATGCATCATTCTTTCCCTGAACACAAAGGCATTTTTTTTCTTTTTTTGGTATCTTCAGAATGAATTATCTCTCAATGACATACACAGAATTTACTAGAGTAGTTCAATTGCATCACACTAGATTAATAAAGATACAGAGAATCCTATGCCAGTGCTTCTGAAGGTGAAGTTGTTCAGTATGCAGCACAAAATGTCACCACTGCCCTCTGCCATCTCCTGGAGCGTGAATCTCCTGCTATGTTCCATGGGATCTAAGGTCAGATTGATAGCATGATCAGCAGAACACTGAACCTTTACAAAAGAAAAAGTCAAAAGAATTTTATTTTAGCTAGTAATCCTTGTCTTAATGTATTGCTTCCCTTTGCTTACATTCTCCAAACGATAAAAGTTATTGTAGGCTTAGGCTTAAGGTTGTTGATGATGTGATAAGCTGCTGAGGTCAGAAGAATCGCAGCCATCACCAATATCCACAAAGTTTAATGTTATGTTTTCCTCCTACTACTGTTATTCTTTGAAATGAATTAGAAGTCCAGTGCTGTTGAGTGAGACCCAGTAAGAAGAGCAGAATTCTAGAACCCACTGTGGCTATGCACCAACCAAACCTGTGCTGAACCCAAATTCATCCCAACCAGGAGGTGTTGGAAAATACTTACTGACTCATCTTGGCCTAAGTGCACAATGCTAGTCTAGTGATCAAATCCCCAGATCTGTAACCTGACTCCTTTATTCTGTTCCTTCTTTACCTCACTTTGTCAGCCAGGAAAGCATACATAAGTTCCACATGAAGAAAAATTCTCCATCCTTGCCCATGCCGGTCTCCTCCCATTTGCTTTTTTTCTTCAAAGTGATGCAACACTATCATAATGGTTTTTCCCCCCTTTTTCCTTCCTTCCTCTGCTTTATGGAGCAGTTGGTACTCTGTGGTGGATTTGGGTGTGGGCTGCTTGCCAAATTTACCTTTGAAAGAAAAGAAGAACAATCCACCTCATGTCCCTTTCTGTCACCTCCCACTTTTGAGAGATTCTTTCTTTCTTTTTAATTGATGCAGTACATCAGTACTATCATACTACATTTTTTTTTTTAAAAAAAAAAACTTTTTCCCTTGACGGAGCAGAGAGAGTGTTTAATTTCCCACTACCATGAAGTGACTAATGTCTTCCTAAGCTATTTAATGATATGGGAAATTGAAAGAAGAAAGCAACTTGACAGGTACAAGTTCCATTTTGTTTCATTTTTAGTGATTGCATGAGCTGAAAATGATGCAAAGTGGAGTGATCCTTGTCAGAGACCCAGAAAAACGTGGGAAGGAATGCTCTGGGAAAGGGCTGGCTCACTCCAGCAATTAATTTGTGTAATCACCAGAAGAAGGAATGAACCAGCCCATCTACACAGCAGACCAAACAGACCAAACAATGGGCCCTCTGATAACACCTTAATAGCAGAACTGGCAGCTCCCCTGGTGGCTTAATGGTTAAGATGCTGAGCTGGAGACTGGAAGGTCGGGTTTTGATACCTGAGAGCTACAATTGGGGACATGAATGGAGGACATGAATGCCATTTGCACATTCCCTAAAAATCCTTTCAACCCAGAGTAATCTTTGACACAAAATTATTATAGCAGGACTGGATTTCTGGAAGGATGGCAAATTTAAGGGGTTTCTAGTTGCATCTGTCTGTTGCCAGAACATGTATAATTGGAGAGATACTTATTAATTTAAACACAGGGGAGAATGTATACAAACAGATCAGAAGGTCTATGCTCTTTTGCTTGTAACTCCTTGTTTGTAAAACTCCTCCCCAGTTACTATCAATTCAACCTCTTAGTTCAAATCATGTCTTTTCAATATGTTTGGATTGCAGTTCTCACAGTTTTTTTGTCTTGCTGGATGGGACTAATGGGAATTGGATAATTGTGGGAATGTGTAGCACAAATGGGCATGTTCTCCATAAATGTAGAACACCTTAACAGACAATATGAATAGAGAATTCTTCTCACTTCCCCATCAATATACCCCTCATCCCACAAATCAGCCCTCTCACTCTGATGTAGTACCAATTGTTGCTCTGTAACCATCGTTGGAGTACAATACAACTCCCAATCCAGTCAGCAACTAAATGTTGAAGCTAAAAACAGCGTGCCATCTTACATGCATGCAGCTTAGCAATTTGTAAACAACCACAGACTCCATGGAAGTCCAGAACATGCATCTTGCTCATATTGATCAGCTAGCTCCAATTCATCCTCTTTTTCTGGTTCCCAGTTGTTCTTTTAGAGAGGCATATAGAAGGAGGTCAGATTGTGTGGTCACTGAAATACATTGAGCTCCTTTTTTCCATTATAGATGGTTTAGCAGTTTCACTGGCAGCTGTTCCCTAGAGAAGGTCATGGAAAGGCTTGCTGTCTTTTTATCAAAATTACCTGGAGCTAGACTTGAGACCTTTCTATACCTATGAGTTAAAGATCATATGATAATACCAGCTTTCTTGGCTTGATGTTGAGAATTTTTTCTATTATGGTGCTTTGTAAATCCAAATTATTAACAGGAATTCTAACTGGATATTTTAGCACATTTCAAAGAAGAATAAGCAAATCCATTTGTTTTTAAATTTTGCATCCAGTGTTAGGACTCACACAAGCAGATATATTGAATTCTTCCTGTCTTTAAACAAATACATCTGCTGTTTAAATCCCTGTGGGATTAAGAAAAGGGAATGCTGTCTGAACAGAAATATCCATGCTAAAGATATTCAAGATCCATGTGGTTCAGTAAGAAGAAAAAGTGATACAGAATCTGAAGACTCGCGGTATTCCATTTCAACAAAAACTGACTGAAATTTCTTGAGAAGCTTAGAGGACGGGGTGGGCAACTGTAGTCATTGATATATCTTTGGACAATAGCACAAAATCCCTGAACATTGACTGTGCCGGGTTGGTATGTTGACCGGGTTGGTATGTAGACCAAGAATACCTGGAGGACTACTGTTGCCCACCTTGGATTTTGGATATTTTTTCAAATCTTTGCAAATGAGGCAGCTTTGTGGAATACTGTATTTCAGTTCCCATTCAGATATTCTCTACATACAGGAGGCTAGCAGATCACAGAGAATGATTTCCACCTGGATTTCATGTGTACTTTTAACTTCTATATGTGTACTGACCTGTTTGTTTGTTTGTATGTTTATTCACATTTTTATTTTTCTGCTTATGAAAACAAGCATCAGGGTGTCTAAAAAATAATAAACAGTCTGGCCAGATTATCCTGCTATGGTAATAGAGTAGACCATACTACCAGCGACTCAACGTCGAGTGTCAGGCAGCAGTTACCTAACCTGACCACTCTAAGGACTAACGGTCTTTGGTGCCAAAGTCCACAGGGAAGGGTGATGGTCTCCAATTGGATTAAATCCCACTTGAATCCATCTTGATGGAGGGCAGCTACTTCATCAATACTAGCCTGGAGTTAATGAGGACTTTGCGTGCCTAAAGGGCTCAAGACCAGGAAGTGACTCACAAAACTGGATCGGTGGTACAGGTGTCATGCTGCGATATGGAAGGCAGATGAAAGGCCACTGCATTATATTTTCAGGACAATCTTCATGGCTGATCATCATGAAGATTGCCTAGATTTGGATTCAGATATGGCAGAAGAAGAAGAAGCAATACAGTTGAAAAAGCCAGATGGAACAAATGTGTCTATACACATTTCCTAAAGGTGAGAAAATGGAAATGGAAGTGCATTGTAGTCTGGAAGGCAACACAAGAGAAAATCTTGTCAACTTTTACATCAAAGGTGTGTGTCTTCCAGATAATTGTCTTAAGAGGACATCCCCTAATCACCTTAGAAAATGAGCATATTGCTAATAATAGAGCTAATCTCTTAGATAGCTAGGTTTAGGATTTGGATTTTTAAGATTAACATGAACACCTTTGCTTGAGTCTAAAAAATAATTGGCAATCAGTGCAAGTCTTTTCAGTATCAGAAAAATGCAATCTCAATATGGCAATTAGCCAGGGGTGGGTATCAGCAGGTTCGCACCAGTTCGCCAGAACCGGTAGCAGAAATTCTGGCTGGCCATGTCCATCCAAGTTTTGAAATAAAGTAGTCCTAATTTGGGTGCAATGCAGGGCTTTCCCCCTGGCCACGTCCGCCATAACACACCCACAGTGTGGTAGTAATTTTTTGAGCCCATCCCCTGCAATTAGCTAACTACATTGCCTGAAATCTTATTTGTGTCTGTGTAGCAAAAAAGTACAGCTGCATAAATATGGTAGATACTAGCAAGGGTTGCCCGGCGTTGCCGGGCTTCCCCCCCCCCCCCCCCGTGTTTTTTTAATTAAAAATGAGCCAATTTTTTTTTTTGCAATAGTGTTACATTGTGTTGGAAGGTTAAATTGTGTTTTTTTTAATTGCTTAGTCTGTAATTTTAATTTTTTAAATGTTTATTTATGTTAAATTTGTTTGGCTTGGCTGTTATTAACTGTGATCTGCTTTTTTGGTGTGTTTTTTTAGGATTAATAAAAGAAGAAAGTATGATATAATAACTCAGCACAGGATTTTTTAAAGTTTCTATTGTATTTTATTGACATATATTTGTGATTTGTGTGAAAGTGTGTTTAGTGTAAAAAAATTTACTTTTTTTGGTGTGACCTTTTGTGTAAAATTGTGAGTTTGTGTTTTGTTTGGGGCTGTTGTGTGTTTTTGAATTGTTTTTACTATTGTGGCCAGCAGGTGGTGCTGGTAGGGGTTATTGTATTTTGACTTTTGTTTCTCTCCTGGCCTCTGGGTGGAGCTTCTTCTGGTAAGTAGGGTCTTTCTGTATTCATTTCTTTTCCAGTCCTGGTGGAGGTAGCACCTGTTTTGGTAAGTTTGCTTGTTTTCTTTCTTTTGTGTGTGTGTGTGGGCGGGGGGGAGGGGGGTTGGAGTTTGTATTTTTTGTCTGTTTGTTTTATTTTTGATTGTGTCTTTGTTTACTTCGTATTGTTTTTGGTGTTTTTGTTTTTGTGTATTTTTGGCTGTGTTTGAGTGTTTTTAGTAATTTTTAAAAAATTATTTATTTGGTGGTGGGGAAGTGGTCATTGGGGGTTTGGAAGGGTGGGCTAGGTGGTGGGGAGGGGGCATGGTCGTTGGGGGTTAGGAAGGGTGGGCTAGGTGGTGGGGAGGGGGCATGGTCGTTGGGGGTTAGGAAGGGTGGGCTAGGTGGTGGGGAGGGGGGCATGGTCATTGGGGGTTAGGAAGGGTGGGTTAGGTGGTGGGGAGGGTGGCTTTATTGTTTTATGGTGCTTTTTTGTGTGTAGTTGTGAAAGTAGATCGGGGTTTCCCCTTTAATATCAGTGGGTGGGGCTTGCGACCCCCCTCTCCGCTTGCTCCCCTGGGGTTGGGAGGTTTGTGGGGACAAAAGAGGTATGTCTCCCCAACTCTTCTGGACCCAGTAGACCAGGCACAGTGGATCGATTCCCTCCCCCCTCCTTAAAACAACTCCGTTTTTAAAGAGTAGAAAAGACGGAGTTTTTTTAAGGAGGGGGGTGGGAATCGATCCCCTCTCCCTGGTGTCCTGAGTCCAGAAGGGTTTGGGAAACATTCCCCTTTTGTTCCCACAAACCTCCCAACCCTAGGGTAGCCAGCGGAGAGGGGGATCACAACCCCCACCCACTGATATTAAAGGGGAAACTCCAGTCGGGTCCTTCAGGCACCGTGGGTGAGGGATAGAAAGCCGGCTGGTGTGTGCTTGGCTGTGACGCGGTGAGTTGTTTTTCTTTTTAATTTTTCGGGCGCCATTTTCCTCAGCATTCTGCGTGCTCATGGCGCGCAGGATGCTGGGGCTTGTAGTAATGGGTTGGTGCTTTCTGTTTGTGCTGCGTTTTTTTAAAATGGTTTTCTTTCGATTGGCTGCGGCGCGTTTCCGAACGCTGCGCCGTGCGAGAGCCTCTCAGCCTGATTGGCTCTGGCGCGGCGCGGCGCAAGGAATGTTGGGAAGTGAAGTTGTTTCCCTTTCTTCACGTTTGTGGGGCTGTTGCCCCACTGCTGTTTTTTTCAATCCTTCGTTGACCTGCGTACCCAGATAGGCCGTGTGCACGAAGGGTGAGTGCAGGCAAGTAGGGCGAGGCAGAGCAACCTATAGCCAGTTCCAACGGTTAACCCTTGGATTTATAGGTTAAGATTATGACCAGAAAATAAGAATTGTGCGGTTTGGTTGTGTAATCAATGACATGGCCACTATCTCAACCATTATGTGGCATACATGTGGATGTGCTTCAAGAATATCATTTCTATCATGTGGCAATTTTCACTACCATTGCCACAATTTTATGCTGCACACACAGAGAGCAGTGCAACAGATTTGTTGCCACATTTTGCACCAATTGAAACTTCCAGGTGGTGTTCTAGAGTAAAATGCATTGTATTGGCCAGTGATGGTGAACCTTTTAGAGGCTGAGTGCCCAAGGAGGAGGAGGCAGCTCATGGGCAGGCACTGCACGTGAACACACACCCATGAGACATCACCAGTGCACCTCCAGTGATGTCATGTGAGTGTCTCTGCATGACCCTTTGTGGGTGTGCATGACCCTCCATGTGTGTGCAAGTCCTCTGCAAGTGTGCATGACCCCCGCAGGGGTACACAACCCCCTGCAGTTGCACACAGCCCCTGCGGGGGTACAAGCCCCCTTGCAGGGGTACAAGCCCCCCTGCAGGGGTACAAGCCCCCCCCACACACACATGTCTGCATGAAACCCTCACACACAGGTCCACACAACCTTCCTCACCCACATGGCCGCTGCCGCCTCACCTCCTAGGAGGGGTGGGTAGGGGTGTCTGGTCATCTCACCTCTTCCATGCTGCTGCCGCTTCCCAGGCAGGATTTCAGCCTCCCCTATTGCCTCCCCATTGGTGAAGGGAGAAGGGTTGGTGGTGAAGCAGCACAACCATTGGTGCTGGGTGGGCTGGCTTGGGCAGGAGTTGCCTTTGATGGCACACGTGCTCATAGAAAGGCCTCTGCATGCCACTTCAGGCACACATGCCATAGGTTCGCATACACTGGTATAGGCTAAACACAATGTAACTACAGTACTACAATACAAAGGAGTATGCCTAGACTGAAGATGTTATCCCTTGAAGGTCAGTTTGAATCCCAGTCCCCAAACCACACTTTCTGCTGAATAGCAGCATCTTCTAATCCTCAGAGAATTTAACTCTCTGCTTTGTACAATCTGTTTCATCGTACTATTGACAAAGAATTTTCTTCATGCTGATTTTGATAAAAAAGAAAAGTTGTTAAAGTGCCCTGCCAAGATGAACTATTAATTATTTTTATTATTTTATTATTAAACCTTTATTGGCATTAAAATTAAACAGCAACTAGTCAAGAAATGTCAGCTTGTTCCTCGTCTCCTGCTCCTGCCATCAGCCCTGGATAATTTCAAGGGTATTGAGGGCTATCATCTTGCAACTGGGTAACAAGGAGCAATAGAGCCAAACATTATCAGCATAATGATAACATCTGAATCTAAAGCTGCAAATGACTAACTATATTAGCTTGTGATGTTTAATAATGTCAAAGGTGACAGAAACCTGTTGGACATCAAAAATCAAAGGGTATGAGATCATAAAATCATAGAATTGTCAAGCTGGAAGATACTTCAAGGTCACCCAAGCTACTCACAGCAAGTGCAAGAAATCCACAGTATCATCACAAATAACCAACCAAATTTTTAAAATCATCAGCAAAGGAGAGTCCACCATTTTTGTCACTGTCTGTTCCATTTTCAAACAGGTCTTACCATCAAGAAGGTCTAATCTGAATCTATTTCATTCAGATTCTATATTCTGGGGCAATAGAAGATAGTCATGCTTCATCTGCCATGTCACACCATTTCAGATGTTACCTCTCAGTTTTCTCCAGGCTAAACATATACAGATTTCTTGATTGATTGTTATATAGCTTGCTTGACTTCTTGATCTTGTATAATTCTTCTCATCTTTCTTTGGACATACCCTACTTTGCTATCTACCAAGAACTGGACACAGTGCTTCAGGTGCAGCTTGACTAAAGCAGAATAAAGTGATACCATTTGTTTCCTGGAGTTGGATGTTATACTTCTGTAGATGCAGCCTACATCTAACTTTTGTGCTGCCACATCCAGCTGAGCCAAACAGACACAGCACCATCTTCTGGGTATAAACCAAGAGGAAAGATTGGAACCATAACAATATAGCACCTCAATGTCCAATCACTAAAGGCATTTCACAAGAATCTCATCCTTGAAGGGGTCAAAGGCTGTCAAGTGGTATAGGAGAACAAAGACAAACCTTTCAGTCTTTGCCCTGGGCCATCAAAGTAGTCTCTGCTCTACTGGAAAGCCTAATGTACATGGGTTCAGATAATCAGTGTCATCCAGTGAATCTCAGTGCTTCTATATTTTAGCCACCTTAATCGAGCATAATATAATTAAGACTGACCACTAATTAGGCAAAACCTGCAAGTTGAGGGAAGTTCTCTTTCTACATTACCTGGTCATTAAACAGGAGGTGACAACTATTTCTTATTGTCTTGCACAGGAGAGAATTCAGCCACACGCATAGACTCTGCAGTGTAAAGTGGTAACAGCCACATAACAATAACATGAAAATTCCAAAGAAAACTAAACCTGGGCCACCATGCAACAGAATTAAGCGATTTCTTTAAGATGGGGTTGGAGTAGAATAGACAAATAAAAGAACTTGCATTTCACTTCTGCGACAGAACAGGCAGGGGTACCATTTGGACTATGTCTCAGGCAGCATAATGTCTTGAGATATCACTCTCATTTATCTTATTACTTAGAATACAGCCTCTTCCTTTACCAGAGATAATACAGAAGGCGCCAAAAATGTATACATATTTTAAGAGATTTATCTATGTCTTACTTTTCAAAGTACATCCATTTTACCTGCAATTCATACCCTTTTGGGGAATGATCAATTTTACTTCCAACAAGATGGCACCCCGCACATTCTACCACTGAGATAAGAGAGCTTGCTTCAATGAGAATTTACCAGAATGAAGAGGTGTGGTTACCAGTTTGCCTCTGGATACAGTTCAAGGTGCTGGTTTTGACCTTTGAAGCCTTTCATGGTAGTTGGCCAGGATACCTTAGAGACCACATCATCCCAAGAGTGCCTGCCCATCCAACCAGAGTGGACCGGAATGGGCTCCCTAATTGTCCCATCTGCCAAAGGGGCTCGTCTCTCTGGCACACGAAGGAGGGCCCTTTTCGTGTCTGCACTGTCCTTGTGGAACCTCCTACCAGTAGAGTTGTGGCAGCAGACGGAGCTGCTACCTTTCAGAAAAGACCTAAAAACCTGGTTAGTGGGGCAGGTGTGGGGCCCAGATGGAAGGATGGTCCCTGCCTGTTGGCTTATAAAATAAGCCCTCCATCTCTTTTAATTGTTCAGTGCAGGCAGTTTTAATATGGGTAGTTTTTTTTAAAATATGAACGGGGTAGGTGGGTGGGGTTTTAATGTTTTAATTGTTTTTATGTATGTTATAACTTATTGTGAGCTGCCCTGAGTCGGGTTTACCTGATTGGGCGGCATAGAAATCTGAATTTAAAATAAATAAATAAAATAAAAGGAAGGGAGAGAGGGAGAGATTTCCCAGGACTGAGATTTCCCAGGACTCCCCCTCACCTAGTGCAACAATGAAGGCCAAATTCCCATTAGAAAGCCGTGATAAGGGTGTAAAAGTTCTAATGGGGAAGCTGTTACCAGTCCCAGAGGGCTTTGCAGAAACTTTCTATCTGTGACATTTTATAAGTCAATGCCATTACCCATTAGAACCCTATTTTACTTTGCCAGTTTTCCCTGCTTGGGCAAACTGAGTGAAGACACCCTTTTACACCCTTTTGCAACACTAGAAAAAGTCTGCTTTGCTTTCTCTTGCTAAGTCAAGAAACCGTTCCGTTAGTCCGGGAATGAGGTGACCAGTTCCAGCTGATCAGTGAGGGCAGGTGGAGTGGCACTCGTCGCGAGACCGGGTCTCATGTTGGCGGGTGTTGGGACAAGCTGAGACCTGTTGCCATGTACAATATGATGTACTGTAGAAAACTGGCTACACTGCAGTATTTTGGGAAGGAATTGAAATGGTTTGTGCAGCAATGCAAGTAAGCACGTTGGTCAATGTTGCTCAAGCAGTAGTTTACTGTAATCAGAAGTCTCTGGATGCTGATGGAAACCACTTTGAGGACTTCTTGTAATTGTAGAAGTAAAATGAGACTTGTCTTCATCTTTGGTTATCAGTATATACAGTAGAACCCGGTATAGCAATTTTAATCCATTCCACAGAGCTGATCGCTATGCGGTTTTCATCACTGTATGATCTTCCCTATAGGAAAAACCGTACAACAATGTTTGGCGCTAAGCGGTTTTTCCCATTGGAAAATCATTGTATGGATTTTCCCATAGGATCAATCGCTATGCGGAACGGCTTTCCCCCCCTCCAAGCCTCATCACTATGCGATTTCATTGCTGTATGGGGCAATCTCTATATGGGGTTCTACTGTATTGCGTTTTACAATTTAATAGTTTTTTCCCTTTTCTTAAAATGTGTGTATATTTTGGCACCCTTAGTACATAATATTATCCTTACATGAAAGTAAGCCTTAGCACCTTTTCATTTGCACTTTGATAAAAAAATACTCTTGTCAAATCCTGGTTGCTAGTTAGCTTTAATTAGTACTCATTCCATGGAACAATTGACAAATGCCCCTAGAAGAATCTATCTAAACACTCATTGTCAAAGTATTAGCAAAATAATAAACCAGAGTTGCTTAAATACCTGGGCTTCTCTCCAGTATCTATTTGGAGGCGATTTTAAACCATTTCTGACATCTACTGGAAAGAAATCACAGTGCTTTAGTGATGATCAAAAAGCATTTTCTGATATAGACAACTTTTTCATTTCCTTGAGAAATTTTTAGAAAGGGGCTCTGGAGTAATGAAGGGAGTTTCATACATGTTTTAATTCAATCCATGTTGATAGAAGATCTTGAAACTATTATAGAAATGCAATTTGGCTTTCCCAAATGGCTCAGGAATGCCTAAAATGGAAATGAAATTTAAATTGGCAAGGCTTTGTATTGTCACAAGTTTTCTAAACTGTTTTCTTTTGGAGTGCCAGGGTAGCAAAAATGAGTTATCTATATCTATAAAACAGAGGTGTGGTCTTGTATGTGCTCTAAAGGCTCCCACACCACTGAACCAATCCCACTGAAATTTGGCACATACGTGCCTTGGGCCAGAGAGATCAGCACTGCTGGGGTCACAGGCCCCATGGGGGTCGTACACCCCCAAAATTGGGAATCAATTCATCTATAAAATGTGTGTGTTTCCCAGTGATGTAATTGAGCTGATGTCATAGTCCCAGGTAGGTTGAGATTGTGACATCATCAGAATAGCTCAGCTGTAGCCCTCTGAGCTCAGCTGTAGTTTTCACAGTAGGTGGAAGGCAAATGGGGGGCCTGGTCAGGCCGGCACAGTGGTGGCCACAGAGTCCCTTGAGAGGGCCAGGAGGATGTGGAAGCAATGGAGGAGGCTGGTCCTTCTCTGGAAATGGCCACCCAGCCTCCACAACCACAGCGGCGGCCACGGTGGGCAAAGCTGAGGAGGGAGGGAAGGTCCGAGGGCTCCTCAATAGCTGCATGTCGCTCTCTCACCAGGTGGCCGGACATCTGTATGGGAAGGATAAAGGCAGTAAGTGACCGTCAATGGAGAACTGGGATGGGTGAGGGAAGAGAGAGAAGGAGGAAGGGAGGCAGGGTTGACCAACGTACGCCCCATTAGGTTTCTAAGAGGGAAAGGCTGGCCTACATTAAAGAAATGAAAAACCAAAGCGAAGCCGGGTAATCAGCTAGTCAGATATGTACAATAAGTGAGCAAAAACTGCAAAACCAAGGCTAGGACAAAGGCAGTTTCATTATGATTCCTGTTTTCAAATTGTTCTGCTGATTCAACTCCATGTAAAAGGGTACATTCAAATGACCATTTCCTCTCCTTTTCAGGGTCTCCTTGTATTACAATTCTATAGGGAAATTTGTTTTATGAATGCTTCAACACAAATTCCATTTTACAGCACACATCTGTCTTGCAAACTTGATCATTATTTCCTTCAGATTAGCATACACTGTCTGGGGAAACCTACTTCAGCTCATTTTGTGTACACGCGAACACACACACACACACACACACACACACACACACACACACCTCAAAAATTTATTGATCCTACGGTATACTTCTATTTTACCTAGTCTCCAGAAATATTTAACTCTACCAGAAGGATTCATTTTTGCATGTGCTTCACCCTTGCCTTTCCTTAATTGCCTGCTGCAGTCACTACACCAGTTGCCTGTAGCAATTGCCTCCAGTAGATGAAATGAGTAACGTTCATAAAACCTCTGTGCTTTTCCCAAGTCGAGTAGTCTGATATGCAATGCTGTTGTACAAGTATTATGACACTCTTCTGCGGTCTGATGCCCTCTAGCATGGCTAGCATTGCCTGAGGGAGACAGGTGTTGTAGTCCAATACATCAGGAGGACCTCAGGTTCTGAAAAGAGGCATGAGGGTAAATGATTTATTTTGAAGTGGTGCATCCTCTTTCCCTGCTGTACTTGGTGTCAAGTTTCTCTGCACCAGAGTTGATGGTGAACAGATCGTGATACTTCCCTTTGGTAATTCAGTGCCTCACATCTCAGAAGAACCTCAAACTCCGGATAAGTTTCTAAATATGGAAACAAGAAAGAAACAACTGCACTTCAGGTTTTACACAGTGACATTATTCATTATGTGGGGTATCACTATTGCCTAACAAATGCTTTGTTGTATGGATTTTTCGTTATACGAAGCATTTGTTATATGGGGTACCACTGTATCTGTAGATGTGAGGGTGAAGGTAATAGAGAGAGGATATCACATGGTTCAGATGTCCACTTGTGTTGTTGCCTTAAGCTATGCTGTGAATGTTAAGAAATTGAGGAGACAGGAGTTTCTTCAACTTTCTTAGTAAGTGGCCATACTAGGTCAGTATAATTTCATCAGGCATGTCTTCACACACAAAAATCTTAGAAGCTAATTTGTCTGAGAATCTGGGCTACAGCCTAAAAATTTATGCCAATTAAACATGTCAGTCTCTAAGATTCCAGCTGATTCTTTTATTGTTTTTATGTACCAGACTAATGCACCCCTGAAAATGGAAGCAATGGGTTTTGTAAGGTTTGAGATTTCAGCTTGCACTCTCTAGCTCCTGTGAACACATGTGCGAGAAAACACACACACACATACAGATGCACATACAAATACAAACAATCACACACCTTCCAATTGCCCAGGTTTCTGAGAAAGCAGGAGTAACAAACAGTTCAATCTCCAGCATAGATTTGCCCTTGGAATGTAATATACCAATGTGAATTACTTCTGGCTTTGTTGATTTGAGGAGAGGGTTTAGGACACCAAATGCTGAAAGTTTTCATGTTGTTACTTTTTCTTTGATTTAGTACACACCAGGCAGCCGTATCCAACTGTTACAGCACTGATGCATGAAAGCAATTTGAAATGGTTTTGAGTGGTGGTGGTGGTGGCTGTTAAACCCAATAAGCTAGAACAACAGCAAGAAAAACATACCTGGACAATGTTTTCTTGTTGCTCTAGTTATGTAGATGTTTGATCCTCAAAGCAGGATTTCATGTGGAGCAAAAGAGCCTGAAATGAGATCTCAGTTTGTGATAACAGTCCCCCATCTTTTTTTTTCTCTGTGTGTTTCTTTCTCTTGTTAGGTGCAAGTGTAATCTTCATGCCACCGGCTGCAGAGAAGAAAACAAAAGATTGTTATGTGAATGTGAGCACAACACAACAGGCCCAGACTGTGGGAAATGCAAGAAGAACTATCAGGGCCGACCTTGGACCCCAGGCTCATACCTCCCCATTCCTAGGGGCACAGCAAATATCTGTGAGTATTTGGTGGTGATAACAGTTTCAACAGAAGCAGTAATTTTGAAGGTTTGTGTTTTTTTTGCTCCTAGTTAGTTAGTTAGTTAGTTAGTTAGTTAGTTAGTTAGTTAGTTAGTTAGTTAGTTAGTTAGTTAGTTAGTTAGTTAGTTAGTTAGTTAGTTAGTTAGTTAGTTAGTTAGTTAGTTATGTGTCATCAAGCCAGAATCAACTTAGAGCAACCCCAATAAGGTTTTCAAGGTAAGAGATATTTAAGGTGTGGTTTCACCAGTTCCATTCCCCCAGTGAATTTCCATGGTCAGTGGGGATTTGAATCCAGCTTTCCAAAGTCCTAGCCCATCAATCTATCCACTATATACCATACTGGGTATCTTTATGTTCTTACACAAGATCAGCAACTTCAGCAAAACAACAACAAAAAAGCCAAAGCAAAGCCACCCTTGTAAGTTACATAAGAAAACTGGCATTTCATGTAACAAAGCCTTGTAATGTTCACTAAATAAGGTTTTAAATGCAGATACACGTTCTGTTGTGCAAAATACTTCTTTGTGCAACAACTAATTTTGTGAAGTTTTCACAGTCTCAAAATGGGGTGGGGGGAATACACAAAACCTGACAAAATCTCACCTAGCAAAGAGAAAAAGACCCTCTCTCCCTTCTCATCTGCCAGGATAAAACAAAGATTTACATCCCTCCTTCATGGACAGTTATATAATGGAGTCAGCCTTGTGAATAACACAGAAATATGCTTTTTAAAGAATGTAGAAATGCTGTGGTTTGAGGTTTTATCTGTTGCTTAGTATGTCTAATAGTGAGGATCCTATCTAGCCTAAGAGATCTTGAACATATAAGATCCAATGGTGCATAGGCTGATCCAGCTGTCTGTTCCTAACACATAACTGTTTTTGCAAGAAGTAAGTATACAATGGGCCACTTTTTTCTACTCTTTCACATATTCTTTTTTTAAAACTGTGGTCAGCATTTGATGCGGTTTCAGATTCAAGAGCTGTATGGTTACAGAAAGAAATGAGAAAGACATTCATTAGGTTCACATCTTGTATATTGTTCTCACCCACTATGAAATTCATTCATTCTTTCATTCACATGCCACCCATCTGAGTTATTTTCCCACTCTAGGCCATAAAGGACATTAAAAAACATTACTGAATGGATTTGCTGCAAATAAATAAAAGGGAATTTAGGTAATGAGTATTATTTTTAGATTTAAAAAAGGTTAGGTGTTTGAATATACCTATATATTTTAGCAGTGGGGTGGATTATGTCTGTACTCTAAAAAGTGTAACTTTAAAACTATTTAACTAAACGTCTGTGCAGGACAATGACATTAAAGATTTATCTATCTATCACCATATCTCTTGCAACAGAGCCAATGATTTGGTATAATAGAAATTGATCAGTTACAGTGGTATCAAACTATGACAATGGCATAGTATAAACATGTGTTAGCTATGATGATCCTCTTATCTCTCCTACTAAGTACTATGAGCAGGCACAAATGAAAAGGTCAGCATTGCCCTGAAAAATCTGCAATATTACCTAAAAGAAATGTCATGTGAGATTCTCCATACCAAAAGAGAATAACCGAGAGGTAAGGTTGGTGTAGAAGAACTGTGTTTTCCAACAGAATATCACTCAAGCTGAGTTTCTTCTTCTAAGGCTGTGAATTCTCTCTGTATGAAAAGGCGACAAAATACAGTGATTTTCAAAATCTGTCTTGAACATGGTTTTAAAACATTCACCCTCTGATCTACAAGTCCATTTCCTGAAAGTTAATACTCTTACAAAACTGAATTTTCTTTCTTTTTGAAGGTTTACTTTTTTTCTTGCCTGGTAGGAATTTTATCATAATTTCATGCCTCCCTCCCCAACTTCATGGTCTGCTACTTGGTCTAATACTTTCACATTAAGCTTGATAAGGTCCTGCTTCCTGTGATATTCTTCTTGGAGGTTTGATTTCTCACAGCTGCTGCTTTGGCACATAACCCTGTTTCTTCAAAATAGCTTTTCACTGAATGGTTACTTCCAAAGGCCTCCCCCCCCCCCCCTAAACAGTGCTGGACTCCAGACTTTTAATTTTAAAAAAGAACGTAATTTTCACCTACCCTGTATAAAAGTCAACTTAGGAATGATTTGAGTTAATGTAGAACTCACTTGCAAGTGAGGCTGAATAGATCTTTGCATTTCTTGCTTTTTATGGCATCTTATTTTCTTCATAGTTCATCCTGCCACCAGTCTGAAGTAGGTTGTTCTCAACACTCTTAGAGTGTGACTTCACTGGAAAGCCAGATTGGAACAATTTGATTCAGAGCCTGTTTACATCTGAAGTTAAAGTGAATGCTCACACAGGGGCTGCTGTTTGATTCAGGAATTCACCATCCATAGTGGATATAATCTGCTGATCCATTTATGATTCACTGTGAAGTGCTGTTTCATTTCAAGCATTGAACTATTACATTTCTCAAAAACCTTTGTATAAAAAATAACATGACATCATAGTGTAGAAATGGGGACTGCAGTGGCTCAGTGGTTAAGAAGCTCACCTTGTTAGCTGGAAGGTCAGCAAGTTGGCAATTCAAGACCTGAGTACCGTATGATGGAATGAGTGTCTGTCTCTGTCCCAGTTCCTGCCAAACTAGCAGTTTGAAAGCCAGAAATTGCAAGTAAATAAATAGGGACCACTTCAGTGGGAAAAGATATTGGGGACATGAGAGGAGCTTTATTCGAGCATCCCCTGAGCAGAGTTCCTCCAGCAAAAATCCTTTCAACCCAGAAAGCACTTTGGTGTGCTTCTGACATGATAAAAAAGTGTAGAAATATGGAATATCAAAAGTTTTAACAGTAATTTTTCAAAATGCATCATGATTCACATATTAGAATGATTCCTTATGGGAGCACCACTTCCCATCACCCATCTGTTACTCCTTTCCCCTTCTTTCAAGTATGTGCAGGAATTACCTCATCGCTAATCACTTATTAGAGATGAGATAATTCTAATTCACACTTGTTAAAAAACAGCCATAACAATTGTTTTGTGTTTGGATGAGACTATCTTGCTTTCTGTCATTGATTGTTAACATTCAGTCTGCCATTTGTTTACCATCCTTTTTATTACTGCTAAAACAAGCATGATATTGGACCATTTCTGGCATTTCAAATCATAGATAGAGATGTGATATTTCCTATTTCATAAACTGGAGGTTTTTTGAAGAATTGAATTCTATGCTAGAGGTCTCTAGTGCACTTCCTTGAACTACAGTCTAGAAATCCAAGTATTTCCCCAAACTACAAATCCCAGGATTCCTTAGGATGAAGTTATGGGGGAAGTTATGCCTGGAGGAAAATGGTCCATGGGGTCGCAAAGGGTCGGAATCGACTGTGTGACTGAACAAAAACAACAATGGGGGAAAATGCTTCATAAAACTACAGAAACTGGCAAGAAAGGCTAGAGGTCACTGAACTTTTATTAAGGGATTAATAACATTTTTCAGGGTATGGATTTTCCCCCCATCTCTGAGCTCTACTTTGGTCCCATTGATTCCAGTTTTTCTTGTTTATGTATGACAATCTGGATGCAACCTGGAGGCAACAATTGTTAATCAATGTAACCTTAAAAATAAACAGCTCTGATCGCAAGCATCCAGTTTTGCCTCCAATGAAAAGGCATTCACCAGCAAATCCTGTTCTGTATGAATAGTTATAGTGCACTCTGTTGAAGATTTTGGATGGCCCATATTGCTAGAGAGAAATAAGAAGTTGGGAAAGTTACACCATGTAAGCAGATGTGTGCTTGTGCAATATTAGATGTAGCTGTCTATTTTCATAAGATACAATGTTCTTAAATTGATGTTTTTCACTTTACTTGTCTCTTTGCATTGTCATGTAAGCTTTTACTCTTATAATGACAAACATACAGATATTACGTGCCCAGTTACACACAAAGACTACCTTGTTCCCATTAATAATAATAATGTTGTGTCAGAGATTACTCTGGGCTGAATTTTTTTTTACTGGAGAAACTCCACTCAGGAGACTCCCAAATGAGGCTCCATTCATGTCCCCATGTGCAGTTTTCGGGTATTGAAACCCAACCTTCCAGTCTCCAGCTAATTGTCTTAACCACTAAGCCACCGGGGTAGCTATTAATAGCATTCAATCTGACCTTGAGGACTGTAATCTATACCTATAAAATGGTGTGTTAACCGTTGAAATGTGACAAAGGATGTTGCACCAGGCCCCACTAGCCCCGTCCGAGCCTCCGTTCACTCGCCCGAACGGGGTTTGCAGGTAACTGTCGGGTTGAAATTTTTGACCCGGGGGCAGGAGCCCCCCTGTCGCAAACAAAAAAAGGGAACTTCAATTCCCAAAGTTCCTTTCATCGCGCCGCGCCAGAGCCAATCAGGCTGAGCGGCGCGGCAAAAGGAACATTTGAAAACACACCACAGCCAATCAAAAAAAAGCCGCAAAAGAAAAACCACCGCAGAAACCAAACATGCGCAGCCAAAACTACAAGCCCCAGCGTCCTACGTGCTATTAGCGAGCAGAACGCTGAGGCGGCTGGCGCGCGAAAAATAAAAGCTAAAAAAATCCGCCGCCGCTGCCATTCATCCCCACGGGCGAGCCAGCATTGCCCGTGGGGAAAAAAAATAACACCCCCTCCCCCCGCCGCCGCTGCCCTTCCGTTCGAAGGGCCAGCGGCGCACAAAAAACACAAGTACAAACAAAAACCCCGGCCGCCGCTGCCCTTCTGTTCGAAGGGCCAGCCAGCGCACCAAAAATAAAAGCAACCCACACACCCCACACCGCAACTGCCCTTCTTCCTAATGGGCCACCCAGCATGGCCCATGGGAAGAAAAGGCACACACCCCCGCAAGTGCCCTTCCTACCCACGGGCCACCCAGCATGGCCCATGGGAAGAAAAGGCACCCCCCCGCAAGTGCCCTTCCTACCCACGGGCCACCCAGCATGGCCCATGGGAAGAAAAGGCACCCCCGCCACAAGTGCCCTTCCTACCCACGGGCCACCCAGCATGGCCCATGGGAAGAAAAGGCACCCCCCTGCAAGTGCCCTTCCTACCCACGGGCCACCCAGCATGGCCCATGGGAAGAAAAGGCACCCCCGCCGCAAGTGCCCTTCCTTCCCACGGGCCACCAAGCATGGCCCGTGAGAACAAAAGGCACACACACCCCTAAAAAAAGGACGCACCAAAAAACAAACCAAAAACAATCAAAAACAGTCAAAAACAAAAATCTAACCTTTAAAAAATAAACACAAACACATACACAAAAAAACACACAACAAAAAACAACAGCCCCCCAACAAAAACTCAAAAAAAACCCAATAAATAAATAAATAAATCAGAGAGCTTACCATGAAGACGTCTTCACTTCATGGCGACAGGAACTCGAATGACCAACAAAAAGGAAGTAACACTTACCGGAAGCGACACCCAGAGGACAGAAGAGGAGAATGGTAGAGAGGAAACAAAGCTCACCACCCCCACCCAGAGGCCAAAAGAAAAAAGACATCCAAAAACATTGCCACTGCAAAGATAAATTCAAAATTCAAAAATGCAAAAAATAAGTTAGCACAACATTCAAAAATATACACACTACTCTCAAAAAATACAAAAAAACCCATAAATCACTTTTCACTAAAAAAAACACCAAACCAAAAAATAAAACACCAAATTAAATTTACAATTAAAAATATTTAAATTAAATAAATCAAAATAAAATTTGCATGAACAAAAATAAAATAAAAATTTAAAAAAAAAACTGGGAACGCAAGTCCGCCAAAGGCGGATGCAGTGCCACTAAGCCACAAAATCAAAAAACCTTTAAAAACCATTAAAAACAGCCCAGCACCATTTGTTCAAGAACACAAATGAAACCCTTCACTCTCAAAAACCAAATTTAAAGAGCCCAGCACTGAGGAAGCCGGCGCACAAAAAATAAAAAATAAACACACACTGAGAGCGCAAGTCCGCCACAGGCGGACGCAGCACCTCAAAGTCACAAAATCACAAAACCTTTAAAAACCATTGAACACAGCCCAGCACCATTTGTTCAGGGGGAAAAAAACCTTAACTGCCCAACAAATTTTTAAAATGCCCGGTACCGCCGGGCAAAATCTGCTAGTTTGTAAAAAGGTTACTCTGTCCTTTAGACTAGGCAAGCCACTACTGTACTTTGCCTATGGATAAGAAATGCTCCGACCAAAGCTATGTGGCAAGAAATTTACTTTGCATAGGACAGTGATGGCCAACCTTGGCACTCCAGGTGTTTTTGGACTTCAATTATCAGAAGCCCAAGTCAGTACACCTGCTGATCAGGGCTTCTGAGAACTAAACTCCAAGAACATATGGAGTGCCAAGGTTGGTCATCACTGGCATAGGGGATGAGCTCACAGGAACCTGGGATTGTTCTGATATAAGGTTGATATCAACCTAAATGAGATCTCTCAGATAATACCAACACTGCAAAAGCTTTAAGCTTAATTTAAGTACCGTAAGAGCCCTGGTGGTGCAGTGGTTAAATTGCTGTATTGCAGCCAAAATGTAAGTTTCATCCTGATGAAACTCAAGGTTGATTCGGCCTTCCATCCTTCTGAGGTCGGTAAAATAAGTACCCAGCATGTTGAGGCAAAATGCTAAATATTTTGTAAGCTGCCCAGAGAGTGCACTAAGTGTTATGGGGCAGTATAGAAGTGCAATTGCTAAAGTGACAAAATGCATGTCTCCTTTGCAGGCGCACCCCCCAAAGAAAGACTCAGACACTGGTATATGGATAAAGGCATCGGGCCACTTTTATTGAATAATGCCCTAGTCCGAATTATAACTTTCAATTGATGTAATCATCCAATTGTTATTCTTTAAGGCAAGCAGGCCACAGTAACACTGGTAAGGTTCCTCCCAAAATGCCAATGGCAATTGGCTACATGTAACTATTTGTATCAATTTGTTTGTTGACACAAACAAATTGTTGACCGGAGTCAATAAACTATCTACTGACCCCACCCTATGATGTGTATCCGTTAAATATCAAGGTGATGCAGGCTGTGAAGCTCCTGCCATCGCCCCTTGCCTGGTTCGTCCTTGACCGGCCAAACCTATTTCCCCTGTACCTGTCTAACTGTTGGCCAGTCAATTGTGAACCTGCCGGATACCTATGGGTCATAAATCTTTACCTTACCAGTGCTACCCGCCCAAAGTGACCAAAGTCAACTTACCCCTTTTCTCAAACACTAGCAACAGTGTGGGATGGGCAAAAAAGCGAGAACCAGAAAGCCAATTGTAGGTTCAAGCCAAAAATTCCCACCCGGCCCCAAAGCGACCAAAAAATCACACTGTTCACTAGGGAGGGGGTGGAGCGGAAAACTTCTCCGCTCCGTCGTATTCTTAAAATGGCAGCTCGGCTGCCTCATGGCCAATCCTTTTATAGAGGAGTGGCCACGCCCCCTGACTCACCCGGATGTCTGAGTCCGGGAGGGGGGCCTGCAAAGAGCGCGGTGGCCATTTTGGCACTGCACTTTCATTGCAGGCGCACCCCCCAAAGAAAGACTCAGACACCAGTATATGGATAAAGGCATCGGGCCACTTTTATTGAATAATGCCCTAGTCCGAATTATAACTTTCAATTGATGTAATCATCCAATTGTAATTCTTTAAGGCAAGCAGGCCGAAGTAACACTGGTAAGGTTCCTCCCAAAATGCCAATGGCAATTGGCTACATGTAACTATTTGTATCAATTTGTTTGTTGACATAAACAAATTGTTGACCTGAGTCAATAAACTATCTACTGACCCCACCCTATGACGTGTATCCGTTAAATATCAAGGTGATGCAGGCTGTTAAGCTCCATCACCCCTTGCCTGGTTTGTCGTTGACCGGCCAAAGCTATTACCCCTGTACCTGTCTAAGTGTTGGCCAGTCAATTGCGAACCTGCCAGATACCTATGGGTCATAAATCTTTACCTTACCAGTGCTACCCGCCAAAATGACCAAAGTCAATTTACCCCTTTTCTCAAACACTAGCAACAGTGTGGGATGGGCAAAAAAGCCAGAACCAAAGGGCCAATTGTAGGTTCAGGCCAAAAATTCCCACCCGGACCCAAAGCGACCAAAAAATCACACTGTTCACTAGGGAGGGGGTGGAGGGGAAAACCTCTCTGCTCCGTCGTGAATCTAAAATGGCAGCTCAGCTGCCTCATGGCCACCCCTTTTATAGAGGGGTGGCCACACCCCCTAACTCACCCAGATGTCTGAGTCCGGGTGGGGGGGGCTGCAAAGAGTGTGGCGGCCATTTTGGCGCCGCGCTTTCATCGCAGGCGCACCCCCCAAAGAAAGACTCAGGCACCGGTATATGGATAAAGGCATCGGGCCACTTTTATTGAATAATGCCCTAGTCCGAATTATAACTTTCAATTGGTGTAATCATCCAAATGTAATTCTTTAAGGCAAGCAGGCCGAAGTAACACTGGTAAGATTCCTCCCAAAATGCCAATGGCAATTGGCTACATGTAACTATTTGTATCAATTTGTTTGTTGACACAAACAAATTGTTGACCGGAGTCAATAAACTATCTACTGACCCCACCCTCTGACGTGTATCCATTAAATATCAAGGTGATGCAGGCTGTGAAGCTCCTGCCATCACCCCTTGCCTGGTTCATCCTTGACCAGTCAAACCTATTTCCCCTGTACCTGTCTAAGTGTTGGCCAGTCAATTGCGAACCTGCCGGATACCTATGGGTCATAAACCTTTACCTTACCAGTGCTACCCGCCACACGGGGAGGCATCCATGATGACTCACCGCCCCCCCCCAGACCGTCAGCTCGGTCACCAGGCCAGCTTGCACCTCATCCAGAAGGAGGTACATACCTCTAGCCGACAGGTGGACCCCATATCCTGCCTACAGGTCAAAATTTTTGTAAGCCTATCCTCAGATATCCAATGGCTGACCCCAAGCCATTCTCATCAAGGAACTGGTCAACAGCCCTATCCACTGACCGCCGGGGCGATCCGAACCACGGAGATCCATGTCTCATCTAAATTGGTGTCTCGGCACGATGTTAGACCATAGCGACCGTGTGTAAGCCATAAATGATATAAAACACCAGGTCACTGCACCTCGACAGTTTAAGGAAAGGTCAGTGATCCATATGAGGCCATTGCCGCCGAGGTGCAGAATAAAAACATCGGGCGGTCCAGCATCCCTGATGGACATCAGGAATGGCAACAGTTCCCGCCACCTTGTGCCGCGCATACCATACCATCGCATACGTGCGGATGCACGCAGCCCAAGCCAGGGTCCACACTCTGTCGCCGCAGCATATACTGCTGCCCAGTGTACATAGCTGCGGCCCACCAGCCCCACTGCCACCGGTGCGCGGTGACACACAGGATCTGTAAAAGAGGAGAAGAGGTTAAGGACATAACTAGGTACTCATACAGGGAGGGGACGTACATATAGGAAAATTATGTGCACACACCCGCGTGCCCACATATATCCGCCTCTGAATACCCCAAACGTAGCCGCGGTCAACGCGACGCCTATCCTAAATAAATGGGTGCCAAAACAGGCCCCAAACTGTGAAGCGCGGTACCGGTCACCCTCCGTAACTTTACTTTGGTAAGGGTAGACCCATCCTGGTGGCAGAAAAACAGGCTGGGGTGTGCAGCAGACACTGCCAAAAACTCATGTAGGGCACCAACCGGACAGATGTCTTCAATGGAATCTCGTAGCAGTCTAACACAACTGCCTACGGCATGCTGAACAACCTTTGAGGACCGTATCCCCAATCGAGCCCTCTCATACGTGACATAGACATTGTCGAATTCCAGTGCCCTACGAGACACATCCGCCTTACACAATGGTACCAACTCTGGTACCAACTCACTGATGCGGAGTGCTCCAAAAAAGGCTACCGTGGTAGCTGCGTGACCAAGAGCCACCTCATACCTATCCTAACATAAGTTATGCCAGCCTCGTGCAAGGTGGGTCAGAACCTCTGGTGAACTTGGGTGACGTGTGTCTGGGCGGTGGACACGTTCACGTGTCCACCCCTCCAAAACACGACACATGCGGAAGTCATTCACGCAGTCATTGATGAAGCCCCTCACTTTGGCCATAAATGCCAGTGCCGAAAGCCTAGAGGCTAAAGTACGGGAGGCCAAACCCTGACTGTGAAGATAAACCATGTATGGTAAAACCTGGTCCACTGGTATTGACCACACTTCAAGCAACTGTAGTTGCTCGCAAAAGGTTCTAAATTGTATTTAAGTATGTTGATACACCTTACGCGTGCGAGGTGTCAATGACATGCCGATCGCCCGGTTCACCTCTCCTCGCCGAACGTCCAAATCTCGGCCGGGAGTGGCGAGTGGAATTCCTCTGCTTCCGGAGCCAAGGCACGGAACCGGGGGATCTGCAGGCGGGATAAAGCATCAGCAATATCATTATTAATACCTGGTACAAGTCTGGCCCTGAACAGCACATTTAGGCATAGGCCTTTGAAAAAGAATGGATGAACCAATGCCCTGACCCTGGGGGATTTGGACGCCTGGGCATTGACAATGTGCACCACTGCGGCATTGTCACACCAAAATTGGACCACTGAGTTGGCCCACTTGTCGCCCCATAGCATCAGTGCTCCCAAAATGGGAAGAAACTCAAGGAAGGTAAGATCGCGGAAGCGATCTGTGCCAAGCCATGCGTGAGGCCATCGGCCGTAAGCCCACCTCCCCTCAAAAGAAATCCCATAACCCAGGGAGCCGGAGGCATCCGACTATACTTGAAATTTAGGGCAGACCATAAGGTCTGATCTCCAGAAAGAGACCCCGTTAAAATCATGGAGGAATGTGAGCCAAACCAAAAGTCTGCCCGTATGCCCCTGGTAAGTCGGACCCTGTGGTGGTGTTTTAACAGGCCGGCCATGACATCACACAGACGCCTGGCAAATGCTCTGCCAGGTGTCACCACCCTGCAGGCAAAGTTAAGGTGGCCATGAAGTACCTGCAGCTCACAAACAAAAGTCATCAATGTAATGGGCTACAGACCGGGACCCTGACCTGCGAACAAAGGCCCACTGGAGGAAAGTGCTAAATCGTTCGAATGCCGAACATGAAATAGAGCAGCCAAAAGGCAACTTTCCTTGGAAACGAAAACCCAACAGCTCAAAATCCCTTGGGTGCACTGGCAGTAATCGGAATGCCGATTTAATATCACACTTTGCCAGGAGGGCACCGGAACCACATGAGAATACCATCTGTAGGGCCTGATCAAACGACGTGTACCTGACTGAGCAAAGGGCATCAGGAATAGCATCATTGACCGAAGAACCTGCAGGGTAAGAGAGATGGTGGATTAGACGAAATTCACCTGGGGTCATTTTCGGTACTAGCCCCAGAGGGGAGACCTTCAAATTAGGGAATGGTGGTTCCGTAAAGGGGGCCCGCTACTCTCATAGCCTCAACCTCCTTAGCTATGCTTCGTGCAGCAACCTCCTCATTACCCTTCAAAGAAAGTAAGGTCGGAGCGTCCTGGGGTCCCCGAACAACCCTAAATAGAATACGAAAGCCCAACTGGAAACCTTCTAGCAGGTACCTCGCATCATCCCTTCTTGGATAAGCCGAGAGCCATCGCTCCAGCATATGGACATTAATTGGGGAGGGGGCCTTTTGCATGGCTAGCACCTTCAGAGGGAGCTCTGACCGCCTCCTGCCCACCTCTACCTCTGTCGGAAACGACACTGACGCTTGCTACGCATGTCTTTAGCTGAAAAGCTCCAACACAGCAGGCGGGCTGGAACCTCCTGCCCCGCCGGCTTGCGGGGAACCTGCGTAGCAGCCGCCTGCCACACAGCATGGCCACAATTGTACCTATCACCAGGCGCCGGACGCGTGGGAGTCATATACAAGAGCCACAATTGCTGGCAGGGCTCATCGCACCTCATTTCAGGATGTAGGGCCACCCTCCTCCTAAATTCCCAATCGTAAGCCAACCACGATGGGCCAGGGAAATCAACCATCACCCTGTAAATATTGTCGAGGTATTGAACCATCGGAATGGCCAAATCAGGCTGGGCCGTCAGGTATACCGCCATATATATAAGGTATGCTGGCGACCAATTGGCCCAGGTACGCGGTGGCTTACGACGACGGGACAGCTCCTTGTCTCTGTCATCCTGTCCCTCCCTCTCCTCCTTGGTGGGCTCATGATTCAAGAGGGAGAAAATATCAACATACTCCCCTCGCCAAATCTTTTCCCTTGTGGCTTGTGACAAATGATCACCCAGGTGCAAAGAATAACCAGCCATCATCGGCACATTTCGAATGGAAGGTATGTGCAGCGGGCCCTGAACAGCCCCAGCGATGCTCGGCATACCCCCAGGGGTGGACACCCCTGCCCAAACGAGGGACCATTTGGCAACCAGGGGTTAATGGGGCAGTGTGGAAGCAGCTGCCCACCCACATTAACTTGACGTGGCCATGGCCACTGTACCTCCCAGTTTTGGTGGTGCACTAAATTGAACCTGATACTCACTAGTCGCACCCCCGTGAGCCACCCCCACTGGGGGTTCCGGCCCACGGCGGGCGTCGGAGCTCGTGACTGCCATCGAGCTCTGGGACCACACCTGACTGCTCCCCACCGGCAAATCAGGACGCACGGGGAGCTGCAAGGCGCCAGCCGGGGCTGGCCGGATGGCCTCAAGCAGCTCAACCCTGTTGGGAGCCCGCTGGAGAGTCACGGCCGATGAGTTGGCCGGGATCGACGAAGGGGCCGCAGTTGAAGCAGCGGCTGTGCCCCTATCAGAAGGTGGCTGAACAATGCCCAATGATGCTTCCAGCACTGCTCTATGTGCAATGAGTGCATCAACTGCCTCCTAGCCCCCAGTGTAAGGTGGGCCGGGTGGGCCGGACAGCCCACTAGGCAGTTGATGAAATGGAAACCCAAAAAGGGGATAGGGCCATGCCCAGCACTCTGGCCCATGGGGGGCCAGAGGAACGGTGGGTTGGAAACCCGCACCAGGCTCTCCTGGGCCACCTTGTCCTGAGCCCTGAAAAGGCCCTCCAAGGGCCGGGTTCCCCGAGGGGCCAGCCTGTGCCGGCCTGGCCTGGAAGCTGATTGGCCCCATTGGTAGCAGTGGGCAAGTCCCGCCCACTGCCCTGCTGCAGGGGCGCAGCCTGAGTCCTCCGACCCACAGGCTGCCCCCTGTCCAATGGAGGGCTATGTCTCCCGAATAGAACCAAAGGATCCCTGGCCAGGGATTGGAGTCCAAGCCCGGAGTACCATGGTAACAAAGAGCAAGCGAACCAGCTCTAAACCAGGTACAAAGGGCAAAGCTGGGAGAAGACGCAATGGAGGAAACTTCTCCGCTCCGTCGCGTTCTTAAAAATGGCAGCTCGGCTGCCTCATGGCCACTCCTTTTATAGAGGAGTGGCCACGCCCCCTAACTCACCCGGATGTCTGAGTCCAGGTGGGGGGCGCCTGCAAAGAGCACGGCGGCCATTTTGGCGCCGCGCTTTCATTTGATTTACTTCTTACCTTCACTATGTAATTGATTACACTGACACTGTCAATTGTTGAGGTACTTTTAGAATTTCCACAAAAGAAAAATAAACAATTCTAAATAGCTGTTGAATGTACTGTGTATAATATTTTGAGATATCTAATCACCCAATAAAATTATATATGCATTTTTTTAGTTGCACGATACAAAGATCTTTTAGTAGCTACAACAACATTTACTGGTACATGAACTACTACAATGATCCACAATCAAGTCTGTTTCCTTTGCTGTTTCTTTGGATTCCCATCATACAGGGAGCGATAATGCATGAAATTGAATATTACGTCTTCCCTTTATTTTTTCTTTCCTTTTCTTCCCTTCCATTTTAAGCCATTCTTGCACTTTCAGTGCCACCTCAATGCCATTTTACTGTGGCTGTAGACAGAAACACATTTCAGTAAAATAAACATTAAGGAGCCATGTCTCATGCCGTACTCTGGCTTGTCCGTGGGAAACAGAAAAGAAACGTCTCAAAATTAGTGTAAAATGTTGAACTGATTCAGAAACAAAGTAGTGCATCTTCTAATATAATACATTTCAGGCCAAAACAAGCAAGGGAAACTGTATGTTCTTAATCCACAGTGTGAGATTTGCTTTTGCCACTAGTGAACTGCAGAATAAGAAAAGTAAATAGCAGTGATATAGAATGCAAAGATCCATGAAAAGAAAAGTCTCCTGTGTTTGCAATTTCCAGTGGCTTCTCAGTGTTTGTATATACAGTATGTGACATTCACAAACATCCATTGCTTCCGGCATGTATTAACATATTAAGACCTGTGGGAGCATCTCACAGTATACTATGGCTTATTAAAAATAATGTCAGGGTTTTTTTGGGGGGGGGTTGGGGGGATACTTTATTGGTTGGCATCATTATGTTTTCCTGTCACAAGATCACCTGGAAGTCTGAAAAAATTGAAGTGGAATAACCTAACTGTCCTCAGCTGATATATATTTCTGTATCCTAATGCTTTATAAAATCAACACATATTATATTTATCACATACAAGACTACTTCTTGAGCAGTATTTGAGTCTTGATTAGCTTACAGCAACAATCCAGGCTTAAAGTATCAAAATGTTTATCTGCATATTCTGTTTTATTTGGAGTGAATGAAGTATTCATGAGCAACACCCAAACCTCAACAGAACTTGAGGAAAGGGAAATGAGGAATAACATTTGTTTCAGCCTCCCATGGAACTTAGCAGGACTATAAATAATACTTGACTTTGGCCAGATCTTTCTGTTGACTCTTAATGCATGTACAGTATAGTTAGCCAATATATTAGATAGTGCATGAATTCTAATATTCACCTCATCAACATGAGCTACCTTTTTCTATTTGCAAACATAAAAAAGATTTCCAGGAGGTTTAGAAATAACACTGCGTGAAATGTTCTTCTTCACTCTTACCTATGAAAAAAATTGAATAAACTTAGCAAGTGCTACAATCACATTTAAAGCACCATTGGTTTATGTAGAAGATCAATAACATTTGTTTCAGCCTCCCATGGAACGTAGTAGGACTATAAATAATACTTGACTTTGGCCAGATCTTTCTGTTGACTCTTAATGCATAAATACCTATTTATGTTATCAGTGCAAAAACGTAAATTGTACTAGGCTTGAGTGTCAGACCTAGCCAAATGCATACCTCCTAACCAAAAGTCTCTTTTTTTTCAGGTATGCCCAGTATTTCCAGCATTGGTAGTAAGTAATGAAGAGCACAATTAGGCCTGCTTTGCTTGTTCTTCAGACTCTGAAGATCTATTTTTCCAACATCTATTTCTGTTTTCTCTAAAATATGGGTTCCTGTCAATTGGCTGAAGTATTACTGATGCTATACCTGCTGCACTTTATTTAATTTGTATCCTGCCAATGTTTAGAGTTTAACACTACTCTAGGCAGCTGCACATCAAGGTATTTGGGTTCAGTGGGACATATGCATTTCATGTCTCATGTCACTGCACTGGATGACATACACAGATTCTGTGGTCACCCAACAAAAAACCACCACAAATTAAGAGATTCCAACCATGCACAACTATTATTTTTCATTCATATTAAAGAAATTTAGAGCCAGTTCATGTTTGTTTTATTAATTGTGCAAACCAGTGCAAGTACCAGAAGGAACAAATGGAGTACATGGTGAAATGACTAGAGTAGCATACAAAGCAAAAGAAAAAAAGAAACCTACCTGCATCATTATTACTCAAAAGAATTCCATTTTTTACTTACAGCTCTATATTGATTGCCCATTATTTAGCCTTACCTAATCTCATAGCTATTAGCATATATAATTAAAGATGTTTAAAGTTAAAACACAGATTCCTTACAAATTTTGCAAACATTCTTTCAATTTTGAAACCGACAGTACAATCCTATACATTTTAGTTGAAATTGGATGAAGGTGGGGGTAGATAGTTTTTTAAAAGTTACTCCCAGATCACCACTGTTGACAGTGGTCTGCCAGTTATTTTCTTTTACTATTAAAGGCTCCTAAAAGCTTCATCAGTGCAAAAGGGGCACCATGGAGACCCTCAGAACATGAAGGAGAAGGATAGGAAGCTTTCCATTAATTTAAATTAGTAATTTCCAGAATCCAATCTGGGTTACACCAGTGTAAATTTACACCAATGATTCCCAACATGGGGCACATGCCCCACAGGAGACTTCAATTACCAAAAGCCTAAGTCAGTACATTGGCTCATCAGTGTTTTGGGGAATTGACTTAGGCTTCTAGGAAATGAAGTCCAAAAACCAAAGGTTGGGAAACACTGATTTACACCAACAGGATTTTACAGTCCCGTGGTGGGGAGAGAAACTACTGGGACAAATGGGTGTGCACCGCTGCTCAAAGCCCAAACTTTAAAGGGAAACACCACCTTGGCATTTCCTGCTTCTGTTCTTCCGGCCAGTCTTCATTCTGCTCCATGGGAAAAAGTACGAAGCACTTCGGCAACTTTGTCAGTTCCTCCCAAAGTGCTTTGGACATTTTCCCACAGAGCGGAACAAAGCCTGGGGAGGAAAACAGAAGCAGGAAATGCCGCAGTGGCTTTTCCCTTTAAAATTTGGGCTTTAAGCAGCGGCGCGCACCCGTTTGTCCCGGTAAATTCACTCTCCACCATGGGCATGGGATTTTTCCATTGATCCCATATAAATAGTTATAGGATTGCAGCCTATACAAGATTTAGAACCTTTAATTCTTTTAAATGTCTTTCAGTATTCCTACAGATTTTATAGAAAATCACATACAGTACTCTTTTTTTGTCTATTGACATTACCAATATCTGTATCCATGGAATCCATGGATCAAGGATATGAATACAGAATTAAATCTGTACCCCCTCATTTTGGAGGAGTTACCTATAGAGCAAGGCATATTTGTTTGCCTTCATTTACATATCTTTCCAAATGTTAATTAGAACTTTCTTCTTTGAGTTATTTTCACCCTCAAAAGGTAAACCCTGACCCTCTATTTGGCACACAAAAAACATCCTAGTAAAATCAGGAGTTGATAGGCAACTTGGCTTTTTCAGTATTTCCTTTTGAAAGATATGTGCCTTCCTTGTAGATATGATTCATACTTCTTAATACACCTACTTTGACAATACTCCTATAGTAGGTACTGTCAAATATTCCTTGCCAAAACTAGTACTTTGCATAAACCTGTGTATTATCTTATTGTCATGTCCGGCCCTTATAAGCAATAGTCCAGACAACTATGAACAGAACAACAACAGGAGTTTATTTAACAGTCTTTCAGGTTACACTTACAAGGCGCTCCGGACATAAAATGGCTATACGAATCCCATGAAATCAGTCCCTCTAGAATCTGCCATAGAAGAGGCAATGCCTAAGCTACACTAGAAGTGGTAGCGTTTGGAGGAGACCCAGGCTCAGCACGCTACTGGCTACCTGTACGGTAATGGGTAGTATAGATCTGGTCTGGCCCCACCCTTGTTTACCCGTGGGGCTTATATAGTGTCTCCCCGGCGGTGGCTCCTTGATACAAAGTAGCGATCCACTGGACAATCATAACCAACCAATCATAACACGATATATAAGTATTAACCAATGGGGAACAGGATCAAAAACTGTAACCAATCACAGAACTCTAATTAGCATAATGAGCGCACTCTGAGAGGGAGATTTTGCGCAAACTTTAGCTCCTAATTTGGATGGTGGGAAACCGCCATTTTCTCTTTGCAAGGCACTGCCCGCGCAACTTGCAATTCTGCCTTAATACACAACACTTATATTCTGGGCTTTCTCCCAATAAATATTTTATCACTCATTGCCAATATTTTAATACTTTTCTGAGAAAGATACATTATACTCAAAATCATTATTTTTATATAAAATATTCATTTTAAAAGATTTAAATGCTTTCAAAAATAGAGTGACTAAGAAGAGACTATGAAGCAGATTAAACTTACTTTCTCCCAACATCTCATGTTATTTTTGTCAAAATTTCTTTTATTATTTTATCTAAATAAAACATCTAAAAGTCAGATAACCCTGGTTCCTCTTGGGGGTGGGGGTGGAGATCTTCAGATCCCCACTTTAGAATCATCTACTTGATATCCTGCAACATATCTCTATTCATCTTTAATGTTAATAAATTCAACTAGGTGATTCCTAAATTTAGATCCCAAAATGTCACTGGACCACAACTCATGCAATCCCTGACCACTAGCCATGTCTGTTGGGGCTTCTGAGAGTTGATGTCCAACAGCATCTAATTCAGACAGACATTGAAAACTACTATATCATAATTCATCACCTGTCATTTGATAATACCATATTTGCCAGCGTATAATATTACGTCTTCCCTTTCTTTTTTCTTTCCTTTTCTTTTGTTTTGTATTCTAAAATTACATAGTCAATCACTTACTTACACTGTCATTAAATAAATATGAAAGTTAATTATGCTAAAAATATTTACAAAGACAAATGCTGAAGTTTTTGTGTCATCATAGGTAATTAAATAAACTGGACATAAGTGGTCATGTTTGAAGTGCAAACTATACATGGGAAACAATCTTCCATGACACACACCCTAGTCCCATGCAGAATAATCTCCATAGAGCTGAATGGAGGCCCATGTCTTTTCTTCCTTCTTTAGTTCAACCGCAATGCATTAGAATATTATGAAGATTGGAAATTCTGTCCTCCCTTCTTAATTCCCCATCTTCATAGAACTCTATAAGAAGTTTATGTGGGGATATAAAAAGTGAACAGAATCTTTCCCATAATATTCTGGCCCTCTGCCTGTAGATAAACAAAGGAAGTGAAGAAATGTGGCTCCATTGGGCCTAAAAGGAATTATTGTGCTCACAGTAAGAAAAAATTCTCTTTTTCTGTTTGCTCGAGCCATGAACATAGAGCATATGATCCAGCCACTCTTAAGCATAATTTAAAATGCCACTGCGTTCTACTGGAGATTCATATGATACAATTCTGTGCATATTTGCCCTTTACTTGCCTTACTCCCTTATGTATTTAGGACTGTATCCCAGAGTAGAGAGGCAGGAATCATATAGCCCTTGGTCATTTTAGCTCTCACACAAACATCCTTCAGAAGTAATATTTATTTATTATATTTATACCCGGCCCTATTGGTGCAAGCACCACTCAGGGTGGCTTACAGTGGCTTATTATTATTAGATTTATATAACTGACTTTTTTGCCTAAGCGACCCAAGGCGGCTCACGACATTAATTAAAACCCATACCCGATACCAGTTATAAAACTCTAAAACATCCATATTTGATTTTAATGGCAAAACATTTTAGTGGCAACTAGGGAAAGAGTCACTGAAAGGAAACAAAGGTTTGCTTTAAGTGGCTTTTTATTGTTTACTCATAGATTTCAGTGGCAGACCACAACAGTGTATTTAGCTCCAGCAAATGACTTACTTTAAATCCAACCCCCGAATTGGCAATGGCTTTGGATAGTGGGGATGAGATCAGGCCTGCAGCAGATACTGGGGGGGGGGGGGGAATGCTTCCAGACCCATCCAGGCACTCCTTCTTTGCCTTAACAAATGCTTGATATCAGTGGGACTTAAATTGGATGGACTGTTCCTGGGTTGCATACAGTGCACAGGTTCTACACACACATTAACAATCAACAAAAGATTTGCAATACCTGGCATCCAGCTGAAAAGCAATTCCCTAATAATTTAGTAGCTGCATTGCTTATTATAAATGCACAGTCAGGCCTTTCCATTTATAAGCAACTCGGTTTTCTTCAGCTCATAAATAGGTTTAGGGTTGATTTGTTAAGCATCAATACGGCATGTTAAATGCCAACAAAACTATGCTTGGCATGAATGCAAATAGTGCTCTGTTTCCATTTTTAAAACTACTGTATTTTAATGGAACAGGAGCCTTACATTTTATATGTATTTTACAAGCTTATTGAGTGAAATGCTAGATAAAAGTCTTCCCTTTTTAATCATCCATTCTTTCTGCCCTTGTATTTTCTTTAATGTTTGTCTACCTGCCAATGCACAATACTGTAAACCTTCTGAAGGTCTGGCCATGAATTTGCATATGTCATTTGATGCATGGGGAGCGAGCAAAAGAAAGCCAGGAGGAAAATGCTATTGTTTTCACACTGACAAAAATCCATTGTCATACTTGAACAGAAATAGATAAATGGTAAAAATAGTTCTTGTGCTTTGGATTGTTGATATTTTCTTGCATGCATGTCTGTGGTTGTGTTATTCACTTTACACTCCCATAGAGCCTTCTTCACTGCATTTGCCATCTCTGAGCATCAGCAGATGTTGGTCTTTGGACACTTAATAGGGAAACTCGAATATTTTTGGATTCATTAGAGGTGACCTGAAAGGATGCATCTTTTAAATTTCTTTGGATTTTGGCATTTTTACTTTACAGTAGTTAGTTTCCATTGCCTTTATTTTCTTGGATTTACTACAGCTATGCTGGCCATGCATATAAGGCTGCAAAATTGTGAAATCAAGACCAACCCTCTAAATGGACTAGTTGTATACATGAGCAATTTGTACCTTTAAAAAAAGATAAAAGAAGAGAGGGGAAGAAGCACAGTCCTGCCCAATTGCTTAGAGGTACTTCATGCTTCAAGAGGGAATATGGAATAGACTGCACTTCAGGAATAGAGTGGCTTCAGATATATGACCACCTTTTTAGGTATAGCGAATAAATCAGTTACTCTACACTGCATATTTGTTGGAGTAATTGGAATATGTTCACTGATTTTCTTCTAAGGAAACTGTAGGACCTTCTTTACAGAACAGAGGCCAATGTTCAATGGTATCTTTCTGTAAAAAGAGGTAATAGTGTTACACTCACATACACTTAGTGAACCCAGTCTCCAGGTGTACAATTGCTTGTGTAATTAGTAAGCATGCTCAGGGACCACCAGAACAAGCATGCTGCTATTTACCAAAGCGAAAGAATTGAGAGAACTGTGCTAGTATTTCCCACCAGTAATATTTTGTTGCATTTAGACAAGAGGGTTTTCCCATAATCTGATCTACTGTGATTCACAGTGCTGAGTGTGTGGGTGTATATGCACATACACACAAGTATCCACATTCACATTAACAGAAAGAGAGGTTGAGAGAGAGAGAGGTAATATTGTGAATCATACAGGATAGATAGATAGATAGATAGATGGGATCATCACAAAGTCAAAGAAGATTAATATCACCAAGCTGCTTTAATGAATTCTATATGATTCCTTCCTTAGTCTATGCTGATGCAATGTTTGCATTCATTTGGGGCTGGAGAGATATCTCTTTCATCTGAGAGTAGATCATTCTCAGGTTGTGCATTTACTATCACTTGCTGGAATATCACTTACCACATAGAACAGAATGGCTCTGTTACATCTGGATCATTGCTCAGTTTAGAAGAGAGGGAGAGAAAAATGAACAGAGAATGTTCAACATATAAAGAATATCCATTACAATAGACATTCACATAACATCTACAACATTGGGTGAACAGAAGCATGCCAATGAAAGAATGAAACATTATATGTATGTCTGTACATATATGTATAATTCTGTATTCTTTCTGATCTCCAAGGATATTATATTAAAGCAACGAGTCATTAATGTTTCAGCATAATGCAAAGAGTGGTTATTGAAAGAAAAAAAACATCCTTTCTGATCATCTGTAGGGAAATTAAAGCAGAGCTTTCCCTATTAAGGTTGTTTGTACCTGCTCTTGCAATAGTTTCTTTCATCATTTCAAGCAGATTCAATTCCAAAGCTGATCTTTTCAACACTGGCTGTTAAAAATGGTGAAATGGTTAGCAATTAATGAGTCCCAAAACCAATTTCAGAATGCTGTGACCTTTTATGATCAGTTACTCCTACAATGCAGCATATGATAATAACTTTAAATGATGACACCCAATACAATATGTCAAAATATGTACTTTTGAGACTGAAGACTAGAAGTTAAAGCTTGTTCTTGCGTGCCTGCCTTTTACACATTTTCTGCAGTCAATCATCTCAGATAACCAGGGCTGTTATTCCCATTGTAAAGAGGGAGGTGGTAAAACTTTGCTGTTATGTGTTTCTAAATTCCCTTGTGTTTAAAAAAACTTTCTATATTTAGGAAACTAGATTCCAAAATTGCCTTTCTGTTGTACCATCAATTTAATCATAGTAATCATGTGCCATCAAGTCAATTCTGACTTATGGCTACTGCTTGCAGGGATTTCTAGGTGGAGAGAAATCAGAATTGGTTTGCCATTTCCTTTTTCTGGGGTCACCCTGGGACTGTGCAGTTTGCTCAAGGCCACACAGGGTGGCTCTACTCACAGGAGGCTCAGTGGAGAATCAAACTTCCAATCTCTAGCTCCACAATCACAACCTAAACCAGCTATCCCACCAGCTCACTAGCAAGTTATGTAGCTATATTTTCATGGATGGGCTTGCTCAAGAATATGATATTAACCAATCTTCTTCCATAATACCAAACTTGCTACTGTCCAGAATTCTGCCATTACCATCTACCAAACCATTATACCATTATTTGCAATATGTGTGTGAACCTACATGTGCATAAGACACAAACATGTAACTTGTGTACTCTTCTGTTCTACAAAACATGATTCAGGGAGATTGACCAACATACCTTGCAATGCTTTCTTCCTGCTTAGGCAGGATCGGTCTCTGGTCCTCTATCTTCTATCTCTTATGTTGTCACTGCCTAGAAGTAGCTAGAATTCTTGTGCTAGAAGAAAGCCAGGTAGGTACATTGTCACTCAGTATTTTTGGTTCTCCCCTTCTCCCACACATCCCCCATTGGAAGATGATGGCCTAGTTTGGAAATTTTGTTTTAAACGGACTGTTTCACAGTAAGCTATAGCATGTACTGTAATCTGTTTTCCATGACACTATTGTGTCACTAACTATATGCTAAGTAGTTTGCTAGAAAGAGTACTGTTTGGCAGAAAATAGGATTGATATGATGCACAAATAGCTGTATAGCAGTCATGATTGCTACCTTTGAAACCTGTTGGTAACAGGAGTCAGAGTTTAGAAAACAACTCAGAAATACAAAACACAAAGTCAGAAGCCATTCTAGGACATTATCTGCTGTTTTGCTTTTCCTTTAATTGTTGAATTTAGTGCAGAATGTTTCAGTGCTGCATTATGTGACCAGTTTCCTTGTACGTGTTGGATACTGGAGACTCATGAAAGGTACATACTAGATAGATGGGAACAAATAGGAAGACAAGCAAACACTGTTAGCACTGAAACAGAACAACTCCAGCAGATCATTAAAAGCAAGGCTGAAACTCTTACTAACTGTTTCCACCCAGTTTCAGGTGTGACCAGGGAGGAAGAAACCCAAAACTGCCCCTTTCTCTGGCTTCTTAGCTATAGCATGGAAGATAAGTTAAATAGGAACTTCATCCCTTATTATAAAGGAACAGGAGGCACCTATACATACTTAAGAAGTCATTTATTGTTAACTATTGGCTATCTAAACTCAAGAGATGTTGATATAACAGGAACATTAACCTGGATGAGGCACAGAGGATTAGTGAACAAAAACTCCTTCTTTTAAAAAGAATGCTAAAAGCAAGATGGAGACAGATTTGATCAGAGCCACCATGCTCAGGTAGGTAGGCTATATCCCTTTCTGTTACATTATTTCTCCTGAATCTGGCTCTTAAGGAGCTGTATACCTAGTGGACAAACAACTGACCCATCACTTCAGTCAAATTAAAATGACATACAGTACTTTCTAGATTTTATATGCAGATCTCCTATATCTTGCCAGCATTGGCCCAAATGGGCATTATTTGTCCCCAAACAATATTCTGTATAAACTGAATGGTGATTTTCATTCCAAAGAAAATATTATTTGTAAGACTAGTTGCACTAGCAGCAAAGAAGAGCAATTTTTGCAGAATCATATCCTTGCCTGAACATTGTGGCCAAAATGGTATCAGCACCTATGATCGTGCAAAGTGAAACAAGTTTCTAGTGTTCCAGGCTTTATTAGGAAAGTTCCCAGAACCAATTCTCCCAAAACTTAATAATACCATACCTGTCAACCACGGCTCTGGACAATCCAGGACCTGCGCACAACGGTTCTGTGCAAGTCGCGTTCTACGCATGCGTAGAAGGCTTTTACGCTTGTGTAGAACCCTTGTGTAGCCTTCTATGCAAGTGTAGAAGGGTTCTACGCAAGCGTTAAAGCCTTCTATGCATGCGTAGAATGCAACTTGCGCAGAAGGGATGCGCTGTACCTCTTTTCCCCCACTGCCAATTCCGGGGTTTTGGCAGATGCAGGCAAGAAATGGCGCAAATCAGCGCCGAAAATCGGGAAATCCCGGCCAATCCGGGAAGGTTGACAGGTATGATAATACTGTTTCATGTTTTTCATGTGTTAAAGGGCAATTTCATTATATGACTGAATATAGGCAGTAATTACCAATTGTTGGCTATAATCCTGTTGCTAAGCATAGTAAGTTGCAACTAGAGTACAGCTTGAACTAACAGTTTATTCATTGGGCCTACTCTGCTGCTCTAAGGAACAGTATTTTATAGAAAACTACATGGAAGCTGTAATTGCAAAAAATAACAGTTGGCCATGTGGCAATAACTGAGAAACAAGTTTTCACAGCCAAAGGAAATATAGGCCAAAATCCTGTTGCTTACTGTAAGTCCCACCAGAATAGGTCAATTGAATCAATGAGGATTTGGTGAGTCAACTTCTCCTAAACTGCATTATTCAAATAGGTCTTTGTAATTGAAACTTGCTTTAGCATAGTAAATTGCCATTAGAGTAGATTTGTTTGAAGCAATGGAACTTATTGAGGAGTTTATGCAGTGACCCTATTCTAGTGTGATCTACTGTGCCAAGCAACAAGATTTTTGCCATTAGATATGGATGATGGAGGTCATGCAAACATATATTTTTATGTCTGGCCTGAGCAATATAGAGAATCTAGTTATGCACAGTGCTGTCACATGGTTCATTTTATGAATCCTCGCAGAAGAGCTTTCCATGAATAATTTGGAATCTGCTATCTTGAAGCAGGGCCGTAGCCATGATTCTAGATGTGGGTGGACGAATATTTTTTTCAGGATGGGCAACAAAGCCTCTTTTCAATGCATTCCTATGGGAAACCACACCTTGCAAGGGTGGACAAACTGCTAAATCAGAGTGGCTATGGCCCTGGCTTGAAGTTGCCAAAACATCTTGGAGCGATGGCACATTGGGCATCGTGACAAAGCCAAAATGGTAACCGATCATGCCAGATCAACTGGTTGCTGAATATAAGTTATTATACTTGGTATGTCGAATCATATATTTTCTTAGCCCACAATGAAACAATAAATGACCTAATTCTTAAATCCTTAAATATAATCAGACCATGACAATTGCATTTAGATTATATTCACAAATCTTGTTTTCTAATACTGTATTAAATTAAGGATAGAAAAGGTTCCCAGTATGCTTCCAAATAAAATAAATGCTGCCATAGTGCATTGCAAATACCTACCATTTTGACGTTTTGACAATGCCCTGATGTAGCATTGTTCCCAGGCATTCTGGGAATATCAAGATGTTGTTTCCCAATCATTTACTGCAGCCACTTAGAAAGTACAGAGTTGGAAGGACATGCAGATAATGTGACCATTAAAGCATCCTTGCCCATGACTCAGAGAGAAAATTCAATGTCAAATGAAGAGCATCAAATAAAACACAGAGTTGGAGAAAAAAATGCACACTCTGGATTATATGTAGTCACAAATTTGTAAAAAGTTCAGCTGATTTAGAAATGCCATAAATGAGGACAAGTGGAATGACCTGGTATGTGTACCAGGAAAGTCTATTATTTAGATCAGGGGTTCGCAACCTATGACGCATGGACCTAATCCTGCCTGTGGCACCAAATAATCCGGCCTGTGGTGAGGATCCCAGAGCTGCCACCACCACCACCAGAAGCACAAAAATGCACTAGAAGTGGCGAAAATGTGGTGAAAATGCCACAAAAACAGCAAAAACACAGCAAAAATACCTGAAATCCCAGTGAAAATGTGCCACCCTTGGTCCAACCACCATGGGAAGTGGTGGAAGTAGCAGAAGTAGAGTTGTACTGCAAATGCACACACCTCCACCACAACTAGAAGTGTGACAGAAGCAGCAGGAGGAACCATGCCTCCGGCCTGCTCACCTGGGTGAGGGGGCATGACCAGCCATTGATAACCTTTGATTTAGATGATGACTATTGGTGGACAATGCTCTCATTTTTGTGATTCCTGATATTTAAATTAATTCTGGACTGGACAATAGTTCCATTTAGACAAGTGGTTCCCAATGTGGGGCCCATGCCCCACAGGGGGACTTCAATTCCCAGAAGCCTAATTCAGTACATTGCTGATCAGTGCTTTGGGGAGTTGACTTAGGCTTCTGGGAACTGAAGTCCCAAAACCAAAGCTTGGGAAACACGGATCTAGACAATGCCTTTGAGTGGAGAACTATTTTCTACATGAGCAGGCTTCCCTTCATGTTTCATTATATAGGCAATACAGGAGGTATTCAAAACTTTCCCTTCAGTGTTATTCCTACTCAAATTAAGGTTGCCAGCTATTTAGAAGAACAAACTAGTTTGAGCTGTGCTTTACTAATTTTATTGGCAGAAATCCATTATTAGTAATTCTTATCAGACATAAGCATTGTCTTCTCCAAATGTGTGGACATCACAGTAGGGTTAACTGTGACAATGACTGAATGAAAAGTTGGCTATCCTACTTAGAATATATGCACTTTTTCAGACTTTTGTCAAGTTCCATTTTAGTTCTTGAAACAATTGCTTTCATTATTATTATTTTTGTATATTTGTTCATGTTTTGGGGCAACACTCTATTCACTGTACTTTTTTCACTCTCCAAAGAAGACCTTACGTTAATTGTATACATGTGTGAGGGCAGAAAGCAACCTTACTTCTTTGTTCTCTTTTTATGTTAGCTAGCCACATGTGATATAGATATATAGATACACATACATATATTTTAAATGGAAAATAGTGTAAGATTTCAAAAATGTTCAAGCAGAAAAAGCAGGATTGGGTTGTTGTCTAAGTATCATTTGCAGTCATTTTACTGTTCTGAAAGTTTTATGAATCCAGATATCTGATTCGGGGAACTGTTGCCTCTATACTGCATAGTTGTATGCCTGAAGATGAGACAACAGTTGACTGCTCAATTTGACATTTATTTAGAAGTGGTATTCAAGCTGAACTCATCAAAAATGCAAATGCTTTTTATATATCAGGAACTTCACATTTTAAACATGGTTGGGGTGGAATAAAGAACTTTCAAGGATTTCAGTCAAGACAGTTTAACCATGAAAGTTGCCACCTCAAGGCGGAGGTGTTCTTGGACATACTTTTTTTCTTTAAAATGAAAAATATCTAAACAATCTGGTATGATGATGCATCATAAGGGAGTTCACACCTCAGCAGTAGATTGGGGATTGAAGCAGAGAGTTAATTCACCCCTAGATTTTGAGAGATGGCATAAACCTATACATGCACACCAGTCACAAGCCACCCAACCAAATCTTGCCACCAGCTCAATCTCATAGCATTAAGCAATGATAAGAAATATCTTTGCTACCAGTTGCAGATTTTAAATTTCCAAATTAGTTGTCTGAAAGGAAATATGAGTTTGAGCATTTTTAAACAGCCAACAATGTATTAAGAAATGGCAATGTATTTTGTTTTCTGGGACATTTTTTCTGGCCAAGTATTAAAATAATTTGAAAGTCAGCCAGTATCACCAATGTTGCAATGGTTATGCAAGGCTGTATCTTTTGCCAAGTCCAATTGCAAGGCTTTAGTGTAAGTTAGATTCAAAATAATTGGACATGCTGCTTGTCATTTCTGGAAGTTATATTCCAAAAAGGAAAATTGTGCAAGCTTTGTAGCAGAGGTGAACCATAATTCTTTGACATAATACCTGCCAGCTGTTCAATCTACATGTGACCCCCTAAGTACTGACCAAGCAGATTTTTTTTTTAAAAAAGTAGGGTTGAAATTGTTAATTATTTTTAACCAGAAACTCAAATCCTACCAGTTAGAGCCACAGGAAGAAGATTCAGGCAATATGCTCTTAATATTCAAGAGCATTGATGCCTTAGAGCACACTCAACCTAGTTGTTTTTAGTACCAGAACTGAGCTAACCTACTGCCAGTGTTGAGCTAAAGGCCAATTTAGACATTCTCTTGACAGTTGGCTTGCAGCTACATACTTTTTTATTTCTCCTTACCTAATTACAGGCTTGTGATTTCTTTCAACATGCTCAACACCATTTTCATTTTTATGGGAATGATCTTTACAAAGAGATGAGGAAGTGAGGTTTATCTGTCTCTACCACCTGTCTCTCAGAGCAAGGCATATGGCTAGGACACTTGAGGGGGAAATGTCTGCTTTGATCCACTCTGGACTTCATGAGCAGTCCACGTGGCTTCCTTATGAGGAATGGTGTGAGGTTGCCATCTTATCTTTCATTTCTGTCAGCAAAATGGCTTGAACTCAATATGAGTTCATTAAAGCGACAGAGGTGATGGAGAGCTCTTGTAATTCTATAGGAAAAAAGAAACAGGAAGGTAAAACTTTTCATCCTGATGTAGTCAAAGACCCCAACATTTCAAAAACAAAAAGATAGATACTCTTGGATACTTATAACTATCCTGTTCTTTCTTTCTTTCTCACACTGTATATACTGTATATAAATACACAAGTACACATTGCTAAAAGCTTCTTTTCACCCACTGTATGTATGCTGTGTTCATTTATAGCTTTTCCCAAACTAGCTTCTGAAGCAGGTGTGTCAGTAAACTGACTATAATAGGTTCATTTCTTTAAGAAGTCTTAATGTACAGCTGTTTAATTCAACTTTTATTCTAACAATAAAGCTACTTGTATTCGTTAGAGAAGAACTAAAATTCAACAGATGTTTAGCAGTATTTGCTTCACCGGATAGTTAGTTCTGGGAGGGAGATAAGAGGCAGAAAGTTGTACATAGAGGTCTGTCTAGTTTGGCATTCAGTTCCCACGGTGGCCAATCAGTGGCTAACATGAAGCCCAAAAACAGAACAAGAACAATGGTGTTCCTTAGGGATTGGTACTAAGAGAGATACTAGACTAGAGGCAATGTACAGTCATCATGACCTAATGATGCAACCAATACTCACAATCCCCCCTTCAATTTAGGCAAATTGAAGCACCCCAATAAAACAATTATCAGCTGCTATGTGTTTTTTTACTCCTCAGTGAGAGCAAAAATTGTTCATGATACATACTGTTATTTCTGATTAATGATGAACCAATGAATTAATTTTTTAAAAAACCTGTTAACATCCCTACTCAGGTCATACAAACTGAAGGCCATAGTTTCCTTTCTGGAGTCAATCGATCTCAAATTAGGTCTTCCTCTTTTTCTACAACCTTCAACTTTTCCTAGCATATTTTCCTCAGCAGCAAAGTTACCCAAAAAAAATTGTCTTGCATTTGTATGTGTGTTTTATGTACTTTAAAATTTGCATTTTTCACAAAATAATTTCCATTAAGTCTTTGCAAACTGCAAAAAATACAGAATACCTATATCCCAAAGACTATTTGGGAAGCCTCTGGAATACCCAGTGTGGTGTGCTGGATAGAGCAATTTTGTAAGCCAGGATTAAAAACTTTGTTCAACCATAAAAAATCACTGGGGGCGTGAAACTGGTAAAACTACTACTACTATATTTCACTTACCTTGAAAGCACTATTAGGATCACTATAAATTTATTCTGAATTGATAATACATCACTAACTGGAATCCTGGCAGGCTGCTTGTTCTGCTTGAAAGTTTATGACCTCTGAAGGAAACCTACCACACAGTTTGAGAACCTAGTGTCCAAGTTGAAAAAGTAGAAAACAAAGCTAAATTATGCAGGAGGAGTGCCTGTGGTCTTCCAGATATTGTACTGGGGGTTTGGGTATTATAGCAGAACTCTCAGTAGTTGCTTCGTTAGAATATAATCCTACAAGTAGGTTCATACCTTAGTATGAACACACTATGTACATTATAAATCTAGAGATGGTAAAATACCACCCTGCCTCTTCAAATGAATGGACTTGCCTGTGTGTTCAGCAACACCAGTTCCTACCATGCTGTCCCTTTTCCAGAGTGAAGGAGACATGCCTAAGCAAGGAAGGAGAGCATGACAGCTATCAGAAAGACCCAGTAGTTTTTCCTGTCCTATCCAATGGCATATAGAACTTTCCCTCCACTTGGTAACTTGAGTATGAGCTTTTATTCAAGATGTAGTAAAGGCTACATATTTGAATGGATTTCAAATAGGATAACCAGTTGTTTCCAGCCATGATGGTTGTATAATTAACTCCAGACTTAGAGGTCCTTAATGCCAGTTCAAAACAGTATTAGGTAGGTCAAAGCTGGGGAGCTTGTGGCCTTCCAGATATTTGCCAGCATGGCCCCTGTAGTATGAACTGTGCAGATATAAGTTCATAATCAAGCTCTGTCGACCTCAGAAAACAAAATGGGAATGATCTAAATATAATTCATGTTATGAATGAGTTTGTGCCTCAAAGGACAATGGCACATAATTATTTGACTGGGATCTTAACTTTTTCAGCTGTTTTAAAACAAGGCATTTCAGAGGAAGTTTTAAAGGCCAATTAATTGTAAGGTGTTTCAATGTTCTGGCCAAAACATCAACTACTTCATAATTTGGGGAAATGGGAAATTTTGATCATTGTAGGAAATAAGGCCACAGCTGATTCTGGGCTGCTTCTTTCAGCCTGAGGGAAGGTAAAAGCCACCAGCCCCTGGCCTGCCGAGAACACCAAGGCCACAGCTGATCCTGGGCTGCTTCTTTCAGCCTGAGGGAAGGTAAAAGCCACCAGCCCCTGGCCTGCCGAGAACACCAAGGCCACAGCTGATCCTGGGCTGCTTCTTTCAGCCTGAGGGAAGGTAAAAGCCACCAGCCCCTGGCCTGCCGAGAACACTGCCTTCGGGAGGGAGACTGGCGAGAACACCTGAGGCAGGGCGGCTACTGGACTCCTGGTTGGGCTCCAAGGCCACCTCCGCCGCCTCCACCACCGCTTATCCGGTTTCATCTTCGGGAGTGGAGGCCGTTGAGAACATTGGATGTTTGTCTTCCGTCCCATGGCTGGTTTCAGAAAGGGGATATTTTTCCCGGCTGTGAAGGTCCGTCGCAGCAACTACAGGGAGGACCTTGTGCCACCAGGACCGGGGGCGGGGAGGAGAACATCGGCTGCACCTGGGGTCGCTTGTGGCCCCAAAGATGGCACCCCCCGCCATCTATGCAGCCACGAGCCTTGCGCTGCCAGGACTGGGGTGGGGAGGAGAGCATTGATTGTACCTGGGGTCACTTGCGGCCACAAAAGCGGCCCCCTCCACCATCCCGGCAGCCACGAGCCTTGTGCTGCCAGAACTGGGGCGAGGAGGAGAACATTGGCCGTACGTGGGGTTGCTTGCGGCCTCAAAAGTGGCACCCCTCGCCATCCCTGCAGCATCGCGCCTCATGCTCCATGGACCAGGGTGGGGAGGAGAACTATGGCCCCACCTGGGGTTTCTTGGCAGCCTTAGGGGCGGCGCCCCCCCTCCCCATCACCCCTGTGGCCTTACAGCGCTTGGACCAGGGCCGAGAGGAGGAGACTCCCGTCATTGGAGTTCTGTTGGGGGGGGTGGAGGGAGTGAGAGGGTATGTTTTAAGTGGGTGAGGGAGGGAGGGAGGGGGAGATGGCCTTGCCAGCCAGGAAGAGAGGGCGACACTCTGTCTGGGTTAATGGTGGAGGTTCCAGGGGCTCATTTAGAGGTTGTGACGGGCATGGGGTGTTATAGCAGGAACCGTGGGGTGGGCCGCACTCGGGGAACGTGGGACCGATGCTTAGTATCTGTCCCGCATTCTGGCCCCCCGGTTTCACCTCTAGGTCCTGAGCAGCTGATCCAGGGTGACCCCGCCCTTAGGCTGCTGCTGATGAATGCCAGGTCAGTCTGTAATAAGGCTCCCCTAATACAAGACTCTATTTTGGGGGAGCGGGCCGACCTGGCATGCATCACTGAGACCTGGCTGAGACCTGAGGATGGGGTGCCTCTATCAGAGATGTGTCCGGCCGGGTTCGGTGTTTGGCACCAGCCTAGGGATGTGGGTAAGGGCGGTGGTGTTGCCATTATAGCCAGGGAGTCATTGGGAGTCGCCAGGGCCACCGCTCCACAAATTTTGGGTTGTGAGGCTCTGCTCCTGCGGTTGGGCCCTAACGGTCAGTTGGGGGTCCTAGTCCTGTACCTGCCTCCTTGCAGGGTAAGGGACTCCCTGCCTGGGCTCCTTGAAGCCATCTCGGCATTGGCTTTGGAGTTCCCTAGACTTATGGTTTTGGGGGACTTCAATTTGCCTTCACTGGGGTCTGGTTCCGAGGTGGCACAGGAGTTCATAGCTTCCATGGCAGCTATGGACCTGGCTCAGGTAATTCAGGGCCCGACCAGGTGCAGTGGCCACATGCCAGATTTAGTCTTTTTGTCGGGGTGGTGGCAGAGTGATCTGAGTTTACAGAAGCTAGCCATAACACCTGTGCCATGGTCAGATCACTATCTGGTGGCTCTAGACTTTCTGGGGGCGACACTTCATCGTAAGGAGGCAGGGTCAATTAAAGTGGCCCGCCCCCGGCAACTGATGGATCCGGATGGATTCCAGAGGGAACTGGGGGAATTTCCTCTGGATCGGCGACACGATTCACCTGAGGCAATTGTTGACCTGTGGTACAGGTCAACGACATCTGCCTTGGATGTAATCGCTCCACTACGGCCTCTCAGAGCCCGTGGAGCTAGGTCATCCCCGTGGTTCACTGAAGAACTACGGGAGCTCAATCGGGCAAAGAGACGCCTTGAGCGCCGCTGGGTGAAGACCCAGAGCGATTCCGATTGGACACTAGCTAGAGCCGCTATTAGGGCCTACCTAGTGGCGATGGGGGTGGTGAGGAGGCAGTACTTCACCTCCCTTATTGCCTCCACTGATAATCGCCCAGCCACCCTGTTTCGGGTGACCAGGTCCCTCCTGGGTAGGGCGGGGCCTGTGCCTGGTTGGCAGGGATCGGCTGAGGACTTTGCTGACCATCTGGTGGAGAAAATTGATCGGATCCGCTCGGGGTTCAAACTTGGCGTGGACGGGGAGGGTCCGGGGGGAGCCAGTGCACAGTCTTGCGGTGTTACCTGGGATCGGTTTCATCCTGTTGCCCCGGATGAAGTGGACAGGCTCCTTGCAGCGGTCCGTGCCACTAATTGTCCATTTGATCCCTGTCCTGCCTGGCTGGTAAAAGCCTCTAAGATGGTGACAGGTGGCTGGGTCGGGGCTATAATTAACGCTTCTTTTCGAGAGGGGATATTTCCTGCACTGCTGAAACATGCTCTTGTGCGCCCCCTCCTGAAGAAGCCATCCCTCGATCCAGCAATCCTAACCAACTACAGACCTGTATCCAACCTTCCTTTTTTGGGGAAGGTTCTGGAGAAGGCAGTGGCACGTCAGCTGCAGGGGGTGCTGGATGAAGCGGAATATCTGGACCCATTCCAGTCAGGATTCAGGCCTGGATATGGTACTGAGACTGCATTGTTCGCGCTGATGGATGATCTCTGGCGAGAGCGGGATGGAGGTCATCCGTCCATCCTTGCTCTTCTTGACCTCTCAGCGGCCTTCGATACTGTTGACCACGGTATCCTTCTGGAACGGCTCCGAGGATTGGGGATCCAGGGTATGGTGTGGTCCTGGTTTTCCTCATTTCTGAGGGGCCGGACCCAGTCGGTGTGGTTGGAGAGTGAGAGGTCGAGTCCTAGGCCCCTAAAATATGGGGTGCCTCAGGGCTCGGTACTCTCTCCTCTCCTATTTAACATCTACATGAAGCCGCTGGGTGAGATCATCCATTCCCACGGGGTGCGGTACCACCAGTACGCGGATGACACACAGTTGTACATCTCGGCCCGTGGGAACCCCAGTGATGCAGTCAAAGTCCTTTCCAGCTGTCTGGAGGCTGTTGGGGTCTGGATGGGGGCAAATGGGCTACAGCTGAATCCTAGCAAGACTGAGTGGCTATGGATAGGGGGTCCTGTGTTATCCCGGGAGCTACCATCTTTGGTTTTGTATGGGGCCGTTTTGCCCCAGACCAACCCAGTGCGCAACTTGGGGGTCCTCCTGGATTTGCGGCTGCTGCTAGAAGAACAGGTGGTGGATGTGGCCAGGAGGGCCTACGCCCAACTTCGGGTGATTCACCAGTTGCGCCCACTCCTGGACCGGGACTCTTTGCTCATGGTCACTCACGCTCTGGTGACCTCCAGACTAGACTACTGTAATGCGCTCTACATGGGGCTGCCCTTGATGACCATTCGGAGGCTGCAGCTGGTCCAGAATGCTGCGACCCGGTTGGTGATGGGGTGTGGACGTTATGCCCATGCCTCACCACTGCTTCGGGGGCTGCACTGGTTACCAGTTTGTCTCCGGGTGCAATTCAAGGTGCTGGTTTTGACCTTGAAAGCCCTACATGGTAGTGGGCCAGGGTATCTTAGAGACCGCATCGCTCTAAGGACGTCTGTCCGTCCAACCAGAGCGGACCGGAGGGGCTCTCTAATTGTGCCATCAGCCAGGGGGGCTCGCCTCTCTGGCACAAGGAGGAGGGCCTTCTCCGTGTCCGCACCAGCCCTTTGGAACCTCCTGCCTGTGGAACTGCATCTCCAGACGGAGTTGTTGCCCTTTAGGAAGGAACTAAAGACCTGGCTGGCGGGCCAAGTTTGGGGTGCGGGTGGGGATGGGGGTACCGTTGGGTGGTTGGTATAGAGAAGTGTGCCTTCCCCCAAGGTCCCTTCGGTTCTTGCGCACCTTTTAGGGGTGGGTTTTTTTAACTTTTTTAACTTTTAACTTTTTTATCATGTGTCTTTTATGTATTTACTGTCCGCTATGTAAACCGCCCTGAGTTGGGTTGTACCTGAGTGGGCGGTATATAAGCGTGAAAAATAAATAAATAAAATAAATAAATAAAATAATGTTCTGACCAACAGCCTCCTGTCAGAGCACAGGCTTGGGAAACTCTGCTGACATCCCTGTTAGTTAATATTATATGGTGGCAAAACTAAAACTGAGCCAAAGTATCAGGGAGGTAGTGTTTTAGAATGAAATGGGGTGGGGGAAGAATGGATATATGGGCTGACACCCTATGGAAAATATACTCAACTATGCCCTTAATCCACTTCTTCTATAGTTACTTGTAGCCCTTTGAAGGTATAGGAAGCTAGGTGGTGCAGTGAAAGAGAGAATGAAAGAGAGTGTTGCCATTTCATCAGCTGATTCTTTTACTCACACTGTCAAGGAAGGATGTGAAACATGCAGCCAATGGATTGTGCTAAGAGTCTAAGCATCCCATTCCCCCATAACTGGGAGTTTCCCCCTGCTACGTCTGCTGCCTTTTAATTTTAATTTAATTTAATTTAATTATCACATTTATATACCGCTCACTCGGCCAAAGCCAACTCAGGGCGGTTCACAATAAAAATTAAAAACACAAGTTAAAACAGTTAAAACAGTTAAAACTACCCACCCCCTAAAAACAAGGGCTGCAGGATCCAAAGGCACCATGGGGAAGAGTTCTTCTACACCAACCACCCAATGGCGGTTACCCTTCCACCTGCACCCCACACTTGACCCGCCAGCCAGGTTTTAAGATCTTTTCTGAAAGGCAGCAATTCCGTCCGGAGACGTAGCTCTGTTGGCAGGAGGTTCCAGAGGGCCGGTGCAGACACGGAGAAGGCTCTCCTCCTTGTGCCAGAGAGGCGAGCCCCTCTGGCTGATGGAACGATTAGAGAGCCCCTCCGGTCCGCTCTGGTTGGACGGACAGACGTCCTCAGGGCGATGCGGTCTCTTAGGTAACCCGGCCCACTACCATATAGGGCTTTAAAGGTCAAAACCAGCACCTTGAATTGCACCCGGAGACAAACTGGCAACCAGTGCAGCTCCCGGAGCAGTGGCAAAGCACGGGCATAACGCCCACACCCCATCACCACCCGGGCTGCCGCATTTTGGACCAGCTGTAGCCTCCGAATGGTCGTCAAGGGCAGCCCCATGTAGAGCGCATTGCAATAATCTAGTCTGGAGGTAACCAGAGCGTGAGTGACCATGAGCAAGGAGTCCCGGTCCAGGAGTGGGCGCAACTGGCGGATCACCCGCAGTTGGGCGAAAGCCCTCCTGGTCACAGCCGCCACCTGTTCCTCTAGCAGTAGCCGTGAATCCAGGAGGACCCCCAAGTTGCGCACTGGGTCTGTCTGGGGCAAAATAGCCCCATCCAGAACCAACGATGGTAGCTCCCGGGTTAATGCAGAACCCCCTATCCATAGCCACTCAGTCTTGCTGGGATTCAGTTGTAGCCCGTTAGCCCCCATCCAGACCCCCACAGCTTCCAGGCATCTGGAAAGGACTTTGACGGCATCACTGGGGTCCCCATGGGCCGAGATGTACAACTGAGTGTCATCCGCGTACTGATGGTACCGCACCCCATGGGAACGAATGATCTCACCCAGCGGCTTCATGTAGATGTTAAATAGGAGAGGAGAGAGCACCGAGCCCTGAGGCACCCCCCATTTGAGGGGCCTAGGACTGGACCTCTCACTCTCCAACCACACCGACTGGGTACGACCCCTCAGAAATGAGGAAAACCAGGACCACACATTACCCTGGATTCCCAATCCTCGGAGCCGTCCCAGAAGGATACCGTGGTCAACGGTATCGAAAGCCGCTGAGAGGTCAAGAAGAGCAAGGACGGATGGGTGACCACCGTCCCGCTCCCGCCAGAGATCATCCATCAGTGCGACCAATGCCGTCTCGGTACCATATCCCGGCCTGAATCCTGACTGAAAGGGGTCCAGATAATCCGCTTCATCCAGCACCCCCTGCAGCCGACACGCCACTGCCTTCTCCAACACCTTCCCTAAAAAGGGGAGGTTAGAGACAGGCCTATAGTTGGTTAGGACAGCTGGGTCGAGGGAAGGTTTCTTCAGGAGGGGGCGCACCAAAGCATGTTTTAAAGGTGCAGGAAACACCCCCTCCCGCAATGATGCATTGATCACAGCCCCAACCCAGTCACCTGTCACCGCCTTGGAGGCTTTCACCAACCAGGTGGGACAGGGGTCCAATGGGCAGGTAGTGGCGCGCACAGCTGCAAGGAGCCTGTCCACTTCATCAGGGGCAACTGGATCAAACCGGTCCCAGATGGTATGGCAAGACTGTGCTCCAGCTCCCTCCGGACTCTCCCCAACCACGCCGGAATTAAACCCAGAGCGAATCCGATCGATTTTCTCCACTAGATGGTCAGCAAAGTCCTCAGCCGACCCCTGCCAACCAGGCACCGGGGTCCCCCTACCAAGGAGAGACCTGGTAACCCGGAACAGGGTGGCCGGGCGATTGTCAGCGGAGGCAATAAGGGTGGTGAAGTATTGCCGCCTCACCACCTCCATCGCCACTAGATAGGCCCTAATAGCGGCTCTAGCTAGTGTCCAATCGGAGTCTCTCTGGGTCTTCACCCAGCGGCGCTCTAGGCGTCTCTTTGCCCGTTTGAGCTCCCGCAGTTCATCTGTGAACCACGGAGATGACCTAGCTCGATGAGCTCTGAGAGGCCGTAGTGGTGCGATTTCATCCAAGGCCGCTGTTGTCATCCTGTTCCACAGGTCAACCAGCGCCTCGGGCGAATCGTGTTGCCGATCCAGAGGGAAATCCCCCAGTTCCCTCTGGAATCCATCAGGATCCATCAGTTGCCGGGGGCGGGCCATTCTAATAGGCCCTGCCTCCCTACGGTGAAGCGTCGCACCCAGGAAGTCTAGAGCCACCAAATAATGATCTGACCATGGCACAGGTGTTATGTCTAGTTTCCGTAGTCTCAGATCACTCTGCCACTGCTCCGACAAAAAGATTAAATCTGGTGTGTGGCCACTGCCCCTGGTCGGGCCCTGAATTACCTGAATCAGGTCCATATCTGCCATGGAAGCCATGAACTCCTGAGCCACCCCGGAGCCAGTCCCCAGCGAAGGCAAATTGAAGTCCCCCAGAACCATCAATCTAGGGAACTCCAATGCCAACGCTGAGATGGCCTCGAGGAGCTCAGGCAGGGAGTCCCTTACCCTGCAAGGGGGCAGGTACAGGAGTAAGACTCCCAACTGACCCTTAAAGCCCAGACGCAGAAGCAGGGCCTCACAACCCAGAATTTGTGGAGCGGTGGCCCTGGTGACTCCCAGTGACTCCCTGGCTATGATGGCAACGCCACCGCCCTTACCCTCATCCCTAGGCTGGTGCCAAATACTGAACCCAGCTGGACACATTTCTGACAGAGGAACCCCATCCTCTGGTCTCAGCCAGGTCTCAGTGATACATGCCAGGTCGGCCCGCTCCCCCATAATGAAGTCTTGTATCAGGGGGGCCTTATTACATACCGACCTGGCATTCATCAGCAGCAGCCTAAGGGCAGGGTCACCCTGGGTCAGCTGCTCAGGACCTAGAGGTGTAACCGTGGGGCTGGAACGAGGGACAGCTACTAAGCATCTGCCCCGCGTTCCCCGGGTGCGGCCCGCCCCTCGGTACCCGCTATATCGCCCCATGCCCATCACAACCTCTATATTGGTCTCCGGAGCCTCCCTGCTTGCCCTGGACAGAATGCTGCCTCTCCTTCCTGGCTGGCCTGGCAATCTCTCCCTCCCTCCCTTCCACCCCAATATAAAACCGCCCCATTCACTCCCCCCACCACCCTCCGCACGGCTCCGGTGGTGATGGAAGTGGTGGGGCATTCTTCCACAACTGTGTTGAACCCTCAACTGCCGGGCAGGGCCCGAAACGCCGGCCGATGGCGAGGCCAGCGAGCCTCTTCGCCCCCGCCGGGGCCGAACACAGCGGCGGTGATGTTTCGTCCGGCAGGCCCCCTCGCCTTTTGAGTCCTGGCGAGGGGCGGGGGGCGGGGCCCAAAACGCCGGCCAATGGTGAGGCCAGCGAGCCTCTTCGCCCCCGACGGGGCCGAACACAGCGGCGGTCCTTGGCGTTGGGCCCGCATTTGAGGCTGCCTGCCGAAACTCCCTCCAGCTGTACCTGTTCATCTCCCGCCGGTCTGGCCGGGAGGGAAAGAGAGCGCCCGGTGTCCTTGGCGTTGGCAGCGTCGGCCCCACTTTTGAGGCTGCCTGCCGAAACTCCCTCCAGCTGTGCTTTTCTTTTTGCTGAAGTATTTTTTCATGCCTGTGGATCCAAAAAATTAAAATAAAATGATGGCATTGTTCTCTGCAGCCACTGAAGGGTAAAAGGGGGCTTTTCAGTGTTAAAAAGTAGAGGCTATGGAATGGGGAAGGGCACGGTCTTCCAAGGTGCAAGTGTAAGTCCAGGTGGTCTACAGATTTCTGAAGCTTCCCCTGTTGCTGTCCAGCAGTGGTGGCCAACTTTTGTGTTCCTGCTGTTCTTGGACTTCAATTACCAGAAGCCCAAGTCAGCACACCTGCTGATCAGGCCTTCTGGGAATTGAAGTTCAAGAACATCTGGAGCACCAAAGTTGGTCACCCCTGCTGAAGAGTAACAGATCATAGCTGTACCATGGGGGAAGAGATGTGATAATTACCCAGTTGACAAGGCTTCTCTCATTCTGTGATGCTATTCAAAGGAATAGCCTTCCTGGATGGTCTAAACCAGAGGTGAGGAAGATGTGGTTCTTCAGATGTTCAATAAAAGTCCAGTTATCCCTTACCCCTGCTTATACTTGCTGGGAATGATGAGACTTTAAGTCCTAACAAATTTGGACAGCCACAGGGACTCCAGCCCTGATGAATTGGATCAACTATTCCTCTCTCCTAGCTGCCTTACAAACCACATTATATAGCACAGGGGAAAAGAGGAAAGCCTTCTCCTGGTGTATGCTATTTGGTCTTTGCCCTGCCTACAGTACAAAGTCTAAATTCCTGAAGCACCACCTCTACCACCAGGCAACTTTCTCTGTAACTGCACCATGCTACTACCCAAGGCTTGGTGGTTAGGCTACTAAGCCAGATCTGTGCTTCTCAGACCTGGCCAAAATATCTTATTAGCTCCTTGTTCATGTTGAGGTGGGTAGTTACATAGCAAAAGTGAGGTAATTATTAAGATTTGAATGTGTTGCAAGTTTCCCTCATGCTCAGTAGCCTTTCCAGTCACAAATAATTGCTCAGACCAAATGTTAGAGGTAAAGGAGAAAAGGATATTTCCTCACAATATGCTCAGAAATCTTAATGGGTTGGTTTTGTGTTCATTATAGGAAGATGAAGATTTAGATTAGTTGCAAGGAAAAAATGAAGAGTTTTTTTTAGTGTTCCAGAAATAATGAAAGCACGGTGCCAAAATGGCCACCACGCTCTTTGCAGGCCCCCCCCCCACCCGGACTCAGACATCCGGGTGAGTTAGGGGGCATGGCCACCCCTCTATATAAGGGGTGGCCACGAGGCAGCCGAGCTGCCATTTTAAAAAAAGAGCGACGGAGAGGAGAAGTTGGTCCTTCCCGGTTGGGAAGGAAGGATTTAGCACGGAGCCTTTGGCTTGAGGGCTCCTCTGTGCCTTTTTTCTCTGCTCTTCGATCCCTGGAAAGGGATCCTGCTCCTCGATATGCCTCCTAAGCAAAGGGCCTCGGCGACGAAGCTGCGGCCCGCGGGGAGGACTTTTGGCCCTGCGCAGCGTGGGGGCCAGCCCTTGGGTCGGAGGACCAGGGCTGCGCCCAAGCGCCAGGACTCGACCCCCACCGATACCGGTGGTTCGATGCAGGCTGCTTGGCCCTTGGCCGGTCAGCCTTCAGCTGGCCCTTCCGGGGCTTCAGCCCTTGGCCCGCAGATACCGGCCATGGGTCCAGGCAGCGGGGGTGAAGTCTGGTGCTGGTGCGCAGCATGTTCCACCTCCGGCCCCTCATGGGCTGGAATTTTGGCCATGGCCCTATTCGGGCCCGGGCTCTCATGTAGGGGTTTCTGGTCCAATGCCTGGTGGGCTGTCCGGCCCAACCGGCCCACTCTATACTGGGGGATCTGTGGCAGTTGATGCATTGCTAACGCGTTTAGCGGTGCTCGAGGCATCCTTAGGGATGGCACACAACCCCATGCCTGGTGGCCCTTCATTTGCTCCGGGGGCACCTTTGGGTCCTCCGCCTGCCTCAATGGCCGCCACACTGCAGCAGGCGGCTAGCCGGGTTGAGCTGCTGGAGACATTCCGGCCTACCCCGGCCAGTGTCTCGCAGCTCCCAGTTCAGCCAGAGATGCAGCGAGAGAGTGGTCCGGTGCGGCCCCAGAGCTCGATTCCGGTTGCGAGCTCCGACGCCCGCCATGGGCCGGAACCCCCAGTGGGGGCGGCTCACGGGGGTGCAACTAGTGAGTATCAGGTTCAAGTTAATGCACCCACATTTCAGTCCACTTCCAATGGTGGGGTTCAGTGGCCATGGCCTCGTAATGTAGGGGCGAGTGGGCATCAGTTACAACCTTATACCAGTGCCCCTTGGTTCCATACTGGTGCAACGTTGGGGGTGGGGGTGTCCGCCCCTGGGCTAGTGCCGGGCATCGCAGGGACTGTCCAGGTTCCGCTGCGCATGCCCCGGGTACCTAATGTGCCGGTGACGGCTTTGCCGATGGCTGGTTATTCGTTGCCCCTGGGTGATCATTTGTCCCAGGCCACGAGGGAAAAGATTTGCCGGGGGGAGTACGTGGATATATTCTCCCTATTGAACCGTGAGCCCACTAAGGAGGAGAGAGAGGGACAGGATGACAAAGACAAGGAGCTGGCCCGCCGTCGTAAGCCACCACGCACCTGGGCCAACTGGTTGCCCGCATATCTTATTTATATGGTGTGTATCTCAGAGCCCGGCCAGACCTGGCCATTCCTATGGTCCAATATTTGGACAATATTTACAGGGCAATGGTGGATTTTCCTGGCTCGTCCTGGTTGGCTTACGATGAGGAATTCAGAATGAGGGTGCCATTGCACCCGGAGATGAGATGGGATGAGCCCTGTCAGAAATTGTGGCTATTATACATGACCCCCACGCGTCCGGCGCCTGGGGATAGGTACCATTGTGGCCATGCCGTTCAGCGAGCTGCTCCAACGCAGGCTTCCCGCCAGCTGGTGGGGCAGGGGGTTCCAGCCCGCTTGCTGTGTTGGAGCTTCTCGGCCAGCGGTGTGTGCAATAAGCGGCAGTGCTGATACAAACATGAGTGTCCCTCTTGCGCTGGCCCCCATGCCGCCGCCGCGTGTCCGTGGGCCAGTGGGTCACAGGGCAGAGGTAGAGGTGGACAGGGAGCGGGCAGAGCGGCTGCTGAGGGAGCTAGCCAGGCAAAAGGCCCCGTCCCCGGTTAATGTGTATATGTTGGAGCGATGGCTCTCAACTTATCCAAGGAGAGAGGATGCAAAGTAGCTCCTTGAGGGTTTCCAGTGGGGCTTCCGAATCCCATTCAAAGGAGTGCGGGGACCCCAAGATGCACCCAATTTACTGTCCCTGAAGGGTAGATAGGAGGTGGCTGCCCTGAGTATTGCTAAGGAGGTTGGGGCCAAGAGGGTGGCAGGCCCCTTTTCTGTGCCTCCCTTTCCCAACCTGAATGTCTCCCCTCTGGGGTTGGTACCCAAGAAGGCCCCGGGGGAATTTCGTTTAATCCACCATTTATCGTACCCGGCGGGTTTTTCTGTCAATGATGCTATCCCTGATGACCTTTGTTCAGTCAGGTATACGTCCTTTGACCAAGCCCTACGGATGGTGCGCTCTTGTGGTCCGGGTGCCCTCCTGGCAAAATGTGACATCAAATCGGCATTCCGATTGTTGCCAGTGCACCCTGAGGACTTTGAGCTACTGGGTTTTCAATTCCAAGGGCAGTTCTATGTAGACAAGGCCATGCCTTTTGGCTGCTCTATATCCTGTTCAGCATTTGAACGTTTTAGCACCTTCCTTCAGTGGGCCTTCGTTCACAGGTCCGGGTCTCGGTCTGTAGCCCATTGCCTCGATGACTTTTTGTTCGGGGATGAACGGGGCTTGGACACGTGCACGCGTCTCCTCCCCACATTTCAGACGCTAATGCAGGAACTGGGTGTCCCTTTAGCGCCCGAAAAGACTGAGGGCCCATCCACTACCCTCACATTTCTGGGTATCGAAATTGACACGGTCGCACAGGCATCCCGGTTATCCATTGACAAGGTTACCCGGATCTCTGCGATGATTTTGGCCTTGCTCGCCAAACGTAAGGTGTCACTTCGTGAGCTGCAGGTACTGCATGGCCATCTTAACTTTGCCTGCAGGGTGGTTACGCCTGGCAGAGCATTTGCTCGGCGCCTGTGCGATGCCATGTCTGGCTTGACAAGGCGCCATCATAGGGTCCGACTAACCAGGGTCATGCGGGCTGACCTTTTGGTTTGGCTCTCATTCCTGCGGGACTTCAACGGGGTATCCTTTTGGAGGTCCGACCTTTTAGTTTCACCTAGGTTTCAAGTGCAGTCGGATGCCTCCGGCTCCCTGGGATATGGGATGTACTTCCAGGGGAGGTGGGCTTATGGCCAATGGCCTCCAGAATGGCGGGGCACGGATCGCCTCCGCGATCTTACATTCCTTGAGGTTTTTTCCAATCCTGGGAGCTTTGATGCTATGGGGCAAGGAGTGGGCCGACTCAGTGGTCCATTTTTGGTGTGAAAATGCTGCAGTAGTGCACATTGTCAATGCTCAGACCTCTAAATCACCCAGGGTGATGGCTTTAGTTCGCCAATTCGTGTTACGTAGCCTACGCCTTAACGTGCTTTTCAGGGCCAGACATGTACCAGGCATTGATAATGATATTGCTGATGCTTTATCCCGCCTGCAGATCCCCCGGTTCTGCGCCTTGGCTCCGGATGCAGAGGAATTCCCCTCGCCACTTCCGGCCGAGATTTGGACATTTGGCAAGGAGAGGTGAACCGGGCGATTGGCATGTCCTTGGCGCCCCGCACGCGTAAGGCATATCATCATGCTTTAGTTCAATTTAATAGCTTTCGTGTGCAACTTCGGTTGCCAGAGTTGTGGCCCATTCCAGTGGCACAGGTTTTACAATTTATGGTTCATTTACACAGTCAGGGCCTCGCTCCCCGCACTATAGCATCTAGGCTGTCAGCATTGGCATTTGTTGCCAAGGTGGGGGGTTTTGCTGACAGCATGAACGATTTTCGCATACGGCATGTTTTGGAGGGGTGGACATGGGAACGTGGCCGCCGCCCGGACACTCAGCACCCAATTTCCCCAGGGGTGCTCACACACCTTGCACGAGGCTGGCCTAACCTATGTTTTGACAGGTATGAGGCAGCTCTTTTTCATGCGGCTACCATGGTGGCCTTCTTTGGAGCGCTCCGCATCAGTGAGTTGGTACTACTGTCTAAGGCGGATGCGACTCGTAGGGCACTGGAACTCGACGATGTCTATGTTTCTAATGAGTGGGCTCAGTTGAGGATACGGTCCTCAAAAGTTGATCAGCACGGCGTAGGCAGTGGAGTTAGACTGCTACGATGTTCCATTGCAGACATCTGTCCGGTTGGTGCCCTACAGGAGTTCTTGGCAGTGCGTGGCACGCACCCTGGCCCGTTTTTCTGCCACCAGGATGGGTCTCCCCTTACTAAATTTCAATTTTGGAAGGTGACCGGTATGGCACTTTCCAGTGTTGGCCTCCCAGGGGCTCGTTACGGCACCCATTCATTTAGAATAGGCGCTGCTTCAACTGCAGCTGCATTTGGGTACTCTGAGGCTGATATACGCCGTATGGGAAGACGGGGATCTATGCGTTTTGCATTGTATGTTCGTCCTCTTCAGACATGAGTACCATTTAAGTCACTGTTCTCTTTTTCTCTCACAGACCCTGTGTGTCCCCGCACACCGGTGGCAGTATGGCTGGTGGGTCACAGTTACGTGCACTGGGCAGCTCAGTATGCTGCGGCGACAGAGTGGGGACCCCAGCTTGGACTGCGTGCGGCCGCATGCATACGTTGGTATGGTAAGCGTGGAATGAGATGGCGGGAACTGTTGCCATTCCTTTTCTCCATTAGGGATGCTGAACCGCCTGATGTCCTTGTGCTGCACCTCGGGGGCAATGACCTAGGCCAGGTCACTGGCCTTTCTTTAAAATTCGCGATTTGCAGGGACCTAGCTTATTTGCACTATGTGTGGCCGTTCACCAGGCTGCTATGGTCGGACATCATACCACGTCACGCTTACAGGGGAGGTATTGACCTCCGTGCCCTTGACCGCGCTCGCCGCTCGGTGAACAGGGCAGTGGCCCGGTTCTTGACAGACAAGGGGTTGGGGATGGTCGTCCGACACCCCACCATTAGTTTACAAAATTACAATCTGTATGCAGGGGATGGGGTCCACCTGTCGGATAGAGGTATGAACCTCTTTTTGGAAGATTTGCAAGCAGGCCTGTTGACCGAGCTGACGGTCTGGGGGGGGGGGCGGTGAGTCTTCATTGAAGCCTCCCTGTGTGGAGGGTAGCACTGGTAAGGTAAAGATTTATGACCTATAGGTATCCGGCAGGTTCGCAATTGACTGGCCAACACTTAGACAGGTACAGGTGTAATAACGTTGACCGGTCAATGACGAACCAGGCAAGGGGTGATGGCATGAGCTTTTCAGCATGCATCACCCCGTGATTTGACGGATACACGTCAGAGGGTGGGGTCAGTAGATAGTTTATTGACTACGGCCAACAATTTGTTTGTGTCAACAAACAAATTGATACAAAATGGATATATTGTAGCCAATTGCCGTTGGCAATTTTGGGAGGAACCTTACCAGTGTTACTGCAGCCTACTTGCCTTAAAGAATTATAATTGGATGAGTACCAATTGAAAGTTATAATTCGGACTAGGGCATTATTCAATAAAAGTGGCCCAATGCCTTTATCCATATACCGGTGTCTGAGTCTTTCTTTGGGGGGTGCGCCTGCAATGAGCAGCAGCCAGCAATACGGGCCAAACACATAACTTGGAGAACAGAAAATGGTGGAACAATTTCATTCAATACACAACAGTTTTCCTATATTATAGCTGTGTAGCTGGAAAAATACAGCGTTCAAATGACTGCATCTCCCCCAAGAACTGGTCCCAACAAAAAGAAAACAAGGGTTTAAGGTTAAGCAATTAAATTTCAGGAAGGATTAAGGCCTTTTCTAATTGGTAAGCAAAGAAAAAAAGTATGCTTACTTTTTCCAAGGATTATGTGTTAACTGGTTTGTATATTGAATTGCCATATCCCAATAGTTCAGTATAGGACTATAAGAGGGCAGCGTTGTTCCTAGGAAAGGATTTGTACAGTAAATCTAGTCTGTCTTGGACAAAGATAACTGAGGGGCGATAAGAAAGACAGTCAGTTTTATCATTTGATAAACACACACTCTACAAAGTACAGCAAGAGAAATCAGAGTTTAAGCCCAGTCCAGCAAATCATAAATTCCTTAGCTCTGTTACAGTCCGTTCAGCCAGATAAAGGTGGGATGTTCAAATTGATTTTCACTTAGCAGCATAAAAGGAAAATTAGGAGACAATTCTTTAGAAAATTCAAATCCCCAGGCTATGCTTGTGGTTTGATGATGTGGTTTGAAACTGGTAGTGGCAGCAAATAGAACTAGGATTCAGTTTCTCACCAGTTTCACCTGATTTAAAGGTTTGTCCTCTCTTTTCTTTGAACTTCAACATTCAAGGTTTTGGTGAGACTGGCTGTCTTGGAGGTACCCTAGAGTGGATGCCACTGCTTATGCTGGGGGGGGGGGTTTCAAGACCCCCAAACATCTGACTGAGTGGAGATCCAACTTAAGCAACACTTCTCATTTGCAGTAACAAGACCCTCAAAGTCCACTTTCTTATTGGTTGAAGACAATCTCTTGGAACATTTTCCAGCTGCTCTTTTCTCTGCCACCACAATAGCCAGACCTGGAACAGCTGCAAGAAGAAACCAGCAGTTGCTTAGCAACCACAGTGTTCATTTTTCTTTCCCTGGAAGGGGCCTAAGGGCAACAGCAATTAGTGTGACCAGATGCAAAGGACTCCTATGCTTTTAATAGTTGTGGAGGAGAGGCGATTTCAGCAGGTGCAGCTTCTCAAATGGAAGCATGCAAAGTTAAAGGTACATGAGCCCTATCTTCCTGTGTACAGTACCTTGTTACCATAGCAACAATCTAGATCTTGAGGAGGAAGCACACAGATTCCACATAGTTATCTGTTGAAAGCAACTACTGTAATTCGTTTATTTATATCCATAAAGGTTTTGGGGAAACTTTAGTGTTCTGGAAATAATAGGCAGCAGCCAGCAATACGGGCCAAACACACAACTTTATTTGGGATAAGAGTAGGTGGCCAAAGCTAACAACACACCCTCACATTCCTTAGCTATCTCTGATCAGAACTGACAGTTGGAAAAAAACGTTAGAACTATTGATAGCTCTGTTCTCATTCAGAACCCTCCCAAAGTCTCACGAGACTTCAGACCATAGTAAAGCAAATACATATTAAACTCTTTCACGACAAGACAAAATGGCAAACACATTTCCTTAAATACACAACAGAAATCCATCTGCTATCCATTTTCAAGTTTACATAAGCTTTTAGCTTAGAGGTTAAAGAAAGGAAGAAGTTTGCAGAAATATGCAGTATGATAAGATGGCCACTTACAAACTGCACCCCTCTGAGACAAGAAATGCATCATCATGCAGAACAGAAAAAGGAGACCAATGTAGTAAAATTGCACATGTTTATATGAGTGAAAACAAATGGAGAAATGTTACTGAAATGTAAAGTGAAATATGATGCATAATGGACAGTTTAGCCTGATCATTTGTGTAATTGCTCAGTCAGGTGCTGTTAAAACTGTTGATGGAAGATCTTGGGTTATTGGAATGAAATGGGAGGAGATAAGCCTTCCGGTAGCCCAAGAATAGCAAATCCCCAAATCTCTTGATGTTTTTGGACTGCCTTTGGCCATGTTGGCTGGGATATTCTGAAAGATTTGCCTATTATTGGCAAAGGAAGGGGAATTCTGAAGTCCTATAGAATTTGAAAGGGCAACATGCACACAATGAAGGAGAGTATAGCTTCAAACAGAGAACTTTTTTCTGCCTTCCTTTCAAATAGAGAATTGTCTTCTTTAAAGGAAGTCACATGACCATCTTAAAACATGAGCCACAAAGTGTTGCTAACCATGAGAAGTGGTAAGTGAGAATATTGGTCACTATCCTATGCAAAGTGATACCTTTTGACTACAATATGGCCAGATAGTGGTTCACTGGTTTGTCAGGGCAGATGGATCTTTGCAGGCGCACCCCCCAATAAAGGACTCAGACACTGATAAAAGTGGATAACGGCATTGGGCCACATTTATTGATTCATGCCCTAGTCCGAATTATAAATTTCTATTGGTAATTGACCAATCATAATTCTTAAGGCAAGCAGGCCGAAGTAACACTGGTAAGGTACCACCCAAACTTGCCAACGGCAATTGCTACAATGTATCCATTTGTATCAATTTGTTTGTTGACCACAAACAAATTGTTGACCGTAGTCAATATCTAACTAATGACCCCACCCTCTGACGCGTATCCGTAAAATCACGGGGTGATGCATGCTGTCTAGCTATAGCCATCACCCCGTCGCCTAGTTCATCGTTGACCGGACAACGTTTAACCAACTTATGCCTGTCTAGTGTTGTCCAGTCAATTGCGAACTTGCCGGATACCTGTGGGTCATAATGTTTACCTTACCAGTGCTACCCGCCACACGGAGGGGCTTCAAAGAAGGCTCGACGCCCCCCCCCAGACCGTCAGCTCGGTCAACAGGCCTGCTCGCCAATCACCCAACAGGAGGTCCATACCTCCTCGCGACAGATGGACCCCATCCCCTGCATACAAGTCATAACTTTGGAGGCTAATAGCAGGGTGACGACTGACCCTCCCCCAAGCCCTGTCGACAAGGAAACGTGCCACTGCCCTATTCACCATGCGTCTAGCACGGTCAAGGGCCAGGAGGTCAACGCCCCCTCTGTAGGAATGGCGCGGAACCATGTCCGACCAAACAAGGGTTGTGGCGGGCCAGACGTAATGCAGATAGGCGAGGTACTCGCAAATCGCATGCTTCAGCGACAAGCCGGTGACCTGGCCCAAATCATTGCCCCCCAGGTGTATGATCAGAATGTCAGGCGGGTCAGCATTCTGGCCTGAAAAAAGGAAAGGCAGCAGCTCCCGCCATAACATCCCAGGCTTACCATGCCATGTGAGACTTGCGTATGCACCCAGTCCCAGTCGGGGTCCCCACTCTGTCGCCGCAGCGTAACACGCTGCCCTGTGCACGTAGCTATGGCCCACCAGCCATACTGTCACCGGTGTAATACGACACCCCGGGTCTGTAAAGAAAAATGAGGAAAAGTAGGTAAGGTGACTGGGTTGGTACTCACGGCGGGAGTGGGCGCACATAAAACTGAAAACATTGCGAACCCCACCGTCCCATGCTACGTATGTCAGCCCCTGAGTACCCAAAAGCAGCTGCGGTTGAGGCCGCCCCTATACGGAATGAATGAGTGCCATAGCGGGCGCCTGGGAGGCCCACACTGGCCAGCGCTTTGCCCGTCACCTTCCAAAATTGAAATTTAGTAAGGGGAGACCCATCTTGGTGACAGAAAAACGGGCCATGGTGCGTGCCACGCAGTGCCAGGAATTCCTGTAGGGCACCAACCGGACAGATGTCTGCCAAAGAACACCGTAGCAGTCGCACACCACTGCCTACGCCATGCTGATCGGTCTTAGAGGAGCGTATCCTCAACTGAGCCCAGTCTTTGGCAACACAGACATCCTCGAGTTCCAGTGCCCTACGACTTGCATCCGCCTTAGACAGCATCACAAGCTCGCTGATGCGGAGCGCTCCAAAAAATGCCACCGTTGTGGCTGCATTGAACAGGGCTGCCTCATATGCATCAAAACAGAGGCAAGGCCAGCCCCGGGCCAACTGGGTAAGGACCCCTGGGGAAATCGGGTGGCGGTCGTCCAGGCAATGCCCGCGCTCGCGCACCCACCCCTCCAAAACATGTCTCACACGGAAGTCAGAGGTGCTGTCCACATGACCCCCCACCTTGGCCATAAAAGCCAACACTGACAGCTTAGATGCTATGGTGCGAGGTGCAAGGCCCTGAGAATGCAGGTAAACCATGAACCGCAGAACATGGGTTACCGGGATCGGCCAGGTTCCTGGCAGTTGAAATTGGGTACAGGATGCCCTGAAAGCATTAATTGTGTGGTGATACGCCTTACGGGTGCGTGGCGCTAGCGACAGGCCAATCGCCCGGTTCACCTCTCCTTGCCAATGGTCCATATCTCCTCCGGGAGTGGCAAGGGAAATTCCTCCGCATCCGGGGCCAAGGCACGGAACCGGGAGATCTGTAGGCGGGACAAAGCGTCAGCAATATCATTATTAACCCCTGGGACATGCCTGGCCCTGAACAGTACGTTGAGGCGCAGGCTGCGCAACACAAATTGGCGCACTAGGTCCATAACCCTGGGCGATTTAGAAGTCTGTGCATTGACAATGTGGACCACAGCCGCATTGTCACACCAGAAATGCACGACCGAGTTGGACCACTCCTGGCCCCATAGCATCAAAGCACCCAGGATAGGGAAAAACTCCAGATATGTGAGATCACGCAGGCGACCCGTGCCTGCCCAGGCCGGTGGCCACCCACCATAGGCCCACTTCCCATTGAAGTACATCCCATAACCGAGGGATCCCGAGGCATCAGACTGAATCTGAAATTGAGGGGAAGCCAGGAGGTCATGCCTCCAAAATGAGACCCCATTGAACTCCCTCAGGAACTGTAACCAGACAAGCATGTCTGCCCTGATACCCCGGGTAAGCCTAACCCTATGGTGAGGCCTGGATAATCCTGCCATAGCGTCACACAAGCGCCGGGCAAAAGCCCTGCCCGGCGCGACCACTCTGCAGGCGAAATTAAGGTGACCATGCAGCACCTGCAGTTCCCTCAGTGATGCCTTGCGCTTGGCCAACAAGTCCGAGATAAGGGCCACTATCCTTGACACCTTGTCCCGCGGTAACCTAGACGCCTGCACTATCGTGTCAATCTCCACCCCCAGGAAGACTAGCTGTGTAGATGGGCCCTCGGTCTTTTCGGGCGCTAAAGGGACACCGAGTTCCTCCATTAGCGTCTGAAATGTGTTGAGGAGACGTGTACACGTGTCCCAGCCCCGTTAACCCCCGAATAAAAAGTCATCCAGGTAATGGGCTACAGACCGGGACCCTGACCTGCGCACGAAAGCCCACTCTAGGAAGGTACTGAAACGCTCGAAAGCCGAGCATGATATGGAACAGCCAAAAGGCATGGCCTTATCAAAGTAATATTCGCCCCGAAATTTAAAACCCAGCAATTCAAAGTCGCCCGGGTGCACCGGCAAGAGGCGAAAAGCCGACTTAATGTCGCACTTAGCCAGCAGCGCACCCGGGCCACATGAGCGCACCATGCGCAGCGCGTGGTCGAAAGATGTATACCTGACTGAGCAAAGGTCATCAGGGATAGCATCATTGACCGATCGGCCGGCTGGGTAGGACAAGTGATGGATAAGGCGAAACTCGCCTGGAGACTTCTTGGGAACCAAGCCCAGGGGCGATACCTTAAGGTTAGGGAATGGGGGTGCAGGGAAAGGGCCGGCGACCCTGCCCGCATCGACCTCCTTACTAATGCTAGCGGCAGCCACCTCCTCCCTCCCCCTAAGGGACAAAAGGTTGGGGGCATCCTGAGGGGACCTGACACCCATGAAAGGAATACGGAACCCCTGCCTAAAGCCCCGAAGTAGATAATCCGCATCCTCCCCCTTCGGGTACAATGCGAGCCAACGCTCCAGCATGTCCACATTAATTGGGGAGGGAGCCTTTCGGTGAACCAGCTCCATCTGCGGCAGTCTTGCCAGCCCACTGTCCACCCCTCCCTCTGCCCCGCGTCCCTCCAGGCCTGGGACAGGCAGAGGCTGCATGGGGGCCCGCACAGGTGGGACACTCATGTCTGTACTTGCAATTCTTCTTATTGCAGGAACCATTGGACGAGAAAGTCCAGCACAGCAGGCGGGCTGGAACCCCCTGCCCCGCCACCTGGCGGGGAACCTGTGCTGGAGCCGCTCGCTGGACCGCATGTCCACAATGGTATCTTTCCCCTGGCGCGGGGCGCGTGGGCGTCATGTACAGAAGCCAAAGCCTCTGGCATGGCTCATCCCACCTCATCTCAGGGTGCAGGGGAATTCGCATACGGAATTCCTCGTCATAAGCCAACCACGACGGGCCCAGAAAGTCAACCATCGCCCGATAGATGTTGTCCAAATACTGGACCATCGGAATTGCCAAATCCAGCCGGGCCCTCAGGTACACCGCCATGTAGATGAGGTAAGCCGGCAGCCAGTTGGCCCACGTTCGTGGTGGCTTGCGACGACGTGCCTGTTCCTTATCCTTCTCATCCTGCCCCTCCCTCTCTTCCTTGGTGGGCTCCCTGTTTAGGAGTGAGAAGATATCTACATACTCCCCTCGCCATATTTTCTCTTTGGTGGCCTGTGCCAAGTGGTCACCCAGTGGCAAGGAATAGCCCGCTGTCGGCAAGGCCGAGACAGGCACCGCAGAAACTGCGGGCATCTGGAAAGGGGCTTGGACTAGCCCAGCCACCCCCAAAACATTCCCCACAGGGTAGGAAACGCTCCCCACCCCGGGGCCCTGGGTGGTGGTTGACGTCGCCTGGTGGTGCGTCAGCGGCTGTACCGCCGCACCACCCACGCGAGGCCAAGGCCATTGGAAAGCCCCCCCCAACGTGGCCACATGTGTAGGTGCACTAGTTTGGACCGCATACTCACATGCTGCACCCCCGCGGGCCGCCCCCACCGGGGGTTCCGGCCCACTGGGGGCGTCAGAGCTCACGACCGCCGTAGAGCTCGTCGCCGGGGCCTGACCCACACTGGCCTGTTGGTTGGGGAGCTGCGAGGCAGTGGCCGAAGTCGCGCCACGCGCCTCAAGCTGCTCGACCCGTCCCGTTGCTTGCCGCTGCCCAGCAGACGACGCGTCAAAATGAACCCCAAAGGGAGCCCCAGCGTGGCTGGCCCGAGCAAGGGAAGCCTCGAGGGCCGACACGCGGGCCAGTAAGGCCTCCACACTGACGTGGGGCCAAGGGCCAGCTGGCCCGCCCGCTACGGGCGTGGGTACAGGTCCTTGCACCCCGGGGCCCGAATATGGCCATGACCCCACACCCAGGCCCGGTAGGGCCGATGTAGGCACCTGCCAAGGAAGGGGACCACACCACCCCCCAAGGCTGGAAGGCCCCGGAGTGAGCTGCGCCTCTATAGAGGAAGGCCCAGTAGAATGGGCACCAGGAGCGGCGTCCGCCACTTGCGGGCCGCGGGCCGCAGCCCATGCTGGACCCCTGCTCGGGTCCCCAGCCTCTGGCCAGGGGGGAATAGACCCCATCCCACCGTTCCCGGTGGGTGCCGGCAAAGGCGGCTGGTGGGGAGGCGCAGCCGCGGTCCTCTGACCCGGATTGCGCCTCCGAACCGCACGAGCCGCGCTCGCAGCCGCCTTCTTCTTCGAAGGCATCTCAGTTGAACCTAAGGGAAGCCGAAAAGAGAAAGGTCAGCAGCCAAAAGGCTTCCCAATCAAGGTAAAAGCGACGGAGTAAGAGGGAAAAACTTCTCCGCTCCGTCGCTTCGCAAAATGGCAGCTCGGCTGCCTCGTGGCCACCCCTTTTATAAGGGAGCTGGCCACGCCCCTAACTACCCGGATGGCTTCGTCCCATGGGGGGGCCCCCGCAAAGAGAGCGGCGGCCATTTTGGCGCCGCGCTTGCATTCTTGGACTATAATGCATGTGTACCTGTTCTGAGCCCTCAAAATAGAGAAGGTCAAGTTTGAGCACTTCTAGCATAATGCTCAAAGTTTCCAAACTGTCTGTCTATAATAAATCTATGCATTTTATTTATTCATCTCAAATCTGTTGCCATTGCCAAACCAGAGTACAGTACTGTACTTCACTTACAAGTGCTAAAGCATAGATAGAGCTTTTTCTGAGTCCATAAACACACTTAACTCTTTAGCAGAAATCATGGTCTTTGCAAAGAGAAGATATGTACTGTGGAGGTATGGAAAATCACCCAGCTATGGGGAAAAGCTTCTGCTTTGCTAGATCTATGTTTATTATTTTAAAAAGCAGAAACTCTTTAAAAACTGTATTTTCAGCACATTACTGTTGCAGATGGCGGGTAATACAGAGTTGATCCTGCAACCACAAAAAATGAATATTCCGATAATGAAAACTGTGAAATGCAGACCTACCTCCCCTGATGAATACACATTTTGCATATCTGAGCACCTCATGCTACCAATTACTGTGGCTTTTCTCAGGACACATTATTATTGCTTAATGATAACATCCAACTTGATGTGTAAGATAAGGCCCATATATTCATATCTAAGTGTTTTACTTAGTGTTTTGGATTATGTCTCTCATCTGCCATACATGTATGGGTAATGCCTTTAAAATATAAAAAACAGGCAGACGTGGAGTTCTTCATGCCTGGCCTTTACAGAGTTTGTGAAGACAGGGACAGAAAAGTCCAAAAATTATCCTGCTCAAAAGTTGAGGTTTCACATTCTGTCAAGCAGAATGTCAAGATGGCAGTTGCAAAATTGTATGGTTTAATGTGTCAAGCTTTGCCTGAGAGGATGTAGAATTACTGATTCTTATCTCTAAAGACAGAGCACTGCCAGTCTCTTAATGCCTTTCAATTAGCAGCCATTTTGACAGCAAGGATCCAACCTAAACTTCTGTACATTGCATTTAACTACCTGAAATTAGGTAAAGGTAAAGGTCACCCTTGCTCCAAAGCCAGACGTATCTGACTCTAGGGTTCAGTGCTCATCTCTGTTTATAGCCGAAGAGCCGGCACTGTCTGCGTTTGCAGACATTTCTGTGGACATGTGGCAGGCATGCCTAGACACTGAAGTGCACAGAACCCTGTTTACCTGAAATTAAGTTCTCCTTAATGTTCTATGTAGGTGTGTGATTTATTAATGGCCAATGTTAATCTTTTCGTTTTTCATATGTAACATAACTCCAAGTTAAATATAACAATAATTACATATTGTCAAGTCAATTCCAGCTTATGGCAGCCCTTTCCAGGGTTACCTAATACAGAGTACTCCAAAGTGGTTTACCATTCTCTTCTTCTGAGGATGCCTTGAGATTGTGCAACTTGCCCATAACTACAAGGCTGGTTCTTCTCCCAGGAGGCATAGCAGAGAATTGAACTCCTAATCTCTGACTATACCCAACTGATTGAGCTATGCTGCCAGCTATGGATAGTGTTCATACCTTAGTGGATTTTGCTGATCCATCTCCCATGGAGACTTCCTGTGTTGAGCATTAATTATTATTTTTTTAGTTATTAGCCAGGCCACTTTGTGAATTAGTTCTTGATATAAGTTGCCACTTCACATATCTCAACTTTATATTATTTTTAAAAGGTTTCTCGGACTCTCCTGAATTTATTTCCAGTGAAATATTGGAAGATTCATAACACTAGCTTAAATGCCTTCAGAGCTATCTTTTGATGAGGCTGAAACAGGAAGGTGAATTTACTGATGCCACCACTTACTCTTGATGTACTTTTTAGCTTTTATGCACAGATATACTGTAGCTTTAATTCAGTAGGTGAAACATTCCCCCATTACTGCATTCCACTTTTATTACACTTAATTTTGTCTACCATTCAAGCTGTTGGAGACACAAAGCCACTATTCTTAAAAGATGACCTCCCTACTTTCACTGGTGACAAGACACTAGATGTACAAAATCATGCCCAATACTAGAATTGAGCGCTTTAGGTTTTCTAAGCTGCAGATTCTCAGTCAGCGGCAGACTGTTGGGAAGTAAGTGTTCTAGCTATAAATACATCCATTCTGTAGTTTCAGAAATTCTACTTCAATGGAATTATTAGTCGGATTTTGTAAGAGACCTCTTCTCGTACTTTGCCTTTTTATGATAAAGTCTGGAAATCTGAAGACACTTTCAGATGTGTGTGTGTTTTTCCCAGAACGTTATAAGATTGGTAGCTCAGGTATGTGAGCCTCTATTTTTGTATCTTTCCATAATGGTCAGACCAGATGTGATGCAGCAGATCTTCTGGAGTTGAGTGGAAAGAACCCCTAGAACTTTATTTAGAATCTGCAAAATTGAGAGTTATATCAGAGGTTTGAAAATAATTTTGACAGGAGGGGTAAAATCCACCATCTCCCTGGGCTAACAGACTCCATTTTTATTCTCCAGTGGCAAAGGTTTCCTCTCAAGATTCTTCTCAGAATCTTCTCAGAATGATGTTAGATCATGACTAAGTTCTGGGTCAAGTGATTGCTCAAGGTAATGCTGGCATTGCCTCCTCCTGAACAAAATTTGCCCTCACCTTCAAAGGATTCCGAAAGTAGTGTTGCAGCCTCTTTTGTCCATCACCCCCTCTGATTTCTGATAAAATTTATGGAAAGAAAAAGTCACAAGATTCAACCATGGATGCCATTTAACTGTTTTACTCTTAAAACATTATATGATATTTAGTTATTCAAAGAGCCCTGGTGATGCAGTGGTTTTTAGAACTTGTTGTAATGCCGCCCTGAGTCGGGTTCTGCCTGAGTGGGTGGCATATATAAATATGACTATTAAATTAAATTAAAATTAAATTAAACTGCTGTACTGCAGACAAAACATTGTGAGTTTCATCCTGACGGGGATCAAGGTAGACTCAGCCTTCCATCCTGCTGAGGTCAGTAAAATGAGTAACAACCACATTGGGGGCAAGATGCTAATTAACATGTAAGCTGCCTAGAGAGTACACTAAGCACTATGTGGAGAAATATAAGTTTAATTGCTATTGCTAATACCTGTATGTCTTGGGCAGCACTCTATTTCATTATCACATTTTTTTACTCTTCTTGTGGAAATACAAAATCTTGAAACCAATTTATATTCTCACCCAGCCAAAGATCCAGTGTGTCTGATGTTGAAAAAGGTTAAATATACCATGTGGCAGGTTTTTTTTATAAATAAAATTTTTACGAACCTTCTCCCAAGGGTCCCAAAGCATCATTAGGATCCTTTCCAGGGGAGTCATGGGAAGGGAGGTCTTTTATTTCCAAACATCACCACCACTGAGATTGGCTCAGTGGGGATTTAGTGAATTAACCCCTTCATGATAAGTTCCATTGGTGCAAATGCTTCTACTCTAACTATGATGTGCAGAAGAGTTGACTCACTAAATCCCTATTGATTCAGTAAGCCTACTTTGATGCAATTCTCTATGCGAAGCAACAGGATTTCAGGCAGTGTCTGAGTAATGGAATTTTGTAGTATTTATGATTGTATTGAAACATTTTAAAGTCTTTCTGCTCAAAGGGGCCTCCTCCAGTTAAATTAAGAACAGCACAAACTGTAAACTTATTGGAAGCATAATAAAACCAGGGCGAGCTCAAGACCATTGGTTAAAAATAGTATAAAGAAGCCAACTAGTTGAATCATACTTTAGTGCTGGCTGTCTCTACTGTGTTGTACACGTAAAGCTCTGTCCTCTCAAACTTTTTTTTCTGCCACTCCTTCCCCTCCAAGATCTGTCTTCTAAGATTCCTGCCTTACTCTGTCTATTTATTTAGCTCCAAATAGAACTTCAAAATCAAAAACTTGTCTGAATGAAATTGGATGTATGTCCTGCCAGAAAGCTAGGAAAATCTAGAACTAATATAGAACTATGATTTATTTATGGAGGACGTTCTGATGTTGAGGTGCTAACTAGTTATTCTTTATTTTGTTTCTAATACCTAGTGCCACAGTGCGTTATTTGGATAGTTAATACATTATCATATTGTATATCTATATCTTGAATACCATTTTTTTTGGAAATTAATAATAATCAATAATTTATATCATATGACAGCATACAGTATGAGATTTCATAATAAAGTTTAAATCTCTTTTATATGGCACTGAATGAATATCAAGGAAATAATAAGTTCCATGATAGGGATGTATGTGAAACTTTAAGGATGTCCACTTGAGCTTTTTTGGGGGGTGAATGTGTTGCATAAATATCATAAATTTAAAAACCGTTAGCTTTTCAAAAATATGATTAATCCCTGGATAACTTACATGAACTAACACTATACTTTTTAATGGTTCTCTCTCTTTTTTAATGAGATTTTTTTCTGTTCACAGGCTGCACTTTCCAATTCTGTATCTTTTTCTTTACCTATCTGCCTGCAGTGATCTCAGAACTATTATGTTATTTTCCTGCTGCTCAGGAAAAAGAGCATTCTTAACAAATTGCACTAAATGAATGAGTGGCTATTATATGCCCGGGCTATTAAAGGATTCTGATTGAAGCCTGGTGAGAGTGACTCATCTTTTCCTGTTACCTAAAGTCTTCACATGCATCCTCCAGACAAATCTCTAGGTGAATCAGAAGTTTTTATCCCACAATTTAGGCATGAAATAAAATGAGACATGTGGAAAGACTGGGTGATGTTCCTAGGGTATCCAGCCAAGAACGGGCAAACTACAAAAAGCTTAGTTTCTCAAATGAGAAAACATCTTTTTTCAGAGAAAAATCTAATAATTGAAACAGTGGTGTCATATGGCTTTAAAAGAACTCACAGCTGAGCTCAGTGGAAACAGAGCTTTAATCCCTTCATTCAGCTAGCCCTGCACTGGGAACAAGAGAAAAAGAAAAAGACAGAAGTCTTTATTCTGTGTGATGGGTATTTGTGGAAAATATGAAGGAAACTATGGTCGGCAGCTTAAATATCAAATCTAACATTGCGACTCCTGTGCATATCACTTTAAATTAAGCCCCATTGAATTCAGTGGGACCAGTTCTTAAGTAAATATCTATACAGTTGCTATATGTGACTGCACGTCTAAACAAAACATTCTAGCGGATAAGGGAAAGTTGGCTTTTTGGGACCGCAACATCTAGAATTCTATCTATACCCAAAAGACATTTCTGATTTTTAGGGAGTATATCCTTTTTTACCTAGTTGTTTTACTTCTGAGTAACAGTAGAGAGTTAATAGTAACAGAACTAGCTACCTTTGATGTCCCACACAACTAGACAAAGACATTTTGTTGCCTACTCCCAAACTCAAAGTGGATATTATCACAGATGGTCACCTGAGACATCAAACCTCAGAAACACCTATCCTTCTTAGCAGAAAAATCAAATTAAATTAAAAACACACTGCCTGAAGAAGCTGTCTTATTTTGCTTAGCAGCAGATCCACCCCTGATATATTCAGCCTTTATCACTCAACTCACTAGATCAGGGATTCTCAACCTGCAGCCCGTGGCCCGAATGCAGCCCATAGTATCATTTCATGTGGTGCCTCCACCACACCTGGAAGTGCCATGTGGTGGAGGAAGGGGAAAATGGCCATCCGGCCCCTGAAGATGTCTGAGAGAGCATGACCCGGCCCCCGGCTTTAAAAGATTGAGAACTCTTGCACTAGATACAAATACAGTTATGATGCATGCTCACTTGCAAAACCCTTGTCTGTGGGTGTTGGGGTAGTGGGTTGTTTGTTTGTTTTGATTTATTGAAGAAATTGTAGAATAGCTTAAATATGGACAGCAAAAGATATTGCATTGTTAGAATTAAGGGCAATTTTAATATTTTTGTTTACAGTCTTTATTATACTGAGAGATTAGAGTCAAACCAGGTATGAAAGATAAAGGCTATTTTAACCTGTGGCCCCACTTCTAAAATTGGCTTGTAGTTTTCAAAATTGAACCATTATCAAAAAATCACCCACAGCTTTGGGTAAAACAAATCTTTTATGTAAACACCTGAAAGGTCCTGGCCCTGATCATAAAGCTGTATCTTCCTGGGAAACTGGGGATTCTTTCATAACTGTGATTTGTAAATACAGAGAAAATTCTGGTGTGTTTTTTCATCTGGGGATGGACCACAGAGAATCTTTCTAAATTGTGAAGGCTAAACTGCTTATGATGCTACACAGTTAGCTAGGAACGATATAGCTGTCTTTAAAGAATGTGATACTAACATCAGCTGATATTCCGTGAGACTGTAGCAGACAGAGAACAGAGATTTGACCCTTCCATAGAAAAAATGTAATGAAACTTTCTCTCCACATTGCATTTAACCTTAGGGGAAAAGAAATTCTATTAAAATTACTCCCTTCTGAAATCAACATTAAAATGTGTTTAAACCCAATATGGTAGCTAACAATGCATTAAAATCATCTCAATTTGTCTCCAAATTCTCAGTAGATTTCTTAATAGATGTATTTCCATCAGCCAGATATTTTTGCAGATAATATGGTGTACAGAATCCAAGAAATAAAACTATAATACTAAGTCAGGAAAAGTACGTGTATTGCAAGATACATCAGATATAAAGCACAAAGTAAAATTAACACGTTAAGGCTGAAATCCTGTTCCTTTGTTATGCATGTGGAAGGCAGATAGTGTAACTTAAATTGTCTGCTAGCTGCCAATTAATGAGTCCCCATTGTGATTTTGGAGTGCACGACATGCCAGCAGTCCTGCACACTGGCAAGAATCCCAGCAGCAACTTACTATTGGCAGCTAGTAGCAATGAAATATTAGTGTGCTTGCATAGCAAAGCAACAGGATTTCACCTTATTTTTTAAGTCAGTAAGATTTAGGCACCATCTGAACACAATAACTGAAATTCTGTTTCAATGAAAATAACATAAGGCAGGAATCCTGTTCAGTACTATCAGAATGGACAGCTCAGCTGGAATTCTAATGCAGGGTCTCTTGCTGGTCCTTCACCAAATGGAGATGCCGGTTTAAATACATGGTGCTTCCACTTACACAAGGATATATTGAATTTCTCTTTGAACAAGCAAGGGGGGAGGGATCAAGCCATTCACACAATGATCCATTTCATGAACAGAACAACTGAACCCAATCAAAGAGATAGCAACTTGAACAAGACAGGTTTTAATTGGCACAAGCTTTTAGAGACCACACTCCCCTTTAAGTAAGAGAGAATGGGGCACTCTGCTCACAGTACTAGGTATGTCATGCTTTAGTATGCTATCCTGTCCTTCTACCTCTTTCATTTTTCCAACTGCTACTCCAAAACAGAGCTTACTTATTCAACTGCATTGTACCTCATTCTTTTGGCCCAGTCCTGACCCACCACAGGTGATCTATTGTTCCATTCTGCCTGCCAGTGCTGCTCAGAATATTTGCCCATGGGCTTCCCAACACTGAGATTTATAACATGCAAGTCCTCAGGTTTTAACTTGTATTTATCAGTGCCCCACTGGACATAAATTGCAAGGTAAATGGCCAATGTGTTCACCTACTTAGTCAAGATCTGTGTTCTTTCAGCTTAGGCCAGTATGTCATTAAGGCAAACTTTTGTGTCTTTAAATTTTGAATGGGGTATAGCATGAGGATTGGAAAAGTCATCAGTGAAATAAGAGTTCATATTATTTTATTCTCAGAGAAACTGTATGTCTGCTTTTGTGAATAAATGTCTAAAACATTCACCACCAAGTTTTTGTAGCTATTGTTTTCAATGTTGTTTTTATTTAGATTATCACTTGAAGGATAATTTTTACAACAATGCTTCCTTTCATTCCTGTGATTTTTTAAAAATTTAACTTTTGGTCTCTGTGCATCAGTGAAATCAGATATGTAATGAAAAAAATATTAATAGAGAGAGATAGCTGTAGCCAGAGGCTATGCTGGATCTTGGATCCTCTCTTCAAAAATATTATGTTGGGACTACAGAAAGAGAACTGAGTGTTTACAGTGTGTTCACATGATGCATAGATTCCAACCCAAATAATAACTTGGTCAGTTAGGAATTGCCTATTTAACTAAAATCTGTTTGAGGAGTTGCAGCAAATAAAATTTTAAAAAATAAAAAACCTCTTGAAAATGTTCACTAGACCACAGAATGATTCTGAGCAAATACACCCAACTATAGTAATGATTCTCTTTCTGATATTTATTTGCCTTTATCTATATTTGACTGACACACAGATAGGTAACTATCATCTTCACAAACTCTTTACATGTTTTGTTCCATTTGGTGTCAGCAAACTTTGTTGAGTCTGATAAGGAAAAAAAGTGAATTTGTTCTTTCTGGAAAATAAATAGTTAAGTCAGTAAGATTTGGGCAGTAAGATTTACTTACTTTGTTTTTAAAACACTTCCTTTGCCTTTGAGAAATACAGCAACCAAAAGTTTGTTTCTGTCTAGTTTTGAAGATCATGAACAAACAAACATTAGTTTAAAGGCCTTTATTGTCCTAGCCTGATTTGTTTATTTTGAATACAGATTTAAATCAGAGATGATGGCTGGAGGAAACTTTACCAATCTGTGATTTAAATAGAAATGCATATGTTGTGGCTTTTGTTTCATTTCTGAAATCAATTCAGTGGCTGAAAGCTCCAAAGAAGGATATGTGAGTAGGCAATATCACATGTTTTTCAGGGATAGTTCATACACTTTGGCTGAAATCAAGTAGTAAGTTGCACTTATAGTAGATCAATTGAATTAGTGGAACCTTCAGGTGAGTTGACTTACCAAATTCCCACCGATTCAGTGAACCAACTCTAGTTGTGATCTATTACTGGAATTCAGTCTTTGACAGCTGTGCTACTAATCTGTACATGAGCTATTCCAAACACGCTTCTAAAACAGAACTTTCATACAATTTTCCATTTTATCAGAAATTGGTTCACACATTTTTCTACTAGTCGTCAACTGAAAAATGCTTGTAGTGAAGGAACAAGGTAATTACACACATTGTGATTTCACTCATGATTTTAGAAACTTTCTCAAGTATGTAGCACAAATGGAAGGGGGGAAATGACAGCTCTTCCTTGTAAACCTCAATAGAGCTCCATGGAACATTTGCTAGGATCAAAATTAAGATATTTCAGAAGATATGATATTTCTCTCCCCCATCACCACCCCATGTAAAATGTAGAGAAATGCAAGGTGGATGTTTCATACTTTAAAAAGGGGGCTTGTGCAAACTTAAAGCAATTGGGGAATTCACAGGGACGTTCAATGAAATGGATACATTCAAGATCAAATTGCAAAAGGCTATGCCTTTAAAAGCCTTGTGTAATTATTTTCTTCTTTATACATTACAGAATGACTAGCAATGTTTTCAGGGTTGTCAAAGTTTCTTTCCCTTTGATTGGAGCATTTAGCATACATGTCTTGCTAAATATATTCACTCATGTAACTGTTTATCATGCCATCTTTCCATGTGTATGACTAGTGAGTTGCAGGGGTTCCTCATCAATGCTTCACATGTGATTTTTAAGCATCCATTTGTTTTTCCTAAACAACATTCTTCAAGAAGAAGGGGACAGTCTTTTTCTACTCTGTAGAAGCTACTGAACTGGGGATATTCAGATTATCAGAGTCCATTTCTGTTATACAGATATTAACATTAGATCATAACTGTTGAGTGATAAGAGAAAATGTGATACATGCAGAAAAACAACGTGTAAATGTCCATTCAGTGTTTTGGGAATCATCAATTGCTTGTTCTTGTTTAATGTGGCAGTGATGTATTGTTCAAGTTTGTCATAGGAAACAGTCCAGTAATGGATGTTTGTGCTCTATGTTTTTCTCCATACACATTTGTTTAAAAAGAAAACAAAATAAAAATCTATCACCAGATGCAAATAACAAATCCTGATTTTTCCTCGTCATATGCAGCTCCTCCAAAGTTTGATAGGATATGGCCGAATATATCTTCCCTTGGGGTTTCTAACCCAAATCAAGGTAGGATTCTGTAAAATTCCTACAGCTCTATAACATAATTGCTTTCAGGGAGTCTCAGATGATGGCTAAAAGGACCCAAAATATTCTCTCTTGGGACAAAAAAAAATGTATACTGTCCAGAACAAACAACTGAGAATTATTGTCAAAAATGAATCTTACATGAAAAGACTTTCTATAACATGTACGAATAATCCTCATCAGAGTTATAAGCGCTATTATAGCTTAAACAGAATATATGTCCTTAGAGAAGACTGGAATTGTATAGGCATCTGGGTTTGCATAATAACTAAGTTTTGATTTCGGACTTTTGAAAGTTTCTGAGTGCCAGCAATTCCCTTTGTTTCGATCAAATCATTTCTTAATGTCTCTATTCTGCTTTATTTGTTTAATTGAAATGAATGTTATTTTAGTTGGTATTCAGAGCTGAGGCTGCACTGAGACAGGCTAATGGTGGTGGAAGGAAAACTATATTCTCAGGGAATTTCTTTGAACAATACAGTATTTTCAAAAAGCCAGTCTTTTCCCCAACCTGCTTCCATCCTTTTTCTTTCAGGAGATCAGGTCACACCGTATATGTTTCTCATATTGTGTGTGTGTGTGCATGCGCACACACACGCGAGCGTGCGAGCATGCGTGTGTGCATGCGTGCGTAAGCTGAAAGCTTTACATTTCTTATATACTGACATCAGACTTTCTCTCGGAAATCCCTAGTGTATCAGTTCCACATCTACATTCCAATGACATTCACACATAAAGAATTTACTGACATACTGTGCCATAATTATTATTTCAGAAAGAAGTGGAGTAGGTTGAAAAAGGAAAAGAAGAATAGATGAGATTATGTTTGTATATATTTAAAATGATAGTGTTTTTAGAGATTGCATTTGTGCAAATCTTTTAGCCAGCCAACTCGGTCGGCAAGGTATAAACCGGTTCATTACTTGAGATGGAATCATTCCATTTTCCCCACTTTTAAAGCAATCAGTATAGGTCTTCAGCTTGCCATCTTTATACACAGGATGTTCTTTTTAATTTCTAATGAATACAGATGGAGGCGGAAATGAGCATAAGAAGATCCAGGAAATAGCTTCTAAACTAAACAAAATATATTGGCAATTTGTTGAAGAGCAAAATTGGAAGGCCTGCAGCCTTCGCCGTTGGTCTTAGCAATGAAATTGAGACTGCCCTAGATACATACATTACTAACAGCTAGAAATATCTTAATCCATATTATATCTCATAAATTCTTTTGTAGTTTCCTTCAAGAACCACACAGAAACAGTCAATATCCCCTTTGTATTTACTAGAACTCCAAGATTTACTTCAGAGCTTGTTGCAAAAGGAATTTATACCAAGTACTATAACTCACAGTCCCTGAACACAATAGTCCATTCCTTGTCACCCAATATGTAAGCAATCTCATGTAGGTGTGGTCAAAGCCACTTCATTGCTTCTGAGCCTAAATAGCTGAAAGCCAGAATTCCTTACTTGCATACTGCAAGTGTAAGAGATTTACTGTTAGATACAGATCTGCTTTCACCCCACCGTCAGTATATCATAACTTTGCCCTCCAGGAAGATTGTTATTGAATTCTGAAGCACATTTGTTTAGTACAAAAGTCAGCTGATGGCAATATCAGGACAAGATATAATTCACACAGCATTGTAGGCAAATTTTACTGATTAAGAAATGAATGGCAAAGAATCAAAAGATGACTGCCAAGTAAAACTTGAGGAATCTGGAAATAAGCCATATTTGCATTGCAAAAGAGGTTGAGCATCAGGTGAATAATGTAAAATGATACCTAGCTGATCATGTTTGTACATGGAATAGATGGGGTATTAAAACATACACAGAGTTAGATGCATGCATATGAATTACCAATCAGTTTGATTCTGTTGAGATATATTATTACCACATTAAAATCAAAGGCAATGTTGACATTCTTTAGTTGTATTCCATGCTTAAGAAATATCACAAAACACAGGAACCAGAAAAGCTGGGTCTTGGCTAAAGAAGTTATCAGGCAGAATGTCCATGTACTGAATTTAAAAAATGTGCTCTGCTTGACACAGTAAAAAGTGCAAAGTAGACATTGCAAATCATTTCCCATCACAAAATGGATCCTCCAGAGCTCAGTTGTTCAACACATGATAGATTCTGTTGGCTACATGCTTCAGGCAACATAGAATAGCCAAAATATAAACAAGAAGAATACCAAGAAACAGGGTATCAGAAATTGTATATGTTTTCTCACACACACACACAGTTTTGTATATACAGTGGTACCTCATACAATGATTTTAATCCATTCCATGGGGCTTGTTGCTGTATGAAACAATTGCTATATGATGTATGCATCATATAGCAATTTTCCCTATGGGATGCATCGTACAATGATTATTTTCTAAGTGGTTTTTCCCATTGAAAAATTGTTGTATGATTTTTTTCCATAGGGAAAATTGTTATGCGGGATGACATTTCCCCTTAAAACCTAATTGTTATGTGATTTTGTTTCTATACGGGGCGATTGTTGTATGAGGTTCCACTGTACTTGTAACCTTCTTGCTACCAGTCTAGTGAGTCTACTGCTCTGTGTTCAGGGAACACATCAAAATGGATGTATACATGATCAGCATCTGAAGGACCATACAGAGTACATACAATTTTATGGATTAACTGTCATGGGAATTTCTCACTTAGGGTGGGTTGGACAAAGCTAAATAAATATGTAAACAAATATATACCACCATTCACTTTTACCCTCTCACCTTTCCATAATATGCTGCCCAAAAAGTATGTGTACCTCAGAGATTCTGCAGGACTGTCATTAATTCAGTCAGTCAGATGGATGATCAGCACATATAAATTTTCTTGAGTCTCTTGCCAAGCCAGTATTTTGTAGATTTAAACTTGCCAATTCTTCTTTTAACATTGAGCAGGGATTCTCAATGTTTTCCCACCGTGGGCCAGACCATGCCCCCTCAGACAGCTGAGCAGGCCGGACATGTGGTTCCCCCCAGTGTAAAACATGTATGCGGCTGTCATAAATGCATCTGCAGATGTGGTATGGTGGGGAAACACGTTTACAACAGCCACAGGTGCATTTGCAGCATGTTTTTGTCTGTTTTTGCCACTTCTGGCAGTGGCAGCGAGGGCAGCACATTTTTGGCTGTTTTTGCCACTTCTGGAAGCAGCAAGGGCACTGGGCCACATGAAATGGTGCCGTGGGCCATAGGTTGCAAACCCCTGACATAGAGTGTCATTAGTTAAGGGCAGTGTGCTAGAGAGAGCCCACTAACCAGCTGTTATACCAATCAACAAGCATGCTCCTTAAACGTTACTGAACCAGCAATATTTTGCCATTTCCCAGATTACTATTTAATGCAGCATTCTAAAAATATAGCTATACTTTGTGGTCATTTCTTAACTATCAAATTATCTCAAGAATATAGCCTCTTGAAGAACTTTTATGTTGCTTTTTAGTAGTAAATCTGAAAACTCTGGGTTTTTTCTCAATTGTTAACATTTTTTTTACTATTTGTGTGCCCTTATTCGAAGTAGATCTATTTGGCATCTATTGTTTCTGGAAAGATGCTTTTCTATAGCAATTTAAAGCTTATGTTGGGAAACAAAAATATTAAGGAAGACCCCATAATGTGCCCTTTAAATGGTCTTTTAGAGAACCATTCAAAACCTGGTTTGTTCCAGTGGATAACCTTTCAAATACTTTTTTCCCCAGTTGCTCCAAATTTAGCTTTGTCTACTGTTTCTTCTGTTCAAGTTGCAATCCCCAAGAGAGGTAGGAATTCTTGCATTCATACAGTGATTTCCTAGCATTTGTTCCATGTTGTGTAAACAATTGCACTGTATGAATCCAGAATAACTGTGGTGTGTGTCCAGGATCATCCCATCAGTAAAAGATGTATATAGAACCCAAGCAAAACATTATGTATTGCTAAGGAATCAGCCATACATTTCAAAGCCCTATTGTATCTGTTTTAAAAATAAAATGATGTTGCAACACTTTTAAAAAAAGATTTTCAAAAAATTAGGCATAGGATTAATTTCATATTACACATGGGGAATTATTTCTCAGTAAGGTTAGGGCAGATAAATTAGAGGTGATGTGTTTTGTGTCTCCTGCCAACCTAGCAGTTCGAAAGCAAGAAATTGCAAGTAGATGAATAGGGACCACTTGGGTGGGAAGGTAACAGCACTCCGTGCGCTCTGGTGTCTAGTCATGCCTGCCACATGACCACAGAAATGTCTGCAGAAACAGACAGTGCTGGCTCTCCAGCTTTGAAACAGAGATGAGAACTGAACTCTAGAGTCGGATACGACTGGCTTTTGAGCAAGGGAAACCTTTACCTTTACTATTTTGTGTCTATGATTGTGTAGAACAAAAAGACAGTTTCATTGTATTGTATTCATTGTATCAGCACTGTATTTGAATGTCAGAACGTACACTTTATTTTTTCCTCTGTCATGTCTGTATCTAATTTAATCCTTCCAAAATATTTTGGAATAAATGGGTGCAACATTCTTCTGTAGATCCCATTCTTTTCACTGAGACGTGAAATGGGTACGCCCCTTCTTGCCAGTTTTCACAAGTTTTATCGAAATATTTGGAATTCTTCAGATGTTCTGCCTGGGCAAGATCCATCAACCCCATCATCTCCAAATGGGCAATAATTCCAGCTTCGAGCTTCTCCGTGAATGGCATGCACCTATTGGATTCTATGTGCACTAAAATGATTTCAATATTTTATCAAAATAATGGAACGATATTGACATTTTGAAAGCATAGCACAGTTGTCTTGTCAGCTCCTAGACAGCATGCCCCAGCTGAGCATCTGTCATTCATGAATGGGAAATATATATTTGTCATTTGTTTATATGTTTTTGCCAATCTTTTTATCTGCTTAAGTATATGAGTGAAAAGTTGCAAAAAGTATGAGTGTGTGTGCAGTTGTCCTCAACATGTCATTAGTCATGAATGACACTTCCCAAGGTGCACAGGGATGGATGAAGAAAAATTTGACCTTCGTTTAGCCCCAGGAGGTGGATAATGAGGTGTGCTGTATGTTACAAAGCTGCATCAAATTAGGACGAAAGCAGAAATGTTAACCTGATAGTGAAAAATCAAATTTGTTTCCTAGTTTATATTATACTGGGGAGAAAGATGACAGGTTTGCATGACAGGGAGATGGTGGGGTAAACACATTTTTAATAGTTGTAGAATAATGCTAATGCAATATTGAAGTATTTTAGGACAGCAGCGATCAATCAATACACATTTCAAAGCCCTATTCTGCTACTTCATTCAGCTCCTCTAAAAGAGGAAAACAACAAATGTGCAATGTATTTTTTATATCTCTAATCAGATATGGCCCTGTGAAAAGTAGAAAGTAGCCACTGTTGGCCTTGAGAAATAGGGAGCAATATTGGCATTGTCTTTCCACCACAGTTTTGAGGCTCAGATCCCATGGTTTCTCTCATGGCTGACCTCTCCATTAAGCAGATTGAGGAGGTTACCTTGGGTGTTACATTTTGTTTGCTGTGAGTAGGGATTTAAAACTTGATATACCAGGCTGTGATAAGTAAGAACTCTTTTTTAAAAGAAATGCATTTTATTTTTTAAGAATCCCCCTTATTTTGCAGAAAGAACAAGACTCTTATGCAAATATTGACTGCTCTGTGCTAAAAGCACTTCAGTGAGCTTTTTATAAAAAGAAACAAAAAAAGCCAAAATGCAAAAATGGCACAAATCTCTTTGATTTCCTCCCATATTGGTCCCCCAATGTTGATGGTGAGGAAAATAAATACTGGTTTTGTGTGTGTTGGCAGTCTTTTCAGGGTGGAAAGACACCTTTTATTTTACAAGGATGTGGGGGAAGGTATATCTTACATTCATAACCTTAAGAGAGCAAAACATGTTTGGCTTTACAGTGTTCATTAGTGTTATTTTATTATAGAAATGGGAAGCAGTGATTGACATCCTATATTCAGCCAGAAATACATAGCAGCTTTAGCTACCATGGCATGTCAATTTGAGTAGGTGGAACCATTTGCTATTCCACTAAAATGCCCCATGTTGTTTCCGCTTTTCTCCACAACAATATGTGTCTAGAATGGGAAATGGACCCATATCAACTATTATCATATGATGCATTGGTTTAATCCAGTAGTAACACATAACTAGAATAGGCCAATTGGATCACTGGAATTTATGGAGAAGTTTACTCATCAAATCCCCACTGATTCAGTGAGACTATTGGACTTGTGATTTGCAACTAGATTTCAGCCAGTATATGATACTACATAGTAGGAAGTGCTGGTGCATAAAATTAATTCCAGGACAAAACTGAAGGGAGAAGGTTGGGAATAAAATATTCCATGCCTTCAATGGGAAAGCAAAGTTAATTTTGAATTCTTCTGTGGCTGTTCATAAGCACAATTTTTGGCACACACCTCTGTTGCAAGTTGGCAAGGCAACAGTGGGGGCAAAGTTTGGATAAGAGTGGGCAACTCCTCCCTTATTTTTTCATAAACTTGCAGCTGCAGCCAAGTGGAATTACTAGGATTATTTTGGATCAGAATTGTGAATGAGCCATCTGATGAAGAATTATTCAGCTAATGGGCCAAATAAGTTCAAAATAAGTTGAAGAGCACAGGAGGGCAAAGTGAAGCCAACTTGATGTTGTTGGGCTGACGTGCATGTCAACCAGCAGAATGAAAGGTGGGTGTGGCACAAGTTGTCCATGTCTACTGTAAAGACATTTCAAGCTTTTGATAACATTTTCATTATGTCTTTAATGCCTCCTGAGTCACTGGCACAACTTCATAGATTTCCTTAGGAGTTTCTCCTCAGCAGCACTACTCTAGGGTCCTGACCGGCTGCTACCTTAATGCAAAAGACATTATTGGGTATCAGCTACCAGGATTGTACAAACAAACACTAAATTACCTTTACATGTGACCTGTAATATTGTTCTTTCATATTTCCTTTCAAGTATTTAGCTTTCTAATTTCAGTGTATAATTAGATGGAATGTAGACATTCCAATTTCAGCGTATGATTAGATGGAATGAGCTCCCGTCTTTGTCCCAGTTCCTGCCAACCTAGCAGTACAAAAGCAAGAAATTGCAAGTAGATAAATAGGGACCACTTCGGTGGGAAGGTAAACAGCATTCCGTGCACTCCGGTGTCTAGTCATGCCTGCCACATGACCATGGAAATATCTGCAGAAGCAGACAGTGCTGGCTCTTTGGCTATGAAACAGAGATGAGCACTGAAGCCTAGTGTCAGATATGACTGGCTTTTGAGCAAGAGTGACCTTTACCTTTACTTTTACCTTTAATTTCATTGTACATTTGTTTTGATCAGTTTAGTAGGACTGTCTGTCCAATATATACAGTCTTATTGCTGTCGTTAAGTCAATGTGCTCATATTATTGCAATCAAACCAAGAAAGTGTGTGTATGTCCTTGTGTTTATCTGTTTTAAAATGTGACAGTTTTAACCCAAAAGGCCAATTCCAGCCACTGTGATGCATACTTTTAGATCCTGTTGATTTTGCTGGGAGTAGAGTTGCCATTCATAATGGAAACCCTGGAATTTCACGGGTTGAAACTGCTCCGCCCAGTCACATTAAAAACATTGATATTTCCCGCTTTTGAAACCAAGCTTGGTTTCAAAAGAAAGAAGATCGTGGCTATTTTTTAACCTTAGAGCGACAATTCTAGTGAATTGCCAGCAGGTGGCGTCTGTGAGCAGAAGATGCGGAAAGAGCTCCAGTCATCTTTTCCCCAGCTCCTGCCAACCTAGCTGTTTGAAAGCAAGAAACTGCAAGTAGACAAATAGGGACCATTTGGGGGGGGGGGTAAACAGTGCTCCATGCGCTCTGGTGTCTAGTCATGCCTGTCACATGAACACAGCAAGGGAGGTGCCAACTCCAGGCATTTGGGAGGGTTTTTTCCTCCCCCCCCCCTCCTGTCAACTCTTTCTTTCTCTCCCGCCTCTCTCCCAGAGTTCAGGGGTGGAGGAGCCTCTTTCCCCAGCCAGCAGGCTTTCTTTTCCCCCTTTCCCCAGACTAAAGCTGGGGGGAAGTGCCTTCCAGCAACATGAGTGTGGCTGGGGGGCTTTCGCCTGGTTGGAGGCAAAGAGTTGACAGGAGTGCTGGGTCTTCGGCTTTGAAACAGTGATGAGCACTGAACCGAAGAATTGGATATGACTGGCTTTTGAGTAAGGGCCACTCCTGTCCCATTTTTGTGAGAGGGAAATATGGAATCCCTAGCTGGGAGACAAACTTAGGTGCTGAGGGTGAGATCCAGAGAGCCACTACCATTGAAGACAGTAGGATTAGCATCTGCTTAAACATGCATAGAATTCCGTTGTACCTCTCACATCTGAAATAAGTAAACTTGTTCTTGTGCTTTTGCCTGGATTGTGCCCACATACTCATTATTTTGGTGACAAAGTTGCAATGATAGCATATCTATCTTCCATTTTCATCTCTGTTTAACCATTTACATTTTCACCTACTCTTACATGAGCAAAGGTTGTAGAGTTTCATGTGGTGGTTGTCATGTATATTGCCTCTGTTAGACTATGTAGATGTTCAAAGCAGTGTGATTAAATTTTGTACCACATCCTTTTTTTAAAAAAAAACCCATCTTTTAATTACCTCCTGATTTGAAATTATGAAACAGATTGTTGTTAGTTGGCAAAGCAGTGGAAATGATTTGCAATATGCCTTTTGCATTTGGCCAACAGGATTTAGTGTGGGATTAGTGTGAACCATGCCAGAATGACAGGAAATACTTTCACTGTGTTCCATTGGATATCCTGCTATTGTAATGGAGTTGACCATACAGCCAGTGACCTCAACCCTGAGTGTTGAGTGGCAGTAAATAACCTGACTCCTTAAAGGGGTCAATGTCTGCTGGCGGATGAGCCCCTATAGGTGGGATGATGGTCCCCTTAGGGGAGGAAATGCCACTGGAAACCATCATATTGGGCCCAACGGCAAATGAGTGGAGGAGGAATTCCCAATGGTCATGGAGGTGGAAGAGGCCATGCCAGATTGACTGGGTGTAAAGGCACACTTTGATAATATCCTCAAGGCTGCGGCAGTCCATTGCAGTCCTGGTGTTAAATCCTGCATGCCTCATTCCATATGTGCTGCAGGATGGCTCCATGATCACAGTGTGTGGGTCACTTCATGGCAAGCTGGGTTCTACCTTAAACAAATTCACACCAATGGCATTTTCCCTGTTTCAGAAAAAAAATGTATTCTCATTATATCAGCCAATGATATAGCAAAATGCAGACCCCATGGGTGTGGGGGAAATGACAACCAGATGTGTGTTCTGGCTTTCTTTTGGGTCATAAACAGCTTTACTGTATTGCATCCTGACCCATGGCTTTTCACCTTTAAGAGCTGTGGGAGGTGACAGATGATCTACAGGTATAACCTTTCCCAGAAAAACATTTATGTGTGTTCTGTGTGCATTTCATGGCAGATTCAAGTGGGAAAGTTTGTCTTTCCCTATGGGTCATAGCACAACAGGAAGAGCCCATACTACACATATGCTGTGGACCAAAAGAGATTTTGCAAGGACTTATTACACCTCTGTGTCAAATACATACATGTATTTGATGCATCACATAGCTTGCCATTTTAAGGAAATGAAGCTCTCATAAATATAATGAGGTGTCTGATCTCAAAGGATCACATTGTCAGTTTCCTTTAGGAGTTGAATGGAGCATGCTCAGCCCAATGTGCAAGCACATTCTACATTGGGCTGTTAAAACAGTTTCCTCAACCACAGTGACTCTTTTGACTTCTTCATGGAAGAGGAGGCAGAAAAAAGAATTGCTATCCTGATATGATAATAAACAAATAATGGCCTGTACTTCCCTCATGGTTAGACCCATGCACTTGAAAAGTCAGAGCCACCTAGCAGGCCAGGACACACTGAGCACTATAATATACCAAGCAGCTTTGTCTCTTCAAAGATCATAGTCATTAATTAGTATTTGACTCAATATGTTATAATCTGTTCTGATTTGGTTCCCTTCCCCCCCCCCCCCTTTACTGCAATGTTAATGTGGGCTCTCTCATGATTATAAAAGCAAAGTGGAAGTCTGTCACTGAAAACTCTTCACTCCTGTATTATTTGCATTACTTCAGTGTCCAGAGGAAGTTGACCAGCAGCTTTTGAATAGCTAATAGCTAATGTTTTTCAACAAGAAAAATTGGTAGAGCAGATGATCAAAGGCATAGCTAGAAGGAAGGAAAGGGGGTATGCCTCTTACTCATAAAGCTTCAATTAAGAAATTAAATAATTGATGAAAAGGACTTTCTTTTTCTAGGCAGAGCTAATTTAATGCAGTTGGAGGGAAGCTGCCTGGCCTTCTGTTCCCTCTCTGCTTACTCCAAGTGCTTCATCGCAATGGATCTGAGAATAGCTGTTACCAGTAGACTGTTTTCAAAAGTATTTGCCGTCATCATTTGGACAGAATAGAAACTATTAACCAATGATTTGCATGTGGTTTGATGGGCTTACCATGATCGATGTACTGGTTGAACATGTGATGTAAAACCTGATAGGTGGTCTAGAATAGCCATATCATGGGATAAATTGTATGAATTATTAAGTCTTCCTTAATGTAAGGCAGGTGGATAACTTCCTGTGCATTATAAAATCATCTGGCTTTATCTAATATGAGGCAAATAAAATGTGGTCTTGCCTTTGGACTCTAGTTCCCATCCTTCTTCACCATTGACTGTGCTGGCTAGGACTGATGAGCACAACAATCCAACAATATTTGATGGGCCCCTCACTGATATCTCAGCTAGCAGCCATATTTCTCTGATGAATTTGATCCATTATCCTTGATTTCACCGTAGATTTTAATTTTAATTTAATTTAATTTCCAATAGTTCCCTTGTTGGACATTTACTTCCAAGATGGAAGTTAACCAAGCCATTTAGTTGCATTGTGTATCTAAAGCATGGGTTGCCAACCTTTTTAAGTCAGGGGCTGGGTCACGCTCCCTCAGACAGTTGAGGGGGCTGGACTGGTGGTCCCCTGCAGTTTACGGCTGCCATAAATGAGTCTGTGGCTGATTCCAGCGGTGATGGTGGCTGGTGCAAGGACAGGAGCCAGTTTATTTGGCACCATGGGCCAGATCTGGCCCATGGGCCATAGGTTGCTTACCCCTGATCTAAAGCATCTACTTAAACTGAGAAATGTTTTCACAGAATGGACTTTTGATTAATCACCTTATTTATTATAGAGAATTTTCTAAAAACAGTCAGTGTGAACATGTGATAGGCGGCATGACATGAAGGTGGAAAGAAAGGACCTTCATGATATTCCAAATGACAACCTAAACTGTATTACACATTTGTTATTTAAGGCTTTTAGAAAAGCCCTACTCCTTCCAATATTTAATTTAATAGTCATATTTATATATGCCGCCCTGAGTCGGGTTCTGCCTGAGTGGGCGGCATATATAAATATGACTATTAAATTAAATTAAATTAAATTAAATATTCCAGGGCATCAACAGAATTACTTTAAAAGGGAATAGGACCAATAAAGATGTGAGGGGCAAACAAACGGAGAAAAAACATTGTTGGATACTAATAACATAAAACCAAAATCTACAGGAATGAAAAGACTATTCAAACTACAAAAAAGTCTAATCTACTCTCCAAAAATACCACACTAGGTACCAAATAAATCTGTCAGGGCCTATGTTCTCATAGCCATCCCCTCTCTAATGATGGTCTTACTGGCAGGTGGTCTTTTATGTTATATAACACTTATGTTATATGGCTGTTATGAATTGCACATGAGGCTTAGAATAAAGTGGAGGCCAAAGTGTTTATTATAAGTAACGTGTCATTAAAAGAGTAAATTCCAGTAGCTATGAAAGATGCCTGGTCATCACAGCATGAGCTTTGCATATCTCCCATAGCTAATTAGATTTCTTTGTTTCATTATTGCTCATTGGGAAGTAAACATATAGGCTCCATTTGCAAGTATGATTTCTCAGTCACAAAGGCCTGCCAGAATCAAGGCTTTGGATCACTTAGCATGATTCAGCTTCTGAGGACATGCTATCTCTATGCATAATTGGATCCAGAGATCCAGTGCTGCTATATAAATCCAGATAAGACTGGAACTAAATGCCTGGTCTGAATTGGTAATAGTCTAGCTATTATAATTTGGATTAACTAAAATTTCCAGAAAGTCTTTAAAGGCTTTAAAATGCAATAGCCAAAATCCTACCCGGGGTGTGTGTGTGTGTGTGTGTGTGTGTGTGTGTGTGTGTGTGTGTGTGTGTGTGTGTGTGTGTGTGTGTGTGTGTGTGTGTGTGTGTGTGTGTGTGTGTGTGTGTATCACATAGTAGTTTCCCCTCTTTGCTCACATTCACTGTATAACTATACAGTATATGTAGGAGGAATTGTGGTTGCTTCCCTGACTCAAAGAAGCAGACAAGCATAATGATTGTCTAGCAATACAGAAAGATTTACTTGCACAGTCACCCACATGCACAAAGTTCACCTGATCCTGGCCATGGTAGGAATCTAATATGAAGTGTTGATGGCTTATGATCTTACTGTCTCTCATCTAGAAGGGCTCATTGCTAAAAATGGTTGGCAGAAGGCAGTCTGGCCCAAGAGGCCTCCTGAGTCCCATCTCATAAAGCTGGGCTAATCAGTATGGCCAAATCCCGAATCTCATGGTTCATGGAAGTGGAATATCTCATCCAGAATATGGTGGATATTTCACACACAAAATCTTCCAGGAAACATTCTCCATATTGTGTGTAGTGTCTGGCAAGTATATTTGGATTTGTTTTTGATGGAAGAGGTCCTGCTGCACTCTGTGAAATGCAATCTGGGTGCATGCCTATAGAACCAATGATAGGTTTACAATTTCTCATGCTTCTGTTCCAGAAGACCTCCTGACTGTAAAGCTGCCCTCAGTGCTATGAGAGGGCTGTCTAACCGTTCTAACCTGCCTGAGAAGAGATACCGCCTTCATAGCAGTCAAACATCTGTTGTTGTCCATGTATGCTGCCGTAACGTTACTGGACATGCTGTGCTGCTTCTCATTCATAATCTGTTCATGCTTCATATTTTGGGGGTGGGAAGAGCATGTGAATTTCTATGACTCTGCTACACAGTACCCTTTGTGTACTTTTTTGTTCTTCCTTGCAAGACTGTGAATGCTTCGGCCACTCCAACCGGTGCAGTTACATCGATGTGCTCAGTACATTCATTTGCGTGAGCTGTAAACACAACACTAGAGGGCAGAACTGTGAGTTGTGCAGGCTGGGCTACTACAGAAATACTTCTGCAAAGCTGGACGATGAAAATGTATGCATAGGTCAGTTTCATTCTAACTCTGGCATTTCCTTCTTTGCCTTTTTTCAGACGTCCTTAGTACATATCCACCATTTTTCTTCATCTTAGCAACTGAGTTAGATGGATCTCTCCCTGTGGAAGGGATCTATGTATTTTCCATGTGTCTCTTTCAAATCTAGATCTTCAGTTTTGCATCATTGAAAAAGAACTATGTATCCTATCATGGCCCTGGCTAAAGACTATAGCTCTTTCTTCCTCCTAACTCATGCAGTTGTTGATCACATTAATTCTGACATTGGTTTTGCAAGTACTATTATTCCTAGGAAATTATGTAAATACCCTGACAGTGTTCAAAATAGCAGGTATCCTGATAATACAGCCCTGAGAGCACCACTATAAAGTTCCACTGAAGATTCTGCATAACAAAATTGATGCTCACAGGTATCTGCAATTACCTGTGATTTAATCCTGTGCATATATTACAAGAAAAATACCAGAAAATAAAATATATATTGGCCCAGATACAAATGTTATTCATTTGTTAACATGTATTAAGAGTAAAGTATTTCTTAGCTCACTAAGAAATTTTAGGATAGATCATATTATTGAAAATCAAAATCTTGTTGACCATTGTAAACCATTAAGCCTAACAGGGAGCACCTAAACATAAATTAAAAATATGTACTAGCAATGATGCCACAATGTCACTCTTTAATGTATAAACACCCAAAGTAAAAGATAAAAATTATAACTGTCTCCCAACAACAATGTAGATTTGTAGAGTTCCTTTGTACGCAAACTACAAATATAAACCATGGAGTCTTGTCCAAGTACAGGTGAACAGGAATTCCACAAAATTTGTCTACTAATCTCTGAAGAATCTCTTATGCAGATACCATTCCCATATAGGAGACCATGTGTGTTCCTACATGCCCTCAACCACATACACACATGTATCTTTTTGTTGTCAGTTTAGTGGAACTAATTACAGTGATACCTCATACAACGTCCAAACTTGGTTCCACAAGTTTGGACTTTATATGGATTTGGACTTTGTATGAGGCATGCAAAATCCTAGCCACGATGCCTCATACAACATTCAAATCTTTGCCGCGATGCCTCATATAACATCGTTTCCATAGAGATACATTGTACTGTAACAGCACAAACTTCATGGCAAAGTCAAGGAAACAGACAGGAAACGGACAGAAATTTAAGAAATCATTGTCTAAAGGCTAAAAACATTTCAAAAACTTGTCAAACAACCCTGATTGTCCAAGAACCTGAAGAATGCTGCAAAAATCCCAGGAATGCTTCTAAAAATACTGATGAAAAAACCACTCCTAAACACTCTTTGCCTCATGCAAAACCCACAAGAGCAATGCACGCATGTGTCCTCCCTTTTATACTGCCCAGGCACAATGCAACCTGGGAAAACCCCAATGCCTCATACAATGTCACACGACTTTGTATGAGGCAACTTTTTTCAAGGAATTAGGCGATGTTGTATGAATCCGATGTTGTATGGAGCGGACTTTGTATGAGGTATTACTGTATTGTATACAAATATCCAGATGGACACTTGTACATTCAACATATTGTGTTGATGTGCAGTACATCCAGTGTCCTATATAAAAGAGTCCTCTGGATCAGAATCCATCACAAAGTTGCCCCAAAGGCCATCCTGTACCTACTTGGTTCTCCAAACCAAATCAAGCCTTGCTTCATGGTTTGCAAAATAACCCCCTTGTTTCTTTCAGACAACCTTGGTATCGCAATATGAAGGGCTACTAGGAAAAAGAATGGGGATAAAGTTGGAGGTGGCATTTTGCTTTGCCTTATGTGAGCTGAGGGAAAATGGTGAAGGGCTGGCTTCTGAAATACTACAATTTAAAATGTTGATGGTAGCCTTATACAAACAGTGTCTGTATATGTGGCCATATATTTTAAGAACTTGCTTTCTGAATGAGACTTTCTTGTTACTGCATTGCATATGGCATTTGACCCAGGTATGGAATCTCAGATTTTGTGAGGTGTTCTTCCCTGAAGCAAGGAAGCAAGGCCACTTACACTTCTTGCTTCTCACCTACTTCAGAAGTCATTATCTTTGGCAGCATGAGAAAGAGATTGGTCTATGTTTGGCAACTCATCAAATCCACAAACAGACACAAAAAGAACGTGGAAAATTGTCTCATTCTATGAAGAGAAGCTTATTGGTGTTTCCAGAAGGTTTGTATAACTTGTCACAGCTGTTTGTGGTTAACTGGCAACATGCAGGGGCACATGTCAGTTGCATCATTGAGTATGTGACCTGCCCAATGACAATTGCATCCTTGCATCTCATCTGTTAGCCTCACCTGTAGCATGTTGCATAAACCTTATGTGAACACCAATAGGATTCTATGGTCTATGTTTTCAGAAATCTAGGAGAGAAAAAATGCTAATACTGAGAGTGAGAGCCCCTCAAAAGGGGAGGGTCTGTTGGGAACAGGTTTCATATCTCTAAACCAGGTGTGCTGCAGGCCAGACCATGCCCCCAGACAGCTGATTGGGCCAGTCACGTGGTTCCTCCCACTGGAAGCAGAAGTAAAATGTGCCTGTGCATGCACAAAACACTGCCATAAATGCATCCGTGGCTGTCTCAACCATGTTTATGACAGCTGTGGGTCATTGACAACAATATTCTACACATGCATGAGTGCATTTTACTTCCACTTCTGGGAGTGGTGAGGGTGCTGTAGGTCAGATGAATTGGTGTCAGGGGCCGGATCCAGCCAGCAGGCCATAGTTTGGGCACCCCTGCTCTAAACCAACCAATGTGAGAAGATCACCCAAATGGTTGGTCGGTCAGTCAGCCAGTCAGCCAGCAAAATCACATTCAAAAGGGGGTTAGAACACTTTTCATTTTTGCTGGCTTTTGTTTAAGAATTCATAATTCACACTAAATAAAACAGTTCCTACCTTGATTCTTCATTGTTTAAACTTCAATTCATTAAATGCATGTTGGGTAGCCAAAAGATAGCCTCCTTTTTGGATTCTTGCATGGATTATGTTGCCACATACAGAAGAGTCATTGCCTTGATTCTAGATCGTACACAGACTATCCACTTCATGTACAATGAGATTAAATTTCTGCAGTGAGAAATCAAAGCAGGGAACTCTTTAAATAAAAGCAATCCATCACTGTAGGTTTCAACATTTCTCTTGCCCATAACAACTAACTTTGTTTTACTTTTGAGTTGATTTTTTAATTTAAATTTTATTCTTTTGCCTACTCCCCATCAACCGGCAACATCTATAAGATGCTATATGTCATAGAATTAGAGTTGCCATAATTCTCTCCCACAAAACTGGGACAGATTTATACTTGACAAAAAATGGGTGGGTTATCTACAAAACAGCCTTTTAAAAAACAAACAAAATATAATGACAGGTAAAACACTTTCACATTAAATATATCAATACATAAATGAATTTATCTACAACAGTTAATTCTTACTGTAAAATGATCTGTTGAGCTTCTGAAAAGTCACATCACGGTCATTTCTTGACGTCCTCAGTTCCAGGAAACACATTGGTTACACTTATTGGGTGGTGGTGTGAGGCGAAGGCATTAAGATTTGTCTCCAGGTATATTCCAACTCCAATGATGCAGGAAATCGCTTGTCTGATGTCAAGAGTTCGAATTTATTTTAATATTGGATCAGTAAATTTCAGTAAATTTTAAAAATCCGGGACTTTAACATGATTTTTATTGAACTGGCTGGGACAATTTTTCTTACCTTGAATCTGGGACAATCCCAGTTTTCCAAGATGTACGGCAACCCTACATAGTTCAATAGCTTGTATTTCCAGTTGTACTAGACATTTCAAACATTTAACAGGAAGTTTGGAATTAATGGCTGAATGAAGTATATATATTTTTAAATTGATTATAAAACATAGTGACTCTGTTAGCAAATCAGGTTATACAAAATATATTTTATGTTCCCAAAGTGACAAAGTATCTTCAGTTCTTTATACAGCATTAAAAATAAAGATTACACCTTTTTATTTCTCCCAAATTTCTGATTTCCTCTATTGCTCTTTTTCCTAGGAATGGAAAAAAACATTTCACCCCAATGGCTTTAAAATTTTCAGAAATTCATTTCTTTTTGTAGGTAGCATGATAATACAGTATTATTGCTGCTTTTAAAAATTTGAGACACGTTATTTTGTCCCACTTTTTGTTTCATAGTAGGTTGCCGTATCTGGGGTGAGGCATAGGAAGAATATACAGGTCACCCATACCTGTACATCCATTAAATCCTTCTCATCAGTCATCTGTTCTAGCTTTATGCTGAGTCAGAAATCTCTACACTTAAAAGTCCTCCTGCCAGTCCTTCTTTTTAAACAGAATGCAAGTAGCATTATTAAGTGAAAATAATTTAAAAACAAAATGAACATGTGTTCCAGATGTTAAAACAAAAGTGTGGTTTATTGTGTCCTGAAAACTATAATAACATATAGGATATAAAAGCAGAGGTGGGGGAACATGTAACCCTCTAGTTCTGGTTATCCCTAACAATTTATTTGTGAAAAGATGGGAGTTTCACCAAAAACATATGAAGGAACATAATATACCCATATCTGTGCTGAAGCAAAACATATTGTCTAGAAACATCTATACCTATAAATCCAAGGGTTAACCATTGGACCTTGCTATATGTTTCTGCACCCATCCATCCTATCCTGTACCGAGCCTCCTGCACTCGCCCGAACCCAGTTTGCACGTTACTGCAGGGTTGCCGAAGGCGCCAGTGGGGCAAGAGCCCCATGAATGAGGAAAAAGGAAAAGAACTTCAATTTCCAATGTCCAGTGCGCCACACCGCGCCATGCCTCAGCCAGTCAGACTGAGAGGCACAAGCAAAACAAATGTTGGGAAATGCGGCATGGCCAATTAAAATCAAGCCGCAGGGGAAAAAATGCTGCACGAATGCAAACAAAAACCGCAAACTCAAAGTCCCAGCATCCTATGCGCCGTGAGCGCACAGAATGCTGGGAAAGCCGGTGTGTGAAAAATAAAATTAAAAATGCAATGGAAGTGCAAGTCCACAGCAGGCGGACGCAGCGCCTCACAAAACAAACACCCACCAAAAAAATGGCGAGACACCCGCTGGCCTTCTTTCCCAGAGCAATGGGGAGAAGAGGGACTCCCTCTCCTCCACACTACCCCGCCGATGACACGGCGAGACGACTACCAGCCTCAAGGAAAGTTGAGCCGGGGTGGGGAAAAACAACAACAGCAGGCAGCATTTCATCAGGTGAAGCACCCTCCCTGGCGAATGACTGGCTGCTTGCCTTTGTACTTCCGACACCACTGTTTCGAGAACTATCACGAAAAAGCGGTGGAGGTAATACAAAAGCAGCAGCCAGCAATCCGCAAGGAAGAGCACCATCCCTTACGGATCACTGCCTGCCGATCTCAGGTTAGGTAAGACAGGAGAGAAAGGAGACAGAGAGGAGAGAACCATCGTCAGGCAGATAGCTCTTCTCTGACTCCTTTTCACCTGACCTACCTAATGAACCTTACCAGGCGAAGAACGGGCTGACTGCCGGCTCCTCCTTTTCCCCATTGCTGCATCGAAACCAAAGTTCGAAGCAGCAATGGGGAAAAGAGGCAGCCCGTTCTTCACGCAAAAGTACACACCAACAACAAACACCAAAATTAATAAAAATTAATAAAACAAAAATAAATAAATAATTTAGAAAACCCATTAATAAACAAAAAAGTAAACCACAAAATCCACAAACAAAAATATCCACAATATCACAAAAGCACAGACAAAATACCTAACTACAACACGAAAACACCTAACTCTAACAACACAACAACCACAAATTACACAAATAAAAACCAATGAAATAACAAAATAAACAACACCAGAAATAAACAAACCAATTACACACATCTAAAGCCAAACCAAAACAAAAAAGAACAAACAGAAACACTTCCCAGCCGACCACCATAAAATCAAAACAAAGAAAAATCCCAGAATAAATAAAACAAGAGAACTTACCAGCACGTCCTCCCTCCACGAGACCGGAACAGAAATGAAGAAACAAAGACAACTTACCGGAAGATGCCTCACCTAGAGGCCAGGAGAGAAAAAACATGTGAAACGAAACCAAAACCAACAGCCCCACCTGCAGGCCGGAATATTAAAAAAAAGTCAAAAACACAACAACCCCACCTAGAGGCCACAAGAGTAAAAACAAGTAAAAAAACCCAATAAATCAAAAGTTTACACAACTAACAAACATATGTTAAATAAATAAAATAAAATAAATGTATAGTATCCTCTGTTGATTTTTAACTCCCCCCCCCCCCCGAAAAAAAGAAAAACATAATTTATAACAGCCCGGCAACACCGGGCAACCTATGCTAGTAGTTTATAAAATAGCATTGTGTATTGCACAGAGTAAAGTTTCCTAATACAGTGGAACCTTTGTTAACAAACAGCTTGGTTCACATAAAAATCGCATAACAATTTATGCTGGAAAAGCTTTGTGTTTGTTTTTAATTGCACAGCTGGGAGTTTTGCACAGCTTTCCCTATGCAGAGTTTTAAATACCTTGGTTAAAAGCACATCAGTCCAACACAATCCCTTCTATTGCTTACAGAAAGTGGTTGTAGCAACTTAGAAACACAACAGAGCAATACTAATTGGCAGTTTCAAGTGATCATGGGGAGGATCCATCAATACCAAGTTTGTGGTGCAATGCATAACTTTTCAAACACTTTCATAAAACACATAATCAGGAGCCCTTCATGCACACACCATGGGTTCCTCATTATCCTTTTGATGTCAATTGCAGCTAAGTAAAAACAAAAGTTCAATTCCCCTCAGTTTAATTATGGTGTGTAAATAAAATCTGGATCAGTGTTAAGACAAGAGACAAGACAGTCATTCGTATTGGCCAGATCAAAACAATTAACACATATGCCAAATGGACGCCTTTGAAATCAAACACTCAATTTATTATTCCTGTTTGATGCAAACAAGGAACATTGCAGGCGCACCCCCCAAAAAAGACTCAGACACCGGTATATGGATAACGGCATTGGGCCACATTTATTGATTCATGCCCTAGTCCGAATTATAAATTTCAATTGGTACTCAGGCAATTATAATTCTTAAGGCAAGCAGGCCGCAGTAACACTGGTAAGGTTCCTCCCAAAATTGCCAATGGCAATTGGCTACAATGTATCCATTTGTATCAATTTGTTTGTTTACAACAAACAAATTGTTGACCGTAGTCAATAAACTATCTACTGACCCCACCCTCTGACGTGTATCCGTCAAATCACGGGGTGATGCATGCTGAAGAGCTCCTGCCATCACCCCATTGCCTGGTTCGTCGTTGACCGGTCAACGTTAACAAACTTGTACCTATCTAGTGTTGGCCAGTCAATTGTGAACCTGCCGGATACCTGTGGGTCATAAATATTTACCTTAGCAGTGCTACCCGCCACACGGGGAGACTTAATAAAGACTCACCGTTCCCCCCCCCCCCAGACCTTCAGCTCGGTCAACAGGCCTGCTTGCAAATCTTCCAAAAAGAGGTTCATACCTCTGGGCGACAGATGGACCCCATCCCCTGTGTAAAGATCGTAATTTTGGAGGCTAATGGTGGGGTGTCGGATGACCCGCCCCAAACCCTTGTCAGCAAAGAACCGGGCAACTGCCCTGTTCACCGAGCGACGAGCGCGGTCAAGGGCCTGGAGGTTGATACCCCCCCTGTAAGCGTGACGCGGTATGATGTCCGACCATAGCAGCGTTGTGGCAGGCCACACATAATGCAAATAAGCTAGGTCGCTGCAAATCGCATATTTTAAAGAAAGGCCAGTGACCTGGCCTAGGTCATTGCCCCCAAGGTGCAGCACCAGGACATCAGGCGGTTCAGCATCCCTGATGGATAAAAGGAATGGCAACAGTTCCCGCCATAACATTCCATGCTTACCATACCACCTGATACATGCGGAGGCACGTAGTCCAAGCTGGGGTCCCCACTCTGTCGCCGCAGCGTACTGCGCTGCCCAGTGCACATAGCTATGGCCCACCATCCATACTGCCACCAGTGTGCGGGGACACACAGGGTCTGTAAGATAAAAAAAGACAGGACAGTGACTTATCTGGTACTCATACTTGAAGAGGGCGAACATATAATTCAAAACACTTCGATCCCCATCTCCCCATACGGCGTATATCAGCCTCAGAGTACCCAAATGCAGCCGCAGTAGAAGCAGCTCCTATTCTAAAAGAATGGGTGCCATAACGAGCCCCGGGGAGGCCAACACTGGACAGTGCCTTACCGGTCACCTTCCAAAATTGAAATTTAGTAAGGGGAGACCCATCTTGGTGGCAGAAAAATGGGCCAGGGTGCGTACCACGCACTGCAAGGAACTCTTGTAGGGCACCAACCGGACAGATGTCTGCAATGGAACATCGTAGCAGTCTAACACCACTGCCTACACCGTGCTGATCAACTTTTGAGGACCGTATCCTCAACTGAGCCCACTCATTGGAGACATAGACATCTTTGAGTTCCAGTGCCCTATGAGCCGCATCCACCTTAGACAGTAGCACCAACTCACTGATGCCGAGCGCTCCAAAAAAGGCCACCGTGGTAGCCGCATGAACCAGAGCTGCCTCATACCTGTCGAAACACAGGTCATGCCAGCCTCGTGCAAGGTGGGTAAGAACCCCTGGAGAAATAGGGTGGCGATTGTCCGGGCAGCGTCCACGTTCCCGTGTCCACCCCTCCAAAACATGTCGTATACGGAAATCATTCGTGTTGTCAGCAGAACCCCTCACTTTGGCCATGAATGCCAGTGCTGACAGCCTGGATGCTATGGTGCGGGGAGCTAGGCCCTGACTGTGTAGGTAGACCATAAATTGGAGAACGTGTGCAACTGGAATAGGCCACACCTCGGGCAACCGGAGTTGCGCACAATTTTTTTTAAATTGACTGAATGCATGGTGATACGCCTTACGCGTGCGGGGCGCCAGCGACATGCCGATCGCCCGGTTCACCTCTCCTTGCCAAACGTCCAAATCTCGTCCGGGAGTGGCGAGGGGAATTCCTCTGCGTCCGGAGCCAAGACGCGGAACCGGGGGATCTGCAGGCGGGATAAAGCATCAGCAATATCGTTATTAATACCTGGTACATGTCTGGCCCTGAAGAGCACATTGAGACGTAGGCTGCGCAACACGAACTGGCGAACTAACTCCATGACCTTGGGTGATTTAGAAGTCTGGGAATTGACGATGTCCACTACCGCAGCATTGTCACACCAGAAATGAACCACTGAATTGGCCCACTCCTCACCCCATAGCATCAAAGCTCCCAGTATCGGGAAGAACTCAAGGAATGTAAGATCGCGTAAACGATCCGTGCCCCACCATGCTGGAGGCCATTGGCCGTAGGCCCATCTCCCCTCAAAGTAAATCCCATATCCCAGGGACCCCGAGGCATCCGACTGAACCTGGAACCTAGGGGAAACCAAAAGGTCAGATCTCCAAAATGACACCCCGTTGAAGTCCCTCAGGAACTTAAGCCAAACCAACATGTCAGCCCTCATGCCCTTGTTCAGTCGGACCCTGTGATAGCGCCTGGATAGGCCAGTCATGGCATCGCATAAGCGCCGAGCAAAAGCTCTGCTAGGCATGACCACCCTGCAGGCGAAGTTAAGGTGACCATGGAGAACCTGGAGCTCACGAAGTGACACCTTGCGTTTGGCCAGTAAGGCCAAAATCAACGCAGTGATCCGGGTAACCTTATCCATAGGTAACCTGGATGCCTGCGAGACCGTGTCAATTTCAATACCCAGAAATGTGAGCTTAGTTGATGGGCCCTCTGTCTTTTCGGGCGCTAAAGGGACACCGAGTTCCTGCATTAGCGTCTGAAATGTATTGAGGAGACGCGTACACGTTGCCCAGCCCCGTTCACCCCCGAACAAGAAATCATCGAGGTAATGGGCTACAGACCGGGACCCAGACCTGCGAACAAAGGCCCACTGAAGGAAAGTGCTAAAACGTTCAAATGCTGAACAGGAAATAGAGCAGCCAAAAGGCATGGCTTTATCAACATAAAATTTCCCTTGGAATTTAAAACCCAATAACTCAAAGTCACCCGGGTGCACTGGCAACAAACGGAATGCCGACTTAATGTCACATTTGCCCAGAAGTGCACCCGGGCCACAAGAGCGCACCATGCGCAGGGCCTGGTCAAATGACGTATACCTGACAGAACAAAGGTCATCAGGAATGGCATCATTGACTGAATGGCCCACCGGGTATACCAGATGGTGAATTAAACGAAACTCCCTGGGGGTCTTTTTGGGAACCAACCCTAAAGGGGAAACCTTCAGATTGGGAAAGGGGGGCATAGGAAAGGGGCCAGCAACCCTACCTGCATTAACCTCCTTAGCGATACTTAGGGCAGCCACCTCCTCCCTACCCTTCAGGGAAAGTAAATTAGGAGCATCTTGGGGGCACCGCTCCCCTTTGAATGGGATATGAAAGCCCCGCTGGAAACCCTCGAGGAGATACCTAGCAACCTCCCTCCTCGGGTAAGTGGAGAGCCACCGCTCCAACATAGCTACGTTAACTGGGGAGGGGGCCTTTTGAGTGACCAGCTCCATCAGCGGCAGGTCTGCCCGCTCCTTGTCCACCTCTACCTCTGCCCCGTGACCCACCGGCTCGCGGACACGCAGTGGCGGCGTGGGGGCCAGCGCAAGAGGGACACTCATGTTTGTATCGGCACTGTTTTCTATTGCATACACCATTGGCCGAGAAACTCCAACACAGCAAGTGGGCAGGAACCCCCTGCCCCGCCAGCTGGCGGGGAGCCTGTGTTGGAGCAGCTCACTGGACCACATGGCCACAATGGTAGCTCTCCCCAGGCGCTGGGCGCGTGGGGCTCATGTATAAAAGCCACAATTTCTGACATGGCTCATCCCACCTCATCTCCGGGGGTAAGGGCACTCTCATTCTAAATTCCTCATCGTAAGCCAACCACGATGGGCCAGGAAAATCCACCATTGCCCTGTAAATATTGTCCAAATATTGGACCATAGGAATGGCCAGGTCAGGCCGAGCCCTAAGGTACACCGCCATATAAATGAGATATGCGGGTAACCAGTTGGCCCAGGTGCGTGGTGGCTTGCGACGGCGAGACAGCTCTTTGTCCTTCTCATCCTGCCCCTCTTTTCCCTCCTTGGTGGGTTCCCGGTTCAATAGGGAGAAAATATCGACGTACTCCCCCCGCCAAATCTTTTCCCTTGTGGCCTGGGCCAAATGATCCCCGAGGGGCAAGGAATACCCGGCCGTCGGCAATGCCGACACCGGCATAGTATTAACACGGGGGATCAGGAGAGGAGCCTGGACCGTCCCTGCGACACCCAGTGTAGCCCCGGGGGCAGAAACCCCCCCGCCCAATGTTATGCCAGTATGGGACCACGCTGCACCCGGGTAAGCTGGGAACTGCTGCCCACCCGCCCCGACATTACAAGGCCATGGCCACTGAAACCTATCCCCGGAAGTGGAGTGTGGTGTGGGGACATTAGCTTGAACCTGATACTCACTGGGTGCACCCCCGTGAGCCGCCCCCACTGGGGGTTCCGGCCCACGGCGGGTGTCGGAGCTCGCGACCGCAATCGAGCTCTGAGGACACATCCGACCACTACCTGTCTGCAGTTCATGATGTACGGGGAGCTGCGAGACCGCGGCGGGCACGGGCCTGCGCGCCTCGAGCAACTCAACCCAACTGGCTGCCTGCTGCAGAGTGGCGGCTGTCGTGGTAGCAGGCAGGCAAAAGGGGGCCCCAGATGGCAGTGAGACCCCCCCCCAATGGGGTTATTGGTGATCCCTAGGGATGCCTCTAGCGCGGCTAAGCGTACCAGTAATGCATCCACTGTCGCAGATCCACCTGCATAAAGGGGGCCAGGCGGGCCGGACGGCCCGCTGGGCAATGGTCCAGGGCCCCCGACTTGAGAGCCAGGTCCCGAGTAGGGCCATGCCCAAAACTCCGGCCCATGAGGGGCCGGGGGTAAGCCCTGCTATGCAACCGCACCAGGCCCTCCCCCGTGATCAAGGCCCATGGCCGGCAATTGCGGGCCGGGGGCCGAAGCCCCTGAAGGGCCAGTCTGAGGCTGGAGAGCCGCAGGCCATGGCCTAAGCTGCCCCATCCCACCGGTCCCGGTGGGTGCATCCGATAAGGGGTCCTGTTGCGGGTGCGCAGTCACGGTCCTCCGACCCAACTGCTGTCTCCCTTTCGGGCGAGCCTGAGTCGCCATAGCCTTCTTCTTAGGAGGCATAATGAAAAGCACGATCCCTTTCCAGGGATCAGCACCAGATGGCTGAAAAGCCGAAGATCGAGAAGCAAAATACCCGCTAAGGCTCTACAGCCCCTGTGGCTCTCAAAGAAACGAAGAGCGACGGAGAAAAACTTCTCCTCTCCGTCGCTTTTCCAAAATGGCAGCTCGGCTGCCTCGTGGCCATCCCTTTTATAGAGGGGTGGCCACGCCCCCTAACTCACCCGGATGTCTGAGTCCGGGTGGGGGGGGCACAAAGAACGCGGCGGCCATTTTGGCACCGCGCTTTCATTGCCTTTCTGGTATCAAAGGCATGGGTCCCAGAGAGCTGTGAGGACAATTGTTCCTATCTTCCTTTTGGCAGGAGATACTAAACACCTACCCTCTGACTGGAGAAGGTTGAGGGAGCTCCACTTCATAAATTCAGCCACTCACTAAATCAGAAAACACACCGATTATGAAGGATGCCCCTCACTTTGTTGGGTCGATCTTTGGAGTGAAAATTAGTTAGCTGTAAAACTTAGAAGACACTTTAAGGAACCATTTTGGGAAGTATAAAAGATAGTTTGACTTTGAGTTACTAACATGGACCGACTTAATATGAACAGGTTTTAGTTTAGCTCTGATTTATAGTCTGTTAAGGAAAGAGAGTTGGAACTCAACTGACACCCTGTCTAGATAGGCACTATGTACACTCTCTGGAGAGTATGGGATGGCTTTTGTTTTTCCAGGATCTAAACATGTTGAATACCAGAGCAGTCCCAGTCATTCCTAAGGTATAGCTCTTGAAGCTTAATTAGTACATTCTCAAATATTCCATTCTCAGTGCCTGTGGGTGCTGGGACCTTTTCAGCTGTCAAACATTGTTTCCACTATTGTAAAAATGCATATTGGATATTGAAATTAAACGCATCCCCTATTCCTTTGCAGAGGGGCAGGAAAAGTGTAGGTTTTTTCTCCTATCTGGTCACTGTTACACTGCAACAAAAGAATTAAAAAATCAATTCTCTACTTGAATAAAATTTGAGTGATCAACTTCCGTTGGACCCACCTGTGGTAGCAACTTCACAACCTATATTCACTGGAAGTTTCCTCTGGTGGAAGCCAGCTATGGCCCTGTTCCTTCATGTGTACATCCACAATCACAGGAAACACAGGTCTTACACAGAAATAGGCAGCAGCATCCCACCCTCCCATCACAGCTATGCAATGCTTGGCCCCAGTCAAAGAATTGTGCATGCCCCATTGCTTTGGGCCAATGCATGCTAATATTTTCTCAGGCTGCTGCAGGCAAAAATTTGACTGAGTAAAACTATCTTTGAGGGAAAGATTTTTACTAGCTCAAGCTCCTTTATCACAGGCATGAGCAGCAAAGGAAGACTGTACAACAGTGGATGAAAAGGTTGATTTTATTTAATCCTCAGTGGAAATTTTCCAGGAAAATACCTAAACCTATGCATGGAGTACACTGTTATTGCTTTCTTGTCCCGGGGAAGAAAAGGTTAACAGCCAATCAACTGGTTTGAAATAATAATGTGAAAGTGCATTGCTCAGACTATACACCTCTACACTGTGAATAGATAAGGCTTGGTTTACTACTGTCTCTCATTTAAAAAGAAGAGCAGGTAGAACATGAGCATTTCAGGCAAAAGAACTAGTCTGGGATCTTTGTTTCCTGATTTGCTAATTTTCCAAGTATGCCAGCAGAAGTGGTTTTCATGCAAATAGTGCATCCCACAAGAGCAGTCTAACATGGAACCTCTTTTAACCTGGCATTTTGAATCCATATTTATTTGTGTAATGTCCCATCCACTCCCTCTACTGCCACAGTGCAGGATAGTAGAAGGTCTTCAAGTGATTTCTACAGGGGCTTGAGTAGCATATTATGATATTGTTCAAAAACACTGGATAGATCAAGAATGCATTTTTCTCTGCCCCCATAGTTTAAGTGGAAGTCCCTTTCCTCTAAATACTAGGAAATACTGTCAAAAAGTAAATAATCTCCATACACAGAGGAATTTATTCCTCTGTCTTTCTCCTTAGATAGATGGCTTCACATTAAAAGAAGGCAAACTGAGAACAGTGATTAATATAGAGACACAGTAGGCAATCTCCTCTGAACATTTTCTCTGTATCTAGACTGATTGAATGATTGAAAGATATAACAGAATTAGCCCCCTCCATGCCAAAGAAAGGTGACCAGAAGGCCCAAATTGTGAATCATGCAAGCAGTTATCTTCATAGAAAGGTAACTCTAAGTAAGCTGTGGATAGCCAACTGACATATTTATTGTGCCATATTGGAAAACTTTTATTACTCAACCCTCCTGTCCTTCTGCTTGCAATTTAGGAATGACTGCACAATTAACTGAAATCCTTTTTCACAGTTATGCAAACATCACTACATTTGGGAACAAACTGCCATGAGTTACAAAATCTCTGTAGATTGTATCTGTTGTATGTTGAGTTGTGTGACTTGGTGTGCAACAGGTAAAGCCTACAGAGATTTCCAAAAATATGGAAATTCCCATGTAAATGTTATACTGTTTGTGTAACTGTGCAACAGGATTACAGCTTCTGTATATATGGATAACATGTCCAATCCTCACTATTTCTTTGGAACAGGCTCATCTCACTTTATCCAAATAGATTGTAGCTGGTAAAGTGCTATTAAAAGTCGATGCCAAATGACGGTTGACTTTAGGGAGCATGATATTTTTCTTTTTCTTTTTTTTAATACCAGTCAAACACTGTCTTTATTACAAGGTCTTTTTCACACATACATCAGAAGTGAAACACAATGGTACCTCATACAACTATTTAAATCTGTTCCATGGGGCTCGCTGTTGTATGAAACAATTGCTATACGATACATGCACCATATAGCGATTTTCCCTATGGGATGCATCGTACAATGATTTTTATTTTTTATTTTTTTGCTAAGTGGTTTTTCCCATTGAAAATTTATTGTACAATTTTTTTTCATTGGGAAAATTGTTATGTGGCACACCATTCCCCCCCCCAAAAAACCTAATTGTTATGCGATTTTGTTGCTATATGGGGCAATTGTTGTATGAGGTTCCACTGTACATCTATTGGCTTTTGAAAACCTGGGTTCTGTGTCCATGGGAAATCTGAAAATCAGATTCATGCTGTCATTGTTCTTTTTTCTTTTCTCTAATGACATGGTTTAATATTTTTAGTGGTTTAAACAATGTTATCATTCATGAACATAGTTAATTGATACTGGTAACAAATTGAGATGATGATGCATTTGCAATTTGTAAGGTTTGAAAACCTGAGCTGCAGGTATAATGTTTGCTATTCATATCATTTTTCCCTTTCAGCTACCCATCTATCCCCAAAATTTCCCCTGTTAACTGTGTTTCTTTTTAATATTTGCAACGTTAATATATTCTCAAATTTTCTTCTCCAGTGTTATCATTTTTGATCTCATTGATTCTTAATGAAATTCCATGAGACAATTGCAGATGGGCTGATTAGAAGAAAAATAGAGCTGTTCACCCAGCATGATGTCCTGATTCAAAAGAAATGTTTGCAATAACAAGAGATGTGGGGCTATGGGAAAACATCCTTTCAACCTAAAGCCAATTATTCCATCTGCAAATTTGCATCTACAACTAGGATCTCAAAAAATCATTTGAAAAAAGATAAACAAAGCAGGAAAATAATATAGCATTTCTGGCATTCCCAGATTGCACTAAACACACATACACCCAAACTAATAATTATTTGCCCAGTCGTTTTGGGTTGGCAACTTTGGGCCCTGGCCAAATCAGACTTCACAACAGTCAATGCTTGTTTGATTGGAATATGGTTGCATCCATGAGGACCACCAGCACCCAGGATGAGACAGTGTCGCTGGAGTCCTAGTTTGTAATTATCCAGTGGGCTACCTTCCTGCATGGGGTTCTCCAGAAATTAGAGTACCACATTGAAATAAATGTTTCTTGGAACTTATAAGATAAGGAAAGACTAATTCAGCAGAATTGATCCAGTAATTTAAAAGAGGAACTCTATCTAAAAACAGAAACACAGAAATTGGTTCAAAGTTTCATTGTGCCACAGTTTACCATCTTTACATCCCTAGCTATGTCATAATAATAAGAATGGCAGGCTTAAGTCCAAAATCATTGTAAACCATTGCTCTGGAAAACTTTGATTCCCTTGAGCATTTTCTTCTCCTTTGGAGTGGGATGACTTAAAAGTTGCCCAAATGTTGCCCAAAGAAATAAAGCCTGTAAACTCCAGTTGCTAAAATGCCATGAATAAAAAAAGCAAATGCTCAAAAATTAGTAGAGTGGATTTTGAGTTCATTTTGGGGCAAAATGCAACAGGGTGCATCAAGAATGAAATCTGATAAACCTAGTTTAACTATTTAGAACAGATTTTAATTGAGGGCATATGGCTACTTTTTGAACTAGCAAGTTTTGCTGATGTTTATGTTGTCAAATCAGATCTGACCCATGGTTACCTTTTCCGGGTTTTCTAGGTACAGGGTATTCAGAAGTGGTTTAGCAGAGCTTTAAAAAAAAAACCATAAATTGGACACCCTGCCACAACTGCTTCTGAAGATGTTGGGGCTTCATCCTTTGCTTTATCTCCACTCATCTTCTGCTTACCTTATAAAATGTGTCACTGAGAAGGTTATCAGCATTTTCAGACTCATTTTAAATTCCAGACCACAACATGGAAGCCACTTCCAGGCTTCTATCCATATATGAAATCTCTCTTCTCCTTTTCTCTAAAGCAGGAGTTCTCAACCTTTTAAAGCTGGGGGCCAGGTCACACTCCTTCAGACAGCTTCAGGGGCTGGATGGCCATCTTGCCCTTCCTCCACCACATGGCACTTTCTGGTGTGGGAGAAGCAGTGGGGGCCACATGAAAAGGTGCCATGGGCTGCATCCAGCTCACAGGCCGCAGGTTGAGAATCCCTGTTCTAAAGAATAGTAATAGGAATAGTGTTGGTAGAAGCAGTAATAGAAGCAGTAATGATGATGATGTTGTTGATGATGATGACAATGTTGATGATGGTGATGATGTTGTAGCATTATGTTGCAGTCATGCTACTGTTTGGATCCACCTTACCTTAGTGGCGTGGCTCTGCTATGGACTAAAATGAATATGATACAATGAATAATATTAATGTGTATTAATTATCAATTAATACCACATCTTGATATTTATCTCATTGACATTATATTAAATATTTCCTGTAAGTCAGCTAAGAAGCAAACTTTCATACAATCCTTTCCTTTCTGCCATCTTTAGATGATCTGCCTTTATGGTTAAAGTTTAGTGATGAATGACTTTTATTCTCCTACCCTATCCCAAGTTCACATGTGTTGTCTTGTTTCTGCAGAATGTAATTGTAGCCGCACTGGCTCAGTCCGTGATCGCTGTAATGAAAAAGGAATTTGTGAGTGTAAGCAGGGAACAACAGGGCCTAAGTGTGATAAGTGTCTGCGAGGATATTACTGGCACAACCAGGGTTGTCAATGTAAGTAATTGCCCTACTTCACCCTCTTCTTCCCTCTGACACTTGCTGCCTGTACTCGTCTGTGCTGGCATGTACAACCCTGAAGAGCAGTGCTGCCTTTTAAAAAGAACACCCTTCTTCTGACAAGTTTCCAAACTTCCATGTGCTTGAAGCCTAATGACAGCCTTCAAACGAAGGCAGCCAATTGGTGATGCAATCCACTTGTTTCAATCTGCTGCATACTCCCTGTGCCACGCCTTTCAGCTAATGCTTGGAGAAACCTTTAATGAAAGCAACTCACATCTGTGTCTTGCCAGCTGTAATAATTTAAATTATGGTGAGACATACCACCACCAATGCCCAGGTTTTCCAATGCATGCTGAAAAGCTTAAAGGTGATGCAAAATTATGCATGTGATTTATTTGTTTTTTACTTTGCACTGCTCTTTCCTGGGCACTGGAAATTTGAATTCATAAATTTTACAGAAATAGCTTTGTCTCTCTGTAAAACCACACTATGGGTGTACTGGTTCGCTGTGCATTGTTTTCAGCAAATATGACCCGACACCTAGACTGAAATACGAAAGCATTAGTGTGCAATCTATGAAAAAAATCTATATAAGGGATTATTCTTTTGACTGTTCTAGATAACATAATTCTGATTGTTCACTGTGGAAACTGGAGGTCTCCTGGGGAAAGTGTCATCAACCAAAGGTTACATACTAAGCCATACCCCCAATGCAGATGTAACATTTCCTAGTCCCTCAACCATAATTAGCATTCTGTCTGCATGAAAATTCATGCAAAGTTTGGTTAGCATTAAATATAACTTTTAAAGAAATGTTTGGAAGCAGATTTGTAAATGCTAATCAGTAGCTATGGTTGCTGTTGACCTTGTGATACCTAATTTTAACCAAGACAAGTGTTGAAAAGGAGAGGGAGCAGACAGAACTCAAAGAAAACTCTCAGTGTTATAACCATGGTTAAGAGAATGGGAAATGCTACTTATATGCTAGACTAATATGTTATGCTTTGCAGGTACTTAATGATTTCAGTACTGTACTTTTGTATTACAAAGTAGGCAGCAAACAAAGCAACAAAAAATAGCGAGAACTTAATTGGGAAATAAAAACAAGCATGAACTGTCCGGTAGGTAAAATGCAATTATCCAATTAGCATTAGTATGCTTCCATAGGTTTGCAGTAGATGTCTCTGGAGCAGAGTGAGCTATTCAGAACAAATATTTCCTGGAATAAAATATATCAAATACTCTATTCTCAGGAACTTATTTTGATTTCACGTGCTTATTATCTGGCTCTGTGTGTTTTATGCAAATATATTTCTATTTGTGAACTGGTTATAGTCTTTCTCCACAATTAATGTTTGCTGTGTAGTCTTCATGTGCATTTGCTTTGTTTTCTAGGATGCATGCCAATTCCATTGCATCTTTTGTACTTAGGATCCACCCCCAATCTGCCATGGTATACCAAATATTCTTTCCTGTGCCAGTTCCAGGATTTAGACCAATAGTGTTCTTAATTAGGAAGAGCATTATTAGTAAACAAGAAGGTCTCTTAAGCTTTCTCTGGCTGTCTCCAGCGCTCAGAGAAAAAGAGGGGAGGCGGATTGTCAAGCATAGATGTGCTATATTTAATAGCTATAAACTGCTAACCAAGAAGCTCCCTGTTCAAATCTCATTTGTACTGTAACACCACTTCATGGCCTTAGCTACTATGCTGCCTTTCATGTTCTTTTACAGAAATATTTTTTTAAAAAAAATATCATCATGGTTTTGCAGAAATTTATCATGAAAATGTCCTGCAGTAATTTGCTTTGAAGGTAGGGACATGATGTTGCTTTGATGAATAATAATAATGATGCCCTTGCTCAAGCAAATGGCTATAGTCTTTATAAGATTTAACAAATACTGTATTGTATGTTGTTGCATATGTTTCTAATTTTGTAGCATGCCCCATATATACAGATATGACATAAATCAGTCCTAGAAAATATGCCTCCACTGTTTCTGTATTTCATGTTTTTCTTAAGCATATTAATGAAAAGCATAACAAAGAGCCAACAAGCTTAACAAGCATAACAAAGAGCCAACACTATATCTTATGTATGTGAAGAAAAATAGGGGGAAAGCCATGAATTGTGATAGAAGAGCCAATAGTAGAGTACATGAGAGAGAACCCATGCTCAATCTCTGGAACTTTCAAGGAGGAATGGGAAAGATGCCATTTACAAACTCTAGAAACCTAGTGCCAGCCACTACAGGCAATCCTTAAATTGGATTGGCAGGGCATCAAACAAAAAATTAAGTCTCGGTAACAACATCATTTTACATAATGCTACCCTGCCAAACCAAGACAACTTAAGCTTTTTATACTGCTGTATTTTATCTTTGATTTCTTTCTTCTTTTTGTTTTTCATAATTCAATCTCATAAATTCATCAGATTTATTCAATATATTTATCCCCAAATATTTCAAACTATCTCTAACCTGTATATTATAGTTATCCTTTATTTTTTCTGTTTTTCTTTATCTATATTACAAAATATCATTTCAGATTTTTCCCAATTTATTTTTAAACCTGTCATTTCTGCAAAATCCTTCAAATGTATTTGTATCCTCTCTAATAACTTCATAGGATGTTTCATAATTACCAACATATTGTCTGCATATAAACTTATTTTATTACCTTCTACTCCTTCAATATTTTTATCCTCTCTTATGGCACTCACCAGCAATTCCATCGCCATAATGAACAATACTGGTGATAATGGACAACCCTGCCTAGTACCCGCTTCAAGCTTTATATCCTCCATTACCTCCATAAAAACATCATTTTCCCCGACCCTGGTGGAACCATATTGATATAATTGTTCAATAGTTCTTCTAAACTTATTCCCAAAACCATAACATTTAATTAACTCATTAATTGTTTCCCATTGAAGTTAATCAAATGCCTTAAAATATCAAATGATAAAAATTCAACTTTCTCTTTGTTTTGACCTGCAATATCTATAAAATCCAAGGCTCTCCTTGTCAGGTCCTCCATATGTCTTCCTTTCAAAAAAAACACTTGATCTTTGTTTATGTAGTTGTCTATAAAGCTATTTAATCTATTTGCCTATATTGCTGTAAATATTTTAGTGTCTTGATTTATTAAAGAAATAGGTCTATATGCATCTACTTTTTCTAAATCTTTTCCAGGTTTTGGTATCAAAACAATTATGGGTTTATACCTGTCCATTGGTTTTGACATTCGATGAAAACATGTGTGTTTTGGTTCCACCTACCTGAATGTAGTCATGAATTTTCTGGCCTGCTTGTTTGAGCAAAAAAGCACTTTTCTGGGTTTACACAGTTTGTTTCCATTGAGGATATTACTTAGAGAGTTAGGGCAGTGATCACACAGCTGTTCAACTGCTGCTTATGAAGGTTAATGGCACAATAGCATTGCAGGCGCACCCACCCAAATAAAGACTCAGACACCGGTATTGGATTAAAGTCATTGGGACACTTTTATTGAATAATGCCCTAGTCCGAATTATCACTTTCAATTGGTGTATCATCCAATTGTAATTCTTTAAGGCAAGCAGGCCGCAGTAGCACTGGTAAGGTTCCACCCAAAATGCCAATGGCTATTGGCTACATGTATCAATTTGTATCAATTTGTTTGTTGACACAAACAAATTGTTGACCGAAGTCAATATACTATCTACTGACCCCACCCTATGACGTGTATCCATCCAAATATCAAGGTGATGCAGGCTGTGAAGTTCATAGCATCACCCCTTTCATGGTTCGCCCTTGACCGGCCAACCCTGTTTCTCCTGTACCTATCTATGTGTTGGCCAGTCAATTGTGAACCTGCCAGATACCTATGGGTCATAAATCTTTACCTTACCAGTGCTACCCGCCACACGGGGAGGCGTCCATGATGACTCACCGCCCACCCATCCCCAGACTGACAGTTCGGTCGCCAGGCCCGCTTGCACGTCCTCCAGAAACAGGTTCATACCACTGGCCGACAGGTGGACCCCATCTCCTGCATACAGGCTAAAATCCTGCAACCCTATCCCCGGGTATCGAATGGCTGTCCCCAAGCCATTCTCAACAAGAAACCGGGCAACAGCCCTGTTCACTGACTGCCGGGCACGGTCCAAACCACGGAGATCCATGCCTCCTCTATAACAGTGTCTCGGCACGATGTCAGACCATAGCAACCGTGTGTACGGCCATAAATGATGTAGAAATGCCAGGTCACTGCACACCGACATTTTTAAGGAAAGGCCAGTGATCTGTGCGAGATCATTGCCGCCGAGGTGCAGAATCAGAACATCAGGGGGTCCAGCATCCCTGATAGACATCAGGAATGGCAACAGTTCCCGCCATCTCATGCCGTGCATACCATATCACCGCGTATGTGCGGATACACGCAGCCCGAGATGGGGACCCCACTCCGACAGTGCAGCATACAGTGCCGCCCAATGCACATAACTATGGCACACCAGCCCCACTGCCACTGGTGTGCGTAGACACACAGGGTCTGTAAAAGAAGGAGAAGGAATTAAGGACATAACTAGGTACTCATACAGTGAGGGGACGTACATATAAGGAAAAACGCGTGGACCCCCTGCCTGCCCATCCAACATATATCAGCCTCAGAGTACCAAAAACGCAGCCGCAGTCGATGCGGCACCTATCCTGAATGAATGGGTGCCATAACGAGCCCCAGCGAGGCCTACTGTGAAGTGCCGTACCGGTCACCCTCCAGAACTGAAATTTGGTAATGGGAGACCCATCCTGGTGGCAGAACAACGGGCCAGGGCGGATACCATGCACTGCCAAAATTGCATGTAGGGCACCAAGCGGACAGATGTCAGCAAATGTACATCGTAGCAGTCTAACACCACTGCCTACTCCATGCTGATCGGCCTTTGAGGAACGAATCCTCAACTGAGCCCACTCCTGGTTGATAGACACATCTTTGAGTTCCAGTGCCCTACAAGACATGTCCCCCTTTGACAATGGGACCAGCTCGCTGATTCTCAGAGCTCCAAAGAAAGCTACGGTGGTAGCTGCATGAAAAAGAGACTCCTCATACCTATCGTAACACAGTCTATGCCAACCTCGTGCAAGGTGGGTCAGAATACCTGGTGAAACAGGGTGACGTGTGCCCAGGCGGCATCCACGTTCACGTGTCCACCCTTCCAATACACTGCGTATGCGGAAGTCACTCACCCAGTCAGTAAAGCCCCGTGCCCTGGCCAAGAATGTCAAGGCAGAAAGCCTGGTGGCGATGGTGCGTGGGGCCAACCCCTGATCATGAAGGTGCACCATATACTGTAAAACCTGGTCGACCGGTATCGGCCACATTTCAGGCAACTGCCCTTGCCTACAAAAAGTCCTAAATAGAAGGAGTGTATGCTGATATGCCTTACGCGTGCGAGGTGCCAAAGACACGCCGATCGCCCGATTCACCTCTCCTCGCCGAATGTCCATATCTCAGCTGGGAGTGGAGAGGGAAGTTCCTCTGCATCTGGAGCCAAGGCACGGAACTGGGAGATCTGCATGCGGGATAAAGCATCAGCAATACCATCATTAATGCCTAGCACATGTTTGCCCCTGAAGAGCACATTAAGGTGCAAGGACTTAAGAACAAATTGGCGAACTAAGGCCATAACTCTGGGGGATTTAAACGTTTGGGCATTGACAATGTGCACTACCGCAGCATTGCCACACCAAATGTTAACCACCGAATTAGGCCACCTGTCCCCCCAGAGCATATGGGCCCCCCAAAATTGGAAAAAACTCCAGGAACGTAAGATCGCATAAGTGATCCGTGCCCTGCCATGCCTGAGGCCATTGACCCCAGGCCCACTGTCCTTCAAAATAAATCCCGTAGCCCAGGGAGCCGGAGGCATCCAACTGTACTTGAAACTGGGGGCTGACCATAAGCTCACATATCCAGGAGGATACGCCATTAAAGTCCATTAGGAATGTGAGCCAAACCGAAAGGTCTGCTCATAAACCCCTAGTCAGCCATACACTGTGTTGTCGTTTAGAAAGGCACACCATAGCGTCACACAGACGCCTGGCGAAGGCTCTGCCTGGTGTCACCACTCTGCAGGCGAAGTTGAGGTGGCCGTAAAATGCCTGAAACTCCCGGAGAGACACCTTACACTTTGCAAACATTGCCAAAATCGCATCAGAGATCCGCCCTCCCGACCGACAATTCGGTCACCAGGGCCGCTTGTACGTCATTCAAAAGAGGTGTATCCTCTTGCTGACAGGTGAACCCCATCTCAAGAATACAGGCTAAAATCCTGTAACCCTATCCCCTTATGACAAATGGCTGTCCCCCAAGCCATTCTCGATAAGGAACCATGCAACAGCCCTGTTCACTGACCGCCGGGCACGGTCCAACCATGGGGGTCAATGCCTCCCTTATAATAGTGCCTCGGCACGATGTCTGCCCATAGCAACCGTGTGTACAGCCATAAATGGCAAAGAATGCCAGGTCATTGCACTCAGAATTCTTTAAGTCCAGGCCGGTGATCTGTGCAAGATCATTGCCTCCGAGGTGCAGAATTAAAACATCTGATGGTCCAGCATCCCCAATGGACATCAGGAATGGCAACACCTCATGCCATGCACACCTCATGCCATGCACACCGGTTGCACGTAGCCCGAGATGGGGTCCCCACTCTGACGAAGCAGCGTACTGTGCCGCCCAGTGCACATAAATTGTGGCCCACCAGCCACACTGCACCGGTGTGTGGAAACACTCAGGGTCTGTAAGAGAAGGAGAGAGAATTGAGGGCATAACAAGGCACTCATGCAGTGAGGGGACGAACCGACGGAGAAAAGGCGCAAATCCCCACCTGCCCATGGGACGTATGTCAGGCTCAGAGTACCCAAATTCAGCCACAGTTGATGCGGCGCCTATCCGGAATGAATGGGTACCAATTGTAATTTGGTAAGGGGAGACCCATCTTGGTAGCAGAACAACAGGCCAGGGCGTGAACCACGCGCTGCCACAAACGCATGTGGGGCACCAACCGGACAGATGGCAGCACCAGTGTTATGAGCTAGTGTCACGGTATGCTGATTTGACCAGGATACTCACTCGGTGCACCCCCATGGGCCGCCCCCACTGGGGGTTCTGTCCCACGGTGGGCATCGGAGCCCGCAATGGCCATCGAGCTCTGTGTCCCGGTGCATCCATGCCAAGCAGGATCGGTTCCCGGTGGAATGCCCTGCTGTAATGGCCTGATGGGGAGCTGCGAGGCACCAGCCTGCGCTGGCCAGATGGCCTACAGCACCTCAACCCTGTTGGCGGCCCACTGCGCGGCCGTGGCTGGCATGTGGGCCAGAGCTGAAGAGCTGCCAAGCCCACCATCCGAAGGTGGTGGAGCAATTCCTATAGATGGCTCGAGTGCTGATATGCGGGCAAGGAGAGCTACCACAGCGTCAGACCCACCAGAATATGGTGGGCCGGATGGGCTGGACGGCAATTGATGAGCGGGCAATTGATGAGCGGGCGGAGGGATAAAACCGTGTGGCAATCCCTGGCCAGAATAGGGCCATGCCCAATAATCCGGCCCATGAGGGGCCGGTGGAATGGTGAGGCGCAATTCCGCGCCGCGCCCAAATGGGCCGCTATGCCCCATGGCAGGCAAAGGTGCAACAGGGGTAGAAACCCCAGGGGAACAGGCCTGCGCCGCCCCCGCCCGAGTCTTCCGACTGGGTGGGTAGGCAGAGGCCTGGCCACCCTCATTGGTGGCAGTGAAGATTGTAACCCTGCCACCCCCTTGTGGGGCAGCCGCCCGAGCCCTCCGGCCCGGTGGTTGCCCCAAAGAGGTTGAGGGGGTGGGACGAGCCCTCCCCCTAGGTCACGGCCTAGGGGCCGCCTGAGATTTGCGCTTGGGTGCCATAGCCACCCAAGCGGTGCAGCACTGATCGGAGGAGAGGTATCCTCCAATCAGAATTGTAAAAAGAGAAGCAGGAGGGAGCAGCGTCAGAGAAAACTTCTCCGCTCCGTCGCTTCTCTTTAAAATGGCAGCGAGGCTGCCTCGTGGCCACCCCTTTTATAGAGGGGTGGCCACGCCCCCTAACTGACCCGGATGTCTGAGTCCGTTTGGGGGGCCCCCGCAAAGTGCGCAGCGGCCATTTTGGCACCGCGCTTGCATTCACTCATACACTCATCCAGTTCACTTCTTTCTACAACACACTCAGCTAAATAGTTGTAAGTGCAGTATTGGTAGCATCACCCAGTCAGAATTTGATATAATTTTACAAAGCATGATTGGTGCAAGTGGTCAGCTGATGGGTTGGCTGGTTTTATATAAAAGAAACAGGGCTAGAAAAAAGTAGAAAACAGCTAGAGACAGATCAAATTATGAAATCTGCCCTAGAATTATCTCTTCTCAGAGCCTTGGGGGTTACTATAGCACTGTGTCGGACATTGTTTTTATAGTACCTTGAAGGATAATGTCACTTGTTCAATGGATCATTCTTTGCAATCTAAGCTAAACATCTGCTTTCGGGTGAAGTGCACAACACCATCTTGCCTGTTTCCAAGGAAGAATCAATGACCAGCCCAGCTGGCTTTTGTACATTAAAAGAGAAGGAGTACTATCCTATACTTGGCCTTAGGCAGCAACATATCTTAAACTAACCTTGTGGCTTGATTCAAATAAAAGTGTGTGCATGCCTTCTAAATACATTGGAAGTTTATGCATATATAGCCATGTGCAACTGCAATGGGATGATGGGTTTAAACTATATTATGTCATTTTCTTTTGATATTAAAATATTGTTTTGTCTTTATTCATGTTTATATTTCTATTAGTCAATGACTATTGCTGACATTAAACTACAGCATGCACACAGAAAAAATGAATCACATTAGTGCAATCTCAGTGGTATAGTTTCAAAGGAAGCTGGAGAAGGATCACAGACAGACCTGGTGGGCTAAAATCTGAGTTGGTTCTCCCCCTCCTCATATGTAGAAACATCATATATGTTTTAATGTGTAGAAACTTTGAAAACAGCATGAATTTAAGGGTGTCATCCTCTGTCTTCTGTTGTTCAATCCAGTGTTCCTTTGCCTATTAGACTTCTTTTCATGTCCACATCATTTATTTCTCAAGGAAATTTATTATTGTAGCCCAGAAAATTACAAGACTAGCAACAGCAGCTACATCTCTCTGCTGTACCATAAAGATTCCCTGAAGATTTCTTACATGAGCATGCAAAGCACATACTTGAGATAAATCCCTGTGGCAGCTGAATCTGAGCCATTAGGATAAAGAGTGGGACATGCAGCATACACCAAGTTAATGAAGAGAGGACCAGAGAGATTGGTGTTTCGAGGGCCAGTGAAGGGGAGAATTTGTCTCCTTTCAGGGTAGAAAATTAACAACAGTGAGAAAAAATGGGAGTGTGCTGGGGTTCCTGCAAGGTGTGCATTATAATTAGTTCTGTGTGTGATGGTGTACAGGCTGTACATGTAAGTAGCATTTTTATGTAGAAAAGTTAAGAGTTACACTAATGCCATGCAACTTTAGATCTGGTCTTCTGAGCAGACCAAGGCATCCATTCTCATTTGCCTATGGAAAGAGCCAGGTGTCAATGGGTCATGTGACTATGGGGGGGGAGAGAACAGCTCCAGCCTTACTTTACCAAGAGTTACCTATTGTTTTAGTAGTACTGTATTTGAGACTTAAGTCTGCTGGCTTAGATCCAAGAAGAGCTTTATGGCAAGAACAAACATTTTTGAGGGTACACAAGAACAAAACCAATTTAAAAGATGGAGGAAGGAGCTGATTGGACAAGGAACAACATTAAAGGAGGATATAGCTGAGGAACCCAACCTCCCCTATATCACTTGGAGGACCCTGAATAGGCTGAACATTGGAGTCCCTAAATGCAAGACCAACATGCTCAAGTGGGGGCTGCTGGCGGACAACACACTGTGTGAATGTGGAGAGCTACAGAATCTTGATCATTTACTGGTCTGCCAATTACTGCCAGAAACATGCACTAATGAGGACTTAAGTTTGGCCAATGATACAGTCAAGAAAGTGTTTTCATTTTGGGGGTCCAGGGTTTGTTTAGGACACGAAAGAAGAAGAAGTAAAACCTTTAAAAAAATCTGCTTTGGGAGAGTTCCAAAGACAAATCCGCCCAAAAGCCATTGTTGGCCATGTTAAAGGCACTGAACTGAGAGATCATAGATCCAGATCCAGCATTTACTAGCCCAGTTCTCACAGTCACCACTCAAGAACAGCTGTTTTGTTATGTGATGTGAAATTGCATCTAACGTATAGTGGTTCTAATTGGGTTTTCAAGGCAAGTATCTGAGGTATGATTTTTACCATTGTTAACTATTTCCTGGGAAAATTTCCATGGCCAAACAAAGATTTGAAACCAAGTTTCCTAAATCTTAACCGATCCCTCTGTCTACATTGGCTCACATAACAGCTGCAGTCGTACCTAATATATAGGTACAATCACATCAAACCACTTCAGTCCCAATTAAGGTAAATTGGGGAGACATGGAACACAGCTGGTCTGAACTGTTGGGGAACCCAGCGACCCCATGTTGAAAATTCTCTTTTAACTACACAATATATATATTTTTTATCTTGCTTCAAACAGCTTAGAAAAGGTGTTAACCACTGAATCTTATTTCCTTTATGGGTTGTTTCTTTTGATCTGGAAGTTACTGAGGAATTAATATTACACTTAGGAATTATTGCTACAAATCATTTGAGAACCTAAATTGTGTGCCTGTGTGGTTCTTCTAACTAGTGTTATGAATAATAACATGACTTCATGTTTTAATTAAATTTCAGTCCTTGTGAAATATACCTCTCTCTTTTTTAAAGGACCTAGCTTACTTGACCAAACATTAGTTTGATAAAAGTTATTTTTTTAAAAAAATCAGCATAGAAAATGGCTTGTTTAGGCAGTTCTACCCAGGTTCTGGTTTTCTGACCCAGATCAGTGAGAAAGTAGTCACAGAAGATGTTTTCATACAGCATCTGACAAATCGTGACAATACAGTCCACATTAAACTCAGCATTGTAGAAATGTGAGGATGCCCTGAAGCTGTGCTTGTGAATCTGTTAAGAGATGAATGCCCTTAAGACTTCTGAGTGAAGATAAACCTAATGGAGTTATTATATATCGGTCTACTGCCAGCCTGTGCATGAAGTGGGTCGATCCTTTTACTGATCTAGTAAGGCTGTTCTTACCAAATTTATGTTAATTGCTAACTGCACTTCCATATTATCTCCTCTTCATCATCCTTTTGCTGCAATCAGTTCAAGTATAATGTCATGCCACCTATGAGATAATGGAATGTACCATGACAATATATTAATCAGATAACTGCATCATTGGACTAAAAGCAAAGAGATATTAATCTGAGATTTATTTAGCCAGGTATCTAAGAAAAGAGACCTGCTCAGGCATTGCCTTTCCTTGGAAGATTGTTGACTTCTCTATATATGTAATCTGTAACAGCAGGAGTGCCTCTATCCTTTACGTGCCTTCTTTATTTTAAAAAGAAATTTGAAGTAGGTTGTGCCATACTGAAGAAAAGTTGTCATTCTCCTAGGCAGAAAGTCCTAGGTTAAATGTGTGGTATCATCCATTAAAATATCAGGACTGGGGAAAGATACTTCTCTAGTCTAGTCCCTGGAATGTAGTTTAATTCTGAATTTTCTTTACTGTGCTTCAGCATAAATTAATATGAATCACTCTTGCCATTTAATTTTGGTATTGTCCTATGTTCACGTGCAATTCCACCCCAGTAAAAGACTCTGGGATTTGAACCAGAAATGAGTAGGTTCTAGGTTGGAACAATAACCATGGTTGTGTCTTTATTTATTTATTTGGATAATTTACATCCCACTTTTCTAACACAGGTGCCACAGAGAAAGTGTATATTCTCAAGTCCCTCCTAGATGTTGAAGGCATCATCATATTCTATTATTAGAAGGAAATTTAGGGGTGCTTGAATTGTCTGGATCTGGTGCAGCATTATATGCTTTTGTGTGACCAACAACACAAAATAGCTCTACAAGAGTTGATGAACAAAGTAAAATAAAGCCTCCACCTTAACATTTTGCATGTATTCAGGTGATTGCTATGCTATTAACCTTGCCATGAAATTTTTTTCCTGAACTTTGGGAAATATCCCCATGAGCTACCATGGGAGTTAGTCTACATTACATACAAACCTACACACTGGCTGCTTCTCCCAAGTAGGGTACCCCTTGCTGCCGATGGAATGCATACCTGTCAACCTTCCCGGACTGGCTGGGATTTCCCGTTTTTCAGCACTAATTTGCGCCATTTCCCGCCCGGAGCTGCCAAAACCCTGGAATTTGGCAGCAGGGGGAAAGAGGTACTGCGCATCCCTTCTGCGCAAGTCGCCTTCTACACATGCGTAGAAGGCTTTTATGCTTGTGTAGAATCCTTTTACACTTGCGTAGAACCCTTCTACGCATGCGTATGAGGTGACTTGCGCAGAACCGTTCTGCACAGGTCCCGGATTGTCTGGAGCCGTGGTTGACAGGTATGTGGAATGTAGATACCAAGATAATGCAAAGTCTTCTACCATTGTACAATGGAACAATAGAGGTGGGATTCAGAGAAATGCATGACAATGTGATGTTCACATCATTGTTATCTACTGGTGATGATAAAATTGAGTCCTCACTCCAACACCTATAGTGAAACTGGAGGTATGAAATCAACCATTCCCTGGTGATTCCATGAACATCTCTCAGTATTCATGGTTTCAGTTATCTACAGGTCTAAAAAAATCAATAAAAACCCAGAACTGAATAATAAATATGTATTTCTATGTAGCAGTACCATAGCTGGCCACTAGAGGCCACTGTCTGCAATGTAAAATATGGGGTTCACTCTACAGTATCTGTGTTTTCATGTATCCATGGTAGGCAACCTGTATAATTGTGTGCCATCAAGTCAATTCTGATTTATAGCAACTTTTTCACAGTTTTCCAGGTAGAGAATACATAGAAGTGGTTTACTGTTTGCTTCTTCTGGGGGCACTCTGCATGCCAAGATACTGCCAGCTTTTCCAGCAAGAATTACTGACCATTGAAAGTTCTGTGCCATATTACATTTTTGGTAGAACTGTTTGTCTAACATCGCTGGCAAAAATATTAGCTCCCTAAATTATTTTTCATTTTTGTGAGAATTGCTTGATTAGCCTAAAGTCTGGGGAGAAAGGTAAATCATATCTTGGTTTATCAGCTGCTTTTGTCAAAGTTAGACAAGAGCTGTTGACAATTAGTAGCATGCACCCATTAAGAAATGTATAACATGTTAAACAAGTAGCCTATTCATTTCCTTCAGTCAGAGCAATGCTTAAGTGTTTAATACTTGCTGGTGTGGGAATAAATAATTGAATACAGGATGTAATAATCACTTAGAAACAACTGGCTATGAGCATCTGAAGTGAATTTAGAAAGAAAGAGACAGAAATGTCTGTTAGGTGCAAGAAAGTAAAATACCACTTGATAGCAATTGCCATTTTTGTCTATGATGACAATTCTGCTGAAGCGAAACCTCATAATGTTGCTAATTGAAATGAATTATTCATTGCTGATTTGAGCAAGTGCAGGCTAGGCTACAGGGAAATGACAGGTGCATAGGCCTCATCTTAGACACAGACATTATTTCCCTTCTGGAGCTGATCTGGGGTTCATAACTTCTGCGTGAATCTCTTGCTCCAGTGTTTTTGGACCAAGGAAGTGGAATGATGGCAGCATATAAACCCAGTACTGGTAAAGAAGCAGACCTCAGAAGGGACTAGATAAAACCCTGCTTTAAGATTTTAAATTGTAAAAAGGGAGACCATTGACATGTTACTGCTTGGCTGCATCAGACTAGACTAGGCGAGACAACCTCCAGTGGTCCAAGGGCTTCATAAGCTCATCTCCAGCCTGTGGAAGAGTAGACCTGCTTCTCCATCTTTCGTGTTCAGGAAATGAAGAAGCAGACAAGTGAAGTAGTGAAATTCAGCTCTTTATTAGTGGGGTTTGAAAACAGTTTGGATGGGGCAAAACTCAGACTTATATACACTATAAACAGTAACTATACTACAACAAGCCCATTGGCTAACAGAGTGTGCACATTTTTTGATCCAATTATTTGCATAAGAATAGATACATGAGAAAAGATACATTCCGCTCCTGTCAGAAAACACAGTTAACATATGTAACATTCTTCCCCCCTAGGTAAAAACAAAATCCTTTAACCAGGATGATGGTCTAGTTTCCCTTCTGGGTTGGACGCTTGGCTGAGCCAGCTTAGGGGCTCATAGGATGGGCGACCAGACTGGAGTGAGGGATTGACTAGAGAGGGAGGATTGTAAACCCAAATTAAAGCCCCGTTTGTCAGATGGAGGAGCAGAGGATCGCTCAAAACCAAAATCTAATTCGGTGGATGAATAAGACAACTCAGGGTCCCTCCTGTGAGTACTAAGAGTGGAGGGCAACTCTGAACAATAGTGGTCATCATCAATAAAGGAATTCAGAGTGCTAAGCTGGGACAGTGTAGGGGTACACCTGGCCGGAATAGGAGAGGTTTCCACAAATTCCCCTTGAAATCAGTTCCTAGAAGACACTTCTGGGTCAATGTTGGCTGCCTGCTGATTATTACCTCTGCCCCCTGGGTTTAAACGGGTGGGGACCAACCCTAGCATTGAGTGTCTGTATTCGTCTTGTGGTCCAGTACTCTGGGTCTCAATTGATCCGTGTGCCTCCTCCAGATCAGACCAGTGGCTGTTTCAATTTTGTAAGAAACAAGACCAGTTTGATTGATCACAAACCCAGGCACCCACATAGAGCCACCAGCTGCATAATTGCGGCAATGTACAGGGTCTCCAGACAAGAAACCCTTCTGGTGTTGGATTGCTATATTTGTGCCTTTGTCCTCTACCCTAGAGGGATCCAATCTGTCCAGCAAGGATGACAGTTTCCTTCGCTGGAGCAATTCAGCAGGGGACAGCCCTGAGGCAAGGGGGGTGAGCCTATATGTGAAAAGAAACTGGCATCACTGGAGCTCCAAATCCCCTTCATGCATATGCCGAAGCGCGTCATTAGTTGTGCGCACCTGCCGCTCTACCTGGCCATTGGTGGCTGGGTGGAATGGGGTGGCAATTATGTAGCTAATTGCATTCCTTCCCATGAAGGATTGGAATTCTGCAGATGTGAATGTGGACATGTTGTCGGACACCAGCACATCTGGAAATCCAAATGCCGCAAACAGCCATCTTAGGTGCATTATCGTGGTGGCTGAAGTGGTATTAGGAACCCTAATCACTTCCAGCCACTTAGTGAATGAATCCACAACCAACAAAAATAGGGCACCCCTTAATGGACCTGCAAAATCTATGTGCAACCTGGACCACGGGGCCCGAGCAAAATCCCATTCCCGAGAGAGAAGGTGGGATTGCTCTGGGCAAGAGGATTGACAACTGGCACAAGTGCCGACCATTTGTTCTATGTCTTGGTCGAGTTGAGGCCACCAAACGTAGCTATGGGCAAGGGCTTTGAAACGGACAATTCCCGGGTGACTTGTGTGAAGTCGATGTAAAACCTTTTTCCTGAGAGTGACAGGAATGACCACCCGCTGGCCCCATAGAAGGCAACCTCGTTCAACTGACAGTTCCAAATGCTTGCGGTGGAATGTTCTGAATTCCTTGGCTAGAGGAGAGACAGGCCAGCCTTTTTGTACCCAAGACATTACTTTAGTCAATGTTACATCCTTGGCTGTAGCCTTGGCTATATCTGAGGGAATGACTGGGGGTGAGTTGAAAGCCTCCATCATAAGGACCTGGTGGTCGCTTTCGATCTCGCAATCGGCTTCCCCAACCCCTGGCAGTGGAGAACGTGACAGGGGATCAGCGTGGCTGATGTTCTTGCCAGGCCTGTGCACCAAAGTAAAATCGTATGCATCTAGGAAAATTGCCCAACGCAACATCCTTGGGGACAGAATTTGAGGCGTGGGCTTTCCATTCACAAAGATTCCAAGGAGGGGCTTGTGGTCAGTTACGATGGTGAAAGGCCTTCCGTAAAGGTAATCGTGGAATTTCTTAGTGCCTGCCATGATTGTCAATGCCTCCCTGTCTGTCTTAGCATAATTTTTCTCAGGCTTTGAGAGTGAACGGGAATAGAATGCTACGGAAGTTTCCCTCCCGTCATTTAGTACATGGCATAACACAGCTCCCACCCCCACAGGGGATGCATGACACACAAGTACAACTTCCTTGTTAGGATCAAAATGAGTTAATACAGCATCCGAAGATAGCAGCCTTTTAAGTCCTAGGAACGTTTTCTCCTGGCAATGGCTCCAGTGCCAAACAGTAACTTTGTTAAGAAGCCAATGTAATGGTTCGGCAATTGAGGCTTTGCAATGGAGAAAAACGTGATAGAAGTTTAACAATCCTAGAAATGATTGCACTTCGGCTTTACATTTTGGCCTGGGTGCATTTCGTACAGCAACCACCTTGGAGTCAGAGGGCATGATACCTTGGGGTGTAATTCAGTACCCCAGGAACTCCACTTCCTGTGCCAAAAACACACATTTGTCTCTTCTGAGATGTAGACCGGCCCTCTCGAAATGTGAGAGGACTCGATCAAACCTGGCCGCTAGTTCAACGGTGTCCTTAGCGGTGATCAGAACATTATCAAAATATGGCAGGACACCAGGAAAACCCTTTAAAATACTTCTACAAGAGATTGAAATATTCCAGGGGCCGCATTCACTCCAAATTGTAGTCTAGTTACCTTAAATGCACCCCTATGCATTACTATGGTCTGGGCTATGGCAGCAGCAGGAGACAGTCAATTATTGCTAAGCCTGGGCTAGGTGAAGTTTTGCGAAGCAATTTCCTCCATGCAAGGAGGCAAGAAGGTGGCTTATCACGGGCACAGGATATGCGTTTGGGCAAATAGCTTTATTGATGGTACACTTGTAGTCAGCGCATATCCTGACCTTCTCATTACTTTTCAAAGCAGTCACCATTGGTGTCTCCCACTCTGCAGAGTCCACTGGCACTAGGATGCCCTGCCCCACCAGTTTGTCCAGCTCGACTTCTATCTTCTCCTTTAAAGCAAAAGGTACCAGGCATGGCTTCATCCAGATGGGCCGGATGGTTGGGTCATACTCAAAGTCCACAGGGGGTCCTTTGTATAACCCTAAACCCTTTTTGAACACCTCAGGATGTGCAGCAGAACTATCCCGGATTGGGTCAGCATCTATTGCGTGAATGCCAGAAAGCCGGATTCCCAGGGGCCTAAACCATCGGGGTCCAATAAGACAGTTAGTGCCCTGCTTAACTACAACCAATGGCAAGGAGGTGCAAATGTTTTTGAATTTGACCAAGGAATTTCCCACCCCCAGGACCGGAATCTGGCAACCTTGCACATCCCGGAGGGAAGTTTTAAAACATTTGAGCTTGGGCCGAGAGGCAGGGGGAATTCTCAAAAACTCCCACTGTAGGATTATGGAAAAGGTAGTACCTGAATCCACCTCCATCTTGAAGGGGACGTCCTGCAGGCTCAGGTTTGCGAAGTAATTGCTCGCTGATGATGCCCACTTGGCACGGCTCAGGCTCTGGTGATACTTTGGTGTTGGACATTTTGTGGTGATGACTCTTCTTGGACTCAGGTGCTGGAGTTCTTTGCTTTCGCTGTTGGCATACTTTAGCAATGTGCCCTCGTCACTCGCAGTTGTGGCATTCTGTGGTGCAGAAGGGGCACTTTCTGCGGTCATGCCGGGTTCCGCAGCCATCACACTTGCAAAGAAATTTCTTTTTCCAATCATCACTGTGCTCTCGGTGATTTTGTCGGACCGCTCAGACTTCTCCCTCTGCATTGCTGGACTCCAATGAAGAGGTGGAACTAGGCAATGCTGAGGAGGATGAAGCTGAATTTTGCTGAGCTTGCACAGCTGAGTCGGTGGCACTAGTGGTGGAGTGGCAATGCCGGAAAAGCTTGATGCCGGACCGTGCGGCCTCAGACGTTACCGCCTCTTCTAGGACAGCCTTGAAAGTTAGCGTCTTCCTGATCATGAGGCAACATTGAGCATCTTCGTCCCCCATGCCGGCCAGCAGACGGTCCCGGAGTGCTTCTTCGATGTTGTCCCACTTGCACGGAATGGCAGCAATGCACAGAGCGGCGGTGTAGTCTGCAATGGACTCCCCAGGTCGCTGCTCCCTTCTGTGGAAGGCCACCCTGGCCGGGAAGATCGAGACCTCTGGCTGCAGGTGTTTCCTCAGTGCGGACATGATTTCTGCGAGCGGCACCACATCCACATTCCTTGGGAGAACGGGGTGGGGTGCCAGCTCAAGCGTCTCAGAACCGCACTGAGCGAGGAAACAGGAGTGCTTCTGGTCTTCGTCGGTGATCTTCTGCGAGGCCATTGCGTGACAGAATCGGTGTTCGTATGTTGCCCATTTCTCTGGATGCACTGGGTCAAATGTGCCGATGTTGCTGCCATGTGGGGATGCCATCCCACCTTCATCGCCAGTTTCGTGTTCAGGGAATGAAGAAGCAGACGAGTGAATTAGTGAAATTCAGCTGTTTATTAGTGGGGTTTGAACACAGTTTGGATGGGGCAAAACTCGGACTTATATACACTATAAACAGTAACAGTAACAATAATACAACAAGCCCATTGGCTAACAGAGTGTGCACATTTTTCGATCCACTTATTTGCATAAGAATAGATACATGAGGAAAGATACATTCCGCTCCTGTGAGAAAACACAGTTAACATACATAACACCATCCCACCCACCTCTCAACATCTCTTCTTTTCAGAAGCCTTTTTTTTTTGCAAATATCTAATCCTTCTAATAACACAGTAGTACACAAATAAAAAAATGGTCAGTGGCAGAAATGTTGCAGGGTAAAACATGGCCAAGATCTCTCCCACATCTCCCAGAGGACACTAGAGAGTTTTTGTATATATATTTTAATTGTGGGGGTTGGGCTACCTCTGAGGGTCTGTATTTTGTACCCCCTCCATTGCATAGAAACCATTCTGATCCCAAAAACCAATTCTTAGATATGCATTTGCATTATTTGACAGTAGTGTCAAAGTTTTTCCTGACAGCTTTCTATGGGATCTCCATGCTCACATGCACATCAAAGTGAGGTAATGGGGGGAGCTCAGAGGACACACATGCAACATGTGTTCAAGAGTTCACACATGTAGAGTGTCCCAGGTGTCTGGTAAATGATAATACCAAAGTTGTTGGAAACATGTAAGATGGTGATTATGCAGTCTTATATACATATGTCTACTCCAAAGAAGATATGTATGAAATTGCAACTGAATATAGTGTTGTCTATTTTAATAAATCTTAAATCAATTGTATGTATTTTGTGCCATTTTATTAGTTTTATATCCTTTTCAAGGTTATTTCAGTAAGAGGGAAATGTCGGTAACAGTGTGAAGAAGACTATACACCTATCTTGGTATTAAACCTATTAGAGCTTATTTGTGTTGATGTGTGCATGAGCATTACAGATACAGGCAGGAAGACAATTCCAAATATGAATTCAAACATGCATTCTCGCCTTCTTACACCATGCAAGCAAAGAACAGATGTCTTGGTTTGTTTGTTGGTTTGTTTTTCAATACTGTATCTGATTATATATACAGAAACAGGGATTTCAATTTATGGAAAGACTTGGGCATATTCAACATTCTCATTAATAAATAAAAAAATCTTGCCAGTAAGGGGATGATTCAGCAGGGTTTTCTGTTATGACAAGCTGCACTGGTGTATGTTGGGCAGATTACCCATTTTGGTGTTTGACACAAACTTCTTTAATCTAAAAGATCCTTGAACTGACATTCTTCATTCATTTCATTCATTTCATTTCATTTATTCGATTTATACCCCGCCCTACTCGACCAGGGCCGACTCAGGGCGGCTTACAACAAATACATCAAATACAGTATACAAAAAAAAAATTACAAATGGTACAATGTTACAATACAGCAAATTAAACAATAAATATTAGAAATAAAACACAGTATAACAGCAATAGCAACAATGTGATCAATATAATCAAAGCATATAATTTCAAAGATACCAAAAAATACAGAAATGCAATAAAGACATAAGCAGCAATAGTAATACAATAATTAATAATAAAAAATACAGTTAAAACGATCAATACAAAATACATACATAGGCCAGAGGGCACAAAAGGAAAGTCCTCAATTCCAACTGCCCAGCAGTTGAAGTAGCCCAGGAACCCCAGAACAGTGTAAGAGTTCCAGGGTAGGCGGGAATCCCTCCTCGCACCGGCAGTGGCGGCGTCCTTTTCACCCCTCCGCCCAGGCGTGGTCTGGAGGGGGCGGCGGGCGCAGGTGACCTCAATCCCCCAGAGCGGTGTTGAAGCTCCGTGGCAGGCGGGAATCCCTCCTCGCACCGGCGGTGGCGGCGTCCTTTTCACCCCTCCGCCCAGGCGTGGTCCGGAGGGGGCGGCGGGTGCAGGTGACCTCAATCCCCCGGAGCGGTGTTGGAGCTCCGGGGCAGGCGGGAATCCCTCCTCGCACCGGCGGTGGCGGCGTCCTTTTCACCCCTCTGCCCAGGCGTGGTCTGGAGGGGGTGGCGGGCGCAGGTGACCTCAATCCCCCAGAGCGGTGTTGAAGCTCCGGGGCAGGCGGGAATCCCTCCTCGCACCGGCGGTGGCGGCGTCCTTTTCACCCCTCCGCCCAGGCGTGGTCCGGAGGGGGCGGCGGGCGCAGGTGACCTCAATCCCCCGGAGCGGTGTTGGAGCTCCGGGGCAGGCGGGAATCCCTCCTCGCACCGGCGGTGGTGGCGTCCTTTTCACCCCTCTGCCCAGGCGTGGTCCGGAGGGGGCGGCGGGCGCAGGTGACCTCAATCCCCCGGAGCGGTGTTGAAGCTCCAGGGCAGGCGGGAATCCCTCCTCGCACCGGCGGTGGCGGCGTCCTTTTCACCCCTCCGCCCAGGCGTGGTCCGGAGGGGGGGCGGGCGCAGGTGACCTCAATCCCCCGGAGCAGTGTTGGAGCTCCGGGGCAGGCGGGAATCCCTCCTCGCACCAGCGGTGGCGGCGTCCTTTTCACCCCTCCGCCCAGGCGTGGTCCGGAGGGGGGGCGGGCGCAGGTGACCTCAATCCCCCGGAGCAGTGTTGGAGCTCCGGGGCAGGCGGGAATCCCTCCTCGCACCAGCGGTGGCGGCGTCCTTTTCACCCCTCCGCCCAGGCGTGGTCCGGAGGGGGCGGCGGGCGCAGGTGACCTCAATCCCCCGGAGCGGTGTTGGAGCTCCGGGGCAGGCGGGAATCCCTCCTCGCACCGGCGGTGGCGGTGTCCTTTTCACCCCTCCGCCCAGGCGTGGTCCGGAGGGGGCGGCGGGCGCAGGTGACCTCAATCCCCCGGAGCGGTGTTGGAGCTCCGGGGCAGGCGGGAATCCCGGCATATAGGTAAAGGGTATGTGTTAAAAATTGTAATTTTTAAGGGAGTCCAAAAGAAATACTTTTATTATGTGTAGTCTTTTTTCCTCCTCCACCAGTTCAGTCTAAGACTAAATATGGAGTGTAAAGCAAGAACAGGATTCAGTGTGAGACAGTTCAACCTCATAGATCAAACCTAAGCTCTAAGTGTTAGCCGTGAGTTGGATGAACTTCATAAAACCATAAGAACAAAATTACTCAAGCTGTATAATCTTTTGTACCCTTGCCAGAGAATTAGCACCAATCAATTAAGTGGAATTACTGTAAGGTAAGTAGGATTATGCTGTACATTCAAAACATGAAATGCCATAGTTCAACTTGAGTACAGCGGTTTAATACAAATTTCTTTATTTTTATTTCTTTATTTAGTATGCTTATATACCACTTTACTAATCTATTGACCACTCAAAGCGGTTTACAAAGCAATCAAATAAATACAAAGCAAATCATAAGTACGGGGGGAAGGGAGGAGAAGGGGGAGGGTAAATACAACAACATACAGAAATAACAGTGCAAAATACCATAAATAATACAAGTCACAATAAACTTTACAAAAAATCAAGTCAAGTCAACAATACAATTAATTGTTCGACTTACAAATACAAAAATCACGTCATTATAAAGCAACACAACCTAAACTCACTCACTGAGTCCAAAAAAATGGAAGAAGTCCTTCAGCCCATGGTTGTGGGCGTCCTTTTGACTACAGTTTGCTGGAGTGGTGGTGGTGGGGGGGGAGGCTCATCTTTATTAAGGTGGCAACAGCCAATGCACCAGAGTTGTGGACGCAGAAACAATAGGCATCTTCCAAAAGATGCATATGTTGCCACACACACATTCTGAATACTATATTCAAACACCAGTGCACAACACAAACTCCAATGTTGTATCCATTTCAACTCTTCCTGCAATGAAAGCTCGGCGCCAAAATGGCCGCCGCGCTCTTTGCGGGGGCCCCCCACCCGGACACAGACATCCGGGTGAGTTAGGGGGCGTGGCCACCCCTCTATAAAAGGGGTGGCCACGAGGCAGACGAGCTGCCATTTTAGAAGAAGCGACGGAGAGGAGACGTTTTCTCCATCGCTCTTCGTTTCTCTTCGGCTATTCAGCCCAGTCTTCGGATGTTCAGCCATTCCAGTGCTTCTGATCCCCGGAAAGGGATCGTCTCTGGCAGCTATGCCTCCCAAGAGGAAGCCCCCGGCGACCAAGCCGCGGCCAAGAGGGAGGCACTTGCCTGGCTCTGTGCTTACGAGGGGGCAGCAATCGGGTCGGAGGACCGCGACTGCGACCCCGCAACAGGCCCCCGCATTGGTGGCATCCACCGTTACCGGTGGGATGGGGCAGATTAGGGCATGGCCCTCGGCTCTCCAGCCTCAGGATGGCCCTGCAGGGACTTCGGCCCCCGGCCCGCAATTGCCGGCCATGGGTCCAGACAATGGGGGAGGGCCTGGTCCGGTCACTCAGCAGGGCTTGCCTCCGGCCCCTCATGGGCCGGAGTTCTGGGCATGGCCCTATTCAGGACCTGGCGCCCAGATGGGGGTCCCAAGTGTAGCACCAAGTGGGCCGTGTGGCCCACCTTGCCCACCTTATACCGGGGGTTCTGCGACTGTGGATGTATTGCTGGCACGTTTAGCCATGTTGGAAGCATCCTTGGGGGTCGTTAACAACCCCTCGGGAGGGGGGTCTGCACGGCCGACTGGGGCTCCTTTTTGCCCGCCTTCCACCTCGACAGCCGCCACTTTGCAGCAGGCGGCCAGCAGGGTTGAGCTGCTGGAGACGCTCCGGCCTGTGCCGGCTGCGATCTCGCAGCTCCCCGTTCGTCCTGAACTCCAGACGGGGGGGTGGCCAGATGCGGCCCCAGAGCTCGATTGCAGTCGCGAGCTCCGACGCCCGCCGTGGGCCGGAACCCCCGGTGTGGGCGGCTCACGGGGGTGCACCCAATGAGTATCAGGTTCAAGCTAATGTCCCCACACCACAGTCCACGTCAGGTGTTAGTTTTCAGTGGCCATGGCCTCGTTATGTCGAGGCGGGTGGGCATCAGTTCCCAGCTTACCCTGGTGCCAATGGGCCCAATACTGTCACAACATTGGGGGGGGGTTCCACCCCCAGGACTGTACCAGGTATCGCAGGCACTGTACAGGCACTGCTGACAATGCCCAGGGTGAATACAGTGCCGGTGTCGGCATTGCCGACGGCAGAGTATTCCCTGCCCCTCGGGGATCATTTGTCCCAGGCCACGAGGGAAAAGATTTGGCGGGGGGGAATATGTTGATATTTTCTCCCTATTGAACCGGGAGCCCACCAAGGAAGAGAAGGAGGGGCAGGACGACAGAGACAAAGAGCTGTCTCATCGTCGCAAGCCACCTCGCACTTGGGCCAACTGGTTACCCGCATATCTTATTTATATGGCGGTGTACCTCAGGGCCCGGCCCGATTTGGCCATCCCTATGGTCCAATATTTGGACAATATTTACAGGATTTTCCTGGCCCATCGTGGTTGGCTTACGATGAGGAATTTAGAATGAGGGTGCCCTTACACCCGGAGATGAGATGGGATGAGCCATGCCAGAAGTTGTGGCTTTTATACATGACCCCCACGCGCCCGGCGCCTGGGGAGAGGTACCATTGCGGCCATGCCGTCCAGCGAGCTACTCCAACGCAGGCTCCCCGCCAAGTGGCGGGGCAGGGGGTTCCAGCCCGCTTGCTGTGTTGGAGTTTCTCGGCTAATGGCGCATGCAATAGAAAACAGTGCAGATACAAACACGAGTGTCCCTCTTGCGCTGGCCCCCACGCCGCCGCTGGGTGTCCGCGAGCCGGTGGGTCACGGGGCAGAGGTAGAGGTGGACAGGGAGCGGGCAGAACTGCTGCTGAAGGAGCTGGTCAGTCAAAAGGCCCCCTCCCTGGTTAACATATTTATGTTAGAGAGGTGGCTCTCGACTTACCCGAGGAGGGACGAGGCGAGGTACCTACTCGAAGGTTTCCAGTACGGTTTTCGTATACCATTCAAGGGGGTGTGGGGACCCCAAGATGCTCCTAATTTGCTTTCCCTGAAGGGTAGGGAGGAGGTGGCCGCCCTAAGTATTGCCAAGGAGGTAAATGCAGGGAGGGTAGCTGGCCCCTTTTCTAGGCCTCCCTTTCCTAATCTGAAGGTTTCCCCTTTAGGTTTGGTTCCCAAAAAGGTCCCTGGTGAATTTCGTCTAATTCACCATTTATCATACCCGGCGGGTCATTCGGTCAATGACGCCATTCCTGATGACCTTTGTTCAGTCAGGTATACGTCATTTGACCAGGCCCTGTGCATGGTGCGTGCTTGTGGCCCGGGTACACTTCTGGCAAAATGTGATATTAAATCGGCATTCCGGTTGTTGCCAGTGCACCCAGGTGACTTTGAGTTATTGGGTTTTAAATTTCAGGGGAAATTTTATGTAGATAAAGCCATGCCTTTTGGCTGCTCTATTTCCTGTTCAGCATTTGAATGCTTTAGCACTTTTCTCCAGTGGGCCTTTGTTCGCAGGTCTGGGTCCCGGTCTGTAGCCCATTACCTCGATGATTTTTTGTTCGGGGGTGAACGGGGCTTGGACACGTGCACACGTCTCCTCACTACATTTCAGACGCTAATGCAGGAACTTGGTGTCCCTTTAGCGCCCGAAAAGACCGAGGGCCCATCAACTACGCTCACATTTCTGGGCATTGAAATTGACACGGTTGCGCAGACATCCAGGTTACCTATGGACAAGGTCACACGGATCTCTGCGATGGTGTTGGCCTTGCTGGCCAAACGTAAGGTGTCACTTCGTGAGCGCCAAGTTCTACATGGTCATCTTAATTTTGCCTGCAGGGTGGTCACACCTGGCAGAGCTTTTGCTCGACGCCTATGTGACGCCATGATTGGGCTATCGAGGCGCCACCACAGGGTCTGACTGACCAGGGGCATGAGGGCTGACCTGTTGGTTTGGCTTAAGTTCCTGCGGGAATTCAATGGGGTATCATTTTGGAGGTCTGACCTCTTGGTCTCCCCTAGGTTCCAGGTTCAGTCGGATGCCTCTGGGTCCCTCAGATACGGGATTTATTTTGAGGGGAGGTGGGCCTACAGCCAATGGCCTCCAGCATGGCGGGGCACGGATCGTCTACGCGATCTCACATTCCTTGAGTTCTTCCCGATACTGGGAGCTTTGATGCTATGGGGCGAGGAGTGGGCCAATTCAGTAGTCCATTTTTGGTGTGACAATGCTGCGGTGGTCCACATTGTCAATTCTCAGACATCTAAATCGCCCAGGGTCATGGGGTTAGTTCGCCAGTTTGTGTTACTCAGCTTGCGCCTCAATGTGCTCTTTAGGGCCAGACATGTACCAGGCATTAATAACGATATTGCTGATGCTTTATCCCGCCTGCAGATCCCCCGATTCCGTGCCTTGGCTCCGGACGTGGAGGAATTCCCCTCGCCACTCCCGGACGAGATTTGGACATTTGGCAAGGAGAGGTGAACCGGGCGATCGGCATGGCACTCGCTCCCCGCACGCGTAAGGCGTATCAACACGCATTTAATCAATTTACACAATTTTGTGTGCAACTCCGGTTGCCCGAAGCCTGGCCCATTCCGGTTGAACACGTTCTTCAATTTATGGTTTACCTACATGGTCTGGGCCTAGCTCCCCGCACCATAGCATCCAGGCTGTCAGCACTGGCATTCATGGCCAAGGTGAAGGGTTTCGCTGACAACATGACTGATTTTTGTATACGACATGTTTTGGAGGGGTGGACATGGGAACGTGGACGCCACCTGGACACTCGCCACCCAATTTCCCCAGGGGTGCTTACACACCTTGCACGAGGCTGGCCTAACCTATGTTTTGACAGGTATGAGGCAGCTCTTTTTCATGCGGCTACCACGGTGGCCTTCTTCAGAGCACTCCGCATAAGTGAGTTGGTACTACTGTCTAAGGCGGATGCGGCTCGTAGGGCACTGGAACTCGAAGATGTCTATGTCTCTAAGGAGTGGGCTCAGTTGAGGATACGGTCCTCAAAAGTTGATTAGCACGGTGTAGGCAGTGGTGTTAGACTGCTACGATGTTCCATTGCAGACATCTGTCTGGTTGGTGCCCTACAGGAGTTCCTTGCAGTGCGTGGCACGCACCCTGGCCTGTTTTTCTGCCACCAGGATGGGTCTCCCCTGACTAAATTTCAATTTTGGAAGGTGACCGGTAAGGCACTGTCCAGTGTTGGCCTCCCCGGGGCTCGTTACGGCACCCATTCTTTTAGAATAGGGGCTGCTTCTACTGCGGCTGCTTTTGGGTACTCTGAGGCTGATATACGCCATATGGGGAGGTGGGGATCTAAGTGTTTTGCATTATATGTTCGCCCTCTTCAGGCATGAGTACCAGTTAAGTCACTGTTCTCTTTTTCTCTTACAGACCCTGTGTGTCCCCGCACACCGGTGGCAGTATGGCTGCTGGGCCATAGCTATGTGCACTGGGCAGCGCAGTACGCTACGGCGACAGAGTGGGGACCCCAGCTTGGACTACGTGCCTCCGCATGTATCAGGTGGTATGGTAAGTGTGGAATGTTATGGCGGGAACTGTTGCCATTCCTTTTCTCCATCGGGGATGCTGAACCGCCTGATGTCCTGGTGCTGCACCTCGGGGGCAATGACCTAGGCCAGGTCACTGGCCTTTCTTTAAAATATGCGATTTGCAGCGACCTAGCTTATTTGCATTATGTGTGGCCTTCCACAATGCTGCTATGGTCGGACATCATACCGCGTCACGCTTACAGAGGGGGTATTAACCTCCATGCCCTTGACCATGCTCGCCGCTCGGTGAACAGGGCAGTGGCCCGGTTCTTTGCAGACAAGGGTTTGGGGCAGGTCATCCGACACCCCACCATTAGTTTACAAAATTATGATCTTTATACAGGGGATGGGGTCCATCTGTCGGCTAGAGGTATGAACCTCTTTTTGGAAGATTTGCAAGCAGGCCTGTTGACCGAGCTGACGGTCTGGGGGGGGGGGGGGCGGTGAGTCTTTATTGAAGCCTCCCCGTGTGGCGGGTAGCACTGGTAAGGTAAATATTTATGACCCATAGGTATCCGGCAGGTTCGCAATTGACTGGCCAACACTTAGACAGGTACAAGTTTAATAACGTTGACCGGTCAACGACGAACCAGGCAATGGGGTGATGGCAGGAGCTCTTCAGCATGCATCACCCCGTGATTTGACGGATACACGTCAGAGGGTGGGGTCAGTAGATAGTTTATTGACTACGGTCAACAATTTGTTTGTAGTAACAAACAAATTGATACAAATGGATACATTGTAGCCAATTGCCGTTGGCAATTTTGGGAGGAACCTTACCAGTGTTACTGCGGCCTGCTTGCCTTAAGAATTATAATTGGTTGAGTACCAATTGAAATTTATAATTCGGACTAGGGCATGATTTAATAAATGTGGCCCAATGCCTTTATCCATATACCGGTGTCTGAGTCTTTCTTTGGGGGGGTGCGCCTGCAATGTGCTTTGGCTCCGGTTTCTCTCCAAGGGATACACTTAAATGGATGCTCAACCTTCAGCCTGTGGGCCAGATGTGGCCCACAGCACCATTTCATGTAGCTCCACACAGCCTCCACCACATCAGGAAGTACCATGTGGTGGGGGAAGGGCAAAATGACTGTCCAGCCCCCGAAGCTGTCTGAGGGAGTGTGACCCAGCCTCCTGCTTAATAAGGTTGAGAACTCTTGACTTAAAAGATACATAACTACCCTATCTGCCTATCCATTTTCCAGAGGCCTTGAGGGATTGTCCAGCAAGGATTCACTTGGGCTCATTCAAACCATACCCCTGAGTCTCCTCTGAAACTACCCCTTGCAGCCCCACCAATCTGTCATTATTGGAAGGCCCACATTGGCAAACTGGACAATGGGAACAAGCAACATCAGTAACAAGTGGCACCGAGAGATTGTTCTATCTGCTCAGACTGATATCTTTTACAGCATGAGGCATTTGTGTGAAGTTTGTGGCATAATTCCCCAACCACCACCTTCTCTTATGGGAAGATTACTGAAAACAGGCCTTTGGGCTGGGTGACTGTGGTGGCTGCCACCTTCCTTCCTCCAAATATATTTGGCTCCTAACGTACCAATATCATACCAGGGATGTGATGCGGAAACAATTGGCAAGAGGTGCGTGGTAGCAATACAGTTTCCTGGCCTGAACCTACCCTTTTCATTGTTATGCACACACACACACACATGCACACACGCATGCGTGCATGCATGCATGCACGTCCGTGCACACACAAACACACACACAGCATCTATCCTAGTGGGTATTCCAGGGTCCTTATTATTTGCCCTGCTATACCCACCTCAAATATTTTTCTCTCCTTTTCATTCCTTCCGTTCATTCCCCTACATGCTCTCTTTTGTGTCTTCTTCTTCTTATGCACCTTTTCCCCAAGATCTTCTTTTTGAACCCAGTTCCACTAGTGCCAGTTATATACCTTTTCTCAATGGCTGGTTGCTAAGCAACAGGCACCTGCCAGGCAAATTACTACCAATGGCTTTACTTTTACCACTACACCATAAAAAATAAATCCCTTTGCGCTTTCTCATACACATACTAAGATAAAGTAGGTCTCTTTCTTTTGTTAATTTCCTTTCACAAGTGTTTAAGTAGGTACTCCGCATTGTAAAATTCCACTCGGGAATGTAACTGTGTTTTAATAACTATATAATATGTTATTTTTACAATTTGAGGCTTTGACATTGGCACCTAAAACGCATCATATAAAATCTCATGATGCTGGCAAATGGATTCAAGGCCAAATTAAACCTGATGATGCATGGATAACTCTCTGGTGTTTTTAAATTTTTGCAAATACTAGCCAGGAAGAATTTAGATTAAGACTACAGTATGATAATTCTTCTCAAACCTACACACACATGGGTTGCTATTTTCAAAGAGGTAGGACCCAGTTTGACTCTCATTATATTGAAATAATAAATATAATTCTGATGCAGTTTTGAAAAATTCTGATGCAGTTCATTAGAAACCTGAATTTTACAAAGCTGCAATGACAGTTTTCTGAAACAGTAACCTTTGTTTTTAGGAAGATGCCATACCTAAGGCATTCCAAACAACCATTTTGTACATCAAGTGTAGAATTTTTGATGTGATATGACTTCTTCTTCCATGTCTAGTCCAGACATGAAACTGCCAAAATGAGGGCACCTTTTTGGTGAGTTCATTCTGCAGTTCCTTTCGCCTGACCTAGTGTGAGAGAGATTAGCTGGCAACACAAGATTGCCGTTACCATGGTATGCCCGATTGTGGTTAAAAAAATACCACAATCTTCGAGGAGGCTCTTTCTGTATACCCCATGTGATCTGACTAAAGTAAGTGTGAACTTGTAAAGTGAATGTGTGTGTGTGTTGAAATATTATAACCAACTTGGACTGGGTGGTAAATGCTTGAGAAGGCAAACTGTTGCAATTGAGGTTGAGTCTATATTATTATGAGTTATTAAAACAAAAACATTTTACTACTTATTGAAGGCTATTTTATTGAAGACATAATAAAAAGTGTAAATCTTCCATACCATAACATATTTTAAACAGATTTGAGAGGGAGACATTTCCAATAAAGTTATTATTTATTTTCATCATCTATTTTACAGTACTGGTGTGATGACTCAGCAATAAACTATGCACCTCTTTCCTAACATAAAGCAGAAATACATACTGTAAAAATTGTATATGTTCAACATTATGATTGTAAATCTACTTTCACCAGTTAGCCTAGTTAATAGAAATAGCATTAAAATTTTCATCTGCTCCCTAACAACCATTGCATACTTTTTATTAATTTTTTCAGGGCTTGTGAGCCCAAGCCTACGTGGATTTTTCTGCAATTTTAAAACATTGAGAAGAATTGATTCTTATGACTGTAGGGGTGGGCAATGTGTGGCATGAAATTTGCATGTAGTTCCCTCCATTTTGTAGTCCCTAGAGCCCCCTATTCATCCTTAAATAATTTATGGAAAGGATGGAGATCTCTGTGCTTTCAGAATCCCACTCGATCTTCAAAACCATGTGCACAACACCTATGTGCCATGATTCAGTGCAGCAGGAGGGGGGGTGAAACTAAATTCTGACATTCACTTTAGGTGGGTTTGGGAGGCAAAATTGGCCATGACCTACTATATCTGTGATTGTGAACCTTGGCACTCCAGGTGTTCTTAGACTTCAATTACCAGAAGCCCAAGTCAAGGTTCTGGAATGCACTGAAAGGACAACACTGAATTAGAGGTTTTGTAATTTAATTTTGAATTTTCTTTACTGTGCTTCAGTATAAATTAATATGAATCATTCTTGCCATCTGATTTTGGTATTACCCTATGTTCATGTGCAATCCCACCCCATTGTAAAAGACTCTGAGTTTTGAACCAGAAATGAGTGGATCCTAGGTTGGAACAGTACATTCATCTAGTCCCAGGGTGGCGGACCTTGACAACTCTAGCTGTTCTTGGACTTCAATTCCCAGAAGCCCTGATCAGCAAGTGTACTGACTTGGGCTTCTGGGAATTGAAGTTCAAGAACACCTGGAGTGCCAAGGTTTGCTATCACTGTACTAGATAAAGCCATAATCCAAAATTAATTGGCCTATAAAATACATGTTGCCCCCTATATCTGCGGGGGATACATTCTGATACATACCACAGATAAATACAACCGTGGATACCAATGAACCCTATATTTTACATTGCAGACCATGGCCTCTAGTGGCCAGCTCTGGTAATGCACATATAAATGCATACATATTATTGAATAATTTTTAGATTCGTAGATAACTGGAACCAGGGATACTGAACCTACAGATATGAGGGATAGTCTGTAATGTAGGAATCGTTTCCTTCTGGTGTCTTCGCATACTGCCATAATAAGGTTTGAACAAGGGCCTTTTGAAACTAAAGTGAAGGTGAGAATGAGGTAGAAATGACCTGTGCAAATGGCCCTGCCCCCTATAACTTTGGCACTGGGATAAGAAAAAACTACCATGATATTGTTCCTTTGTCAGTCTTGTGATAGATAAACTTAATTCTGAGTAGATAGTTTTAAGTAAGTGCTATGAGAAATACCTCCATTGGGAAGTAAAATCATGTAAAAACCTGTCCACGTGCATTTGCATCTCATCATGCACACATCATGACATACACCATTCTGAGGAGATTGGGACAGTTGACCGTACAATCTCTTCCCTGGAAAACTTACATTTGTGCACTATAGCTTCCAGATATGGCATTAGGGCATATCCATGTATAGATATGGTCAAAGTCAACTGGGGCAGGAAAGAGAAACCAGGAAGAGGTTATACTGTAATTGCTTCCTCCTCCCCACTTTAGTAACTGTATCAATATTCTCCATACAGGTCATTCACATACCTATCAACCATCCCAATTTGGCCAGGATTACCACGGAATTTGACGCCGATTGACGTCATAACCCTCCCCGCGCTGCCAAAACCCCGTAATTTGACAGTGGGGGAAAACGCTTTCCACGCATGCGTGGAAGTGCTCCGCTGCTTGCGCAGCCCCTACGCAAGCGGCAGAGCACTTCCACGCATGCGTGGAAGGGTTCTACACAAGGGGCTGTGCAAGCGGCGGAGCGCTTCCACGCATGCGTGGAAAGCGACCTGCGCCAAGCGATCTGCGCAGGTCCCGTTTTTTCCAGAGCCGCAGGTTGACAGGTATGGTCATTCATCTTCTTTGTTTTGAAACAATAAAATGGGTGGCTTTGGTGTGTATACCCCATACACACATCTGTTTATAAGTACAGTCAATATATAAAGCAATTATTAATGATGATTTAAACACAGAGGGCCATTCTTCTTTGCTGTCCCTAAGTGGGATCCCTGTGTAAACATCCAAGAGATCTTGGAACCATCTCTGCTAATCAGAATGAGGCCTAATGAGAGTTACAGAGATGTTCGGGTGGGGGGGGAGGTTGTAGAGCTGTATGCGCTATATTGCCTGTCTGTTGCTTTTCTGTATTTTGGATTGTGGATTTATATTTGATTATAATCTGCTAAATGCTTTTAGTACTCATGCTATGGTGAGATCAGACTTGTTCTGCACTTCTGTATGGCTCATGCACATTACTGAAATAGAAATAGAATTCCAAGATTTGAAGTAAATTTACTTTATACAGTATACTGTTTAATAAGGTTACTTTCCCAAAGTATGTGGAACTAAATAATTACCGCATTACTTACTGTATTTTCCGGCGTATAAGACGACTGGGCGTATAAGACGACCCCCAATTTTTTCAGTTAAAATATAGAGTTTGGAATATGCTTGCCGTATAAGACTACCTCTCTTCCAATGCACACCAAATAAAAATTAACCCACACTCAACCCGAAGACGCGCAGCCCTCCGAGTCGAATGGGCAGGTTCTGGTGGAGAGCCAATCCACGCTCACGTTCTCCTCCTCGAGGTACAGGAAGATGTGTGCAGCTTGCTTCCCCTTGCTTCATACTCCCCAAACAGAGCAGGGACTCAGCCGCGGCACCCCCCACCATATGCGCCGGACATATGAAGCAAGGGGAAACAAGCTGCAGTTAAGTACCTGTCCTATAAGACGACCCCCGACTTTGGCACAGATTTTTCAGGGTTAAAAAGTAGTCTTATACGCCAGAAAATACAGTACATTTCTTGGATATTTGCATGTACAGTTATTGTTAGGTTTGCTTTAGTCGTATGTTATTGGGTGGTTATAATTTGCATACTTCCTATTGTTAGTCCAGCTGGCATGATGAAGGGCAAATAAAGAACTGTATAAAGCTGGCATTTCATCAAAATTCAGAAGGATTATGAGATGCAATTCATATACTTACTGTAGTATTTGAATGTGCTGAATGCAATATGTATGTCCTAAAAGGGGGGGTCCATCTCTAAATACAATCAGAACCTGCAGAATGGAATCAATGGGAAATTGATCTTTTCCAATAGTGCTGGGTCAGTCACATTAGACTTCCAATCTGCACAACTCTAATCCAGTCAGAGGATTTTGGATCACATCAATAGCACACGGTAACCACGGATCATTGCCATCACAAATGTGAGTTGTTCATGGCTTCTCTTTCCATGACATCTAAGACAGCTGACTAGTAAAGTGATCTGTTGTTCCCTAGTCAACAGTAGATTTAGGCAAGGAAATGCCAGGAACCTCTTACCATTATTTATTTATTTATTTATTTTCTTCAAATTTCTATTGCCGCCCAATTCAGCAACGACTCTGGGCGGCTAACAGCAATTAAAAATAACATCAAAAACTAACTAAAAGCCCTTTAAAACCCCATTAAAAATTCTAAATAATTTACCCACTCACCCCATCTGTTAAGAGAGAGAGAGAAAAATCTTAATTATTTGTATAATCCAGCAGGCAGGGATCACCTTTCCATTGGTGCCCCACACCTGCCCTGCCCTGCCAGCCAGGTTTTCAGTTCTTACCTAAAGGGCAGCAATTCCATCTGCAGCCGTATCTCTGTTGGCAGGAGGTTCCATAGGGTCGGTGCGGACATGGAGAAGGGCCTCCTTCTTGTGCTAGAGAGATGAGCCTCTCTAGCAGATGGTACAATTAGAGAGTCCCTCCGGTCCACTCTGGTTGGATGGACAGATGTTCTTGGGGCGATGCGGACTCTTAGATATCCTGGCCCACTACCATGTAGAGCTTTAAAGGTCATTACCAGCACCTTGAATTGCACTCAGATACACACCATTAACCAGTGCAGCTCCCAGAGCAGCGGCGAGACATGGGCATAGCGCCTGCATCCCATCACCACCCAGGCACCTGCATTCTGGACCAATTGCAGCCGCCGAATGGTCATCAAGGTTAGCCCCATGTAGAGCGCATTACAGTAGTCTAGTCTAGAGGTGAACAGAGCATGTGTGACCATGAGCAAGGAGTCCCAGTCCAGGAGCGGGCATAACTGGCGGATCACTCGAAGTTGTGCAAAAGCCTTCCTGGCCATGACTGCCACCTGCTCTTTGAGCAGTACTTGCGAGTCCAGGAGGACCCCCAAGTTATGCACTGGGTCTGTCTGGGGCAAAATAGCCACATCCAGAACCAAAGATGGTAGCTCCCAAGATAAACACAGGGCACCTGATCCATAGCCTCTCAGTCTTGCTGGGATTCAGTTGTAGCCCATTGTCCCCCATCAAGACCCCCACAGCGTCCAGACACCTGGGTAGGACTTTGACATCATTGCTTGGATCACCACGGGCTGAGATGTACAACTGAATTTAAAGATAAAATGAAGTAACCTCCATCAGATGAATTGGGGAGGGGTTGGACTAGTGTTAGGGTTTTGCTTGCCCCACAACCTGCCTGCACCAACTAAACTACCCTGTTGCTGACAGGTACAATGCAAAATGTTGTCCTGTTACCAATGCTGAAATATAATTCTGTCACTGGTCCCTCTGGTTTCTATTAGATGAGGGTGCTATTTTGTCCTTTGACTCCATCAGCAAAATAACTTTGACTATCCTTGAAAAATGCATGGCAGGATAAAATCAGGCTATGGGTAAGTAACATTTGCTGATAGAAGGCAGAAGATAACTAGGTGCATGGCTGCAATGCATGGAGATCTTCTTCCAGTCTCTGCTGAAATACCAACAGGTCACAACCCTCAGAAAAGTAATTCTCGTATTATAGACTGAACACTAAGTTATCCACTACTTCATCTTATTTCTGAAAGCAATGATAGTAAAATTGATAAAGATAAAAATCAAAAGTGGAGTGTTTTGAAAAGCTTGATGCCTCCCAACTGATATGTATAGGGATGCCATATTTCCCTCCCACAAAAACGGGACAGGAGTAAAGGTTGCCTTTGCTCAAAAGCCAGTTGTATCCAACTCTAGGGTTCAATGCTCATCTCTGTTTCAAAGCTGAAGAGCCAGCGCTGTCTGCTTCTGTAGACGTATTCCGTGGTCATGTGGCAGGCATGACTAGCTACCGGAGTGCACAGAATGTTGTTACCTTCCCCCAAAAAGTGGTCCCTATTTATCCACAGTATTTGCAATTTCTCCACACTCCCATGTTTCTGGTGTTTCCAAAAGAGAAAGAAATGAAAACTTTAGGGCACAACCAAATGGAGACCCGCCTCCCTGGAGTTGGTCAGCGGCCGGTCGAACTCTTTGCCTCTGACCAGATGAAAGCCCCACAGCCACACGGTGAGTTTCGCTCATGTTACTGGAAGGCACTTTCCTGAAGCTTTACACTGGGGAAAGGGGAAAAGGAAAGCCTGCTGGCTGGGGAAAGAGGCTTCTCCACCCCCGAAATCCAGGAGATAGGCGGGAGAGAAAGAAAGTTGACAGGAGGTGGGGGGAACCCTCCCAAACCCCTGGAGTTGGCGCATCACTGTGTTCATGTGACAGGCATGACTAGACACCGGAGCACACGGAACGCTGTTTACCTTCACCCCGAAGCGGTCCCTATGTGTCTGCTTGCAGTTTCTTGCTGTCAAACTGCTAGGTTGGCAGGAGCTGGGACAGACGACCAGAGCTCTTTCTGTCATGTGCGGTTTTCTTATGACTGCGGCTGCACAGATGCCACCTGCTGGTTATTCAATAGAATCGCCGCTCTAAGGTAAGAAAAAGGAGCAATTTATTTCTTTTGAAACCAAGCTTGGTTTCAAAAGCAGGAATTATTAATGTTTTTTATGGGACTGGGCAGGACAGTTACAACCCGTGAAATTCTCAGGTTTCCGTGACATATGGCAACCCTAGATATGTAGATCTGGTCATTTTAATCCCCTAATATATATACAGGTACTTCTATAATAATGTATGGTCCAGTCCTTTTACTTGATGATTATACAATGTTTTGCTACAAGCTTCCATTGTAAAATCTAACAGCTAGCACCTAACATAATTTTCATGCTGCTCATGACATTATTGTTATGGTCCCTATTAGCATATCTATTAAAATCCCAATTTTGTGTAATTTTATGTTCAACAATTTAAAATGTTACTTCTAAGAATAGATTTTTGCACAAATTATTGAAATAATCAAGTCATTTTTGCTAAGCTAGAGAAGGAGAAGAAGAGAATCAACTTACAATTTTTTCCCTTCAGAACTGACATAACTAATGAGAAATGGCAATTAAAGTTTTTAATTGGCATGAATAATCCAGACAGAAATCTAATATCTTTCTTATTGTGTGAAATTCAAATCCAAAGGATTCTCCTTGAGCTACCCAAAATGTGGAATAGTTCCATTCAAAGAAGGCTCATAAGCATTTTGCAATGCACAGCAGGTGTCTCACATAAAAATTTGCATAACAGGCTCGGCGAGTTCTTTGGATCCATTCTAATCTACTTATTAAAATGTGTAAAGCTGAGATTTCCTCCCAAACATATACTGCAATATACATGTTAAGCTCAGCCAGAACAAATTTCTCCTTTATGGTAGGATAAGACTTACAAGGGTGGCATTAGGCAAAATATTCTTATTTAGGAACAACCACAATTTGTATGATTACAGAGTCCAGGACATTTTTCAAAGTCGAAGGAAACCTATCATTGCCAGGTATGTTATAGGGCAGGGGTGCCCAAAGTTTTTGGGCTGTGGTTTAGGGAGCTGGTCACTATGGCCTGGGGACCGGATATGGCCCCTGACACCAATTCATCCACGCCGCGAAGCCTTCTCGCTCCTGGAAGAAGAAGTTAAACACGCCCGTATGGGCGCATTTTACTTCTGCTTCCAGGAGTGACAAGGGCCTCGTGGGCTGGATGAATTGGCATTGGGGGCCAAATATGGCCCCAGGCCATAGTTTGGGTGCCCCTGTTATAGGGCTAGTCTGCAGCAGAATCCCATATCCACACACACTGCACAAACACACAGGCAAACCAAAACAAAATCAAACTGACTTGGAGTAGTAGTGTAAACCTTTGCTTGTCTCATCCTTGCATGGAACAATGAAGAACTGCTGCATTGCTGAAAATGATGTTGTGCACAAAAATGTGTATTTCCCCCATGAAACAGGGGAGAAAATACACAATATTTGTGGAACTGCAGAATTGTGTAAAACTGAATTTGCTGATTTTATAAGAATTTGAAGCACTGGGTAGGTTGTGTGCAGTCTTGTTCAAATTTAAACAGTTTGTGTGGTTTTGCTTATTGTTCTGAACCAGGATGAGGTGCACTTTGAGAATTTGAAGCACTGTATGGGTTCTTTGCATCTTTCTTAAAAATTAGCCACTTCTTTTGTGCTTGTAGCTAACCTTTGCTTTTCAAGGAGAAGGGACTCTAAAGAAACGATTCTAGAGAACTAGTGGGGAAGTTCTTTATTTTGTTTTTGGTGGTCTTGGGGAAAAAAACATTTTTGAGATGTCACATCCTAATCAGGGGTCGGTAACCTACGGTCCATGGGCCAGATCTGGCCCATGGTGCCAAACCATCTGACCCATGTTCTCGCTCCAGCCACCACCAGAATGGGCCATGGACTCATTTTATGGTTATTGTAAACACATTTATGGCAGCCGTAAACAGTGAGTGAACCTTCAGTCCAGCCACCTCAACTATCTGAGGGAGTGTAACCTGGCTCCCGACTTTAAAAGGATGGCAACCCTGTTCTAAATCAATGAGTATGGGGAATTCAGAAGTATTCTTTCTACCCCAATTTAGGATTTATACACAGCCAAATTACTGTGATGCATAAAGCAGAAAATAATAACAATGGCACCAAAATGTTGTTGCCTGATATGACAACCTCACTCTTCCCAATGAAAGGACTGGCCCAATATGATGAATAATTTCATAATAATTGAAGTGACTGGTTTACTGAGCTGTATATTTTCATGCTGATAAAAGCAATTTACTGAGAGCTGTTCCCAAGAAATGCCCACTATAAGGGACTAAGAAAGCAGCAAGTTTATAAATCATAAAGATAACAAGGTTTTGCTCCAGCTAGAACAGTGTTTCCCAACCGTTGGTTTGTGGACTTCAATTCCTAGAAGCCGAAGTCAATTCCCCAAAGCACTGATCAGCCAATGTACTGACTTAGGCTTCTGGGAATTGAAGTCTCCCTGTAGGGCCTGGGCCCCACATTGGAAACCACTGATCTGGAAGATATACAGTAGTGAAGGCTTTCTATCTCTTAGTTTACATGTTCTCACTTCATTGGCACTATTCCTAACACATCCTTCTGCCTGAGGATAAAAGGCTAACCTAGGGAGTTCTGAACAGGCAATATAATGTACCAAGCCCCAGCAGCCAGCTCTACTTCAACTATTTGCTCGATATCTGCTGCCTGAGGCAGATACCTCACTTTGCCTAACAGCAGGGCCAGCTTACTGAGAAGCTCCCTATGCAGACGTTTTGTTGTTCAGTCAACTCCAACCCTTTGCGACCCCCATGGACCACTGCGCACCAGGCACCCCTATCCTTTACCATCTTCCTCAACCCGCTCAGTTTTATGCCCATTGTGTCACCAGTACCATCTAGCCACCTCTCTGCCATCCCCTTCTTCTTTTGCCCTCAACCTTTGCCAATATCAAAGCTTTCTCAAGTGAATTCTCTCTTCTCATTTGATGACCAAAGTACTTTAGCTTCATCTTCACTATTTCCAAGGAGCAGTCGAGGTTGATTTCCTTTAAGATCAACTTATTTGTTCTCTTTGCTATCCAGGGTACTCTCAAAATTCTCCTCCAACACCACATTTCAAAGGGATCTATTCTTTTGCACTCAGCTTTCCTTATGGTCCAGCTCTCACAACCATACATTACTACTGGAAATACCATTGTTTTGACTATGCGGACTTTTGTTTCCAAGGTGATGTCTCTACTTTTGACTATGTTCCCCCAGGTTTCTCATAGCTTGTCTCCCAAGAAACAGTCACCTTTTTATTTCATGGCTGCAATCTCCATCTGCAGTGATCTTGGATACTAAGAAAGTAAAATCTGCCACTGCTTCTACTTCTTCTCCATCTATTTTCCAGGGACTGATAGGGCCTATCTTGGTTTTCTTGATGTTGAGTCTCAATCCATCTTTTGCACTCTCTTCTTTCAACCTAATCAGCATCTTCTTTAAATCTTCTTCACTTTCTGCCATCAGGGTGGCATCATTTGCATATCTCAAATTGTTGATGTTTCTCCAGCAATTTTGATTCCAACTTTCAATTCATCCAGCCCTGCATTGCACATTATGTGCTCTGTACATAAGTTAAATAAGCAGGGTGACAAAATGCAGCCTTGTCTTACTCCTTTTCCTATTCCAAATCACTCTGTCATTCCATATTCTGTCCTAACTGTTGCTTCTTGACTCATGTACAGATTTCTCATAAAACATATAAGGTGTTCTGGTATTCCCAGTTCTTTACAGTAATTACTTGCCACATTTTATTGTGGTTCACACAGTCAAAGGCCTTGGTGTAGTCAATGAAACAGAAATAGACTTGTTTCTGGTTTTCCTTTGTTTTCTCCATGATCCAGCGTATGTTGGCAATTTGGTCTCTAGTTCCCCTGCCTCTTTGGAACCCAGCCTGCACTTCTGGTAGTTCTCTCTCCATGTGCTGCTGAAGTCTATCCTATATTATCTTGAGCATGACCTTGCTCGCGTGTGTGTTGCAATGGCTGGCCAGAAGGAAGACGCATGGAGGCAACTGTGCGGTGAAGTCCAGCCCCGACCAGAGTCGGGGGTATGTATTTATTACCCTGCCTGGGGGTTGGGACACATACCTAGGGCACTCGTGCCGCCCCTGTACAGAAGGCTTGCATACGTGGCATTTTCCAGTGGTCCAGCTACAATGCCAGCTCTTGGAAGTTGCCCCGTGTTTAAAGGACAACCCGCACTTAATTGCCTTGGGCTGGCGAAACCCATTGTTCCTGCCCTAATCTCAGAGTCTATGTATATTGACCGGGGCACCTAATCTTTGTCCCCTGTTTGCCCTGACTTGCTTGCCCTGCTCTATTTGCCCTCAGCCTGGGTTATGGTTCATCTCTAACTAGCCCGCTTATCTTCACAATTTTCTTTCCCGCCGATCCTGGTTGATTCCCGGATCTGTTGACACCAAGCGAACCCCTGAGGAGAGGTTTAATTGCCAATTATTCCTGCGGGCAACCCACATGTGTGGGAGGAGCACAATTGTTCAGTAGTTTGAGCATTCTTTGGCACTGCCCATTTTTGGTATTAGAACATATACTGACCTTTTCCAATCCTGTGACCTACTGCAGCAAAATAAACCCCTCTACCTCTTCTTTTTAAATGCTTCTAGATACAGTAGAAGAAGCAAAAGAAATGTATGTTTCTTCCTTCCTATCCATCATTATAGTTACAGCTGACAACTTGCTGAGTTATATATATATGTAATCCAATTTAAAGCTGTGGAGGAAAAAAATTGGGTCTCCTTCATTACAGAAGCCTGTTATCCCATTTGGAAAAAAAAGCAATCCTCCCTTCCTTTTCAGCTTTCTAAACTGAACGTGCATTGTGGCTTCAGCCTTTCATTACTAGCCTCATGTCTCTGAAACCAATTGTCACATTTATGGCTTTCTACTGTCTTCTCCAATTCAATTGTTCATACTCCCTCAAGTTACTCTGGCCACGTTTGGAACTTTATTATGAGTGGCCTGGTATCCAAAGGCAATCTACAGGGGCTTATGGCATGATGGAGCTTGAGGATTCCTTCTTACTCTTAAGAATCATCTTCCTGAAAATGCTTGATCTAAATCAGACAACTGTACAAGCTTAGTTTCTGCCCCTCCAACTAAGAGATATTGAAGGACTCTATCTCCTCTGGAATGCCAAGTAATTCTAAAACGACTAAAATGACTAATCCTGGATTTATTTTCAATTTGGTCCATTTTAGAAAGCAATCTCTTGTTATCCTGTATCAAGCCTGCCAAAATGACTCTGTGATGTGAGATTATGATTTCTATTGAGACAGAGTCCTCACTCATATATATATATATATTTGGGGGGGACACTGAATATGAGTTTATACCTTTCTTTACTCATATCTTCCCTTCCCCCTCTATTGTTTCCAAGTCCATTGACTGTTCCTTTCCACTGTTATAGGCCACTGAATGTGATTACTTGACATCACAAAACCTCACATAAAGGACTCTTGCAAATGGTTTCAAATAGAGTCCCCATGTCGTCACCAAGTCTCACTAACTTCCACAACCAACATGAGTCAGAAAAAACAGTGGTTTCAACATTATGAATCGAATGGTCATGTGAGGGGAAAAAACTCTGAGTGAGAAAATAGAAATTAATTCTCTATTTTCCATTTAATTCTGGTACAGCGAGTCCTTTTGCTAGAACATAATTTTGCTCAAATTGTTCCTTAACACTTGTTCAGTCTTGATCAGAATTTGGTTTAAACTATACTGTTGCTCCAAAAAAGAGGTGTTTTTAGAAGACTTATTCATGAGAAATCTAGTGTAATATGATCATATCTGTAAAGGTGTGAAAATAGTCCCATTGAATTTAATGGGGCTTTATGAAGGCTGTATTGCCCTAAGATCTGAACTGATGCATAATTACTTGAGAAGTAAGCTCCACAGAATTCACAGAGGTGTATTTTTTGGAATAATATATGAAAAATCACGGTGTTTTTTCTCCCTCAAGCTGCAGGCCACAGTATGAGTTGCATTCTGACAGAGATCTTAAATAATTGTTTTTGTTTGAAAATCAATTTTATTTGAAATCTGATAACAGAAGTTTGCTTCAGGCACTTTTTATTATCCTGATACTGTAGCTAACTTTGTTGTTGTTAGTCTTCTTTCAAATGGGAGTATTATTAATTGGTTCACCTTCTCAAGTCATTGCCTACAATTTTTCATCTCATAACCAATACCTTTCACTTTCTTCTCCCTAGACCTACTCCTATAAATAATTATGCATTCCGTCAGTTATTTTCACATCAGCAAATTGCAGGTTTTTAATTGATCTGAAGCTGTGAAATAATGGCTGGGATGCTATTGAGGAGCCCTTGCGGTGCGGTAATTAAACTGCTGCGCTGCAACCAAAATTTCTGATGTTGTGAATTTGATTCTGATGGGGATCAAGGTTGACTCAGCCTTCCATCCTTCCAAAGTCCATAAAATGACTACCCAGCATTTTGGAGGCAAAATGCTAATTACCTTGTGAACCACCCAGAGGGTGCACTAACTGCTGTGAGGTGGTATATAAGTGTAATTGTTGTTGCTGTTGCTGTTCATGCAAGGCTTGTGTAACTTGCATTTTGGTTGTGCAATCAGGCATGTGATTTAAGCAGCCCACCCAAAATAGAACCTCACACTCCATCAATAAGCCTTGGCAAACTGTACACAAAGTATCAATAAGTTTACATCAATCATAATACAAATGCAAGAGGAAGGTGATACATTTATTGGATCACTTAAAAATCAAACATTGTGTGAGCTATTGTGATTCAAGATCACTTCCTCGGGCATGCTTCAATTTCTTGTTGATAGGTTAGGACAATTGTAAATGGAAGACCCAAAGGTTCATGGCAAGATGTTCTGCCAGAGATGGTTACTTGGTTGAATCGTACTTCACATGTATAGTTTGACATGGCAGATTGAAGCATCATCTCCCACAAGATTTTAGTGGGCTTTTGCCATTAGGAGTCCTACCACTACCATAGCAGAGTCTGATGGTGCACGGGAGAGTGAGGCCTGTGTTTTCAATGCTCCTTTAGCCATTTTAAATACAACGACACAGCTGGCTGGGCTCTTGTCAAAGTTGGCCATGTTAAAGCAATGCACTGGTCAGGTGCATTGTCCAAAATACCCAACCCCACTTAGCTGCAGTTCCAGAATGGAGAACCATTCTGGACTGCTAGCTGATACCTTTCTGGCATGGTTGAACTTGCCAGGTGAATACACCCCCACCACCATAGCTGTCGGATAGCCAGGGTCACAGCTGCACCATATTGAGGCATGAGGTGGTATTTGCAGCAGTTAGAAATAAGTAGTAAAAAACAAACAAACAGGCTGTATCTGGTATCCACACCCATTCAACATACTTTCCTGTTTTATAGGTGTACTAAGGAGAGCAGGAATCAACAGTGCAGCATACAGAGTAGAGTAGTGGTACCCAAAATTATGATAATATGTTTACACAGAGAGATTTGAATTAAGTATCATCTTTTTCTGATTATTCAAATGTAGAAAACAAATATGAGAAATATGAAGCCGGTACTGTATTTTTAAAAACACAAATACCAGAAAACAGAAAACTTTGGTTTGACTTTTCAAATCTGCTCTCCAAAAAAGCAAAAAGAAATCAATGGTTTAGACAATCCAGCCTTGCCAACATCGTAAGAGGGGGGCACCTGGCTCTATCTCCCTTTGTCATAGCTTTCTATTTTGCAGGGAGTCCTGTTTGTAGGGAGAGTATACATGCAAGTGGGAACCTCATTTGTTTAAACTCTTAAAAGCCTGTAAAAATCAAATACTGGAAATGGGCAATTGTCTAGGCACTCCTACCTGTGGAGCTACCAATTTATAATTTTTCCTCACCTCCTTCTGTTCCAAAAATGGCCATGCATCCAGCCACATGGCAAGCAATAAGAGAGAAGGAGATGATGTTTACAGAATTGTCAGTATTTGTCACAGTTTTCCTCAAGAGGAATTTAGCCATCATTGCTTCCCTACATTGGAAAAGACATAATAAAGGGAGATGGGGCAAGGCACACCTCTCTAACCAAGATGACAACGCTGAATTCTTTTGACAACAGAAAAGGAGGGAGGAAACCAAAATATATAACCAAGGAATAGAACAAATTGAACAAATCAGCTTGAATTCATCAAAATTGACCTTGTGCTTTGGCACTGGCCTAACTCGTAGTGACAAGGCTAAATTGTCAACCTAGCAATATGTTTCTTCTACACTTACCTGCTCCCCAGATGACTTGCTTTGGTAGTGGACAACCTTACAACTCCCATTAACCAAGGCCATCACAGAGATAGTGAGGAATATGAAAATTCATCAACATCTGGAAGATCACCCATTATGCATGCCAGACTTACACCTTAACACCCTAGCTCTCTCTGAGTGACTCCATTCCTTCAGAATCTACACATGGGTCCTGTCTCAAATCATGCCTTTACTTAACAGTTTAAGCTCTCCTCATTAGCCTCCAGCAGTCATCCAGTGAAGAAATGACTGGGGTGGGATAGGGGTTTATTTGGATTCCCATTTAATAACCGTTGGAAAGCCTTCACCTGTGTTTTTAGAAAGCAGGTTGAGCAGCAAATGATGGCAAGGCTTGCATAGATGTGCAGAAGTTTCACCAGATGCAGCTTGTCTTCATCTCTTGGTTGGCCCAAGATATTTTTCTGCTTGGGTCAAAAGGTTAGTTCTTCCTCCCCAATTCCATAAAAATATTGACTGGGCTGGTAATTGATTTCAACATAAAGAACAGTGATAGGAAAGCATCCTTCACTGAATCTCATGCTTCTGCAAGGGAGGTTGTACGCCACAAATCACTGTGACTCCTGGCATCTTGCCACTGTGCTGTGCCCACTATCACCTGCCACTGCCTGCCTTCTCCTGCCTAATGATAGGGATCTATGACAAGTCATAGCTTGCCACTACTCACCAATGAATCACTGGTCAATAATAATAATAATAATAATAATAATAATAATAATAATAATAATAATAATAATAATAATAATAATAATAATAATAATAATAATAATAATAATAATAATAATAATAATAATAATAATAATAATAATAATAATAATAATAATAATAATAATAATAATAATCTTCTTCTTCTTCCTGCAACTGTTTCTCCCTCCTCTCTCCATTCTAAAACTGCATTAATCAGTGAATTATAAATAGAACACTCATGGTTCTTTGTAAATAAACACATGTGTTTTCTGTTTTGTTTTTTAAGAAGCCTTCAGAAAATGTTGGTATTTTCTTAATTCTCACTTTAGGAAAAAGTCTAGGTTTACTTCAGAGCATCAGTTCTCTGTCAGCAGCTGGAATGTGTTTTGGGAGTCAGCAAAGCTTGAGAGGTTTCTCACTATGATTGAAAGTGCTTTCAGTCCATTATGCACAGGGCTCTATGAATGCAACAACCCAGATCCTACATTAGATATTATAGAGCAGGGGTTCTCAACATTTTTCAGCCATGGATTGGACCACCCCCTCAGACAGCTGAGTGGGCCAGACTAGTGGTTCCCCCTGCCATAAATTCTGCTATAAAATATGTTTGCAGCTGTCATAAACACATTTGCGATGGATGTGCTCATTTATGGCCGTCATAAACATGTTTACAATGGCCGCAAATGAGTCCATGGCTGATTCCAGTGCCAGGGCAGTAGGGACATGGTCGGTGGTGGCAGGGGCAGCTGGAGCAAGGTCGGGGGCCAGATTATTTGGCTGTAGGTGGCAAACCCTGTTATAGAGGCTTCATAGTTGACAACAGCTAACCCCACAGCATAGTCTACATTGTAAAGATACAACAGACTTTTCCTGCTGATGGAGAAGATGGCCAATCTATAATGCAGTTGTGACTGACTAGGGCTGGAGTGGCCAACTCTGGCACTCAAGCTGTTCTTGGACTTCAATTACCATAAGCACAAGTCAGCACAGCTGCTAATCAGGGCTTCTGGGAATTGAAGTCAAAGAACAGCTGGAGCATTATGGTTGGCCACCCATGGACTAGGGCCACCATTTTCATTTGTAGTTAAGATTGTTTGAAGAATTTGGTTTGCTCACATTTTAAAGTGAATTGACTCAATCAACACTACACATATTTTTAAAAAAGCCTAGGTCTGAAAAGGCCCTTGTAGGGTAACAGGACACAGTGGTGTGCTATCATCCTGAGATACTTTTTTAAAAAAGAGTGCCACCATTTGTGCCTTGAAAGTACTAGAAAAGTTATTGCAAAGCACACACGAGGACAGCCATTTTAAAGCATTTTAACTCTGGCCTTTAACCACATCAACACATGTGGAAATGGTACAGAAGAAAAATAGACATGATGTATCAGTCCTTAATTTGTGCGTACAATTAATCAAAACATAGATTTCCGACAGACATTTTCTACAACTTTAACCATCAAAGGTCAACCAGGTTCACTGATTTTATCTGCCACTTCTCAAGGTCAAAAGTATGACACTGTCTTGACATACTATGTATGAGCAGATCTTCTAGGCACTATTTCCTGCAGTGTTTGCTACCTTTCTCTTCTCCTGCTCATTTCAGCCCAGTCTTGCTCCAGATGATTATTAGTGCCATTCAATGCAGGCAATCATGTTTTCACCATACAATATGGGTAACAAGGGTGTTAGATGCTCGAGTTGGGTCCAGCTCAAAATTAACAGGGGCCCCCTTGAACGTGCCCAGCCCAGAATGGAAAACATCTGGGTAGCGTTCACACACAGCCTGAATGGGGTCGGCCTTAACCGCATTAATTCCTGAGAGCCCAATACCCAGGGGCCCAAACCACTGCACACCCAAAAGGTTATTCCTACCAGTCTTCACCACGACTAGGGGAAGCTTTGCTGAGATGGCTTTGAACCGCACATCAAAATTGCCAATTCCCAACACCGGAATGTGTCGACCTTGCACATCTGTCAGGTTGACCTGCAGAGCCCGCAGTTTCGGCTGGTCTGCTGGAGGAAGTTGAAAGAATTCCCTCTGTGAGATGATTGAGTATGCTGACCCTGAGTCGATCTCCATGCGGACGGGGCACCCTTGGAGGCGAACATCGATGAAGAACCTCCCGGACACTGTCTGTATACCAGATGATGCCTTCCTTCCGACGCGGACCCTGGAAATTGGGTGTTCCATCCGGCGATGACCTCTGTCCCCCGGGTGACCCTTGGATCGCTGGCGGCACACCCGTGCAATGTGCCCCTTCCGCCCACACTTGTGGCATTCTGCAGTCTTGAATGGGCACTGTGAGCGGAGGTGCCTTCCCCAACAGCCTTGGCACAGCGTGATGTTGCTCCTTGAAGCTTGGGGGATTTGCTGGCGAACCATCCCGACAGTACCCTCCTCTTCCGCATTGTCTGTATCCACTGGATTAGCGCACTGATGCAGTTGGACGGCCGACTCTCCTCGGGCAGGAGCAGCAGGTTTGGCATGGAAGATTTTCATCCTGGCGTGTGCAGCCTCGGACGCCAGAGCCTCTTCCAGGACCTGGGCAAAAGTCAACGTATTTCTCTTCATCAGCCGCCGCTGAGTAGTTTCGTCCCTGAGGCCCACGAGAAGCCGGTCTCTTAGGGCCTCCTCCAGGTCATGCCATTGGCATGGCACGGCAGCATGTCGAAGAGCCACAACGTATTCGGCGACTGACTCCCCCTCCTTCTGCTCGCTGGTAAAAGGCAACCCTGGCTGGGAAGATGGAAACGACAGGCTTGAAGTGTTCTCGGAGCACCGCCAGGATGTCGGCCAATGGGGCTTCCCTCAGTGCCTGTGGCAGCAGTAGATGCCCAGCCAGCTCAATCATGGGCAAACCACAATGGGCCAGGAACAATGCCTTCTGTCGCCCTTCATCCTCGATCTCCCCAGCGATTACAAAGTTCTCGAACTGGATCTCATACATGGGCCATGACTCCGGCTTTGCAATGTTAAACGGTCTGATAGAAGATGCAGTAGCAGCCATATCCCACCTTCGTCGCCAATGTTAGATTCTCGCAAGAAGTAGGCTAGGTAGCAGAGTGTGGGTTAAACATAGTGATTCTTTATTCAGATCGGGAGACGAGACTGGACCTTATGTGGGGGGAGATGGTATCTTATATACAGAGGTTTTCCCATTCAACAACAAAGGAACATACCAGCGGATAATCACAGTTTACTACAACCATTTGGTCTCCTGCTGCAGCCATGTACTTTGAAATGTGCCCCTCCTTTTGAAGAGGGCGCCCCTCTGGCGGATCCTGGCAGATCCTCTTCACAAGATGTGTCCCTTTGAAGTGAAGTAACACTTGGACATTACAAAGGGGCAGCTTGGGGCATGAGGGGGATTCACCCCAGAATTTCAGTGGGTGTTCTAATTGCTGCAGCCATGTACTAATTATGAGCGGAACTCTTTGAATTAACATAGATAATTTGATATCTATGTTAATTGAAGGTAGTGGGACACAGGTTTAGTTGGAAAGTTAAGCACCATTCCAGTGAAGTTCAGCTTGCTGTGGCAATTTGAGGTATCAACAAGAAGGTGTGGGTAGGAATGGGACACAGAACAGTTTTCATTTTCTAGATTAACAGTGAAATTCAGAATCAATGTAGCCTTTTACTTCTGTTTCTTTCTTTTTAAAAATCAACAACTAGGCAGATGATAACACTTTCCTAAGCTCTCTGATGGCAAACCAGTTCCAAAATTCATTAGAAAGAACAGTGAAAAATTAGAGACTAACAGGAGATGGAGATGATGAGAAAGGAGAGAGGAAAGAAAAAAAAATTATAGCAAAGTCTGTGAAGATGTTTACTGAGACAATAAAGCCAATCAAGCCCGAGGCAGAGATGGCTGCTTCCTATCCCTAAAGATCCTCCATCCATACAAAGAATTCAATGAGATCTGACAAATAGGCCTGAAGTTATAGAATTTAATGGTGAAGCTTGAACTAAAACACTCATCTTCACATACAGTAGTCAGAAAAATACTGCAGAGCTTCTTTAGGGAGGATTCAGAAGACATGGCTAGGCAACTACCATTTTCTAAAACAGACACCATGGTGCAATGTAATCATACTGTGCTATTACTGCTGGAGGTTTTTAAGTGGATGGGCTTGACCTTTATGGTATGACCTTTCACCTCTACCACTCTGTCATGAACTTTTCACAGTTGGAAGCTAGCTACCACAAATCCTAATAAGACAGTTGCCTATTTACTGAAATGTCACTTCTGGGGGGGGGATTTCTTCAGAGATTATATATGTTTAGTCATTTAGGAAAGAATACATTTCTTTGGAGGATTTAGTGGACCTAGCAGCTTCACCAAAACATTACAAAGACTGAAGGCAAAATTGTGTGTGTGCTTGCATGTATGGGTGTTTTATTTTCATGCTGAAACTTCCTATTTCTACTCAAGAACTTCTGAATTCAGGAATGCACATTTTATTGCTTAAAACCTGTCACCAAGTTGTATCAGCAGCAGCAACAAATGCAAGCGCGGCGCCAAAATGGCCGCCGCGCTCTTTGCGGGGCCCCCACCCACCGGACAAAGGCATCCGGGTAGTTAGGGGCGTGGCCAGCTCCCTTATAAAAGGGGTGGCCACGAGGCAGCCGAGCTGCCATTTTGCGAAGCGACGGAGCGGAGAAGTTTTTCCCTCCTACCTCCGTCGCTTGTACTTGAGCCTCTTGGCTGCTGATTCTCTCCTTTTAGGCTTCCAATTGACCAGCTGCAATGCCCTCAAAGAAGAAGGCGACTGCGAACGCGGCTCGTTCCGCGCGGAGGCGCAATCCGGGTCGGAGGACCGCGGCTGCGCCTCCCCAGCAGCCTCCTCTGCCCGAACCCACCGGGACCGGTGGGATGGGGTTAATTCCCCCTTGGCCGGAGGCTGGGGGTCCGCGTGCGGGCACAGTAGGGGCCGCGGCTCCCGGCCCACAAGCGGCGGTCGCCGCTGCTGGCGTCACCCATTCTGCTGGGCCTTCCTCCGTTGGGGCGCAGCTTAATGCGGGGGCTTCCAGCCTTGGGGGGTGGTGTGGCCCCCTTACATGGCAGGGTTCTTCCCCAGCCCTACAGGGCCCGGGCTTTGGATCGTGGCCCTATGCCGGCCCTGGGGTACAGGGACCTGTGCCGGCGCCGGTGGTTAGTGGGCTGGCTGGCCCTTTACCCCCCCCCCTTGGTTTAGGTGGCTATGTCAGCGTGGAGGCCCTCCTGGCCCGCGTTGCGGCCCTTGAGGCATCCCTGGCCCGGGTTAGTCACCCTGGAACCACATTTGGGGGGCTGGTCGGTCCATCGCCTGCCGGGCAGCGGCAGGTGGTGGGACGGGTTGAGCTGCCTGAGGCGCGTGGCCCGGCTTCGGGGCCCATGCGGCCCATGGGGGCGCAGCGTGTGAGTATGCGGTCCAAAATAGTGCACAAACACACATGGCCACATTGGGGGGGGCTTTCCAATGGCCTTGGCCGCGCACGGGTGGTGCGGCGGTCCAGTCGCCGATGCCCCACCCGGTGAATTCAACTATCACCCTGGGCCCCGGGGTAGGGGGTCCTTCTTACCCGGTCGGGAATCTTCTAGGGGTGACCGGGTTAGTCCAGGCTCCTTTGCAGATGCCCGCAGTGTCCACCGTGCCTGTGTCGGCTTTGCCGACGGCAGGGTATACTTTGCCACTGGGGGACCATTTGGCACAGGCCACCAGAGAGAAGATCTGGCGGGGGGAGTATGTGGACATCTTCTCCCTCCTTAACAAAGAGCTCACCAAGGAGGAGAGGGAGGGGCAAGATGAGAAGGATAAGGAGCAAGCGCGTCGTCGCAAGCCACCACGCACGAGGGCCAACTGGTTGCCGGCCTACCTCATCTACATGGCGGTATACCTCAGGGCCCGGCCGGATTTGGCGATTCCGATGGTCCAGTATTTGGACAACATTTACCGGGCGATGGTTGACTTCCCGGGCCCGTCGTGGTTGGCTTACGACGAGGAATTCCATATGCGGATTCCCCTGCAACCAGAGATGAGGTGGGACGAGCCCTGCCAGCGGCTGTGGCTGCTGTACATGACTCCCACGCGCCCGGCGCCCAGGGAAAGATACCATTGTGGACATGCGGTCCAGCGAGTGGCCCCAGCACAGGCTCCCCGCCAGGTGGCGGGGCAGGGGGTTCCAGCCCGCCTGCTGTGCTGGACTTTCTCGTCAAATGGTTCCTGCAACAGGAAGAATTGCAAGTACAGACATGAGTGTCCCTCCTGTGCTGGCCCCCATGCGGCCTCTGCCTGTCCCAGGCCTGGGGGGATGCGGGGCAGAGGAAGGGGCGGACAGGGTGCTGGCAAAACTGCCGCGGAGGGAGCTGGTTCACCAAAAGGCCCCCTCCCCAATTAATGTGGACATGTTGGAGCGTTGGCTCGCATTGTACCCGAGGGAGGAGGATGCGGTTTACCTTCTTCAAGGTTTTAGACGGGGGTTCCGTATCCCTTTTGTGGGCGACAGGTTCCCCCAGGATGCCCCCAACCTTTTGTCCCTTAGGGAGCGGGAGGAGGTAGCTGCTGCCAGCATTACTAAGGAGGTCGGTATGGGCAGGGTTGCCGGCCCTTTCCCTACACCCCCGTTCCCCAATCTTAAGGTGTCACCTTTGGGCTTGGTCCCCAAAAAATCACCGGGCGAGTTTCGCCTGATTCATCATTTGTCTTATCCAGCCGGCCGATCGGTCAATGATGCTATCCCTGATGACCTTTGCTCAGTCAGGTATACATCTTTTGACCACGCACTGCGCATGGTGCGCTCATGTGGCCCGGGTGCGCTGTTGGCCAAGTGCGACATTAAGTCGGCGTTTCGCCTCTTGCCAGTGCACCCGGGCGATTTTGAGTTGCTGGGTTTCAAGTTCCGGGGTGAATATTACTTTGATAAGGCCATGCCTTTTGGCTGTTCCATATCATGCTCGGCTTTCGAGCGTTTTAGCACGTTCCTACAGTGGGCTTTTGTCCGCAGGTCAGGGTCCTCGTCTGTAGCCCATTACCTGGATGATCTTTTATTCGGGGGTGAACGGGGCTGGGACATGTGCACACGTCTCCTCAACACATTTCAGACGCTAATGGAGGAACTCGGTGTCCCTTTAGCGCCCGAAAAGACCGAGGGCCCATCTACTCAGCTAGTGTTTCTGGGGGTGGAGATTGACACGGTAGCGCAGGCTTCTAGGTTACCGGGGGATAAGGTGTCAAGGATTGTGGCCCTTATCTCGGACTTGCTTGCTAAACGCAAGGCGTCCCTGCGGGAACTGCAGGTGCTACATGGTCACCTCAATTTTGCTTGCAGGGTGGTCGCACCGGGCAGGGCGTTTGCTCGGCGCTTGTGCGACGCCATGGCAGGCTTATCTAGGCCCCACCATAGGGTTAGACTCACCCGGGGTATCAGGGCGGATATGTTTATCTGGCTCCAGTTCCTGAGGGAGTTCAATGGAGTATCATTTTGGAGGTCTGACCTCCTGGCTTCCCCTTGCTTTCAGATACAGTCTGATGCTTCAGGGTCCCTGGGTTATGGGATGTACTTCAATGGGAAGTGGGCCTATGGTGGGTGGCCACCAGCCTGGGCAGGCACGGGTCGCCTGCGTGATCTCACGTATCTGGAATTTTTCCCTATCCTGGGGGCTTTGATGCTATGGGGCGAGGAGTGGGCCAACTCGGTTGTCCATTTCTGGTGCGACAATGCGGCCGTTGTCCACATTGTCAACTCACAGACTTCCAAATCGCCCAGGGTCATGGACCTAGTGCGCCAGTTTGTGTTGCGCAGCCTGCGCCTCAACGTCCTCTTCAGGGCCAGGCATGTCCCGGGGGTCAATAATGATATCGCTGACGCTTTGTCCCGCCTGCAGATCTCCCGGTTCCGTGCCTTGGCCCCAGATGCGGAGGAATTTCCCTCGCCACTCCCGGACGAGATATGGACCGTTGGCAAGGAGAGGTGAACCGGGCGATTGGCTTGTCACTGGCGCCACGCACGCGTAAGGTGTATCACCATGCATTCAATTCTTTCAGAGCCTTCTGTATCCAATCCCGGCTGCCAGAAACCTGGCCGATCCCAGTGACCCATATACTGCAGTTCATGGTTTACCTACATGCCCAGGGCCTTGCACCTCGCACCGTAGCATCTAGGCTGTCAGCATTGGCTTTTATAGCCAAGGTGGGGGGTCATGTGGATAGTACCGCTGACTTCCGTGTGAGACATGTTTTGGAGGGGTGGGGGCGGGAGCGTGGGCGTTGCCCGGACGACCGCCACCCGATTTCCCCAGGGGTTCTTACCCAACTGGCCCAGGGCTGGCCTGGCCTCTGTTTTGATAGATATGAGGCAGCCCTATTTCATGCAGCCACAACGGTGGCATTTTTTGGAGCGCTCCGCATCAGCGAGCTTGTGATGCTGTCTAAGGCGGATGCAAGTCGTAGGGCACTGGAACTCGAGGATGTCTATGTTGCCAAAGACTGGGCTCAGTTGAGGATACGCTCCTCTAAGACGGATCAGCATGGCGTAGGCAGTGGTGTGAGACTGCTACGGTGTTCTTTGGCAGACATCTGTCCGGTTGGTGCCCTACATGAGTTTATTGCACTGCGTGGCACGCACCATGACCCGTTTTTCTGTCACCAAGATGGGTCTCCCCTTACTAAGTTTCAGTTTTGGAAGGTGACAGGCAAAGCGCTCGCCAGTGTAGGCCTCCCGGGGGCCCGTTACGGCACCCATTCGTTCAGAATAGGGGCGGCCTCCACTGCTGCTGCTTTTGGGTACTCCGGGGCTGAAATACGCCGCATGGGGAGGTGGGGTTCGCGGTGTTTTCAATTTTATGTCCGCCCCCTCCCACAGTGAGTACCAGCCTGGTCACCACATCTTTTCTCTCCCTCGTTTTTTCCCTTGACAGACCCTGGGTGTCGTATTACACCGGTGACAGTATGGCTGGTGGGCCATAGCTACGTGCACAGGGCAGCGCGTTACGCTGCGGCGACAGAGTGGGGACCCTGACTGGGACTGGGTGCATATGCAAGTCTCACATGGTATGGTAAGCCTGGGATGTTATGGCGGGAGCTGTTGCCATTCCTTTTTTCAGGTCGGAATGCTGACCCGCCTGACATTCTCATCATACACCTTGGGGGCAATGATTTGGGCCAGGTCACCGGCTTATCGCTAAAGCATGCGATTTGCGGCGACCTCGCCTACTTGCATTACGTGTGGCCCGCCACCACCATTGTTTGGTCGGACGTGGTGCCGCGGCACACGTATAGGGGAGGGTTCGACCTCCCGGCCCTTGACCGGGCTAGACGCATGGTGAACAGGGCTGTGGCCCGGTTCATTGTCAGCAGGGGTTGGGGGAGGGTCAGCCCTCACCCCGCCATTCGTCTGTGAAATTATGACCTGTATGCAGGGGATGGGGTCCATCTGTCGCGAGGAGGTATGGACCTCCTGTTGGGTGATTGGCGAGCAGGCCTGTTGACCGAGCTGACGGTCTGGGGGGGGGCGTCGAGCCTTCTTTGAAGCCCCTCCGTGTGGCGGGTAGCACTGGTAAGGTAAACATTATGACCCACAGGTATCCGGCAAGTTCGCAATTGACTGGACAACACTAGACAGGCATAAGTTGGTTAAACGTTGTCCGGTCAACGACGAACTAGGTGACGGGGTGATGGCTATAGCTAGACAGCATGCATCACCCCGTGATTTTAAAGATACGTGTCAGAGGGTGGGGTCATTAGTTAGATATTGACTACGGTCAACAATTTGTTTGTTGTCAACAAACAAATTGATACAAATAGATACATTGTAGCAATTGCTGTTGGCAATTTTGGGTGGTACCTTACCAGTGTTACTTCGGCCTGCTTGCCTTAAGAATTATGATTGGTCAATTACCAATAGAAATTTATAATTCAGACTAGGGCATGAATCAATAAATGTGGCCCAATGCCGTTATCCACTTTTATCAGTGTCTGAGTCCTTTATTGGGGGGTGCGCCTGCAATGCAAGCGCGGCGCCAAAATGGCCGCCGCGCTCTTTGCGGGGGGCCCCCACCAGACGAAGGCATCCGGGTAGTTAGGGGCGTGGCCAGCTTATAAAAGGGGTGGCCACAAGGCAGCCAAGCTGCCATTTTGCGATGCGACGGAGCGGAGAAGTTTTTCCCCTCCACCCCCTCCCTAGTTAACAGTGTGATATTTTGGTCGCTTCGGGGCCGGGTGGGAATTTTTGGCTGGGACCCATATTGGCTTCCGGGTCCTGGTTTTTTCGCCCATCCCACACTGTTGCTATGGTTTGACATAGGGGTTTTTTCTGTTGCTGCTGTTGACTTTGGTCACATGGGCGGGTAGCACTGGTAAGGTAAACATTATGACCCACAGGTATCCGGCAAGTTCGCAATTGACTGGACAACACTAGACAGGCATAAGTTGGTTAAACGTTGTCCGGTCAACGATGAACTAGGCGACGGGGTGATGGCTATAGCTAGACAGCATGCATCACCCCGTGATTTTACGGATACGTGTCAGAGGGTGGGGTCATTAGTTAGATATTGACTACGGTCAACAATTTGTTTGTTGTCAACAAACAAATTGATACAAATAGATACATTGTAGCAATTGCCGTTGGCAATTTTGGGTGGTACCTTACCAGTGTTACTTCGGCCTGCTTGCCTTAAGAATTATGATTGGTCAATTACCAATAGAAATTTATAATTCGGACTAGGGCATGAATCAATAAATGTGGCCCAATGCCGTTATCCACTTTTATCAGTGTCTGAGTCCTTTATTGGGGGGTGCGCCTGCAAATATATTTAGCATTGACACCGCTTATTTACCTTCCCTCCAGTCATAGATACCTAATGCATACAATTTATTTTATTTCCTCCTCCAAATGTTTTATTTTGACTAGTTGAACAATTCATTCCCACCTCAGAGCTGTACAGTCCCCTGTACGCTTAGGCTAAAACCAAATGAGTTGGAACCTCTGTAGAAAATATACTGATGTTCCGGGCCATAGGCAAAAATATTGCAAACAAATTGTAAAGCAAATTTTAAAAATAATCAATAAACAACATAGTCAGCAATAGTATGTAATTTTTTTCCCCAGTGTTTGCATAAATGAACCATCCACGTTCTAAACATACAAATAGAAATAGAACTTGCCATACAGAAATCACATTCACTCGAGCAAATTTATTCATTCAAGATGCAGTTGTATAGGTCTATACCTAGCAGCAAGATTGCTATTATTGTCATTGGAAGGACAAATACTGAAGCTGAAGCTCAAGTACTTTAGCCACCAAATGAGAAGAGAGGATTCACTGGAGAAGGCCCTGATGCTAAGAAAGATCGAAGGCAAAAGGAGAAGGGGGCAGCAGAGGATGAGGTGGCTCGATGGCATTGTGGTTCTTGGGGTTGCAGAGGGTCAGACTTGACTGTGCAACTGAACAACAACAAAGAAGCAAGATCCACTCAGCTCAAGGGAGTTTATTTCTGAGTTGATATGTCTATGGGTTGTGGGTACTGCAGTGGCTCAAGTCGCTAAGTCGCTGACTGGGAAGCGGAAGGTCAGCAGTTCGATTCCCGAGTACTGCAGGACGGAAATGAGCTCCCGTCTTCATCCTAGCTCCTGCCAACCTAGCAGTTCGAAAGCAAGAAATTGCAAGTAGATAAACAGGGACCACTTCGGTGGGAAGGTAACAGCGTTCCGTGTGCTCCGGTGTCTAGTCATGCCTGCCACATGACCACGGAAACATCTGCAGAAGCAGACAGCGCTGGCTCTTCGGCTTAGAAACAGAGATGAGCACTGCACCCTAGAGTCGGATACGACTGGCTTTCGAGCAAGGGAAACCTTTACCTTTACCTTATGTCTATGGGTTATTTATGTATTTATCTATTCAGGCCAGAATCTTGTTCACTTACACAGTCATGGAACATAAACTGTGTAAGCATTCCCCTGCTCTCCTTCATCAACTGGACAGAGGGAAAACACACTACTCTGTGATTGGCCCCCTGTGTGTAGTTGTTGTTCACAGGGTTTTGGGCTTTATATTCTTTTTCCTACCAATCATTTTGTGATGGGTCTGAGTGCACCTGAAGAGTTCCAGACAAGTAAACATGATGCTTCTGAAATTATAAATATTGAATGGTCTGGTTTCTTAGTATGCGCTGGCTTCCTCTGTTGCTATTTGCAAAAATTTCCCAGTCTTGGAAATCCCATCAGATTTGCTTTATGGTTTATTATACCTCTTGGTTTATATTTGCCATATAAATATGCTCAATTAGGCTCATCTTATGTGCTATATTAAAGAAGACTAAAATGCAGACATATGGTCATCATTGTCATAATTCCCTGAGCAAGCAACATTTATTACAACTTTATATGCAGTTGTGACATTTACAGATCAGAAACTGTGGATGCATTTCAATGTTATGTCAATGGGTCATAAAAAATACATTAGCACTGTGAAAGTTATCACAGAGGAAGGTGACAAAGGAGGAACTTGTTTATGTGGTGCCTGTTGGTTGCCCTTGTATTAATTAAGGCATGACATACTGGAGGGGAAGTGGAGATACATTATTATTCAACTCATTTGCATTCCCAGAGTTAGAAGTCAATTGTACGACAGAAACAAAGGCCATGCTTTCTAGGCAATTGTGAGGGGAGCAGGTTCACCAGGCAGAGCTATTGTGCAACTTCTGCTAATTTAAACAGGTTTCCCTAGTCATGATTTGGATGCCAGTCTTTAAGGAATATGCATTAAATATGGATACATTACCCATGGTTAGAACTGGCAGGAGGTTTTAAGTTGAGGGTTTTTGAGTTAGGGGCTGAGCATAAAAGTGACAACTGAATCCATAGTTATGCTATATGCCTGTAGCAGCATTTATTAATATCTGTTCTGTAATTATCAGATGTAAATTTATTTTTGAGGAATTGTCCTGAACGTGTACAAAGGCAGAAGTTTCTAGAGAGATAATGAGATAGAGTTAATAACACCTCTCAGTTCTACTGAACTGGCATCAAACATAGTGACTTCTATGGAGTGTATAATATGCTAACACTGCTGGTTCCATGAATATAATAGCAACAATTTAAACATTGGTTCAAAATTGCAAGGATACTTTGATGTGACAATTTTTTCTTCTGTTTCAATCCAATTTGTATAGAGGAGGTTATTTCTAGCAACCTTGGTATGGATGACCATTGCTTGAATCTCTCATTACCTAGTCATCATCCAACTTCAGAGTTTCATGATATCTACTACCCACTAGTTGCCTTGGTTCCTTTAGGAATGTGTGGTAATTAATATATCACCTCTAAGTGCTTGGTTGAGGGACTGCTGTGGCTCAAGTGGCTAAGATGCTGACTGGGAGGCGGAAGGTCAGCAGTTCAATTCCCAAGTACTGCAGGACAGAATGAGCTCCTGTCTTTGTCCCAGCCTAGCAATTCAAAAGCAAGAAATTGCAAGGAGATAAATATGGACCACTTCGGTGGGAAGAAAACAGCGTCCCGTGCACTCCAGTGTCTAGTCATTCCTGCCACATGACCACAGAAACATCTACAGAAGCAGACAATTCTGGCTCTTCAACTTTGAAACAGAGATGAGCACTGAACCCTAGAGTCGGATATGACTGGCTTTCGAGCAAGGGAAACCTTTACCTTTACCTTAAGTACTTGGTTCCACCCATCAAACTGGGAACTCTGGAAATTTTAATAACTGTAGTTACTATATGTTCATTTCTCCCCATTCCACTGTAATGAATGAGTGCTGATAACCTATCATCAAAACTTTTCATAAAGACCTCCACTTGCAAATGTGTAGTTATCAGAAGAAGCCCTCCCCACTTGCCTAATGTTTGACCTTCTATCTTATCTCTGGTGTGTTCACACCTGCATTTAAAGCATTAGTACTGCTGTTATATTAGGTTCAGGGGACAGAAACTGATACTAGATTGAAAGAAGCAGAAAAAGAATAAAATAAGAAGGGCAAAATAAGGAGAGTATGAGAAGTGAAGGAAATGGGAGTAGCCACAAGGAAAAATGTAAGAAACTGGTTAGTTGTGCCTAGAGCTCTCTTTCTGATTTGCAATAGCTCGCCTTTGTCCTTCTAGTTGTTTAACTGAAAAAATGGAGCAAACTATTTATAACATGTAGTCTATAGCTGAGCTGTGCCATTCCTCTGAGAAAGAAGAATATGAGGGTTTTGGACTGAGATTTTGGAATCTATAACCTGTTTTAGATTATAAACCAAATCCCATATTAGCCCTATGTAAAATATGAATGGAATGTTTTATTTTCCCATTGACTTCAGTAGGTGAACTCAAGGTAGGACTATTTTTGGATTTATAAATAATTGGAGCTGGGTTGTGGAAAGGATGTACCCTAGGAAGACTTATTTATTTATTGTATGGCTTTATAAACAAATGGTAGATAAGACTATAACATAAATATGGGTCAAATATAGGTTAGAGATAGATAAAATATGATAAAAATATACATGTATACACATCACAGTGCTATGTCCAGGTTCTTGATCCAGCCAATTGCAGGAGGAGATAAAATAAGAAAATTTGTCATATCTCCCATAAATGTCCTTTTACACATTCGTTACAGGTGAAACTCAGAAAATTAGAATATCGTGCAAATGTTCATTCAGTTCAGTAAGGCAACTTAAAAGGTGAAACATATGAGATAGACTCATTGCATGCAAAGCGAGATAGTTCAAGCCTTACTTTGTTATAATATTGATGGTTATGGCTTACAGCTTATGAAAACCCCAACCCCCCAATCTCATGTACCCTATAATCATCACATGTACACTGTATACCATGATCATCACAATTATAACGAACTAAGGCATGACATCTCTCACTTTGCATGTAGTGAGTCTATCTCATATATTATATTTGTTTCACCTTTTAAGTGAAATGAATGAACATTTGCACGATATTCTAATTTTCCGAGTTTCACCTGTATATGGGAAACAGTTTGGTGTGGATTCCCACAGTCACATTGGACTGTAGACAGCTTTCCCCATTTGTATAATAGATCTGCACATCTGTCATAGCCAGTACTTATCCTGTTAGCGGTCTTCCAGATATGTCATGGTAGATCAAAACCATTGGGCTCCTGATTGGTCACCATATTCGTATGAATATCAGATGGTGTGGCCATACCTCCATCCATTTTTGTTGCATGTCAAAATTATTAGCACAGAGCTCTTCAGACGTTCTAAGTGTAGGTCATTGAGATTTCAGTCTGGGGATAAATGTGTTGGCAGCATCTTAATGTATAGGTAAGTTAGGAATTTCAGCTTTATATATATATATATATATATATATATATATATATATATATATATATATATATATATATATATATATATATATATATATATATATATATATATATATATATATATATATATATATATATATATATATATATATATATATATATATATATATATATATATATAAATAATAAACTTAATACATCCAGTTTTTATACACATTGTATTGTTCAGTTGAGTGACCTATGAATATGTCTTCTATTTAGACACACTGAGGCTCCATATTCTGTGGTACTGTAGACCACAGTACACCAAAGGGTAGCTGCTGTCATCCCCACAGTGCCACAGAGTTTTTGTAGTATACTAGTATTTTTTGCCCGGCCCTGCCGGCAGGTATAACTTGTATGTTGGTAATAGGGTGGTTTTGGGGGGTACACACACACCACACAACACAACCACACACACAACACAACCACACACACACACAATACACACATAACACAACCACACACACACACACACAAACACACACACAACACACACACACAATACACGCAAACACACACACAACACAACCACATACATACAATACACACACACAACACACACACATGACTGGTGCTGTGTGTGTGGCCTCGCTGAGGCTTCGGGGGGAGCCACACACAATACAACCACACACACAACACACACACACACACACACACACACACAATACAAAATCTAGCCAGGCTGATTGGTTGAAGGGCGTGGAGGACACTGGGAAATGTAGTTTTTTCTTTGTTCATCTTCGTGGGGTGGTTGCCCCACTCTCGGAGACCGGACCCTTGTGGCAACCTTCAGATGGTCTAAAGGTAAGTGTGGCCGGCTCTGTTCAGGATGGTTGGACAGTGTTTTGGCTGCTTTTGCCAGACATGCACCAACCTAGTCCCTCCTTATAGGTAAATATTGTTTCTCATTCGAATTTTGGCTGCAGTGTTGATGAGACCCTAGGAAGAGTGGGAGTAAGAAATACATCAACCTATTTGTATGGATCAGAGTGGTACCGTTTTCAATTATATTTATCCTAAGTGATTATCAATAAAGCTTTTGTACTTCACCGTTGTACTTCTTTATGGTTGAAATCTTGAACAGTTATACAAATGGTGTAGGTTTTACATGCAAATTGCTATAGATTTAAACATATCTATAGGAGTTATCTGTTACATACCCAGTCTTGCTATTCAGGGCACAACAGCTAAAGTATATGAAGATTTCTTAACTGAAAGCAATTTGCTTCCAAAAGCTACACCATTTGCTTAATTGCACCACTTGATTTCAGCTGATGGATTGTCATCTGTGTCTGGGAATTTTGTACATTAAAAAAATTATAAAATGTAGACATGATATATATATTTAAAAAGTCATGCTGTTTCTTTCTTGATCTGTTTTGTCACAAATCACCCATATATATGTTTGTCACAAGTCACCCATGTGCTGTATTATACGTATGCTTTTAATTTATCTTCCACAGATAAGAGTTCTCTTCCTAATGGCCTCTAGTTTCCTAGCATATATTGTTTTCCACCAATTATGTCGTGAATGGCCAACAGTAATGTCTAGTGTTATGTAAAAGTTCTGCCTTTCAATGTAATTGAAATAATTAAGAATTCCAATTTAATAACGATTATACATAGCCACTCTTTGCAGACACAATGCTTCCATGCTTGACCATGTCTGTAATCAAGAAAATTACATCTGAACATACCCACAGAGATATAACATTACTGTGAGTCTTTCACCCCACAACAAATTAAATAAGCATGAATTGCAACAGATTCTAATACTACTTATGTCATTTAATTGGAAACAATAGTGATAGCATAATCTTGTTCATGTTTACTCTCAAAATTTAAGTCCCACTGTGTAAAATGGGATTTACTCCTACACTGAGTGCACTGGATTGCAATTGGAAGCTTTCAGCTTATAATTTAAAGACATCATTTTAATGCAAGTAATATTTGGCTTCATAAAGCTGCTCGTGACCAGGGCAGCAGCAGGAGCCTCCTCCAGATTCATGGGTGAGATGTCTCACCAGTTTTGCCCATCAGATGTCCCTGCTTGGAATTGACATGGGAGCACTTAACATATCAAAGAGAGACCTCTTCAGTTAAAAGAATGCAAACTTTTATAGAAATGAATTTCAGTTGCAGGAATGATTGCCTTGACCCACGAAAGTACCTCTTGTGGGCCATGTTCATTGTTTGTGGTGTTGCAGGGCTGCTTTTATGCAAATATATCATTTACAGTAGGTTTGAAATAGGCAGAATCTTTCTGTGCTGGTACAACTGCCTGCCATTGTGCTGGCTCAACTCAAAAATCTGTCCTTGTTGCTGGCTAAAATCAGCCAGAAGAAGAGCCACAAAGGGGACTGATAAAGACAGGATGAAGGACGTGTTAGGTTATGCCAGTCACAAATTTCTGCCAGCCCAATGGATATAGCCTAACTTTATGACAGCATAGCAGCTAAACTGAGTGTAATCCCAAGTAATTTTCCACATCCCTAGATTGGGAGGGGTTTAGATTCAGCCAAATTTCAGTTGGTGTAATGTCAGCTCAGCTGGCCTTCAGCCATCTTGGCTGCTTGGGATTACACTCCAAGTAATCTCAGAACATATCCAGCTGCCAAGGATTTCTGCATATGTTCTGAAAATTTATTTACTTCAGCTTACTCAAAACAGTACCATTTCAGACTGCAGATGGAATAATTACAATTTCCCTCCATCTGGAAAATCTGCTTTGACAGGAAAATAGATTAGCCTAGTATCATCCCCTAGAGAACTATTGACACAAATTAGGTCCATGTGGCTCCCTGGATGTTGCAGGACTACAATTCCCATCATCCCTCACATGTTCCCCAGCCAAACAAAAAGGAAATCCTTAGACTGCATAGTTACCTTCCTAGCAGGGACATTTAGCCCCAGAAATATCATTGATTTTACTGAACGTGTGACTTGGGTAAGAGAACAGGCAGATTAACTGATCTTCACAATATACAAATGCAAAATTCTCAGTCTAAATTGGTTTCCTCTTAAAAACACAAGTAATGCTGAACATTTCAGAATATCATGGGCTCTGCAAGCCATAGGTCTCATTTTTGCAGAATTCACAAATCCCTCTTTTTTGGGAAGCTGACAACTCATGTCCCAAGTGTGCCCTTAGCCCAAGAGTCCAAGTGTTCAGTGCCCAACTCTGGTATTCTATAGCCATGATTACCCATGGATACTAAAAACATTAAGAAATAGCTGAGAAGAGAAACTTGGCTAGCCCCCAACCCTTCAGCCTGCTGCCAGCCATATATCTAGCATGACTAAGGAAATATTCCTCCCCACCTGTATGAGTCTCTGTACAACTTTAAACTGTTTTTGAATTGGTGCTGTTTGTGCATTGGCTGAGAGAAGAATTTCCAGTACAATATGGAAGGCAAGCATGACTAGACACATTATTGGAAACTATGTCATATATTCACAACCAATCCACAGGGCTTTTATGGACTGTATATTGAAATCAATCGCTCTCCCATAATTACAGTCATAATCCTGGTGACCTGATTAGGTAATAGAAGCTTCTAGGTGCTACCTCTTTAAATGGGTAATTTCCACAACTGACATTTCTGAATGCAGGGCATTCAGTTGTACAGTAAAGCCTTCATGGTTTGTTGTGCAACCAAGCTTGTATATGTCAAATTGATTATTTATTTATTCACTCCATATAGGGAGAGGTATTTAATCCAAGTTGATCTACATATAACAAACTGACACTTTTTTTTGAAGGAAATGAATTTCCAAGGGGTGCAGCCAGACATCCTGATCTACTCTGTTGCTGCAGTCTTCAATGTATTTGTTGATAAGTAATCATATATATGCTCAGAGCTTGGAAAAGTAACTTTCTTCTTCCACAAGACCCATAATCCCAGTCAGTGTGGCCATTGCCATGCAGAACTGGTAGCTGTGCTACACTGCACAACTGTAGTGCATTGATACAACCTTAACTGTAGATGCATGATTCTAGGAACCATGGTCTAAACAAGTAACTTCTCCAAAGCTCTGAAGTTTCTTACAAGGAAATGCATTCATTGGAATCTAACTGTTCTTTGTGTAAAATTTGTGTAACTTGCTATGGCTAATTGCAACTAATGAGTTATGTGCAAGGGTGCATCTCAGTTACACAGTCAGGCAAGTAGGCAGCTTTGTGACTGAAATGCAGCTTTAACACCTCACTAATTAGCTAAATTTTGTCATGGTAAGTTACATGCATCTTACACAAACACCAATAGGATTCTGCCCATCAGCTCTGGAACTAGTGTCCTTCATTGCATTTCATAATCAATTCATTGACACTGATTTTGCTTTCTTCTTTCCTTCCCACTCCATCTTGCAGCAAATGTCTGTGACAATGAACTTCAGATATGCCAGAATGGAGGAACGTGCGAGAAGAACATAAGATGCCTGTGCCCACCGGCATACACTGGTATACTCTGCGAAAAGCAACGTTGTGACATGGATCCAGAAGGTTGCAGCTCTGGGCAAGGAGCATTAACATTATCACCCCTGATACTTCTATTACCACTGGTTGCTCCATTAGGATTTAGTGGTTCTTTCCTATTCTAGGCTACACAGCTTTGGAGGCATTGACTTCAGACTGTTTTCAAAGGATCGTACCACTTGAAAAGGAGAAAAAATAAAGAGGGGGAATGACAACAAAAGTAGCAAGCAAATGCTATCAAGTCTTTACAAAATACTAAAGGGGAAATGTAAAATCTCCACACATATATAGACTGAAAAGGCCTAAATGAACTAAGCCATATCTATCCATTGTGGACAACCCAGCGAGTCAAGACTGTTATTTGTCGACTCAAGCTTAAGCAAGCAGCTGCCAATACTATTACTATTAACCCCAACGCCAGCTGCAAAAGATTTCACAGGATTGAAAAGGCTTTGGTCACCACCCCTGGACAGGAATACAAAAAAGACCAAAAGCCACCAAACTCTGCTCCTTCAAGTCTGGTGCGCAACTGTACCTCTTCCCAGTGTGTGGACCAACCAAATAGAGGCATTCTTTGCTGTCAGTGCATTGTGGGTATAAGGAAATCTGTTTCAAAGCTGCCATATTGGCCTGCTTCCGCCCCCTTAATCCCCTTCCAACTGTGCTTTAGTGAACGTTGCTCTGTAAACCCTTGTTGGTTGAACGATTTCTTTGTCTGATGTTAGTAATGCACACGTGTACCAGTCCCTCCTCAATAAATTTCAAGCCAGTCATACCCTTGTATATGTTAGAAGTACTGCATCATGTCAGTGCAGTGCTCACCTATTGTACAAGAGTGGCTATAGGACAAAAAGGGTGTGTATTAATCCTTTTGTATTCAAATGAAGTTATTTTTTTCTTGACTAATGTAAGATGTAGATTTTTTGTATTATTGCCAATTTGTGTTAATAGACAATTTATTAATGTATTTTGATCTTAATCTGATAGAAGGGGGGAGTTAATTTTTTTTCACCCTCTTTTTTCCTCTTCCCCCCCCCCCCTTTTCTTTGCATTGAATTGTGCAGAGATTTCTCTGTATGGGCAACGTGCTGGCATCAAAGAATATCAGTTTACATATTATAGCAAGTGTAATAAGATTCCACCAAAGGACATTCTAAATGTTTTCTTGTTGCTTTAACACTGGAAGATTTAAGAGAATAAATAATTCCTGCATAAACTATTTCAGGAATTAGTATTGCAATTTCTTAACAGCAGGTGGGTGAAAACTCAAGAGCCAAATGTTGTGGAACATATGCAAATATTCATGTTCAACTACTGGAGGATCTCAAAGTAGAAGGAACATCTTAATGGGAAGCAAAAGTAGTACTTAGAGGTGGCAAGGCCAGACCATTTTTTTAATACTAGAAGACAAAGGGCAAATTCGGTTTATTACCTTTCAGTAGGTTCAAGTTTGGCTGCAACTCTATTTCTTGAGAAGATCACAATGTGGCCCTTCTGGTAAGAGAAGCCAGGAGTTCCTCATTTAGCAATAGGTGCTTCCCATTCCTGTGAGATTTTATTTACAGTAAAACCTCACATAAAGAGCGCCTCGCTTAGAGACTAACTCACTTAAAGAGCAGATATTTTCTCTGAATGGTCGCCTCGCTTAACAACTAAAACCAACCAAAAACTCACTTAACAACTCAATCAGGGTTCACAATCCCCCCCCCACACACACACACACACACCAGAAGTCACAATTGGTCACTTACAGTGGTGTTTCGCCTAAAGAGCAAACTCACTTAAAGAGCAATCCCGTGGAACGCATTATGCTCTTTTATAAAATAAAAAAAAACCTTTTCTGGCCAAAAGGCCACCCACGGTGGTAAACATAGAACATAAATCCACTCACCTAAGAGTAAGATCCCAGTGCATTCAGTTGAATTTATCCATGACTAGACATATTTAAGATTACATTAGCAAAACACATGCTTTAATATCTACTTGGTGAGATACAAGATTGCACTAATGAATGCAATGAAACTTCCTCCTCCTTTCCTTTTGCAAACTTTGCAATACTTACACCATGGCTCAAGCCTCCAGACCAGATTTTAAGATCATGGGGGGTTGGGGTGGGGTGGATTGCTCTCTCTTCTTTAACCAAGGAAAGCTGTTCCATCAATGAAAGAGGTTAACTAGATCCCAGGCCATTTGCTGAAATATTTGAGAATTCATTCCAAATTCAGCAGCTGACTTTCAAAATCAAAATATGCAATACGGATCCAATATTCATCTGGCTGTGGGGACTGGATAGATAAAGTCAATGTGAAATGTACCTTCATAGTTTGTTAAATCATCTATGAGAAAGTTTTACAGTATATTAAGTGTTAATGGGCAGTACCCTATTTAAAGCATTCAGCAAACCACATAAGTGTTTCCTTGCTCCAGAGGTCCCGGCCATGAAACCTATGATGCATCCAGTTGCACAACTAGTCTCACAAGCAAAATGTGTGGCTGGCCATGGAACAGGGAGCCTTCAAAGGTGAGGGTGCTCTTTTCTGCAATTGTTCTACAATTCTATGACACAACAGGAATCCTGGCCCCTGTGCCTAATACTAGATATTGCTAATTGGGATTAATTTGCATTTTATAGAGATCCTTAACTGATGCCAAAAGGTAAGAAAAATGTTACTGGGGAAACCCCTGGAGGTGGGCTATCCAAAGACAGGATACCTCACTCAAGAAGGTCTTCTTTTTGCTCACTACTCACCTTACTGCAGATGTTAAAGTTGCTAACAGGAAAGCCGATGTTGATGTCTTCAACTGAAACCCAGTCTGATGTTGGATGAACGATTTATTTACTGGGCATCAAAACCTGCTAAATGTTGAAAGCTCCTGGATGCTAGCTCTCCAGTATTGTCAAAGACTTGAGTGATATATGTCAGAAGCTGAGACTATGTGTCAGCTATGAGATATCTGCTACTGCAAAACCTTTAGATGTCAAATGCTGATGCTAATATCAAGTGTTTGTCAAATATTTGCACAGGGAGATTGTACTCACTGCCTAAATTCTCAGGAGGTTATATTGAAGAGAGCTTTGGAAAGGCAAATTTGTTTATACACACAGTTACCTAAGATAGATCCAGGTGTCTTTTATAATTAACAAATATGTGCTATGACTGTGTTAATTAATGGTGCTAGAGATCACTACAGGTATACCATGACTTCATGTGGTCATTTTTATTTCAAGTTGTTTGAAGCAGAAGTAGCCACAGATACTCTTTTTCATTGATTATTGAAGGGCTCAATAATTTGTCATCTGTGATGGATTATGGCCACCATACTACAAGCAGCCACATCCTGTTCAGAGTAAGTTCATATGGATTTGAAAACCAGGCAGGGTAAAAAGATGAAAGCTTAAGCAGTTTGTAAACTTTATTACTTAAACCTCTTTTTCATATAGTTGGCAATGAATATTTAAGTTTATTTACTGAGCACCTCATCCATAGAAGAGGGCACCCATAAATTGTCAAAAGAGAATAGGATTGGGACCAATCCGTACTACAAATGATCATTATTGATAATCATCTGCCGAATCTCTATGGTCTGTGAAAGACGTTCCAAAATCTGGTTTGTAGAAGTGATGAAAAAGGTACCATGTACAGTATTTTCATATAGAAATGGAAACATAAGGGCTGGGCTTGAATCCTCTTAGCAAATATGGAGCACAATTGCCCTGTAGATGGAGTGTTCCATGTGCATCTTTCAGCCTCTGACTTGTCATTGTACAAACCAAATGCTCCACCCCACACACCATCCACCCCTCTTGTGCAAATGCAAGCGCGGCGCCAAAATGGCCGCCGCGCCCTTTGCGGCCCCCCCCCCACAGGACAGAGAATCCGGGTAGTTAGGGGCGTGGCCAGCTCCCTTATAAAAGGGGTGGCCACGAGGCAGCCAAGCTGCCATTTTACCTCAGCGACGGAGCGGAGAAGTTTTTTCCCCTGCGTCTCCGTCGCTCGTTAGCTTACCGGGAAGCCTTTTGGTAGCGGTTCTGCCTTTCCGGCTTCCCTTTTTGCTCTGGTGGAGATGCCTTCGAAGAAGAAGGTGGCTTCGAGTTCAGCTCGCGTTGTTAGGAGGCGCAACCCAGGTCGGAGGACCGCGGTGCCGCCTCCTCAGCAGCCACCTTTGCCAGCCCCGGCCGGGGCCGGCGGAATGGGGTCTATTGCCCCTTGGCCCGGGGTGGGCGATCAGAGGGCGGGCGCGGAAGGGGTTCCGGCCCGCGGCCCACGAGCGGTGGACACCGCTCCTGCTCCTGCCCACTCTGTCGGGCCTACTCCTCTTGGGCTCCAGCCTCTCCCGGGGCCCTCTAGCCTTGGGGGGTGGTGCGGCCCCCTGCCTTGGCAGGTTTCTCCACCAACCCTGCCGGGCTTCGGTGCTGGCCAATGGCCATATGTGGGTCCCGGGGTACAGGGACCTGTACCCATGCCTGGGCCAGGCGGGCCGGCCGGCCCTTTGCCCATGGTCAACGTGGACACCTTGCTGGCCCGCATTGCGGCCCTGGAGGCGTCGTTGGCGCGGGCCAGTCAGGCGGGCGCCCCTTTCGGGGTTCCTTTTGAGACGCTGTCGGCTGGAGGACAACAGCCGGCGGGGAGGGTCGAGCTGCTGCAGGCGTGTGGCGCGGTTTCGGCCACTGCCTCGCAGCTCCCCAGCCAGCAACCAGGTGCGGGTCAAGCCCCGGTGATGAGCTCTACGTCGGTCGTGAGCTCCGACGCCCCCAGTGGGCCGGAACCCCCGGTGGGGGCGGCCCACGGGGGTGCAGCGTGTGAGTATACGGTGCAAGCGAGTACATCCACACACATTCCCAATCTAGGGGGGGCCTTTCAATGGCCTTGGCCTCGCGCGGGTGGTGCGGGGGCCACGCTGTCGGCGACCCACCCGGCGACGACGACTACCACCTTGGGCACTGGGGTGGGCATTGGTCCCTACACTACAGGGAATGTTCTGGGGGTGGCTGGATTAGTTCAGACCCCTTTTACCAGGCCGGCTGTCCCTTTTTCGGCCTTGCCGACGGCAGGGTATTCCTTGCCATTGGGTGATCACCTGGCACAGGCTACTAGGGAAAAGATATGGCGAGGGGAGTACGTAGATATCTTCTCACTCCTGAACAGAGAGCCCACCAAGGAGGAAAGGGAGGGTCAGGATGAGAAGGACAAGGAGCAGGCACGCCGCCGTAAGCCGCCGCGTACCTGGGCCAACTGGCTCCCCGCTTATTTAATATACATGGCGGTATATTTGAGGGCGCGGCCGGATTTAGCTATTCCCATGGTCCAATATTTGGACAACATATATAGGGCGATGGTCGATTTTCCGGGCCCCTCATGGCTAGCATATGACGAGGAATTCCGTATGAGGATTCCCCTTCACCCCGAGATGAGATGGGATGAGCCGTGCCAGAGGCTTTGGCTTTTGTATATGACACCCACACGCCCTGCCCCGGGGGATAGATACCATTGCGGACATGCGGTCCAGCGAGCGGCTCCAGTGCAGGTTACCCGCCAGGCGGCGGGGCAGGGGGTTCCAGCCCGCCTGCTGTGCTGGACTTTCTCGTCAATTGGTTCCTGCAATCGAAAGAACTGCAGGTATAAGCATGAGTGTCCCACATGCTCTGGCCCCCACACAGCCTCTGTTTGCCCCAAGCCTGGGGGGGCGCGAGGCAGAGGGAAGGGTGGACAGTGGGCTGGCAAGGCTGCCACGGATGGAGCTAGTTCTCCAAAAGGCTCCCTCCCCAATTAAGGTGGACATGCTGGAGCGCTGGCTCGCATCGTACCCGAAGGGGGAGGACAGGGAGTATATTCTTCAAGGTTTTAAGCAGGGATTTCGTATCCCTTTTGTGGGTGATAGGTCCCCTCAGGATGCTCCCAACCTTTTATCCCTTAGAGGAAGGGAGGAGGTGGCTGCGGCCAGCATTCAAAAGGAGTTAGTCGCGGGCAGGGTCGCTGGACCTTTCCCCGTACCCCCGTTTCCCAATCTTAAGGTCTCGCCACTGGGTTTGGTCCCCAAAAAGTCCCTAGGTGAGTTTCGCCTTATTCATCATTTGTCCTACCCAGCCGGCCGATCGGTCAATGATGCTATCCCTGATGACCTTTGTTCAGTCAGGTATACATCGTTTGACCATGCATTGCGCATGGTGCGCTCGTGTGGCCCGGGTGCCCTGCTGGCCAAGTGTGACATTAAGTCAGCTTTTCGCCTCTTGCCAGTGCATCCGGGCGACTTTGAGTTGCTGGGTTTTAAATTTAAGGGGGAATATTATTTTGATAAGGCCATGCCTTTTGGCTGCTCCATATCATGCTCGGCTTTCGAGCGTTTTAGTACCTTCCTAGAGTGGGCTTTCGCCCGCAGGTCAGGGTCCCGGTCTGTAGCCCATTACCTGGATGACTTTTTATTCGGGGGTGAACGGGGCTGGGACACGTGCGCACGTCTCCTCAACACATTTCAGACGCTAATGGAGGAACTTGGTGTCCCTTTAGCGCCCGAAAAGACCGAGGGCCCATCGACCAAGCTAGTATTCCTGGGGGTTGAGATTGACACAGTAGTGCAGGCTTCTAGGTTGCCGGGTGATAAGGTGTCCAGGATCGTGGCCCTTATCTCGGAATTGCTGGCCAAGCGTAAGGCATCACTGAGAGAACTTCAGGTGCTACATGGGCACCTTAATTTTGCTTGCAGGGTGGTCGCACCGGGCAGGGCTTTTGCCCGGCGCTTATGCGACGCCATGGCAGGGTTATCCAGGCCCCACCACAGAGTTAGGCTCACCCGGGGTATCAGGGCAGACATGTTCGTCTGGTTGCAATTCCTGAGGGAGTTTAATGGGGTCTCATTTTGGAGGTCTGACCTCCTGGCGTCCCCCAATTTCCAGATCCAGTCTGATGCCTCAGGATCCCTGGGTTATGGGATGTACTTCAATGGGAAGTGGGCCTGTGGTGGGTGGCCACCGGCATGGGCAGGCACAGGTCGCCTGCGGGATCTCACATACCTGGAATTTTTCCCCATTCTGGGGGCTTTGATGCTATGGGGCGAACAGTGGGCTAATTCGGTGGTGCATTTCTGGTGTGACAATGCTGCTGTTGTCCACATTGTCAATGCACAGACTTCCAAATCGCCCAGGGTCATGGACCTAGTGCGCCATTTTGTGCTGCGCTGCCTGCGCCTCAACGTTTTGTTCAGGGCCAGGCATGTCCCAGGAATTAATAATGATATTGCTGACGCTTTGTCCCGCCTGCAGATCTCCCGGTTCCGCGCCTTGGCCCCGGATGCGGAGGAATTTTCCTCGCCACTCCCGGACGAGATGTGGACTATTGGCAAGGAGAGGTGAACCGGGCGATTGGCCTGTCACTAGCGCCACGCACGCGTAAGGCGTATCAACAAGCATTCAATTCTTACAGGGCATTTGCTACTCAATTTCTCTTGCCAGAGACCTGGCCTATCCCGGTGGACCATGTTCTGCGGTTCATGGTTCACCTGCATGCACAGGGCCTTGCACCTCGCACCATAGCATCCAAGCTCTCGGCGTTGGCTTTTATGGCCAAAGTGGGAGGTCATGTGGATACCACCTCTGACTTCCGTGTGCGACATGTTTTGGAGGGGTGGGTGCGCGAGCGCGGGCGTTGCCCGGATGACCGGCACCCTATTTCCCCAGGGGTTCTTACCCAGTTGGCCCGGGGCTGGCCAGGCCTCTGTTTTGATCATTATGAGGCAGCCCTTTTTCACGCAGCCACAACGGTGGCATTTTTTGGAGCGCTCCGCGTCAGCGAACTCGTGATGCTGTCTAAGGCGGATGCAAGTGGTAGGGCACTGGAACGCGAAGATGTCTACGTAGCCAAAGACTGGGCCCAGTTGAGGATACGCTCCTCTAAAACAGATCAGCATGGCGTAGGCAGTGGTGTAAGACTGCTACGTTGTTCTTTGGCAGACATCTGTCCGGTTGGTGCCCTACAGGAATTCCTGGCACTGCGTGGCATGCACCACGGCCCGTTTTTCTGTCACCAAGATGGGTCTCCCCTTACTAAATTTCAGTTTTGGAAGGTGACAGCCAGAGCCCTCACCAGGGTGGGCCTACCAGGTGCCCGTTATGGCACACATTCATTCCGGATTGGTGCAGCCTCTACAGCAGCTGCTTTTGGGTACTCTGGGGCTGACATACGCAGCATGGGAAGGTGGGGCTCGCAATGTTTTCAGTTTTATGTGCGCCCACTCCCGCCATGAGTACCAATCCAGTCACCTTACCGCCTTTTTTCTCAATTTTCTTACAGACCCTGGGTGTCGTATTACACCGGTGACAGTATGGCTGGTGGGCCACAGCTATGTGCACAGGGCAGCGCGTTACGCTGCGGCGACAGAATGGGGACCCCGACTGGGACTGGGTGACCACGCCAGTCTCGCATGGCATGGTAAGCCTGGGATGTTATGGCGGGAGCTGCGGCCTTTCCTTTTTTCTGGCCTGGGTGCTGGCCCGCCTGACATTCTAATCATCCACCTGGGGGGCAATGATTTGGGCCAGGTCACCGGCTTATCGCTTAAGCATGCGATTTGCGAGGACCTCGCCTACTTGCATTATGTCTGGCCTGCCACAACCCTGGTTTGGTCGGACATTGTCCCGCGCCATTCTTACAGAGGGGGCGTTAACCTCCTGGCCCTTGACCGCGCTAGGCGCGCGGTCAATAAGGCAATGGCGCGGTTTCTTGCCAACAGGGCTTGGGGACGGGTTAGTCATCACCCCGATATTAGTCTACAAAATTATGACTTGTACGCAGGGGATGGGGTCCATCTGTCGCGAGGAGGTATGGACCTCCTGTTGGGTGATTGGCGAGCAGGCCTGTTGACCGAGCTGACGGTCTGGGGGGGGCGTCAGGTCTTCTTTGAAGCCCCTCCGTGTGGCGGGTAGCACTGGTAAGGTAAACAGTATGACCCACAAGTATCCGGCAGGTTCGCAATTGACTGGACAACACTAGACAGGAATAAATTAGTTAAACGTTGTCCGGTCAACGACGAACCAGGCGATGGGGTGATGACGATTGCTAACCAGCATGCATCACCCCTGTGATTTCACGGATACGCGTCAGAGGGTGGGGTCATAAGTTAGTTATTGACTACGGTCAACAATTTGTTTGTTGTCAACAAACAAATTGATACAAATTGATACATTGTAACCAATTGCCGTTGGCAATTTTGGGGTGGTACCTTACCAGTGTTACTTCGGCCTGCTTGCCTTAGGAATTACGATTGGTCGTTTTACCAATGCAAATTTATAATTCGGACTAGGGCATTGAATCAATAAATGTGGCCCTATGCTGTTATCCACTTTCAATGTTGTCTGTGTCCGTTATTGGGGGGGTGCGCCTGCAATGCAAGCGCGGCGCCAAAATGGCCGCCGCGTCCTTTGCGGGCCCCCCCCCACAGGACAGAGAATCCGGGTAGTTAGGGGCGTGGCCAGCTCCCTTATAAAAGGGGTGGCCACGAGGCAGCCAAGCTGCCATTTTACCTCAGCGACGGAGCGGAGAAGTTTTTTCCCCTCCACCCCCTCCCTAGTTAACAGTGTGATATTATGGTCGCTTCGGGGCCGGGTGGGAATTTTTGGTTGGGACCCATATTGGCTCCGGGTCCTGGCTTTTTTGCCCATCCCACACTGTTGCTATGGTTTGATATAGGGGGCTTTCTGTGTTCCTACTGTTGACTTTGGTCACATTGGCGGGTAGCACTGGTAAGGTAAACAGTATGACCCACAAGTATCCGGCAGGTTCGCAATTGACTGGACAACACTAGACAGGAATAAATTAGTTAAACGTTGTCCGGTCAACGACGAACCAGGCGATGGGGTGATGACGATTGCTAACCAGCATGCATCACCCCTGTGATTTCACGGATACGCATCAGAGGGTGGGGTCATAAGTTAGTTATTGACTACGGTCAACAATTTGTTTGTTGTCAACAAACAAATTGATACAAATTGATACATTGTAACCAATTGCCGTTGGCAATTTTGGGGTGGTACCTTACCAGTGTTACTTCGGCCTGCTTGCCTTAGGAATTACGATTGGTCGTTTTACCAATGCAAATTTATAATTCGGACTAGGGCATTGAATCAATAAATGTGGCCCTATGCTGTTATCCACTTTCAATGTTGTCTGTGTCCGTTATTGGGGGGGTGCGCCTGCAATGCAGAGGATGGCAACCACATATACAAGGGAAAGTCACACACTCAGTAAAGACAGGATGCTAGCCAGTCTAATGTTGTGTGTTGGTGCAGAGCTAATACAGTAGCTCTAAATGAGAAACTTTAATGCCATGCAGTTGAAACAAGAAAAAGGAAATTAACAAGATTTGTCTGATGGCTACATTTATGAAGCAGAGTAAAACAACCTGCCACACCACTTATTAAGAGTATACAGTATATATCTGAAATTTTTTAATGCATATCTTTTCTTTCTCCCCCCCCCCTCCCCTTTTAATTTTTTAAGGTGACTGGAAGCTACAAGGGCTTCTACCTAGAATGTTTCATAGAAACCATGGTGCTTATGTAAACCAGATTACTTTTCTTGGTGTACTTGCTGTGTCAATTTTTCCAAATCATAGGCTAATATCTCGTTAGACTAGATAGCTGGTTAGAAGGTTGCTTGAGATTCTTCCAGTTGGATACATGCACAACTTCACTGCTGCAGTTAATTGTGCAAGAATGTCTCTGTTCAGGAGTTGAACATAATCAGATTAAAAATAATATAACAATTTTGTGTCAGAAATTATTCTGAGGTGAAAGGATTTTTGCTGGAGAAACTCTGCTTAGGGGATGCATGAATGAAGCTCCTTTCATGTCCCCAAGATTTTTCCCCACCAATGTGGTCCCCGTTTATCCACTTGCAATTTCTTGCTTTTGATCTGCTAGGTGAAAATGAAGACATAGGAAGGCTTTTGATCTAATGGCAGTCTATTTTATTTTAAGTCCAAGCATAATCATTCATGTCATATATCTCCAGTGCAGTTGGACACTGGATTGATTAATTGGTGGGTTGATTGATTAAATATGAATAGCTCTAACTGCATCTTTTCCAGCAATATTATCTCTAAATTGAATCAATTAGATAAGGAAATGCAGTATACCACCTTCTGACAACCTAACAAGAATTTCAAAGACACCCACCACCACCACCATTTCCTTAGATACATTCTTTTCTACATAATATCTCACAAAGTTATACTTTGTGAGGTTTAAATACCAACTGGTTGAAGTGTGGAAGGTTCCTATAACAGAGACCTTTTATAGTAAAGCAATCTGCATGTATTAAGAAACTGTAGCTATATTCAAGGAATAACCTTTAAGTGTAATTGACTGGAAAGGTCTAAGAGAGGATTATTTTTCCATTTAGGGGGAAATAAATAATAAAACATCTAGAGGTCAACAGTAAAGAAGCGGTTGCACCCCTTGTTATAACTGTCCAGCATCTGAAGCCCCTCTGAATGAAAATTTATAAACTACCAACCTTAATTTATCTAAGACAGTGTATGAACAGCCTCTCCTACATGCATAGAACTAGAGCTGCACGATTTCATTTTTAATAAAGCTGGGGTTAGTATTTAAAAGATGTGTCAAAAGATATAGCAGCATGTATAGAGAAAGTGCTGCTCCAGCAAATAAAGTTTGTTTTAAAGTAATGCCTGAGGTATAATAAATTCTTGTTTCCGCCTCTGATTAGCCCAATTACTGCCTGTGACAGTGAGAGACGGAACAGAACATAGATGCAAAAACACCAACCGCAGCAATGTTTCAAAGACAAGGGGGGGGGAATCAAAAGATAGCAGCGCAGGGTGAATTTTCTTTGGAGAATATATTCTATCACACATAATGCAAATATTTTACCTATATAATAGCCTCAAATGGAAAACCGTTAATCAGCACAGTCAGAAAACCCAGGGGAAGCTGGGGGTGGTTATTGTTCTCTGCAGACTCTGTAGTCCCTGGCTCAGGGACTCTGTAGTATTTGAACTTTGTTTGATAGACATGCCCATCTCAGGAGAATGATAATTTGTCTGGCAAATATGATGCGGGAACAATCAGGGGAGTAGCTTGACTTATTGGTTTTGTTTCTCAGAAAAAATATATATAAAGAATGACAACAGCGGCAACATTTGTGAAGTCCTCCACAGCGATGCTGCTGATGGACTGTTTGTTATGCAAACTAACAGGCTCTTTGGGTATAGAGGAATAAGATAAGGAGAAGATAAATTAAAGTGCTGGCCTACTGCCAGCCCAAACTTACAAAAAATTTGTAGATTTACTCCAGAAGTGCCCTTGCGATAATAAACAGAAAATGATATTCCAGCCTCACAAAGGAGGGTTGATGCAAATACAGCTGACTGACACATGGCACCAAGGATTAGTTATAATTAAAGTGGATTTCTAATATTAAAATGTGGAATTTAAGCTGCCAGCAAATGTATTAATACATATCCCCCCCAAAAAAACAGGCTGTGTAATTATCAGAAAGATGCACTTCAGCCATGGTTATGTACTCAAAGCTTTGCAGAAATGCTTTGGGAGCTGCATTGTCCCTTTTGGATTACAAAGGAACTGACAAACCAGTTGCAAATGATAGCAAATTTCGTCGTTTAACTATCTTGACTGCTTGATTTTAAAAACAAATTCACAGAAGCAATCATATACTAGTTAGCTTTTCATTAAAAAGTTATATTGATTTCATTCATTCGTTCATTTATTCACCTTGTATACGACATCATAGTGCATTGCACTCTCTGGGCAGGTTAAAATAGTGAAATTGATCAAGCCCAATTAATGCCCATTCTTTTGAGAGAGTTCTCCTTGAAAAAGTATTTGGGTCTTAATTTGAGATCTATTTCAACAAGTCATTTCCCCTTATAAATAATTTTTGTGTCAGAAATTACTCTGGGTTGAAAGGATTTTTGCTGGAGAAACACTACTCAGGGGACGCCAGAATGAGGCTCCTTTCATGCCTCCAAGATCCATTGTGCAGCACTCAGGTATTGAACCTCGACCTTCCATCCTCCAAGCTAAGCGTCTTAACCACTAAGCCACTTCAGTGTTGCTATTTTCCCTTATACTATGGCAACATTCAGGATTTGTTTCAACAGTTTCTGCATCAGTTTTTATCCTTCAGTCAAAACTGTAAAACTAGATTTCCAAATATGCATATGTAATCTCAAAATGTGAAATAATATTCACCACCGATGTTGAATATCTGAGCCACAAAATGCACTTATCTTACATTGAATGAAGCTGTAAAGTAGTCTTTCATCTGCCACAAGAAGAGCTGTAGAAATGATCATTGATGGCCAATTCATGACGGTAATTACTACAAACAATGTCATACAATAAGCTCTTATAAAAGCAGTATAGTATGTTGAAACCCCAGTTGCTTTCAATTCAATTTAGTCTCTTGTGTCCCTACACCTGGTTTAAGATTCATAATATTTTGCAAAGTATTTTATCAAACATATGATGGTCTGGAATCCTTTTTTCACTGCAGTGGCAGATTTCCTCATTTTATCATTTTGTGCAGCATCAATAATTTCTCATCTCTCTCATGACTGCATTTGGCATTTTTTGTAGTCCATAATAGAAATATAGAATTGATGTGTTCTGGACAAATTACCTGTACTGTTTAATTTAAATCTTGCTGATGGACTTGATCCTGATTTTAAATTCAGGTCTTATTTAGGACAACATTTACTCCAATACAAGTTTGGAAGCTGACATTGAGAAACACATCCAGGTGTTTGATGTTTTATATCCAAAGAACACTTTTCTCAGAGATATACATATCTACAGAAGATAGTGCCTCTTAAATTTTGTTTCATTTTCTCTGTATTTCACCTGGTTAAAATATAAGTGGAGTATATTGGCAGTTTGGAGATGATGTGTCTATAGCTTTATAGTAAGAATTTAATCTCTTTCCTATAATCTGAGCGAAAGCTTTGATAAATGTTATCACGTATGCCTCTGATTTGCATATAAAATAAGATCATGCCACATTGTGTTCAAATAGAACATTATAGCTTTACCTTTATCTAATTTAAATTGATGTATCCATTTTTTTCCTGTCATGGCAATTTACTACAGTGCCAGCTACCAAGCATTCACTGTGAAGAACTCTGCTGTCTTCCAGATCTTATATGTCACTCTAAATTGTCAACAACATAAGCACCATTAATTCCATTGATGTTATTTTTAAATATTGTTTTGTCCAAATTATCAATAGCTCCAGTACAAGCATGACATGTGAGGTCTGAGGTGAAATGGTTCCCATTTCTACACATAACTTTTTTAAAAATTGCATGACAGGGTTTGAACTCAATATAAAGGTACAGAGACACTTTCTTCAATATTTGGTACCACTTGACCTATTTATCCTTGCTGAATACATATTTCCAACCACAATGAGTGTTATCTATGAGTCTACCACACTCTCTTAGAAGGGCTTATTGCAGCACCAGATTTGAGCTGCTTGATTTCATGGCTAAATATGGTCATTTTCATCACTTGCCATATTAGGATAGAATTTTTATTTGTGGCTCTCTTGATATTGAAAACATTTTTCCTCTTTTGTTTAAATACCAATTGTATATATCTACTAGGCTTAAATATCTCTCATCTCTATTGGAAAGTACAGCATTCTGGGATCCAAATTATAGATTGTCTTATCTCTTCGTAGGAACAAAATGTGTATATTATATGTAGAACTGCTAAATTTATAACTAAGGCAGTGGTTATAAAAACCCAATATGTTTCACAAATTGGGTTATCCTGTAAGTGAGATTCATTTACCTAATCTTGGATCTGTTGACCAGGCATGGGCTGGACCACTGGGACAAGGGGATTCATCCCGGTGCACCCACACCTCTGGTCCCCTGGGGTGAAAATAATAATTTTATTATTTTATCTGCCCGGTGCACTGCACTTTAGATTAAGCCATTGCAGGCGCACCCCCCAATAACGGACTCAGACACCATTGAAAGTGGATAACGGCATTGGGCCACATTTATTGATTCATGCCCTAGTCCGAATTATAAATTTGTATTGGTAAAACGACCAATCATAATTCTTAAGGCAAGCAGGCCGAAGTAACACTGGTAAGGTACCACCCAAAATTGCCAACGGCAATTGGTTACAATGTATCAATTTGTATCAATTTGTTTGTTGACAACAAACAAATTGTTGACCGTAGTCAATATCTAACTCATGACCCCACCCTCTGACTCGTATCCGTGAAATCACGGGGTGATGCATGCTGGCTAGCTGTCGCCATCACCCCATCGCCTAGTTCGTCGTTGACCGGACAACGTTTAACTAATTTATTCCTATCTAGTGTTGTCCAGTCAATTGCGAACCTGCCGGATACCTGTGGGTCATAACTGTTTACCTTACCAGTGCTACCCGCCCATGTGACCAAAGTCAACAGTAGTCGTAGCAGAAACCCCTATATCAAACCATAGCAACAGTGTGGGATGGGCAAAAAAGCCGGGACCCAGAAGCCAATGTGGGTCCCAGCCAAAAATTCCCACCCGGCCCCGAAGCGACCAGAATATCATACTGTTAACTAGGGAGGGGGTGAAGGGGAAAAAACTTCTCCGCTCCGTCGCTTAGCTAAAATGGCAGCTCGGCTGCCTCGTGGCCACCCCTTTTATGAGGGAGCTGGCCACGCCCTAAACTACCCGGATCATTCGTCCTGTGGGGGGGCCCGCAAAGAGCGCGGCGGCCATTTTGGCGCCGCGCTTGCATTGCAGGCGCACCCCCCAATAACGGACTCAGACACCATTGAAAGTGGATAACGGCATTGGGCCACATGTATTGATTCATGCCCTAGTCCGAATTATAAATTTGCATTGGTAAAACGACCAATCATAATTCTTAAGGCAAGCAGGCCGAAGTAACACTGGTAAGGTACCACCCAAAATTGCCAACGGCAATTGGTTACAATGTATCAATTTGTATCAATTTGTTTGTTGACAACAAACAAATTGTTGACCGTAGTCAATATCTAACTCATGACCCCACCCTCTGACTCGTATCCGTGAAATCACGGGGTGATGCATGCTGGCTAGCTGTCGCCATCACCCCATCGCCTGGTTCGTCGTTGACTGGACAACGTTTAACTAATTTATTCCTATCTAGTGTTGTCCAGTCAATTGCGAACCTGCTGGATACCTGTGGGTCATAACTGTTTACCTTACCAGTGCTACCCGCCACACGGAGGGGCTTCAAAGAAGGCCTGACGCCCCCCCCAGACCGTCAGCTCGGTCAACAGGCCTGCTCGCCAATCACCCAACAGGAGGTCCATACCTCCTCGCGACAGATGGACCCCATCCCCTGCATACAAATCATAATTTTCTAGTCCAATAGCGGGGTGACGACTGACCCGTCCTCAAGCCTTGTCGGCAAGGAATCGCGCCACCGCCTTATTGACCGCGCGCCTAGCGCGGTCAATGGCCATAAGGTCAACTCCTCCTCTATAAGAATGGCGCGGGACAATGTCCGACCAAACCAGGGTTGCGGGAGGCCAGACGTAGTGCAAGTAGGCGAGGTCCTCGCAAATCGCATGCTTGAGTGACAAGCCGGTGACCTGACCCAAATCGTTGCCCCCCAGGTGCATGATGAGAATGTCAGGCGGGGCAGCACTTCTGCCTGAAAACAGAAAAGGCAGCAGCTCCCGCCACAACATCCCAGGCTTACCATGCCATGTGAGACTGGTGTGTTCACCCAGTCCCAGTCGGGGTCCCCACACTGTCGCCGCAGCGTAACGCGCTGCCCTTTGCACGTAGCTGTGGCCCACCAGCCATACTGTCACCGGTGTAATACGACACCCAGGGTCTGTAAGAAAAAATTGAGGGAAATGATATAAGGTGACTGGGTCGGTACTCACGGCGGGAGCGGGCGCACATAAAACTGAAAACATTGTGAACCCCACCTTCCCATGCTGCGTATGTCAGGCCCGGAGTACCCAAAAGCAGCTGCTGTAGAGGCTGCCCCAATACGGAATGAATGTGTGCCATAACGGGCACCTGGTAGGCCCACCCTGGCGAGGGCTCTGCCTGTCACCTTCCAAAACTGAAATTTAGTGAGGGGAGACCCATCCTGGTGACAGAAAAATGGGCCATGGTGCGTGCCACGCAGTGCAAGGAACTCCTGTAGGGCACCAACCGGACAGATGTCTGCCAAAGAACACCGTAGCAGTCTTACACCACTGCCTACGCCCTGCTGATCAGTCTTAGAGGAGCGTATCCTCAACTGGGCCCAGTCTTTGGCAACATAGACATCTTCGAGTTCCAGTGCCCTACAACTTGCATCCGCCTTAGACAGCATCACAAGTTCGCTGATGCAGAGCGCTCCAAAAAATGCCACCGTTGTGGCTGCATGAAAAAGGGCTGCCTCATAATGATCAAAACAGAGGCCTGGCCAGCCCCGGGCCAACTGGGTAAGAACCCCTGGGGAAATAGGGTGCCGGTCGTCCGGGCAACGCCCGCGCTCGCGCACCCACCCCTCCAAAACATGTCTTACACGGAAGTCAGAGGTGCTGTCCACATGACACCCCACCTTGGCCATGAAAGCCAGCGCTGAGAGCTTGGATGCTATGGTGCGAGGTGCGAGGCCCTGAGAATGCAGGTGAACCATGAACCGCAGCACATGATCCACCGGGATAGGCCAGGTCTCTGGCAGGTGAAACTGGGCAGAAAATGCCCTATAAGAATTAAAAGCTTGTTGATACGCCTTACGCGTGCGGGGCACCAGTGACAGGCCGATTGCCCGGTTCACCTCTCCCTGCCAATGGTCCATATCTCGTCCGGGAGTGGCGAGGGAAATTCCTCCGCATCCGGGGCCAAGGCACAGAACCGGGAGATCTGCAGGCGGGACAAAGCGTCGGCAATATCATTATTAACCCCTGGGACGTGCCTAGCCCTGAACAAAACGTTGAGGCGCAGGCAGCGCAGCACAAACTGGCGCACTAGGTCCATAACCCTGGGTGATTTGGAAGTCTGTGCATTGACAATGTGGACAACCGCAGCGTTGTCACACCAGAAATGCACGACCGAGTTGGCCCATTCCTTGCCCCACAGCATCAAAGCCCCCAGGATAGGAAAAAATTCAAGGTATGTGAGATCACGCAGGCGACCAGTGCCTGCCCATGCCGGTGGCCACCCACCATAGGCCCACTTCCCATTGAAGTACATCCCATAACCCAGGGATCCTGAGGCATCAGACTGGACCTGAAAATTTGGGGAAGCCAGGAGGTCAGACTCCAAAATGAGACCCCATTGAACTCCCTCAGGAACTGTAACCAGATGAACATGTCTGCCCTGATACCCCGGGTAATCCTGACTCTATGGTGGGGCCTGGACAAGCCTGCCATGGTGTCGCATAAGCGCCGGGCAAAAGCCCTGCCCGGTGCGACCACCCTGCAGGCAAAATTAAGGTGACCATGTAACACTTGGAGTTCCCTCAGCGATGCCTTGCGCTTGGCAAGCAAATCCGAGATGAGGGCCACTAGCCGGGACACCTTATCCCCCGGTAACCTAGACGCCTGCGCTACTGTGTCGATCTCCACCCCCAGGAATACTAGCTTGTTAGATGGGCCCTCAGTCTTTTCGGGCGCTAAAGGGACACCGAGTTCCTCCATTAGCGTCTGAAATGTGTTGAGGAGACGTGTGCACGTGTCCCAGCCCCTTTCACCCCCGAATAAAAAGTCATCCAGGTAATGGGCTACAGACCGGGACCCTGACCTGCGGACGAAAGCCCACTCCAGGAAGGTACTGAAACGCTTGAATGCCGAGCATGATATGGAACAGCCAAAAGGCATGGCCTTATCAAAATAATATTCACCCCGGAATTTGAAACCCAGCAATTCAAAGTCGCCCGGGTGCACTGGCAAGAGGTGAAAAGCCGACTTAACGTCGCACTTAGCCAGCAGCGCACCCGGGCCACATGAGCGCACCATGCGCAGCGCACGGTCAAAAGATGTATACCTGACTGAACAAAGGTCATCAGGGATAGCATCATTGACCGATCGGCCGGCTGGGTAGGACAAGTGATGGATAAGGCGAAACTCGCCTGGAGATTTCTTGGGAACCAAGCCCAGGGGCGATACCTTAAGGTTGGGGAACGGGGGTGCAGGGAAAGGGCCAGCGACCCTGCCCGCATCGACCTCCTTATTAATGCTGGCCGCAGCCACCTCCTCCCTCCCCCTGAGGGACAAAAGGTTGGGGGCATCCTGAGGGGACCTATCACCCATGAAAGGGATACGGAACCCCTGCCTAAAGCCCTGAAGTAGATAATCTGCGTCCTCCCCCTTCGGGTACAATGCAAGCCAACGCTCCAGCATGTCCACATTAATTGGGGAGGGAGCCTTTCGGTGAACCAGCTCCATCTGCGGCAGGCTTGCCAGTCCACTGTCCGCCCTTCCCTCTGCCCCGCGTCCCTCCAGGCCTGGGACAGGCAGAGGCTGCGTGGGGGCCCGCACAGGTGGGACACTCATGTCTGTACCTGCAATTTTTCCTATTGCAGGAACCATTGGACGAGAAAGTCCAGCACAGCAGGCGGGCTGGAACCCCCTGCCCCGCCACCTGGCGGGGAACCTGAGCTGGAGCAGCTCGCTGGACCGCATGTCCACAATGGTATCTCTCCCCTGGCGCTGGGCGCGTGGGCGTCATGTACAGAAGCCAAAGCCTCTGGCACGGCTCATCCCACCTCATCTCGGGGTGCAGGGGAATCCGCATGCGAAATTCCTCGTCATAAGCCAACCACGAGGGGCCCAGAAAGTCGACCATCGCCCTATAGATGTTGTCCAAATATTGGACCATCGGAATAGCCAAATCTGGCCGCGCCCTCAAGTACACTGCCATGTATATCAAATAAGCCGGCAGCCAGTTGGCCCAGGTACGTGGTGGCTTGCGACGACGTGCCTGCTCCTTGTCCTTCTCATCCTGCCCCTCCCTCTCCTCCTTGGTGGGCTCTCTGTTTAAGAGTGAGAAGATATCTACATACTCCCCCCGCCATATCTTTTCTCTGGTGGCTTGCGCTAGGTGGTCACCCAGTGGCAAAGAATATCCCGCCGTTGGCAAGGCCGAAACAGGGACCGCAGCCAACGCGGGCATCTGCAAAGGGGCCTGTGCTGACCCCGCCACCCCCAACACATTCCCGGCAGGGTAGGGAACACCTACAACCCCAGGGAGCTGGGTAGCAGTCGCCATCGCCGAGTGGGGCGCCGGCGACTGGGCCACGGCACCACCCGTGCGAGGCCATGGCCATTGGAAGGCCCCCCCGCAGTGGCAATGTGCGTAGGTGTATTGGCTTGTACCGCATACTCACATGTCGCACCCCCGCAGACCGCCCCCACCGGGGGTTCCGGCCCACCAGGGGCGTCGGAGCTCACGACCGCCGTAGAGCTCATCATCGGGGCCTGACCCACACCTGCTTGCTGGCCGGGGAGCTGCGAGGCAGTGGCTGAAGGTGCGCCACGCGCCTGCAGCAGCTCGACCCGTCCTGTCGCCTGCTGCTGCCCGACCGACGGCGCCCCAAAACTAACCCCCACAAGTAGCCGCAGAATGGCTGGCCCGAGCCAAGGAGGCCTCGAGGGCCGCCACACGGGCCAGTAAGGCCTCCACACTAACCTGGGGCCAAGGGCCGGCCGGCCCGCCTGTGAGAGGCGCGGGTACAGGGCCCTGTACCCCAGGACCCGAGCATGGCCATTGCCCCGCACCGAAGCCCGGAAGGGTCGGTGCCGGCACCTGCCAAGGCAGGGGGCCACACCACCCCCCAAGGCTAGAAGGCCCCGGGGGGAGCTGCGCCACCGCTGGTGCAGGCCCCGCAGAATGAGCGGATCCAGGAGCGGTGTCCACCGCATGTGGGGCGCGGGCCGCAGCCCTCACCGAGCCCATGCTCAGGTCTCCCACTTCCGGCCAAGGGGTGATCGACCCCATTCCGCCGGTCCCGGCGGGTGCCGGCAAAGGCGGCTGCTGGGGAGGCGCCACGGTGGTCCTCCGACCCGGATTGTGCCTCCTGCTCGTGCGAGCCGCACCCGATAGCGCCTTCTTCTTCGAAGGCATCTCACGCAAGGCAAAAGGAAGCCGAAAATGAAGATTCGCCGCCAAAAAGGCTTCCTCACTAGGTAAGGAGCGACGGAGACACAGAGAGAAAAAACTTCTCCGCTCCGTCGCTTAGCTAAAATGGCAGCTCGGCTGCCTCGTGGCCACCCCTTTTATGAGGGAGCTGGCCACGCCCTAAACTACCCGGATCATTCGTCCTGTGGGGGGGGCCGCAAAGAGCGCGGCGACCATTTTGGCGCCGCGCTTGCATTGCTCCAAGCTCTCTCCTTCAGCTTGGAGCATTGGTTTATTCTAAATTGCCATGCACCGGGTGGAGCAAGCGAGGGGTGGTGACTAAGTGGTTCCCAGGGACAGCCTTCTCTCCTGTCCCTTGGTTGCCACCCCTTGCCCCTGTCCAGCGCCCTCCCATGGTGCCCAGGACAACCCTGCTGTTGACTCATCACGTATGTAATATGAGAATTTTATCACTGCATTTTTCTGTTTATATTCCATTTTGGTACCATTGCATTGCATTTATTCAATTTAAATTTTATCATATTTTATTGATAATGTCGTAAGACTAATCAATTAATAAATATCTACAGAAATATCCACAATGAGTGCATCAAAGACAGGACTATTGGTTAAGGCAAGCTCCTAATTGTACCATATATACTGTAGAATCTTGAATGAGAAATGGCATCCCAACTTGTTCTCTGTTAAGGCAAATACCATAAGAAATAATTTTGTACTGTTCAGAACAGGGTCCATGTTTCACAGCCATACAATAATGCTGAGATAACAACAGCTTGGTATACCTTTGTATGAATTGTAGCTTTGTATGAATTGTTAAATCTTTTTTCATGAAGACCCAGTGTGATAAATGACCAAAGGCAGAATGGGCAGCACCAATTCTCTTCACCACATCCTGTTCACAGATGCAGCCTTTAGACAGGATGCTACCAAAGGAAGAAAACTGGTTTACCTGTTCCAGTGTTGAATCTGAGATAGTAATACTGAACTTTGGAAGAGCTGTTCTTTGGGCAGGTTGCACAAGTACCTTGGTTTTTTGAGCATTTATGGTTAGGCCAAAATGATCGCATGCATTTTTGAAACAGTTGACTGACTGTTGCAGCTCCTCAGGTGTGATAGCAGGCGATGCAGTATCATCGGCATATTGCATTTCTGTTATCCTGTTAACAATAGTTAGTCTTTGAGAATGTAGTCTAGCCAAATTAAAGAGTCCTCTGTCAAAGTGGTATTTAATTTGTATGCCTGTGTTGTTATTAGATGCTTCATATTACATGGCAGCCAAGTAAAGTGCAAAAAGGTTTGGAGCAAGCACACAGCCCTGCTTCAATCTGTGTGTGATTGTGAAGACATCTTATATGCTGTTTTGATGGAGAACCCTCCCAGACATGCCATCATGAAGCACCTGGACCAGATCTACAAAATGCTCAGGGCAACCAAAGCATCTCGGCATAGCCCACATAGCAGGTCTTGGGACAGAATTGAAAGCCTTTTCCAAATCAGAAAATACTAAAAAGATTCTGTTGTTCTCTGCATTTTTCCTGAAGTTGTCTTGCATGAAAGATCATGTCCATTGTGCCTCAGGAAATAGGGAATCCACATTGAGATTCTGGGAGGACACTTTTTGGAGATAATATGCAGGCGACTGAGCAGGATTCTTGAAAAAATCTTTCCAGCAATGATATGCCACGATAGTTGCCACAAGTACTACAAACACCTTTCTTAAAGATGGTGATGATTATTTATTTATTATTTATTTGGATTTTTATCCTGCCCTCTTGCCCTAGGGCAACTCAGGGAGGTGCACTATCACATAAATATTATACAAATCCCCTTTAAAAATTCAATAAAATACTATTTAAAACCATCCCAAATTTAAAATACCCTCCCTTCCCCAGCCATCAATAAAAGGGACATATAATTCTAACAGAGCCAACGAGCTTGATTCAGGACCCCATCAACCCCCATACTTTCCTAAAGGGCAGCAATTCTGTCTGCTGACAGGAAGTTCCACAGGGTTGGGGAGGACACAGAGAAGGCCCTTCTCCTTGTGTTAGAGAGGCAAGCCCCTCTAGCCAATGGAACACTGAGAGAGCCCCTCCAGTCCACCCTGGTGGGACAGGCAGACTCTCTTGGGGCGATGCGGTCTCTTAGGTAACCTGGCCCACTACCATGAAGGGCTTTAAAGGTAATCACCAGCACCTTGAATTGCACCTGGAAACAAACTGGTAACCAGTGCAGCTCCCAGAGCAGATGCAAGGCACGGGCATAGCGCCCACACCCCATCACTACCTGGGCCGCCACATTCTGGACCAGCTGCAGCCTCCGAATGGTCATCAAGGGCAGCCCCATGTAGAGTGTGTTACAATAATCAAGTCTGGAGGTAACCAGCGCATGTGTGACCGTGAACAAGGAATCCCTATCCAGGAGTGGGCGCAAATGGTGAATTACATGCAGCTGTGCAAAGGCCCTCCTGGCCACGGCTGCCACCTGTTCTTCTAGCAGCAGACACACATCCAGGAGGACATCCCCCCCAAGTTTCTCACTCGGTCTATCTGGGGCAGAGTAGCCCCATCCAAGACCAAGGATGGCAGCTCCCAGGATAATGCAGGTCCCCGAACCCACAGCCACTCAGTCTTGCTTAGGTTCAGCTGTAACCCGTTAGCCCCCATCCAGACCCCCACAGCCTCGGGACACCCGGACAGGACATTGACAGCATCACTTGGGTCCCCACGGGCCGAGATGTACAACTGTGTGTCATCCGCGTACTGATGGTACCGCACCCCGTGGGAGCGGATGATCTCACCCAGCAGCTTCATGTAAATGTTAAATAAGAGAGGAGAAAGCACCGAGCCTAGGGCTAGACATCTCACTCTCCAACCACACCAACTGGGTCCAGCCTTCCAGGAATGAGGAAAACCAAGACAGCACAGTGCCCTGGATCCCCAACCCTTTGAGCCGTCCTAGAAGAATACCGTGATTGACGTTATTGAAGGCCGCTGAGAGGTTAAGGAGAGCAAGGACGGATGGATGACCACTGTCCTGCTCCCTCCAGAGATCATCGACAAGCGCAAACAATGCTGTCTCAGTATCATGTCCAGGTCTGAATCCTGACTGAAAGGTGTCCAGATAATCTGCTTCATCCAGGACCCCCTGCAGCTGACGTGCCACTGCCCTCTCCATTACCTTCCCCAAGAAGGGGAGGTTGAAGACTGGTCTATAGCTTGAAAGAACAGCTGGGTCGAGGGAAGGTATTTTTAGGAGGGGTGCACCAAAGCATGTTTTAAAGTTGCAGGGACCACCCATTCCCGTAATGATGCATTAATTATTGCCCCGACCCAGCTACCTGTCACCTCCTTAGAGGCTTTCACTAGCCAGGAGGGACAGGGGTCCAAAGGGCAAGTAGTGGTGTGAGAAGCTGCAAGGAGCCTGTCCACTTCATCAGGGCCTACTGGGTCAAACTGGTCCCAGATGATCCTGCAAGACTGCGCTCTGGTACCCTCCAGACCCTCCCCAACCACACCAGGATTGAGCCCAGAGCGAATCTGATCGATTTTCTCTGCCAGGTGGTCAGCAAAGTCCTCTGTCAAAACCTACCAACCAATCACCAGTCCCCCACCACCACCTAAGGAGGGACCTGGTCACCCGAAACAAGGTGGCTGGGTGATTATCAGTGGAGGCAATAAGGGTGGTGAGATATTGACATTGATGGCAGCATTCTTAAGTCATCAGTCACTTTATCAGAGAATGAGTGTGAAGAGGCTTGTCTTTAGAGGTACCTCTCCCATCTGGATTAACTCCAGAGGGATGTTATCTGTCCAGGGAGCCTTTCTGGGTTTCAGCTTATTCAGAGCCTCACAGAATTCCAGATACGTCAGTGGAACTGCCATCCATGGCTGGTGGGGATGTTGTGGCAGTTCTCGAAGAAAATCCTTAACAGCAGTAGAGTTTCGGTTGAAAAGCATGCAAAAATGTTCCTTCCAGTGCTCCAGGATTTTCTGGCCACCTGTAAGTATTGTTGCATTATCAGCTGCTTTCAGAATGCCTGATGAAGAGCGAGATGGCTCATATAGTTCTTTTATGCCATCATAAAAGTTCCTTAGGTCTCATGCATTGGACAGCCTTTGGAATTCTAGCTTTTTGTCACCACCAGATGTTCTTCATTTCTCTTATTTGTGCCTGCCATTTCCGCTTTAGTTCTTGGAAATGAGCTTTCTTTTCTTACAACTGGCTTTCGAATAAGGGCAACCTTTACCTTACCAAAGGATGAGATTATCCAGTCATAAGAACAGTGGAGGCTGTAATTTCTGCAGCAAGAAGGTTTAAATAAATATTAACAGCTAAACTCCATTTGCTGATTCTATATTTCAGTTACCATCCCAATATGTCAAAACATGATGCCTTTACTTTAACAGGTTTCAAGGACTGGAAGAAAGCACTTGAAAAGTGGAGAATGTTTCTGAAATATGCTGCTTCCAAGGTTTGTAGTTCAGCAAAGTACAGAAACTCTTACCAGCAATCTCTATGTCCACTTTAATAAACATTATCATTCTGCAAGGCAATAAAATTAATTAAAAGTCAGTTATTCATATTAATTAGTTTTTAGTCGCCATTGACTTAGGTGTGCAAGGAACATATTAGACTGAAGAGAAAGAAATTTAGAAGTATATTTGAATTTACTTTCAAGATAGATGATAAACTGACAGAAATTAGGAAATGCATTCAAGATAATGCAAGTTATCAGCCTGCAGTAATGCAGAATATAGAGACATAATAGCATACATAGTAAAAATAAAATTGAAATGGTAGCCATGTTAGTCTGTGTTCAAGCATATCAGAAAGTAAATAAAACAAAACAAAAAGACAAAAAACATTGTGACACTTTAAAGACTAACTGCTGTAGGTCTGACAAGGCAAGCGCAGTGCCAAAATGGCAGCCGAGCTCTTTGGGGGGCCCCCACCCCGGACTCAGACATCCGGGTAGTTAGGGGGTGTGGCCAACCCCATATAAAAGGGGTAGCCACGAGCCGGCCCGCTGCCATTTTATAAGAGCGTTGGAGCGGAGAAGTTTGCTCCGCCGCTCTTTTTCCTTTGCCTTGCTCAGCTCAGTATCGTAGCCAATGAGGTAAATCCGAGGCGTAATTATTGCTAATTGAAAACTTTTCCTTTTATTTAAGACCGTCAGAGTGGGGGAATTCGCTCCGCCGGTTTGCTAGCGCCCCGCTTAGGGATGCCACCTTTGGGGGCCATGGCCCCCAAGAAGAAGGGTGTGGTGGCCACGCGGCCATGCACACGGGGCCGGGCTCACCCAACCCCCCACCCCATCCCTCCTGGTGTCCCCTCGGGCCGGAGGGCTAGCGTAGCAGCGCCAGGAGGGATTGGTGCTGGGGTTCTTTCCCCCACTGCCACCAATGAGGGTGATCAGGCTCTTGCCCCCCCCGCCCAGTCGGAGGACTCGTGCGGGGACTGCGAGGGCCTGCCCCATGGGGGCTTCAGCCCTCATGGAATTTCGGGCTCCCAGCTTGGACTCAGGAACATCAATGGGGCCCAGTATGGGGCAGGGTGGCCCAACGTGGCCCGGCATGGGACCACACACCGCCATGGACCCTGCACCCCATGGGCCAGATTATCTGGCCTGGCCTTACTGCAGTCAGGGGCTGGCACGTGACCTCGCCCCACCACCCATGGCTGGCTTTGGACCTGGCCACGGCCTTTTCCCCGCTGGACAGGGACTGCCTGGTTGGCCGCCTGGCCCATCCGGCCCACAGTATTCTGGTAGGTCGGACATGGTCGATTCACTTCTGGCCCGTATAGCAGCCCTCGAAGCTTTGATGGGGATTGCTCCACCTCCTCAGGACCCTGGGGTTGGGCCACGTTTGGCCGCTGCCCCTTTGGCTCTAGAGAACTCTCAGCAGGCCCTCAGCTAGGAAGAGCTGCTTGAGGCCATCAGGCCCACGTCTGGTGGTGCTCCGCAGCTCCCTGTGCAGCTGCCCCGGCAGGGTATCCCGCCGATGCCCGGTGCGACCTGGCCTGGACGCTCGAGGGCCCAGAGCTCGAATTCCATCGTGAGCTCCGACGCCCACCTGAGGCCGGAACCCCCAGTGGGGGCGGCCCAGGGGGGTGCTACAAGTGAATATGGTGGTCAAGTTAGCACACCATTCACACTGCCACATAGTACTATGGGGGTGCAGTGGCCCTGGCCTCACCAGGCTACTTCGGTATTGCAGCATACTACACAGCCCTCTCTTGCCACCTGGGGTCCTACTTATTCGTAGGGTTTGCCGGGGATCTCCGCCCCATCCTTGCTGGCTCCAGTTCTGATTGGGCAACGTGGCCAATCTTTCACTCCCCCACTTCACCCCATGCCGACTATGGCCATGCCGGCAGCTGGCTACTCTCTTCCTCTGGGTGACCACTTGTCCCAAGCCACCAGAGAGAAGATATGGCTGGGGGAGTATGTTGATATCTTCACCCTCCTTAACCTGGAACCAACCAAGGAGGAGAAGGAGGGGCAAGATGACAGGGACAAGAAATTGTCCGGTTGTCGTAAGCCCCCTCATACGTGGGCCAACTGGTTACCAGCCTACTTGATCTATATGGCTGTTTATCCCAGGACTCGTCCTGATTTGGTTCAGTATCTGGACAACATTTACCGTGCTGTTGTTGATTTACCTGGCCCGTCATGGTTAGCCTATGATGAGGAATTTAGGATGAGAGCTGCCCTTCACCCTGAGATGAGGTGGAATGAGCCCTTCCAGCAGTTGTGGCTCCTTTATATGACCCCTACATGGCCGACGCCGGGTGACCGGTATCATTGCAAACACACGGTTCAGCGCCCCGCCACTACACAGGTTCCCCGCCAGCCGGCGGGGCAGGGGGTTCCAGCCCGCCTGCTGTGTTGGAGCTACTCCGCTAATGGAGCGTGCAACAGGCGGCAATGCAAATTTAGGCACGAGTGCCCTTCCTGTGCCGGACCGCTCGCCGCTTCTACGTGCCCGCGGGCCGGCGGGTCCCAGGGAAGGGGGAAGGGATACCAGGGGTCAGCCAGAGCTCCCTCTGACACTGCCACACATCCCAAAGGCCCCCTCCCCAATTAATCTCAGCATGCTAGAAAGGTGGTTGCGCGTCTGTCCTAGGAAGGATGATGCAGTCTATCTACTAGAGGGTTTTACTTTTGGCTTCCGCATCCCATTCAGGGGTGTTCGCACACCCCAGGATGCCCCAAATTTGTTGTCCCTCAGGGGTAAGGAGGGCATTGCTGAGGAAAAGATAGCCAAAGAAGTTAGAGAGGGTAGGGTTGCTGGCCCGTTTGATATGCCCCCATACTCAAATTTAAAAGTCTCCCCTCTTGCTTAGTGCCTAAAAAATCCTCAGGTGAATTTCGTTTGATTCACCATCTTTCTTACCCTGCGGGGTCCTTGGTCAATGACGCTATACCAAATGACCTTTGCTCAGTTCGGTATACGTCCTTTGATCAGGCCTTGCAAATGGTCCGCTCATGTGGTCGCGGGGCGCTACTGGTGAAATGAGACATAAAATCGGCATTCCGATTGTTGCCAGTGCACCCTGTTGACTTTGAGCTTTTAGGTTTTTGTTTTCAGGGCAAGTTTTATGTGGACAAAGCAATGCCCTTTGGCTGCTCCATTTCGTTCTCGGCCTTTGAATGCTTTAGCACCTTTCTCCATTGGGCTTTCGTTTAAAGGTCGGGAACTCGGGCCATGGCTCACTACCTCGACGATTTTATTTTGTTCGGGGGTGAACACGACTCGGGCACATGGGGACGGCTGCTTGCCGCATTTCAGGGGCTCATGGCGGAACTTGGTGTTCCCCTGGCCCCGGAAAAGACTGAAGGCCCGGCCTCCATCCTCACTTTTCTAGGCATAGACATTGACACCGTCGCCCAAATGTCCAGGTTACCAATGGAGAAGGTGACTCGGATCTCAGACCCAATTTTGGCCATGCTTGCCAAACGCAAGGTGTCTCTCCGCGAGTTGCAGGTGCTCCACGGCCACCTCAACTTTGCCTGTAGAGTGGTAACACCAGGTAGGGCTTTTGCCAGGCGTCTTTGTGATGCCATGGTGGGTCTTTCCAAGAGGAAACGTGTGGAAGCGGCTATTAGGAGAAATAATCCTGATGTGATTTGTTTACAAGAGACCCATCAGAAAAACGATAATGTAAACAACTTGTATCTAAGGGGAATAGAGCATTATGAGAAAGCATTTGGTAATTCAAAGTCGAGAGGGGTCGCAATATTAATTTCTAAAAAATTGGGTTTTACAAAATTAAAGTCTGTTATAGACCCTGAAGGGAGATATGTCATAATTAGAGGAATGGTTAATGAGGAGGAAATATTAATTGCTAATATTTATGTACCAAATGAGAAGCAAGAGGAATTCTTAGATGGTGTATCTCAAAAGATAAGAAATGAAAATGTAACCAAATTAATCATTGCCGGAGACTTTAATCTAATTAGATCGGGTCTAGACACCACAAATGTGTTGAGACACGGGCATAATTCTGTTATAGATAGGTGGTTAAAAATAATGAGATTACGGGATGTATGGAGAGATATCAGGGGTTCAGAAAGGGGTTTTACTTTTTTTTCACAAGCTCACAACTCCTATTCAAGGATTGACTACTTTTTGACTTCAGAAAACTTGATAAGTAAAGTTGAAGATATTAAAATTGGATTATTTAAAGAATCGGACCATGCTGAAATGTGTTTAGAAATTAGAATTGATGGTAAGAAAAAATGTATTGGAGCATGGAGATATGATACAAAATTGTTTAGGGATCAAAAGAGTAAGGAAATAATAATTAAAAAGTGGAATGAATGCTGGGAGATAAATGACACTAATGATGTTAATGATGGAGTTTTATGGGACACCATGAAGGCAATTTTCAGGGGGGAAAGTATAAAACTTTCATGTAGGCATAATAGACAGGAAAATAAAAATTTAAAATTAATAGAGGACGAAGTAAGGAAGTTGCAAGAAGAACATGTAAGATCAGGTGACAGAAATGTGTTTAATAAATTACAGGGTTTGAAAATGAAAATTATTGAAAAGGATATTGAAGAAGTTAAAAAGAATTTGATTTATCTTAAAAGAAACTATTTTGAGTATGGTAATAAAAATTCCAAACTATTGGCTAATGTTGCAGAGGAAAAGAAAAATAGTAGAAATATTCAGATTTTGATAAATAGTAACGGGGAAAGATGTAATAAAATGAAAGATAAGATACATATTGCTAGTAATTTTTATAGGGAGCTTTATTCTAAAAAAGAAATAAGCGATGTTGAGTTAAAAAGTTATTTAAATAAATGGTCAAGGATAAAATTGGATCAAGAACATAGGGATTACATGGACGAAAGAATAACCTCTAAAGAAATTACTGATGTTATAGATAAGTTAAGGGTGGGTAAAACCCCTGGTGAAGACGGTTTGTCTGTGGAATTTTATAAGGATTTCAAGGAAGTGTTGATACCAAGAATTGAAAGGGTATTTAATTATGTAATGGATGGAGGTATAGTACCGGCATCATGGTATAACTCAGTTATTATTTTAATACCAAAAGTAGGAAAAAACGTGGAAAACATCGAATCATATAGACCGATCTCGCTGATGAATCAGGATGTGAAGATTTTTACTGCGGTTCTGGCCAATAGGTTAAATAAATTTTTAGGTAACTATATTCAAAAAGATCAGGCAGGGTTTTTGCGAGGTCGGTTCATGTCGGACCTGACAAGGAGGATACTTGACATGTCAATCATTGCACAGCAGCAAAGAGATCACACAGGTTTTATCTCATTAGATATATTCAAAGCTTTCGATTCCATCCAGTGGATTACCATAAAACAAATTATAGTAAAATATGGATTCGGTTCAAAATTTTGTGGAGTAATTGGGCAGTTATATCAAAGGGGATCAGCAAGAGTAAAAATAAATGATGAATTAACAGAGGAAATTAAGTTGGAAGCTGGCACAAGACAAGGGGATCCACTATCATCTTCACTGTTTATAATGGTCATGGAATTAATTGCTAACGTGGTAAGAGAAGATACAGACATGATAGGTCTAAATGGGATAAAAATTAGCCAGTATGCAGATGACACATTATTAACGTTAAAAAATCCTGAAAAGTCATTGGAAAAAGTATATGCACACTTAGAAAAATTTTATAGGGTTACGGGGCTTAAAGTTAACTGGGACAAATCAGAGGCAAATTTTTTTAATGGGAATGTTGAAGCACAAGAAGTTATAAAATCCAGATTTAAATTACAGATTAGGTCTAGTATTAAGTATTTAGGAATAAACATTTCAAACAAGTACGATGATTTAAAGAGATTGAATTATGACAAATTGGAAAAGGAGTTAAAGGAAAAGATTATACGATACAAAAAATTAAATTTGTCCTGGTTTGGTCGAGTATCATTGTGTAAAATGAAATTGTTACCTAAAATAAATTTTTTATTTGATACTCTCCAAATTAATATTAAAAGGAAGGAACTAAATGTATTTCAAAATTTAATAAATAATTATTGCAATAACGGGGAAAAAGCTAGAATATCGAAAACGTTGTGGTATCTTTCACAAAAAAAGGGTGGTTTAGGAATCCCGAACATCACAAATTATTATTGGGCATTTCAACTGAAAAATATTTGTAAAATTTTAATAAGGAAAAAATTGATATGGGGGGGAGATTGAATTACGTGAAAAATTGGGAGATGAATCACTAATATTTCTAGGCAAAGAAACTGTTAAAATTAATACCGAGAATAAAATGCTAAAGACACTCTTTAGAACATGGACACTATTGAAAAACAAATTATCCCCAGGGTTATCACCAATTTTGGAGTTAAGGGATTTAAAATCATTCCCACTACTCTTAGACCATAGGACTGAAGAAATAATGAAAGGATATAAAGTAACTTTATTAAAGGAATGGTTAAATGTTTGTGAGGATGAGGAGAAAATGTCAGAAATGTGTAAACAGTTGAAACTAAATTGGCTTCAAGTTGCTGCAATGAAAAGTTGGAATAAAAAATATAGGGAAGAAATAGGCTTAGACAGGAACATGACAAAATTTGAGGAGCTAGTATATAAGTTAAGAAATGGTCAAATAGAAATTAAAGGATTAGTTAGTAAATTATATAAAGTATTGGATGATTCTAACGAATCCCAAAAAGCATTAAGAGGAATATGGGAACAAGATTTAAATGTTAAAATCACAGATGAATGTTGGAATAGAAAGTGGAAAAGAAGAATCATGAAAACGTTATCAGTAAGGATTAAGGAGCATAACCACAAGTTATTATGGAAATGGTATATGACCCCTGTGCGATTACATTTAATTGACAAGACAAAATTAAATATATGTTGGAGGTGTAAGGAGGATATAGGAACGTATGAGCATATGTGGTGGGGGTGTAAGAAGTTGAAGCCATTTTGGACGAGTGTAGAGTATGAAATTGGGAAAATTTTGAATGAAAAGGTTAAATTGGATGCAGTTATTGTATTACTAACGGATGTTGATAAGGTGGAATATAGTAAAAGGGAATTAATGGCAGTCATGTTATCAGGTGCCAGACACTGTATAGCGCAGCAATGGAAGAATGATGTCACTCCAAAAATCGATGAATGGTACAATGAGTTATGGACTATTGCTTTAAACGATAAGCTTACCTGGGAAATAAATTTAAGAAAAGGACTAATAAAAGAAAATAAATTTCAGGACACGTGGAGATGTTTCACAGACTATATACTGCATAAGGATCAAGGTCAGAAGCCAACGCCGGATCAGCATTCCTTTTGGAAAGGAATCATATAAGAATTAAGTAACTCTGTCCCATATGGCAATGTAAATAGCACATGGTGAATGTCCTCTATTAAGTTGATGTATTTTTTTTGTTATTATGTAATGTGTAGATTTAAATAAAATTATTTTAAAAAAAAAAGTCTCCCCTCTTGCTTAGTGCCTAAAAAATCCTCAGGTGAATTTCGTTTGATTCACCATCTTTCTTACCCTGCGGGGTCCTTGGTCAATGACGCTATACCAAATGACCTTTGCTCAGTTCGGTATACGTCCTTTGATCAGGCCTTGCAAATGGTCCGCTCATGTGGTCGCGGGGCGCTACTGGTGAAATGAGACATAAAATCGGCATTCCGATTGTTGCCAGTGCACCCTGTTGACTTTGAGCTTTTAGGTTTTTGTTTTCAGGGCAAGTTTTATGTGGACAAAGCAATGCCCTTTGGCTGCTCCATTTCGTTCTCGGCCTTTGAATGCTTTAGCACCTTTCTCCATTGGGCTTTCGTTTAAAGGTCGGGAACTCGGGCCATGGCTCACTACCTCGACGATTTTTTTTTGTTCGGGGGTGAACACGACTCGGGCACATGGGGACGGCTGCTTGCCGCATTTCAGGGGCTCATGGCGGAACTTGGTGTTCCCCTGGCCCCGGAAAAGACTGAAGGCCCGGCCTCCACCCTCACTTTTCTAGGCATAGACATTGACACCGTCGCCCAAATGTCCAGGTTACCAATGGAGAAGGTGACTCGGATCTCAGACCCAATTTTGGCCATGCTTGCCAAACGCAAGGTGTCTCTCTGCGAGTTGCAGGTGCTCCACGGCCACCTCAACTTTGCCTGTAGAGTGGTAACACCAGGTAGGGCTTTTGCCAGGCATCTTTGTGATGCCATGGTGGGTCTTTCCAAGAAGTATCACAGGGTCCGACTTACCCGGGGTATGCAGGCTGACCTATTGGTCTGGCTCACATTCCTGCAGGGCTTCAATGGGGTTTCTTTTTGGAGGGCGGAGCAGATTGCTACACCCCATTTTCAAGTACAGTCAGATGCCTCGGGATCCCTTGGATATGGGATTTATTTTAATGGTAGGTGAGCCTATGGTAGGTGGCCCCAGGAATGGCAAGGTACTGAGCGCCTACGTGATCTCATGTTCCTGGAGTTTTTTCCAATCCTGGGTGCGCTCATGCTCTGGGGGGACATGTGGGCTAATTCCGTAGTTCACTTTTGGTGTGACAATGCTGCTGTAGTGCATATTGTCAACGCCCAAACATCCAGGTCCCCCCGGGTCATGGCCTTGGTTAGGCAGTTTGTCCTCAGGTCCCTGCACCTTAATGTGCTCTTCAAGGCTAGACATGTGCCAGGCATTAACAACGATATTGCTGACGCTTGATCCCACCTGCAGATCTCCCGGTTCTGTGCCTTGGCTCCAGACCCAGAGGAACTTCCCTCTCCACTTCCGAGTGAGATGTGGACCTTTGGCGAGGAGAAGTGAACCGGGCGATCGGCATGTCTTTGGCCCCGCGCACGCGTAAGGCGTATCAGCACATGTTCCTCCAATTCAGGGCTTTTTGTAGGGAGGTGCACCTGCCTGATGTGTGGCCGATCCCAGTTGAACACATTTTGCAGTATATGGTGCACCTTCATGATCAGGGTCTAGCCCCACGCACCACCGCCACCAGGCTTTCTGCCTTGGCTTTCATGGCTAAAGCACGGGGTTATGCTGATTACATGGGTGACTTCAGAATTCGCCATGTATTGGAAGGGTGGACACGTGAACGCAGCCGCCGCCTGGACACACGTCAGCCTGTTTCCCCTTGTCTGCTGGCATATCTTGCTAGAGGTTGGCATAGCCTGTGCTATGATAGGTACGAGGAGTCTCTTTTCCATGCAGCTACCACCGTGGCTTTCTTTGGAGCTCTGAGAATCAGTCAGCTGGTCCCACTTTCAAAAGGGGGCATGTCCCGTAGAGCACTGGAACTGGAAGATGTTTCTCTCAACCAGGAGTGGGCCCAGTTGAGGATTCGATCTTCAAAGGCTGATCAGCAAGGGAAGGGTAGCAGCGTGATGCTGCTACGTTGTACATTTGCTGACATCTGTCCGGTTGGTGCCCTACATGCATTTTTGGCAGTGCATGGTTCACGCCCTGGCCTGTTGTTCTGCCACCAGGATGGGTCCCAGGATGGGACACCAAATTTCAATTCTGGAGGGTAACTGGGACGGCACTGCGCAGTATGGGGGTCCCAGGGGCTCGTTACGGTACCCACTCGTTTCGGATAGGCGCTGCATCAACTGCGGCTGCATTTGGGTACTCGGAGGCCGACATTCGCCAGATGGGCAGGTGGGGATCTGCGCGTTTCTCTCTGTATGTTCGTCCTCTCACTGCATGAGTGCCTTATATGCCCTCACTTCCTTTTCTTTTCTTACACATCCTTTGTGTTTCCACACACCGGTGGCAGTGTGGCTGGTGGGCCACAGTTATGTGCACTGGGCGGCACAGTATGCGGCTTCGTCAGAATGGGGACCCCATTTCGGGCTACGTGCAACCGTGCGTATGCAGTGGTATGGTGTGCGCAGCATGAGGTGGCGGGAACTGTTGCCATTCCTGATGTCCATTGGGGATGCTGGACCTCCAGATGTTTTAATTCTGCACCACGGAGGCAATCATCTTGCACAGATCACCGGCCTTGCCTTAAAGTCGGCGGTGCGCAGTGACCTGGCGGTTCTCCATCACCTATGGCCATATATGCGGTTGCTATGGTCAGACATCATACCAAGACACCACTATAGGGGAGGAATTGACCCCTGTGGTTTGGACCGTGCCCGGCGGTCAGTGAACAGGGCTGTTGCCCGGTTCCTTATGGAGAATGGCTTGGGGACAGCCATTCGTCACCCGGGGATAGGGTTACAGGATTTTAGCCTGTATTCTGCAGATGGGGTTCACCTGTCAGCAAGAGGTTTGGACCTCTTTTTGGATGATGTGCAAGCGGGCCTGGTGACGGAATTGTCGGGGGGCTGTGAGTCATCATGGACACCTCCCCGTGTGGCGGGTGGCACTGGTAAGGTAAAATTCATGACCCAACACGTAGATAGACACAGGAGAAACAGGATTGGCCGGTCAAGGGTGAACCATGAACGGGGTGATGCTAGGAGCTTGACAGCTTGCATCACCTTGATATTTTAACGGATACACGTCAGAGGGTGGGGTCAATAGATAGTATATTGACTTCAGTCAACAATTTGTTTGTGACAACAAACAAATTTATACAAATTGATACATAATAGCCAATTGCCATTGGCAATTTGGGTGGGACCTTACCAGTGTTACTGCGGCTGCTTGCCGTAAATAATTACAATTGGATGAAACACCAATTGAAAGTTACTAATTCGGACTAGGGCATTATTCAATAAAAGTGGCCCAATGCTTTAAATCCAATACCGGTGTCTGTGTCCTTATTTGGGTGTGTGTGCCTGCAAAGTGGACTTGATCCACGAAAGCTAACATTAAAAAAACAGCAGTTAGTCTTTAAAGTGCCACAACATTTTTTGTCGTTTTGTTTTGTTTTGTTTTACTTACTCTCTGATATAGAAAAAAAATGCTTCCCATCTCTAGTGCTGGAAGAACTTGTACTGCCCCAATCAATCCAGTAATTTGAAAAATAACCAAAATTAACTATTTTAATTAGGAAACTTTTTTTAAAGATTGTAACTGAAAACTGTAAGTGGATTTCTTTTCTTTTCTTTTTTATCATGCCACAAGCACACAAACTCTGCTCAGGGGACACCAGAATGAGGCTCCTTTCATGTCCTCAAGATCTTTTTCTACTGGTGTGGTTCCTATTTATCTACTTGCAATTTCTTCCTTTCGAACTGCTAGGTTGGTAGGAGCTGGGACAAAGACAAGTGTTCATTCTGTCATGCAGTACTCGGGTCTTGAACTGTCAAATTGCCAACCTTCCAGCTAACAATGTGAACTTCTTAACCACTGAGCCACCTCAGTCCCTTGTAAGGGGGGTAATGCTGATTAAAATGGAGGGCTCTTTGCTAAAATGGAAACACTAAAATTTAAGTTTTGTTTGGTGTTCATGAAAAAAATAATGTGACTTCTCAAATCTGCAAATAAGATCTTTAAAGTTTAAGAATGCAAGCGCGGCGCCAAAATGGCCACCGTGCTCTTTGCGGACTCAGACATCCAGGTGAGTTAGGGGGCGTGGCCACCCACTTTAAAAGGGGTGGCCACGAGGCAGCTCGGCTGCCATTTTCTGGAAGCGACGGAGCGGAGAAGTTTGCTCCGCCGCTTTCTTCCCAGCTTTCGCCTGGCTCTCCTTTAAAAGGGAATTTTCCTCTTTCTTCTTTATTCTTCTGCTTGGGAGACATGGCTCCCAAGTGAAAGGTGACGGCTCCTAAGCCACGGCCGAGGGGGAGGGCTCTGCCCACCCCCCACCTCCACATCTTGAGGTCGCCCCCGGGCCGGAGGGCTCGGGCGGCGCCCCTGCAACCGGGTGGTAGGGCCGGTTTAGCCACTACCACCAATGCGGGCGGACAGGCTTCTGCCTACCCGCCCGATGTCGGGGTTCAGGCAGGGGCAGCACAGGCCGGCCCCTCCGGGATGACTACCCCTGTGGGGTCTTTGCCCGGTTCTGGGCCGGATTATTGGTCATGGCCCTATTCGGGCCCAGGATCCTCACTTGGGTTTGTCCTGCCGCAATTGCCTGGTGGGCCATCTGGCCACCCGGCCCACCTTATCCATGTGGGTCTGAGGCCGTTGATGCCCTCCTTGCACGCATTTCGGTGCTGGAGGCATCAATGGGCATTGCACCGCCACCTTCCGAAGGTGGGTTTGCACATCCCTCATTTCCGGCCCACACGTCAACCACCGCTGTCCAGCGGGCTGTTACCAGGGTCGAGCTGCTTGAGGCCATCAGGCCAGCGCAAGCTGGCACCTGGCAGCTCCCCACCAGATCATCACAACGGGGCTTGCCGCAGGGGTCCGGTCCTGCATGGCAAGGGTGCAGCGGCACGCAGAGCTCGATCCCCATCGCAAGCTCCGACACCTGCCATGGGCTGGAACCCCCAGTCGGGGCAGCCCACGGGGGTGCACCGGGTGAGTATCCTGGTCAATTGAGTACACCAGTGACACTACCTAGCAACACTGGGGGGGGGGGTACAGTGGCCATGGCCACGACAGGTTACAATGGGTGGACAGTTGTATCCGCACTGTCCCGTTAACTCCTGCTTCCCCAATTACCCCCCCCCCCCCCGGTTATGACAGGGGTGACCGCCCCTATGGGTATGCCTAATGTTTCAGGGGTTGTTCAGGGCCCACTGTGCACACCCTCGATTCAATCTGTGCCAACTGCGGCCCTACCGACGGCCAGTTATTCCTTGCCCCTGGGTGACCACCTTTCCCAGGCCACGAGGGAGAAGATTTGGAGGGGGGAATATGTGGACATTTTCTCCCTCCTAAACCGTGAGCCCACCAAGGAAGAGAGGGAAGGGCAGGACGATAGGGACAAGGAGTTGTCCCATTGTCGTAAGCCACCGCGCACCTGGGCCAATTGGTTACTGGCTTATCTCATTTATATGGCGGTATACCTGAGGGCCCGCCCTGACTTGGCCATTCCAATGGTGCAATACCTGAATAATATTTATCGGGCGGTGGTGGATTTCCCTTGACCGTCATGGTTGGCCTATGACGAGGAGTTTAGGATGAGAGTGGCCCTCCATCCTGAGATGAGGTGGGATGAGCTCTGCCAGCAATTGCAGCTCTTGTACATGACCCCCACGCGGCCGGCGCCTGGTGACCGGTACCATTGTGGCCATGCCGTGCAGCGGGCAGCTGCTACACAGGTTCCCCACCAGATGGCGGGGCAGGGGGTTCCAGCCTCTCCACCAGCAGAGTGTGCAACAAACGTCTGTGTCGGTTCCGGCACGAGTGCCCCTCTTGCTCTGGCCCTCATGCTGCCTCTGCGTGCCCGCGGGCTGGTGGGTCACGAGGCAGAGGAAGGGGTGGGCAGGGGGTGGGCAGAGCTCCCTCTGACGGTGCTACCAATCAGAAAGGCCCCCTCCCCAATTAATGTCCAGGTGTTGAAGCATTGGCTTGCCGCTTATCCTAGACGGGACGATGCAAAGTACCTACTTGAGGGTTTTCAATTTGGCTTCTGCATACCATTTCAGGGGGTACGCGGGCCTCAAGATGCCCTGAACCTAATTTCCCTCAGGGGTAATGAGGATATCACTGCCCAATCTATAGCTAAGGAGGTCACCGCACTGAGGGTGGCTGGGCCATTTGCTGACCCACCATTTCCGAACTTGAAGGTGTCACCTTTGGGTTTAGTCCCTAAGAAGTCCCCGGGTGAATTTCGGTTAATTCACCACCTTTCTTACCCTGCGGCTTCTTCGGTCAATGATTCGATACCTGACGACCTTTGCTCGGTCAGGTATACGTCCTTTGACCAGGCCTTGCAGATGGTATGCTCATATGGCCCAGGGGCGCTACTGGCAAAGTGTGATATCAAATCAGCATTCCGATTGTTGCCAGTGCACCCGGATGACTTTGAGCTGTTAGGTTTCCATTTTTGGGGCAGTTTTTATGTAGATAAGGCCATGCCTTTTGGCTGTTCTATCTCATGTTCTGCTTTCAAATGGTTTAGCACCTTCCTTCACTGGGCTTTTGTTGGTAGATCAGGGTCCCGGGCTGTAGCCCACTACCTCGATGACTTTTTGTTTGGAGGGGAACAGGGCACGGACATGTGCGCTCATCTCCTCGCCACTTTCAGGTGCTTATGTGGGAACTGGGTGTTCCCCTGGTGCCTGAAAAGACTGAGGGACCAGCCACCACTCTCACCTTTTTAGGTATCGAGATTGACACTGTTGCCCAGACATCCAGGTTGCCCATGGAAAAGGTGACGCGGATCTCTGATGCGATTCTGGCAATGCTTGCCAGGCGTAAGGTGTCTATCCGAGAGTTGCAGGTGCTTCACGGCCACCTCAACTTTGCCTGTAGGGTAGTAACACCTGGCAGGGCCTTTGCCAGGCATCTGTGTGACGCCATGGCAGGCCTTTTAAAACGCCACCACAGGGTTCGGCTGACCAGAAGTTTACGGGCGGATCTTACGGTCTGGCTCACATTCCTTCAGGATTTTAATGGTATCTCCTTCTGGAGATCGGAACTTATGCTCAGCTCACATTTCCAAGTACAGTCGGATGCCTCCAGCTCCCTGGGTTATGGGATTTGCTTTGAAGGGAGGTGGTCCTATGGTCAATGGCCTCAGACATGGCAAGGCACGGATCGTTTAAGCGATCTTAATTTCCTGGAGTTTTTTCCCATCTTGGGGGCCCTGATGCTCTGGGAGAATAGGTGGGTTAATTCAGTAGTTCACTTTTGGTATGACAATGCTGCAGTGGTGTACATTGTCAATGCCCAGACATCCAAATCCCCCAGAGTTATGGCCTTAGTTCGCCAATTTGTTTTGAGTTCTTACGCCTTAATGTGCTTTTCAGGGCCAGACATGTACCAGGCATTGATAATGATATTGCTGACGCTTTATCCCGCCTGCAGATCCCCTGGTTCCGTGCCTTGGCGCCAGAAGCAGAGAAACTGCCCTCTCCACTCCCGGCCGAGATCTGGACATTTGGCGAGGAGAGGTGAACTGGGCGATCGGCATGTCTTTGGCACCTTGCACGCGTAAGGCGTATCTACATGCACTCCTACAGTTTAGGAACTTTTGCGGGCAAAGGCAGTTGCCCAAAGTGTGGCCGATCCCGGTCGACCAGATTCTGCAGTTCATGGTTTACCTTCATGATCTAGGGTTAGCCCCTCGCACCATCGCCACTAGGCTTTCAGCTTTGGCATTTATGGCTAAGGCGAGGGGTTTCATTGACTGCGTGAATGACTTCCGTATACATCATGTATTAGAAGGATGGACACGTGAACGTGGCTGCTGCCCGGACACACGTCACCCTGTTTCACCAGAGGTTCTGACGCACCTTGCACAAGGTTGGCATAGCTTGTGTTGCAATAGGTATGAGGAGGCTGTTACCACCGTAGCCTTTTTTGGAGCGCTCCGTATCAGTGAGCTGGTCCCATTGTCAAAGGGGGACATTTCTCGTAGGGCACTGGAACTCGACAATGTCTTTCTTACCCAGGAGTGGGCCCAGTTGAGGATTCGTTCCTCAAAGGCCGATCAGCACGGAGTAGGCAGTGGTGTCAGACTGCTACGGTGTACGATTGCTGACATCTGTCTGGTTGGTGCCCTACATGAGTTTTTGGCAGTGTGTGGCACGCACCCTGGCCCGTTTTTCTGCCACCAGGATGGGTCTCCCCTTACTAAATTTCAGTTTTGGAAGGTGACCAGTATGGCACTTCACAGTGTCGGCCTCCCTGGGGCTCGTTACGGCACCCATTCGTTTAGGATAGGCGCCGCTTCAACTGCAGCTGCATTTGGGTACTCTGATGCTGATATACATCGCATGGGCAGGTGGGGGTCCACGTGTTTTTCTTTAAATGTACGCCCCCTTACTGCATGGGTGCAAGTTATGTCATTAATTCACCTTTTTTCCTTCTTTTACAGACCCTGTGTGTTTACGCACACCGGTGGCAGTATGGCTGGTGGGCCACAGTTTTGTGCACTGGGCAGCGCAGTATGCTGCGGCGACAGACTGGGGACCCCATCTCAGGCTACGTGCAGCCACACGTATGCGATGGTACGGTACGTGTGGCATGAGATGGCGGGAACTGTTGCCATTCCTGATGTCCATCAGGGATGCTGGACCACCTGATGTCCTGATTCTGCACCTCGGCGGCAATGATCTTGCACAGATCACTGGCCTCTCTTTGAAAATGTCGGTGTGCAGTGACCTGGCCTTTTTACATCACTTATGGCCATATACGCGGCTGCTATGGTCTGACATCGTGCTGAGACACCGTTATAGGGGAGGCATTGACCTCCGTGGCTTGGACCGTGCTCGACGGTCAGTGAATAGGGCTGTCGCCCGGTTCCTTTTTGACAATGGCTTTGGAACAGCCATTCAACATCCTAGGACAGGCTTGCAGGATTCTGGTCTATATGCAAGAGATGGGGTCCATCTGGCGGCCAGAGGTTTGAACATTCTGGAGGATGTGCAAGCAGGCCTGGTGACCGAGCTGATGGTTTGGGGGGGGGGGGCGGTGAGTCATCACGGACGCCTCCCCATGTGGCTGGTAGCACTGGTAAAGTAAAAATTTATGACCCATAGGTATCCGGCAGGTTCGCAATTGACTGGCCAACACGTAGATAGGCACAGGGGAATAGGATTGGCCAGTCAAGGGCGAACCATGCAAGGGCTGATGGCAGGAGCTGCACAGCATGCATCACCCTGATATTGAACGGATACACGTCATAGGGTGGAGTCAGTAGATAGTATATTGACTCCGGTCAACAATTTGTTTGTGTCAACAAACAGATTGATACAAATAGATCCATGTAGCCAATTTCCATTGGCATTTTGGGAGGAACCTTACCAGTGTTACTGCAGCCTGCTTGCCTTAAAGAATTACAATTGGATGATACACCAATTGAAAGTTATAATTCAAACTAGGGCATTATTCAATAAAAGTGGCCCGATGCCTTTAATCCAATACCGGTGTCTGAGCCTTTCTTTGGGGGGTGCACCTGCAAAGAGAACTGAAGGAGCCTGTAGCCACTGTTACTTCATAAAACAAAAAGGTGAATACAGTAATTTCAAAATATCAGTTTTTTCCATGGAGTCCTCTATGGAGTTGGAGATAGAAACTGCAGCAGCTTAATAGTGCAGAAGAAATTTTGCCAAAACAATTAAGAAGATAAATGTAATTTTACAACAGTATTTTTTCTTTTTTTAACATTAAAGAATTTGTGAATGAATAAATGGAAAACTACTTTTAGAAATCACTGCTTGTATTCTTAGAGAAAAAAACCATGATTTTTCTAGAAATGAAAAAAAATCCCTGTAGTGGCACCTGTTGATGTCTTGAATTCTGAGCAAACACATAGATTTACATGCTGACAAAAGAAAAGTTTTGTGAGTCCCAAAATATTCATAGAATAACAGACATACTCAAATGAGTTTTAAAAAAATTACTAGCAAAGAAAGGCCTTTACAGCTATGTATTTTTTCCAGCTACTAATAAGACTTTTCCCTATAGCAGAGCCTTTAGGAGTGGGGTCAGCAATTTAGGTTGTAACCAGAATCGAACATCTGCAGAGACTTTCACTGTTTCATATGCATTTTTCCCCTGTACATTTGGAAAATAAATTTTGCCTAGCCTTTATTTTGATAAATCTTTGCACTGCAGTACTTTAATTCTTGTGAAAAAATGGTGCACCTATTCTAAAACATGTTTTCTAAGTGGTATACGTTTTTGTATATCTATCATACAAACAGCTGTATCATCTTTTTATTGAATATTTATGTAAATGTACAAAAGGAAGGCTAGTATGGAGTGATTTATTTTTTAACAAAACTAAGGTCTCAGTCTTTTTGACCTCAACAAGAAAGTTGTGCATTATCTTCTCAGCATCTTGAATTCATCAGTATATTTCCACTGTAATGTTCTCTTACTCTTTGTTTGATCCTTGTAGAATCCATAGAAAACTACAGGGCATTCAGTTTATTTTCAGATGAAGACTTATAAATGAACATCCAACGTATTATAAGCAATGACCAGTATGCTGTCCTTTGGTTACCAAAAACTAATTCCACTTGCTGGTTCTGGTTAGAATAGACCCAATGAATCAATGGGGTTCTCATCAAGTTTGACTTAACTGACTCCTCTTGATTTAGTAGATCTTTTTTAGTTGGAGGCAACAATTGTATTTGCTGTTGGGTACCTAAATTAACTTTAGTTGAATTAATAAGTGGAATTTGGTTGCTTCCTCTAATAAAAGTTTCACTTTGCAGTTCTTATGAGTGTCTTCTTCTTAGAAGAACTTCAAATAAGCCAGCATGGCATTCCTACATTTCTCTGACATGAAACGAATAGGTTAGTTTATATTTAATGCTTTAATTCCATCTTTGTTTTGCCCTGATAGCTGGGTGAAAGAAAGAAAGAAACTGAATGGCAAATTCAAGAGCAGGAACATTTAAAATTAACTGATAATTTTATTACCGTCTCAATAATTGCTACTGAAATAGGCCATCATTTTATGATACATAATTATGGTAACATTCAGACTTGCTGAGAGAAATTAGGGAAAACTCAAAAGTAAAAATAATGACCATTTTGTTCTTCAGATGTAATTTTTTACTGTTCTTTCATTAAAGAACTAAGAATTCTGTCAGAAGGATGATCTATGAAAATGAAATGTGCAAATTCCATTTGTAGCTACATAATCCACACAGAGCAGAGTTTAGGCATCGAAAGTAGCTTTCATTTATTTCATCAGGGTTATTGGTTATTAGAGACAGATTCCACCCATATTTGTGCTTATGGTTCAAAATATGAGAACTATTCAGAAATACTTCTCAAAATAGCAGTATTGTTATATTCAAGACCTATATTTTTTATAAAAAAAACATGGATACAAAAATAAATGTTGACTCTTCATTCCCTGGGGATCTACTATATCCTTTATTCTGGAGAGTATTGACACAGACAGTTTGTGTTCACCACTCTAATTCCTGGAATTGGATTTTGTGAAGAAACCCTGGATAGAACAGAAAGAACCACACTAGCCACCAGCCACATTATCTACAATATTCCTGGAATGGGTGAAACTCAGGCAGGTTTGTTTGTTTGTTTACCGGTAGTTATTTATTTATTTATTTATTGCATTTTATACCACCATTTGGGATATTTCCCACTCCTTCTGGTGCACATACAAATAACAAAATAATAAAAACCAACAAAATAAAAATAAAACAACCAAATAAGTACATCCTAAAATAAAATAAAATAACTGGCAGTTAGTGTCTTCCAAAGTGTTGGTGCCACCATCAAGAAGGCTCTGTTTCTAGTTATACACTTTCTATCCATCCTCAGTGTTGGCACCTAGAGCTGGCTAGACTGTGACAAACAAGTGATGCAGGGAGTTGTTCTGAAGGGGAGACACTCTGACAGATAACAAGGTCCCAAACCATATAGGGCCTTATATGATAACACTAACACCTTGTATCTGACATGACAGAAAACAGTTAACCAGTGAAGGCCTGCCAAGGCCAGGGAAATCTTCCTCTCCTGCCCTTCTTCTACACTTTGACTCTTAGGACCTGTCAGTATTCCAAGGAGGCAGTACAAAATCCCAGGATTTTATGTTTAGAGCATGCGTACCAACCCTGCAAGGAAGTAAGTGACAAAACACTTGGTGAAGAACTTGCGTGGCAGATATAAAGATTCTGAAAAGGACATGGAGAAGATGCCGAAGTACTTGCCCAAAACTGAAACCATTAGAGATCCCTTGCTTACCAATATGCTACATATACATATACATATACATATACATATACATATACATATACATATACATATACATATACATATACATATACATATATATATATATATATATATATATATATATATATATATATATATATATATATATATATATATATATATATATATATATATATATATATATATATATATATATATATATATATATATATATATATATATATATATATATATATATATATGTTCTTAGAAGAACTTCAAACATACATACATATATATGTATGTATATATGTATATGTGTATATGTGTATATGTGTATGTGTATATGTATATGTATATGTGTGTGTGTGTGTGTGTGTGTGTGTGTGTGTGTGAAGCCACTCCATCTATGAGTCAAGAGCATTTATAAGCACATGGCTAACATAAAAATATTGTGGTGGCTTAGTGTTTAAGATGCTCAACTTGGTTACTGGAAGGTCAGCAAGTCAGCAGGTTAAGACCTGAGTACTACATGACAGAGTGAACCCCTGCCCCTGTCCCAGCTCCTGCCAGCTTAGCAGTTCAAAAGCAAGAAACTGCAAATAGATAAATAGGTACCACTTAAGTGAGAAGGTGTACAGCATTCTATGTACTCCAGTGTCTAGGCATCCCTTCCACATGTCCATGGAAACGTCTGCAAATGCAGACAGCACTGGCTCTTTGGCTAGAAACAGAAATGAGCACTGAACCCTAGAATCCAATATGACTGGCTTTCAAGCAAGGGCACCCTTTACCTTTACCTAACATAAAATAATAAAGACTATCTATTCTAGCCTATCCTACTTACTGAAAGCATAAGCAGAATCCCATGAGCAAATCACAGAACTTTCCCAAATTGATTTTAGAAAAATGTCAGAAAACCAGAGAAAACTCAATTTTAGGAATTTCATGACAGCTTTTCTCCTTAGAAATAATTCACAGAGTGTCAGTCTATTGGCCCATTTTGTCTGGACAGATGAGAGTGCCATAGTGCATGTCATTTTCATTGCATTTCTCAGAATCCTACTGGCATTTTTATTCTGTTCTTCTCACTATAAAGTTCTTTACCATATGGAAATCTGTGTATAGTATATTTCAAATACAGTGTTTATATCTTACCTTATTGACTAAAATATCATCCACATTTTCATATACAATATATGCTTAAGTCATGAATGTGTGATTTTGTAAGCTTTTTAAAAAATTACCATAATGGATCACAAGCTCAGAAATGTAATCTTTTCAAAGGCAAGAGGTGCATTGTTCCATTTTCAGTTGCAATAAATGTAAAACTGATATTCTGGTTGAAAAAAATGCAGCTCGAAGTATTTTCACTCTCCCATCCTTAACACTGGGATAGGAGCTCCTATAGTTTACCAATTCACAGAGTCATCGTAAATTTTCACCACAGGGTGAAAGCAGTCTCTATTTCAGTACCACTGCACAGCACAGCTACATCAAACTCTTGCATTTACAGTGCAATTCAAATCAGTTAGATAAGTCACCACCTTCAAATTACTGGATGTAAATCTTTTCTATTAACAAATGGGTGTCACTCATTAGCAAGAGTAAGATTGCAAGCTGCTAACTATTTCTTGATTCACCAGACTTGTACCATACTCATGTCTTTGATGACTGCAAGCAAAATAATCTCTTACCTACAGCAGCAATCAAACTATGAAAGTCAAATAAAAAATATCCTAAAGAATTTCACCAGAGGAAATGTTTTCATAAAGGTGACCACTAGCTAACTGCTACTTGGGATGCAAAGTTAATTGGCAAAGATATTAGTGCACAACTGCTGGAATATTATAGCAAATATTTCAGAAATAAAGTTTAATACTTACTGGAAACATTTCTGGATTTTCATGTAATTACAAAGTGATACCATGATATTCCCCTTACCCTAGTACCATGATGGTGAATCTTGGCACTCCAGATGTTCTTGGACTTCAAGTCCTAGAAGCCCAAGCACCCTGTGAATCCACACAAATGTGTTTACTGTGAATCATCTGGCCGGCGCTGCCCTCATCGCTCATCGTGCCATTTGGGCGCGTTTTACTTTCGCTTCTGGGAACGACGAGGGTAGTGTGGGCCTGATGAATTGCAGTAAACCCATTTGTGTGTATTCACAGGGTGCGTGGGCTTCTGGGAATTGAAGTTCAAGAACATCTGGAGTGCTAAGGTTTGCCATCACGACCCTAGTAGCATTTTTAACTAAAAGAGACAACCAAAAAGAAAATAAGGCAGACAACACAGAATGATTATGCAACATATACCTGTGCTGATTATATTTATGAATGATGAGTGCTGCACCCATTTACCCAGGAGTAAATCTCATTGAATGCATGAGGTGCACTTGTGAGCAAACACCCATAGGGTTGGCCTGTAAACATCTTTTCTCAGTGGGCTTCTTAATCCACATACACCAGAAAGATGTAATAAGGTGTGAACAAACTGTATCCTTCCATCTATTCCAGGACTATAGTTCTCATCAGTCTATAGTTTATACCAGCATGTGGAAGATCATCCCTGGTATAAACTGAATCGTAACATTTACTTTATAGGTAAAAGTAAAGGTTTCCCTTGCTCGAAAGCCAGTTGTATCCGACTCTAGGGTTCAGTGCTCATCTCTGTTTCAAAGTCAAAGAGCCAGTACTGTCTGCTTCTGCAGATGTTTCCGTGGTCATGTGGCAGGCATAACTTGACACCAGAGCACATGGAATGCTGTTACCTTCCAACCGAAGTGGTCCCTATTTATCTACTTGCAATTTCTTGCTTACGAACTGCTAGTTTGGCAGGAGCTGGGACAAAGACGGGAGCTCATTCTGTCCTGCAGTACTTGGGAATCAAACTGCTAACCTTCTGCCTCCAAGTCAGTGTCTTAGCCGCTTGAGCCACTGCAGTCCTGTTATGTATGTTAACTGTGTTTTCTGACAGGAGCAGAATGTATTTTTTCTCATGTATCTATTCTTATGCAAATAAGTGGATCGAAAATGTGCACGCTCTGTTAGCCAATGGGCTTGTTGTCGGAGCGGAATGTATCTTTTCTCGTGTATCTATTCTTATGCAAATAAGTGGATCAAAAATGTGCACACTCTGTTAGCCAATGCGCTTGTTGTATTATTGTTACTGTTACTGTTTATAGTGTATATAAGTCCAAGTTTTGCCCCATCCAAACTGTGTTCAAACCCCACTGATAAAGAGCTGAATTTCACTACTTCACTCATCTGCTTCTTCATTCCCTGAACATGAAACTGATGATGAAGGTGGGATGGCGTCCACACACGACAGCAATATCAGCCCATTTGACCCAGCGCATCCAGAGAAATGGGCAACATACGAACGCTGATTCTGCCACGCAATGGCCTCACGGAAGATCACGAACCAAGACCAGAAGCACTCCTGTTTCCTCGCTCAGTGCGGTTCTGAGATGCTTGAGCTGGCAGCCCACCTCATTCTCCCAAGGGACGTAGATGTGGTGCTGCTCACAGAAATCATGTCCGCACTGAGGAAACACCTGTAGCCTGAGGTCTCAATCTTCCCGGCCAGGGTAGCCTTCCACAGAAGGGAGCAGAGACCTGGGGAATCCATTGCAGACTATGCTGCTGTTCTGCACAATGCTGCCGCCCCGTGCAAGTGGGACAACATCGAAAAAGCGCTCTGGGACTGTCTGCTGACCAGCATGAGGGACGAAGATGCTCAATGTTGCCTCATGATCAGGAAGATGCTAACTTTCAAGGCTGTCCTAGAAGAGGCAGTAGCCTCTGAGGCCGCACAGTCCGGCATCAATCTTTTCCGGCATCGCCACTCAACCACCAGTGCCACCGACTCAGCTGTGCAAGCTCAGCAAAATTCATCTTCATCCTCCTCAGCATTGCCTGGTTCCACCTCTTCATTGGAGTCCAACGATGCAGAGGGAGAAGTCTGAGTGGTCTGACGAAAGCACCGAGAGCACCATAACGATCGGGAGAAGAAATTCCTTTGCAAGTGTGATGGCTGCGGAGCCCGGCATGACTGCAGGAAGTGCTCCATCCGCATCACAGAATGCCACAACTTTGGGCGACGAGGGCACATTGCTAAAGTAGGCCGACAGTGAAAGCAAAGAACTCCAGGACCTGAGTCCAAGAAGAGTCATCACCACAAAACGTCCACTGCCAAAGTGTCACCAGAGCCTGAGCCATCCCAAGTGGCCATCGTCAGCAAGCATTTCTTCACAGACCTGAGCCTGCAGGATGTCCCCTTCAAGATGGAGGTGGATTCAGGTACTACCTTTTCCATAATCCCACAGCAGGAGTTTTTGAGAATTCCCCCTGCCTCTCAGCCAAAGCTCAAATCTTTTAAAACTTCCCTCCGGAATGTGAAAGGCTGCCAGATGTCCTAGGGGTGGGAAATTTCATGGTAAAATTCAAAAACATTCACACCTCCTTGCCATTGGTTGTAATTAAGCAGGGCACTAACTGTCTTATTGGGACCCAATGGTTTAGGCCCCTGGGAATCCGGCTTTCTGGCATTCATGCAACAGACACTGACCCAACCTGGGACATTTGTGCTGCACATCCTGAGGTGTTCAAAAAGGGTTTAGGGTTATACAAAGGACCCCCTGAGAACTTTGAGCTTGACCCAACTGTCCAGCCCATCTGGATGAAGCCATGCCGGTTACCCGTTGCTTTAAAGGAGAAGATAGAAGCCGAGATGGACAAACTGGTGGGGCAGGGCATCCTAGTGCCGGTGGACTCTGCAGAGTGGGAGACACCAATAGTGACTGCTTTGAAAAGTAACGGGAAGGTCAGGATATGCACTGACTACAAGTGTACCATCAATAAAGCTATTCACCTGAACGCATATCCTGTGCCCATGGTAAGCCACCTTCTTGCCTCCTTGCATGGAGGAAATTGCTTTGCAAAACTTGACCTTGCCCAGGCTTACCAAAAATTGACTGTGTCTCCTGCTGCTGCCATAGCCCAGACCATAGTAATGCATAGGAGGGCATTTAAGGTAACTCAACTACAATTTGGGGTGAATGCGTCCCCCAGAATATTTCAATCTCTTCTGGAACATATTTTAAAAGGTTTGCCAGGTGTCCTGCCATATTTTGATGATGTCCTGATCACCACTAAGGACACCATCAAACTAGTGGCCAGGCTTGATCGAGTCCTCTCACGTTTTGAGAGGGCCGGTCTACATCTCAGAAGAGACAAATGTGTGTTTTTGGCACAGGAAGTGGAGTTCCTGGGGTACCAAATTACTCCCCAAGGTATCATGCCCTCTGACTCCAAGGTGGCGGCCGTGCGAAATGCACCCAGGCCAAAATGTAAAGCTGAATTGCAATCATTTCTAGGATTGTTTAACTTCTATCACGCTTTTCTCCATCGCAAAGCCTCAGTTGCTGAACCATTACATCGGCTTCTTAAGAAAGATATTGTTTGGCACTGGGGCCATTGCCAGGAGAAAGTGTTCCTAGAAATCAAAAGGCTGCTATCTTTGGATGCTGTATTAACTCATTTTGATCCTAACAAGGAAGTTGTACTTGTGTGTGATGCACCCCCTGTGGGGGTGGGAGCTGTGTTATGCCATGAACTAAATGACGGGAGGGAAGCCCCTGTAGCATTCTATTCCCATTCACTCTCAAAGCCTGAGAAAAACTATGCTCAGACAGACAGGGAGGCATTGGCAATCATGGCAGGCATGAAGAAATTCCATGATTACCTTTACGGAAGTCCTTTCACCATCATAACTGATCACAAGCCCCTTCTTGGAATCTTTGTGAACGGGAAGCCCACACCTCAAATTCTGTCCCCAAGGATGTTGTGTTGAGCAATTTTCCTAAATGCACATGATTTTACTTTGGTGCACAGGCCCTGCAAGAACATCAGCCACGCTGGTGCCCTGTCACGTTCTCCACTGCCAGGGGTCGGGGAAGCCGATTGCAAGATCGAAAGCGACCACCAGGTCCTTATGATTGAGGTTTTCGACTCGCCCCCAGTCGTCACCTCAGATATAGCCAAGGCTATGGCCAAGGATGTAACATTGACTAAAGTAATGTCTTGGGTACAAAAAGGCTGGCCTGTCTCTCCTCTAGCCAAGGAATTCAGAACATTCCACCACAAGAGTTTGGAACTGTCAGTGGAATGAGGTTGCCTTCTATGGGGCCAGCAAGTGGTCATTCCTGTCACTCTGAGGAAAAAGGTTTTACATCTACTTCACACAAGTCACCTGGGAATTGTCCATTCCAAAGCCCTTGCCCATAGCTACTTTTGCTGGCCTCAACTGGACCAAGACATAGAACGAATGGTCGGCATTTGTGCCAGTTGTCAATCCTCTCGCCCAGAGCAATCCCAACTTCCCTCTTAGGAATGGGATTCTGCTCGGTGCCCATGGTCTAGGTTGCACATAGATGTTGCAGGTCCATTTAGGGGTGCCCTATTTTTGTTGGTTGTACATTCATTCTCTAAGTGGCTGGACGTGATTACCACCACGATAATGCACCTAAGAAGGCTGTTTGCCGCATTTTGACTTCCAGATGTGCTGGTGTCTGACAACGCGTCCACGATCATATCTGCAGAATTCCAATCCTTCATGGAAAGGAATGCAATTAGGCATATCACACAACTAAAAGACGCGCTTTGGTGTATGGGTGAAGGGGATTTGGAGCTCCAGTTATGCCAGTTTCTTTTCACATATAGGCTCAACCCCCCCCTTGCCTCAGGGCTGTCCCCTGCTGAATTGCTCCAGCAAAGGAAACTATCATCCTTGCTGGACAGATTGGATCCCTCTAGGGTAGAGGACAAAGGCACAAATATAGCAATCCAATACCAGAAGGGTTTCTTGTCTGGAGACCCTATACATTGCCGCAATTATGCAGCTGGTGGTCCTACGTGGGTGCCCAGATTAGTGATCGATCAGACTAGTCCTGTTTCTTACAGAATCAAAATAGCCACTGGTCTGATCTGGAGGAGGCACGCGGATCAATTGAGACCCAGAGTACTGGATCCACAAGACAAATACAGACACTCACCGCTAGGGTTGGCCCCCACCCATTTATACCCAGGGGGCAGAGGCAATAGTCAGCAGCCAGCCAACATTGACCCAGAAGTGTCTTCTAGGAACTGATTTCAAGGAGAATTTGTGGAATGCTCTCCTACTCCGGGCAGGTGTACCCCTACACTGTCCCAGCCTAGCACTATGGATTCCTTTATTGATGATGACCAATTTTGTTTGGAGTCGCCCTCTACTCTTAGTACACACTGGAGGGACCCTGAGTTGTCTTATTCATCCACAGAATTAGATTTTGGTTTTGAGCGATCCCCTGCTCCTCCATCTGACAAACGGGGCTTAAATTCGGGTTTACAATCCTCCCCCTCTAGTCAATCCCTCACTCCAGTCGGGTCGCACATCCTACGAGCCCCTGAGCCGGCTCAGCCAAGCATCTGACCCAGAAGGGAAACTCGACCGCCATCCTGGTTAAAGGATTTTCTTTTTACCTAGTGGGGGGGGGAGAATGTTATGTATGTTAACTGTGTTTTCTGACAGGAGCAGAATGTATCTTTTCTCATGTATCTATTCTTATGCAAATAAGTGGATCAAAAATGTGCACACTCTGTTAGCCAATGGGCTTGTTGTATTATTGTTACTGTTACTGTTTATAGTGTATATAAGTCCAAGTTTTGCCCCATCCAAACTGTGTTCAAACCCCACTGATAAAGAGCTGAATTTCACTACTTCACTCGTCTGCTTCTTCATTCCCTGAACAGGAAAAATCCTTAACATTTACTTTACATTCTTGATATTTGTGAGGTGTCCTTTTGGCAACACACAGGGTTATCCTTAATATATTACCATGATCATTGCAATAAATCCTCCCTGACTCTTGTTAGGAAATTTAACACTCTCACATGCTTTTGACCAATGTATATGAATGAGAGAAGGGCTTTCACAAGCTAAGGTGTCTGTCTGCCACTACTATCCAGTTAACAAAAAAAAATGCTGCCACATGTCTCAGATTCCAGCTCCTTTCTTTTACTTTTATTCCTTTCTTTGTAACTACTGATCAAAACTGTAAGAAAAGATTTCATTCATTCATTCATTATTTCAATTTATATCCCACCCATCAAGTTACAGTTACTCTGGGCAGTGTCAGTACAAGTAACCAACAGAAAATAGAAATAGAAACCCATTGGTTTGCGGGAATATTTCAACAATATTCCTAAAATTGCTTTGTATTGCCCAAGAATGATGTTGCAATAGTGTTTTGTTTTGATTCTTGTTTTTCATTAGGTAGCTAACCTCTTTTACTTTCTCATTATGGATCCATTTGAGAGCAGTAAAACTCTGTTTCCAAAAAATCAAACATAGACATAAAAGTTAAAACAGACATATTAATTAAGCTCACCTGTAGGTACATAATATTAGCAAAGTTGGCTTGCAAGGTCTTTCTACAATTACCTTATTTCTGTGGTTGATGCAGTGAGTTACTGTGTAAAAACAATACTAAATATTGCTGCTAAAAGAAATGCAGCAAAGGTTCTGTGTTATTTTTCAAAGAAACCAGACAGTTACAAAGTATTTGACCCCTTGCCCCTCTTTTTGTTTCATTTATTAATGCCTTTATAATTTCTGCTGTATTAAGCCTCTAAAATTAATTCATAAAATCTTGCACCTGAAGAATGAATTCATTCTTAGCAGTCTGGGAGTCTGACATCTTTGGGATTTGATACATGGATATTTCTGTTTCCCAGGAACTTGCTGCTGAAGGACTTCACATTTTGAAGGGGCTCATAAATATATATTGAATTTTATCTTCCAACATGTAATATCCATTTTCCAGTTGTTTAGGTGGTTTGGAGGCTGGTTAAGGGAAACTGATTCTAGAAGTATTTCTGTTGTACAGAGCTAATTAGTTCATAAATCAACATGTCTAAGTACAATGCAGATTACCCTTAAGCCAATACAAAGGGAATTACCAAGCATATAACTGCAGTTTAAAGACCTTTTTACCTATCTCTGATGTGCCCTTCTTCTCAGGCTATTAACTTTTCTATAGCAATTTAGTTAAGTACTTGGCAGCAACTGGCCAGGTTTTAATTCTGCTTCCTAAAATTTCACTATCTACAAGGTTATTTCCTTTCTGTCTAGCTTCATTTGCCCTGTATATTTCAGCATCACATCTCCTCAGTCATCTGTAAGTTCATAATCAAATGCAGTGTTTTCAATAAAGATGTGAAGCTTCTCTGCACAAGACTGAATGCATGGTTGGCCTTATTTATTTCGGATATACCACAGAAGGAGACAAGACTACCTCCAAAAGAAATGGTTATTTACTTTTTAGAAACTGCTGAATTGTTTCCACAATGAACTGGCTGTTATACTGCTACAAAGAAGGGCGACCAAATGAACCTCAAGAGAGGATAATTGTAGAAGAGGGAGAATGTCAGCAGAAACAGCTTTCCTCACTACTGTCTGAGAAGCAGCACACCACACAAAATCCCTGGGCCTTGCTTCAAGTCAATTCTGACTTAGAACAACCATTTTCAGAGTTTTCTAGGTAGAGATTCCTCAGAAATTATTTACCATGCCCTTCTTCTGGGATGCCCTGGGACTGTGCAGCTTGCCCAAGGCTACAAGGCTGGGTTTTCTGGGATGTACAGTGGGAAACTGAACTCCCAACTTCTACTCACTGAGCTATCCAGCCAGCTCTTCTGTGCCTTAAAGACTATTCACAACACAAGCCCCAGTTTTCTCCTCTGCATGTGGCTAGCTGGCTCAACGTAACAGTAAAAAAGCACCAGAGGTCTCAAGTCTACGTATACCCCTGTAGTGTAAGGAAATTTGCAAGGTGCCTCAGCTGTGTTCTCCCATGTAAGCTGACTTACATAGACTTAGATCCTCCCATGGTATGTAACATATCAAACAGCAAGAGATCATCAATGGTTACAGTCTTGGGTGAGTACTTTGGCATCCTCCCATGTCATTTTCAGGGTCTTTAAATCTCCTGTGAAAGTTCTTCACCATTTATGTTGAAGGTGTCCTCATTGTTGTTTGCCATTTGGAAGGGTCCACCTTGTTGCCCCCTTAGGGATCCTGGTTTTCTCCATAAGAAAAATATCACTTGCCATTTGGAGTCATCTTTGTGCTACAATGTTATGTAATTTGCACAAGTCACTCCTTCGAAGCACCTCCTCATTATTAATATGGTCAGATTGTCTAATTCAGCAGAGGCACCTCTACTAGAAAACATCAAGTTTCTTGTTAATACTTGTTGATGCCTTCCAAGTCCCACAGGCATAGATGGCAGTTGTGATTACTATAGAAGTGAACAAGCAGAGTTTAATTTTCAGCAATATAGATGGCAAGGACCAGAAACTGTAAGCTTGGTTTCTATAAAATTGAGGCACTGGCAAAATTCCTTTCAGCCCTCCTGATCTCAAATAAATGCCACAAGACACATTTCCCCCTCTGATTCCTACTTTGTCTGTTAATTTGTGTCTCATGTTGTAGTTGCAGCCTAAGAAACCATGGGATTCAAAATTTAGAAATTGGACCTCCATTTAGAATTCTCTGCCAGAGAGTCTTCAGGGACTTCAGTAGAGCTGACTATCAGTACTGTTCTTTTTTTGTGGTACTATACACACAGGGGAGACTAAGACCTTTGTTTCTGCACTGATTTATTCAGTCACTGCATTCACAATAGGGCATCTCAGGTATCCTACTCAACTGCCTAGTGAGATTTACAGCAGTGGGGATCACCAAGGGCAGAGAGACAAGGTACAGTGATGGGAAGCATCTTCCACTAGTCCAACCAGTTAGTAAAGACAGGATGCTATCTGATACAACTGTAAATATTGCCCAGCTTCAGCTCAGCAAGGTGCCCAGCCAAGAAAGGATCCAACTCCACTTGATGGTAAATCACTGCTAGATTCATCTCAGGTGGTTGACCAGAGGCAGGATAGTCACAAGTACCAGCAGGAACAGTCTTTTACCACTATTGGGCCATGTGTACCAGCAGGAACAGTCTACTCTCTGTGCCCACAGGAATGAGAATCAACCTTCCCTGGTTGCCTTCTTGCCAGTCTGGCTATCTGTCTCTCTGTCTGTCTGTCTCTCTCTCTCTCTCTCTCCCCCCCCCCACCCCCCTCGCTGTCCCTGTCCTCCAGTTGCATTATGTGGAATCCGGCTAACAGTACCTCACAGGTACTGTTTATCACACATCCCAATGTTGCCCCTCTTGGAGGTTGGTGCACACAAAGGGCCAGGGAAGACTCTTCTGCGATGTCAACATACTATGGAATTCCAAGGATGCAGCCATGACAATTACAGTGCTGGGAAACTGCTATAAAATTTGAAAGGGTAACTGTAGGGAGTTGCCAAAAGCCCTCTTCATGTCCACACAAAATATTATATCCAAGAGATTATATCCAATAGGCCTCTGTCTACATCCTGGGATTCACACAGAAGTCAGCAAAGAATTCTACCAGTTAATGGACTTCCAGAACTTTCTAAGGTATTCAAAAATAGAGAAGACACATTGTCTAAATAGAGGAACCAGGTTTACTTGACACCCTTATGCATCTTATTTTATATATGTCAATTACGTATGTGTAGCTTCTCATTTAGAAATAAGGATAGTAACTTCAAGAGCAGAATGTGCGATGTCACCATTCAAGGAAACTGAGGAATATATTTAGACTGGCATGACATTCCTGGTGTGGCTGACGTAGGAATTCAGGACATCTCAACATACTGGGGAAAACTGTGACCAGCTGGGATATGTGTCTTGCTCAGACTGTTTTAAAGCATTGAGCTGGGTGCCATCTTCAGGCAGGAAGCAAGGATCTCCACTACCCCTTAGCAAATCACCCCGGAATGTGACCTAGGAAAGGTGCCCCCAATAGGAGCAGCAACACATCCAAACACTTCCTCATGTACTGCCACTGCCACTGCTAGAAAAGGAAGAGAGACGAGCATTATGGAAATCAACAAGTTTTTTTTTATAACTACTAACTCTGAAGGGTACTTTCAGAGTCAAAGCATGTTGGGAAAGACATGCACAGAAACTGCCTGAAACCACAGTGATTTCACTGGCCATCTTTCTTGTTGACTGCTGAATCTCAACCCCAAAAGTGTCATACAGGATGCCCAGTGACAGTGTGCAGGGAAGGGTTTGAAGCTGTTGCCTCAGATGGAAGGAGGACATTCTTTTCTCTGGGGTGTGTAGCAGGAATATTTGGGGGGGGGGGATGACTCATTTGCTACCCCCAAGAACATCACCACTTAAGCTGACCTACCTCACAATCTTTCTAAACACAAGATCAGCCCTACACGGTGCCTGATTTTTCTTCCAGTGGTTCTTCACATTTAAACTGGACTGGAATGGACAGCTGATCAAATACATTGAAACAGAGGAGAAAGATCTTCAGATAAAAGGATCATCATCTGAACATTAGGAGACACAGCTGGCCTACCATTTGCTCACAGTTTTATCAAAAGTTAGATGCCTACAAGATATTCACACTTTTATAGCAGTCTGAAATGTTTTTATTTGGGGAAATGTCGTATTTGATACTGGATGTCAGGACATTGTGACTTAGTTGAAGAAGCAACTGTTTCTGACAATACAATCACTATGCCTTACAGCTGAAGATGCTACTTGGTTATTTAAAGGAGTTCTGTGCTGAGAGAAGAATAAACAAATGTATCTAGTGATCATTTTTCTCAGAAATTTTCTTTGCTCCTTTCTTCCATTTCATCCAAATGAACCTGGACTCCTACCCAATCAAGGAGCAGACTATAGCTGCATAGGTAAACAGTATCTCAAACATGCAATTGAATAATATCTTAAGCAGTTGTATTTAACTTTTCCTAGAATTATTGTCATTTCCAGCAAGCCTTGTCTTCTCATGGTGTGTTCACAGTATGATAGTCTCAGTTTTATCATTTTTATCTCTAGAGAGTGTTTAAACTTGATTTTATCTAGGAACTAGTTGTTTTTCTTCTGGTGGTCCAAGGAATCTACAAAGCTTTCCTCTAGCACAATATTTCTAATGGATAGATTTTTCCCCTATTGGCTTTTTTTAAAAAAAAATAGTACTTGTAAATGCAACCATGTTGATATTCTTGGCCTTGAAATGCAGTAGCATATCTTTACATTTGATGATCATCTCTATTACCTACATAGCTGCCCTCCTAAGTCTCTATCCCTTGCCTGCAGTCTTCATTTGGTTTGACTGAACCAAGGTACACAAAGTCACAGTTTCTATTTCTTCATTGTTCAACATAAAAAAAATTATTTATTTATTTATTTACTGTATTTATATGACCACCTTCCTCACTTTGAGTGACCCAAAGCGGTTCACAAACATCAGTTAAAAACCCCTATCTAAAACCAATTAAAACCACTGCAATAGAACTATCTAAAAACATCCCTGAACCTTCCCAAATCCCCTTAAAATAAGACACCCAGGCAGAGGTAATTAAAAATCCTGGGTGGGCTAAATAAGCCAGTGGGGCTGAGCTGTGGCGCCAGTTGTGTCCCACACCCGCTGACATAGCCACGTTTTTAATGCCTTTCTGAAGGGATTAATAGCTCTACCATAGTCATGATGTTTGTCTTCTTCATGTCCAGCTGCAGTTCTACTTTTACACTTTCTTCTCTCTTTCTTCAGGAGTCGTTTGAAGCCATTACTACTTTCTACTGGTAATACAGTGTCATCTGCATTATCTTAAATTATTGATGTTTCCTCCACCAATTCTCACCCCAGTTTCATCAGAATCTAATCCAGCTTTTCATATATGTTATGTTCTGCAAATAGATGGCCAAAAAATATCTGAATCTATCTTCAAATGTTTTACATTGCCTATTGGTATGATTAGCACCAGTAACCAGTTCATCTTTTAATGCTATCCCAAACATTTCTGTAAACATGGGTCAACAAGTCCAGCTGAAAAATCAAAAAAAGTCATTTTCAGTAACTGATGAACAATCCCACTTTTCTTTGACTAGGTTTTGACTCCAAGGATTCCATGTGTGAAAGAGACAATGAAACGAAACAACAGTTGCCTTCTTAATACCATTTCTTCTGCTGCATTTGAAATACTCATTATGCATTATACCACAGTGACTCTGGAAAGATCTTCTTTCATGTGTCCCGATAGCTACAGCATCCCTGGTGACAAATGTCTTAATTTTAAAAGCAAGGGCAACATAGCTTTTAAAAGCAAGGGCAAGCAACTGCAGCTGGTTTCACCTGCAGTTTGTTTGCCAGCAACCGCTGCTGCCGTTCCCACCATTTAATCCATGTGAACATTTAGTACTGAGCTCATTTCACTGGCCCTGCTTTCTATGTGATAAAAAACTTCCTCCTGAACCCACAGAACCATTCATTATTTATGGGATTATTTTTACAAAACTATAGGCGGCTAACAAGGATATCTGGGGAGGATAGCTTGCTTTCTGAAAAACTAGATGCTCTCCATCCCTCTGTAGCGAAAACAAGAGCCAGAGGAGGCTGGCAGATTTGGAAATGAGAGGGCTGGCTTCAAAGCCCATCAGTTGCCAGCAGCAGTCAGACTTAACCCAGACTAAATTCCTCAGCCCTTAAGGCTCTTTCAGATGAAGAGTTTCAGTTGTAGCCCTAGCAAATCATTCCTTTAACTGCCAACATAATTGACTTTCTACAGATTCCTGCTGTTTTCTGCAGACATTGAGGAAGGGACAACTTCATCTCACTGTGACCAGCAACACTAAGCTAGCATTAACTGGAGAATCCTAGAAGCTGTAGTCCAAAATGGGGGGAGGCGCTTTTCAAAGCCCTGATTTATGCTGCTATGCTCCGTTCAGTCCAGAGGAAGAGGAAGTACTGCTGTATGTGGAGAAAGATCTTTCCTTCCTTTTGACAAGATATTTTCAAGTTATCTTGAGAGGTTGGGCTGCTTTTAAATAAAAATATTGCCCATAAAGCAGGCAATGGGCCTCTATTCTTGATTCTCTCTCCCAATTGTACCTCAGCTTGGTAAGTGCTTTGAAATACGGTTTCACCCTCGCCAAGGTCTGATAATTGCAGATTATAAGCAGCTCCTTCTGTTAAAACACTGAATTTGTTGCCACTGCTGCCCATTTCTATTTCCATTCTCAGTAGAAATCAGTACGGTGTATGTGAAAGAGAGGCAGAAAGAAGGCTTTCCACAAACAAAGAAATCACACTTCCAAAGCCTCATCAAAAGTGCCGTGTTTTCTCCACATCCCTAATGCACTGCAACTTCAAAAGGCAAATTTCCCCATAAAGAAAAGCTATGGGACAAAAATCAATTTTAAAAAGATTATTGAATTTGACTACACTAAAAATATAAGAAAGAACAATATACACACATACTTCAAAACTAGCTGGGAAGAAACCCAAGAGGAACTGAGGAATAATAAGAAGCTTGTATAAAAGGATTCCAAATGTCTGAAAGTGTACCTGTGTGAAGTTGTCATCTTTGTGTTCATACGCTGATAAGAGCTGCAAGATCCTTGATGCATTGAATGATGGGAGGTGGGCATACACCCACCTGTATGATGATGATCTCTTAACAGGACTGCATGAAAAATAGACAAAAGTAATGCCAGCCTGGGACTGCAGTGGCTCAAGTGGTTAAGATGCTGAACTTGATGACGGGAAGGTTGGCAGGTCAGCAGTTCAAGACCCAAGTGCTGCATGACAGAGTGAGCTTCCATCTCTGCCCCAGCTCCTGCCAAACTAGCAGTTTGAAAGCAATTAATTCCAAGTAGATAAACAGGTACTACTTTAGTGGGAAGGTAAACAGTGTTCTGTGCACTCCAAGTGTCTAGGCCATACCTGTCAAGTATCCCAGATTGGCCGGGATTTCCTGTATTTCCATGCCGCTTCCTCCACTTTCCCGCCACCATCCCGTAATTTGGCCGGTGAGGAAAGTAGTTGCTGCACTTGACAGGTATGGTCTAGGCATGCCTGCCACGTGTCCACAGAAAGGTTTGCAGATACAGACAGTGCTGACTCTTTGGCAATAAACAGAGATGAGCATTGAACCCTAGAGTCAGATATAACTGGCTTTCAAGCAAGGGTGACCTTTACCTAATTTTAGTGTAAGGGACCAAAGACAATGAAACAGCTGAAGGGTTGGCTTAACACAGGTTTATTGCATGATGATCCGGAGGAACATGTGGTAATGGCGGATGGGTAGCTCAATATATACAGCTGGCTATACATTTGAATGTGGCTCGTCGACAGACTATTGGTTGCTGCCCGCGTGACGTCGTAGAAGGTCACGCCCTTCTTGTCCAGGTGAAGAGGTGGCGGGAATCTTCCCGCGCTGCTGATCCAGGTGAATCTGAGCCATGAGAGCTGGACGCTCGCTATTGCCATCTAGTGGTCACTAGCTCGCATCCCCTTATCAGGTTTACATTGATACAGCTGAAGGTTATAATGTTGCACACAGAAAGGTTACATTGTTACCACATGGCTAGGTACATTGTTAAAGGCACAGCTTTACAGAACACAACATTCCTCCCCCCTAGGATGAGACGAAGTCTCTCAGCCAAGATGGCTTGTTGCACTGTTTGAATTCTGCTTCATGTAAAGATATCTTCTTTATTCAGTCAGCCTCATTAGCAGCAGTTTTATCCTCAGATCTTTAAGATAGCAATCAGTCCCATGAAGTCCTGCTTCATTAGGCTTTGAGTAGGGAGAAAACAGAGACACACAAAAACACGCCTGCTCTCTTTGGCTGGTCAAAAGCTACTGAAACCTTTTCTTTATTTAGGCAGAGAGAGCGAGAAACGAATCTTGGGCAAGCATTGTATACCAGAAACGAAACTTAAGCTATATAATCAATCAGAATGTCAGAACCCAAAGAAGGGAGAGATAAGGAGCGTTGTCTCTCAGTGAGCAAAGAGGCCTTGTTTACAAAATGTGTCAGAGACAGGCAAGACAGAATCCAGATGCATTCCTACATGTCCTCCTTTTTTCATTTAAATTTGAGAGAGGGACGGCTAATCATACCCCTGCATGTCATCATATACATCATCACTGTCCACCTGGACATCGTACCCCTCCTGACTCATGGTACTTTGTTCCGGAGGAAGATACCTCATTGAGTACAATTGCCGTCGTGCAAAACTCGATGTCTCCCTTCTACGCAGTGGACATGTATTACACATAGAAATAAGGTTAGGAATACAATTAATGCAAAAACACAAAGATATAAGGCAGATAATAATAATGAACCCATAAAAGAAAACTTGTCTAAGGACAGATAAATCAGGCAACCAAGAAGTCACCCAATCAAAGAGATTAACATCAGTGCGTACATTGTTAGTAATACTCTCCTGTAAATTCTGAAGTTCTTTCTCAATAGTATTATTCAAATCCTGGAATTTTATCCGACATCCCTGGTTCCCGACCAGTTTACAAAATCCTCCGGATTTTGCTAACAGGTAATCTATGGCCAGTCTGTCCTGCATTTGGTCTTGATGAAGCTCAGTGACTTCCATTTGAAGATCCCGTATGACCCTCCCTGTGGCATTGATTGATTTCTCCAGCCTACAGGTGAGTCCCAAAATGGACCTTCTATTCTCCTGGGAAATGACACCTGGGTATGATCCCAAAGTGAGTGCGCCAGTGATAGCACTCCCTATAGCTCTCCCCCAGGAGCTACCATCAGACAGCTGAACATCGATTATCACTTCATCATTGCAACCAGAACCCATCGGGCCGGCAGCAGCTCTCCGGCGCCGTGCATGTGCCAGAGGCGGCATTTGCACTTGTACGGGTAAGGTAAAATAACCCAATGCTGCACATTGATATTGTCCTGGATGGAAATTCGTGGCAACTCCATTAAAAAAGAACCACATGTTGGGATCCTTGATTTGCCATCCATTGCAAATTGAACCACTATCCATAGCAGAATAATCAGGAGTAAACATAGGAAATACATCATATATATCTTCAATAGTAGTGTTAAACAAGGTATAATTAAGCTTATAAGAACTGTTATAACTACCCCATAACCAAAAATAATCATCACAACCCGTATAATTGCCTACATTCCACAAAACCCTTTGTGCTTGAGTCCAGTACTTCCATTTACTATTCCAGACTCCAGAACTATGACAGCAGAAACAAAGTCCTTTAGTGTATTTCTTGAATGTCATGCTTCGCCAACGGGTGTTGTTAAATTGTTCTGGAGGATTAGAGAAGAGTGTAGACCTATCAAGATGTTGCAAATGTCCAATAACCAGCTCTGGTGTGTTGAACAATGCCGGAAGAAGAGCCATTTGAGACACTGCCAGTGGATGCTCATAGTATAACGTTGCATTCTTACCATGAACCTCAAACATATAGTTAGCATGACGAATCCAAAAGTTGGGGTTGCCCCCATGAGGCATTGTTCTTACAGCTGGAAGCACAGTAAGAAAGAAAACAAATGTCAGCAAATTTAGTCTACTGGTGAACCACCATCCTGGAGCTGAGTAACCTTCTTCTCTCTCCATGGGCGGATCGCTCGTGCAGGAACCCTTCCACTCAGGATCCCCTTGTTGCCAATAGATGACCAATGGCTTAAGAAGACACTCCCCTAAGAAACAGGAGCATGCCCTGTTATTACTAGTACCATATAACTAAACATGAAACATGAGTGACATATAACACAAATGCAATATCACAAACCCATTTACATGTGTAGAGTACTGGAAACTCTGCCATGTGCTTCTGAAGGTATGCAGTTTCATAAGACAATACATAACATAAGCAAAGACAGATCTTTCTCCTGCAAAAGAATAAGCAAAACATTTAAGCATAAACAAGACATGAACATTTTTTTTTCTTCCTTACATGAAGGAGGCCTCTATAGCATTCTAGAAAGCAATTCTTACTACCCAATTACATGAGTAAGGCATTAAATTTCTTCTTCTCCCACTGGATGTAAAGTGAAAGAGGCATTCAATAACTTATAATCAACATAGCATGGTAACTCAAATACAGTACAAATCTCATTAGCATGAGCAGGTAGACAATTTCTTAAAAAGGCTGTCAGGTTTTATAATTCTTCTTTAAAGTCCACACAAACTTTTTAGTCCAATTAAAATGTCCAAATTAAAGACCAAACGTTGATTGAAGACAATTTAAACACAAAACACTATTTCTCCAGCACATTTCTTGGCATGGCAAGTTGAAATTAAGCCATAAATTAAGTCTCACTGACTTCACAAGACAATCCCACACAACCCCCCCTTTTCAGCTTTTCAGGCAGACACACATTCCTTCATGCTCCAGCCACACCCATCTGCAGTAAGGCAGGCCGAGGAGGTGTGAAGGCACAAAGACTTCTCCAGAAGTTGCAAGTAATTTTCACACAGAAGAAAATCACAGGGAAGTCCAAGTTGCTTTCCCTGCAATCCTGATGCTTGAAACGTGGGACAGCTCACTCTGTATCTCTTTGTTTGTGGGTTGGGCAATTCAAAATCAGCCAAAAACTCCTTGTATTTTTGCCACAGACTGTTGTCGTTCGAGGCGGGATTCATCCCCCTCCTCCTCTGGACTTCTGTCATCTGCAGTAGCTGATTCTCAACTTTATGACAACCTGCATCTGTTAGTTTGTACTTGCACCCCTTTTTTGTCTTTGTTTTTGTGCGTTCCTCCTTTGGGCCATCCTTCCATTTCTGTAGGATCTTCCTGCCCAAACGTGAGGTATCAAATTTACTACTCAGCTTCTCCTGCTTTTGTGATGAGGGTTGCTTCACGGGGGGGCTGAGATCCCCTAAGCTGCTCTTTGAAACACAGTCCTTGCTTTCTGCCACTCTGCATGCATCAACAACTTCAATCTGTGATGAGTTTCCCATCATTTGTTCCCCATCAGCTGGCACTAGTATTGCAACAGTCTCATTTGCAAGCGGCTCTCTGTTCACTGGATATACATCAACAGGTTCCATATCCAGCACAGCTGTAGTTAACGCAGCAGAGAACAGGTCTTTTGTAGGGCTAAAAGCACTTGATTGTTGCAAGTCAGGACATAATTGCCCATCTCCTTTTCTACCTCCATCCCCATCAGGGGGCTGTTGTTTCTCATATGATGGAGGAGCAGTTGCAATGGCCCCCCTTTTCTCTGAAGGCAAAGGCTGTGGGAGGGGATGGCCATCAAGTCTTTGAGACAATAAAATATTTTTTGGAGTAAGTCTCTGAAGGCAGTCCCTAACTGCCTCCCATGTAAATAATATTGACACAGAAATTCCATTACGCTTCTGCATTTCTCTCCCAATCTGTTTCCACTGTTTTAAGTCCAGACCTTCATATTTAAACCAAGGACAGATTTTTGCTATAACTTTAACCAGCTGCTGTATCTTCTTCTCATCTACCTTTCGCCCATTCTCATGCAAAAGATCTGAGATATCTTTACAAAGTTCCTGCATTTCTGAAGAAAGCAAACATCCCATAATTAAAAATAAAAAAAATTATATTTTTCTCATTCCTTTTTTCACTCACCCTGTGTGGGATCCAATGTAGAATTGGATGAATCTCGAGCTCGATTTATGACCTTTCCTCCGGTCTGACCTTTTGCCTGGTCGTAGGTGAGTGAGACCTTCCCCGGTCGATTATGAGGTGTTAATTGCTGAAGCAGCTTTCAAAGCAGGCTCTCTCATTGTAGTTCAAAGCGTCACACGGAGCGCCACTTGTTTGAATTCTGCTTCATGTAAAGATATCTTCTTTATTCAGTCAGCCTCATTAGCAGCAGTTTTATCCTCAGATCTTTAAGATAGCAATCAGTCCCATGAAGTCCTGCTTCATTAGGCTTTGAGTAGGGAGAAAACAGAGACACACAAAAACACGCCTGCTCTCTTTGGCTGGTCAAAAGCTACTGAAACCTTTTCTTTATTTAGGCAGAGAGAGCGAGAAACGAATCTTGGGCAAGCATTGTATACCAGAAACGAAACTTAAGCTATATAATCAATCAGAATGTCAGAACCCAAAGAAGGGAGAGATAAGGAGCGTTGTCTCTCAGTGAGCAAAGAGGCCTTGTTTACAAAATGTGTCAGAGACAGGCAAGACAGAATCCAGATGCATTCCTACATTGCACGTGTGTTTGGGCCGTGATGAGGGCTGACCCCCCCCGGGGGCGCTACTGCTTCTTTGTTCCCTGGTCCCTTGTCCTGTAATGGGAGAGGGAGACTCGTTAGTGGCTTGCCGCGGTTTGGCGGGCTTAGGGGAAGGGAAAAACTCCATTGTGGGCAGACCGGGGGCAATCGGGGCTAACGAAAAACCCCTCTTCTCGCTTGGACGGGTGGGGGACCACTCCGAAAAACTTCCCCGGTTCTGAAAATCAAATTCTAACTCAGTTGGGGTATCCGCATTTGTGGGGGAATTCCGCGAGATATGTATGGGGTCGGGTTCCTCCTCCTCAGAAAAATCCCCCAGGATATCTACGAGAACATCTCCCCTTTCCCCCTCCCCCCTTGGTGGGGGCCCGTGGCCCCCTTTTCCTCCGCCTTGGGCTGAACGGGTGGGGGAGAACCCTAACGCTGATTTTTTCTCTGTTTGGTCTGCGCCCTGCTCATCGGGGACCCTGCGTCGGAGCTGGTCCGCGTGCCGCCTCCACAGGAGCCCTGTGCTGGTCTCCACGCGGTACGACACGGGGCCGGTTTGCTCCACAACTACGCCCGGTACCCAGGCTGGGCCCGTGCTGGCGTAATTCCTGCAATGCACGGGGGCGCCTACACTGAAACTCTTTGTGGCCTCTAGCCCAATGTTCCTTCCCTTGTCCTCTACCCTCGTGGGGTCTAGCCTAGTAAGGATGGTGGTCAGTTTCCTACGCATTAAGAGCTCTGCGGGGGAGTATCCTGACGCCAACGGGGTCACCCTGTACCCTAGCAGAAACTGACACACTTGCAGGTTGAGGTCCCTGGGGCCCATACGCCGCAACGCGTCCTTCGTGGTGCGGACGAGGCGCTCCACTTGACCATTGGTGGCTGGGTGAAACGGGGCGGAGGTGATATGCCGAACGGCGTTAATCTCCATGAATGCCCTAAACTCGGAGGACGTGAAACAACTAGCGTTGTCGCTAATTAATGTGTCGGGTATGCCGAACGTGGAAAAGAGCCTCGGCAAATGCTTAATGGTCTGGGCCGAGGAGGTGCTCGTGACTGGGATAACCTCCAACCACTTGGAGAAGGCGTCCACGACAAGAAGAAACAGGGTGCCTCTGAACGGGCCCGCGAAATCAATGTGCACCCGGGACCACGGCCCCTTAGCCACGTCCCACTCCCTGTGGGGAAGGCGGGCCTCTTCTGGTCTGGAGCATTGGCAACTTTCACAAGTGCTGACCATGTGCTCGATGTCGGCGTCCAACTGGGGCCACCAGAAGTAGCTCCGGGCCAGCGCTTTGGATCGCACGATGCCGGGGTGGCTGACGTGCAGCAGTTTGAGCACCCGCGGCCGAAGGGAAGTGGGAATCACCACCCGCTGCCCCCACAAGAGGCACCCCCTCTCTAGGGACAGCTCTAACTTTTTCCTGAAAAATGGGGCGAACTCCTCCGCTGGGGAGGACGCCGGCCACCCTTTCTGCACCCAGGAGCTAACTGCCGCTAACGTCTTGTCCTTCCCTGTTGCTTTGGCAATGTCGGCGGACACTACGGGGGGCGAATCCAGTACCTCTATCATAAGAACATGATGGTCTCGCTCCGCCTTGCTCACCTGGCTGGGCGTCAGGGGGAAGGGAGACCTTGACAGAGCGTCCGCATGGCTGATCTCTTTCCCGGGCCGGTAAACCAACGCATGCTGGTACGTGTTGAGAAAAATAGCCCACCTGAGCATCCTCGGGGACAGGATCTGTGGCGTGGGCTTATCTGCGGTAAAAATGCCTAGCAGGGGCTTGTGGTCCGTTACAATGGTGAAGGGGCGGCCATACAGAAAATCGTGAAATTTTTTCGTCCCCGCAACTATCGCTAGTGCCTCCCTGTCTGTCTGTGCGTAATTTCTCTCCGCTTGGGACAGGGACCTGGAGTAAAATGCTATCGGGGCCTCCCTTCCGTCTTCCAGCACGTGGCACAGCACCGCCCCCACCCCCACCGGGGATGCATCACAGATCAGGACTACCGGGCGTTTGGGGTTGAAATGGGTCAGTATGGCATCAGATGCTAGGAGACTTTTTAGTTCACTAAATGCCCTTTCTTGGTCATCGCCCCACTTCCATGTCTGGTCTTTTTTTAGCAGTTTGTGCAGCGGTTCAGCCACTGCTGCCTTCCGGGGGAGGAAGGAGTGGTAAAAGTTGAGCAGCCCTAGGAACGACTGCAGCTCGGGCTTGGAGGTGGGGCAGGGGGCTTTATTAATGGCGGCCACCTTGGATTTGGATGGTTTTATCCCCTCAGGAGTCACACAAAACCCTAGGAACTCAACCTCGGTCGCGAAGAAGACGCATTTGTCCTTTCGCAGTCTCAGCCCCGCTTTTTCGAATATTGTCAGGACCTTCCCCAACCTCTTGGCCAATTCGACCCGACTCCCCCCTGTTATTAACACGTCATCAAAATAAGGCAACACCCCCTCTAGCCCCTTCAGGAGGCGTTCCACGAGTGACTGGAAAATTCCAGGCGCCGAATTTACGCCGAACTGAAGGCGCGTCACCTAGAACGCCCCCTTATGGGTGACTATGGTCTGCGCAGCAGCTGCGGCAGGGGACACCGTAAGCTGCTGGTAGGCCTGTGCTAAGTCGAGCTTAGCGAAACACTTTCCCCCGTGTAACCTGGCCAGCAGATGGCTGACTACCGACACCGGATACGCATTCGGGCGGATCGCCTTGTTGATGGTGCACTTGTAATCGCCGCATATGCGGACCTCCCCATTGGCCTTTAGTGCGGTTACAATTGGAGTTTCCCACTCCGCAGAATCAACAGGCACAAGGATTCCCTGGCCCACCAATTTGTCCAGTTCCGCCTCTATCTTGTCCTTGAGTGCGAACGGCACCCGGCGTGGTTTGAGTCGAATTGGGCAGACCTCCGGGTCCAGGTCGAATGTCACTGGGGGCCCCTTGAATTTCCCCAGTCCTTTTTTGAAAACTTCGGGGTGCGCCTCGCACACCTCCTGAATCGGGTCTGTCCCCACGGCGTGCATCCCAACGGCGTGCACCCCCCAATAAACAAACCCAGGGGCTGAAACCATTGAGTCCCGAGGAGGCTGCAATCTCCCCCTTTAAGCACGACTAGAGGGAGAGACGCGGCATGCTTCTTGAATTTAACCTGAAATTCTCCAACCCCCAACACTGGAATGCTGTTCCCTTGCACGTCCCGTAATGTGGACCTCAACGCTTTGAGCTTGGGTCGCCTGTGGGGGGCAATTCTCAAAAACTCCCTCTGTAAAATGATTGAATATGAGGACCCCGAGTCAATTTCCATTCTAATGGGAACCCCTTGAACTAGTACCTCAACAAAGTAGCGGGGGTGTCCTGCGGACACGCTGAATACTGGGCCGTCGTCCTCGCTGCCGTCGGAGATGCGGCCCACGCCGTCCTGCTTCCGCGTGGCCTGAGCGCCGTCCTTGGGTCTCGTTGAGCGGTCTTGTCCCACGGAGCGGTCTGCCGAGCTTCTCCGGGTCTCGCACCTCTTCCTGCACACCTTGGCGATGTGCCCACGGCGGCCGCAGTTGTGACACTCGGCCTTCCGAAACGGGCATTTTACGCGGTCATGGGCCGCTCCACAGCCGTCGCACCGCCGGCTCTCTTTCCGGACCCTCCGGACGTCCTCGTCGTCGCTGCTCTCTGCGGACGACCTCGAAGCTCGCCGGGCTGCATGCACCGGAGTCTCTGCCTTGCTCGACCTCGGCCGCCAGTCCTGGAGTTCTTGTACCCCAGCCTTTGTAGCTTCCGTGGCCTGTGCCGCTCTGATGACCTCCTGCAACGTGGGAGGCGGCTCTTGGTTCATTAATGTGCGCTGGGTTTCGGCGTCGTTCAGGCCGCACAGCACACAGTCCCAGAGGGTGATTTCGACATTGTCCCATTTGCACGGGCCGGCCGCCAGCCGCAGGGCCGCCACGAATGCGGCGACCGTCTCCCCGGGCGCTTGGACTCGCCTCCAGAACGCACTCTGAGCGGGAAACATCGCCGTGGCGGGCCGGACGTGCTCACGCAGCATCTGCATGAGTTCCTTGGCCTTGAATTCGCTCACCCTCTTCGGTGCGATCAGGTCCACCAAGGTCCTTTTGGTTTCTTGTCCGAGCATCCGGGTGAAGATGGCCCTTTTCTTTGCCTCTTCCGTGACTTCGGACTCAATCAGTGCTGCCTGGAAGTCCATCTCGAAGATCTCCCAGTCGCCCGGTTTCCTGATTTCGAAACCGGCGCATGTCTTGGTCCCGTGGGCTGCCATGATCCCACCTTCGTCGCCAATTTAGTGTAAGGGACCAAAGACAATGAAACAGCCAAAGGGTTGGCTTAACACAGGTTTATTGCATGATGATCCGGAGGAACATGTGGTAATGGCGGATGGGTAGCTCAATATATACAGCTGGCTATACATTTGAATGTGGCTCGTCGACAGACTATTGGTTGCTGCCCGCGTGACGTCGTAGAAGGTCACGCCCTTCTTGTCCAGGTGAAGAGGTGGCGGGAATCTTCCCGCGCTGCTGATCCAGGTGAATCTGAGCCATGAGAGCTGGACGCTCGCTATTGCCATCTAGTGGTCACTAGCTTGCGTCCCCTTATCAGGTTTACATTGATAAAGCTGAAGGTTATAATGTTGCACACAGAAAGGTTACATTGTTACCACATGGCTAGGTACATTGTTAAAGGCACAGCTTTACAGAACACAACACTAATGCAGCATTAAAATAATGTCTAAATTTTTGGTAGGTTCTCATGTCTGCAGTGTAAAATCTTTATCTATAAGAAGGGACATTAACCGTTGGTGTCCGGCATGCATGCCCGCACCCCTCCCTACTATCCCATACCAAGCAGCCCGCACTTACCTAAGGGACAGGAAACAGAGGGTAGCACTAAATGGACACTTCTCCAAGTGGAGGGAAGTAAAGAGTGGGGTCCCCCAAGGTTCAGTACTGGGACCCCTGCTTTTCAACCTCTTCATAAATGATCTAGAGGTAGGAGTAAAAAGCAAGGTAGCCAAATTTGCTGACGATACTAAACTATACAGGGTAGTGAAAACTGTGAGAGATTGTGAAGAGCTCCAGAGGGATCTCTTGACACTGGGGGAGTGGGCAAAACAGTGGCAAATGAGCTTCAACATCAGTAAGTGCAGAGTGATGCATGTTGGGGCAAAAAACCCCAATTACATTTATAAACTGATGGGGTCTGAACTCTCTGCGACAAACCAGGAAAGGGACCTTGGTGTCCTGGTGGACAGCTCAATGAAGGTGTCAACCCAGTGTGCCTCAGCAGTGAAAAAAGCAAACTCAATGTTAGGGATCATTAGGAAGGGTATAGAAAATAAGTCAGCAAGTGTCATTTTGCCTCTTTATAAATCTATGGTGAGGCCCCATCTGGAATACTGTGTACAGTTCTGGTCGCCATACCTCCAGAAGGATATTATGGAGTTGGAGAAAGTACAGAGGAGGGCAACCAGAATGATTAGGGGACTGGAACACCTTCCTTACCATCTGAGGCTGCAACGGTTGGGCCTTTTCACTCTTGAACGATGGCGTCTAAGAGGTGACCTGATTGAAGTTTATAAAATCATGCACGGTGTGGACAAAGTGGATAAGGAAAAACTGTTTTCCCTATCGCACAACACTAGAACTAGGGGACACTCCATGAAACTTTTGGGTACTAGTTCTCAAACAAATAAGAGAAAGTACTTTTTCACCCAGAGGATTACTGGTCTATGGAACTCCCTGCCAGAAGAAGTGGTGACAGCTGTCAGTCTTGACAGCTTTAAGAAAGGATTAGACAAGTTCATGGAGGACAAGGCTATCAATGGCTATAATTATGGCTACCTAAGGACAACCTCCGGGTTGGAGAGATAGGCAGGATATCTCTCAATGCCATTTCCAGGGAATCCTAAGCAGGTGAAGGCATCTCCTTGGGAATACCCTGAAGGAAATGGTGAGCCACTGTGTGAGACAGAATGCTGGACTGGATGGGCTGTGGCCTGTTCCAGCAAGGCTGTTCTTATGTTCTTATGTTCTTATGTACCTTAACACCGTCCGAGCATCGCCACAAGGGTCTGCCAGCCACAAGTGGGGCAACCGCCCCACGAATGCAAACAAAAAATAAAAACTACAAGGCCCAGCATCCTCTGTGCTGTGCCACCCCTCAGCCAATGAGGCTGTAGGGAGCGAACGTGGAGGAGGCGGGGCAGCCGGCGTGCTAGCTTAAAAAAACTGTGCCGGGGGAAACACCCAGCCAACAGAAGGTAAGAGCGGTGGGGGTTAGGGAGTAGAGGAGGGACGGCCCAGGTAACTACGCCACCCACCCGCCCCACCACCTTGCCCCCACACTCCCTAACCACCACTGCACTTACCTTTTGCCGGCTGGGGCTTCCTCCCCCCCCCCGGCGCGGCCTTCTGCGTTGGGAGGTGCACCAGCCTGTCCTTCATCACTGCGGGCGTGGAGACCTCAATGCCCGCAGGGACGAAGGACAGGCCAGTGCACCTCCCAACACAGAAGGCCGCACGGGGGGGGGGGAGACCCAGCCGGCAAAAGGTAAGTGTGGTGGGGGTTAGGGAGTAGGGGGAAGCATGCCCCCGGTAACCATGCTGCCCACCCGCCCCACCATCTTGCCCCCCCTGTGTGTGTGTGTGTGTGTGTGTGTGTGTGTGTGTGGTCACCGAGGCTTCCGAGGGGAGGAGGGGAGCCCTTCCTCTCCCCAAGGAGCTATGGCATGTGTGTGTGTGTGTGTGTGTGTGTGTGTGTGTGTGTGTGTGTGTGTGTGTGTGTGTGTGTGTGTGTGTGTGTGTGTGTGTGTGTGTGTGTAACCCCTACCACCAAAAAACACCAAAAAAAGCCCGGCAGTGCCGGACAAAAATATGCTAGTAAACAAATATGTGGAAAGTGCTGACATGGACCAAACGTTTAGGGCTCTTGAACATTTTCTGGGATGATATGAATACTGTTCTTTGAACAAGGCTGATCCAAGGCATTTTGCTGCCTGAAGCAGAACAAATCAAGATGCAGAATATTGATGGCTGGCAAGCTTATTTTGGCACCTGAGTCAGAAACGACACAAGTTACTTTCCATGATTATATCAGCCATTATTTAAATAACTAATAGTTGTCATTTCACAACATGTAAGACTAACTGAAATGGCTGCCTCATTTTGTCTCATGGCAGGACCGGCCTTGACTTTAAACACTTGAAAGACACTGCACAAATATTAATTCAGAAACAACAACTAAAATAACCCAAAAGGTTCAAGGATCGAAACTACCCAAAATGTGAAAAGTTACTTTTCAAGAGTAATTAATTTCTTACTATAGGGTTTAAAAATGACCTGTTGCTGCTGATTGCTATAATATTAAAATATTCTGTATTATATTATTTAAACTTCTTGTAGAATTACTCATGCATTGCTTGCTACTTTTTATATTTTGCTATAGATTTTCCTTTATCCAGGAAATTATAGATCATCATGGGTAGCATCTGTGATGCCAAAGAAATAAACCATCCATCAGCTTATTGAAGCCACAGCATATCTAGTCACCTCATTTTTATTATCAAATATGTAGAAAAACAGGTCATCATTAAAAGGCTAATGAACATGATAGCCTTTCATTACATGGTGCAGTAATTGCAGTGCTGCTCATATCTGGTCTAACATTCATATCAACAACCTTAATTCATATTTAAGGTGTGAAGAACAGGGATATTCCCTATTGATCTTCCCTGCTAAGAAAAAAATGTTCTATTTTTGTTCCTCTCAAACAGTAGTTTTGAATTGAGGTTGGATAACACACACGGATGGCCTTCAAAAACCATACAATGATGCTCTCTCTGTAGCCAGTGTTTTATTTATTATAATGTTGACCAAGTATATTTTTGTATCATGATGAACAGAGCTTCCAAAATTAGCAATCGCTCTTCCCACCTCAAAAAGAAAAGAACATGTGATAATCCTAGGCTTCTCAATCAAGAAGAAGGGACATTTTTCATGTGGTTTAGAAGTATTAACTTTGTATGTTAATACAAGACTGAGTGGCTATGGGTCATGGGTCCTGCGTTATCTGGAGACCTTCGACCTTTAGTCCTGGCTGGGGTTGTGTTGTCCCAGACAGACCCTGTGCATAACTTGGGGGTCCTCCTGGATTCACGGCTGTGGCTTGAAGATCAGGTGGTGGTCGTGGGCAGGAGGGCTTTTGCTCAACTTTGAGTAATTCGCCAGTTGCGCCCGCTCCTAGACCGGGACTCCTTACTCATGGTCACTCATGCACTGGTCACCTCCAGGCTAGATTATTGTAATGCGCTCTACATGGGTCTGCCCTTGACGACCATTAGGAGGCTATAACTGGTCCAGAATGCAGCTGCCCGGGTGGTGATGGGACATGGACGTTATGCCTGCGCCTCGCCACTGCTCCAGGAGCTGCACTGGTTACCTGTTTGCCTCCGGGTGCAATTCAAGGTGCTGGTTTTGACCTTTAAAGTCCTACATGGTAGTGGGCCAGGTTACCTAAAAGACTGTGTCACCCCAAGAATGTCTATCCGTCCAACCAGGGTGGACCAGAGGGGCTCTCTAATGGTACCATCAGCTAGAGGGGCTCGCCTCTCTAGCACACGAAGAAGGGCCTTTTCCATGTCCACACCGGCCCTATGGAACCTCCTGCCGATAGAGCTAAGGTTACAGACAGAGTTGCTTCCCTGCAGGAAAGGTCTGAAAACCTGGCTGGCAGGGCAGTTGTGGGGCCCCAATGGGAATGTGGCCCCAACCCACTGGCTTATAGCCTAATCCAATTTAGTGATCCCTTCCCCTCCCTTCTTTATTGATAGGGGTGGGTGAATTTAACTAAGTGGTTTTATCTGTTTTATCTTTTGTATGTTTTTATGCTAGTTTTATTGAAATTGTATATTTTGTGTTTTTAGATAATGCTGTTGAACCGCCCTGAGTCAGGTTGTACCTAAGTGGGTGGTATAGAAATTCAAAAATTAAATTAAATTAAATTAAATTAAATTAAATTAAATTAAATTATGTTCTAGAATTGTGCCCAAGGACAGGCTGTACTTCTAAGAAATGGTAAAAAAATCTTTTGGTCATAATAGGATTCACACACTTTCCTCATCACGTCACTTTAAAAAAAGAAAAGAAAGATGGGTGTCAATGAACATGTATAATTTGAAGAGCATTTAAAACATAGCCAAGAGCATGGGCAAATTTTTTTTAATGTCATTCTTCCCCATGAAAAAGGAAGGGCAAATTGTGGGAGAAAACGATGATTTCAGTGGCATTCACTAATAAAATTTAATAAACTGAGGAATTTGACTCAATCTTGTTATCTGTGTCCTGCAGCAGGAAATGTAAAATAAACAACAATAACAAAAAGAGGTCAGAGGTCAGAAAAGCAATGACATTTCAAGCTTGCTCTCAAGCACATTACCAAGCTTTTTCGCTTTCAGGACCAATTCGTCACATTCCAACCCTTTTAAATGAACTCGCCGTGAATCAAATGTATAGCTGAAAGGATAAGACATTTGAGTATGTAATCTGTTTAACCGAGCCACAGTATTTAGGATTGTATTGCTATGAAGAAGGGAGGGAAGAGGAAGAAGAGACTTTAATTTTCTCTAATTTGTCATGCTTTTCAGGAGCATTTGAATGGTTGCTGCAAGAAGGTCCCCCAGTTCGGCAAAAAAAAAATCTTCTTCATCTTGCATGCAGCTTGGGTGATGTTTAGCACCTCAATCAGTCTGAGACCTTGCTCCAAACACTGTCTTGTGGAGGAAGAATGTACAGAGGGGGAGATCACGTATTTATGAGAAGACTAGCATTTCAGGCCTTCTTACTAGGTATTATAATAGTGGGGCACAGACTCCATATATTTGGTTGATGGACTGATATGGCATCTCCAGTCTGGACCCTGATCCCACTGGGTGATGTCTGGACTTCCTCCAGCCAGACCTAGACCCAGATTCTCTGTAACATTTGAGTTTCTGAATAGTCAAAACACATCACATTCATTTGGATGGTGTCATGCAGAGAGCTATGATGTGTGTGTGTGTGTGGGGGGGGGGGGGTTGGTGGGCACAGTTCTGCATGGTGACATGAAACTTGGCAAGTAGCAATAGCAATTACACTTATATACCACCCCATAGCACTTTAGTGCACTCTTTGGGCAGCTCACAAGGTAATTAGTATTTTGCCTCCAAACATACTGGGCACTCATTTTACCAACCTTGGAAGAATGGGAGGCTGAGTCAAACTTGATCCCTGGTCAGGATCAAACTCACAACATTTTGGCTGCAGTACAGCAATTTAACCACTGTGCCACCATGGCTCGAAATAGGCAACATCATCAAAGGAAAGATTCATTATCCCAAAATACAGAGACACAGTATTTCAGTTGGGAGGCCATGTACACGGTGTACTGTCTTTTTCTGAGCACAATGTAAAGTTGCTCTTATATGACATATAATGCTATGGAAGGCTTTGATTGTCTAAGGGGCCACTTGTTCCCATATGAACTTCTTGAGTTCTTTAGGAGAGACCATTTTGTCTCTCCTGCCAATGTGTAAAATGTGCTTGGAAGGAATTCAGGAAAGGGCTTTCCCTGGGCTGTACTCCAGTTCTGGAAGTCTCCTCAAAAGTGGTGGGGACTCATCTAACACCATTGTTAATGGTCATCTACCAGCAAGACATGTTGCCTATAATAAGTTTCCTCTGCACATCTTGTTTTAACATGTGTTTTATTTTAATGATATTTTAAATGGCTTCTGTTTTCACAGGGTCTTGTTGAATGTTTAGCTGGCAATATTGCTGGTTATGATACTTATGGTGAATTTATTGTTAACTGCCATAGATATTTTTATGGAAAGATGAGTGTGTGTGTGTGTGTGTGTGTGTGTGTGTGTGTGTGTGTGTGTGTGTGTGTGTGTGCGCGCGCGCGCGCGCGTGCGTGCACGTTTTACCTTCCTGAGCTTCACTGTTCTGTTTGTGTGTGTGTGTGTGTGTGTGTGTGTGTGTGCTATTCTCTCAACTACTGGCTCTTGAATAGGAAAGGCCGACATCTTGTGGTAGCCAGGATCATTGCAGACAATTTACCAAACATCTGCATGCTCTCTAAGATCCAAGTAAGCATGCTAATGACTGTATTATCATTTAAACAAAACACAAAACAGTCTGGAATAATGTAAGATCCAATTATTTCCCCTAATTAGATCTGATGCTGGTTTCTATCCTGGATGCTGATCAGACAAGCTGGAGCACAATTGGAAAGATTAAAATGCAACTATGGTGGAATAATCTGGCTCTTTAGTTAAACTGATCACCTTTTTTTTTGGTAAAGTTTGAATCCCCCTACCACTTAAAAAAAGAAATGATGCAGGGAGGGAGCCAATGATTAAAATTTCTAGTAATTCTAGTAAAGTTCACCCTTGCTTGAAAGCCAGTCGTATCTGACTCTAGGGTTCAGTGCTCATCTCAGTTTCAAAGCCAAAGAGCCAGTGCTGTCTGCTTCTGCAGACATTTCTGTGGACATGTGGCAGGCATGACTAGACACCGGAGTGCATGGACCGCTGTTTACCTTCCCACCGAAGTGATACCTATTAATCTACTTGCTATTTCTTGCTTTCAAACTGCTAGGTTGGCAGGAGATGGGATGGAGATGGGAGCTCACTCCATTGTGCAGTGCTCGGGTATTGAACTATGACCTTCCAGTCTTCAAGTTCAGCATCTTAACCACTTGAGCCACTGCAGTTAAATTTATAGATGCATGCAAAAGATGACGTTGTTCTGCCTGTTCCTTAAGTAAATCTGGAGTAGCAGCTATTTCTGTACAGGCAGTTGGACATGAAAATATACTCTACTGGAGTGAAAAGTTGAAGCTGCTGACATAACCTCTTCCATATTGCTACTCAAGATAAAACTATGCCATTGATTTGAACTACAGTAAAACCCCTACTTACAAAAAAAAGTCCATTCCATAGGCTTTTGCTTAAATCGGTTTTTATGTAACCTGAAGCAAACCCATAGGAAAAATGAAATTTTTATTTATTTATTTATTTTATAAATTTTTATTAAATTTTTCAAACAAATACAAAACAATACCTAATGCATTAAAAAAATTATGTAAATCGAAGAAAACCCATAGGGAAATGAATTTTTACATAACTCGAAGCAAACCCATAGGAAAAAGAATATTTCTGTAACTCAAAACAAACCCATAGAAAATCATGTAAATTGGGACATGGTTTTAGCACAAAATCATTATGTAAGTTGAATTTTATGTAACTCGAGGCATATGTAAGTTGGGGTTTTACTGTAGTTTCTATATTATCCCCTTAAATGTCTATCCATGACACCAACATGCCTACAAGCTATCTTAATGGCTTCCATTAAAAGCATGTTATATATTGATTGGCAGAGCAATCAATAAATAGAATTGGTAGATGTAGATATAATACAATCAATAAAATATGCAGCAGGTATCTCATCAGATGATCAAAGGAATGTATCCCATGTCTCTACTCTAACAGACACCAAGGAATGTGATTTAATGCATTTTTAAGAGATTATACAGAAGGAATCGGACACTTTCAAGATTCTAGTACATTTGGAAGAGTGCTAGGGTCTATCTGGACTTATAATTGGACTCAGATTTAACCAAGATATTTTCTGATTTAAGAGCTCAGTTAGCTGAGACCATGATAAATACAGCAAAGGTGGTGGTTTACTGCTCCTCAGGCTGTGTAATTTCAAACACCAACAAAGCACATGTCTAACTGCTCCACTTCCCACCCTTTGATATTCCTAGTGACCGTGACACAACCCATGGATGGCTCAAAGCAGTTACCCTCAATTACAGTTGGAGAGGGGGATTAATTGCAGTGGGGTTACTACTTTTGTCCAGTCTCATGGTAAAGGTGATTTGTTCTACAGCTCTAAGTTGAAACACAGACTGAAAGAGAATGCAAGGACATTGTAACCATTGCAAAATATATTGATAAGACTGGAAAAATATTTTTAAATAATGAAATAATCAAGGTGAAGCATGAGACAGAGGTGTTATTTATTTATTTATTTATTTATTTGTGGCATTTATACCCCACCTTCCTCATCCATGGATGACTACAACAGGATTTAAAAACATACACAATTTAAAAAACTTTTAAAATTCACCAATACCCTCCCTAACCCCTTAGAAAGATAAAAAGACAAAAGATAAAAAATAAAAAGATAAAATGAGATAAACAAGAGAGGGAGGGAGGAAGATAAAAACAAACAAGTAAATTGTAACAAAACCCTAAAGCAAGCTAAGACAAGCCAGCGGGGCTGGGGTGTCACACCTGTCGGCCCCCACACCCGCTGGCATAGCCAGGTCTTCAGTGCCTTCCTAAAGGGGAGCAGCTCTGTTTGGAGGCACAGTTCAGGTGGTAAGAGGTTCCACAGGGCCAGGGCAGACTCCGAGAAGGCTCTTCTTCTGGTCCCGGTCAGGTGTGCTTCTCTTGTAGATGGGACCATCATGGAGCCTCTCCGGTCTGCCCTTGTAGTATGAGCTGAAACCCTTGGGGTGATGCAGTACCTTAAGTATCCTGGTCCACTGCCATGAAGGGCTTTAAAGGTCAAAGACAGCACCTTGAATTGCACCCGGAGGCACACTGGCAACCAGTGCAGCTCCCGGAGCAGCAGCGAGGCATGGGCATAACACCCTCGCCCCATCACCACCTGGGCAGCCGCATTCTGGACTAGCTGCAGCCTCCGAATGGTCATCAAGGGCAGCCCCATGTAGAGCGCATTACAGTAATCCGATCTGGAGGTGACCAGAGCATGAGTGATCGTGAGCAGGGAGTCCTGGTCCAGGAGCAGGCATAATTGGTAGATGACATGAAGTTGTGCAAAGGCCCTCCTGGCCATGGCTACCACCTGCTCTCGAGCAGTGGATGTGAGTCCAGGAGGACCCCCAAATTATGCACCGGGTCTGTCTGAGGCAGCAATACCCCATCCAGAACCAAAGATGGTAGCTCCCGGGATAACACAGGGCCCCGAACCCACAGCCACTCAGTCTTGCCAAGTTTCAGCTGAAGCCCGTTGTCCCCCATCCAGACCCTAACAGCCTCCAGGCACCTGGTTAGGACTCTTACTGCATCACTCAGGTCCCCACGGGCTGAGATGTATAGTGTTATGGAATATATTATAAGCTGCCTGGAGCGACTATGGTTTTGAAAGGCCCCCATGCACTGAGGCACTGAGAAAAGTCAATGAGAACTATTGAATCTATCATCCACCACAACATCAAGAAAAATATGCAAAGTGACCGTGCAGTGTTTTACAACCTAGTATTTTAGTGGCTATCATAAGCCCAAACATCAAAGCAATTATTATTTATAGATCACAGGAGATAAAGTTTGGGGTACAAGGGAAGACATAGGCAGGTGTTCACCACAAGCAAATGGAATCAAACCCAAGTGAAATCTAGACTGTATTAGGACTTCATTGCTTTTTAACCAGCCAAAATGGCAACACTTCCAAATTTTGAGAGTTTGATAAAGATATATGTAACTATGACAAAACCATGCAGGCAAATGTCACTTAAGTTGTTATTAGAAATCACCCTTAAGCTAACATGCTGTGTCATTTTGACAAGATGAATTGTTGGCTTCTGATCATGAATAATTTTCATTTATACTCAAAAGCATTTTTATATAAGGATAATTCTTCAATTAAACGTAAAGGTCGCCCTTGCTCGAAAGCCAGTCGTATCCGACTCTAAGGATTCAGTGCTCATCTCTGTTTATAGCCAAAGAGGCAGCACTGTCTGTGTCTGCCGACGTCTCTGTGGACATGTGGCAGGCATAACTAGACACCGGAGTGCACAGACTGCTGTTTACCTTCCCACCAAAGTGCTACCAATTTACCTACTTGCAATTTATTGCTTTCAAACTGCTAGTTTGGCAGGAGCTGGGACAGAGATGGAAGCTCACTCCGTCATGTAGCACTTGGGTCTTCAATTGCTGACCTGTCAACCTTCTAGTAATCAAGTTGTGTCTTAAGCACTAAACCACCACAGTCTCCCTTCAATTAAAACACATGCATAAACGAGAACCCAGATTATTGAGACAATTACACATATATTCAGGTATCCAAGTAATTTTATGGCCTTCCAGAAGATCATTATGGAAGCAGTAAATTTATTACATGTTAACTGTTGGGGAAATGTTTCTACATGCTGCTTCCAAATGCCTTTTGTGATTATGACTGTTGCATGAAGTACACACTTAGGTCATTGTCCCTAGAATGCCCAATGTCAGTGCTGGCGAACCTTGGCACTCCAGGTATTCTTGAACTTCAATTACCAGACGCCTAAGTCAGCACTCCTGCTTCTGGGAATAGAAGTTTAAGAAAATCTGGAGTGTCAAGGTTCATCATCACTGCCCTATGATCACTCCACATCATTTTTGAGTGACCTTAGTCTATTGATTTCTCATCACATTTACATTATGACTTTTGTCCAATGAGCTAAGATTAGCACCAACAAGTCGCCCCATGTTATCTTCAAAAACAGTATTAAACTGAAAGTCAGGGTTGGCTCAAAAATTTAATGACTGCAGCATTAAGCCAGTGATTCCCATAGGTGAATGAGCCCTAGGCATCAAATGCAGTATATTTCAACTGAGTCAGCTCTTGCATCAAACTGGAAGTCATTCAGTACTCAACAATCGAGCAAAGGGATGTATCTATTTGCATTGATGTTCCTGGAACAATTCAAAGACTCTGTTCTACACAACATTGGTTCTCAGTGCTTTTCATTGGTTAGATGATCCATTATGATTACATCAACAAATGATAAACTGTGTATTAAGATCACTTCTATTTATGATCACTTCTACTTATCTTTAAAGAGAGATTCACAAGACGCATTCTGTGAGTTCTGTTGAATCTCAAGGCAAACCAAACAACCCTTCCCTTGATTGTGCTTCAAGTCTTGGAATTATTTTTTATGCTTCAACATCACAGATTTTGCCTAGCTCACAGATTCCAGACATACAATATATGTTTGCATACATTTGTGCTAAAATACTTCACAGAGATGGCCTATTTACAATACCAGCACACAGCATGTTCTCAGTTATCTAATAAGAAACTTTCAAAGTGTTCAATATCAGTATTGCCTGAACATGAATATATCTGGTTTTGTCTTAACCAAACAAAAGGGTGTGTGAGAGAGTATGTCATAACTACCTATTGAACATAAAGGGAAGTATTTTAATGTTCACAAGAATGCTTCACAGGGTAAGAAGATATCTTTGGTCTTGCACCCCTCACCAGGAGATTGTGCTTGTGTTGAAAGAATGAGGCTGTGTGTTAGTGAAGAATCAGAGAAAAGATATCACACATTTTCTTTAGAATCTCACTGATGTAGCAAATCAAGATGTGGTGGGGTAGGTTGTAGGCTTGGCCAGACAAGACCTACTACTGTATCTCTGAACAGACCAGGGACTCCCTGAATTCTTCTCACTGCAGAAGCAGCCAATTGGCAAATGGTGAAGCATGTTTGCCATAGTTGACCCAGAACAACTTCCTGATTAGCTTCCAAAGGAACCTGATAATACTCAAAAACACACTTTTTTTATTTATTTATAGTCATATTTGTATATGCCGCCCACTCAGGCGGAACCCGACTCAGGGCGGCATTACAATAATTCTAGAAATACATAAAAACATTATAAAAACCCACAACCCACCCCCTTTAAAAACCCACCCCCGCCCACCCATCCCACCTACTATACAAAAGGAAGAAGAGAGAGTTCTTATAAAAGCCAGCAGGCGGGCACCATAGTCCCATTCGGGCCCCACACCTGCCCTGCCAGCCAGGTCTTCACTCCTTTCCTGAAGGGCAGCAGTTCACTTTGGAGTCTTAGGTCTATTGGCAGGAGGTTCCAGAGAGTTGGTGCGGACACGGAGAAGGCCCTCCTTCGGGTTCTAGACAGATGAGCACCCCTAGTTGGTGGCACCATTAGAGAGCCCCTCCGGTCCGCTCTGGTTGGACGGGCAGACACTCTTGGGATGATGCGGTCTCTAAGATAACCTGGCCCCCTGCCATATAGGGCTTTAAAGGTCAAAACCAGCACCTTAAATTGCACCCGGAGACAAACTGGTAACCAGTGCAGCTCCCGAAGTAGCGGTGAGGCATGGGCACTTTGAAAACAACTGACCTAGAACTACCTTACCAGGAGGCCAGGGTGACCACTGTCGAGATTCTCTGTGGGATGACATCATTTTATGTTAAACACCTGTTAGTTTAAGAGGATTTTACCTAGAAATGCTAGCACTGCTTTTATTGCAGGCGCACCCCCCAATAAAGGACTCAGTCACTGATGAAAGTGGATAACGGCATTGGGCCACATTTATTGATTCATGCCCTAGTCCGAATTATAAATTTCTATTGGTATTCAACCAATTATAATTCTTAAGGCAAGCAGGCCGAAGTAACACTGGTAAGGTACCACCCAAAATTGCAAACGGCAATTGGTTACAATGTATCCATTTGTATCAATTTGTTTGTTGACAACAAACAAATTGTTGACCGTAGTCAATACCTAACTATTGACCCCACCCTCTGACGCGTATCCGTAAAATAACGGGGTGATGCATGCTGCATAGCTCGTGCCATCACCCCATTGCCTGGTTCGTCGTTGACCGGACAACGTTAACCAACTTGTGCCTGTCTAGTGTTGTCCAGTCAACTGCGAACCTGCCGGATACCTGTGGGTCATAAATGTTTACCTTACCAGTGCTACCCGCCACACGGAGAGGCTCAATAAAGGCTCGACGCCCCCCCCCCCCGACCGTCAGCTCGGTCAACAGGCCTGCTCGCCAATCTCCTAACAGGAGGTCCATACCTCCCTGCGACAGATGGACCCCATCCCCTGAATAAAGCTCATAATTTTGCAGGCTGATTGCGGGGTGCCTAATGACGCGCCCCCAACCCTTGTCGAGAAGGAACCGGGCAATAGCCCTGTTCAACGAGCGGTGAGCTCGATCAAGTGCCTGGAGGTCGAACCCTCCCCTGTAAGCATGCCGCGGTACCATGTCTGACCAAATGAGGGTTGTGGCAGGCCACACATAATGTAAGTAAGCCAGGTCACCGCAAATCGCATGCTTCAGCGATAGTCCAGTGACCTGTCCCAAATCATTGCCCCCAAGGTGTATGATGAGAATATCTGGCGGGTCAGCATTCCTGCTGGATAAAAGGAATGGCAACAGTTCCCGCCATAACATGCTGCGCTTACCATACCACCTAAGACTTGCGGATGCACCAAGTCCCAGTCGGGGCCCCCACTCTGTCGCCGCAGCATACGACGCTGCCCTATGCACGTAGCTGTGGCCCACCAGCCATACTGCCACCGGTGTAATACGACACCCAGGGTCTGTCAAGGAAAAAGAGGGGGGAGAACAATACAGTGACCAAACTGGTACTCACGGTTGAAGAGGGCAAACATAAAACTGAAAACATCGTGACCCCCACCTTCCCATGTGGCGTATTTCCGCCCCAGAGTACCCAAAAGCAGCTGCAGTAGAAGCCGCCCCTATCCTAAATGAATGGGTGCCGTAACAAGCCCCAGGGAGGCCAACACAGGCCAGTGCCTTACCGGTCACCTTCCAAAATTGAAATTTAGTGAGGGGAGACCCATCTTGGTGACAGAAAAACGGGCCATGGTGCGTGCCACGCAGTGCAAGAAACTCCTGTAGGGCACCAATCAGACAGATGTCTGCCAATGAACATCGTAGCAGTCGTACTCGACTGCCTACGCTGTGCTGATCAACTTTAGAGGAGCGTATCCTCAACTGAGCCCAATCATTGCAAACATAGACATCGTCGAGTTCCAGTGCCCTACGACTAGCATCCGCCTTAGACAGCATCACCAGCTCGCTGATGCGGAGCGCTCCAAAAAAGGCCACCGTAGTAGCCACATGAAACAGGGCGGCCTCATACCTGTCAAAACAGAGGTCATGCCAGCCCCACGCTAGGTGGGTAAGAACCCCTGGGGAAATTGGGTGGCGGTCATCCGGGCTACGCCCACGCTCCTGCACCCACCCCTCCAAAACATGCCGTATGCGGAAATCAGTAGTACTGTCAGCGTAACCCCCTACTTTGGCCATGAATGCCAACGCTGACAGCCTGGATGCTATGGTGCAGGGAGCTAGGCCCTGGGCATGTAAGTAAACCATGAATTGTAGAATGTGGGCGACTGGGATAGGCCAAGCCTCAGGCAGTCGAAACTGGGCACAAAAGGCCTGAAAACTGATAAACGCGTGGTGATATGCCTTACGCGTGCGGGGCGCCAGCGACATGCCGATCGCCCGGTTCACCTCTCCTTGCCAAGTGTCCATATCTCGTCCGGGAGCGGCGAGGGAAATTCCTCTGTGTCCGGGGCCAAGGCACGGAACCGGGAGATCTGCAGGCGGGACAAAGCGTCAGCAATATCATTATTAACACCAGGCACATGCCTAGCCCTGAACAGCACATTGAGGCGCAGGCTACGCAACACAAACTGGCGCACCAACTCCATGACCCTGGGAGATTTAGACGTCTGTGAGTTGACAATATGGACAACTGCTGCAATGTCACACCAGAAGTGTACTACCGAATTGGCCCACTCCTCACCCCATAGCATCAAGGCTCCCAGAATGGGAAAAAATTCCAGATACGTGAGGTTGCACAAGCGACCCGTGCCCGACCAGGCTGGCGGCCATCTGCCGTAGGCCCACTTCCCATTGAAGTACATCCCATAACCCAGGGACCCCGATGCATCGGACTGGACCTGGAAACGAGGGGAAGCCAGAAGGTCAGACCTCCAGAAGGACACCCCGTTGAACTCCCTCAGGAACTGGAACCAGATGAGCATATCCGCCTTAAGGCCCCTGCTAAGACGCACCCTGGGGTGGGGCTTGGTTAAGCCTATCATGGCGTCGCACAAGCGTCGAGCAAAGGCTCTGCCAGGTGCGATCACCCTGCAAGCAAAATTGAGGTGACCATGTAGCACCTGTAGCTCACGAAGGGACGCCTTGCGTTTAGCCTGCAAGCCGGATATGAGTGCAATGATCCGTGTCACCTTATCAGCCGGTAACCTGGATGCTTGCACTACCGTGTCAATCTCCACCCCCAGGAATGTGAGCTCGGTAGATGGGCCCTCGGTCTTTTCGGGCGCCAAAGGGACACCAAGTTCCGTCATTAGCGTCTGAAATGTATTGAGGAGACGCGCACACGTGTCCCAGCCCCGTTCACCCCCGAATAAGAAATCATCCAGGTAATGGGCTACAGACCGAGATCCCGACCTGCGGACGAACGCCCACTGCAGGAAGGTGCTGAAACGCTCGAAAGCTGAGCAGGAGATGGAACAACCAAAAGGCATGGCCTTATCGAAGTAATATTCACCCCGGAACTTGAAACCCAGCAACTCAAAGTTGCCCGGGTGCACCGGCAGAAGACGGAAGGCCGACTTGATGTCGCACTTAGCCAACAGTGCACCCGGGCCACATGAGCGCACCATGCGCAGAGCCTGGTCAAAAGATGTATACCGGACCGAACAAAGGTCATCCGGGATAGCATCATTGACCGATCGGCCGGCTGGGTAGGACAAGTGATGTATTAAGCGGAACTCGCCCGGTGACTTCTTGGGCACTAGCCCCAAGGGGGAAACTTTTAAATTAGGAAAGGGGGGGCGGGAAAGGGCTGGCAACCCTGCCAGCATTCACCTCCTTACTAATGCTCAAGGCAGCCACCTCCTCCCTTCCCCTAAGTGACAAAAGGTTGGGTGCATCTTGAGGAGCCCTGACCCCCGTGAAAGGAATGCGAAACCCCTGCTGGAAACCCTCAAGCAGGTAAGCTGCGTCTACCCTCCTCGGGTACATCGTGAGCCAACGCTCTAACATGTCCACATCAATTGGTGAGGGGGCCTTTTGCCTGACCAGCTCCCTCTGCGGCAGTCTTGCCTGCCCCCTGTCCACCTCTACCCCTGCCCCGTGCTCCTCCCGGCCTAGGACAGGCGGAGGCAGCGTGGGGGCCAGCCCAAGAGGGACACTCATGCCTATATCGGCAATTTCTCCTGCTGCAGGTACCATTGGCCGAGAAGGTCCAACACAGCAGGCGGGCTGGAACCCCCTGCCCCGCCACCTGGCGGGGTGTCTGCGCCGGAGCAGCTCGCTGGACCGCATGTCCACAATGGTACCTCTCCCCAGGCGCCGGGCGTGTGGGGGTCATATACAGAAGCCACAGCTTCTGGCAGGGCTCATCCCACCTCATCTCTGGGTGTAGGGGCACTCTCATGCGAAATTCTTCGTCGTAAGCCAACCACGACGGGCCCAGGAAGTCAACCATCTCCCGGTATATGTTGTCCAAGTACTGGACCATCGGAATGGCCAGATCCGGCCGGGCCCTGAGGTACACAGCCATGTATATGAGGTACGCTGGCAGCCAGTTGGCCCACGTGCGAGGCGGCTTACGACGACGTGCCTGTTCCTTATCCTTCTCATCCTGCCCCTCCCTCTCCTCCTTGGTGAGTTCTCTATTCAGAAGGGAGAAAATGTCCACATACTCCCCCCGCCAGATTTTCTCTTTGGTGGCCTGGGCAAGATGATCCCCAAGGGGCAGAGAATACCCCGCCGTAGGCAATGCCAACGGCGGCACAGAGGCCGCATTGGGCACAGTGAAAGGAGCCTGGACCAAGCCCGCCACCCCAAGTAGGTTCCCAACGGGACAGAGGGCACCGCCCCCAGAGGGGCCCTAGATCGATGGTGCCGCACCCGTATGGCCCGGCGGCGGCTGAACCACCGCGCCAGCCATACGGGGCCACGGCCACTGTACGCACCCCCCAGTGTAGGTAGTGGTGTGGGTGCACTAGTTTGAACCACATACTCACCCGCTGCACCCCCATGGGCCGCCCCTACCAGGGGTTCCGGCCCACTGTGGGCGTCGGAGCTCGCGACCGCAACCGAGCTCGTGGACGAGGCCTGGTCAGTACCTGACTGCGGCAACTGTTGCACGGGGAGCCGCGAGGCCGCGGCTGACACCGACCCACGGGCCTCGAGCGGCTCTACCCGTCCAGCCACCTGCCGATGACCGGCAGCCGATGGGTCGACCTGTAGTCCCAAATGTGCCCCGGGTGGGTTAACCACCCCCAAAGAAGCCTCAAGGGCCGCTACGCAGGCCAGAAGGGCGTCAACATTAACATAGCCCCCAACACTGATGGGGGGCATAGGGCCGGCTGGCCCACTGAGAAGAGGCGCCGGGTCAGGTCTCTGGAACCCGGGTCCCGAATATGGCCATGAACCCAGTACCGGCCCCTGAGGGGCCGGAGGTACGCCCTGCCAGGGAAGGGAACCCAACCACCCCCCATGGTTAAGGCCCACCGCAGGTAGCTGCGGTGCAAGGGCAGAAGGCCCCGAGGTATAAACCGGGCCAGAGCTGGGAGCCACCGATTGAGAGCCGGAGGCCGCGGTCCCCGCCGGGCCGGCCTGAGGGCGCCCGGTCCCAGGCCATGGGGCAACCGACCCCATCCCACCGGTCCCGGTGGGCGTCGGCAAAGGGGGCTGTTGGGAGGGCGCAGTCGCGGTCCTCCGACCCGGCTGGCGCCTCCTCGAAGTTCGAACCGTGTTCGCCAACGTCTTCTTTTTGGAAGGCATTCTTGAAAGTGCCAGGAAGCCGAAGAAAAGGAACGAAAAGGACCGCTGCCCGAAGTAGCTTCCCGGCTAAGGTAAGAGCGACGGAGCAATGGGGAAAAACTTCTCCTCTCCGTCGCTTCGCAAAATGGCAGCTCGGCTGCCTCGTGGCCGCCCCTTTTATAAGGGTGCTGGCCACGCCCCCTAACTACCCGGATGCTCTTCGTCCGGTGGGGGGGGCCCGCAAAGAGCGCGGCGGCCATTTTGGCACCGCGCTTGCATTTTCTCTCTATCATTTATGCCACTTAGTCTAACTGAAGCCATTTTAGAAAAGCACACTCCACCATTTTACCCAGTGACTGGGAAAGTACCTCTTGTACTTTCCCCAAGGCCAAGCTCCGGGAACAGTACCAAAAGAAGGTCCAATCTCAGATACTGAGATGAAAACACTGATAGCCAGCCACCTGCTATATTTGAAGTACACACGAAACTGTCACTTTGACAAGTCAATTAGCACTTCTCCGGGACAGGTTTCTCATGGAGAAGGGTATAAAAACCTAGCTAATTCCTTCATCGAGAGGTCTGTTATCCAATGCTACCAGGACCCATATCGCTTGTCATCTTGATGGGTCGCAATCCATACCATTTTGTATGGGGCAGCAAAGACTGCCGTACTTTACCTTAGGCAAGTGGTAGCTTATTACTTTCATTTATTTCTTAGGGCAAGTAATGTTTTAGTTTAGTTAGTCATTTTTTCTATATTCTGCATTTACTGGACTTTGCTATTTTTCCAGTAAAAACCATAAAAGGACTTGGTTTGTCCAGCTTGCTCCTTTTCGCTTCTGCTGCCAATGGAGTGAATTGGGGAGGGGAACTTTAACAATAAGGCCTTATTTCTGGGAAGGAGAACTGTGCCTATTTTTTATCAACATTGTGGAGTCTGCTGCCTAGGAGAAGAAACTTCACCCCACACCCTGGGATTCAGCGAGTTGTTGCAGAGGTAACAGAATTACTCCCACACACCTTTCACACCACCGAGGCTAAAAGTTCCCCAGAAGCAAGATAAGGGTGTTTTTCGTATGGGAAAGTGGCATTCCATCCCAGGAGTCTTTGCAGCTCAATTTCCTCTGCGTAGTTTGTCCTGGATCATCATTTCTCTGCAAACCTATGAGCCAGAATTATCTGGACCTAGCCTTTCTCTGCCAAGCCCAGAGGAAGCCACCCTTTCGGCCCGCTAGCCAAATCGGGGCCTCTGCCTGTGCCACGGCCTGCCGAACCTCAAGCGGAGGGGGAGCGGAGCCTGCCAACAGGTGGGAAGGATCCCAGTGACCACTTCTTCTTTTTGTTTTTCCATTGCAAGACAGAATATTTTTTCTTCAGGCTGACATTTAACAATGAAGCAGCAGAAGGTGTTGTTATGGCAGGTGAGTGCTGTTCTTCCTCTTACCAGTATGTGATTAATTTTGCTTTAACCTGTCTTCGGTAATTTTTATTGCATTTGTTTTGTTTTATTATTAGCTGCCTTAAGCACAGTTTTTCTGAAAAGAACAGCAGAGTAGTGATCAAATAAATAAACATTATGTATGTACTGCTGCTGTTTGCAGGCGCACCCCCCAATAAAGGACTCAGACACTGATAAAAGTGGATAACGGCATTGGGCCACATTTATTGATTCATGCCCTAGTCCGAATTATAAATTTCTATTGGTAATTGACCAATCATAATTCTTAAGGCAAGCAGGCCGAAGTAACACTGGTAAGGTACCACCCAAAATTGCCAACGGCAATTGCTACAATGTATCCATTTGTATCAATTTGTTTGTTGACAACAAACAAATTGTTGACCGTAGTCAATATCTAACTAATGACCCCACCCTCTGACGCGTATCCGTAAAATCACGTGGTGATGCATGCTGTCTAGCTATAGCCATCACCCCGTCGCCTAGTTCGTCGTTGACCGGACAACGTTTAACCAACTTATGCCTGTCTAGTGTTGTCCAGTCAATTGCGAACTTGCCGGATACCTGTGGGTCATAATGTTTACCTTACCAGTGCTACCCGCCCATGTGACCAAAGTCAACAGCAACAACAGAAACAACCCCTATGTCAAACCATAGCAACAGTGTGGGATGGGCAAAAAAACCAGGACCCGGAAGCCAATATGGGTCCCGGCCAAAAATTCCCACCCGGCCCCGAAGCGACCAAAACATCACACTGTTAACTAGGAAGGGGGTGGAGGGGAAAAACTTCTCCGCTCCGTCGCTTCGCAAAATGGCAGCTCGGCTGCCTCGTGGCCACCCCTTTTATCAGGGAGCTGGCCACGCCCCTAACTACCCGGATGCCTTCGTCCGGTGGGGGGGCCCCCGCAAAGAGCGCGGCGGCCATTTTGGCGCCGCGCTTGCATTGCAGGCGCACCCCCCAATAAAGGACTCAGACACTGATAAAAGAGGATAACGGCATTGGGCCACATTTATTGATTCATGCCCTAGTCCGAATTATAAATTTCTATTGGTAATTGACCAATCATAATTCTTAAGGCAAGCAGGCCGAAGTAACACTGGTAAGGTACCACGCAAAATTGCCAACAGCAATTGCTACAATGTATCCATTTGTATCAATTTGTTTGTAGACAACAAACAAATTGTTGACAGTAGTCAATATCTAACTAATGACCCCACCCTCTGACGCGTATCCGTAAAATCACGGGGTGATGCATGCTGTCTAGCTATAGCCATCACCCCGTCGCCTAGTTCGTCGTTGACCGGACAACGTTTAACCAACTTATGCCTGTCTAGTGTTGTCCAGTCAATTGCGAACTTGCCGGATACCTGTGGGTCATAATGTTTACCTTACCAGTGCTACCCGCCACACGGAGGGGCTTCAAAGAAGGTTCGACGCACCCCCCCAGACCGTCAGCTCGGTCAACAGGCCTGCTCGCCAATCACCCAACAGGAGGTCCATACCTCCTCGCGACAGATGGACCCCATCCCCTGCATACAAGTCATAATTGTGTAGGCTAATAGCGGGGTGATGACTGACCCTCCCCCAAGCCCTGTCGACAAGGAACCGCGCCACTGCCCTATTCACCATGCGTCTAGCGCGGTCAAGGGCCAGGAGGTCAACACCCCCTCTGTAGGAATGGCGCGGGACCATGTCCGACCAAACAAGGGTTGTGGCGGGCCAGACGTAATGCAGGTAGGCGAGGTCCTCGCAAATCGCATGCTTCAGCGATAAGCCGGTGACCTGGCCCAAATCATTGCCCCCCCCCAGGTGTATGATCAGAATGTCAGGCGGGTCAGCATTCTGGCCTGAAAAAAGGAAAGGCAGCAGCTCCCGCCATAACATCCCGGGCTTACCATGCCATGTGAGACTTGCGTATGCACCCAGTCCCAGTCGGGGTCCCCACTCTGTCGCCGCAGCGTAACGCGCTGCCCTGTGCACGTAGCTATGGCCCACCAGCCATACTGTCACCGGTGTAATACGACACCCAGGGTCTGTAAAGAAAATGAGGAAAAGAAGGTAAGGTGACTGAATTGGTACTCACGGCGGAAGTGGGCGCACATAAAACTGAAAGCATTGCGAACCCCACCTTCCCATGCTGCGTATGTCAGCCCCGGAGTACCCAAAAGCAGCTGCGGTTGAGGCCGCCCCTATACGGAATGAATGGGTGCCATAGCAGGCACCTGGGAGGCCCACACTGGCCAGCGCTTTGCCCGTCACCTTCCAAAATTGAAATTTAGTAAGGGGAGACCCATCTTGGTGACAGAAAAACGGGCCATGGTGCGTGCCACGCAGTGCAAGGAACTCCTGTAGGGCACCAACCGGACAGATGTCTGCCAAAGAACACGTAGCAGTCTCACACCACTGCCTACGCCATGCTGATCCGTCTTAGAGGAGCGTATCCTCAACTGAGCCCAGTCTTTGGCAACCCAGACATCCTCGAGTTCCAGTGCCCTACGACTTGCATCCGCCTTAGACAGCATCACAAGCTCGCTGATGCGGAGCGCTCCAAAAATGCCACCGTTGTGGCTGCATGAAATAGGGCTGCCTCATATGTATCAAAACAGAGGCCAGGCCAGCCCCGGGCCAACTGGGTAAGAACCCCTGGGGAAATCGGGTGGCGGTCATCCAGGCAACGCCCGCGCTCGCGCACCCACCCCTCCAAAACATGTCTCACACGGAAGACAGAGGTGCTGTCCACATGACCTCCCACTTTGGCCATAAAAGCCAACGCTGAAAGCTTAGATGCTATGGTGCGAGGTGCAAGGCCCTGAGCATGCAGGTAAACCATGAACCGCAGAACATGGGTTACCGGGATCGGCCAGGTTCCTGGCAGTTGAAATTGGGTACAGAATGCCCTGAAAGAATTAATTGCGCGGTGATACGCCTTACGCGTGCGTGGCGCTAACGACAGGCCAATCGCCCGGTTCACCTCTCCTTGCCAATGGTCCATATCTCCTCCGGGAGTGGCGAGGGAAATTCCTCCACATCCGGGGCCAAGGCACGGAACCGGGAGATCTGTAGGCGGGACAAAGCGTCAGCAATATCATTATTAACCCCTGGGACATGCCTGGCCCTGAATAGGACGTTGAGGCGCAGGCTGCGCAACACAAACTGGCGCACTAGATCCATAACCCTGGGCGATTTAGAAGTCTGTGCATTGACAATGTGGACCACAGCCGCGTTGTCACACCAGAAATGCACGACCGAGTTGGCCCACTCCTCGCCCCATAGCATCAGAGCACCCAGGATGGGGAAAAACTCCAGATATGTGAGATCACGCAGGCGACCCGTGCCTGCCCAGGCCGGTGGCCACCCACCATAGGCCCACTTCCCATTGAAGTACATCCCATAACCCAGGGATCCCGAGGCATCAGACTGAATCTGAAAATGAGGGGAAGCCAGGAGGTCATTCCTCCAAAATGAGACCCCATTGAACTCCCTCAGGAACTGTAACCAGACAAGCATGTCTGCCCTGATACCCTGGGTAAGCCGAACCCTATGGTGAGGCCTGGATAATCCCGCCATGGCGTCGCACAAGCGCCGGGCAAAAGCCCTGCCCGGCGCGACCACCCTGCAAGCGAAATTAAGGTGACCATGTAGCACCTGCAGTTCTCTCAGTGATGCCTTGCGCTTGGCCAGCAAGTCCGAGATAAGGGCCACAATCCTTGACACCTTATCCCCCGGTAACCTAGAAGCCTGCGCTATCGTGTCAATCTCCACCCCCAGGAAGACTAGCTGTGTAGATGGGCCCTCGGTCTTTTCGGGCGCTAAAGGGACACCGAGTTCCTCCATTAGCGTCTGAAATGTGTTGAGGAGACGTGTACACGTGTCCCAGCCCCGTTCACCCCCGAATAAAAAGTCATCCAGGTAATGGGCTACAGACCGGGACCCTGACCTGCGGACGAAAGCCCACTCTAGGAAGGTACTGAAACGCTCGAAAGCCGAGCATGATATGGAACAGCCAAAAGGCATGGCCTTATCAAAGTAATATTCGCCCCGAAATTTGAAACCCAGCAACTCAAAGTCGCCCGGGTGCACCGGCAAGAGGCGGAAAGCCGACTTAATGTCGCACTTAGCCAGCAGCGCACCCGGGCCACATGAGCGCACCATGCGCAGCGCATGGTCAAAAGATGTATACCTGACTGAGCAAAGGTCATCAGGGATAGCATCATTGACCGATCGGCCGGCTGGGTAGGACAAGTGATGAATAAGGCGAAACTCGCCTGGAGACTTTTGGGAACCAAGCCCAGGGGCGATACCTTAAGGTTGGGGAACGGGGGTGCAGGGAAAGGGCCAGCGACCCTGCCCGCATCAACCTCCTTATTAATGCTGGCAGCAGCCACCTCCTCCCTCCCCCTAAGGGACAAAAGGTTGGGGGCATCCTGAGGGGACCTATCACCCATGAAAGGGATACGGAACCCCTGCCTAAAGCCTTGAAGGAGATAATCCGCATCCTCCCCTTTCGGGTACAATATGAGCCAACGCTCCAACATGTCCACATTAATTGGGGAGGGAGCCTTTCGGTGAACCAGCTCCATCAGCGGCAGTCTTGCCAGCCCCCTGTCCGCCCCTCCCTCTGCCCCGCGTCCCTCCAGGCCTGGGACAGGCAGAGGCCGCATGGGGGCCCGCACAGGTGGGACACTCATGTCTGTACTTGCAATTCTTCCTATTGCAGGAACCAGAGGACGAGAAAGTCCAGCACAGCAGGCGGGCTGGAACCCCCTGCCCCGCCACCTGGCGGGGAACCTGTGCTGGAGCCGCTCGCTGGACCGCATGTCCACAATGGTATCTTTCACCTGGCGCGGGGCGCGTGGGTGTCATGTACAGAAGCCAAAGCCTCTGGCATGGCTCGTCCCACTTCATCTCGGGGTGCAGGGGAATCCGCATACGGAATTCCTCGTCATAAGCCAACCATGATGGGCCCGGGAAGTCAACCATCGCCCGATAGATGTTGTCCAAATACTGGACCATCGGAATTGCCAAATCCAGCCGTGCCCTCAGGTACACCGCCATGTAGATGAGGTAGACCGGCAGCCAGTTGGCCCACGTACGTGGTGGCTTGCGACGACGTGCCTGCTCCTTATCCTTCTCATCCTGCCCCTCCCTCTCTTCCTTGGTGGGCTCCCTGTTTAGGAGTGAGAAGATATCTACATACTCCCCCCGCCATATTTTCTCTTTGGTGGCCTGTGCCAAGTGGTCACCCAGTGGTAAGGAATACCCCGCTGTCGGCAAGGCCGAGACAGGCACCGCCGAAACTGCGGGCACCTGGAAAGGGGCTTGGACTAACCCAGCTACCCCGAACACATTCCCCACAGGGTAGGAAACACCCCCCACCCCGATGCCCTGGGTGGTAGTTGACGACGGCGGATGGGGCGTAAGCGGCTGTACCGCCGCACCACCCACGCGAGGCCAAGGCCATTGAAAAGCACCCCCCCCCCCGACGTGGGAATGTGTGTAGGTGCACTAGTTTGGACCGCATACTCACATGCCGCACCCCCGAGGGCCGCCCCCACCGGGGGTTCCGGCCCACTGGGGGCGTCGGAGCTCACGACCGCCGTAGAGCTCATCGCTGGGGCCTGACCCGCACTGGCCTGTTGGTTGGGGAGCTGCGAGGCAGTGGCCAAAGTCGTGCCACGCGCCTCCAGCAGCTCAACCCGTCCCGTCGCCTGCCGCTGCCCAGCAGACGACGCATCAAATTGCACCCCAAAGGGAGCCCCAGCGTGGCTGGCTCGAGCCATGGAAGCCTCCAGGGCCGCAACACGGGCCAGCAAGGCCTCTACACTGACGGGGGGCCAAGGGCCAGCCGGCCCTCCTGCTACAGGTGTGGGTACAGGTCCCTGTACTCCGGGGCCCGAATAGGGCCATGACCCCACACCCAGGCCCGGTAGGGCCGATGCAGGCACCTGCCAGGGAGGGGGACCACACCACCCCCCAAGGCTGGAAGGCCCCGGGGTGAGCTGCGCCCCTATAGAGGAAGGCCCAGTAGAATGGGAAGCACCAGGAGCGGTGTCCACCGCTTGCGGGCCACGGGCCGCAGCCCTCGCTGGACCCATGCTCGGGTCCCCGGCCTCCGGCCAAGGGGGAATAGACCCCATCCCACCGATCCCGGTGGGTGCAGGCAAAGGCGGCAGCTGGGGAGGCGCAGCCGCGGTCCTCCGACCCGGATTGCGCCTCCGAACCGCGCGAGCCGCGCTCGCTGCCGCCTTCTTCTTTGAAGGCATCTCAGCCCAACCTATGGGAAGCCGATAGAAGAAAAATTAGCAGCCAAAAGGCTTCCCAGTGAAGGCAAAAGCGACGGAGGTAAGAGGGGGAAAACTTCTCCGCTCCGTCGCTTCGCAAAATGGCAGCTCGGCTGCCTCGTGGCCACCCCTTTTATCAGGGAGCTGGCCACGCCCCTAACTACCCGGATGCCTTCGTCCGGTGGGGGGCCCCCCGCAAAGAGCGCGGCGGCCATTTTGGCGCCGCGCTTGCATTCTGTTTGTGGTTATTGGGGAAGGGTGCTATGAAAGGTAAGGCAAAAGCAGCAGTGGGCATCAGCAGGTTCACACCAGTTTGCCAGAACTGGTAGCAGAAATTCTGGATGGCACCGCTCACCCAAGTTTTGAAATAAAGTAGTCCTAATTCGGATGCAATGCAGGGCTGTTCCCCTGTTCACACCAACTATATCACGCCCACAGTGTGGTAGTAAAAAAAATTGGAGCCCACCATTAGGCAAAAGATTGCAGAAATGAGCACTTTAGCTTGAATTGAGTCCCTCAACACCCAAAGGGGTAAAAGAGGAAGTAAAGAAGCGGCAGCAGCTTGACTTTGGAGAGAAGGGACACAATGCAGCCGTGAAACCCTCCCCAAAACTTACAGCTTTCATTTACTCTGTAGCTTTTCACAGCTCTGCAAGTTCAGTCCTTGTAACTTTTGCTTTGGGGAGCACTTGCTTTGCTTATAAACTGCATCGTGCTCTTGAAAGAATGAGTAAGCCTTGAAGAGATGCCTTTTTGCTGTACTAAAGTGACTGAGGAATGGCTGCCTTGGGTAGTCCTACAAATTCTAGTGGATTCAGCAACTGCCTATCCAACCCAATCACAAAAATTTTGCCCACCTTGACTTAAAGCAGGTAAGAAATGTTTCCTCTCTAATCCATCAGTTTTCTGCCAGAGCCTTCCTACAGCACTGGAAGGTATCATTCATTGGTTTTCTGTGTTTGAAACACAAAGCAGCTTTAAAATTTTACAGTAAAAAAAGATTAAAAAAACCAAAGCATTTAAATATAGCAGCAGTTTCAAAGCAAAAAAAGGGGATGGGTAGGATAAAAATGGAATTGTGTTTATTTGCCTCTTCCTTGTCTTACTTCCACCATGAAAGTAGATCTCAGTTTCGCAGTCCATTATGATTTCAGCTCAACTTCAGTGGAAAATATATGACCGCACACACATATATATATTCAGCCTTACACAGAAACTGGATCTATGTTTGAAATGTTGTGTGAAAGAGGGACACGTTATAAATGAGTGAACCCTTTAAAAATGACAAGCTTTTGTTATCATTGATCAATAAACTGTAATTCACTAAACAAGAAATTGACCAGTTTATTAATATATTCACATATTTACACGATATTACAAATTAAAGCACTGCCCCACCTCATTGCACAACAGCAAGGTGGGAGAGGTGCATTGCAGCAAGATGAAAAGAGGAAGCAATTACTCTAACATCATCAATCTTTGGTATCTGAAATATAACATAACGCAGCATCTAACATATTTAACACAGGGCATTAAACAAAGACAACACACAGTACAATCCTGATGTAGATCTCTGTGCACGGTGGACAGATGAGGCCCCCAAGTGACCACTATCCATTTCCCTGGAAAAAGAAGATCTGTTTGTGGAAAAGGATTCATGTTGGACTACCAAGTCATATACCAGAGATCCTGTCTGCTTCTTGACAATGCAGCTGCCTCAAAAGGTGCTACTGCAGAAGTTCCTAACCTATGGTCCATGGGCCGGCCCCAGCCTCTGACGCCATTCCATCCAGCCCGTAGCTGCCTCCACTGCACCCGGAAGTGGAAGCAGGCATGTTTATGTCATCTGTAAAACACGCCCACGCATGCACAAACACGCCTGAGGCTGGCGTAAATGCAGAAGTTGATGCATCTACATCAGCTGTAAATGTGACTGCTTCCACTTCTGCGGGGTGTGGTCTGCCCCACGACGCTGTCTGGGGGCATGGTCAGACCTGCAATGGAAAAAGGTTGGCCACCCCTGTGCTACAGTCTTGGCCACTCTCCCCTTCTCCCCATGAATGCATGCTCTAAGACAGGGGTCCCCAAACTTTGGTTTTTGGACTTCAATTCCCAGAAGCCAAAGTCAATTCCCTAAAGCACTGATCAGCCAATGTACTGACTTTGGCTTCTGGGAATTGAAGTCCAAAAACCAAAGTTTGGGGACCCCTATGAGGCAGAGGGAGAGGGTGGATGGTGGAGCTGATGGACAAAGCAAAGCAGCTGGTACATGGGTCTTACAGGGTCTTTGATGGATAGGTTCCCCAGGCTGCACACAGACAACTAGAGTTGTTCATGCAAAGATGCCCATCTCCTCTTCACTCAGGTTGCTGCAGAAGCCCTGGCATAACCTGAAACTCCCTGTATACAATGAACTGCTAGGTTGGAATGAATGAACACCAAGAGGAGGAGATACGGGCTTGACTTCTTTAAATTCCACCATTCCCTCAGCTTCAAAATTTAGCATACAGAAAAATATCTAAACTGTTGATCAACATGTTTTGCTGGAAGGACATGTCTCTCTTTATTCTAAGTTGATTCTCTCCTTATCTATAAACACTGATAACAGGACAATGCATTTCACAGACCTAGAGACAAAATCCTACCTCATTAAAAACAGGTAATAGCTCCTAGTAAAGCAATTTTGCCCAATTAAGGAACAAGTCCACCAGACAAACCTAGTCATTATAGGGAAGGCAAAAACGAAGGGAGGTTTTCTAGGCTAACATTTAAAGACAGGTCATTCTGTCAAATACGTTTCTGGAATAATTTATCAATGCTTGCAACTGGTTCCATCAAAATAATGTGTTTAATAAATTCAAATTATACATCATTTTGAACTTCTCAAAACTATAGGCATGTATGTAGGGATGTTGAACTGCAACAGCGAAACCCCACAGAGCTTCCATATTTCTTATAGGTTCACACATGAAAATCCCCCATTCATCTTTGCTTGATGGCAAACCATTGGACTAAGGCAGGTTGTTTGTCAAAACCTTAGCAAATAATGAAGCAAAAGATTTCTGAATCAGCATCCTGTTAGAGGGATGCATGCATTAAGAATGACAAGGAGGATGAGATTGGCAAATGGTGATTCTGTTCACATATATTTCTCTAACCAATCAGGATTCACTTAGTACACTAAATAAATGTGTTAAAGTAGAACAACGATCCATAAGGGTTTCTGAGTGAAGATTTGCAATGAACACTAGTGGTTTCTTTTACATTAAGATAAAAGTTCCTGAAAATATTAACCCAAGAATTCTGCACTTATTTGGTCCTGGATCCACAGACCAATTTTTGCAACTCAGACTTTCTTGATTTCCAATTCTCACCAATGATATGCCCCACATCCAAACTGGAGCAGAATTTGGCTCCTCTAAATCCCACTGTTGCCTACCAAAGGCTGTGCCTGTGATCCTTTAGATCCCCACACTATACTTTTATGAATAGTAGTGATCTGATTATTATTTTCTTAATGCTAATATCACGGTTTAAGTCAGTATTATTCAAAATCCGTACAAAATCTAAAATTGCACCAATACTTGCTCAAATACAAATTCTGATAGCTCTGCTCCACCTGATAAAACTGAAGGATGGAGTTTAAAGACCAAATCCATCAGAGATGTCACCATCAGTGTCACTAAAATTCAGGGCTGCCATCAGAGCAGTACTACCAGTACTACCGTATAGAGCCCAGAGCTGACAGGGACCCTGCAGCCATTGGCCACAACTATGTGTGTGTGTGGGGGGGGGGGGCAATAGGATTGCTCAGTATGGGGCCAAGAAATTTCTGATGGCGGCCCTGCTGAAATTTGATGGAGCTTCTCAGGGACTGCTAAAAACATTTCCTATTTTTTAAAGAACACTTCCTAAATACTAGAACTTGCTACAATGTATGGGTGTGTTAATTTATTATTCTATAAGGGACATTGTATTCTTACATTCTTGACCATTTAGACATGACTGCATATGAAGCAATATTTTACTTTCTAAAGTTTGTTGATTGAGAAAACATTTTAGTAAAAGAATAGATAAGCCAATTAATATAACCTGAAATAAATTATTCTGTTTTCCCTTCCCCCACAACAACGGGATGCGGAACTATGCTAAATTAAACTTAATTCCTAAGAAAGCGTGTTCAGAGATCCTAGCCTTGGTGAATGTGTAGTCATTGGCAAGGTTAATTAGTGCTTCTGGGTGTTTAACACTAACCACATGACTACTGGAATGCTCACATTTTCCTCCTCATGGATGCAGTGATAAGCAACTACAAAGTAAGCCTTCATCTTCTAATGCCATCGGAGATGTTAGCTAGTGGAAAGAAAGTAGAGGAAGGAGGATGAACAGACTGTTAAAATTGATACTCATACTTACTATTCCTAGTGAATGAAATGAAAGAAGCATTCTTTTTCAAAAAGAAGTGTTCTGAAGTGATTTCTCTCTTTTTTTTCCCCTAGGATAGTGAGGTGAAGAGTTTTGTACTGGTCCCCAGTGGCGGCAGACGGACAGCTTGTTTCTTTGCACAGCTCTGAGTGAGATATTAATCTGTCAACACAAACTTCCTCAGTAATCCCAGTGTTAAGACTGAAGGGTTTCAACAGACCGAAGTGCTGCATTTCAAATACTTAACAAGATGAATAATGCTTTGCAGATGGCTGAATTTCACAGTCCCTGAAGTTTATGATCAGAAGTCGCAGCTAGATCTGCAAGTCATTCATCCTCTTCTACATAGGTAGATGGAAACCAACCCACCTAAATGAGAAGTGAAAAAAGGCAACAATATGAGATTATACTGATATTTGTTTTGCTCATTTTTCTCTGCAGCTGCCCTCCTTCCCCGTTAAAACTGGCAATAATTCAAAACAGTCAGAAAGGGGGTAGAAAGTGTTCGACAAACTAATTTTTATGGCTTCTCTCTAATTTTAGTTTCTCTCTAAACAAACAACTATATGTTAATGACCCAAAGCTTATGAAGATCTGAATTTGATCTCTAGTAGGACTATTAAGTTTTGATTTAGCAACACAGGATGTCTGAGTATATTAAATGCTGGTAGCTGGAATTCAGACCTAGTTTCCAGCAAATTAGGTAATAAGCCTACTATCAATTCAGCTGGGAACTCACATGCCACAGTATCTTTATAAATAGCCTTTACAGACATCATGTATGAACAAACATGCAGCCCCTCCCTGGTGGGCCAAGAGCAAAAACCCCACATTCGAGGCAGGTAAGCCATTTTGCCACCTTTCCTCTAGAACAGGGGTTAGCAAACCTGGTTTTCTGGGTGTTCTTGTACTTCAATTACCAGAAGCCCAAGTCAGTATACCTGCTGATCAGGGCTTCTGGGAATTGGTGTCCAAGGACATCTTGGAGAACCAATTTTGCTGACCCCTGCTAGAGAATTGGTCTTCAAGCTTGGCTCTCCAGATGTTCTTGGACTTCAACTCCCCCACAAGCCATGATCAGTAGGTGTGATGACTTGGTCTTCTGGTAACTGAAGTCCAAGAACACCTGGAGAGCCACATTTGAGGACCTATGCTCTAGAACAGTGGTGGTGAACTTATGGCACATGTCCCAGAGAGGGCATGCACACCCCTCTCTGTGGGCATGCACACCATCACCCCAGCGAGGTGAGGTGACCAGACACCCCCCACACACCCCTCCTATACTTCTAATTGTGTGTGGGTTTGTGAGTGTGTGTCAAAGGAGGCGGAGGAGGCAGTGCTGGAACATAGGCAGGCACCACCATGTGTGCACTCATGTACATGACATTGACAGCATGCCTCGAGCAGCGCTTGTGTGGTGCCTGCCCATGCGCTGCAGCTTCCTTGGGCACTCAGTCTCTAAAAGGTTTGCCATCACTGCTCTAGAATATAAGGGGCTTTTAGAACAAAAGAAAACTAGAAGTCATTTCTGATTTGGAGAAAAGGCTATTTTTAGGTCTAGAACAGGTCACAAGAAGCAAAAGAGAGAGGTGAAATTGCCCCCATGGCCACTATGGGGCATGAAGGGGCTTTTTAGTTGTTCAAACAATTCTAAAAATATACTGGAGGTGGTAAGAGGTGCATGAACAGTCCAAGAGATAGCATGTATCCTACCTGTACTAATTCACACAGAAATCTACGTGTTGGGCAAAAGCTTTTGACAGACCTTCTCGTGAGAATTTTATATGTAGCAGGACTTTCATTTCCTTTGAGTAAATATCTGAGCTTTGCCTACATTTTGCAGGAGTACGGACAATGAAATCCTTTCTCTGTAAGAACTAGACCTATTTTAACAAAGTGAGCCACTTTTCTTTGTATATGCCCCAAAAATCTAGCACATTTATGAGTACTGAAATGGGCTTTTCATGACTCCAAGAAAGCTGCAGAGATGATTTACATCATTTATACTGGCAAAAATTAAGGAGAACTGGCTACTCTATGTGCTAAGATGTTGTTGAGCAGGATGGATAGATGGATGGGCATGCCAGATGTTAAAGAGAATATGCATTCTTTTTGCTTCAACCACAAGATTTCTGTGAAGATGTGTGCCTCAGAATTTAGACATATAAATTAAGCTTGCATTTATGTTTTAGTGACCAATCACAAAACAAAGCACACTAAATGCAAGATATGTAAGCATGAAAAGCCAGACTGATAAATATCTTTCACCACACTTCTTCTAAAAAGTGCTAAATGTTTATGGGAAATGGACAAAGACTTTTTTTCCTGACACCATTAACAAAAAAATACATGTAAAAATAATACTTAAAAAGGAACCTACCCTTCCATTTACTTCACCTCTCCACCAGCCATTGGCACTAATCTTTGTATAAATTTTAACCACATCTCCTTTGATTAGAGACAATTCTCGCATGTCTCTTGCACAGAAGTCATAGCGGGCGACAGCTATACCAAGGACCTTAGGACTCAGCACTAAAGGAGAACAGAAGATGGCATCATTATTATAAGTGTCCCAACTTGACATCAGTGAGATAATATCAGCAATTAAATATTTTTCTGTATATTCTAGGTTCTAGGACAGGTGCAAGCAAAGCTACTTTTAATGCACAAATACAGATTGGATTTATGGAAAAAAATGCAAGGGGAATTCATGAAATTTATTCAGTGCATTCTTATTCATGAATAACATTTTTGTAAAAAAAACTGAAAGAAAAATCCTGCATTTTTGTATGGAGAATTCATGTCAACTGCGCACAGTGTCACTGCCTGAGATCCAAGCAGCCAAACATGTGCTACTCTGCACAGAATCCTGGGACTTTTTTTGTCACCCCTCTCATTTCAGACCTGCACCTTCTAAAAATCTGAACCCTCTAATGTGGAATATGATGTGGCACAAAGAGATGGATAAAATATACATAAGTATTCCATCCTCTTTTCAACACCAGTTAGCCAAATCACACTAGGGAAATTGACAAGCAAGATACAAAGAAAATGGCTTTGGTGATGGTAGTAGAATGTTGTAAATTAAGCAAAATTGTACACAGAAGACTGTGATAATACTATTGTAGACATCTTTGAGGATGAAGAGTTATGGTAAAACATTCAAAAAATAGGAGAAATAATGGGATCCCAAGTGGAATAATCAGTTATAGACCATACCATGAACAATGCAAACATATAAACCAGGGGTGCCCAAACCACAGCCCATGGGCCAGATCCGGGTCCCGATGACAATTCATCTGGCCTACGCTGCCCTCACCACTCCTGGAAGCAGGAGTAAAACATACCCACACATGCACAGAACACTGCACATTTACAACAGCCGCAGGTGCATTAATGGCAGCATTCTGCACATGCACGGGTGTGTTTTACTTCTGCTTCCGGTAGGAAGAACCACATGACGGGCCCGCTGAACCATGTAACCGGCCCACAGCCTGAAAAGTTTGGGCACCCCTGGTATAACCAATCTCCATGCTTATATTTACTGTGGAACCATGAGACCATCCATAAATACTGCTGGAATTAGAGACTGGACCAATTAAATCAAGAAGGCAAGAAGGAGTTCTTATTTGCTTATGTAGCTTTTTCCTACTGTTTTTATTTCTGAGTGTCTTAGTTGTCTTGTCTACAGAAGAGGAGAGATGCAAAAGAACTAAGTAGAGGAAAAACAAAAATGTAACAAATGAAAGACACTTAAAAGCTTGATATAAAAAGCAGTGATATAAACCTCAAAACGGTAGTGGCGATGGAACATTAGAGAGAGAGTGCCTAGCTGAAATTCCTCAATGTTTCATTTCAAAAGACCCTAAAATGTTCTTTTTGGGGCCATTCAACAATTACGTGATCCATTTTGGGGGGGGGAATTGACCCCCTCCCCCCATGTAATACGACCATAATTTTTGCTTAGACACACACACACCCCTTAAATTTACATAATCCAGAGCTTTTGTATTGAAACTCTAATTTTTAGAGCTTTTCACTATTGGTGCCTAATGCAGAATGTATCGGTGAGGATTCTCGATGCATCACACCCTTTGTGCAGAGATTTTTTTTATTTTTGCAGGTTAGAAATGGACTGCATAAGCAATTCAATAATCTCAAATCAGATCAAAATTCCCAGAGATCATTTTTAAACCAAAAAAGTGCCATGTTTTGAAACCACAAGAGCTCCAAATGGATTACGTAATATTTGACTTGACCTCCCCCCGCCCCCACATTGTTGTTGTTCAGTCGCACAGTCGACTCCGACCCTTTGCGACCCCATGGACCATTTTCCTCCAGGCGCCTCTGTCCTCCACCATCCCCCTCAGCCCTCCCAGCTCTGTGCCCACTGCGTGCCCACAATGCCATCTAATCCTTGGCCTCCCCCTTCTTCTTTTGCCCTCCACCTTTCCCAACATCAATGCCTTCTCAAGTGAATCCTCCCTTCTCATTTGATGTCCAAAGTACTTTAGCTTCATCTTTACTATTTGACCTTCCAATGAGCAGTCAGGGTTAATTTCTTCTAAGATTGACCTATTTGTTCTCCTCGCTGTCCATGGGACTCTCAAAACCCTCCTCCAACACCACATCTCAAAGGCATCTATTCTTCTACGCTCAGCCTTCCTAATTGTCCAGCTCTCACATCCATACATTACTACTGGGAAAACCATTGCTTTGACTATTCTAATTTTTGTTTGCAATGTGATGTCTCTGCTTTTCACTATGTTCCCCAGGTTTCTCATCGCTTGTCTCCCAAGAATCAGTCGCCTTTTTATTTCATGGCTGCAATCCCCATCTGCAGTGATCTTTGATCCTAAGAAAGTAAAATCTGTCACTGCTTCTACTTCTTCCCCATCTATTTTCCAGGAACTGATTGGGCCTGTTGCCATTATCTTGGTTTTCTTGATATTGAGTCTCAAGCCAGCTTTTGCACTCTCCTCCTTCAGCCCAATCAAGAGATTCTTTAGGTCTTCCTCACTTTCTGCCATTAGGGTGGTATCGTCTGCATATCTCAGATTGTTGATGTTTCTCCCAGCAATTTTAATCCCATATTGTGATTCCTCCATCCCTGCACTGCGCATCATGTGCTCTGTGTATAGGTTGAATAAGCATGGTGACAAAATGCAGCCTTGTCTTACTCCTTTTCCTATTCCAAACCATTCTGTCATTCCGTGTTCTGTCCTAACTGTTGCTTCTTGGTTCATGTACAGATTTCTCAGAAGGCATATGAGGTGCTCTGGAATTCCCATCTCTTTAATTACTTGCCACATCTTGTTGTGGTCCACACAGTCAAATGCCTTGGTGTAGTCAATAAAACAGAAGTACACTTGTTTCTGGTATTCCTTTGTTTTCTCCATGATCCAGCGTATGTTGGCAATGTGGTCTCTAGTCCCCCTGCCTCTTCTGAAACCAGCCTGCACCTCTGGTAATTCTCTTTCCACATGTTGCTGAAGTCTATCCTGTATTATCTTGAGCATCACCTTGCTGGCATGTGGGATGAGCGCGATTGTTCGATAATTAGAACATTCTTTGGCATTGCCCTTTTTTGGGATTGGGACGTATACTGATCTTTTCCAATCCTGTGGCCACTGTTTTGTTTTCCAAATCTGCTGGCATATTGAATGCAGTAATTTGACGCCATCATCTTTTAGCGCTTTGAAAAATTCAACTGGGATACCATCATCTCCACTAGCTTTCTTGTTTGCAGTGCTCTTTGCCCCCACATAATTTTCCATAATTCAGATGGCAGACCCCTCCCCCTCAATGATCACATAATTGTTGAATGGCCCCTTTCACCACCCAGACAATCATTTTTAAGCCTCTAAGAGGGTTCTGAAATTAAACACACATATACATTCTGAACATGCTGGCAAGAAGGAAACAGTGTGATGTAGTTGAATGCCAGATTGGGATGTAGGAGATCCAGAGCAATGGAAGTCACTGGTTGCCTTTGAGGCAGTCAGTTTATTCTGACCTCTAGATTACTTGCAAGGGGGATGCGTGAAAGAAGAAAGCAATATATGTCAATGGGAGCACACTGAAGAAAAGGAAAAAGAATGGGAAATACATGTAAGTAACATAATTTATGTAAACACATAAAAAGCAGGAGGCAGAATCTGCACATCCCTAGTGAAAAGTCCCCAAAGAACAAATTTCAGTAGACAATGGGGTGAAACTAAACACATCTATGGTTCTTAAATAATGTTGAAGACAATTAGATAGTCATTTTATTAGAACTTGGGTTTAAGATTTGTTTAGACAAACAAACCAAATCCCTGATAGTTCTGTGTTAGAAGAGTGGAGGAGGAAATCACTTTCTCAGATCACTGTATGAGGATTCCTGGCTGTTGCACAGAAATAATTTTGCCATAATGAAAGAACGGGAATTGAATAAAAGTAATCGCGGTCATCCCAATTTGCCCAGTTAATGATCTTGCCTCTGCACTCAGCAATCATTTTATGGTGATCAGGCAAGATCATTAACCTGTCAAAATTGGGATTGTGGTGGTGGAGTGACCTTTATAAAAACCCAAATTCTTTCATTACAGCAAAACTTCTTCTGTACAAGACTCATAGATATTCTAATTCCACTCCACCCATTCTCCGATAAAAAAAGCCTTCACAGACATCAAAATCAACTTTTCCCAATTTTAAAACCAGGAGATACATAAAAAATGGCATCCAAATGAGAAGAATATACAGACAGCTATGATAAAGATTACCATCTATGTTCCCAAAATTGCTGCACACGCTTTTGTGTCATATTTTATTGTGGACTCATATGGTACCAAAAGGTAATATTTTACAAACTGCGGGCAGCTTTCCCATAACCGTAACAGATACCATACTTTGAAAAAATAATAACTATACACACTTCAGTGACCAAAATTGAAATGCCTAAGATCAAATCACAGCCTGAAAAATGAAATATGCCCTGTTTTTGTCACTATAGTATCTAATGCATAATTCCTTTAAGCAAGCATTATTACAAAATATGTGTATAAGACTACAAAAATATTGAGGGGAGAGAATCCATTCTTTGACAATAACTGACATTCCAAATGAAGAAATTGTCTGCCAGTGGTTATAACCGTGCATTAGGGGTTTTTTTTTTAAAAAAAAAAACTAGATTCTTTCGGTCAGACTTGCCCCATGTCACAACTGTCTCCTTTTGTCAACTGAAGAAAAATATGTCGATTATGACAAGGAAAAAGTGTCACGTGTTAAGGATAGGAGCAGTAAGAATACACAGAGGCCAAATAAGGAGGACAGTAAATAAAGGATTGCTCACATCAAGTGACAGATGCTCCACGTTTAGCCAGGACTTAAGTTAATTCAATCTATCTAGACATCTGTTTCCTACAGAGGCCAGAAAGGCTATTAACGAAGTACAGTACTGTACTGTATAAGACATTTACCTGTGATCAGCCTCAGGCCCTCAGAGGTACGTTGGCTCTGTTCCCTATAATAGGGGGTTTCTTTCAGCTATTCAACATCTTCAACAAAGTTGCTTGATCTCCTTTCATAGTACCAAGCAGAATAATCTTAAAACTCTCCAAGAGTTGTATTTTGCTATAGGTCCTTTCTGTCTACACTGTCTATATCTGCAGATGTTTCTGTGGACATGTGGCAGGCAGTACTAGACAGCGGAGTGCACAGAATGCTGCTTACCTGTCAAACAAAGTGGTACCTATTTATCTACCTGCAATTTCTTGCTTTCGAGCTGATAGGGAGAAAGACAGAAGTTCACTCTGCCATGCAGTATTCGGGTCTCAAACTGCTGACCTGCTGACCTTCCAGTCTTCAAGTTCAGTGTCTTAACCACTAAGCCAACAGTTCCTTTTTCGTACCTTACCTTTCCCCAAACATAAGAACCTTAAATCAAAAAATCAAAAAATAAAGCAGCTAAAATATAACAAATTAAAATGTTAAAAACAATTAAACATAATAAGTACAAATTTTTACTGCTAAATAAAAACTATTTAAAATAATTTAAAAATAACATTTTATACATGCTTTTTAAGCAGCCAAGGGTCTTTGCCTGCTACTAGGCCAGCAAAGAGGGGGACACTGATTTTCAATGGAGGCAAGTTCCACAGCCTTAGAGCAGCTACTGAAAAGACTCCATCTTGTATCCTCACCAAGTTTGCCTGTGGAGGTAGCAAAACTGCAAAGGCTTTGCCTTAAGCTTCTAAAAACTGAAGAAGCACAAGAGGAGGCTTGGAATGATATGCACAGTCCCATATTTACCTATAAAAAGGAGGTTGGGCCATGCGTGTCCGGCATACATGGCCACACCCAGCCCAACCATCCTGTACCGAGCTACCCACACCGCAAGGGTCCGGATGCCGAGAGTGGGGCAACTACCCCACGAACACGAACAAAAAAAACCCAATGCTTCCCAGCATCCTCTGCACCATGCAACCCCTCAGCCAATCAGACTGAAGGGCTCGAGCGTGGAGGAGGCGGGGCAAGTGGCACACACGTAAAAACAACAATAGCCTACACACACGATCCACTTCCACGAATGCGGCGGGGTTGCAGAGAGTAGGGGGAGCCCCTCTTCTCGCCATGTCCCTGGAGACAAAAGCCGGCGTCGGTTTCGTCACAACTTCAACAGGGTTGCGGAGAGGAGGAGGAGTCCCTCTTCTCTCCATGGCCCCAGTGGCAAAGGCCGGTGTTGGCTTTGCCATGGCTTCAGCAGGAATGGGACAAATGCAGAGCTCCCCCTCTCTCTCTCCCTTCCCCCCTCTCTCTCTTCCCCCTCTCTCTCTCTTCATCCCCTCTCTCTCTTCCCCCTCTCTCTTCCCCCTCCCTCTCTCTCCCCCCCATGTGTGTGTGTGTGTGTGTGTGCGCGCGCACGCGCCAAAACTACCCCAACCACAAACACAATTTATACCTGCCCGGCAGGGCAAAAAATGCTAGTAGAATCATAAAATCATTGCTCTAGATGGGGCTCTTTAGGCCATCGAGACCATTTTGTAAAAGGTTACCCAATTATTATTATTATTATTATTATTATTATTATTATTATTATTATTATTATTATTATTATTATTATTATTATTATTATTATTATTATTATTATTATTATTATTATTATTATTATTATTTAAAACATAAAGTATCCTGTGCCCAAATAAGAAGGCTCCCCTTCAACTATGGCTTGACGCAACTTTACTTTATGTATGTCAATGTTGTGCTTTTAAACAAAGGGTAGGATATATGGAGATCTCCAGACACCTTGCACAGCCAAGTCTCAGGGTTGATGAGAGTTCAGATACAGAAACATTTGGAGACTGTTCACGTCTATTTTATTAAGCTACTGCAACCACTTAGCTCTGATGCACTGGAAATTTTTAAAAACTCACTCACAACGGTAGTTATGTTAAGCAGTTCCCCCTCTAGTGGGCTCTCTGCCCTGTGATTTTTGAATAATGGTTACAAAATCAATTGCACAACCACTCACCAGCCTGCCAAAGGGTGTTTGTGTGCTTCTGTAATTGCCACTGCACTTATGCTTTTCCCCAAAAGGACTGTGACCCTAGACACCTAAGCTTTGAATTATACACCTAAATGATGTCTATATGCTTATCATACAAGAGGTCATGCCTGTTGCATTCTCTCATCTTTTAAAGGAAAAGAAACTTTAAAATAATTTTAAAAGACTATATACATTATTATTATTTTTGCACAATAACAGATGTACAGATAAGGAAAACAAGTGCCTAGAAACAAACAAATTAATTTGTGGATGATGCACATGCAAAGCTCTAATGAAATGTGTGCTTTTTCTGGATTGGAATGAAATAATTTTGCCACAGAATGTGATCATAATAAATTCAGCTTAGGGATGGGACGAATGCCTGAGTCACAAAAGCAAGGTTTCCAGAGTCTGAGGCCATTTCCAAGTAGAATATGGTAAATTCTTCAACAGCCATTCATCTAGTATAATTATGACCATATATTAGATTTAGCCTGGCTGCAGTTGTGAAGCATTGCAACTTTCACCCCAACTTTGAGGGCGCATTATTCCAAACCAACTTGGATATTCTCACATACTCTCTGATATGGATGGGAACAACTTATTTGTGAGCAAATCTTACACAGATGTGAATACATTTAGGTAGCCATATGTGTTTGTGGGTGGTAACATGGTAGCCCCTTCCACCAGTAGTGATCATTTGAGAGCTATAAGCATCCTTCCAGCCATGGGGGAAATCCTTTGAAATAAGGGTATTTTACAAAGCCAGGAAAACCCAAATATAAACCATAATTTTGAGTTTAGTCAAATTAAGTAGACAGCATACTCTGTGTGTGGAATCCGTCCCTTCCCCTGCTTGCACTGCACACAGAAATATTGTACGTGCAAAAGAGAAGCAAATTGAGAAGAAATATAAAAGCAGTAAAAGCAGTACCTGACCAGAAAGGAGTGAAGGAAGGGGGGACAAAGCTGTAGTCTGGAGGAGTTACAAAAGAAAACCCACAGAATAAAGAAGGGGCTTGGAGAAATAAAGGGGTGGGGGGGAGAGAGAGAAGCAAAAATGACATTGAAATATTGGCAAAATTAATACTGAAATAGTAATCTTATCACCCAAGCCCCTCATATAAGAAACAATGTGTCCCAAGGAAAAAACAATGATGCTCTTCCTTCCCTTCTTCTCTGTCTTCCTTTGCTCTTACTTGAGCAAAAATACAGAATTCTGTATAGGGAAATAAACCTTCAATCTTTGCATCTTCAGTTCCCCTTTGCCTCTCGCTTCTCAGAATCAGTATGAATGAGCACCATGCAGAATGAAAGGATTAGCTATCTATGCTCATGCTATGGTAAATAATTCTCATTTTTTTTAAAAAAAAATTGGGATAGTCCTTGCAATGGAGGAGTAGGATTGAATAGATGTAGATTCAAATCTCCAGTCCAGCCTGAAATCCTTTCAGCAGTTTTAGGCCAGGGGTGGCCAACCTTTTTTCAATGTGGGCCTGACCATGTCCCCCTGGACAGCTGAGTGGGCCAGACCATGCCACCCACCGGAAGCAGGCCGTTTACAACTGATGTAAATGCACCCACTTCCGCATTTACAACAATCGTGGGCATGTTTGCGCATGTGAGGGCACATATTTCAGATGACATAAATGCTTCCACTTCCAGGTGCAGCGGAGGCAGCGATAGGCTGGATAGGCTGGTGTCAGGGGCCGGCCTGCAGACCATAGGGTGGGAACCCCTGCCTTAGGCCAATCACTGGCTTATCACATGGATTTATTTATTTCTGGATAACTGGGAGGCGGAAGGTCAGCAGTTTGATTCCCGAATACTGCAGGATGGAATGAGCTTCAGTCTTTGTCCCAGCTCCTGCCAACCTAGCAGTTTGAAAGCAAGAAATTTCAAATAGATAAATAGGGACCACTTCGGTAGGAAGGTAACATCACTCTGGTGTCTAGTCCATGTCTGCCACATGACCATGGAAACGTCTGCAGAATCAGACAGTGCTGGCTCTTTGGCATTGAAACAGACATGAGCACTGATCCCTAGAGTTGGATATGGCTGGCTTTCGAGCAAGAGAAACCTTTACCTTTACTAAAATGAGAGAAAAGAACTATGAGAAACTTGTTGCAGTACAGCAGTTTAACCACTGTGCCACCAGGGCTTCTTTTTATGTTAATAAATTTGGGGGGGGGGAGAGATTTCGATTTTATAGTCTGCTGAAAACATGCAGCAGACTATAAATAAATCTGACGGACATATAAATGGGAAAAACAAGTTAAGCTGCAAATCAGTCAACTCCATATATCTGATGTGGATTTCATCCTTTGTTAATATCAATACAATGCAATTCAAAACTGGGAGAAAATTTAAAAAGCAGTTTACAGTTATAGCTTTGAATGCAGAATGTTTCTACAGCAAAAAGATCGGAGTAACAATTGGTGCCCTGACCTACAGTACAGGCTAACTATGTAACAGTTTCATTGATGCTGCACTAAGACATCTGCTTGTCTGCAAAGCCATAAAACTTGTTACAGTAGACCCTCACATTAACGATGTTACTTGGTTCCCCAAGTAGCGCCATTATGCAGAAAACGTTGTTATTCAAATAAAAACAAAAAATGTCGTTATTCGAATAACGACGGTAAAAATACCGTCGTTATTCGAATAATGACGTTTTTGTCATTATTCGAATGATAGTAAAATACTGTCATTATTCAAATAATGACATGGGGTGCATCAGTAGCATCGTTAATCAGAAATAACGCTATTCGAACGCATCGTTAGGCGGGGATTCGCTGTACTAACATTAGCTGAACTGGCTGCTCTAGGATGGGTTTCTGTCTGGTTTCTGCTTCTGCTTCAATTGAAGAATAACCAGAATGAAAATAAGACACTGAACCAGGTGAGGCAGCAGTGCATTAGCAGTGCTAAGTAGCAAAGTCATGGGATGGAAAGAAGAGGAAAAATCATAAAGCTGCAAAGTAAAGACCATGGAAAGAGAAATGCATAGACATTAACTGACAGTCAAAGCATGAGAAGAACTGAAGCAAAAGAGCAGATTCGGAGAAATGTTTAATGAAGGTGGGGAACTAAATAAAAAAGGAGTGAAGAATAAGATGACGATGAATAGAACCGTAAGATAATAGAGTTGGAAGGGATCTTTTAGGCCATCGGGTCCAACCTCCTGCTCAATGCAGGAATCCAAATCAAAGAATATCTGACAGATGGTGCTCCAATTCTCTCTTGAATGCTTCCAGTGTTGGAAGGAATGCTTCCAGGACCTCTCAAGCAAGTTGGTTCCACTGTAATACTGCTCTAACTGTTAAGACGTTTTTCCTAATATTCAGCCTATGTCTGGCTTCCTATAGTTTCATCCTGTTATTAAATGTCCTGCACTCTGGGATGATGGAGAACAGATCCTGCCCTTCCTCTTTATGCTTATCTTTCAGTTATTTGAAGTGTGTTATCATATCCCCGCTCAGTCTCCTTTTCTCAAGGCTAAACATGCACCCCAGTTCCTTCAGTCTTTCCTCATTTGGCTTGGTTTCCAGTTCTCTAATCATCCTTGTTGCCCTTCTCTGTACCTACTCTAATTTATTTGCATCTTTCTTACAGTCAGGTGCCCAGAATTGGACACAGTTCTCTAGATGTGGTTTAACTAGTGCTAAATAGAGTGGGACTATTACCTCACGGGTTTTGGAGACTATACTTCTGTTAATGCAGCTTAAAATAGCATTGGCATTTTAGAAAGAATAATTAAAGAGGGGCTTCACAACCCCCAGCCCATGGGCCTAATTGGCCCCATGACCAACCCCCAGCCCATGGGCCTAATTGGCCCCATCATTAATCTGGCCCTCAGGGAGAACCCAGGCACCTCTAGACCTGCCCCCACCTGACCCCCTCTGCTGGAAGTCACGATATGTCACTTACTGCGATGGTGGGACTCGTGACGTTTTCTGTGGTTTTGGACAGCCCCCACCACTCCCCATAGTGGCAGGAGACATGTCAGAGCATAATCGCTCCATTTTGGACTGTTTTTGCCATGTACCCACTCTGTTTCAGCTGCTAGAAAGTGCTGCTGGGTGACGTCCGGTGCCGGACAGAGCTTGTGTCAGTGTCTGGGTTCCCAATGTGGAACAAGGAAGTCACTCAGCAGCGCTTTCTAGCAGCTGAAATGGAATGGGTATGCAGTGAAAACAGCCTAAAATGGAGCAATTATGCTCCGACAAAACTCCTGCTGCCATGGGGAGTGGCAGAGGCTGTCATGCCATGTTCAGTCGAACTTCCCAACTCTGTAAACATTCATAGAACTTTAAGAATATTTTCACACAAGACACTTTCAGCTTTTAGCTTCCCTCTTGGACCTTATAACATCTCAGCAATGATAATGGAGATAAGAGTGGTAACAAGCAATGCAACTGGCCTTTTTAGTGATGCAAACATTAACATCTGCATTGTAAGGAACAGATGAATTATCTGCTTCAAACATATGTTGAAATATGCATCTTATGTACTATAGCAAATGGGCAGCCTTTGTGTCTGTTATATATATAAACTGAAAGATTTTTAGCCACTATATGATTGCCACTATCTGACTGCAATCTGAGATAGGGAAGAACTCCAAATGTTTACAAAATGTTAGGGAGCACAGTTAGAGGGGGGGGGACAAAGGAGAATACTGTATGCTGTTCTGGAGCTACTTGTCTGTTTACTAACACATCAAGTTTTACACTTTTAAAGAAGATCAGGTTTCCAGACCATAGTCTTCCACAAATACCTGGATGGTCCTCAAAAAAGTCCTATGCAAAAACAGGCAACATTACAGAGGGAAATACTATCGTTTTGCCTTCTTTGCAGAAGTGTAATTTACAGTCTATGCTTTTAATTCATACAAATAATTCATTTAAATGCCAAACACAAGATTAGAATTACATGTTTATTAATTCATGTAGTTGAAAATAGCACAGCCAATGCAAAATGTCTGTTTACAAATCAATTGCTCAGTAACATTTTTAATAGATGTTTGAGCAATGATTTGATTTAAAGACAGACAGGCAGGAAGTCTAACTAGACTTGTTCATAAACCTGTCAGCAGATCTTGATTTTGCTTCACTGCAGAAAAATCTAACTAAACGCATTATCATATTAATTAGTTGTATGTTAAACAGGCAAAGGGAGATACTTTTAACCTACTAATGTTCTTCTGTATTAAAATAATAAGAAACTGTTATGCTTACAGTTACTACTTGCTCTGTTACTCCTTTGATCCACCAAATTTTCACATTCCTTAAATGGGTATTGAAGGGTGGTATCCAAGCTTCTAAATCCTTCTTTGAGAGAATGATGCTTGTAATATTCCACAAGTTCCTTTGAGAAGATAAGAGAGAAATGCATTTTAAATGTTGATATGTGTTTCTCTGCTTTCAGTGTTTGGACATAGAGTGTTTAATACAGCTTTATATATACAAACTGGGCCACCTGTTCTTCAACTCAGGTTACATAAGAACAGCCTTACTGGAACAGGCCACAGCCCATCCAGTCCAGCATTCTGTGTCACACAGTGGCTCACCATTTGCTTCAGGGTGTTCCCAAGGAGATGCCTTCACCTGCTTAGGATTCCCTGGAAATGGCATTGAGAGATATCCTGCCTATCTCTCCAACCCGGAGGATGTCCTTAATTATCCATAATTATAGCCATTGATACCCTTGTCCTCCATGAACTTGTCTAATCCTTTCTTAAAGCTGTCAAGACTGACAGCTGTCATTACTTCTTCTGGCAGGGAGTTCCATAGACCAGTAATCCTCTGGGTGAAAAAGTACTTTCTCTTATTTGTTTGAGAACTAGTACCCAAAAGTTTCATGGAGTGTCCCCAATTCTAGTATTATGCGATAGGGAAAACAGTTTTTCCTTATCTACTTTGTCCACACCGTGCATGATTTTATAAACTTCAATCAGGACACCTCTTAGATGCTGTCGTTCAAGAGTGAAAAGGCCCAACTGTTGCAGCCTCAGATGGTAAGGTGTTCCAGTCCCCTAATCATTTTGGTTGCCCTCCTCTGCACTTTTCCAACTCCATAATATCCTTCTGGAGGTATGGCAACCAGAACTGTACGCAGTATTCCAGATGGGGCCTCACCATAGATTTATAAAGAGGCAAAATGACACTTGCTGACTTATTTTTTATACCCTTCCTAATGATCCCTAGCATTGAGTTTGCTTTTTTCACTGCTGAGGCACACTGGGTTGACACCTTCATTGAGCTGTCCACCAGGACATCAAGGTCCCTTTCCTGGTTTGTCGCAGAGAGTTCAGAACCCATCAGTTTATAAATGTAATTGGTTTTTTTTGCCCCCAACATGCATCACTCTGCACATACTAATGTTGAAGCTCATTTGCCACTGCTTTGCCCACTCCCCCAGTGTCAAGAGATCCCTCTGGAGCTCCTCACAATCTCTCACAGTTTTCACTACCCTGTATAATTTAGTGTCGTCAGCAAATTTGGCTACCTTGCTTTTTACTCCTACCTCTAGATCATTTATGAAGAGGTTGAAAAGCAGGGGTCCCAGTACTGAATCTTGGGGGACCCCACTCTTTACTTCCCTCCACTTGGAGAAGTGTCCATTTAGTGCTACCCTCTGTTTCCTGTCCCTTAGCCAGTTTCTGATCCAGGACAAGACCTGTCCCTTTATTCCATGACTGGTAAGTTTATTCAAGAGCCTTTGGTGTGGGACCTTGTCAAAAGCCTTCTGAAAGTCCAGATAAACAATGTCAACTGGATCCCCCTTATCCACATGCTTGTTGGCACTCTCAAAAAATTCCAACAGATTAGTGAGGCATGATTTGCCCTTGCAAAAGCCATGTTGGCTCTCCTTTAGCAGTGCCTTCTCTTCTATGTGCCTATTAATTCTATCTTTTAGGATGGTTTCCATCACTTTACCTGGGACACATGTCAAACTGACAGGTCGGTAATTTCCTGAATCACCCCTGGATCCTTTTTTGAAAATTGGTGTTACTTTCGCTACCTTCCAGTCATCAGGCACAAAGCCTGATTTGAGGGAAATATTATATATTTTGGCTAGGAGATCAGCAATTTCATCTTTAAGTTCCCTGAGAACTCGTGGATGGATGCCATCTGGTCCTGGTGATTGTTAGTGTTTAGTTTAACAAGACATGCAAGGACCTCCTCCCTGGTTATTTCTATCTGGCTTAATTCTTCGGTTTCCCTCCCTACGAAGATAGGCTCTGTTTTGGGCATGTGGTCTCTGTCTTCTTCAGTGAATACTGAAGCAAAGAATTCATTGAGTCTCTCTGCAATCTCTGTTTCCTCTTTAGTAACCCCTTGCCTTCCATTGTCGTCTAATGGTCTAATGGCCTTCCTAGTTGGGTTCTTACTTCTAATGTACTTAAAGAAGAGCTCTTGTTCACACTTGCATTTTACAAATTAGAGAGAGAGAGGAATCATAAAGGAGAGAGGGGAAGGTCAGTCACATGAAGAGTGTGGAGTTGATTCAAATGAGGGGTCCTCCATGTTTATGAAATTTAAGAACACTTGAATATGTGAGACTGACCTCATCTCCATTTACAGCTAAGGAGTCTGTGTCTGCAGACATGTAAAGGAATGAGATGTGGGGCTTGCTTTTTAATACAGTAAAGTAGATTTCTGAATGTTGTTCACTGCAGAGAAAAGGGAACGGAACTTAGTTTTGATAGACATCTAATGCTATATGGTAATTGGCTGGAATCATTCGGTAGGAGGGCCAAAGGTGGAAAATGTGTTCTGATAGGGGGAAGAGATTGGGAGGTTTTAGCAATGCTTAGACATACTGTAGGAGGTGTGGGATTGCTTTACACCGGAGGGAACTATGAGTAGAAAAACAGCTACAATGTAGTTCACTAATTAGATATAGCCAAGCCATAGAAGCTAGAGAGGTTTTATTTTCCTGTGTGGGTTGGCTAGTTTTCAAATTATGTTCCTCTGCTATAATCTTTGAAACTTACTACCTGTGCATTAATAAAGGTGTTTGAAACCCAGATTTAGTAATTTAAGAGCAAAGCTGAGCTGGGGAAAGATCTGGTGCCTTGTCAATGCTACCATTGATGCATTTTTAGATATGTCCTACCAGATGGTAACCCTTCACATACACATTCATCCCAAAGCCAGGCAGAGAGTACCAGGGCCAAAGCAGGGCATGACCCACAGTCTGAGTACAGACTGCTGGCTAAAAGTGAAAGACAATGTGGTGTGTAAGGAGGCAGAGGGTGTGACCTTTCCAAGCAGAGTGGAGTTAACCCTTACAGGATGTTTACGTGATCATGTGATTATGAGATGGTCAGGAAGGTTGAGATATGATTTCTTTCTTGGCATGGCCTGATATAGGGGCATTAAAGTTTGAAAATAGGAATCTAGTGTTTCATGCTTGCTATGTAAATTACTGCATATGAAATAATTCTGAACCAAAATGGTCATTCAGGGATGGACCTGGATCAGCTATGTGATTCTTCAAAAATGTCTATAACAAAAAAAAATCTTTTAAAAAGAAAAGTCTGCTTACTTTGGTTTGAAGCTTCCCAGATTTATTTTGATTCTGGCAACTTAAACATTGCTAAATGAAATAATGAATCAATTGCTGATGAGATAACAGTTTACAGTAAATAAAAGCTAAATGAAAAAAAGCTAAATGCAATAAGTTTTTATTAAAGGAATAATTGGATATGATGTTTTGATTCTGAATTGTATGCCTCTTTGCTCTTGGTCTGTGTATTCCTAAGGATGTATACAACAAGGTTTCAGAGAAAACAGCCCTGGCTCTTCCGATACAGCCACATATACTTCTGTTATAATTTTATTTCACTCTGATTTTACAAGTATCTTCTAACATAAGCATAGCTCTTAAAAATGGTTGTATGTTTTTTCAAGGTAAGAGACGCTGTCATGACCAGTTCCTTCTGTCATTTGATTAAATACAAAGAACCATTTGTTGCAACAGGTCCACAAGGAAAAGCCTACAATGGTTATTTCCAGGGGGTCCTGCTATTATCATCTGTGTATTATCACCAGTGTTTTCATTTATTTAGAACAAACAAACAAGAAGAGATGGTGCCTGGAAGACATATGTCTGACTAGCAGACTAGTAATATCTTTATTGTTTATGACCACAGGCTTTTACAAAACAGAACATAATTTAATACATGTATAAAATCACTGATAAAATCCAGGTACTGTATTTACTAAAGCAATCCCAAATCTTATTGTCATCTTGGTAAAAACTATTCAATAACATACTGACTTTTAATATAAAAGGATCGTAGTTTTCTGGCTGCCAGAGCAAATTGTGCTACGGCATAGGTTGTCAACAAGCAGTTCAACTACTGATTCTGCTGGAGTTCCTTTGAATGTGGCTAAACAATAGGAGTTTTAAAAAATTCTCCTGGATCCTTATAAAGAGGACAGAACAGTAAATAATGGATTATATCTTCAACCTGATTGCATCTGTAAACACATAACCACTCCTCAACTGGAACCCCCTTTGCAATATGTAGAGGACATCTGCTGGAATCTAAATTTCATAAAAGCTTGGTGAAGTTGTGGTAAGGTCAGTGTGTCCAGCTAATGTGGTCTCACATGATTTACTTGTAGTTGGGAATACTAGCTACAGTAGAAGCAGGCATTTCCCAAACTATGTTCTACAGAACTCTCGTGGACTTCAATTCCAAGAAGCCTAAGTCAGTACATTGGCTGATCGGTGCTTTGGAGAATTGACTTAGGCTTCTGGGAACTGAAGTCCAAAAACCTGATTGGGAAACACTGAGCTAGACTAACAGACTAACACAGCTATTAGGGGTGGTATTTTTAGCTTTTCTGATCTCCAAAACCCACAATTTTTCATTCTGGGATTTTTATCTAATTTACCTTACAAGCACTTTACAAATACCTGTATGTGATGCACCTGGGAGAACAGCCTCCATTAGAAGGCTTTGGGGCTTAGCTAAGCCAAGCTCTGCAAAGTGTTCTGTTCCTGCCCTGATGCTAGAGAGATTTCCTTCTAAGCAGAATGCTAGGTTGGAGCTTGGTCTAGTTAAGCTTCAAAAGCCTTCTGATTTAGCCCTCTCTCCCTGGTGCATCACATTCAGGCACAGTATTTGCAACATGCCTGTAAGATAGACAGCACTCCCATAAGAATTACAATATTTGTAGGTCAGAAAACCCCATCCCTAACATATGTTCTTCTAGGAGCCTGTAAAAGGTAGCTGCTTAAATTACATTAGCGGAATTAATTCTGTGGAAAGGAAACTAAATCTTATTTTGTTGCAAAAGCTGGATGTTTAGTTCCTGTAAATTCATTTTTATGTCATTTTTGCCTACAAGAATGAAAAACATCACAAGTTTTTCCCCTCTCTGGATAAGATCATGGGTGTTTTTGTGCACTTTTCACATTTTGTACTTTTTGGCGAGAAAATCAGCAGGGGTGGTTTTTAGTGCAAAACTCTTGTGGGCAAACAAAAGGTTTGAAATGTAAAAGACATGATTCCTGCACAAAATGCACATTTTTAAAATGCAAAAAACAAGTATTTTTATATATTACTAGCAGAGGTTGCCCGGCGTTGCCGGGCTGTTTTAAATTGTGTTGGAAGGTTAAATTGTGTTAATGTTTTTTAAAAATTGCTTAGTCTGTAATTTTAATTTTTTAAATGTTTATTTATGTAAATTTTTTTGGCTTGGCTGTTATTAACGGTGATCTGCTTTTTTTTTTTTTTGAGGATTAATAAAAGAAGAAAGTATGATATAATTTTTTCAAATTGTTTTATGTAAGCGAATAATGTTTTGGTTTTTTGAATTTTTTAATTAGTTGTACCGTAGGTAATAATTTTAATAATGTAAAAGTAAATGTTTTTTACATTCAATGTTTTTAAAATGTGTTTAGATGTTTTGAGTTTAAATTTGAGTTATAACTCAGCACAGGATTTTTAAAAGTTTCTATTGTATTTTATTGACATATGTTTGTGATTTGTGTTAAAGTGTGTTTTAGTGTAATTTTTTGACTTGTTTTTATTGGTGTGACCTTTTGTGTAAAATTGTGAATTTGTGTTATGTTTTTGATTTGTTTTTACTCTTGCGGCCTTTTATTTGGAGCTGTTGTGTGTTTTTGAATTGTTTTTACTATTGTGGCCAGCAGGTGGTGCTGGTAGGGGTTATTGTATTTTGACTTTTTTCTCTCTCCTGGCCTCTGGGTGGAGCTTCTTCTGGTAAGTAGTCTCTTTCTTTATTCATTTCTTTTCCAGTCCTGGTGGAGGCAGCACATCTTTTGGTAAGTTTGCTTGTTTTCTTTCTTTTGTGTGTGTGTGTGTGTGTGTGTGTGGGTTGGGTGGGCAGGGGGGGTTGGAATTTGTATTTTTGTCTGTTTGTTTTGTTTTTGATTGTGTCTTTGTTTACTTCGTATTGTTTTTGGTGTTTTTGTTTTTGTGTATTTTTGCATGTGTTTGACTGCTTTTAGTAATTTTTAAAAAAGTATTTATTTATTTGGTGGTGGGGAAGGGACATGGTCATTGGGGGTTAGGAAGGGTGGGCTAGGTGGTGGGGAGAGGGGCATGGTCATTGGGGGTTAGGAAGGGTGGGCTAGGTGGTGGGGAGGGGGGCGTGGTCATTGGGGGTTAGGAAGAGTGGGTTAGGTGGTGGGGAGGGGGGCATGGTCATTGGGGGTTAGGAAGGGTGGGCTAGGTGGTGGGGAGGGGGGCATGGTCGTTGGGGGTTAGGAAGGGTGGGCTAGGTGGTGGGGAGGGGGGCATGGTCGTTGGGGGTTAGGAAGGGTGGGCTAGGTGGTAGGGAGGGGGGCTTTATTGTGTTATGGTGCTTTGTTTGTGTGGAGTCGTGAAAGTAGATCGGGGTTTCCTCTTTAATATCAGTGGGTGGGGCGTTGCGACCCTCCCAACCCTAGGGTAGCCAGCGGAGAGGGGGATTGCAACCCCCTACCCACTGATGTTAAAGGAGAAACTCCAGTCGGGACCTTCAGGCACTGTTGGTGAGGGAAAGAAAGCCAGCTGGTGTTAGCTTGGCTGTGTGGCGGCGAATTGTTTTTCGTTGGGGGTTAGGAAGGGTGGGCTAGGTGGTGGGGAGGAGGCATGGTCATTGGGGGTTAGGAAGGGTGGGCTAGGTGGTGGGGAGGGGGGCTTTAGTGTGTTATGGTGCTTTGATTGTGTGAAGTCGTGAAAGTACATCGGGTTTCCCCTTTAATATCAGTGGGTGGGGTTGTGACCCCCCTCTCCGCTGGCTACCCTAGGGTTGGGAGGTTTGTGGGGACAAAAGGGGTATATTGCCCCAACACTTCTGGACCCAGGAGACCAGGGAGAGTGGATCGATTCCCCCCCCTCCTTAAAACAACTCCGTTTTTAAAGAGAAGAAAAGACGGAGTTGTTTTAAGGAGGGGGGAATCGATCCACTCTGCCTGGTCTCCTGGGTCCAGAAGTGTTGGGGCAATATACCCCTTTTGTCCTCACAAACTTCCCAACCCTAGGGTAGCCAGCGGAGAGGGGGATTGCAACCCCCACCCACTGATATTAAAGGGGAAACTCCAGTCGGGACCTTCAGGCGCTGTTGGTGAGGGAAAGAAAGCCGGCTGGTGTTTGCTTGGCTGTGAGGCGGTGAGTTGTTTTTCTTTTTCATTTTTCAGGTGCCGGCTTCCTCAGCGTTCTGCGCGCTCATGGCGCGCAGGACGCTGGGGCTTGTAGTTATGGGTTGGTGCTTTGTGTTTGTGCTGCGTTTTTTTAAAATGCTTTTCTTTTGATTGGCTGCGGCGCGTTTCCGAACGCTGCGCCGTGTGAGAGCCTCTCAGCCTGATTGGCTCTGGCGCGGCGCGGCGCAAGGAATGTTGGGAAGTGAAGTTGTTTCCCTTTCTTCGCATTTGTGGGGCTGTTGCCCCACTGCCGGTTTTCTCACTCCTTCGTTGACCTGCGTACCCAGATCGGCCGTGTGCACGATGGGTGAGTGCAGGCAAGTAGGGCAAGGCATAGCAACCTATAGCCAGTTCCAACGGTTAACCCTTGGATTTATAGGTTAAGATTACTGCTGGGATCTAAACAGGGAGGTCCGATCCTTTACTAGACTCTTTGCAACAGACATGCTTCTCTGCATAATGTAAAACTTGATGCCTTTAAAAAGGCAGTACAGTACATGGAAATATCAGTATGTGAAAGACACCAAGATGCTAAGAATCTTTTGACAAAGTATTGACAGTGCAATATATGTCCATGTTATCATCTCTTGTAGATTCAGCAATCTGCTTGCACTAAATGGCAACAATGAAGAGTAGATAGTTGGTTTAGATTACCATGGAGGACAACAGCTAGGAGTAGATGAATCAATCTGTTACCAGTCTCTGTCTCTTCTGTATGTATTTTTTCATCAGTCTGCTCTGTAAACACTTTAAATAAGCATTTCAATACATATTTTCTCTCAAAATATGTATTTTAAAATATATTTTATTTCAAAAGACAGATGTTTTGATGGTTTTTGATACTATTAACGCAGAAAAGGATGTCAGAAGAGTTATTTAGAAAGCCACTGCTTTAACTGAGTTTTAATCTATTCATTGATTTAAGTAGTATATATCAGTTCAGCACATTATCTGGTTCTAAATCACAGCAGGAATGTATATGTATACATCATAAAGACATGAATTCAAGCCCTGTGTTATGCATGGAAAGCTACAGGGCCAAGTAAATAAGAACATGATATGTGAAGCAAGAAAATAGGTGAAGGGAATACCCAAGAAGGGCTATAATGTCTATGTACATGGAAGATTTGACTACTGTTTATTTTGAAAATATTATATTGATAGTTTTTGTGGTTCTTTGCTTGTTTCTAAATATTGCTGGTTTTTTCACTGTGTTTGATTGTTTTGTTAAGCTGCCTTGACTCCCTGAAGAAAAACATGTGATTACTACTAGTATTTACAGTGGTATATAATTGCTGTTCCAGACTTCAAGAAAAAATAAGGCATCTATATAGGCCTTTCAGATAAATGTATGAGTAACCAAGGTTGAAAATATGGGAAGGCTGGACAAAGCAGGAAGGGGTCGCCATAAGTTGTAAAAAAAACCACCTTCTCTGAAATTAATAACACACAAGCTATCGTCTAGTAAAAAGTATAGACTGTACTGGCATTGTTCTGCTAAGATATTTTTCTACAATTCCCAATTAATCACTCTTTGAGAAGATGGTGTTGGAAAGTAAATGAGATCTTGGATGGATGGATGGAAGGAAAAGGAATCAAAACTTCTGCTTACCATTAAACTTCTGAATTTCCTATTTTCTGCAATGTGAAAAAAACATTCTCTTGTGAAAATCCTGATGTGCTTCACTTCATTATTGTACCTATGGACAATGAATAACATCTGAATATAAATGTGTTTTTAATCAGCAAAGATCAATAATTGCTTGAGGCCATGCCCCACCACTAGGCAAATAAATTTTTAAAGCATAACACTGGTGACACCTAATTAATAAAGCACATTTACTAAGTTCTGGCTGAAGACACAGTTTCAATTCAGATTTTACTAAAGGTCTCAGGGCAAGATCTAATTATAGGATCCCATAATAATAATTGCATTTGAGACCATATTGATAAAACAGATCAGCAGCTTTTTATAAACATCAATATTCTTTCTACTCTTTAAGGTAGTTCCCACACATATTCTATTTAAGGGAAATATTCTGTTAATTGATTTCAGTTGGTTATCATCAAATCATTTTCTAAACTTTTTCTAGTTAAAATGCAAATACCCCACTAAATCATCTTATGCTAACTAGCAGAAAGTCAATTGTTCTCCAAGTCAAAAGATCCATTAGTCCACTCTCCCCCAGTGACTCAACAGTGACTTTAAGAAAAAGAAAGAGGGGAAAATAATGCAACTGGCTAGATTAAAGCAGTACAAGGACATATAGGTCTAGGGGTGAATCATGAGTTTTAAAAAAATATTAATCTCTGAATTGACAACCATTGCTATCTTAAGGACACTGAATCCAGAAAGGATTTAATCAGCTGTGCAGACAACTCAAAAGTACTTGTCAAACAAGCCAGATTTCCATAAATATGTCAACAGATGGCATATATTTTATCTAAACCTAAGTGAAACTGACAGTCAGAATTTGTCACACATCAAATGCGGCAATAATCAAACAACTAATTTACTTGCAGAAAACAATTACATTTCACTTACTTAATGCTAATGGCGTACTCTCCCGATTCTTTCATCCTGCACCTCACCAGATAAGTGCTATTCACCCGGTTAATAAGTTCAGCCTCAGCCTGCAACCTTTCCATTGTCCCTGCATACCTACAACAAAATAAGACTCTCAAAAATCATTTTCTGAATGCAGGATTCTGAATGCAGGATTCCACCCAAAGACTACATGTCCAGAACCACATCACACATGTCAGATCCACATTGAAGTCTACTTCCTTTTGCTGGATTGGGAAGGATCAAACTTTGCCTCCATCATTAGAAGAGAAATTCCCACACATAAAGAATATACTGCCTACAGTATAGCCAACATCTCAGTAGTTCTTAAATGGTTGACCAGGGCATACTAGAATAACTTCACAGAAACCACAAATGGGCAATTAATAGCTCCTATGAGACTTTGCTTCTTTGTTTCTAATCCTACCTGATATAGCACATACCAATATTCTGTTCATGCATCCTTCAAGATTTTTGGGGTACAAGACTCAAGTATCCATAATTTTAATTCAGGGATGTGGTGATTTCCCACATTATAGATAAAGTACATCCACATATAGCTGTGCAGTGGAAAGGGAACAATAGCTTTTCTCCTGGTTTGGTACATTCCAGGGGAAAAAATTCTTTTACAAGATAAACAGCCATTGCAAACTCCATGAAGTGGTTTGATGATGATTGTCACTGGCATAGCAAAGGCTGGGAAAACATGACATCCACTGATATGTGTTACATGATTCTGAGATATCATAGTTATGGATGCCCAAATTGGAACCAAGAAAGACAGGAAGGTTCTTTATGTTGACCACAGGTCTCTCTAGCTCAGGATAGAATTGTGCTGATAGGCACAGCTTTACAGAAAGCAATCTTAAGAGTTCTCAGCCGTTGATCTCATAATTTTCTGTAAGCAAAGCCATGTGCTCTACCACTGAGCTATTGCTCCACTTTCTAAAGATGTTAGAGGGTCAAGGAGAGGCACAGAATACAAATATATTCCATAATTTGCACACACCCCACTACTGGTCGACAAATGCATGATATGATGATTTCTTCTCTCATCTACAAACTCAGAAAAAGAAGATCTAAAAAGAAGACAATATACAGAACAATGAAGTATTTGGGGGTCCTAGGCACAGAGGCGGAGACAACTGTGATCTGGTTTAATTGACAAGTGGTTGTGATGAGGGGATAACTGCCTGATTTCTGTTTTGTTTTTATGCAAAGAAAATTAGCCGTCCTTTTACTGCATCACATCTACAGGATACAGTTTCAAGGTATGCACAAAATTGTAAACACACTATCAAAAATATAAAATAGAAAAAGTGCTGCTAGGCAATTCAATTATTTTTTGCATGCATTACAATAAAATTGTTTCTGCAGAAGACCAGAAAGGTTAAATCACAGCAAATTTCTTTAATAGCAGTTTTTTCCTCAGGTTATTTATTTAAGCTCCATATCCACCCAAACCAAGAAAATGCAGTTTATACTTACTTACCATGGTTGGGAAGAGTAGTCCACAGGTTTAGGAACCTAATATTTGAAAACAAGAGCAAACACAAGTCACTATTAAATGTTTAAAATTCTGACCTCATCAATTTTTTACAGAAAAAATAACAATACTATTATTATACAATCTGTCATTTCTGATTTATGTTTGTATATTATTATATGGTAAACAACCAAGAGTGTTCTATACTAAATGGGTAGTATATAAATCAAATGAATGAATGAATGAATGAAATAAAATAAAAAATAAAATAAAGATAAGCACAATACAAACACTCATCAGTTTACTTATTTTAAAAATGAATGTCTAACCAGAAACACTGGTTTATTGTAGGACTGAGGCTAATTGTCTAAATTTGTAGAACTCATATTTTAAAAATGTACAGCTGGCAACACCACACCAGAAATAAATAAATTGCAAGTAGATAAATAGGGACCACTTTGGTGGAAAGATAACAGCATTCCGGGTGCTCCGGTGTCTGCCACATGACCATGGAAACGTCTGCAGAAGCAAACAGCGCTGGCTCTTTGGCTTTGAAACAGAGATGAGCACTGAACCCTAGAGTCGGATATGACTGGCTTTGCAGGCGCACCCCCAAAAGAAAGACTCAGACACCGGTATATGGATAAAGGCATTGGGCCACTTTTATTGAATAATGCCCTAGTCCGAATTATAACTTTCAATTGGTGTAATCATCCAATTGTAATTCTTTAAGGCAAGCAGGCCGCAATAACACTGGTAAGGTTCCTCCCAAAATGCCAATGGCAATTGGCTACATGTAACTATTTGTATCAATTTGTTTGTTGACACAAACAAATTGTTGACCGGAGTCAATAAACTATCTACTGACCCCACCCTATGACGTGTATCCGTTAAATATCAAGGTGATGCAGGCTGTGAAGCTCCTGCCATCACCCCTTGCCTGGTTCGCCCTTGACCGGCCAAACCTCTTTCCCTTGTACCTGTCTACGTGTTGTCCAGTCAATTGCGAACCTGCCGGATACCTATGGGTCATAAATCTTTATCTTACCAGTGCTACCCGCCACACGGGGAGGGGTCCATGATGACTCACCGCCCCCCCCCCCCGACTGTCAGCTCGGTCACCAGGCCTGCTTGCACCTCATCCAAAAGAGGTACATACCTCTAGCCGACAGGTGGACCCCATATCCTGCCTACAGGTCAAATTTTCTGTAAGCCTATCCTCAGATATCTAATGGCTATCCCCCAAGCCATTCTCAGCAAGGAGCCAGGCAACAGCCCTGTCCACTGACTGCCGGGACGGTCCGAACTGCGGAGATCCATGTCTCCTCTAAATTGGTGTCTCGGCATGATGTTAGACCATAGCGACCGTGTGCAAGCCATAAATGGTATAAAACGCCAGGTCACTGCACCTCGACAGTGTAAGTAAAGGTCAGTGATTGATGTGAGATCATTGCCGCCGAGGTGCAGAATAAGAAAATCAGGCGGTCCAGCATCCCTGATGGACATCAGGAATGGCAACAGTTCCTGCCCGTTCATGCCGCGCATACATACCACCGCATATGTGCGGATGCACGCAGCCCGAGCTGGGGTCCACACTCTGGCGCCGCAGCATATACTGCCGCCCAGTGTACATAGCTGCGGCCCACCAGCCCCACTGCCACCGGTGTGCAGAGACACACAGGATCTGTAAAAGAGGAGAAGGGGTTAAGGACATAACTAGGTACTCATACAGTGAGGGGACATACATATAGAAAAATTATGCACAGACCCCCACGTGCCCACCTATATCCACCTCCGAGCACCCCAAACGCAGCTGCGGTCAATGTGACGCCTATTCTAAGTAAATGGCTGCCATAACGTGCCCCACACTGGGAAGCGCGGTACCGGTCACCCTTCGGAACGTAAATTTGGTAAGTATAGACCCATCTTGGTGGCAGAAAAACAGGCTAGGGCGCGCAGCAGGCACTGCCAATCGGTGTAGGGCACCAACCGGAACGATGTCAGCAAATGTACGTCATGGCAGTATACACCACTGCGCACTCCATGCTGATCGGCCTTCGAGGGACGAATCCCCAACTGAGCCCACTCTTGTTTGATATAGACATCTTCGAGTTCCAGTGCCCTACAAAACACGTCCCCCTTTGACCATGGGACCAGCTCGCTGAGTCGTCGAGCTCCAGAAAAAGGCTACATCGGTAGCTGCATGAAGAGAGACTCCTCCCACCTAATGTGATATAGTCTATGCCAACCTCGTGCAAGGTGGGTCAGAATATCTGTGAGAATAGGGCGACTTGTGTCAGGCGGCAGCCACGGACACGTGTCCACCCCCCTAATACATGGCTTATTCAGAAGACCCTAGCATAGTCAGGGAAGCCCCGTGCTTTGGCCACGAGTATCAATGCTCAAAGCCTGGTGGCTATGGTGCGTGGAGCCAACCACAGATCATAGGGCAGACTATACAATCTAAAACCCAGTCGACCAATGTCGGCCGCATATTGGGCAATTGCCTTTACCAACAAAAAGGCCCTAAAGTGAAGGATTGTATGCCGATGCGCAGTGCGTGTGCGAGTTATCAATACATGCAATTCGCCCGGTTCACATCTCCTAGCCAAAGAACCATACCACAGCCAGGAGTGGAGAGGGTAGCCACAAGCGTCCGTAGCCCAGCCGTGGAACCGGGCGATCTGCAGGCGGGGGAAAGCATAAGCAATATTGTTATAAATGACTGGCACATGTTTAACCCAAAGAAGCGCCTTAAAGCGCATGAACCCCAGAACAATATGCAAGCTGAGGCCATGACTCAGGTGATTTAGATGTTCGGGCATTGACAATGTGCACCACCGCAGCATTATCACGCCAAAAGTGAAGCACAGAATCAGGCCGCCTGTCCCCCAGAGCATAAAGGGTACCCAGAATTGAGAAGATATGCTAGAAACATAAGATCGCGTAAACGATCCGTGCCCTGACATCCCTGGGACCAATGACCATAGACCCTTGTCCTGAATTAAATCCCCCCACTCGGGGAGCCGGAGGCATCCGACAGAACTTGTAACTTGGGATGGAGAAGATATGTTAGAAACATAAGATCGCGTAAACGATCCGTGCCCTGACATCCCTGGGGCCAATGACCATAGACCCCTGTCCTTAATTAAATCCCCTCACCCGGGGAGCTGGAGGCATCCGACTGTACATGTAACTGGGGCTGACCAGAAGCTCAGGCCTCCCAATGTTTCAGCATGGAAGTCCTGCGGTAATGTGAGCCAAACCAACAGGTCCGCTCGCAAACCCCTAATCAGCTGTACCCCGCAGCTTCATTTAACGAGACCCGCCCTAGCATGACCCAGGCACTAGGCGAAAGCACTGCCTGTTATTACCACTCTGCAGGCGAAGTTGATGCGGCCCTATATCACATGTGACTCCCGTAGAGGCACCTTCCACTTGGCAACATTGCCACCTTGCAGCAGGGGCCGCTCACACTGACCGACAGTTCGATCACCTGGCCCTCTTGCACGTCATTCAAAAGAGAGGTGCCTCGACTTGTTGACCGGTGAACCCCATCTCCAGAATACAGGCCAAATTCCTGTAACCCTATCCCCAGACTACAAATGGCTGTCCCCAGGCCATTCTAGATAAAGAACCAGGCAGCAGCCCTGTTCACTGACCGTCGGGCATGGTCCAAACGCTGGGACAAAGTGTCACCCATGATATTGCATCGGCATGATATATGACCCTAGCAATCATGTAGACGGCCATAAATGGCAAAGAAACGCCAGGTCCCTGCACTCGGAAGTCTTTAAGTCCGGGCCAGCAATCCGGTAAGATCACCGCCTCCGAAGTGCAGCATTGAAACATGTGGCGGCCCAGCATCCCCAATGGACATCAGGAATGTCAACAGTTTCCACCACCTCTATGCCATGCACCCATACCACTGCATACGTGCGGTTACGCGTCGTCCAAGATGGGGTCCCCATTCTAACAAAGTGGCATACTGCACCGCCCCAGTGCACAGAGTTGTGTCCCACCAGCCACACTACCACCAGTGTGCGGGAACACACTGTGTCTGTAAAATAAGGAGGGAGAATAGAAGGCAGACAAGACACTCATTCAGTGCAGGGACGAATGGACAGAGGAAATTGGGCAAATCCACACCTACCCCTGCAACATATGTCGGGCTCTGGGCACCCAAACGGAGCCGCAGCTGATGCGGCGCCCAACCCGGAGGAATGGGTACCAATTTCAGTTCAGTCAGGGTAGACCCGGCTTGGTGGCAGACGACAGGCTGGGAAGCAAACCAAGGGCTGGCACAAACACCTGTGGGGGAGCGACCAGACATATGGCAGCGCCAGGCTAGTGGCTACTCCCGGGTGACTGGCTCCTGAGGAGCAAAGCCTCACCAAAGCCCACTCCTGATCACACAACCCGTGATCTAGTGCCAGTGCCCTGCAAAACATGTCCCCTGTTCAAGGTAGTAGCAGCTAACTCAATCTGGGAGCTCCAGATCAAGGTACAAGTGGTTGCCCGAAAATGGACTCTGCGCACGCAGCATAAGCGTCGCCGCATAAGAGTCACGTACAGTAACCACACTCGCTAACAGGGGTCGTCGCTGGCCTCATGGGGAAGGGGCCGCCCTAAGCCTAAGGTCTTGACGTATGCTAACCATGACGGGCCAGGGAAAACAACCACGGCCCTGCTATCATAGTCCCAGCACTGCACCATTGGAATGGCCAAATGAGGACGGGCCCTCATACATCCTGCCGCGGATGCCGAATAGGCCGGCAACCAATCGGCCCCATAGGGGGGAAGGGGGCAGGTTGCGGCGACGGGGCAACACCTTGACTCTGTCGTCCTACCCCTGATCCCCTGAACAGTGTGTTCACAATGCAGGAGGGGGAAAACGTGAATATATTCACCAGACCACAGTGCCCAGCTAATAGTCCAGTACAAGAGGGCACCCAGGGGCATAGAGCAAGTGGCCAACAGCAGAACCACCGTTGGCACTGATTGTAGTGATAAACACATAACCGGCCCTACGGGCCCAGGGAGGTAAATAAAGGCATAGGGGCGGTAACCCCAATAAGAACCAGAGTGTAATTGCCTCGCTGCAACTATGGCCACTACACACACACCCCAGTGTGATAAGCTAGCGTCAGAGGTGTGCTAACTTGACCAGGATACTCACTCGGTGCACCCCCACAAGCCACCCCCACTGGGGGTTCCGGCCCGTGGCGGGCGTCGGAATCCGCGATGTCCCTCTAGCTCCGTGTTCCCTTGCGTCCCGGGCCGGATGGGGAGCTGCGAGGCACTAGCCTACGCTGGCCTGAGGCCTCCGGCAGCTCAACCCTGTTGGCGGCCCACTGCGTAGCCATGGCCGGCACGTAGACCAGGGATGCCTCCATTGCCGAAGTGGAGGCAAGGGAGTATCCGCAACACCTAACCCACCAAGACGATGTGGGCCGGATGGGCCGGATGGCCCACCGGGTAATTGATATGGGGGGCCAATAAGCAGCAGGGGTAAGAACCCCAGCGGGGCAGGCCTGTGCCACCCCCCGCCCGAGCCCACAGCCTGGGCTCGTGGGACCTGCGGGGTTGCCATCCGAGCCCTCTGGCCCAGTGGAACACCCGCAAAATAAAGGGGTGGGCAGAGCCCACCCCATTGAAGCATCCCGTTCTGCAGTGCCCGGAATCGAACCGCTGACTTTCAGTCTCTCAGTCAGCCTCTTAGCCGGCCAACCCACTGCAGTCCGGAACGAAATCAAGCGGCAAGCAAAGTTCTATGAAGGGCAGGGAAAGCCCTTCCCCTCGGCGCAGCTTGACCGCCGGAGACCTCCTGAAGGATCCCTGGCCAGGGATCAAATCCTGAGCCCTGAGTACCGCAGTAGCAAAGAGAAGGTACGAAGGGCAAAACCTCTAAGCAAAAATAGCGACGGAGAAAACTTCTCCGCTCCGTCGCTATTTTTAAAATGGCAGCTCGGCTGCCTCGTGGCCACCCCTTTTATAGAGGGGTGGCCACGCCCCCTAACTCACCCGGATGTCTGAGTCCGGGGGGGGCTGCAAAGAGTGCGGTGGCCATTTTGGCGCCGCGCTTTCATTCGAGCAAGGGAAACCTTTACCTTTATATAGGCATACATAAGCAAAACTGGAGTGAATTGCTGCTAATTAATGAGATGTGACTCATTTTCATGGGTGCATGCCCCATGTGGATCAGAAATACAAACAACATTAGTTAATTAAGGGCTATTTACTGCATGACTTACACAATTTCACTCATGTACATTTAAATCACCAGTAAGATTCTGGGCACAGTGTGGATACTATATCTATATAAACTAGACTGAAGAATTAGATTTACTCAAGAGCTTCTAATTTCTCTTCTTCATCGTATTCTGTTCCCATAGATTTCCCTCAGCATGTTTCCCTTCTCCTTTCAACAAACTCATTGAACTCTATCTTAATGAACACCTCTACAGAGCCTGGTCCCCCCAGGACCCAGCTGCTTTCTTCTATACAAATGTGCAAACACACAATCAGTTGTAAGGGGTGCAAGAATCATGTTATCCATCTCACATGAACCAGGTATAATACAAAGTAGAAGCTGAGCTATAACATGTGAAATAATTCTCAGCACAGGACTCTTTGGAGAAAGAATGGGACAGATTTCATTTGCTAACTAACAATTGCCTGCCTTCCCCAGAATAAAAGCAAAGTGTATGTAAGTGAATGTAACCTGTTATGCATTCAGTAAAGAAAGCATCTTGCTGGCACCAGTTCTCTACTACAAGCAGAGAAATACTTATCAGTATTATCTGAGAACATATTGTCTAACAGAAAATCCTAGCCTCTGCCATTTTTCATTTGACATTTATTTGTCTTGCATTGTGATGTATGTATTTCATGCTGTTTTGAAGCACTGTTATAAGAAATGCACATAAAGGCTGTTATTTAATAATAATAAAAGTGATGGTGCCCTGAAGATTTGTTAGATATATTCAGCATCTCCAGATGTTAGCGTTTTTCATAACAGAATTTTTATATTTTGCCTTTCCAGATAAATTGATGTTTCACTGCCAGTTATCTTTTCAGTTACACTGTGCCTCTGATAGGCTGAGACTTTTTTATGACCAAATTTCTCCCTAGTAAGGTTTCAATGATTGCAGAAAATCTTATTCTTAGCCAATATTTAATACATATTCTCAGGGCCATTTCTACATTTTTGTTTCCTTTCTCATCCTTCTCAGACACGGAGCCAACAAAAACATGTCTAGAGTCCACATGACAATCCTTATTAGAGGTTTTTGAGCCATTTAACAACAGTGTTATCTATCAGTTGCATGATCACAGATTCTCTTTCTTCATTTTTAAACAACATAGCTACAGGGTATTTCAATTAGAAATGAGAGCATGGCATATGATGAGCGAAGTTAATGCTTAATAAGTCCTGTTGATTCAAGGGTCTACTCTAGTTAAGACTAGCACGTGTATTTAGGCTTTGAACAGGACTTGCTGATTATTTATTTAAAGAAAAAACAGCAAACAAGTGTGGGTTGAGCCTCAATAGTCATGGTAATTTGTTTGCCATGCCTGATAGTGCCTGAAATTCTGCTGCACAACTCCATCTCTGTGATGGGAATGAGATCATTAATAGTGGCAAACTGCTGCTGCTTTAAGGCTAATTCAGAGTGCAGAATGGCTCTTGTACAATGCAAGTCTTGGCACCCTCGAATCCCTAATGGAAGCCTCTAAGTTTAGCACTTCTTATGACATCATTATCAGTGTGCATGTGAAATTGCACAACAGGATTTCCATATATTTATTATTGGTATCATGTAAAGGATATGGGGTGTTTTTGTCTCACTACCTACAACTCTAAAACTTACCACTTTATTTTTCAGTGAGAATGAACTGTTAACTCACACATTTTTAATCAGAGTAACAACTATCCTTCAAAACATAGACTCATAGAATCAATGAGTTGAAAGGGGCCTTTTAAACATGCTTGCCATGGGAATTGTTGCCATGGCCCTATTTAAGCATTACAGAATTATGTTCTTGAATATACATAGAGGGTGGTGGTTGACCTCTGTCCCCTCGGTCTTTCATTTCTTCACACTTTCAATATTGGGTCTAAGAGAAGAGGATTCTGCTCACATGTATGGTCTCCACCTGAACTCTTGGGAACAGGGGCCTTGTTTGCTTATGGAGCATACATTTGATCAGGAATCTCTCGTCTTCAGAGCTGTCATTGCTTGAATGAGGAAAGTGTTGGCAGAGAGGGCAGATATAGTCATTGCATTCTGTAACAACCGAATAGGGCTCTTGTATCTAGAGTCTGGAGAATTGTAATTAAAATCATTTTGTCTTACAACAGGGATTTTGAGTCATGACTCCTTCTAGTCTAATTCAGCTATCTGACTCAACAAACCTAGTATATGGTAAACTGTTTAAACAGGCCTTTGCTTGCAAGACAAAATTATAAGAGCATAAGCAGCAAATTAATGTTCTTGTTATGCTTTAAAATATTCTGAAATAATACACACTCCACTTATTTCTTCTAGTAGAAAAGAAAAGAAGGAAAGTTGAAGTAGGTTGACATATATCCTTGATTTCATAGCTTTCCAATTTTTCGGCTGCATTTCTAAAACCATTATAATGGTATAATATCTCTGTATAACCCAAAGTGACTGAGAAACATAATAAAACTGGAGTGTTCCTATCACACTGTTAAGAAAATACCTACCACATTCACTGCAGACTTGGAGTATAGCAAGTATACTCAGTCTGAAAGCTAATTAGACAATTTAACTTACTGAAATCTATTAAGTTAAAAAAAATCACTCTGCATATATATATATTTTTCTTAGAATCTTAGTTTATTGTAATTTTAAACATATGGATTTTTAGCTGTCATACACTGCCTTGAGTCTTTTCACTGGGAGAAAGACAAAATAGAAATAGAGTAAGTAAATATTTTAAAGCAACATTAAATGCAGCATATGCACACAAAGAATCAAAAAGTAATTTAAATCCCAGTAGGCACAGTTCATAAAAGCCTTGGCATGAATCAAGTACATTCACTGCATTTTTGTGAAAAGAGTTATGCAGAAAATACAACACAGTTCTACTTACACATGGACATGGTTTTACAATATCACTTGGAAAGAAACCAAGCTCCCGAGTCACTAGATTTCTACCCTACAAAGAGACAAAAATATCCCACTAAGAGAAACACACACAAACACTTCACATTGTCTGGGGGGGGAAACCCCAAATTTGCACATTATGGTGTCCCAATAATCTGCCCTTATGCAACACCTACATAGATATGAAATGTCATACCAATGAGAAATGTCATACCAATGAGAAGAGACCTCTGAAAATTACAGCTTTTAATGTTAGATTAAATATAGAATGACTGAATTGCAAAGTCTGATACTAAGATCTTTTTCTAATTATTCTCTATGGTGAGGATGGATGGAGCAGTATACTGTATGTCACTTTCACATAGGTTCACTCGTATGATTGGGATATTTTATTTATCTGTGTGGCTTTTCTTAAATCAGGCACATAAAACTAATTTCCCAAGAGTATTTATGCTAGATCATCATCTCCAAATACTTTATGCATTTCAAGTTGAAAGTGAACAGAAGAATGAATAGCATAAATTTGGTGAACTGAATCGAGTTCTAGGGTGTTGCTCCAGAATTCTGAATACTATTGCAATACTTGAGCTTTAAAGTGCTGTGCTTCCTTTCACAAATATGTGGGTGAAGGTGTTTTAGTTTCCTTTCAAAAGAATTCAGAGCAAAGTAGTATGTTTTGAAACTTCAAGATAAGCTCCCAGGAATTCCTGGACATAAATTATGATGCAATGGTGACTTTGCAGGTTTTTTTTTCCCCATTCAAATATCCGTAATGCAGGTCTTACTTTTTCCTTTTCAGGGTACTCAGTACATTTCTTTTAAAATGTTATCTCTTGCTATATAACTCCTGCTATATGAGCCCAACATTTGGGTTAGAATGGTTCCCAACCTTTCTTTGGCCATACTCCACCCACCTAAGCATCTCTAAAATCCTGATGCCCCCTATGACATATAATTCTTATTATTCAAGAAGTGAACTATTCATGTGGAGGAAGCCTAAAAGGCCATTAACCTGGTCTAAACACACTTTGAATTGCCTCTCTTAAAAATCACCTCCCCCTCCTCCTCCCCCTCCCCCGGTGGTGCATGTGCACCACTTTGGGAACCATGGAGTTAGATCCAGACTTTGTCATACACAGTATAGGTCCGTTGAAATCATATTCTTATGGATTTTGCTCTGATTGTGGAAGAAGACCAGATCATAAATTACTACAGTTACATCTCCCTTTCCCTTATTCTACTATAGCCTTATTCAAGTAATGTTATCCAGGTTGATTCAATAGCACTGTTTCTGGCCCAAGAGGTTTACCTGCCAAAATAAGCTATGTGCATCTCCTTTGATAAGTTCTATGATGTCTCCAATCTGGACACATAGCGGAGGGCCCTCATTAGGAGACGGTTGCGGTATCCCACTGTAGTTTTTAATTACTTGCATTTTCGGCAAACCTAGGGGGAGAGAGACAATGGATGGGAGGTTAGCTATTTAGGCAAAAAATAATAATCTTTGGTCTTTGCATTTCATACTCCCCATACAGTATTAAATGCATGTTTATTGAGCTTTACGGCGGTTTCATGTAATGACAAAAAAATTGGTTACAGTTCACAAAACCTGTGCCAATAATCTTCATCTTGCTCCCTGCTATTTTTTTTTTTTTTTGTGATTAACCAGCATGGCTTCTCAACAACTGTCTTAGGTATCTCAAGGAACATTGAATTGAAAATCAACACAAATGTAAAAATATAAGCAAACAAGCAAAATGCAAATTAAATACTGCAGTAGAATATATATAAAAGAAACTACATCATGCAAAGACTCAGACTGTGAAACTTAAGGGGAGAACATATGAAAAGTTTCAATATCTGATTGCCTGCCAAATAATAGGTTTAGGGTGGAGAAAGATCTAAACATGTTTCAACAGCTTACTGCACTTGAACATATGAACAATAATGAAAGGATGGAGTTTTCACCTCACATCCCTTAGGCTTTCTCTATATTATTATTATTTGGTAGAAGGGGGATTGCTCAAGAAATATATTTTTCTTCAGGTTGCTGCTTAGTTCATAAACTCACTGTGTGTACAGTTAAATGGAAAAGGATCAATTTTTTTCCATCAGCACAGTGCTGTTCTTCTATTAATTTTCTCTTGAGGCACTAGTCAATTTCATCACCTTGGATGCTCATCCTTTACAGAAAGGGTAGACAGCTCTAGCCCTGTAAATGATCTATATCTGAAGATTATTTTTCTAATTTTAGAGCAAAAAATATATATGGGGGAGTGATAAATATTATGAAGTCATGTTTCAGACACAAATATGGAGAAATTCTACAGGCTTACTTGTCATCACTCTTACTTGTGTCTCACTAAAAGAGAAACATGTCCAAGACAACAGAAATCACAAACATCTCCACATTTCTGACATAATCATTTGGGGAGGAAATCTCATTTTTCTCAAGTGTTATTCGATTTACACAGCAATCTAACCTTTCAATTATACTCTACAAGCAAAGTAATGCCAGTACAGCATCCTGTGTTGTTGCAAGTATAATATTAGCCTCTTAGGCAGGGATTGCCAACCTTTTTTCAGTCGGGGGCCAGGTACCGCTTCCTCAGACAGTTGAGGGGGCTGGACTGGTGGTCTTCCTCCTCCGCTGTTTACAGCTGTCATAAGCACGTTTGTGACAGCTGCAGACTCATTTACGGCTGTCTTAAACGTGTTTTGACAGCTGTAAATGAGTCCTCGGCTGATAGCTAGAGTGAGGGTGGGGCCTGGACTGTTTGGCGCCATGGGCTGAATCCAGCCCATGGGCCGTAGCTTGCCTACCCCTGCTCTTAGGTGAATTATAATGTGAAAAGAGTAACTTCTAATAAACAAGGACCTTCATACAAACAGAACCAATCATTTTGATTTTTTAAAGGTTGACAAGGACATCTTTAAGAGCAAGTAAGGCACTCCCTTCGGTACAAGATTATGGCAATTATTTCCTAATGGACTATCATTCAAACCACATCTAATCTACTTTCTAACTACTGTAGAATACTCCCTAGGTTTCTCCTCCTGCAATTCAAATGCAACAGTAGTCCTATTCAGATGTGTAGACAGAATGTGTGAATAGACCTGGAAGGCTTTATCTTTATGTCTTATCTTTAATGCTCCAATTTCAGATCAAGAACTTTTGCATGTTTAGTAGAAAGATATGAAGTTCTGAGCAAGCAACTAAGGTAGTTTGTTGCAGAAAAAAGAACACAGTCTCTTAGGGACTGCATGGGGCAGAATATGCAGCCTTATTGGAGGTGGAATTTAAATAAGCCCCTAGTATTTGAGTGTACTTGTCCCCCTTCAAGGACACAGCTGCCTGCCATTAAAATGTGACTTATTTCCACTCCAGAGATCAGTGGATGATCTTGTACCATTCCTCCCCATAGTGTGCTTCTACACAGTTATTGTTCATCTTCTTCCCTATGAAAGGAGATGACCAGCATGCAATTACATAATCTTCCTCATTCTTTGCACTTCTTCAAAATGAGCAATGTGACACAATATGTCATGGCAGTATCCAAACCTATAGAATAGATAAAGTAAAGGTAAAGGTTTCCCTTGCTCGAAAGCCAGTCGTATCCGACTCTAGGGTGCAGTGCTCATCTCTGTTTCTAAGCCAAAGAGCCAGCGCTGTCTGCTTCTGCAGACGTTTCCGTGGTCATGTGGCAGGCATGACTAGACACCGGAGCGCACGGAACGCTGTTATACATGCTGTCTTTTCTCCCTAGAAAAAGATGCTTTTTAAAAACATATACATCAAGACAGATACACAGTGAATCAATGCATTTCTTGCTCATCTGCACCCGTTGGCTGTTTATTAGTACTAAAGTGGAAGGTTGAGCCTACAATTCTGTGGGTTGCAATGAAAGGGTTTACCAAACTAATGAGGAATTGTTAAAAGTTCACTATGACCATCTGTAGAGAGGTACATGTGCATTCCTGTTCTGGAGTGTGCTTCTCCATGAAATGTTGCTTTTCTACACATAAATAACTCTTTTGTATAGAGGCACAATGACTATCATGCCTCCCCATCTGAACTCTAAAATTCACAATGGGTGAACCTATTAGACCAGGGGTTGCCAACCTTTTTGAGTTGGGGGCCAGGCCACACTCCCTCAGACAATTGAGGGGGCTGGACTGGTGGTCCCTCGCCATTTATGGCTGTCACAAACACATTTACGACAGCCGTAAATGAGTCTGCAGCCAATTCCAGCAGCAGCGGTGGCTGGAGTGAGGAGAAGGGCTAGATTATTTGGAAAAATGGGCCAATTCGGCCCATGGGCTGTAGGTTGCCTACACCATATTAGACTCTCATTCACTCTAGCTCTCATTTTCCTACTCTATACTAGCTCCATGTCAGCCATCATAAAGTTTGTTTTATTCTGCTCAAAGCATTGTATGCATTTTTATGCACATTTTAACAAATGTGGGCTCACTGGGAAATTAAGAAACTGTATTCAGTCTACATACAGTTTTTACCAAATGCAAATAGTTTCATGTGAATTTTTGCTTCTGAACTGCATTACAAACAAAAGGAAAGTAGACTTCAACATCTAAGTATATTATGTTTTGTGCTCATAGTTCAGGGAGTAGAAATTTGATAATATTTGGACTGAAATGTGAATCCGTGCATTTCTCACTCATCTGCACTCACTGGCTGTTTGTTTAGGAGCTAGGCCAGTATTTCAAGCCTAAACAAAGCCACATTAAAGTGTTACTATTTGCTGAACAAAGGAAGGTTACATCAGGTGGTGTTTTACCTCAACATTTTTACTGTGTGTGCATGCAAGACGTGCACAGACTCATTTGGAAATTATTAAGGAGCATATGACCAAGGGTGTAATCGCTGAGTTCTCAGTGAAAGTGTTCTTGAATCATATGCAACTCTCACTGACCTTCCTTGCAATAAGAGCACTGTTTAAAAATATTTCTCTGGGATCACTGTTTTAATGCAAGTAACGTATGTCACACACACACACACACACACACACACACACACACACACACACACACACACACACACACACACACACACACACACACACAGAGTCTTCAAGATACTATAAGACTGCCAGAGGGTTTTTAAAATCAAAAGCTAAAAACCTATTTGATTTGTCAAGCTTATAAATGAATAACCATCTCAGCATCGATGTAGAACCTTGGCTGATTAACAACAACCAGAATTACTGGCTAATTTAAAGAATTCCCCACCCACCCAAGTTCTAACATTTTTGTCACTGAAGCCAGTACTGCTTATGGTAATGCTTCATCTTAGTAGGTCCAAACACAAACTGATTTAGGTTGCTCCTCACATGACCTTTCAAATTGTCTCTGTGTTTGAGGCTGCAGCATGCAGTTATGCATAAATTTTCTTCAGCCTCATGCAGAAATGTGCCCGGGCAACACTATAATCATAATTTTATGTCAGAGATTACTCTGGGTTGAAAAGATTTTCAGGGGACGCCCAAATGAGGCTCCTTTTGTGTCCCCAAGTGCAGCTTTCAGATATCAAAACCCAACCTTCCAGTCTCCAGCTCAGTAACTTAACCAATAAGATGCCAGGGGAGTTTTCCTGAAGTTCAGGCAACACTGAACCTCAGGAAAGGAAAAAAACCTAAGTGTAAATTGAGGCCTTGAAGATAGCACCAGAGGAAGGTATTTCTCTCCTCTCATTCACATCCCTGCAAGGTTCCATCATCCTGGCCAACGATGCTCTGCTTTCATCTCCAATTTACAAAATTCAGGAAGATAGGTAGCACAGCACCGGAGCTGCTCTACAAATGTAGGCACTTTTCCAAATCCTCATATCTGTATCTGAGTATATGCCAGTGATGGTGAACCTTGGCACTCCAGGTATTCTGGAACTTCAGTTCCCAGAAGCCCAAGTCAGCACTCCTGCTGATCAGGGCTTCTGGGAATTGAAGTTCCAGAACTTCTGGAGTACCAAGGTTTGCCATCACTGGTATATACAGACTACGTATCTGTCTCAAAGTTGTTTATGAAGATTTCATACAATATTCACTGGGAACGAACACATACAATATTGAATGGGACTCCTGTTCTCATCCAAGTTTATACTCTCTGCTATGTTCCCCAGTATGTTCTAAAGAAATTATAAGCAGGATCTCTTTGTTTATTAAATGTGCACGTAAATACACACCAGACAGTTCTATGCAAAAGGTTCCTTTTCTTTGTAGGTTAGTCTAAGGCAAGGGCGCCCAAACTACAGCCCATGGGCCCAATTAGGCCTGTGCATATCATTAATGCAGCCCACAGGGAGTACCTGGGCTCACCGCAGACTGCCCCTCCACCCGCCTCCACCACCTGACGTCAGCAGCGGTGGCAGCAGTGATCGTGCTTTGTCCTGGCTGCTTCGAGCAGCCTCTGGCTCTGTCCCATCCCCTCTGCAGCATTTGCCAAAGCCAATCGCCGCATTGGGGAAATGTTCGGAGCCTCCTCTGTTTCAAAATCCATGGCGTTAGGAGAGCCCCCTGGCATGCCCGGGATGACGCCAGGTTTACCCTTCCAGCACCATGGATTTTGAAACAGAGGAGGCTCCAAAAATTTCCCCAGTGCGGTGATCGGCTTTGGCAAAAGGCTGCAGAAGGGATGGGAACAAGCCAGAGACTGCTCAGAGCAACCAGGACAAAGCGCAATCACCGCTGCCACTGCTGACATCAAAACTGTCAGCAGCAGGAGCAGCCCACCTCTGTCCCCCACAGCTGTGTGTCAGGGGCAGGACCAGCCCGCAAAAAAAGTTTGGGCACCACTGGTGTAAGGGAAAATTTATAAATTATAATTTATGGATAACCAGTCACTAAAACTGAAATAATATTTAGTAATCAAAAGACATAATTAAGACAGACTTTTGTAGGCAGGAAAGCAGATTTGCAAAGATGGTGTTTTGGCTACATAAATTCCACACTTGGGGTTGCTGCTGTTATGTCAAACATTGTTGAGAGTAAGAGATCCATTTGAAGTATTCACAGTCTCCCAAAGTGTCCACTTCAAAGAATGGCATGAATTCTATTGGATGCTCTATTCACATCTGGATGGAGTGAGTGGGCATTGGATTACTGTGACATTGAATTGTTTGTACGTCATTGAAATCAACCTGAAGTGCAGGTCATGAAGCTGCCATAGCTGGTCATTCATTAAAAGAAGAGTACATAATTCCAGTTAGTTCAGCCAAAACAAATAGGATGTTTTCATCCTCAAACCCTATTGGACTGTATTTGTACTTCACCACATAATAGGGATAGTTCATCAGCAAAGAAGGGACAAAACATGCAGAGTGGTTGCAGTCCAACCAGGGACTTGATATTCCCTTTCTTTTTGTTGTCACAGGTAGGACAGAAGGACAGGAATTATATGAACTCCCATTTGGGCTACCAGCTGTGTGTGATGGGTAGAGATTTAAAATGTGACTCTTTTAGATCACAGTTCCCAGAGTTATGGGCAATTACTGAGAGCCCTGGTGGCACAATGGTTAAACCAATTGTACCAAAACTTTTCAGGCCACAGGCCGGTCACATGGTTGAGCTGATCATGTGGTTCCTCCCTCCAGAAGCAGAAGTAAAACACACATGCACAAAATGCTTGCGTAAATGCCCCATGGCTGTCGGTAAAGGCATTTATGTGCGGGATCATTTTACTTTCACTTCGGGGAGCAATGAGGGCAGCATGGGCTGGATGATTTGGCACCATGGGAAACACACAAAGCACTGGGGTGTAGTTACGGTAATTTAACTCAGGGTACAGGGGGATTTATTAAGGTTACACGGGTTGTATAAAGTTGTATAAATATCAAAAATAATCAAAGTGTTGACATGGAATGTAAAAGGTTGTGGCTCACAAATAAAGAGAAAAAGACTTGAAAACACATTGAAAAGAGAAAGACCTGATATTATATTTTTACAGGAGACACACCAAAAATTCAACCAAAAGAATAATTTGTACCTGAAGGAGATATATATTTACGAAAAAGCATGTGGAACTTCTAAAGCGAAAGGAGTGGCTATTCTTATTTTAAGCAGAACAAACTTTTCATTAAAAAAGACTATCAAGGATAAAGAAGAGAGATACTTAATTTTAAGGGGAACAATTGCAGAAGAGGACTTTAGTAAACCTGTATGCCCCTAATCAAGCTCAATATGTCTTCCTAGGAAAAATTAGACAAATTATACAAAAGGAAAGTGGACAACATGTGATTAAAGCTGGGGACTTCAATATGATTGGTTCGGATAGGGATACAGTACCACAAAAATCGCAAAAAGGAGAAAAGAGGTGAGAAAGTCAGTTATAGATAATCGGATAAGGTCCTTGAAAGTGAATGATGTGTGGAGATGCTTAAAAGGTCAAGAACAAGGGCACACCTTTTACTCACAACCTCATAAGACCTATTCCTGAATTGATTTTATAATGGTGTCAGACAGCCTGACATCTAAGCTAGAAGACATGTCAGTGGGTGTTATAAAGGAATTGGACCATGCTATGGTCACGATGGAGTTTCAGGCAAATATAGAGTTAAATCATAGACAAACATGGAGATTTGACCCATGCTTATTAAAAAATAACAAAGGAAAGGAAAGACTGAGGAAGAAGTGGGAGGAATGTTGGTTAAATAATGACACCGGGGAAATTGATATGAATATTTTATGGGATGCCATCAAGGCAACTTTTAGAGGTGATTGCATAAGTGAAAATATATATATATATATATATATATATATATATATATATATATATATATATATATATATATATATATATATATATATATATATATATATATATATATATATATATATATATATATATATATATATATATATATATATATATATATATATATATATATATATATATATATTAATTGTTTATATATAAACAATTAAAACCCCTAAAATATCAACCCACCTAAATCCCTCCCCCCATTCATATTAAAAACTGACCACGGCTGCTGCCTGATCTGCAAGCAGCAGTTGTGAATCCAGGAGGACCCCTAAGTTGTATACCGGGTCTGTCTGGGGCAAAGCAGCCCCATCCAAGACCAAAGTTGCCAGCTCCTTGGATAACGCGGGACCACCTATCCATAGCCACTCAGTCTTGGAGGAATTCAATAATAGCCTGTTGTCCCCCATCCAGACCCCAACAGCTTCCAGACATCTGGATAAGACATTGACCGCATCACTGGGTTCCCCATGGGCTGAGATATATAGCTGAGCATCATCACCATACTTATACCTCACCCCATGGGAACGAATAATCTCACCCAATGGCTGAGGAGAAGAGAGAGTACCTAGCCCTGAGGCACCCCATACTGTAGGGGCCTAGCGTTGGACCTTTCACTCTCCAACCACACCGACTGGGTATAGCCCCCCAGAAATGAGGAAAACCAGGACAACACAGTGCCCTGGATTCCAGAATATTAGAGGAAGAGCATAGAAGAACACACGGAGAAGATATTTTACAAAAGTCGATGGCCCTCAGGACAAGAAATCGAAAAAAAGGGACTTAATATATCTGGAGAGGAACAACTTTGAATTTAATAATGAAGATCCTAAGAGGTTAGCGAAAGCAGCTAGGGAGAAAAGGAACAAAGGAGAAGTTCAAATATTATATGACAAGAATGGGAAGTGCTGTAAAAAACTGGAGGACAAATTAAAAATTGAAGAATTCTACAGCGAACTGTACAAAAGTAAAAAAATTGACACAGCAGATTTAAAGACACACCTCATAAAACACTTAGGGACACAACTAGAGGAAAGGCATAAAGAAATAATGGAGGAAAAGATATCTGAAACCGAATTGAGGCTATAATTTAAAAAATTGAAAAAGGGGAAATCTCTGGGGGAGGACGGATACTCAACCGAATTTTACAAAGAATTCAAAGACTTAGTAATACCCAAATTAAATAGGTTATATAACTTTATATTAGAAGGAGGTAGGATTCCAGAATCCTCGAACCTGTCCATTATGGTTATTTTACCCAAGCCTAACAAGGATGTTGAAGAATAGAGTCCTACAGACCAATAACACTAATCAACCAAGATGCAAAAATATTTTCTGCAAAAATGGCTTGTAGATTAAATAAATTTATGTCACAGTAATACAGGAAGACCAGGCTGGCTTTATAAAAAGAAGAAATTTGGAAAATCTGATAACCAGAGTCATAAGCATCTTAGAAAGGGCCAAAGAGAAAACGGAGAAGATTTGTTTGCTATCATTAGACATCTACAAGGCCTTCAACTCAATATAATGGGCCTCAATTAAAGCAAACTGGGATTTGGCAAGAAATTTAAACATGTTATTTAGCAATTATATAATAAGGCTAAAACGCGAGTTAAGATCAATGAAGCATACACAGATACAATAGAGATAACGGCAGGAACCAGACAAGGCTGTCCTCTATCCCCAACGCTGTTTGTATTGGTTATGGAAGTTCTGGCAAATGGCATTAGGAAGGATGATGGAATTGAAGGGATAGCAGATAAAAAGATCCGAATATACAACACCCTCCTTGTGCTAAAAGACCCAAGAAAGACAATAAAGAAAGTACAAAGCCATTTAAACGACATTGAAAAGATATCTGGGTTAAAAATAAACTGGGGGAAAACAGAGTTAATAACATGTAATCTTAATCTATTAGAAAAAGAGAACATCAAACAGCTATATAAGATTCAAGTCAAGGATAACCTTAAGTACTTGGGGATTTACATTACGGAAAGCCATAGAGACCCAGAGAACATACTTTGAAAAGAATAGAAAGGAGATTCGAACTACAATAGAAAAGTTGAATAAAGTTAAATTATCATGGTTTGGTAGGGTCAATCTGTGTAAGATGAAGATATTACCCAAGAAATATTTTTTGCTGGGAAATTTTCCGCTAAAAATAAATAAAAATGAATTATCTAAATGGCAGAAATTGATTGATGGGTATTGTAATGCACGGGAAAAACCAAGGATAGCGAAATCTTTGTGGTACATTAATCAAAAAGAAGGGGGATTGGGGATCCCGAACGTTACGAATTATTATAAAGCCATTCAATTGAAACGAATAATAAATAAATAAACACAAGAAATAAAAAAGAATGAGGATATGGATTGGGTTGAATATAGGAAACTAAGAGGAGGTTTATTTTTAGAGGAACAAGCGTCTAATATCAAAATAAGAAATAACACCTTGAAAGACCTAATGCAATTTTGGAAAGGAGTTAAAAGCAAATTAGCCCCTGGTAGATCCCCGATAATGAAGTTGTTGGAATTTCGGGATTGCTCAATCAAAATAAATGAGGAAATGAGACATACCCAAAAACATTGTAAAGAATTGCCGGCAAGAAATGAAATATATACTAAATTAGGATTAAACTGGTTCCAGAAATCACAAATGGAAATATGGCATAAGAAAATAAGGGAAATAAGAGTTGCAGATAGACCATTGACTACAGCAGAAAACCTGATATATAAGCTGAGAAGGGGTACCATCACTGCTAAAAGGCTAGTAGGTAAACTATATCAGATGTGGAACAACAATGAAGAGCCTTTGAAGATATTAAAAGAAACGTGGGGAAAAGATTTTGGCATAAATATCAATGTGAATGAATGGAGAAGGAAATTGAAGCAGAGGTCTATGAACCTATTATCCATAAAGGAAAAGGAACATAATTATAAATTTATATGGAAGTGGTATTTAACTCCACTAAGATTAGCTCAAATGAATAAAGATAAATCTAGAATGTCTGGAGATGTGAGAAAGAAATAGGCACCTACCTGCATATGTGGTGGGGCTGTGATTATGTGTATAAATTTTGGAGAACGATAGAAAAGAATTTGGAAATTTTTTTAGGGATCCCAATAAAGTTAAGCCCCAAAATGGTACTGTTGGGAAAATTGGATGGAGTCAATATTGTTAGTGTTAAGAAAGAACTGGTAAGAATGCTACTGTCGGTAGCAAGACAGCTGATCGCCCTAGAATGTAAAAATAAGATATTAATAAGTAGAGAAAGATGGTATAGGAAAATTTGGTGGCTAGCATTAAATGATAAATTGATGACTAAAATAAGGTTAAGGAAAGGTATTATTGCTAGGAATATATTTTGGGATATTTGGGAGCCTTTTATAAACTTTTGTTTGATGGATAAAGACAGAATAAAACCAAGTCAGGGGATGTACAAATTCTGGGAAAACAGCCCAGCTCAATAATTCTCACTTGGTACAGTACCTGGTTTGTTCAACGGTGGGAGTTAATGGAAGGTGCATCAAGTGTCCTTGAGGGTGGTGGGAGGTGAGTGGGTGGGTGATGATGTGGGGGAGAGGGGTGGGTAATCACAGTTTATATGTCTTATATGTTAATTTCTTGTGTATGATTTATAATAAAATCTTCAATTAAAAAAAAGCAAACAAAGCCCATGTTTACCTTCTGAAAACTAGCCCCAAGATAAAGCAAACTAATGGTCAAACTGTTTAACCTAAGAAAAGTTTAGGATTACAGGTCCAAAAAATCTCTATCCAGTGTGATCAGTGACCATGGTGACAGGAGGTTTCTGAGATTTTTTTCCCCAAGCTCGGCAACTGTCATATTAAAAATAACATTCAACACATGCAGGCTTCTAGTATGGAATATTTGGTGCACATTGTCCTGCCCTTCATAATTACAAGAACGCCTCTGATTAAAACAACAAACAGAAACATAAATACAGTACAATGTTCTACATACCACATTCAATTTTAGTCCAGTTTTTTTTAAAAAATGTTCCCTAACATATATGTTGTCAGTTCTGCCTAAAGTTATAAGGCATAACTTAAATAATAAAGAAAATAATAACAACAACATGTTTCACCTCTACACTCAATAACTATTCAGCATCAACCCCTCCGGAATGCATTAAGGCTCCCCAAAGTAAATGGAAAAATCTCAGACTCATGCACAGCATGCCCACCTGAGATTTCAACACATCCAGACATTTGGAGATTGCCTGTATTGATTACAGATACACAAGGAGCATTTCCAGGGGTAACATACATTATTCATTATTTTTAAAATATTAGAAAACGGGAAGATACATCCGCCTCACCTTGTTAACAAACAGCAAGCTTTTGCTACTTTAATAAAGGGAGAAACTGGATATAAACTGCAGTATCATGGCAAGTTTAATGAACGTTATACTCCACTAGACAATCAGTTACATCAAGAAACCAAAACGTCTTTGCATTATATTTATATTTGTTAGAAATATAGAAAGGTATTGTGCTTAAGTGAATTTTGCATTATTCACCAGACTCTTATTTTTAGGCAAGCCTAGGAATTCCATTATCAATCCACTGCCATCCAAACCATATGGCTGTCAGTTAGTAATTAAAATTTTGGAAATTTCTTTTCAAGATGGCCTTGTTCAAAGCTTTAGGAGATTTTACAATAAAATTAATACCTGTATAGGAAATAGAATACATTTTCAGAACATGTTTTTTCAATGTTAGTTTAAATAGAATTTACCAATGTTTTGTGAGGGAAAATTTGGAATGAAATACTAACAATAATATATATTTAGAAATGTGAGATTAAAAAAACGCATTTGCAGATTGACATGGAAACGGAATACAGTAAAACCTCACAAAAGAGTGCCTCACTTAAAGACTAACTCGCTTAAAGAGCAGAATTTTCTCCAAATGGTCACCTCGTAGAACAACTAAAACTTGCTTAACAACCAAACAGGGGTTTGCAATCCCCCCCCCTCAAGAAGTCACAATTGGTCACTTACCATGGTGGCGGCAGTGCTTTTCCAAGTGTTTCGCTTAAAGAGCAATCCCATAGAATGCATTATGCTCTTTAAACAAGGTACCACTGTATAAAGGAACTCTAGACAAAACACGCTTAAATGTCATAAATTAGTAATGGATAAATGAATCTATCCCTCCTATGTGTGGCTTTAATTTCAGACACTGAACAACTATTAGATGTTTATTGATTGTGAAAGAGTATACAGTAATACCTTGGATAACGTTTGCATCGGATAATGCTAAAACCGCATAACGCTAACCAATTGGGGGGGTTGCATCGCATAATGTTAAAATCCTATGGGATGCATCAGATAATGTTCACTAAAGCCTGTGCCAGTTACAATGTATCTCTATGGAGTTTTAACGTTATGGGATTCATCCCATAGGATTTTAATGTTATCCAATGCATGCTTTGGATAACGTTAAAAATCAGATAACGCTAAGACTTGTGGAACCAAGTTTTAGTGTTATCCGAGGTATTACTGTATATAATCTAGCCACACTGTACAAGAAGATATTTTATCTACCTGTACTGCAGGCTGGTAACTTCATTACACCTAATGTGAACACAGATGGCACGGAAGCTAAGATCAAAAGATCAAAAGTTTAATTAATGCCATTAGTAACTGATGTGACTTCATATCTGTTCAGCCTGCAGCTCCTAACTAGCAACAGTTGAGAGACTGCATGCCAGAGGCAAGGTAGAGGTGGTCCTTTAGAGCCTCTCTCATTTCATGTGGCACCACACCAGGAAGTGCCATGTGGTGAAAGAAGGGCAAAATGGCCGCCTGGCCCCCAAAGCTGTCTGAGGGAGCATGACCCAGACCCTGGCTTTAAAAGGTTGAGACCTCCTGCTTTAGAGCCATTCCTTAACATAAATATACAAAAATAACTATGTAGACACTATTAGCAAACCTTATGCACAGGACAAATGATAGACTATATGTTGCTTGGGAGTCTGTGGATCTTTAAGATTAAGGATGTTAATTTTCCTCACATACTGATCAATCCACAAAGTTTATCAGGTTCACATTAGGTAAGTATATGCATAAGAGATTAACTAGTTGGGCTGATCTATGGTTTAAAAAACATGCCACCCTCCCAAAAAAACTTAGCATCAGTGGTTCCCTGAATAATTGAAGCCTTACTTTTAAAGACTTCTTTTTAGAACTGGAACATATGACTTCTTTACACAACACAAGAAAGGAAAGTATATTTCTGATATATTCAGAGTTTGAGAGTTTCGCACTGTAAATTTCACTGAAAGCTAACTCGATCCTTAGCGAGCAGAAGAAAGTCCCAGAGGATGACTGTCCTACCTCTAAAATACTTAATATAGTGACTTGCAAACTTCCAGCTCAATTTCCTAGAAAATAACTGTATAAGGTTGGTGGTAAAATTCCAGTTTCCTGATCCTTAATAATTACATTAGCAGGATCCATTGAAAACATTATGTGGCGGCAAAACCATAATATACTTTCCATATGGAGCTTTACCTATGTGTTGGCTACTAGGCATGTTTCACATGTTCCCAGATATGTATGTGCCATGTTCACCTATCTACACTGAAATCTTTTGCCTATTTCTCACTAATAGCGTAATAAATAATGAGTTGGCTACAAAAACTGTAAGTTACATACTGCTCGATTAGGCTAGTTTTCTCTTTGGCATGCTAGGTTTCTATGTGCAGAGAAATTCTGCACAGGTTGAAAAAGCAAAACTGGAGGGGGGGGGGCTTTTCTATCTCATCTACCACCTATGAGGGCATGATCTCAAATCTGTGTGGTGCAGTCTTGAGTTTAAGTACAATGTCAAAACCTTATCAGTGTAAACTCTCTTATCTGATACAGTACTCTAACAGCCTCTACAAAACATAGCAGGGTTAAACAAATTGGTTGGAAAAAATAGGTGGCTATTTTGGATGCAAGTGTGCAATTATTGAATGCAGCATTGGTTTTTGCTTTCCTATTTACAAAATAGTGTGAAAAATAGTGTATCTGTTTTATTAGAGATGGAAGGGAAATAAACATTGATTTTCTCTATACACTGCAGTGTTTTTTTCTTTCCATATTTAGATTAACATCTTTTATCCCATTAGCAACATTTACCACGTATCATCCTGTTTCAACTGCTAGTGTTAATATAGTTGCAAGCTAAAAGAAGATTTGTTTCTTATGCCTTACCAACTCTTTTCACCAGTATTTCAAGGGCATAACACGGGGTGGCCAAACTACAGCTCGCTACCGGAAGTAGAGTAAACCACGCCCATGCATGGGAAAATGCTACCGGAAGTGGAAGTAAAATGCACATGTGCACACTCATGCACAAATGCTGCCATAAATGCACCGGCGGCAGTCGTAAACGCATTTACAACAGCCGCGAACACATTTTATGGTAGGACCATGTAACCAGCCCACGGCACAAAAAGTTTGGGAACCTCTGGCATAACACCTTGAAATGTCCCTAGGGTTTCCCTTTATAGAAAGCTTGCCCAGGAGAAACGTTGTGATGGGAAGAGAAAAATACCCCTGAAAAATATTAATATATAGTACAAGACTATACTGAGTTTAAAGGAGGTCAGGCAGCGATGGAAAAAGCAAGTGGCCTGCAATAACTGAACACTTTGGTGATTTATTCATTTATTTATTGCAGGGGTTTACAATCTACGGCCCATGGGCCAGATCTGGCCCATAGAACAAAACCTCGCTCCAGTCACCCCTCCCCCCACTGCCAGAATAAGCCGCAGACTCATTTATGGCAGTCGTAAACGTAAATGAGTCCACGGCCATCGTGTTTACAACAGCCGCAGACATGGCAGTGTTTATGGCAGGGAGAACCACCAGTCCAGCCCACTCAGCTGTCTGAAGGGGCGTAGTCCAGCCCAAAGCTGAAAAACTTTGAGAACCCCTGATTTATTGTATGGCTTTATAAATACATAGTAAATAACACTATAAACACTCCTGGACCGGGACTCCCTGCTCATGGTCACACATGCTCTGGCCACCTCCAGGCTAGATTATTGCAATGCGCTCTACATGGGGCTGCCCTTGTCAACCATTCGGAGGCTGCAGTTGGTCCAGAATGCGGCAGCCCGGGTGGTGATGGGGCACAGGCGTTATGCTCGTGCCTCACCATTACTTCGGGAGCTGCACTGGCTACCAGTTTGCCTCCAGGTGCAGTTCAAGGTGCTGGTTTTGACCTTTAAAGCCCTTCATGGTAGTGGGCCAGGATACCTTAGAGACCGCATCGTCCCAAGAGTGTCCGCCCGTCCAACCAGAGCGGATCGGAGGGGCTCCCTGATTTTTCCATCTGCCAGAGGGGCTCGTCTCTCTGGCACACAAAGGAGGGCCTTTTCCGTGTCCGCACCGGCCTTGTGGAACCTCCTGCCAGTAGAGTTGTGGGAGCAGATGGAGCTGCTACCTTTCAGAAAAGACCTAAAAACCTGGTTGGCAGGGCAGGTGTGGGGCCCAGATGGAAGAGTGGCCCCTGCCTGTTGGCTTATAAATTAAGCCCTCATTTCTTTTAATTGTCTTTTTTAATGTGGGTTTATGTGGGTTTTAAGAGGAATGGGGTAAGTGGGTGGGTATGTTGGGTTTTAATTGGTTTTAATTGGTTGTACTGTTTTATGTGTGTTTTAACTTGTTGTGAGCCGCCCAGAGTCGGGTTTACCTGATTGGGCGGCATATAAATTTGAATATAAATAAAATAAAAATAAATAAATTTGGTCATAGCAACTGTCCACAGTATCTCCCAACACTAGTAGTTCAATTAAAAACACAGATCCCACTGATTTCTAGATGATTTTCAAGGTGTTTGAGACTGCATTTCTTCTCTTCCATTTTAAAAAAAAATTGTTTATGCTTCCTATTGCAACTTGGACCATTTCTACAACTGCTTGTTCACTTGCTTGTTACATTTGTCTCTCCTTTTTCTCCAATTAGGCAAAAGTATTTTAGCCTCTCCTCCTCTCAATGTAAGTTCATTTCTAGGAAGTCCCCTAGAGATATTTGGAGGACAAATCATTCTCACTATGGATTGTAACATCAAACCCACAGCCAATGAGTATTTACATTATTATTTTTTGACAATCAAAAGTCAAGTGGAATGGAAGAGAAAATCTTAACACACCACCCCACTCAACTTTACATTTATACCAGTCAATAAACAAGTCTTTGTGGCATTTTTGTTCTTATGTTTGCTCACTGCTGCAAATCCCACCTCATGCCTCAACATGGTGCAGCGGTAACCCTGGCCGCTTGACAGCTATGGTGTCATAGATATTTCATACGTTTTCCATTTGAATTAATAGGGAATTCTACAAACTTCAAACAAGAGAGAAACAAAGAACTCTATATGATGCATAGTTAACCAATGGTCTGCAACAGGAGTGCCCAAACTATGGCCCGGGGGCCAGATGTGGCCCCCAATGCCAATTCATCCGGCCTGCGAAGCCCTCGTAGCTCCTGGAAGAGGAAGTAAAACACACCCATATGTTTTACTTCCTCTTCCAGGAACGACAAGACCACAAACCACAAGGCCCCTCATCAGCTAGTTTTCTACTATGAAGCTGTAGAGGATGGAAATGGATCACAGGTGAAGAATGAGCCTGTATTATTATTATTATTATTATTATTATTATTATTATTATTATTATTATTATTATTATTATTATTATTATTATTATTATTATTATTATTATTATTATTATTATTATTATTATTATCTGCACCCCAAGTGTGGGGTGCAAGTGGAAGGGTGACCTCCATTGGGTGGATGATATAGAAGAGAAGAAGAAGAAGACAATTCCTTCTCCATGGTTCCTTCGGTCCCTGCACCCTTTTTTAGGGGGTGGGTAGTTTTAAATAATTTTAACCTGTTTTTATCTGGGATTGTCAACCGCCCTCGGCCGAGTGGGCAGTATATAAATTTAAGAATAAATAAATAAGATTATTGTGACATTATTTGTGGGGGAGGATAGGCAAACCACATAAGAAATCTCAGGTTACTTGTGTGTGGGAGAGAGGAAAAGTATGTAAACAGGAGAGATTATAAGTGTGTGTGAGAGAGAAAGGTTTATTCATTTCCATCATATGTATCACAAGCCTTGCCAATTCTTGAAGCTCCCCCAAAGTTATGGCATGAACAATTCAACTCCTAAACCTGAAAAGCCCACCATGTTTACGTATTAGTTTCTAAATTCTGGAAGCTCCCACCTGCCTTCATGCAAACTAGGGTAAACTCTGGAGGCTAAGAGCATAGATGTCTCTTTGTTATGTCTGACAATGTATCAGCAATAATTTAATACTTTATAACGATGCATTATTAATATTGCGAATCCTGTTTGGGTAGAAAAGCACACATTAAATCAGATATAGATAATATTAGAACAAGCAGAAAAGAGAAGGCAAAAGAACATTTTTAAACGGTCCTAAAATAAATTCTGTGGCCAAGCTATAATCTGGCCTCTATCCCTCACACCACAGTGGCACTCTCAGACCTTTATTAGGATCAACCAAATCCACACAAAATTGGTGTGCTGTGACCGATATTCTCCATAAGAGCTTTACCCCCACAATTGTTCAGATAAGCAATATATCAACAATTTGTTCTTATCAAAAAGATAAGTTCAGTGTTTATATCAGATATAAAGGTCCACCTTCCAAGTAATAAGAGGGAAAAGAGCCTTTCCAAAAGAGGACACTCAATAAATCAAAAGGTAACTGACAAAATTACAACAAATGAGACTGTATTTCTAGTATTCCCCTGAAGTATCTGACCCAAGTTAAAGATTAATCAGATAAACTTCCAATGTAATTGCATAACATGAAACAGTGACTGTTCTGGAGAAACTGTGATGGGACTTTAAAAAACTCCTGACATATTTACCTCTGGCGTGTGAGTCATCGAGTGTGACTTGAACAGTCAAGGATATCTAAAAGACTGCGTCTCCCCAAGAACATCTGTCCATCCAACCAGAGTAGACCGGAGGGGCTCTCTAATTGTACCATCGGCCAGAGGGGCTCATCTCTCTAGCACAAGAAGGAGGGCCTTCTCTGTGTCCGCACTGGCCCTATGGAACCTCCTGCCAATAGAGTTACGGCTGCAGACGGAACTGCTGCCCTTTAGGAAAGAACTTAAAACCTGGCTGGCAGGGCAGGAGTGGGGCACTGATGGAGGAGTGACCCCTGCCTGCTGGCTTGTATAAATAAATAATCTAGATCTCCCCTCTTTTTTATGGATGGGGTGGTTGATTTTTTAATGGGGATGGTTTTAAAAGGTTTTATTGTGATATTCTTTGTATCTGTTTTTTATGATTTTTATCTGTCAGCCGCCTGGAGTCGCCTCAGTGAGGGGGTGGCAATACAAATGTAAACAATATTAGTAATAATAATCTTGACTATGCCCACAGCACTCACAATTTGCACAAGAAATGTCCATTCACTTCAGAGGAGATTTTTTCCGGGGTTTTCCCTGACATGAGCCATGTGTATCAGAGCCTCGTGTGCTATCACAATCATTAATTTACTATCCTTCCCCTAAATATACTATAAAGTGACAAGATGACTCTAGGAATACAGTGTCTACTTGCACTGCCACTTTTAAGGGAGTAGCAAGATAGGGACTGCGGTGGCTCAAGTGGTTAAGACCCTGAACTCGCTGGAGTTCGATTCCCAGGTACTGCATAATGGAGTGAGCTCCCATCTCTGTCGCAGCTCCTGGCAACCTAGCAGTTCAAAAGCAAGAAATTGCAAGTAGATAAATAGGGACCACTTCAGTGGGAAAGTAAACAGTGTTCTGTGCACTCCGGTGTTGAGGCATGCCTGTCACATGTCCATGGAAACGTCTGCAGATGCAGGTAGCACTGCCTCTTTGGCTATAAACAGAGATGATCACTGAACCCTAGAGTCAGATACAACTGGCTTTCGAGCAAGAGTGACCTTTACTGAGAAAGGCAATCCTAGATAGGTCATTTTCCTTCAGATACCTTATGGACAAAGAACAAGACAATCCATGAACTCCCAAGACAGCACTACTTAGGCAACAAAAGATAAAGCAGGAAAGAAGAGGACACAGCAATTCCGTCTGCCTTAGGCAGTGGACTGCCTTGCATTAATCCTGATTTTTATTCCTATGGAAATTGCAGATGGGATGGGGTATACTAGATTATAGTTTATAGTGGGGAAAGGAAATGAAAGCGCGGCGCCAAAATGGCCGCTGCGCTCTTTGCGGGGGCCCCCACCCGGACTCAGACATCCGGGTGAGTTAGGGGGCGTGGCCACCCCTCTATAAAAGGGGTGGCCACGAGGCAGCCGAGCTGCCATTTTGGAAAAGCGACGGAGAGGAGAAGTTTTCTCCGTCACTCTTCGTTTCTTTAGAGCCGCAGTTGGCTGTAGAGCCTTGCGGGTATTCAGGGGCTTAAGGCGCTGAACTTGACGACTAGAAGGTCGGCAGGTCAGCTGTTGGATTCGCAATCTTCGGCTTTTCAGCCATCTGGCGCTTGCGATCCCCGGAACGGGATCGTTTCTTCATTATGCCTCCCAAGAAGAAGGCTACGGCGACTCAGGCGCGCCCAAAAGGGAGGACCTTGCTGGGCGGACGGCAGTCGGGTCAGAGGACCGCGACTGCGCCCCCGCAACAGGACCCCTTATCGCTTTCACCCACCGGGACCGGTGGGATGGGGCAGCTTAGGCCATGGCCCGTGGCTCTCCAGCCTCAGACTGGCCCTACAGGGGTTTCAGCCCCCAGCCCGCAATTGCCGGCCATGGGCCTTGATCACGGGGAGGGCCTGGTGCACAGCAGGGCTTACCTCCGGCCCCTCATGGGGCGGAGTTTTGGGCATGGCCCTATTCAGGACCTGGCTCTCAAGTCGGGGTACCTGGACCATTACCCAGCGGGCCGTCCGGCCCATCTGGCCCCCTTTATGCTGGGTGATCTGTGACAGTGGATGCATTACTGGCACGCGTAGTCGCGCTAGAGGCATCCCTAGGGATCACCAATAACCCCATGGGGTGGGCTTCACTGCCATCTGGGGCCCCCTTTTGCCGGCCTGCTACCACGACAGCTGCCACTCTGCAGCAGGCGGCCAGTCGGGTTCAGTTGCTCGAGGCGAGCAGGCCTGTGCCTGCCGCGGTCTCGCAGCTCCCCGTACATCCTGAATTGCAGACAGGTAGTGGTCGGATGTGTCCTCAGAGCTTGATTGCGGTCGCGAGCTCCGATGCCCGCCGTGGGCCGGAACCCCCAGTGGGGGCGGCTCACGGGGGTGCACCCAGTGAGTATCAGGTTCAAGCTAATGTCCTCAATCTGAAGGTTTCCCCTTTAGGGTTGGTTCCCAAAAAGACCCCTGGGGAATTTCGTTTAATTCACCATCTGTCATACCCGGCGGGCCATTCGGTCAATGATGCCATTCCGGATGACCTTTGTTCTGTCAGGTATACGTCATTTGACCAGGCCCTGCGCATGGTGCGCTCTTGTGGCCCGGGTGCACTTCTGGCCAAATGTGACATTAAGTCGGCATTCCGGTTGTTGCCGGTGCACCCGGGTGACTTTGAGTTATTGGGTTTTAAATTCCAAGGGAAATTTTATGTTGATAAAGCCATGCCTTTTGGCTGCTCGATTTCCTGTTCAGCATTTGAACGTTTTAGCACTTTCCTTCAGTGGGCCTTTGTTCGCAGGTCTGGGTCCTGGTCTGTAGCCCATTACCTCGATGATTTTTTGTTCGGGGGTGAACGGGGCTGGGACACGTGCACGCGTCTCCTCAATACATTTCAGACGCTAATGCAGGAACTTGGTGTCCCTTTAGTGCCCGAAAAGACCGAGGGCCCATCAACTAAGCTCACATTTCTGGGTATTGAAATTGACACGGTCTCGCAGGCATCCAGGTTACCCATGGATAAGGTTACCCGGATCACTGCGTTGATTTTGGCCTTACTGGAAAAACGCAAGGTGTCACTTCGTGAACTCCAGGTTCTCCATGGTCACCTTAACTTCGCCTGCAGAGTGGTCACGCCTGGCAGAGTTTTTGCTCGACGCTTATGCGATGCCATGACTGGGCTATCCAGGCGCTATCACAGGGTCCGACTGAACAAGGGCATGAGGGCTGACATGTTGGTTTGGCTTAAGTTCCTGAGGGAGTTCAACGGGGTGTCATTTTGGAGATCTGACCTGTTAGTTTCCCCTAGGTTCCAGGTTCAGTCGGATGCCTCGGGGTCCCTGGGATATGGGATTTACTTTGAGGGGAGGTGGGCCTACGGCCGATGGCCTCCAGCATGGTGGGGCACGGATCGTCTACGCGATCTTACATTCCTTGAGTTCTTCCCGATACTGGGAGCTTTGATGCTATGGGGTGAGGAGTGGGCCAATTCAGTGGTTCATTTCTGGTGTGACAATGCCGCAGTAGTGCACATCGTCAATTCCCAGACATCTAAATCACCCAGGGTCATGGAGTTAGTTCGCCAGTTCGTGTTGCGCAGCCTACGCCTCAATGTGCTTTTCAGGGCCAGACATGTACCAGGTATTAATAACGATATTGCTGATGCTTTATCCCGCCTGCAGATCCCCCGGTTCCGCGCCTTGGCTCCGGACGCAGAGGAATTCCCCTCGCCACTCCCGGATGAGATTTGGACGTTTGGCAAGGAGAGGTGAACCGGGCGATCGGCATGTCACTGGCGCCCCGCACGCGTAAGGCGTATCACCATGCATTCAGTCAATTTAAAAAAAATTGTGCGCAACTCCGGTTGCCCGAGGTGTGGCCCATTCCAGTCGACCACGTTCTCCAATTTATGGTCTACCTACACAGTCAGGGCCTAGCTCCCTGCACCATAGCATCCAGGCTGTCAGCACTGGCATTCATGGCCAAAGTGAGGGGTTCTGCTGACAACACAAATGATTTCCGTATACGACATGTTTTGGAGTGGTGGACACGGGAACGTGGACGCTGCCCGGACAATCGCCACCCAATTTCTCCAGGGGTTCTTACCCACCTTGCACGAGGCTGGCATGACCTGTGTTTCGACAGGTATGAGGCAGCTCTGTTTCATGCGGCTACCATGGTGGCCTTTTTTGGAGCGCTCCGCATCAGTGAGTTGGTGCTACTGTCTAAGGCGGATGCGGCTCGTAGGGCACTGGAACTCGAAGATGTCTATGTCTCCAATGAGTGGGCTCAGTTGAGGATACGGTCCTCAAAGGTGGATCAGCACGTTGTAGGCAGTGGTGTTAGACTGCTATGATGTTCCATTGCAGACATCTGTCCGGTTGGTGCCCTACAAGAGTTCATTGCAGAGCGTGGTACGCACCCTGGCCCGTTTTTCTGCCACCAAGATGGGTCTCCCCTTACTAAATTTCAATTTTGGAAGGTGACCAGTAAGGCACTGTCCAGTCTTGGCCTCCCCGGAGTTCGTTACGGCACCCATTCTTTTAGAATAGGAGCTGCTTCTACTGCGGCTGCATTTAGGTACTCTGAGGCTGATATACGCCGTATGGGGAGGTGGGGATCGAAGTGTTTTGAATTATATGTTCGCCCTCTTCAAGTATGAGTACCAGATTAAGTCACTGTTCTATCTTTTTATCTTACAGACCCTGTGTGTCCCCGCACACCAGTGGCAGTAGGGCTGCTGGGCCACAGCTATGTGCACTGGGCAGCGCAGTACGCTGCGGTGACAGAGTGGGGACCCCAGCTTGGACTACGTGCCTCCGCATGTATCAGGTGGTATGGTAAGCGCGGAATGTTATGGCGGGAACTGTTGCCATTCCTTTTCTCAATCAGGGATGCTGAACCGCCTGATGTCTTGGTGCTGCACCTCGGGGGCAATGACCTGGGCCAGGTCACTGGCCTTTCCTTAAAACATACGATCTGCAGCGACCTAGCTTATTTGCATTATGTGTGGCCTGCCACAACGCTGCTATGGTCGGACATCATACCGCGTCACGCTTACAGGGGGGGTATCAACCTCCAGGCCCTTGACCGCGCTCGTCGCTCGGTGAACAGGGCGGTTGCCCGGTTCTTTGCTGACAAGGGTTTGGGGCGGGTCATCTGACACCCCAACATTAGTCTCCAAAATTACGATCTTTACACAGGGGATGGGGTCCATCTGTCGCCCAGAGGCATGAACCTCTTTTTGGAAGATTTGCAAGCAGGCCTCTTGACCGAGCTGACGGTCTGGGGGGGGGCGGTGAGTCTTTATTAAGCCTCCCTGTGTGGCGGGTAGCACTGGTAAGGTAAATATTTATGACCCACAGGTATCCGGCAGGTTCGCAATTGACTGGCCAACACTAGATAGGTACAAGTTCGTTAACGTTGACCGGTCAACGATGAACCAGGCAATGGGGTGATGGCAGGAGCTCTTCAGCATGCATCACCCCGTGATTTGACGGATACACATCAGAGGGTGGGGTCAGTAGATAGTTTATTGACTACGGTCAACAATTTGTTTGTTGTAAGCAAACACATTGATACAAATGGATACATTGTAGCCAATTGCCATTGGCAATTTTGGGAGGAACCTTACCAGTGTTACTGCGGCCTGCTTGCCTTAAGAATTATAATTGGCTGAGTACCAATTGAAATTTATAATTCGGACTAGGGCATGAATCAATAAATGTGGCCCAATGCCGTTATCCATATACCGGCGTCTGAGTCTTTTTTGGGGTGTGCGCCTGCAAAGACTTACAGTCTCCCTCCGAATCCATGCTGGGGTCACAATCAAATCTTCCTTGCTTACTTTTGCATAGAATAAAGGGAAAGATGAAACTGTAAACAAAGGTATCGTGAGGTTTGGTCCCTGCCATCCAGGACAAATCGTTGACATAACTCCACAAGGTTGTTTCTAAAAGCAAGTTAACTATGCTGTATATTTTACACATTTCCCCTCAGTTACAAATATCATCATTCAAACTTTGGTAGTTTTAATAAGGCTTCCTAAGTCTTTCTGGGAGCAGAACTTAGGTCATCCTTGAAAGTTTGGCACCAGATCTTCTTTGGTCTTCCTTTGTTCCTCTGTCCACCTGATTCTATCCAGTTAATTGCAATCTTGGCAAGGTGTTGTTTACCCATGCACGTACCCACCAAGGTGCATTCTTTGTTATGTTATCGACTCAGAAAGCCTTTGGAAACCACATCTTTCTAATACTTCCTCGTTTGTAATATGATCATTATGTAATACAGAGAATCTTTCTAAGGCAATGTTGCTGAAAAACATCAATCTTTTGAGTGATTTTTGTTGTAGAGTCCAGGTCTGACTGGCATAGATGGCAATCAGTACAGTAAAACCCCAGGTTACGGTGGAGGTTCCAACTGCCTCCGTCGTAACCTGGAATGGTCGTAAACCGGAACACAATTTCCCATAGGGATCCATGGGGGGGGGGGGGAATGATCCTACTGGACCAAAAATAATCACAAAAAACTCTGAAAAGTGGGGGGGGGGTTTCAGTTGTAGCAGAGCCTCGGTGCTTTGGAGGCCAATGGCTACTAAGGAGATCTCTTTCCCCAAGCCTTCCATAGGTGACTGCAATGGTGGACAGGCCAGGAATAGCAGCAGAAATGGCCACGAGGACTTTTTTATGACATCCTTGTGGCCATTTCTGCTGCTATGCCTGGCCTGTCTGCCACTGCAGCCACCTCCGGAAGGCTTGGGGAAAGAGATCCCCTTGGTAGCTGCCGGTCTCCGAAGCCCCAAGGCTTCGCTGCAACTGAAAAAGTGGGTGGGGGACATTAAATAAACATTTAATACTGTGTAATAAACATTAAACTGTAAATAAAAAAACACCCCTACCTTTTGTAGTCTTCAGGAAATTGCCTGAAAAGTCGAAGAAAATCGAAAAACCAAAGGGGGGAAATGGGTGCAATTCAAATTTGGCACCAAAAACTCCCCCACAAAAATGACACAAGCTCCTCTACAGACCACTAGGAAACACCCACAGGCTCCAAAATGCCTGTGGGTGTTCTTTTATACCCCTCAGATGCAAAGCACTTTAGGGATTATAGTCATCGTAACCTGAAACAAAATGTATTTTAAAAATCGTAACCCGGAACTTCATTTCTTCATAAATGACTGTTGTAACCCGCAGCAAACGTAACCTGGGTCAGTCGTAACCCAGGGTTTTACTGTACTACTATGGCATTAAATAATCTGCTCTTAAGTACAATACAGTAAAACCCCGTACAACGATTGCATTGCACAGCAACTAAATCATACAATGACTGCCTTTTGGGGGGAAATTTGCATATACAATGACTTTAGTTGTTGCACTATGCAATGCTTTTTAGCAGCCGGGTAGCTTTCAGGGCAGCATGGGGGAGACTTTCCCCCGACACCCCAAAGCCCCTTTGTCCACAAACAGGTGAGTGGACTAAACTGGACCACTGCTTCGACGCAGACAAACTACACAAAACACTGCTAGGATTACTTACTAGTTGTTAGGGGGGGTGTCAACTACAGGCATGAGGCATGCTGCTTCTTGTCCTACAACTCAGAGTTAAAGTGTTCCTTTGGGGAGAGGCACTGTAGTTGGCTTAAGTGCTCCAGTTGGAATTACACTTCCAAGCATTACACACACACAAAAATTGATGGTGGAGAAAAAAGCATATAGGATAGAAAATGCAAGCGCGGCGCCAAAATGGCCGCCGCGCCCTTTGCGGGCCCCCCCCCCACAGGACAGAGAATCCGGGTAGTTAGGGGCGTGGCCAGCTCCCTTATAAAAGGGGTGGCCACGAGGCAGCCGCGCTGCCATTTTGCCTCAGCGACGGAGCGGAGAAGTTTTTCCCCTGCGCCTCCGTCGCTCGTTGGTATTGCCGGGAAGCCTTTTGGGTCGATTTGGCTTAGCTAGCTTCCCTTTTTTCGCTCGAGATGCCTTCCAAAAAGAAGGCTGCTGCGAATTCAGCTCGGGCTGTTAGGAGGCGCAACCCAGGTCGGAGGACCGTGGTGCCGCCTCCTCAACAGCCACCTTTGCCATCCCCGGCCGGGGCTAGTGGCTTGGGGTCTATCGCACCTTGGCCCGTTCAGAGTGCGGGCGCGGAGGGCGCTCCGGCCCGCGGCCCGCGAGCGGTGGACACCGCTCCTCCTTCCGCCCAACCCGTTGGGCCGACCACTTCTGGGCCGCAGCCTCTCCCGGGGCCCTCTAGCCTTGGGGGGTGGCCCGGTGCCCCGCCTTGGCAGGTTTCCTCACCAGCCCTACCGGGCTTCGGCCCTGGCCAATGGCCATATCTGGGCCATGGGGTGCAGGGAACTGTCCCCATGCAAGGGTCAGGTGGGCCGGCCGGCTCTTTACCCATGGTTACTGTAGACACCTTACTGGCCCGTATTGCGGCCTTAGAGGAGTCTTTGGCCCAGGCCAGTCAGGCAGGTGCCCCTTTCGGGGTACCGTTGGAGGCGCTATCGGCAGCAGGACAACGGCCAGCGGGGAGGGTTGAGCTGCTGCGGGCGGGTGGCGCGGCTCCGGCCACTGCCTCGCAGCTCCCCAGCCAGCAACCTGGCGCGGGTCAAGTCCCGGTGATGAGCTCTACATCGGTCGTGAGCTCCGACGCCCCCAGTGGGCCGGAACCCCCGTTGGGGGCGGCCCGCGGGGGTGCAGCATGTGAGTATATGGTGCAAACGAGTACATCCACACACATTCCCAATATAGGGGGGACCTTTCAGTGGCCTTGGCCTCGCGCGGGTGGTGCAGGGGCTACGCCGCTGGCGACCCACCCGGCGACAACTACTGCCACCATGCCCGCTGGGGTGGGCATTGGTTCTTACACTGCTGGGAACGTACTTGGGGTGGCAGGGTTAACTCAGGCCCCTTTGGGTAGGCCAGCTATCCCCTTTTCGGCTTTGCCGACGGCAGGGTATTCCCTGCCATTGGGTGATCACTTGGCTCAGGCTACCAGAGAAAAGATATGGCGAGGGGAGTACGTGGATATCTTCTCACTCCTGAACAGAGAGCCCACTAAGGAAGAAAGGGAGGGTCAGGATGAGAAGGACAAGGAGCAGGCACGCCGCCGTAAGCCGCCGCGTACCTGGGCTAACTGGCTCCCCGCTTATTTGATATACATGGCGGTGTATTTGAGGGCGCGGCCGGATCTAGCTATTCCCATGGTCCAATATTTGGACAACATATACAGGGCGATGGTAGATTTCCCGGGCCCCTCATGGCTAGCATATGATGAGGAATTCCGTATGAGGATTCCCCTGCACCCCGAGATGAGATGGGATGAGCCGTGCCAGAGACTGTGGCTCTTGTATATGACACCCACACGTCCTGCCCCGGGGGATAGATACCATTGTGGACATGCGGTCCAGCGAGCAGCTCCAGCGCAGGTTACCCGCCATATGGCGGGGCAGGGGGTTCCAGCCCGCCTGCTGTGCTGGACTTTCTCGTCCAATGGTTCCTGCAGTCGGAAGAACTGCAGGTATAAGCACGAGTGTCCCACATGTTCTGGTCCCCATGCAGCCTCTGCTTGTCCCAAGCCTGGAGGGGTGCGAGGCAGAGGGAGGGGTGGACAGTGGGCTGGCAAGCCTGCCACGGATGGAGCTAGTTCTCCGAAAGGCTCCCTCCCCAATTAAGGTGGACATGCTGGAGCGCTGGCTCGCATCGTACCCAAGGGGAGAGGACAGGGAGTACCTCACCCAAGGTTTTAAGCAGGGATTTCGTATCCCTTTTATGGGTGATAGATCTCCTCAGGATGCTCCCAACCTTTTATCCCTCAGAGGAAGGGAGGAGGTAGCCGAGGCCAGCATTAAAAAGGAGTTAGACGCGGGCAGGGTCGCCGGACCTTTTCCCGCACCCCCTTTTCCCAACCTTAAGGTTTCACCATTGGGTTTGGTTCCTAAAAAGTCCCTAGGTGAGTTTCGCCTTATTCATCATTTGTCCTACCCAGCCGGCCGATCGGTCAACGATGCGATACCTGATGACCTTTGTTCGGTCAGGTATACATCGTTCGACCATGCGCTGCGCATGGTGCGCTCGTGTGGCCCGGGTGCCTTGCTGGCCAAGTGCGACATTAAGTCAGCTTTTCGCCTCTTGCCGGTGCACCCGGGCGACTTTGAATTGCTGGGTTTTAAGTTTAGAGGGGAGTATTATTTTGATAAGGCCATGCCTTTTGGCTGCTCCATATCATGCTCGGCTTTCGAGCGTTTTAGTACCTTCCTAGAGTGGGCTTTCGTCCGCAGGTCAGGGTCCCGGTCTGTAGCCCATTACCTGGATGACTTTTTATTCGGGGGTGAATGGGGCTGGGACACGTGTGCACGTCTCCTCAATACATTTCAGACGCTAATGCAGGAACTGGGTGTCCCTTTAGCGCCCGAAAAGACCGAGGGCCCGTCGACCAAACTAGTATTCCTGGGGGTTGAGATTGATACAGTAGTACAGGCTTCTAGGTTACCGGGTGATAAGGTGTCCAGGATAGTGACCCTTATCTCGGAATTGCTGGCTAAGCGTAAGGCATCCCTGAGGGAACTGCAGGTGCTACATGGGCACCTCAATTTTGCCTGCAGGGTGGTCGCACCGGGCAGGGCTTTCGCCCGGCGCTTATGCGACGCCATGGCAGGGTTATCCAGGCCCCACCACAGAGTCAGGCTTACCCGGGGTATCAGGGCAGACATGTTTGTCTGGTTGCAATTCCTGAGGGAGTTTAATGGGGTCTCATTTTGGAGGTCTGACCTCATGGCATCCCCCAATTTCCAGATCCAGTCTGATGCCTCAGGATCCCTGGGTTATGGGATGTACTTCAATGGGAAGTGGGCCTATGGTGGGTGGCCACCGGCATGGGCAGGCACAGGTCGCCTGCGGGATCTCACATACCTGGAATTTTTTCCCATTCTGGGGGCTTTGATGCTATGGGGCGAACAGTGGGCTAATTCGGTGGTGCATTTCTGGTGCGACAATGCTGCCGTGGTGCACATTGTCAATGCACAGACTTCTAAATCGCCCAGGGTCATGGATCTAGTGCGCCATTTTGTGCTGCGCTGCCTGCGCCTCAACGTCTTGTTCAGGGCCAGGCATGTCCCAGGGGTTAATAACGATATTGCTGACGCTTTGTCCCGCCTGCAGATCTCCCGGTTCCGCGCCTTGGCCCCGGATGCGGAGGAATTTCCCTCGCCACTCCCGGACGAGATGTGGACTATTGGCAAGGAGAGGTGAACCGGGCGATTGGCCTGTCACTAGCGCCACGCACGCGTAAGGCGTATCAACAAGCATTCAATTTGTATAGGGCTTTTGCTACTCGATTTCAATGGCCAGAGACCTGGCCCATCCCGGTGGACCATGTTCTGCGGTTCATGGTTCACCTGCATGCACAGGGCCTTGCACCTCGCACCATAGCATCCAAGCTCTAGGCGTTGGCTTTTATGGCCAAAGTAGGGGGTCATGTGGATACCACCTCTGACTTCCGTGTGAGACACGTTTTGGAGGGGTGGGTGCGCGAGCGCGGGCGTTGCCCGGACGACCGGCACCCTATTTCCCCAGGGGTTCTTACCCAGTTGGCCCGGGGCTGGCCAGGCCTCTGTTTTGATCATTATGAGGCAGCCCAATCGCATGCAGCCACAACGGTGGCATTTTTTGGAGCGCTCCGCATCAGCGAACTCGTGATGCTGTCTAAGGCGGATGCAAGTGGTAGGGCACTGGAACGCGGAGATGTATATGTTGCCAAAGACTGGGCCCAGTTGAGGATTCGCTCCTCTAAAACAGATCAGCATGGCGTAGGCAGTGGAGTAAGACTGCTACGGTGTTCTTTGGCAGACATCTGTCCGGTTGGTGCCCTACAGGAATACCTGGCACTGCGTGGCATGCACCACGGCCCGTTTTTCTGTCACCAAGATGGGTCTCCCCTTACTAAATTTCAGTTTTGGAAGGTGACTGCCAGAGCCCTCACCAGGGTGGGACTACCGGGTGCCCGTTCTGGCACGCATTCGTTCCGTATTGGCGCAGCCTCTACAGCGGCTGCTTTTGGGTACTCTGGGGCTGACATACGTAGCAGGGGGAGGTGGGGCTCACAATGTTTTCAGTTTTATGTGCGCCCACTCCCGCCATGAGTACCAATCCAGTCACCTTACCTTCCTTTTTCTCAATTTTCTTACAGACCCTGGGTGTCGTATTACACCGGTGACAGTATGGCTGGTGGGCCACAGCTATGTGCTCAGGGCAGCGCGTTACGCTGCGGCGACAGAGTGGGGACCCCGACTGGGACTGGGTGACCACGCCAGTCTCTCATGGCACGGTAAGCCTGGGATGTTATGGCGGGAGCTGCGGCCTTTCCTTTTTTCTGGCCTGGGGGCTGACCCGCCTGACATTCTAATCATCCACTTGGGGGGCAATGATTTGGGCCAGGTCACCGGCTTATCGCTCAAGCATGCGATTTGCGAGGACCTCGCCTACTTGCATTATGTCTGGCCTGCCACAGCCCTGGTTTGGTCGGACATTGTTCCGCGCCACTCTTACAGAGGGGGCGTTAACCTCCTGGCCCTTGACCGAGCTAGGCGCGCGGTCAATAAGGCAGTGGCGCGGTTTCTCACCACCAGGGCTTGGGGACGGGTTAGTCATCACCCCGATATTAGTCTACAAAATTGTGACTTGTATGCAGGGGATGGGGTCCATCTGTCGCGAGGAGGTATGGACCTCCTGTTGGGTGACTGGCGAGCAGGCCTGTTGACCGAGCTGACGGTCTGGGGGGGGCGTCAGGTCTTCTGTGAAGCCCCTCCGTGTGGCGGGTAGCACTGGTAAGGTAAACAGTATGACCCACAAGTATCCGGCAGGTTCGCAATTGACTGGACAACACTAGACAGGAATAAAGTAGTTAAACGTTGTCCGGTCAACGACGAATCAGGCGATGGGGTGATGATGATTGCTAACCAGCATGCATCACCCCTGTGATTTCACGGATACGCGTCAGAGGGTGGGGTCATGAGTTAGTTATTGACTACGGTCAACAATTTGTTTGTTGTTAACAAACAAATTGATACAATTTGATACATTGTAACCAATTGCCGTTGGCAATTTTGGGGTGGTACCTTACCAGTGTTACTTCGGCCTGCTTGCCTTAGGAATTATGATTGGTCGTTTTACCAATACAAATTTATAATTCGGACTAGGGCATTGAATCAATAAATGTGGCCCTTTGCTGTTATCCACTTTCAATGTTGTCTGTGTCCGTTATTGGGGGGGTGCGCCTGCAAACTACAGCGATGGTTAATTATCATTGAATGAACTAATGTGGTATCTAACTGCAATCACTGGACTAAAAAATGCTAACTTTTAACCTGTGAGCTCAACACCAATTAAGGGATGCTGTCTATCAGTCTAGTTCATTCTTCTGCAACACACATGAGACAACTGAGCAACAGCAACATTGAGAAACTTAAAAGTATACAAAGCAAAAGAATATGAGAGTTACAAAAATTAATTTTTGAACCAACATCAAGAGCAATAATTAGAATCCAGTCGTGCCCAGCAGTACACTCTTTCAGCAGTTGACAGCATTTATCTCTTGGTATTAGGCAATACAAGAAAAAAAGGCTGTGCAAGAACAAAAATTAAATTAGGTTCCCAAAAAGTGAAACAGATCTCAATTAGGAAGAGATATACATTTATTGAAGTACTTGGGCAGGTTGATTTCTGAAGTGGCAAGTTTGAGCTTGGTGTATATGACTTTAGGGAAACTGTGCAAGTAAACTGCGGCAGGAGTCCTAAGAGCTCAGAAGTGGAGGAAATCTTGGGTTTTTAAAGCAACTGATTAACTGACTGAAAGGAGCAGCTAAGCATTTTAGACATTTTCTTAATAGTGGGAAAAGCATCAACACAACTAAAACATGCTTTGATTTTGATTTCTACATTAAGCAGGGGGTTGAATTTGAATAAGATAGAGTACATTGAACAGGTTGAATATAACCATACCTCTACAACCAATTTTGCCATGTGAGGGGACCCCAGTACAAGAAACTGCCGAAAAACTATCCATCTATTTATTTGATGGCAGATGGACAGAGAGAGAGAAAATGAGAGAGACTCTGTATTTCAACAAAACTAGGACTCAGGACAGGTGGAAACAAGATTTTAAACTGATTCACACAAACACCTCTAATTAAAAATGTAAAAATACAACTGGAGGAGAAGTGATTGAAAGTACATCAGTAAAGTGGCATCCATTAAAAGTTCCTTGTTCAGAAACTTCCATCACATCATCCAGCCAGGATACTGTAAATCTGTGCCACATTGGCTCCTTCCACCAAGACCCAGCGACTGCTGGGTATGATTTTGTGTTTTATGTGACCTTCTTCATGTTCATCAGACATTCGTAGCACTTCATGGAGAGGGAGTGAGAACTGGAAGAAGAGATAGGCAGCCTTTTTGTATATGTGTGGAATTGCTTCCATTTTTATTTTTTTACTGGACTCCTTGCCTGCCCTAATGATATCCCACCTCTTCTCTCACATCAACACAAGTTATAGAAGTTTCAGCACCCAATCCCCATTCCCCAGCACTGCTAAACATTTGGTAGCAATACTTAAAGATCAAGTTCCCGGAGATACAGGCAATAAACCTACACCAGTGGCAACATCTAATGCCTCATTATGGGAGGACCTGACCATACCTCTCCACTTTCACAGGCTGAAAAACTCCTGTCAAGGACACAGCAACTGTAACCCTACAGTTGTACCTTTCAAACTCACTACCACCACCACTACCACCACATGCTAGATAAAGGACACTATGTCATGAATGTCAGAAAGAAGCTTATCAGAAGGTAGCGAGAACACAGAGGAACTGTAAGCTATAGACCTGCATGTTGCTTCATTCAGAATGAAAAAGTGTGCCAGAGGACAATGAGGCAATATGTGGCTAGAGGCACCAATTACATATCATCCAATATGTGCTGTCAGACTGACTGACTCACTGATTGTTTGACTGAATCACTGACCTAAGGAAGTAGCTAAGCATTTTTAGACATTTTCCTAATAGTGGGAACGGCATCAACACAACTAAAACATGCTTTGATTTGGATTCCTACATCGAGCAGGGGATTGAACTTGATGAACCTTTAGGCCCTATCCAACTGCATGATTCTATTTTTCTTTTTTTTAAAAAAAAAAACCTCTTCTTCCAGATATGAAAGTATTTCGATGTGCTTGATTTCTGGCTGTGACCCTGTTTTTGAATTAAATGCAAAACTGTTCTCAAGTTGCCTTCACAGCTCCTATATTTAGAAGCATTTAACAACTCATATCTTGTGTCTTCTAGCTGAATCCATTATAGTTAAACTGTAAGAACTTGTTTTAAAAAGGGACCGTAACTACAGAAAAGCAGAACAATGGGGGATCTTTGCTATTCTTAAGAGAAAGAATTCTCATGGTTTTATTCATTTAGACCAGAAATGAAAAGATACAGGACACCAAGATATTGTTGGACTGCCAAATCTCAAAAGCCATAGCCATCATAGCCAACGAGTGAAGGATCATGAAAGTTTTATTCCAACAATAATTACAGATCTAGTAGTTGCCCACTTTGACTGAGATAAAGGGCTGAAATAAGACATTACACAGTTATCATTTTCCATGCTCTGATATTGCTTCTTAGTCACAAAAGTGGAAGAGAGACATTGGGGCTGGGGGAGATGGAAAGAGTTAAAATCATACTACCATTATTTTCCAAACAGAAATAGGAACAATAGTCAAATACATGGATTGGCTGTTTGTTACTCAAACTAAATAAGTGTTTTTTCATAACAGATATGAATGCCTGCTGTGTGTCGAGACTGTATCCACCCACCCACCCCACCCAGATCCATAGATTTGGTTTCAGTTATCTGTGATTTACCATGGCTCAAAAATACAATGCAGAACTCCCATATCTGTGAATTTAGTATCCATGGGTTCAGTTATAAATGGTTTGCTATGGCCTGAAAATACAGATAGAGTACAGGTACCAGTATATAAGTTTTGCTACTATCTGCAGTTGCTGTCATCTGATGTAGACTGCTGAATGTTATCACCCACAGACATGTGGGGAAGGGGGAGAATACTTTATATGTTTCTAGTCACTGTAAATTCAAAGTAGAGCTCATTAGCATAATGAATGATTTAAAATTAAGACTATAGACCTAGATATGCTTTTGTTTGGGGACTTTTCACCTCAAGAGTTCTGGTATCTTTTAGCCTGGTATTGAAAGCAATCAATCAAACTTTATTATGACCCAAGACCAGCATAGTACAACAAAAAACAGAGGTTAGAATATATCAAGAGACAGAAGTTAAAATGAGGGTAAAAGGAGCATTTCTGCTCAGAGTTTAGGAGTAGCAAAATTGGTATTTAAGATTAATAGTGTTACAACTGTTACTACAGGTAAGCCTGTGATGTAGCAGTAGTGGTTTATTTAGCTGAAGGACCTGTCAGGATTGTTCTTCGATCTTACACGCTGGATGAAGCTGGGCCTTTCATCAGATAGCAGCCAGTGGGTGTATGTGCTGTTTGGCAGGCCAGGATACTTGCGGAGCAGCGGAGATATGAACTTGTTCCAGATGTCTCTATAAAAAGAGCAGCTGCAGAGAACATGTTCTGTGGTTTCAATTTCTCCTTCCCATGGCTTGGTGTCTCAAGTTGTAGTAGGTGTGGGGCCAGGGCAACAATGTGTCTCCAAGACTCTTTACATTAAAAGAACAACCTCTAGGAACATATGCTTTTTGCCTTGCAAGACTACAGACCAAGGTAAAAATTAGTCACTCTGTTTAAGCAGCAGAAAGTCAGGGAGGAGTTAATCTAAAACTCATAGATATGTAAACAAAATTTGAGAGTGTAAAAACAAAGCAACAGCACACACCAGGGTTTCATCATATGACTGTACCCATGAAAATATAGTTAGGGTAGCAATTAGCAGGTTGGCAGCTTTTTGGGACTTCAGCTATAGAAGTGAGCAAGACTTAAAAGGTCACAGTACATTGAGAAAACATCCTGTAACCGAAATGCCCAGACCTGAAAACAGGATTTCTACAGCTGCAGCTACAGTACAATGGGCAGACTATGCTAGCAGCCAAATCCAACACTTACCAGTGCCATGAATGCAACAGAGAAGAATACTTGATGCCAGCTTTAACAGAGGCAGGGCAAAAGCAGGCTGAAGTAAGGCCATTCTAAATTCAGCCTTCCCATCCAGCAACATGCTTCCACAACAGTATGAGCGAGCAAATTTCCACTATAGTTCTGGTTTAAAAAGTGGTTAAGATAGCCTATTTTATTAAGCCCATGACAACAAAACCAATATGTAAAATTACAGTGCATGTCAGCTTACATCTCAAGACCAATCATTCAGGTGACTGGCATGTTAGACCCTTGCATTGAAAGCACATAGATGCCCCAATCCTCAGAAGAAAAATGGTTTCAATCAATAATCTGAAAAGAGAATTCTAAATGTTCTCCAATAGCACCTCAAAATTTCTATTATAATAATAATTTTGTGTCAGAGATTACTCTGGGTTGAAAGGATTTTTAGGGGGTGCCCAAATGAGGCTCCTTTCATGTCCCCAAGTATAGTTCTCGGATATCGAAACTTGACCTTCCAATCTCCAGCTCACCACCTTAATCACTAAGCCACCAGAGGAGCTGCAAATTCTATTTAAAAACTGAAACCAACCTGAGTCCATGAGCCTGGAGCTCTTTCGAAGTCCATTTGGTCGTTTCTGTGTATTTGGGGGAAAAACACACACATTAGAGATTTGCTTTAAATGCAAGCCCTGCCCATTTTTGCCCATCTTCGAACATTATTCATACTTTTTGACAGTTTACTAAGGGAGCTGAGTGTCAGAAGTCACCCCTTTGATTTTCAAGCAATGCAATGACTCAAAATCTGAATGACTGCTGCCCCAACTAGGGTCCAAAGAATGTCCTTCCAGCATACTGTGGCTCATACTTTTGTTGTATAAGTCTCTGCATGGTGCAACTATTTTGCTAGCTACATGTCCAGGCCAGCCCTGCCTCATACGTGATGCAGACAATTTGCTCTGTTTGATGTGTATTTCTAAGGGAGGGTAAGCAATGGTTTGATATAAGTAAAAGTGTAGATCACCCAAGCTCACCACATGCCAAGCAATATGCTTTTCATATCACAGATGTCCTTCCTTGTGTATTTCAAGGCAATTGCAGAATTCACCTTGCTTGAGTAGCAAGGCAGTGGCTCGAGAGTTCGTATCAGAAATATTATATGAGAAAATTGTTTTACTTTGAAAGGGAGTCTCACATATTAATAAATTGGTGAGAATGTTAAAGAAAAGAGTAAAAACCATACAGCTGTTTGCTTGACAAGCCTTCTGCCCTCTTGAGGAAAGAAAATTGTGTATTTAAAAAGAGCTGCAGCAGCCACTCATTACCCCACAAAAAAGGTTACACTCTTGCTGGCTCAAATTACGATTCATTAAATATGTTTACAATTTTTGCAATGCCCATAGAAGTGAACTCTTTGTCCTCTTTAAAAGTAGAGCTTCAAAAGCTCTGGATTCATTTACAATTAACTACAGAAAAGTGAAAATGTGATTTTAATAAAATTTAATTCCTGTTTCACCTGCAATTTCCTTGCCAATGTGGCAGATATGAGTTCCAAAGGCAAGAAAGAATGGGGCCCTGGAATAATAAATGGGGAAAAAGTCTGTGGAAGCCAATATTAGTCTTTTGTTTTGTTTTTAAATTATACTAATATCTATAGCTTGTAGAAAGTGGGGAAAAAGGGTAGCTTATAAACAAGCAATATTATATCTTCCTTTCAATAATCTTAGTTTTCAAACTGATCTATGACTAGCTTGTCTGAAATTGAAATATGGCTTGTTTATATCTCAGGCAATACTACAGAATATGAGCAATGACTGCAAAGTATATTAAACCAAACAGGCCATAATCCCTGTATTTTAAGAACATTTTAGGGCCCCCAGTGTGTAAGAATGGCATTCTAAGCATTAAAGAAAAGTGTTACATAATAGAGTTAGAATATTTACTTGTCATTTTAAAGATGCTCAGAGATAACTTGGGACAATTTGGGGCTTGAGACGGATGCTTCAAATGGTGCCCCCATGACATGTTTAAAAATATAATCATTACCTCACCTCTACTTCTACTGCACATGTTCACATAACTTTAGTTCGAACTTTAGCCTGATAGTGACTGCTCCAAATCAAATGATTCAATCTTTTATGACTTAACACTTGGTTAATGATTAACAAACTGTTCAAACAAGAGTTTTCCAGAGCACAAGAACTCCTAGAAGGCCATCCTGAGTAGTCCAATGCAATAGAAATCTCCTTGTAATGCTCTATCTTCCTGAATTTCATGTTTTTTAATTATGTGTGTGGGGGGGGGGGAGGGGGATGGATGGACCTCTACATTTGTGGTGGTGCTTCATTGAAAACACATACACACACTTTAAAGGAATATGATTTTTATTTGAAGATTACTGTGTTTCGGAATTGATCATTGATTCTAAGTAAATTTCTTGTGTTCACCCTTCACTGGACAATATGCCATTAAATTCTGCAAAGGGCTAAACCTACCTTTTTAACCAAACTGTAAAACCACAGTTCACAAAAAAAACCTTCAATCCATGTGTATACTATACACTTCATAGTGTATACAAAACAGAGTCCAAATATTTTTGCTCTTAATCAGAGTAGGGTATGAACAATGAACAGTGGAGTAATGCACCATAAGTAACCTTTTGATTTAGCCTCTTTCATAGAAGAACAAGGGCATGCAAGAGATAGCAATTTAATGTCAAGAAAAGTAGACTTTCTATAAATGCATAAAAGATGATGAACAGAAATTTAACTCCCAGCCCACTAAATACAAGTCCATTTGCCATCACCATTCAGCCACATTGTTAAAAGATTTGTGAAATAATTCTGTGACAAGATTTTGACTTCGCAGGTTGAGTTACTACTTGCACAGTTGGCAGCAAAGAGACTGAAAAATGTTGCACTTGGTATTCATATGCTATCTTCTCCCACCCCTATGCTATGGAAATTTAGTCACTTGCAGTTCTTCTGCCCAAACCATATGACGACTCATAAACATAAACTAAAAGAAAACTGCTCTGCTTTTGTTTTCTGCTATGTGTTCTGCTCAAATCTCAAACCCAAAGGAAATCTGAATAAAACTATACAAATCCCTTGAACACATACTGCAAAATTGGGACATGACATAAGCCAGTTAAGCTTCAGCAAATTCAAGTCTCTCAGCTTCTACTTGATTAATGCTTTCCTTAAGTGAAATCTATAAGACTTGAAAACACTTAATCTTGAGCTGATTGTGCCCTCTGCTTCTCTTTTTAACTTAAATCTGCAGAAGTTGTTCCAAGCACGAATGCCCAAACCATTTTAAAGAATGACATGGGCAGAGAGGGAAGGGCCCCCAGTTCATTACACTAACACATACATACAAATAAGTAAGGCAATTTGAATAACAGATAAATTCAATCAAGTTTTTTTTTTAAAAAAAACAACACAGGTACACTCACCTCATGCTTCAGGGTCCCATTATCTGGAAGAAATGTAAACGTTGGCATGGTCAGGAGGACTGAAAGTTTGCTCTGCTCTCAAGCAATCCCTAACTCTGCAGTACAGTGAGAGTATGCGGAACTACTTTGTTTTGCTAGCTGATACCTGTTTTATGCTCCAACAGCCCTGAGGCTCAGTTAGTTCTTTTGCAAACTATATTCACCTAGTTTTATTGGTGCAAGCTCACAGCTATAAAGACCTTGAGGTTCACGCTTAACTGTGTGACAGGAGCTTTCTAAACCAACAGGTCACCCAAACCTTCCAAAACAGTTCAACGGCAGCAGAAGCTCACAGAGGTGAGACATTTCAAATCTGTGCTGCAGCCTGAATCTAGACCTCAGCAGAGATGGCAGAAAATTGTTAGTGCATCTTTTGCATTATATAAACACACACCAATTTTTGTTTAAAAAGCATTTCAAATGAGTTTCTCTCCAGTAATGTACATATGACAGCTCTCTCTTGAATAAAAAAGCATTGAATTAAACAGAAAACAAATTTTGAATTGTGAACAATAGCATCTTGCAATGCATGAACGACTCACAAAGCCTAATCCACAGGCAGAATTTTATACTGATTTACCTTACATTATATTCTGAGGTTATTTATTTATTATTTATATAGCTTTCTGATTTATATTGCCGCCCAACTCCAAAGACTCTGGGCGGCTCGCAGAAAATAAAACCAATCACATTTTAAAAACCAATAAAAACACCATTAAAACTGCCACCGAAAATTCCTCCGACCCCTACAGATTAAAAAAAGATTAAAAGAGGGAGAGAGTGTTTTTACTAAATCAGCCAGCAGGCAGGGTTCACCACATTGCTGGTGCCCCACACCTGCTTTGTCAGCCAGGCTTTTAGCCCTTTCCTGAAGGATAGCAACTCTGTCTGGAGACGCAGCTCAATTGGCAGGAGGTTCCATAGGGCCGGAGCAGACACTGAGAAGGCCCTCCTTCTGGTGATAGAGAGACGAGCCTCCCTAGCGGATGGCACAATGAGAGAGCCTCTCCGGTCTGATCTGGTGGGACGGACAGTATCCTGGCCCACTACCATGTAGGGTGTTTTTAAATTCCAAAAGGATTACTAGTTTTGGGTAGCAAAAGGGAACATCTGTGGTGCAGAGTGGGATCTGGCAAATCCCAATTAAAATTCCCAAAGATCAGAAATGCATTGGGTCACCTTGGATTTGTATTTTGTTTCAGCATGATTGTGTGTGTGTGTGAGAGAGAGAGAGAGAGAGAGAGAGAGAGAGAGAGAGAGAGATTATACTATATAACACACACATATTATACGTGTGTGTGTGCATGCATGCAGGCATGTGTGTGCGTGAGAGAGAGAGAGAGATACATTATACTATATAACACACACATATTATACGTGTGTGTGTGTGTGTGTGTGTGTGTGTGTGTGTGTGTGTGTGTGTGTGTGTGTGTGTGTGTGTGTGTGTGTGTGTGTGTGTGTGTGTGTTCCAATGGGATTTATTGCTGAGGAAGTGTGTTTGAGACTACAGTTTACATCGCTATGTACTCCTTTCCCAAAATAAACTGACTTTGTTATGTTGCTGTAACACTTTCCACTTCTGATTAGATAGCATGAAAAATATTATTTGCCTTTTTTTTTAAGAAAAAGAAGAGCAGCGAAGATTCCAAAACAAGAATTATGAGCACATCAGCATATGATCACTCCTATGAACAATGTGTAACTTGTCATTTTAAAATGATATAATAAGAGCAGCACCCAGTACAAGGCATGAGTGGGCTTGTCTTCCATTTTGTTTGAGCAGCTTATCATAAAATGAAAAACAGCTCATGTTGTTTGGCAACACCACTTACATAATGTACTTTGTAGACCTATTTATTTCCAGGCAGGTTCCCAGGTATTATTCTTCCCTGCCTTCAACACTTTATCTCAGTGTAAACAGAAATATAGCCAGCTACATATTCTCCAGAAAATCACAAGCTGGACACAATCGCTTAGGATCAAAATTTTGCTAACGTTTGGATTAGCTCCAGAATATGTAAGAATAAAATGTGCATACACATACATACACACAACATCCTAGATATATATATTAAAATGTAACTGGAACACACATACAAAAGTATACATTTTATATTAATTTGGTCATGGCTTTGTCCTGCACCTTTTATTAAAATGTGTGTCGGGGGGGGGATCACAAGCTTAACTAAGAACCATTTTACATGTTAATGTGCTGATTTAATAATCCACCAAACATGCAAAGTGTGAAAACAGCAGACATGTTCATTGCAGATGTACAGGGTAGCCTCTAAGTCCCTACCTGACCACAAAGAGAGTAGGGCTCTGCTGGGGGATGGAGAAAGCATTCCCATTGGGCTGCAGGGCAGAGGGGAGGGGCATGTGCCCACGTGTTGTGTTCTAATGGTTTTACCTTCCACATGAAGTACAATGTATCTGAGCCAATGTAACCTTGCCTATAGCAACAATGTAACCTTCAGCTGTATCATATAAACCCTGTAATAGGACGCGAGCTAATGACCACCAGCTGGCAGCAGCGAGCGTCCAAGCTCTCTTGGTCCGAACTCATCAAAGGCAACAGCGCGGGAAGCTTTCCCGCCACCACCTACACCTGGACAAGAAGGGCGTGACCCACAATGACGTCACGCAGACAGTAGCCAATGGGCTACCATGGCACCACGTTCAAATGTATCCCTACTGTATATAAAGAGCTATCGATCCGCCATTACCTCATGTTCCCTCTGTCCACGATGCAATAAACCTGAGTTAACCCAGCCCGAGGCTGTGTCCTGTGTCTTAGTTTCATACACTAAATTGGCGACGAAGGTGGGATGATGGATCCCCAAGGAGCAGCCAGGGCACAGAGCGGGTTCAACATCACCAAACCGCAAGACTGGGAGTTGTTTGAGATGGACTTCCATGCGGCGCTGGTGGAACTCAAAGTCAAGGAAGACGATGAGGAGAGGAAGAGGGCCATCCTCACCCGCATGCTTGGGATGGAGACCAAGCGGACGCTGGTGGGCATCATCGCTCCGAAGAAGGTGAGCGAATTTAAGGCGGACGACATCATGAAGCTGCTTCGGGAGCGCTTCCAACCCTCGAGGGCGATGTTTCCCGCTCGGAGCGCGTTTTGGAGGCGAGTCCAAGCGCCGGACGAGTCGGTCGAGACATTCGTGGCCGCCATGAGGGTAGCCGCCGCCCCCTGCAAATGGGGCAACATCCTAGAAATGGCCCTCAGGGACGGCGTGCTGTGTGGCCTGAAAGACAAGGAGGTGCAGCGCAGCTTGATGAATAAGGAGCCGCCACCATCGCTGGCAGAGGTCGTCGAGGCCGCGGAGGCCGCAGAGTCCACGAATGCTGGAGTGGACGAGATGCACCAGTGGCGTGAGTGGCGTCCCAGAGCCGGTAAAGCGGAAAAATCGGTGCACGCAACTCAACGGGCCTCAAAGTCGTCTTCGGAAGGCAGCGACGGCGAGGAGGTCCAGAAGGTCCGAAAGGGGGGACGCCGCTGCGATGGTTGCGGAGCGGCCCACGAGCGTGCGAGGTGCCCATTTAGAAAGGCCGAATGCTACACCTGCGGCCGTCGGGGGCACATCGGCAAGGCATGCAGAAAACGGAAGGAGGGCCGGAGGCAGTCACCGGACCGTTCGACCAGACCGGACCGTTCAGCGAGGCCCAAAGATGGCGTCCAGACCACGAGGAAGCAGGACGGCGTGGGCCGCGTCTCGGACAGCAGCGAGGACGACGTCCCAGTGCTCAGTGTGTCCGCGGAACAGTCCCATTATTTCGTTGAGGTACTAGTACAAGGGGCCCCTATCAGGATGGAGATTGACTCGGGGTCCTCCTATTCCATAATTCCCCAGAAAGAGTTTTTGAAAATCGACCCCCACGTGCGGCCCAAACTTAAAACATTGAGGTCCACGCTACGAGATGTGCAGGGGAACAGCATTCCGGTGTTGGGGGTCGGGAAATTTCGGGTTGAGTTTAAGAGACACTCTGCGGAGCTGCCCCTAGTTGTCCTAAGGGGGGGGAGTTGTAGCCTCCTAGGGACACAGTGGTTCCAGCCTTTAGGCCTGTTTATAGGGGGAGTACATGCAGTGGGGGTGGACCCAATACAAGCGGTGTGCGATGCGCATCCCGCCGTTTTTGAAAAAGGACTTGGAAAATTCAAGGGACCCCCTGTAGCTTTCGACCTAGACCCGGAGGTCCGCCCGATAAGACTCAAACCGCGCAGGGTGCCCTTCGCACTAAAGGACAAAATAGAGGCGGAACTGGACAAATTGGTGGGCCAGGGGATCCTTGTTCCTGTTGATTCCGCGGAGTGGGAAACTCCAATTGTAACAGCTCTGAAGGCTAACGGGGAGGTGCGCATTTGCGCTGATTATAAGTGTACAATTAACAAGGCGATCCGCCCTAACGCATACCCGGTGCCGGTGGTCAGCCACCTTTTGGCCAGGCTAAATGGGGGAAAGTGTTTCGCTAAGCTCGACCTGGCGCAAGCCTATCAGCAGCTGCCCGTAACACCCGCCACGGCCGCGGCACAAACGATAGTCACTCATAAAGGAGCGTTCCAGGTGTCGCGTTTACAGTTCGGCGTGAACTCGGCACCCGGCCTTTTCCAGTCGCTTGTGGAACGCCTCCTGAAGGGGCTGGAGGGGGTGTTGCCTTATTTTGATGACGTATTAATAACTGGGGGGAGCGAGGCCGAACTGGCAAAGAGATTGGACAAAGTACTAACGGTGTTCGAGAAAGCGGGGCTGAGACTGAGGAAGGACAAATGTGTTTTTTTCGAAACCGAGGTCGAGTTCTTAGGGTTCAGGATTACACCCGAGGGTATCAAGCCATCCAAATCCAAAGTAGTAGCCATCAAAAAGGCCCCTCGCCCCACATCCAAAACCGAGCTACAGTCATTCCTGGGGCTCCTCAATTTTTACCATACATTCCTTCCGCGGAAGGCGTCCGTGGCCGAACCGCTCCATCGGTTGCTTAAGAAAGAGGAGACTTGGATGTGGGGTGACGAGCACGAGAGGGCTTTCAAAGAATTAAAGCAACTCTTGACCTCTGACGCAATTCTAACGCATTTCGACCCCAAACGGCCGGTGGTCCTAGTCTGTGATGCATCACCGGTGGGGGTGGGGGCAGTACTTTGCCACGTGTTGGATGACGGAAGAGAGGCCCCGGTTGCATTTTATTCAAGGTCCCTGTCCCAGGCAGAGCGAAATTACGCACAAACCGACAGGGAGGCATTGGCAATTGTGGCGGGGACCAAAAAGTTTCACGATTTTTTGTATGGCCGCCCGTTCAAAATCGTGACGGATCACAAGCCCCTGTTAGGGATTTTCACGGCAAGCAAGCCCACCCCGCAGATCCTATCACCGAGAATGCTGCGATGGGCCATTTTTCTCAACGCTTACCAACACGAGTTGGTGTACCGGCCCGGAAAAGAGATCAGCCATGCTGATGCACTTTCGAGATCCCCTTTGCCCTTGTCGGACGACCAGAAGACTAGAGTAGGGAGAGACCGCCAGGTGTTACTAATTGAGGTTTTAGATGCACCCCCAATTGTACCAGCCGATATTGCGAGGGCGACAGGCAAGGACAGGACACTCGAAAAAGTCAGCTCATGGGTACAAAAGGGGTGGCCGGCATCGTCCCCAAGCACGGAATTCGACCCATTCTTTCGGAAAAAGCTAGAGTTGTCCCTAGAAAGGGGGTGCCTATTGTGGGGCCAACGGGTGGTGGTTCCTGCAGCCATGCGGCCGAGGGTACTCAAACTGCTGCACGTCAGCCACCCGGGCATCGTTCGCTCGAAAGCGCTGGCCCGCAGTTACTTCTGGTGGCCACAGCTGGACGCGGACATCGAGCACATGGTCGGCACTTGTGAGGCATGCCAGGGATCCCGACCAGAGGCGGCCCGCCTCCCGCATAGGGAATGGGACACAGCAAGGGGGCCGTGGTCCAGAGTACATGTAGATTTCGCTGGCCCATTCCGAGGAACCATGTTTCTCCTGGTGGTGGATGCGTTCTCCAAGTGGCTGGAGGTTATCCCAGTAAAGAGCACGTCCTCCGCCACAACAATTAGCCAGCTACGGAGGGTCTTTTCCACGTTCGGTTTACCCGACACCTTAGTCAGCGATAACGCGAGTTGCTTCACCTCCTCGGAGTTCGAGGCATTCATGGGAGCAAACGCCATTCGGCATGTCACATCCGCGCCGTTTCACCCGGCCACGAACGGCCAAGTGGAACGGTTGGTGCGTACAACAAAGGATGCGTTGCGGCGCATGGGCCCGGGGGACCTAAATCACCAAGTATGTCAGTTCTTGTTAGCGTATAGGGTGACCCCCTTAGCGTCGGGTTACTCGCCGGCAGAACTCTTGATGCGGCGAAAACTGACCACACTTCTGACCAGGCTGGACCCGACGAGAGTCGAGGATAAAGGAAAAAACATAGGATTGGCAGTCTCGAAAGGGTTCGCCGCCGGCGACCTTGTTTACTGCAGGAACTATGCAAGCGCAGGGCCAGCCTGGGTGCCAGGAACGATAGTAGAACAAACAGGGCCAGTGTCATATCGGGTGGAAACGAGCACCGGTCTCCTCTGGAGGAGACACGCTGACCAACTGAGGCGCCGAGTGAGTGAAGGGCCGGTCAGTGGGGCACAGCAACAGGATTCAGCGATAGGGTTCTCCCCCACCCGTTTAGCCCAAGGGGGAGAAAATGAGGGACATCAGTCCGAATCCGGGGGGGAAAGCAGTGATCCCGACTCATATCCTTTTGATACCCCAGTTCTATCAGAGCCCGGGGGGAGGGAAAAGGAATGTGCGGCCGCCGCCGCGTCCCCCGAATGTAATTTTGATTTTGATTCTGGTCTTGCGAGCCGGGGGGGTTTTCAGGAGTGCTCCCCCACCCTTCCAAGCGAGAAGAGGGGTTTTTCGTTAGCCCCCAGTGCCCCCGGTTCTTCCCCGAGAAAGAGCATACCCCCCAACAACGCCGTGGAGCCGCGGCAAGTCACTAACAAGTCTCCCTCTCAAATTACAGGGCAGGAAACCAGGGGACAAAGAGGAGGTAGCAAACCCGGGGAAAGGCAGCCCGCATCGAGACCCCAGCGTGTTCGAAATAAACCATCTTGGCTGAGAGACTTTGTCTCCTAAGGGGGGGGAGTGTGTTGAAGTGTGGGCTCGAGACATTGTCTCGTCCTAGGGGGGAGGGGTGTTGTGTTCTAATGGTTTTACCTTCCACATGAAGTACAATGTATCTGAGCCAATGTAACCTTGCCTATAGCAACAATGTAACCTTCAGCTGTATCATATAAACCCTGTAATAGGACGCGAGCTAATGACCACCAGCTGGCAGCAGCGAGCGTCCAAGCTCTCTTGGTCCGAACTCATCAAAGGCAACAGCGCGGGAAGCTTTCCCGCCACCACCTACACCTGGACAAGAAGGGCGTGACCCACAATGACGTCACGCAGACAGTAGCCAATGGGCTACCATGGCACCACGTTCAAATGTATCCCTACTGTATATAAAGAGCTATCGATCCGCCATTACCTCATGTTCCCTCTGTCCACGATGCAATAAACCTGAGTTAACCCAGCCCGAGGCTGTGTCCTGTGTCTTAGTTTCATACACTAAACCACGGAAAGGACGGGTAAGGACTTATGGGGTGGTTAGGGACTTATGGGCCACCCTGTACATTCAGCAGGGAGCCACTGTTGGCAACTGTTGCTTCTTCATAATGTGCGGATTGGTGTTTTTAAATACCAAAAATCTCTGCTGCCTGCTTTTGAGGGAGAAATCAGAAAGGTTTTGATTCTGAAAAACTGCCACCATCAGCCTAACTAGGTGTAATTTACACAACCAGATAAGATAAGATAAGATAAGATAAGATAAATCTTTATTGTCATTGTCCTGCACAGAACAACGAGATGGGGGGGGGACACTTATCAACCCAAGAAAACCTAAACAAAATACAACTATACAAAATTATCAACATACTCCCACCCCACATACTCCCACATCCCAACCAGACTTCAGCCAGTGGCAGATGACTGCAGACATCCCTCAAAAAGAGCCTTCATGGCACAGTGACTAAGTGGCAGTAGTGTAGCCAAAAACTACTCACATTGTGAGTTCGATCCTGATGGGATCTAGGTTGACTCTCCTTCTGCGATAGATGTGGGGGGCAAAATGCTAATTTCCATTGTGAACTGCACAGGAAGTGCACTAAGCTTTATAGAGCAGCATATAAGTGTAATTGCTATTGCTGCTGCATTGTTCTGCAGAGGGATTGATACTGTTAGCCAACCCAGATAAAGATACTGGGGATGTTTGGCCTTTGTGTCTGTTAAAGACTGAGCCCATTACCATCAATAGCTTCCTAATGATAAAGGGGTTTCCAAGGAATCCTCAGGATCTTTACAGGAGGAGCATTATTACAAAATAATATGGAGGTGGTATATGACACCGATCCTAGGTCACCCTTGCTCGAAAGTCAGTCATATCCGACTCTAGGGTTCAGTGCTCATGTCTGTTTCATAGCCGAACAGCCAGCGCTGTCTGCTTCTGCAAACGTTTCCATGGTCATGTGGCAGGCACGCCTAGACACTGGAGTGCACGGAACGCCTTTTACCTTCCCACCGAAGTGGTCCCTATTTATCTACTTGCAATTTCTTGCTTTCGAACTGCTAGGTTGGCAGGAGCTGGGACAAAGATGGGAACTCATTCTGTCCTGCAGTATTCAAGTATCAAACTGGTCACCTCCCACCTTCCAGTCAGCATCTTAGCCACTTGAGCCACTGCAGTCCCTGACACTGATCCTACTAAGCTAAAAAAAATTTAAAGGGTCTTTGGGGAAGAAATTAGGGATGTTTTATTTCTGGAAAATCTCATATTGGTCAAAGGAGGAAAGGTGGTGATTGGTGACCAGCTGCTGTTTGACTGGCTTATTTTGTCTCACCCATTTTACTTACTCCTTCTTATTACTTTTTTGTTATTTTATTTTGTTGTGGACTGAGACAGCAACAATTATAAGTGTCTGGTTTTTAATCCTGGTGTTTATTATTTAAAATAATAATTCTGCCTGCTTTATTATACTGCAGTGAAACATGGGCACCTACAAAAGCTGAGAGTAAAAAAAAACAATGTAACACAAAGAGCAATCGAGCAAAGGATGCTATGCATACGATAGATTGATTGAATAGCAAATAAAGAACTGCATATAAGATCAGATCCAGAACAAGCATCAACAATAATTGAGTTTATAAGGCATCAGTGGGCCAGACACGTGTGCCATTTCAAAGATGGCAGGTGGACGAAAGCTATCACAGAATAGATGCCACTTGACATAAAGTGGCCACTAGGAAGGCCAGCAACCAGATGGGCAGACCAGTTCAGGGCAAAGTTCCCGAGGCCCTAAATGAGAATGGCATGGGACTGGAAACAGTGGAAGATGATGCTTCGATCCACCACATCAAACTAATGTGTGAAACACAGATCAACCAAATAACCAAGTATTATTTGAAAAGGCAGCATTTAGATCTCCCTCAATCTCCTACAATGAAGGCTTGTTTGAAAATTCTAGATATGACTCACACCTTCAGGGGCAATTAAAAGTTTCTAAACAGCTCAAGACAGACAAATGTTTTGAGGAGGTGACTGTAAATAACTCTGATATGTGACCACCTATTTCAGCATTAAATAGTGTTTGGATAGCAGAAAATTTGTCTAAGGCAAAAACTCCCCCCCCCCCTTGTCTATTCCAGATATTTGCCAAGAGAAATTACCCCACAATGTTGAGAAGACCTCAGTGGAAAATACCCCTAAGACAGAAAGAGAGCAGACGAATTGTGAACCAATGTCTTTTAATAGCTCATAATGTTATTTCAATTTTTGAACTAGCAAAAATCGCTAATGATATACAGTTGCTCAGCAATTCCTTTGATAGCTTTGTCCAGAAATGTCTAATTAAGCAAGATGATTTAGTAGCAACTTGTGGCCTTGAGACATCAGAGTACTTGTAAGAAAACAGAAGGCACTTGTGACTCAAGCACTGTAACAAGCAAAAAGCTTACAGACGGAATAGATTATACTGTACACTGACTTTGCTAATTAATCAGAACCTGCTACAATTTGTTTCTAATAAAACAAACATAACTAGAGGTCACTTAGTGCTGATATTCTCTGGTTTCGAGAGATATGGACCCAGGAGAAGTTAATAATAGCTAAGTGTCTCATATACTTAAAGCAACTTCTAGTGCAAGATATCGTTTTAAAAGGTGGATTGAATTATTTTTTTATCAACTCAGCTATCTGCTTATCTTCTTAGCTTTGATCCTTTGCTTCTTATTGCTTTGATCCTAAAACTTAGTTCAAATTACTTTTTGATTATTAATATCTCCCCCAGCCCCCACCCCAACAATGGCAGCCTGAATTGGCTAGAATTGGTTTAGGATGGAGCCAGAGAGACTGGGAGTTTTGTATCATCATCATCATTTAATTTATATCCCGCTTTCCTCACCCAGTGGGCGACTGAAAGCGGCAACAACAATCATAATACAGAAAAATCACAGAAAATACAATATATCACAGTGCAAAAACAATAAATACAAAAGAGCAATTACATAATAAACAATTCAAATTCAAAAACCAGCACATAGTGCACTCCCATGGACCAATGGGTGGCTATGGGGGAAAACAGAGAGTCCTCGGGTGTGGCGGCAGCAGCGAGCGTACCTGACTCCCATCTCTGGAGCATTGGTGTGGCTCCGGAGAGAGCCCGAGAGTCCAAAAATATCCAAAAATACAATAAGACGAAAGGCAAAGATACAAAATTGCATAAATACAATATAAAAACAAAATACAATCACCCCAACGCCAGGCAGTCCAAAAGAGAAACAGAAGTGCCGACATTTCAACAGCTTGCAGAGTTCTAGTTGGAGGCAGATCCCGGAGGGGAGGGGAGGAGGGCAGGAGTGACTCTCCACCGCCCGGCCTCACAGCTGACGCCACTTCCCTCACCACCAGCGATGTTGGGGCTGGCGGTTGGCAGTGAAGAGTCTCTGCGCCAAGGCTGGGTGGGCCTTTTATCCTTCCTGAGCAGGCAAGGGCTCAGGGAAGGAGGGCAGGAGTGACTCTCCACCACCCAGCCTCACAGCTGACGCTGCTTCTCTCACCACCAGCGATGTCGGGGCTGGCAGTTGGTGGCGGAGCATCTCTGCGCCAAGGCTGAGTCGGCCTTTTATCCTTCCCAAGCAGGCAGGGCTCAGGGAAGGAGGGCAGGAGCAACTCTCCACCACCCGGCCTCACAGCTGACACCACTTCCCTCACCACCAGCGATGTCGGGGCTGATGTCGGAGCCAAGAGACACTGGTATGGAGCCAGAGACACTGGAACTTTGAATCACCACTATGCCTCCCAGGAAAAGAGCCAGCCTGTGTTGTCATGGGCAAGCTGCACAGGTCCAGGGAACTTCTAGAAGAAGGGAAGGGTGCATTCTCTACATAGAAAATCCTGGAAAGGATCACCATAAATCGGAATTGACTTGACAGCATACAATTATTTATTATATCTTGAAGCCTCTATTGCTGTGGACTTTGACACAAGAATAGGTGAAAATAATGCAAATTATAAGTGGAGGGATGAAGGGTGACAGGTCCAAGAAATTTACACTTTATCCATCTTGGGAGCATCTACTATAGATTATGTTATGCTCTCTCACATTCTGCTGGAATCGGTATCTGATTTTAAGGTAGTCATCCAGAAAATTATCATTTACTTGGATTTTAAATGAAGAGATCTAAAAATGCATACAGACAAGGAATTAACATCACTGGATTTTGTTGAAACAAGAGTTTCTAGAATCAAAGTGGCCCAACAAACTTGGTGAATATTTGACATAATTAATTCACCCAATGTTACCTACATCTTAATTCCTCCATCACATCAGCAGACTCTATTGATGCTACATTAGATACCTCTTCTGAGTTCAGACATCCTATTAAATATATATTAAGGTTTGCAGAATCTTCCCCAGTCCATTTAAGGATATTAGCAATTAAACTATTTCTGCTCAACAGCTAGAGGCAGAGATCACATACAGACTTCATGGATTAATGCACCGAATAAATTATCATTTTACACATCAAAGATAGAGCATGTCCTTTCTAACCTTCTTTAAAACTTTTGTCCTGATTTACTAAAATTAGAAATGAAGTGCTATGTATAATGACCTAATCACTAACATACGGTGCTTAGGTTGTCTTATTCTTAATAGTTTTTGTAGTTCATTTAAGAAGGGGTTTGGCGACTTTCAGCACTCCAACTATTATTGGATAGCAAATCTCATCAGTTTTAGCCTGCCTGGGCAAGAGTAAGAGATGAAATACTGTGGCCTGGACCAGTTCATTTGTTTTTTTAAAAAAACATATTGCAAGCGCGGCGCCAAAATGGCCGCCGTGCTCTTTGCGGGGGGCCCCCCACCGGACAAAGACATCCGGGTAGTTAGGGGGCATGGCCAGCACCCTTATATAAGGGGCGGCCACGAGGCAGCCGAGCTGCCATTTTGCGAAGCGACGGAGCGGAGAAGTTTTTCTCTCTTACCTCCGCCGCTCTTGCCTTGCTCAGGGAAGCCTCTGGCTGCTGATTTTCTTGACTTTTAGGCTTCCCATCGTTAGCTGCTATGCCCTCGAAGAAGAAGGCGACTGCGAACGTGGCTCGTTCTGCGCGGAGGCGCCAGCCGGGTCAGAGGACCGCGGCTGCGCCTCCCCAGCAGCCTCCTTTGCCTGAGCCCACCGGGACTGGTGGGATGGGGTTAATTACCCCTTGGCCTGAGGCGGGGGGTCTGCGTACCGGCCCAGCTGGGGCCGCGGCCCCTGGCCCGCAAGCAGTGGCCACTGCCTCTGGCACGGCCCATCCTGCGGGGCCTTCTTCCATGGGTCCGCAGCTTCCTGCTGGGGGTTTCAGCCATGGGGGGTGGCTGGGTTCCCTCCCCTGGCAGGGTACCCCCACGGCCCTGCAGGGGCCGGGCCTGGGGTCGTGGCCGTATATGGGCCCCGGGGTCCAGGGACCTGGACCGGCGCCTGCACCCAGTGAGCCGGTTGGCCCTTTGCCCCCACTTGGCTTAGGGGGCTACGTTAGTGTTGAGGCCCTTCTGGCCCGCGTTGCGGCCCTTGAGGCATCCCTCGTGAGGGTTAACCACCCGGGGGTGCCTTTTGGGGTGCAGGTTGATCCATTGTCTGCCGGTCAGCGGCAGGCGGCAGGACGGGTCGAGCTGCCCGAGGCGCGTGGGCCGACTTCGGCCACTGCCTCGCAGCTCCCCACTCAACAGGCTGATGCGGGTCAGGCCCCGTTGATGAGCTCAATTGCGGTCGTGAGCTCCGACGCCCCCAGCAGGCCGGAACCCCCGGTGGGGGCGGCCCGCGGGGGTGCTGCATGTGAGTATGCGGTTCAATCTAGTGCACCCACACACCTACCCACGTTGGGGGGGGGGCATTCCAGTGGCCGTGGCCTCGCATGGGTGGCGCGACGGTTCAGTCGCCGACGTCCCACCCGGCGACTTCACCGCTCACCCAGGGCCCAGTTTTGGGTGGTGCCTCTTAGTCAGTTGGGAATGTGTTAGGGATGGCTGGGTTGGTTCCGGCTCCTTTTCAGATCCCCGTGGTTCCCACTGTGCCAGCGTTGCCGACAGCGGGGTATTCCTTACCCCTGGGGGACCATTTGGCCCAGGCCACCAAAGAGAAGATCTGGCGTGGGGAGTATGTCGACATCTTCTCCCTTCTTAACAGAGAGCCCACCAAAGAGGAGAGGGAGGGGCAGGATGAGAAGGATAAGGAACAGGCACGTCGTCGTAAGCCGCCACGTACATGGGCCAATTGGTTGCCGGCGTACCTTATATACATGACGGTCTACCTCAGGGCCCGGCCGGATCTGGCAATTCCGATGGTCCAGTATTTGGACAACATTTACCAGGCGATGGTCGACTTCCCGGGCCCGTCATGGTTGGCTTACGACGAGGAATTCCGTATGCGGATTCCCCTGCACCCTGAGATGAGGTGGGATGAGCCCTGCCAGAAGCTGTGGCTTCTGTATATGACTCCCACGCGCCCTGCGCCTGGGGACAGATACCATTGTGGACATGCGGTCCAGCGAGCGGCCCCAGCACAGACACCCCGCCAGGTGGCGGGGCAGGGGGTTCCAGCCCGCCTGCTGTGCTGGACTTTCTCGTCCAATGGTTCCTGCAGTAGGAAGAATTGCCGGTACAGGCATGAGTGTCCCTCTTGCGCTGGCCCCCATGCGGCCTCCGCCTGCCCCAGGCCTGGAGGGGTGCGGGGCAAGGGTAGGGGCGGACAAGGGGCTGGCAAGACTGCTGCAGAGGGAGCTGGTCCACTGAAAGGCCCCCTCCCCAATTAATGTGGACATGCTGGAGTGTTGGCTCGCATCGTACCTGAGGGGGGGGGCAGATGCGGTTTACCTGCTTCAGGGTTTTCGACTGGGGTTTCGTATTCCTTTCCAGGGTGATAGGTCCCCCCAAGATGCCCCCAACCTTTTGTCCCTTAAGGGGAGGGAGGAGGTGGCTGCCGCCAGCATTTCTAAGGAGGTTGATGCGGGCAGGATCGCTGGCCCTTTCCCTGCACCCCCGTTCCCCAACCTTAAAGTGTCACCCTTGGGCTTGGTGCCCAAGAAGTCACTGGGCGAGTTCCGCCTGATCCATCACTTGTCCTACCCAGCCGGCCGATGGGTCAATGATGCTATCCCTGATGACCTTTGCTCGGTCAGGTATACATCTTTTGACCAAGCGCTGTGCATGGTGCGCTCATGTGGCCCGGGTGCGCTGTTGGCTAAGTGCGACATTAAGTCTGCCTTTTGCCTCCTGCCGGTTCACCCAGGTGACTTTGAGTTGCTGGGTTTTAAGTTCAGGGGTGAATATTATTTCGATAAGGCCATGACTTTTGGCTGTTCCATATCGTGCTCGGCCTTCGAGCGTTTTAGCACCTTCCTACAGTGGGCTTTTGTCCGCAGGTCAGGGTCCTGGTCTGTAGCCCATTACCTGGATGATTTTTTATTCATGGGTGAATGGGGCTGGGACACGTGCACACGTCTCCTCAACACATTTCAGACGCTAATGGAGGAACTGGGTGTCCCTTTAGCGCCCGAAAAGACCGAGGGCCCATCTACACAGCTAGTCTTCCTGGGGGTGGAGATTGACACGGTAGCGCAGGCTTCTAGGTTACCAGGGGATAAGGTGTCAAGGATAGTGGCCCTTATCTCGGACTTGCTTGCTAAACGCAAGGCATCACTGCGGGACCTGCAGGTGTTGCATGGTCATCTCAATTTCGCTTGCAGGGTGGTCGCACCGGGCAGGGCATTTGCCCGGCGTTTGTGCGACACCATGACTGGCTTGTCCAGGCCCCACCATAGGGTCAGACTAACCTAGGGCATTAAGGCAGATATGCTTATCTGGCTCCAGTTCCTGAAGGAGTTCAATGGGGTGTCATTTTGGAGGTCTGACCTTCTGGCTTCCCCTCGTTTCCAGATACAGTCCGATGCCTCTGGGTCCCTGGGTTATGGGATGTACTTCAATGGGAAGTGGGCCTATGGTGGGTGGCCACCAGCCTGGTCAGGTACGGGGCGCCTGCGGGACCTCACGTACCTGGAATTTTTTCCCATCCTGGGGGCCTTGATGCTATGGGGTGAGGAGTGGGCCAACTCGGTCGTTCATTTCTGGTGTGACAATCCGGCCGTTGTCCACATTGTCAACTCACAGACTTCCAAATCACCCAGGGTGATGGACCTGGTGTGCCAGTTTGTATTGCGCAGCCTGCGCCTTAATGTACTGTTCCGGGCCAGGCATGTCCCGGGGGTCAATAATGATATAGCTGACACTTTGTCCCGCCTGCAGATCTCCCGGTTCCGTGCCTTGGCCCCGGATGCAGAGGAATTTCCCTCGCCACTACCAGACGAGATATGGACCTTTGGCAAGGAGAGGTGAACCGGGCGATCGGCATGTCGCTAGCGCCACGCACGCATAAGGCGTATCTACACGCATTCAATTCTTTCAGGGCATCCTGTGCCGAATTCCGGCTGCCAGAGACCTGGCCGATCCCGGTGGCCCATATACTTCAATTCATGGTTGACCTGCATTCCCAGGGCCTTGCACCTCGAACCATAGCATCCAGGCTGTCAGCGCTGGCTTTTATTTATTTATTTATTTATTTATTTATTCAATTTATATCCCGCCCACTCAACACAAGGCCGACTCTGGGCGGCTAACAACATAAAAAGTAACCCCAGGGCAACCCAGGAGTTTACAGACAATATTCACAAATACAACAATAATCCTAAAAACAGTTAAAACAGTAAAAAAAAAGTTAAGACTACCCACCCCCTAAAAAGCAAGGGCTGCAGGATCGAAAAGGCACCATGGGGAAGAGTTCCTCTACACCAACCACCCCATGGTGGTTACCCTTCCACCCGCACCCCACACTTGACCTGCCAGCCAGGTTTTAAGATCCCTTCTGAAAGGCAGCAACTCCGTCCGAAGACGTAATTCTGTTGGCAGGAGGTTCCAGAGGGCCGGTGCAGACACGGAGAAGGCTCTCCTCCTTGTGCCAGAGAGACGAGCCCCTCTGGCTGATGGAACAATTAGAGAGCCCCTCCGGTCCGCTCTGGTTGGACGGACAGACGTCCTCAGGGCGATGCGGTCTCTTAGGTAACCTGGCCCACTACCATATAGGGCTTTAAAGGTCAAAACCAGCACCTTGAATTGCACCCGGAGACATACTGGCAACCAGTGCAGCTCCCGGAGCAGTGGCGAAGCATGAGCATAACGGCCACACCCCATCACCACCCGGGCAGCCGCATTTTGGACCAGCTGTAGCCTCCGAATGGTCGTCAAGGGCAGCCCCATGTAGAGCGCATTGCAATAGTCTAGTCTGGAGGTAACCAGAGCATGGGTGACCATGAGCAAGGAGTCCCGGTCCAGGAGTGGGCGCAACTGGCGAATCACCCGAAGTTGGGCGAAAGCCCTCCTGGTCACAGCTGCCACCTGTTCTTCTAGCAGTAGCCGTGAATCCAGGAGGACCCCCAAGTTGCGCACCGGGTCTGTCTGGGGCAAAATAGCCCCATCCAGAACCAACGATGGAAGCTCCCGGATTAACGCAGGACCCCCTATCCATAGCCACTCAGTCTTGCTGGGATTCAATTGTAGCCCGTTAGCCCCCATCCAGACCCCCACAGCTTCCAGGCATCTGGAAAGGACTTTGACAGCATCACTGGGGTCCCCATGGGCCGAGATGTACAACTGAGTGTCATCCGCGTACTGATGGTACCGCACCCCATGGGAACGAATGATCTCACCCAGCGGTTTCATGTAGATGTTAAATAGGAGAGGAGAGAGCACCGAGCCCTGAGGAACCCCCCATTTGAGGGGCCTAGGACTGGACCTCTCACTCTCCAACCACACCGACTGGGACCGACCCTTCAGAAATGAGGAAAACCAGGACCACACAGTACCCTGGATTCCCAAACCTCGGAGCCGTTCCAGAAGGATACCATGGTCAACGGTATCGAAAGCCGCTGAGAGGTCAAGAAGAGCGAGGACGGATGGGTGACCACCGTCCCGCTCCCGCCAGAGATCATCCATCAGTGCGACCAATGCCGTCTCGGTACCATATCCAGGCCTGAATCCTGACTGAAAAGGGTCCAGATAATCCGCTTCATCCAGTACCCCCTGCAGCCGACACGCCACTGCCTTCTCCAACACCTTCCCTAAAAAGGGGAGGTTTGAGACAGGCCTATAGTTAGTTAGGACAGCTGGGTCGAGGGAAGATTTCTTCAGGAGGGGGCGCACCAAAGCATGTTTTAAAGGTGCAGGAAACACCCCCTCTCGCAATGATGCATTGATCACAGCCCCAACCCAGCCACCTGTCACTGCCTTGGAGGTTTTCACCAACCAGGTGGGACAGGGGTCCAAAGGGCAGGTAGTGGCGCGCACAGCTGCAAGGAGCCTGTCCACTTCATCAGGGGCAACTGGATCAAACCGGTCCCAGATGGCATAGCAAGACTGTACTCCGGCACCCTCCGGACTCTCCCCATCCACGCCAGGATTAAACCCAGAGCGAATCCGATCGATTTTCTCCACTAGATGGTCAGCAAAGTCCTCAGCCGACCCCTGCCAACCGGGCACCGGGGTCCCCCTACCAAGGAGAGACCCGGTAACCCGGACAAGGGTGGCTGGGCGATTATCAGCGGAGGCGATAAGGGTGGTGAAGTATTGTCGCCTCACCACCTCCATCGCCACTAGATAGGCCCTAATAGCGGCCCTAGCTAGTGTCCAATCGGAGTCTCTCTGGGTCTTCACCCAGCGGCGCTCTTGGCGTCTCTTTGCCCGTTTGAGCTCCCGCAGTTCATCTGTGAACCATGGAGATGACCTAGCTCGATGAGCTCTGAGAGGCCGTAGTGGTGCGATTTCATCCAAGGCCGCTGTTGTCATCCTGTTCCACAGGTCGACCAGTGCCTCGGGCGAATCGTGTTGCCGATCCAGAGGAAAATCCCCCAGTTCCCTCTGGAATCCATCAGGATCCATCAGTTGCCTGGGGCGGGCCATTCTAATAGGCCCTGCCTCCCTACGGTAAAGCGACGTACCCAGGAAGTCTAGAGCCACCAAATAGTGATCTGACCATGGCACAGGTGTTATGTCTAATTTCCGTAATCTCAGATCACTCTGCCACCGCTCTGACAAAAAGATTAAATCTGGTGTGTGGCCACTGCCCCTGGTCGGGCCCTGAATTACCTGAATCAGGTCCATATCTGCCATGGAAGCCATGAACTCCTGAGCCACCTCGGAGCCAGTCCCCAGCGAGGGTAAATTGAAGTCCCCCAGAACCATCAGTCTAGGGAACTCCAACGCCAATGCTGAGATGGCCTCGAGGAGCTCAGGCAGGGAGTCCCTTACCCTGCAAGGGGGCAGGTACAGGAGTAAGATTCCCAACTGACCCTTAGAGCCCAGACGCAGAAGCAGGGCCTCACAACCCAGAATTTGTGGAGCAGTAGCCCTGGTGACTCCCAGTGACTCCCTGGCTATGATGGCGACGCCACCGCCCTTACCCTTATCCCTAGGCTGGTGCCAAATACTGAACCCAGCTGGACACAATTCTGACAGAGGAACCCCATCCTCTGGTCTCAGCCAGGTCTCAGTAATACATGCCAAGTCGGCCCGCTCCCCCATAATAGAGTCTTGTATCAGGGGGGCCTTATTACATACCGACCTGGCATTCATCAGCAGCAGCCTAAGAACAGGGTCACCCTGGGTCAGCTGCTCAGGACCTAGAGGTGTAACCGTGGGGCTGGAACGAGGGACAGCTACTAAGCATCTGCCCCGCGTTCCCCGGGTGCGGCCTGCCCCTCGGTACCCGCTATATCGCCCCATGCCCATCACAACCTCTATATTGGTCTCCGGAGCCTCCCTGCTTGCCCTGGACAGAATGCTGCCTCTCCTTCCTGGCTGGCCTGGCAATCTCTCCCTCCCTCCCTTCCACCCCAATATAAAACCGCCCCATTCACTCCCCCCACCACCCTCCGCACGGCTCCGGTGGTGATGGAAGTGGTGGGGCATTCTTCCACAACTGTGTTGAACCCTCAACTGCCGGGCAGGGCCCGAAACGCCGGCCAATGGCGAGGCCAGCGAGCCTCTTCGCCCCCGCCGGGGCCGAACACAGCGGCGGTGATGTTTCGTCCGGCAGGCCCCCTCGCCTTTTGAGTCCTGGCGAGGGGCGGGGGGCGGGGCCCAAAACGCCGGCCGATGGTGAGGCCAGCGAGCCTCTTCGCCCCCGCCGGGGCCGAACACAGCGGCGGTCCTTGGCGTTGGCCCCGCATTTGAGGCTGCCTGCCGAAACTCCCTCCAGCTGTACCTGTTCATCTCCCGCCGGTCTGGCCGGGAGGGAAAGAGAGCGCCCGGTGTCCTTGGCGTTGGCAGCGTCGGCCCCACTTTTGAGGCTGCCTGCCGAAACTCCCTCCAGCTGTGCCTGTTCATCTCCCGCCGGTCTGGCCGGGAGGGAAAGGGAGCGCCCGGTGTCCTTGCCGTTGGCAGCGTCGGCCCCACTTTTGAGGCTGCCTGCCGAAACTCCCTCCAGCTGTGCCTGTTCATCTCCCGCCGGTCTGGCCGGGAGGGAAAGAGAGCGCCCGGTGTCCTTGGCGTTGGCAGCGTCGGCCCCACTTTTGAGGCTGCCTGCCGAAGTAGGCGGACATGCGGACAGTACCGCTGACTTCCGTGTGAGACACGTTTTGGAGGGGTGGGTGCGGGAGCGTGGGCGTAGCCCGGACGACCGCCACCCAATTTCCCCAGGGGTTCTTACCCAACTGGCACGGGGCTGGCAGGACCTATGTTTTGATAGGTATGAGGCAGCCCTGTTTCATGCGGCTACAACGGTGGCCTTTTTTGGAGCGCTCCGCATCAGCGAGCTTGTGATGCTGTCTAAGGCGGATGCTAGTCATAGGGCACTGGAACTCGAAGATGTCTATGTGGCCAAAGACTGGGCTCAGTTGAGGATACGCTCCTCTAAGACGGATCAGCATGGCGTAGGCAGTGGAGTAAGACTGCTACGGTGTTCTTTGGCAGACATCTGTCCGGTTGGTGCCCTACAGGAGTTCCTTGCACTGCGTGGCACGCACCATGGCCCGTTTTTCTGTCACCAAGATGGGTCTCCCCTTACTAAATTTCAATTTTGGAAGGTGACCGGCAAAGCGCTGGCCGGTGTTGGCCTCCCAGGGGCCCGTTACGGCACCCATTCATTCAGAATAGGGGCGGCTTCCACGGCGGCTGCTTTTGGGTACTCCGGGGCTGAGATACGCCGTATGGGGCAGTGGGGATCGCAATGTTTTCAATTTTATGTCCGCCCTCTTTCACCGTGAGTACCAGTCGAGTCACCGTACCTTTTCTCTACTCATTTTTTCCTTGACAGACCCTGGGTGTCGTATTACGCCGGTGACAGTATGGCTGGTGGGCCATAGCTACGTGCACAGGGCAGCGCGTTACGCTGCGGTGACAGAGTGGGGACCCCGACTGGGACTGGGTGCATACGCAAGTCTCACATGGTATGGTAAGCCCGGGATGTTGTGGAGGGAGCTGTTGCCATTCCTTTTCTCGGGCCGGAGGGCTGACCCGCCTGACATCCTGATCATACACCTTGGGGGCAATGATTTAGGTCAGGTCACCGGCCTATTGCTCAAGCATGCGATTTGCGGCGACCTCGCCTACCTGCATTACGTGTGGCCCGCCACATCCCTCGTTTGGTCAGACATGGTGCCGCGGCACGCGTATAGGGGAGGGTTCGACCTCCAGGCCCTGGACCGGGCTAGACGCATGGTAAACAGGGCTGTTGCCCAGTTTATTGTCAGCAGGGGTTGGGGGCGGGTCAGTCGTCACCCCTCCATTAGTCTGCAAAATTATGGCCTGTATGCAGGGGATGGGGTCCATCTGTCGCGAGGAGGTATGGACCTCCTGTTGGGTGATTGGCGAGCAGGCCTGTTGACCAAGCTGACGGTCTGGGGGGAGCGTCGAGCCTTCTTTGAAGCCCCTCCGTGTGGCGGGTACCACTGGTAAGGTAAACATTTATGACCCACAGGTATCCGGCAGGTTCGCAATTGACTGGACAACACTAGACAGGTATAAGTTGGTTAAACGTTGTCCGGTCAACGACGAACCAGGCGACGGGGTGATGGCTACAGCTAGACAGCATGCATCACCCCATGATTTTATGGATACGCGTCAGAGGGTGGGGTCATTAGTTAGATATTGACTACGGTCAACAATTTGTTTGTTGTCAACAAACAAATTGATACAAATAGATACATTGTAACAATTGCCGTTGGCAATTTTGGGTGGTACCTTACCAGTGTTACTTCGGCCTGCTTGCCTTAAGAATTATAATTGGTCAATTACCAATAGAAATTTATAATTCGGACTAGGGCATGAATCAATAAATGTGGCCCAATGCCGTTATCCACTTTCATTGGTGTCTGAGTCCTTTATTGGGGGGTGCGCCTGCAATGAAGAGATGGCCTACAAACAAGATTTAAGATTTTGATTGTGTTCAGCTCAGAGATTCAGTTCTTCAAATGTTAGGGACAACACTTAATTCTAAAAATACCATTTCACACTTGCACTTATGAAATCACTTCTTAGGAAAAGAGATCCCATGAGGCCAGTTCATTATACTGAAAGGGCCCTTCAGAATGTAAAATAAAAACCTTAGCAAACATAGCGCATCATCAACAGGAATGAGAAAGGGAAACCAAACTTACTGATATTATCTACTGTCACAAGAGTTTACATTTCCTCTCCTAACACAAAATATCTCTTTACGTTTGCTGCCTTTCTCTAAATTTTCACCCTTGTACTCATTTTTCCCTTCTAGTATAAATCTGCTGCTTAAACAAACTAGTTCATGAATGTGATATCTCCTTCATTCATCTTCTCTTACTTGCAGCTCTTAAACCCCTTTGAGGAATTACTCACCCTAATATTTGTTATACTATTTCTTATTTATCAAGAGGTTCTGTAAAATTGCCTCAACCTTCCACAATATGCTAACATATTCATGGATGATCTAGAACAATGTTTTCTCAACTGTTGTGCCCACAAACCACTTCTCTACTTGAGCTACATTGAGGACATATGTTTAACATGGACCCATGGAAAGGATTCCACCAGAACTTGAATAATTTTCATCCAAATATTAACCTCAGCTTGGATCAGTCTACACAACAAGTAAATTTCCTAGACACCACTGTGAAGCTACAAAATGGACATCTCAGTACCACACTATATCGCAAACCTACAGATCAATACACCTACCTGCATGCCTTCCGCTTCCATCCAGAACACACGACAAAATCCATTGTCTTCAGCCAGGCTCTCAGCTACAACCGCATCTGCTCTGTCTCACAAGACAGATGCCAAACTCAAGGATCTACAAAATGCATTTCTCAAACTAAAATACCCACTCAGTATGGTTAAAGAACAGATCAACCAGGCAAGATGAATACCCAGAAGCAACCTGCTGCAAGACAGGCCAAGAAGAGAAAACAATCAAACATTGCTGGTTGTCACTTTCAACCCACAACTCAGGCCTCTCACATGCATAATAAAAAATCGTCAGCCCATCCTGGACAAGAATACTTCACTTTCCCAAGCTCTTGGTGGGAGACCACTACTTGCTTACAAACAACCACACAACCTACAGCAACTTTTGGCACACAACAAACAACACAACAGTGAAACAGCGATGGGAACTTCACACTGCAACAGACCCAGAAATACAATTAATGGACCCAACCAGGTCAAACACAGCATTAGGGGTAGTTTTACTTGTGCTAATGTGATCTATGCCATCTTCTGCAAAAAATGCTCTTCTGCCCTTTACATAGGTCAAACAGGACAATCTCTTTGCAAAAGAATTAATGTTTCAAAACATTTTAATTCACCTGTATATTGTATACTGGACCTAAATGTTGCCATTCTGGAACAGGGAAATTACAAAACAAGACTTCAGAGTGAGACAGCAGAGAAAAAATATATACACATGCTGGACACTCACTGGGAAGTTTTGAATACTAACCAGGGCTTTCTGGGACATTATCAAAATTTAAAATGCCACGATTAAGAGGTTACAGCCATCTTGCAGAATACTCCAAAATGTTGGGAGGAGAGAGGGAGGGAGGGAGATGTTTCTCAGAACAGTTGACCTCTGGCTGTGCCTTATCCCATAAAGCTTCCTCAATCAACTCATTAGGAGATTTATAATGCCAGAATGTTTATTTTGCAAACCTAACTCCTTAAACTGATTTCCATCAGAGATTCACCTGACAAACTGATTGCATTTTACTACTAGTTGTTGTCATGAACTTGGAAAACATTAATTTGGATTAATCTCTGTCATTACTTAGTAGGAGAAACAGGATTTTTTTCACGCTGTTTGTATAGGGATTTCCTGGAGAGCACTACATCACCGGGATTAGTGCCCCTAGAGATTTAGAGAGTAACAAGAGGAACAATTTCCCAGAACTCAACACACTTGTTCACATTTTGAACTTCAAGTTCATAGCCTTTTGAACATGTAAGATCAAGCACCCACACAAGAGAGAGAGAGAGAAGGGGGTGAAAGTCGACCTTAGGAACTTTGCCAAGTAGTTTCAACCTTGAAAGATCAGGGAAGAGATAATGCAACATCTTATCTCTCAGATCTAATCTCAAGGACACCTCTAAATTTCTTAGGTGGGAGAAAGAGGGAATTTTTAGTGTAAGAAGACTGGGTTTTGCCAAGTTAGAGGGGGGTTTCATCAGATGCAGTGGAGCACTTTGAAGTTGGAACCATCACCAGGAAAATTGGAGATGGAACTTTGAAATGGGGCCACAGCAACACCGTTTCTTGGAGGAGATAGAATGGAACTGGGTTTTCTGACTCAGTGCATTTCTCTCCAAGGGAACACTTAGCCGAAATTCCAACAATCTCCAAACTTAGAAATTCTAGGATAGTTTAGGTCTACTCTTAGAATTTACGTGTTTTCTTGTTTTGAGTTAAGTTTTGCGAACTTAGGTAGATAGAGATAAGGACCCGGGAATGGGATCTTTTTCCTTTAAGTTGTTTAACCAGATTAGTGTTTTAGCAACCACTATGCTTTGCTGGTGGATACTTCAATTGGATTTATGGAATTTGCTTTACTTCTTATTGCAATAAAAGGAGGGAAGCCCGGCTGGGTTTCTTCTCCCTAAAAAGACAATTGGAGGTATTGTTTTGTGAATCTGTTTGATTGTTTCAATGTTGGTGTTATCACCCTACTGTTGCAAAACTCCCATTGCATGTCCTTGGAGTTGGAGATCACCCAAGAGGAACATAAGAACATAAGAACAGCCTTGCTGGAAAAGGCCACAGCCCATCCAGTCCAGCATTCTGTCTCACACAGTGGCTCACCATTTCCTTCAGGGTATTCCCAAGCAGATGCCTTCACCTGCTTAGGATTCCCTGGAAATGATATTGAGAGATATCCTGCCTATCTCTCCAACCCGGAGGTTGTCCTTAAGTATCCATTATTATAGCCATTGATACTCTTGTCCTCCATGAACTTGTCTAATCCTTTCTTAAAGCTGTCAAGACTGACAGCTGTCACCACTTCTTCTGGCAGGGAGTTCCATAGGCCAGTAATCCTCTGGGTGAAAAAGTACTTTCTCTTATTTGTTTGAGAACTAGTACCCAAAAGTTTCATGGAGTGTCCCCTAGTTCTAGTGTTATGTGATAGGGAAAACAGTTTTTCCTTATCTACTTTGTCCACACCGTGCATGATTTTATAAACTTCAATCAGGTCACCTCTTAGACGCCATCGTTCAAGAGTGAAGAGGCCCAACCGTTGCAGCCTCAGATGGTAAGGAAGGTGTTCCAGTCCCCTAATCATTCTGGTTGCCCTCCTCTGCACTTTTTCCAGCTCCATAATATCCTTCTGGAGGTATGGCGACCAGAACTGTACACAGTATTCCAGATTGGGCCTCACCATAGATTTATAAAGAGGCAAAATGACACTTGCTGACTTATTTTCTATACCCTTCCTAATGATCCCTAGCATTGAGTTTGCTTTTTTCACTGCTGAGGCACACTGGGTTGACACCTTCATTGAGCTGTCCACCAGGACACCAAGGTCCCTTTCCTGGTTTGTCGCAGAGAGTTCAGACCCCATCAGTTTATAAATGTAATTGGGGTTCTTTGCCCCAACATGCATCACTCTGCACTTACTAATGTTGAAACTCATTTGCCACTGTTTTGCCCACTCCCCCAGTGTCAAGAGATCCCTCTGGAGCTCCTCACAATCTCTCACAGTTTTCACTACCCTGTATAATTTAGTGTCATCAGCAAATTTGGCTACCTTGCTATTTACTCCTACCTCTAGATCATTTATAAAGAGGTTGAAAAGCAGGGGTCCCAGTACTGAACCTTGGGGGACCCCACTCTTTACTTCCCTCCACTTGGAGAAGTGTCCATTTAGTGCTACCCTCTGTTTCCTGTCCCTTAGCCAGTTGCTGATCCAGGACAAGACCTGTCCCTTTATTCCATGACTGGTAAGTTTATTCAAGAGCCTTTGGTGTGGGACCTTGTCAAAAGCCTTCTGAAAGTCCAGATAAACAATGTCAACTGGATCCCCCTTATCCACATGCTTGTTGACACTCTCAAAAAATTCCAACAGATTAGTGAGGCATGATTTGCCCTTGCAAAAGCCATGTTGGCTCTCCTTTAGCAGTGCCTTCTCTTCTATGTGCCTATTAATTCTATCTTTTAGGATGGTTTCCATCACTTTACCTGGGACACATGTCAAACTGACAGGTCGGTAATTTCCTGGATCACCCCTGGATCCTTTTTTGAAAATTGGTGTTACATTCGCTACCTTCCAGTCATCAGGCACAAAGCCTGATTTGAGGGAAAGATTATATATTTTGGCTAGGAGATCAGCAATTTCATCTTTAAGTTCCCTGAGAACTCGTGGATGGATGCTATCTGTTCCTGGTGATTTGTTAGTGTTTAGCTTAACAAGACATGCAAGGACCTCCTCCCTGGTTATTTCTATCTGGCTTAATTCTTCGGTTTCCCTCCCTACGAAGATAGGCTCTGTTTTGGGCATGTGGCCTCTGTCTTCTTCAGTGAATACTGAAGCAAAGAATTCATTGAGTCTCTCTGCAATCTCTGTTTCCTCTTTAATAACCCCTTGCCTTCCATTGTCATCTAATGGTCCAATGGCCTTCCTAGTTGGGTTCTTACTTCTAATGTACTTAAAGAAGTCTTTGTTATTTCTCTGAGTATTTTTAGCTATACGCTCCTCAAAGTCTTGCTTTGCTTTCCTGATTGTTGCCTTGCATTTGTTCTGCCAGAATTTATGTTTCTGCCTGCTGTCCTCATTCGGACAAGCCTTCCATCTTCTAAATGAGCTTTTCTTGCTCCTGATCACTTCCCGAACAGCTCCTGTAAGCCACATTGGAGTCCTCTTGGACCTGGCAGTGCCCTTTTTCCTTTTGGGTATGCATTCCAATTGAGCCTCTGTTATTGTTTTTGTAAACAGCCTCCATGCCTCTTGGAGTGTTTGGACTCTCTCAATTTTCCCTTTCAGCTTCTTTTTTACTAGTTTCCTCAACTTTGGGAAATTTCCTTTTTGAAAATTTAAGGTCTCTGTGTTAGATTTTATCAGTGACTTGCGGTCTATGATCAAGTTAAACATAATTGAGTTGTGGTCACTGTTCCCTATTGGATCAGTCACATTAACATCTTGCACCAGATCCTGAGTATTACTCAGGATCAAGTCAAGGATTCTTGTACCTCTAGTTGGGTCTTCAACCATCTGTCCCAGGGAACAATCATTTAGCATATCTAGGAACTTTATCTCTTTATCATGTGCTGAACAACAGTTCACCCAGTCTATGTGAGGGTAATTGAAGTCCCCCATTATAACCAGGCTTCCCTTCTTGGATGCCTCCTTTACAACATTCTCCAACTGCCAGTCTCCCTCAAGAGTTTGGTTCGGAGGCCGATAGTATATGCCTACTGTTAGACCATCCTTGTGGCCTGGTACTCTTACCCACAGAGCTTCTAATGGTGACTCCAAATCACCTAGATATTCCAATTCATACGATTTTATCACTTCTTTGACATACAAGGCCACACCACCTCCCATTTGCCCCTTCCTATCCTTCCTGTACAGTTTGTAGCCTGGGATAACTGTATCCCATTGGTTATCATCCGTCCACCAGGTTTCAGTGATACCAATAATATCAATATTCTTATCTATTGCTAAGTATTCCAGCTCCCCTATTTTGTTCCGGAGGCTTCTGGCATTTGTATACAAGCATTTATATATGCTTTTCTGACACAGTCTTTTGTGTCCAGTTGCATTGTTAGACTGCCTCTTGCACCCTTCTGCTAGAATGCTAGTGACTAGCTCCTTGCTCTGCTCAGTAATTTTTGCATCCTCCTCACTACTCAAATACACACTTTCCCGAACCGGATGCTGCCCAGCTCCTGTCGGCTTTCCCCCAGTTATCAGTTTAAAAGCTGCTCTGCAGCCTTTTTGATGTTGAGTGCCAGCAATCTGGTCCCATCATGGTTCAAATGCAACCCATCCCTCCTGAACAGATTTGGCTTGTCCCAAAATGTTCTCCAGTTCCTGACAAATCTGAAACCCTCCTCTCGACACCACCGCCTCATCCATGCATTGAGGCTTCTGAGCTCTGCCTGCCTGGTAGGTCCTGCGCGAGGGACAGGCAGCACTTCTGAAAATGCTACCTTGGAAGTCTGGGACTTCAATCTTCTTCCTAACAACCTGAATTTGGCTTCCAGGACAGACATGCCTCATGTGGAGATAAAAGGGAAAACTCAGGCCAGAGGAGTTGTTCTGAGGCCAGAGCAAGGAGGCATGTTTCTGGCAGTAATTGGCAGACCAGTAAATGAGCTGGATTCTGTATCTCTTCACATTCACACATCGTGTTGCTGACTGCCAGCAGCCCCGACTTGAACATGTTGGTCTTGCATTTAGGGACTCCAACCCTCAACCTACTCAGGGCTCTCCAAGTGACATAGGGGAAGTTGAGTTCCTCAACTATAGCCTACTTTAGTGTTGTTCCTTGCCCAGTGAGATCTTTCCTCCATCTTCTAATTTGGTTTTGCTCTCCTTTACCCTCAAGAATTTTTGTTCTTGCCATAAAGCTCTTTCTGGATCTGAGTCGGCAGACGTGAGGCTCATATCTGTTCAGAGGATGCCGAGGGTCATTCTCTTGCTTGAATCTCTCTTGCTTGAATCTACTGCTACTTCTCTCTTACCTTAAATGGAGTGATGTCAACAAAAAGGTATATTTTCTCAACGGGTGTAGGTTTGAGGCATCCTGTCACTATACGCATGGCTTCATCTACCTCCATCTACCACTGTTAAAGGATGTAGGCTTTTTCAGAAATTAATAAGACACTGATCTCAAATGCTAAGCAGGGTCAAATCTGGCTAGCATATGGATGGAAGAGCACAAAAAATCCAAGGGGATTTTCAGGCAAGCCTAGGAAATGATTCCCATGTGAAACCCTGAAGAGCAATGGCTACTAAGAGAATATAACACTGAGCCAAATGGGTCTATGGCCTGACTTAGTGTAGCACAGCTTCCTTTGCTCCTGAGTAAACCTCAAAATGCCCACCAGTTTTTCTGTCCTGTCTTTGAATAAAAATCTCCAGTGTTTTCTCTTTATTTCAAAGCACTTTGCCATGGGCTGTGAAACAGAGTGACAGTTGGAACTACTATTGGAGAAAATACAAACTGAAGAAATGCAAGCAGCCTTAGATGGTGGACAAGTAGTTACAGGGTTCTCTGCAACTCCACTAGAATTTTTGTGGGACCAACAGCAAGTTCTTCTACTTATTTTCACTATTTTACATGACAACAAATTGGGCAAGGTCACTGTCACTTTAAGATGCAATTATAATTACGCTTATAAATGACCTCTTCAGAAGTATCTGTGACACAAAGAACACAAATTGGAGGGAAATTAAATCTTAATTATAGCCAGCAAATTTTATAGTCTAATTAAAAACTGCATTCCAAACAATAAAAATGACTTACCACCTAAATTAGCTCCTCCGCAATGGCCTAGTCTTCCCAGACATTCTTTGTGGACTCCAGCTCCACATTTTGAACATAAATAGCCTTGATAAAATGTTCCCCTGTAATATCAAATTAGATAGTGGAAAAATTAGAGAGGTGGGGGAACACCTCTAATATGTCTAATATGGTCTTTTATTAAAGGACACTTTGGAAAGCTGTAAACTGTCGAATGAGGGGCCGCAAAATGTGCTTGACTGAAATAGCCCTGCATGTTTTGATTCTGCACAGTGCACTTGAAAATTTGGAGCAAGCAATACTATACTGGGCTGCAATTATTTTAACCCTTTAGACTTTGATCCTGGTTTTATGGCAAGTGATAAATGTAAAAGTGCCCCAGGAGGTTTCAGCTTGGTTTCTGAGCAAGGTGACCTACTATCTGCTGAAGACACTGTGCTGACTGCCTGTTTACTACCAGCTGAAGTTTCACGTTTTATTGGTAGCAGATAATAAACTCCCAACTGAAAAAATATCCCCCAAAACCTGCCATCTGGACATCTAAGAAACCACCTTCACCCCTTATAGAATCATGTGATCCATATGGCCATCTGGAGAGTTGTTCAAAACTGGAACGTTAGTTCAGTCTGGGTCATCCTGACTGATGGACAGAAAAAGCCAACAAGTCATCTTGCTCTGAATCCCTTCCTTGTGTCTCTTTGTTGGACTACTCATGACCACAAGGATCTAGTGCTAATGTTGGTGTTACGTGAAAGGCCTCAGAGAAACAGTATAGGAGCAGAGGGACCCATGTGATTTGTTCCTTTGATTCTGCCAACACTGCCCTGAAATGTGTCTGAGGTACATCAATGCTGATATTGCAATCCTTGTTTCAGCCAGTGCATGGAACAAAACATGACTCTGAGGTCCAATTTTAACTTATTAACTAAAGAGACACAAGATTACACTGTCAGTTCTTGTTGGAGAAGCCAGGATTAATTTTAGGCTTTCTTAAATTAGGCATTTGTTGGAGAAGGAAAACTTTTCATAAGGAGATTATTAATTTATCAACAAATGGTACCAAGCTAAACAACTTCTATTATGTATTTTAGTCACATGGCTTCCCTGGTGTGAATTTACCCATTATTATTTTTTAAAGGTACAGCTCATTTCTCTGTTACTAATGTGGATATAGTCATAGATATAGCCTTTCTCATTAAAATAAAAAACTGTTGGGATGTTTTGTAATCTGTGAAGATACCTGTGCACTACTAACTGCAAGCTATAACTTTAGTTATCTTTTAAAAAATGAAGTCATAATTGGAATTTTTCTCCTCTCAAGCAAATGATTCCAATCCCCCCCCCCAAAAAAAAAAACCCCTGGCAATTGGAAAACAGCAATTATGGATATAAAGAAATACAAACAGGAAGCAAAACATATATATTGTTCCAGCAACAGATGATCTGAGTGAAGGCTTCCCACAGACAATTCTTTTTCCCATGGCAGACAGATTTATCATTATTTTGCTTTCACAGAAAGGCACTGGATCATCACAATTTCAGAATTACCATCAGTAACTGAGAATATATTACAATGTAAATACATTTTAAGTGCAATAAATCTTTCAGACACGATAAAGAAAGAAGAAGTGGCTTGTCTAAGAAAACAATAACTTTACGGCTCATTAACAGTAAAGCTTTTCAGCTTTGTGGAAGCATCCAACTTAGGTTCCAGTTCTTATTCCATGAAGAATATCATACTCATCATTAATAGACATGTGTTGGTTCAGATTGTTGATAAAACTAGGTGCAGTGGTTTTTCATTTCAATTGCCTTTAGCTAACAGAAATCTTTTCATGGACACTTAACTTCCAATCACCCCTCATTTACAATTCTTTGTGATCTGGCCATTGCATGGTCTAAAAGAGAATAATTTTTTTGGATGACTTGGGAAGACATTTGAGTACAAATAAAGATTTTGATGCATACAATGAGCAAGTTGTCATAATATTAACTTCAGTATATTATCACCCAAGGTAAGAAACACTTTTGGCATGCATACATTTGGCAAGGTGTGCTGTTTTTTGCTCTCTATAGGTTGATCCTAGTCTCTTCTGGTTTATTACTAGAGCTTGAGAGGTGTGTAAATAAAACCTTCCTGAATTTTAGCTGCCATTTGGGAGTTTGTATCCATGAGGTATATGGGTTTGGTGCTGTATTACATTATTTTGTTCATTATCTGCTAGTACCTCTCATGTTGATTAAAATGTTGGCAGGGACACCAAATTGCCATCAAGCCACAAGTCAGATTTCTCTTGGTGCAGAACTGTAGACTTAGCAGCAACTACTAAAACTTAGTGTTCACCCAGCATGTGAAGCAAAACCGTCTGTATGGGGTCTCCACTAAAAGTCTCCAGCGAATACAAATACGTGGAAAACAATATAAGATTGAATGCTCAATATGTTTTAATTTATGGACCAAAATTGCTTTCTTCGGGTGATTAATGTAAACCAGATTTCTTTCTTCAGGTAACAAATGTATTTTAGAGAAACAACAAAATGACAGTCCACAACTCAAATTCTAAAGTATAGTATAACACCAAAGCTGTTCCGGTATACAATGGCTTTTCTCAGAATTGCTTCTTCATGGTGTTCTACAAATAAACAATAAAATTACAATTTTCTAATGATTCAATCCATAGTCTATACCAGTGATGGGCAGTCTTGGCCCTCCAGCTGTTCTTGAACTTCAATTCCCAGAGGCCCTGATCAGCAGGAGTGCTGATTTGCTTCTCCTTCTACATTACTACTGCCTGGCCATTTTCTCTTTGATCACCTAGCATGTGAGACATGGAAGCGAAAGAGAAACTGAGGGGAGGGGGGATGATGGTGGTAAAGGGAATATGATTTAACCCAGGGGTGGCCAACCTTGGGGCTCCATCTGTTCTTGGACTTCAGTTCCCAGAAGCCCCGATCAGCAGGTGTGCTGACTTGAGCATCTGGGAATTGAAGTCAAAGAACAGCTGGAGCAAAAAGGTTGGCCACCCCTGATTTAACCTTTCTAGCACAACCTCTTATCTTGGCCACTTTCTCCTAGCTGGGATCACAAGCATGCTTTCTGGGCAAATGGGAAAAAACAGCTGATGGTAGCATTAAACACCATCCTACTTCCTGTCCATCCTTCAACTCAGGTCGCTGCTTCATACCCAAGTTGCCATAACCTGGAACAAAGCTGATGGCATGCAATTATTTTTAGTGAGTGCTGAGTTGGAAATGATCATCCAAGTAGTTGAGACACCATAGTCACATACACTCTGATATGAACCATTCGTTCATGCAATTACATTTGGATTTCAGGTCCTTCCAGTTTTTCAACATGGTTGTCAAACAGATTTTTAAAAAACAAATGTATGCAATAAAATATGATTACCAATTTGATGCAATTGTTATAATTATTCCTCCCTTGACACTTACCTCAGAAGCATCTGGCACACTCTGCAGGATGTCACGCGGGTGAAGGTATACATTTTGAAGTCATGCGTATTCGTTTCTCCATAATGTGGGCGTATATTGGACCTTCAAAAAGTTGTCAAAAATATCTCAATATTAGAAAACATTGCCAGATTGTAAATCAGAAATTTGCAAAATTCACACATTTCCCTATAGTTAGAATGAGAAAAACTTGAGAGTAATAATATTAGGTGTGGGAGAAACCCAAACTGACAGGTTCAGCTCTCTATACCCAGAGCTTTGAATGTTAAAATTCTTAAAGTTTAACTCTTAAAATTCTGAGTATGATTCTCTACATTAGGGATTCTCAACCTATGGCCCATGGCACCATTTCACATCCCCCCCACCCCCACCGCTTCCACCATACCAGGAAGTGCCATGTGGTGGAAGAAGGGCAAAATGGCCATCCGACCCCCGAGGCTGTCTGAGGGAGTGTGACCTGGCCCCCAGCTTTAAAAGGTTGAGAACTCCTGCTCTACATGCTCAAAAGTTAGTACTGAAATAAGAATTGCCATGGTTGTTTTTAAAAGAAACTCATCTTTAACCACTGTAGTGTAAACAATGATCTAAGACTACAGGATTTAGTCATCTCACCTGTGCCATGGTCAGATCACTATCTGGTGACTCTTGACTTTCTGGGGGCGACACTTCATCGTAGGGAGGCAGGGCCGATTAAAATGGTCCGCCCTCGGCGACTAATGGATCCAGACGGATTCCAGAGGGAACTGGGGGATGTTCCTCTGGATCGGCTACACGATTCACCCGAGGCACTCGTCGACCTGTGGAATAGGTCGACAACAGTAGCCTTGGATGAAATTGCGCCACTGCGGCCTCTCCGCGCCCGGGGGATTAGGTCATCTCCGTGGTTCACAGATGAACTGCGCGAACTCAAACGGGCAAAGAGACGCCTAGAGCGCCGCTGGGTGAAGACCCAGGATGACTCCGATTGGACACTAGCTAGAGCTGCTATTAGGGCCTACCTAGTGGCGATGGGGGTGGTGAGGCGGCAATACTTCACCGCCCTTATTGCCTCCGCTGATAATCGCCCAGCCGCCCTGTTCCGGGTAACCAGGTCCCTCCTCGGTAGGGGGAGATCGATGCCCGGTTGGCAGGGTTCGGCTGAGGACTTTGCTGACCATCTGGTGGAGAAAATCGATCGGATTCGTTCAGGATTGAACCCTGGCGTGGATGGGGAGGGTCGGGGGGGTGCCGGTGCACAGTCTTGCTGTACGATCTGGGATCAGTTTGATCCTGTTGTCCCTGATGAAGTGGACAGGCTCCTTGCAGCTGTTCGTGCCACTACATGTCCTTTGGACCCCTGTCCCACTTGGTTGGTGAAAGCCTCCAGGGAGGTAACAGGTGGCTGGGTTGGGGGGATAATAAATGCTTCATTACAGGAGGGGGTATTTCCTGCACAGCTAAAACATGCTTTGGTGCGCCCCCTCCTGAAGAAAATGTCCCTCGACCCAGCTGTCCTTAACAACTACAGGCCGGTTTCCAACCTGCCCTTTCTGGGTAAGGTTTTGGAGAAGGCGGTGGCGCGCCAGCTGCAGAGTGTCCTGGAGGAAGCGGATTATCTAGACCCCTTTCAATCAGGGTTCAGGCCCGGGTATGGAATGGAGACGGCATTGGTCGCACTGATGGATGATCTCTGGCGGGAGCGGGACGGGGGTTGTCCATCCGTCCTTGCTCTTCTTGACCTCTCAGCGGCCTTCGATACCGTCGACCACGGTATCCTTCTGGAACGGCTCGAAGGTCTGGGGATCCAGGGCACGGTGCTGTCCTGGTTTTCCTCTTTTCTGGAGGGCCGTACCCAGTCGGTGTGGTTAGAGAGTGAGAGGTCCAGCCCTAGGCCCCTCAAGTATGGGGTGCCTCAGGGCTCTGTGCTCTCTCCTCTCTTATTTAACATCTACATGAAGCCACTGGGTGAGATCATTCGTTCCCACGGGGTGCGGTACCATCAGTACGCGGATGATACTCAGCTGTACATCTCGGCCCGTGGGGACCCCAGTGATGCTGTTGAAATCCTATCCGGATGCCTGGAGGCCATTGGGGTCTGGATGGGGGTCAATGGGCTTCGGCTGAATCCCAGCAAGACAGAGTGGCTGTGGATAGGGGGCCCCGTGTTATCCAGGGAGTTACCACCTTTGGTACTGGATTGGGCTGTTTTGCCCCAGACAGACCCAGTGCGCAACTTGGGGGTCCTTCTGGACTCACGGCTGCTGCTAGAAGAACAAGTAGCGGCTGTGGCCAGGAGGGCTTTTGCCCAACTTCGGGTGATTCGCCAACTGCGCACGCTCCTGGACCGGGGCTCCTTGTTTATGGTCACCCACGCTCTGGTTACTTCCCGACTAGATTATTGTAATGCGCTCTACATGGGGCTGCCCTTGACGACCATTCGGAGGCTGCAGCTGGTCCAGAATGCGGCGGCCCGGGTGGTGATGGGGTGTGGGCGATATGCCCATGCCTCACCGCTACTTCGGGAGCTGCACTGGTTACCAGTTTGTCTCCGGGTGCAATTTAAGGTGCTGGTTTTGACCTTTAAAGCCCTATATGGCAGGGGGCCAGGATACCTTAGAGACCGCATCGTCCCAAGAGTGTCTGCCCGTCCAACCAGAGCGGACCGGAGGGGCTCTCTAATAGTGCCATCAACTAGGGGTGCGCATCTGTCCAGCACCCGAAGGAGGGCCTTCTCCGTGTTCGCACCAACTCTCTGGAACCTCCTGCCAATAGATCTAAGACTCCAAAGTGAATTGCTGCCCTTCAGGAAAGGAGTGAAGACCTGGCTGGCAGGGCAGGTGTGGGGCCTGAATGGGACTATGGTGCCCGCCTGCTGGCTTTTATAAGAACTCTCTCTTCTCTCCTTTTGTATAGTGGGTGGGATGGGTGGGTGGGATATGGGTTTTTTAAAGGGGGTGGGATGTGGGTTTTTATAACGTTTTTTATGTATTTTTAGAATTGTTGTAATGCCGCCCTGAGTCGGGTTCTGCCTGAGTGGGCGGCATATACAAATATGACTATAAATAAATAAAAATAAATAAATAAACAGGTACGCTGTTATCATCTCCATGTGATTCTTTCTGCTGAAATAGCACATTGTAACACTCTGCTGGCTGCTTTAGCCAAAACAGCAAGATTTGATGTTTGCTTTCTTCACCTGACACTATAAGTCCCTATGCTCTAATTCAGGGGTAGGCAACCTATGGCCTATTTATTTATTTATTATTTTAAATTTGTATGCCACCCCCTCGCTCTGGGGCGACTCTGGGCGGCTCACGGCAACATAAAAACATAAAAAACCCATCCTAAAAATAATTTTAAAAGGCAATCCCATTAATAACCCATTAAAAGACCCACCCACCCACCCATCAGTGAAGGAGGGACACTTATCTTAGAAGAGCCAATGGGCGGGTGTTACCTCCCCAACAGCCCCACACACTTGCCCTGCTAGCCAGGTTTTGAGCCCTTTCCTGAAGGGCAGTAATTCTGGCTTGTGGGTCGGATCCAGCCTGCAGTGCCAAATAAACTGGCCACCACCCCTCACTCCAGCCGCTGCCATCAGAATCGGCCACGGACTCATTTACGGCAGCCATAAATGCATTTACAACAGCTGCAGAGATGTTTACAGCAGCCATCAATGGCGGGGAGAACACCAGTCTGGTCCCCTCAATTGTCTGAGGAAGCGTGACCCAGCCCATGTCTTTAAAAGGTTGGCAACCCCTGCTATAATTATTTTGCGGGGGAAAGGAGGGGGGAACAAAATGAGAGGAGGAAGACCCTAATAATCAAATCAGCTCTGTCACAGTACAGAGAAAATCTGGGAGGAGTGTGGTACTTTTCATCTTGAAGCAGCTGTTGCAAAACGTTGGCTCTCTCTGTCGATTCACAGAAAAGGACTATCCTGAAGAACAAGTCATAAATCTCCCAAAAAAGACATCTGATGCTCAAAGAAGCAGTGCACATTTTATCATATTTTATTATATGCTTGCACCATCCAATCCTACCACATCCACTTACCAGTCCATCACCCCAGCACAGAGTTCACCCCACCCCTCTGCCCAGAAGCCCAATGGGGGCAGTTCCCCTCCTCCAGCACAGAGTTTGCCCTGCCCCTCTGTGGTGCGGACAGCAGCCTGCTGAGTTTGGACACAGTCTCTAAAAGGTTTGCCATCGCTGCACTAGAGAACTTACACAGAAGTCAGAATGAGGAAAAGAAAATAGCAGAAAGACAGAGTATATCTGGAAGACAATAATACAATAAAGTTTCCAAAGCACATAGATCAGGATTTCTCAACCTTTTTAAGCCTGGGGCCAGGTCACGCTCCCTCAAACAGCTTTGGGGGCCAGATGGCCATTTTGCCCTTCCTCCACCACATGGCACTTCTGGGTGTGGTGGAGGCAGTGGGGGCCACATGAAATGGTGCTGCAGACTGCATCTGAGCCACAGGCCGCAGATTGAGATTCCCTGATGTAGATACTCCATTTGTGTGTGTGTGTGTGTGTGTGTGTGTGTGTGTGTGTGTGTGTGTGTGTGTGTGTGTGTGTGTGTGTGTGTGTGTGTGTGTGTGTGTGTGTGTGTGTGTGTGTGTGTGTGTGTGTGTGTGTGTGTGTGTGTGTGTGTGTGTGTGTGAGAGCCAAACAAATAAATACACAAAACGAAAATCTTGTCTCTTCATTCTGCTGGTCAGAATCCCATGAAGTGGGTCACTACAAGTAAAACTCATAGGCAAAGTTTAGTTACTGCTAACACTGAATAAAGATACAGGAAATGTCAGGAAACTCAAAATGCTTACTGTTTCCCATCAGCTGACTGTATCTGAAATGCAACATAATATAAAACATGCAAATGATAACTGCTCAATCTACATTTAATCTTGCTTTTCATGCTTTGAACAGACTAGTTGAAATCAATGAGAATTCAGTTATTTACGACTAATTCATTGCATTGATTCTAGCTGTTAATAGCATATTGTACATAAACTTCTTAAATGCCACCACAGAGAGCCATTAGCCTACAGCAGTGGAAAATTGGGATCATCTTTAGCCATGATGAAAGACTACCTGATACCCACCCCACCCTGCCCCCACTATTCTCCTCATTACCTTCCTTAATGTCTCTTTTTAGACAATATGTCTTTTTGCTTTGTGGCTGAAGAGCAGGGAAAATGCTTGAAATATATAACTCAGTGAGACTATTTAAATGCCCTCCTTCCTTCTTAACTACCATTATATTGTGTTTATTGGTTAAATGAGGGAGGGCCACAAAACATTAATGAGAACTAAAATGTATCGGTCATTTGTTCTCACATAGATTTTTCTGGCAAAAGTGATATTTGTTTCAATTGTCATCTCCAAACAGACCAGTCTAAATAAGCAATTTGAAATGAACACACTAGCTGCTAATGGAACACATTACTGTTGTGTGTGACCTACATGTACAATTTTTATAATGTCAACATTGATTTCTAGTCACAGTAGAAATGTAGTTTGTGTCACAATATGGAACATTTATATTATAGTTTGGTGTTTCAGTGTTATCATATTAAGAAGTGAGCAAAAGTATTTAAAAGTGTCAAAGTACCAAACAGTACATAGAAAATGCACTTAGATTTCCTTCAGTTAGAAAATTTAGAATAGGAAGAAATATAAACCAAGAGATTCTGTGATATAACTTCTTTTTGTGAGTCTTTGACATTATAACAGAGATGACATTCTGTATATTTCAGTGGAAGAAGAATTTAAGTTAATTACAAGCCAAAATTATCTCAAGCATCTATTTCATTTTTTTCTGACATGCTCTAAATTAACAACCCAAAATGCTAGTCATATAAGATGTAGCTATTTATTTAAACTTTTATATACTTCATTCATTCATTCATTCATTCATTCATTCATTCACTCATTCAATTTATATGCTGCCCCATTAGTGCAAATGATATCCTGGTTGGTTCACAAGTAAAAGATAAAACTCCTGGAATTCTTCACATAACTTGCATTCCACAATACCTACAACAATTCATACCAAAGGAGAGGAACAAAAGGGGGGGGAGAGAAACATTTAATATTAATATTAGTGTTAAAAGCATCCAGGAGAACCAGTTGTTAAAAGTTGCTTTATTACTAAGAAGTCCTAACTGTAGCAGTATGCTTTCAGCAAATCCAATGGCAAATTTACTTAATCACAAAATCCACCTATTTGATTAATTATTTGATCTCATAGTAATGATGGAGCTAAGACAGGTCAAATTGAAAGGAATTCAGAACGCAAGCCTCCTCAACTGATCTTGGCCCACTCCTATCTGAGATGAAGAGGAGACACCAGTCTTCATTGGTTTGTTTTTCTGAACTTCCTTTTAATAACATCTACATCAGGGATTCTCAACCTGCGGCATGCAGCCTGGATGCGGCCCATGGCACCATTTCATGTGCCCCCCCAACCGCCTCCACCACACCAGGAAGTGCCATATGAGCAAAATGGCCATCCAGCCACCAAAGCTGTCTGAGGGAGCATGACCCGGGGCCCGGGTTTAAAAGGTTGAGAACTCCTGATCTGGTAGAAATTGGTAATGGCACAAATTTTGCAGGTAGGTAAATCTGTTTTATTTCACAATCTACAAGAGCTATCCAAGGTCCTGGATCTTATCATTAAAGTAGGTTGGGCCTTTTGGATTGTTATTTTTAAAACTTATAATGAATGAATAAATAAATAAATAAATATTAATTGCCCCTAGAAAACCTCCTACTGTTTCCACTGTACATGCCTATATCCAAGTCCTACTGATTTCAACAGAAAGGCTGAGGTCATTCTCCCATTGTCAATGGGAGAAATCTAAGCAAAGGGACCTAACAATGGGCTGCATCACACACCCTAGGTTTCAAAATGCTGTAAGTTCAAATTATTTTATTTATTTATTTATTTATTTATTTTTCACGCTTATATACCGCCCACTCAGGTACAACCCAACTCAGGGCGGTTTACATAGCAGACAGTAAATACATAAAAGACACATAATAAAACAAAGTTAAACATTAAAAGTTTAAAAAAATTAAAATTAAGTGCTCAGGGCAACCCAAGCAGAAGCTGACCATGCGCAGCACAAAACTGCGAACTTCTTCATCCAACTACAGACTCTACAACAGAAATAGGAACCTCAAATCCAGAGGTTTGCCCCCTGGTATTCATCCAAGGTCATGCTCCCTTCCTCAATACCATCATTCAATGGTTTCCTCATCACAGTTTTGTTTGTTTGCTTTATTTTGTTTTGTTTTGCTTGGCATGGCATAGAATATTCAGCTGGGAAAAAAGATCATCTGAAAAGTGACAGAAGTGCAATTGAAAAAACAGAAACATTTAGACGACCCATGATATCTTTTTAAAAATACAGTGGTACCTCAGATAAAGTCCAGTTCAGATAAAGTCCGATACAGATAAAGTCCGATTTGGATAAAGTCGCGGTTTTCATGCACACGTGATGCATCACATAAAGTCCAAAACCGCTTAAAAATGGACTTTATCCGAGGTATTTGGTATAGGAACCTCAGATAAAGTCAATTTTGGACGTTATCCGATGTATCACCCATTTGATTCGGATAAAGTCCAAAATCGGATAAAGTCCAAACTTGTGGATCAGAGTTTGGACTTTATCAGAGGTTCTACTGTATATTAAGAATTTAAATAACCGGCAGTGTCTTGTAACACAATTCACAAGACAGTTAAGAAGTGCTTGATTTCCATTCTTAGTTAATCTTCCTAAACCATACTGAAATAATTATTTCTCTTCCAACTTCATCAGCAGTTGAAGTGTTCAGAGCCTACTAAAGCAACCACCCAGACTGAATATCTGTGTTTTACTTTTGGAGTGCGGGGGGGTGGGGGGGTTGGAGAAAGACTTATAAGGCATTTGTGCAGTTGAAAGAGCTGGTGGTTTTTTTAAAATAAAAAAACCACCTCTACCTAGTGCAATGATGGTGAACCTTGGCTCTTGATCTTCAATTCCCAGAAGACCTGATCAGCAGGAGTCCTGACGTGCTTCTGGCAATTGAAGTCCAGGAACACCTAGAGGGCCAAGGTTTGCCATCATGGACCTAGTGTTTCTAAGTACCCTCTCATGGGCATTTTTGAGCTCTCATTTGCAGGGTTGCCACAAATCAAAAGAAAAAAGCAAAGTTAATTAGCATTTTGCCCCCAACATTCTGGGTACTAATTTTACCGACCTCGGAAGGATGGAAGGCTGAGTCATCCTTGAGCCCTAGTCAGGATCAAACTTACAATCTTTTGGTTGCAACACAGCAGTTTAACCACTGTATCACCAAGACACCACCATCAAAGATGATTTGATGGCACACAACAACAACAACCTAAAAGGTTCAAATGCCTCTCTTAGGTCAGAATCCTCTTGGATTTTCATAACTAAAACAAGCAATCATGCAAGCTTGTCCACCTATACTGCTGTCCATCCATCATTCTTCTCTGCTTCCTTGGGTTGACGGAACATAGCCCTGGTCCCATTATAGACAGCAAAGAAACATGGGGAAACTGATGTGCAATTGCCTTTATCCAAGCAGTTTTGTCCCAATGAAATACTGACCCTAAGGTTTAGTTACTGGCTGTCAGAGCTTTAAACCCAAACATTCTTGGTCTTACCTTTTTTTTCCTTTGGCAGACTCCTGAATGTAAGCCCCCAAGATTTATCTGAACTTGCATTTGGCCCCAGAGATGCCCATCCTTCAACTAGGGTACAATATCTAAGAGATGAGGATTGGAGTCCCTAAATGTAAGATCAAACATGCTCAAGTGGAGGCTGCTGGACAACAACACACGGTCTGAATGTGGAAAGATTCAGAATCCACCTCATTTACTGGTCTGACGATTACTGCCAGAAACATGCACCGATGAGGCCTCTCAGGGTTGGCCAGCAACAAGACCAAGAGGGTAGCTTCATTTTGGCAGTCCAGGGTTTGATCAGGACACAAAAGAAGAAGAACCTCATTCCATTGCACAGTCTTCTTCTCAATCTCACATAATAGAGATCCACACATTGCAGGCTACCTAGTCAAAAATCCCTCAATTTCCATTCATATCCACCTAAAACCTTCAACAACAGAAGAAAATCAAAGATCTCATAGATGAAACATCCCACAATTTAAGTCATCCTTTTTCCACTGATCCACAGTATGTTCAGATACAATTATTCAAGTTTACAATCCTTTATAAGCATCCATATTTAAAAAAAAATCCCCCTGTAATCAGGCTTGCTCTGTTCATTAGATCAATACCCAATCTCCTACATCTACCACTTCCCAATGAGCTACAGCTCGATATGAAATTTGGGGAGAAGGCATGTACAAGCAAGGCAGAGGTAGAGAAAAGGACTTTCAGAGAGCAAAATTGGCAGATTCCCTTTTGCATACACGAGGGAGATAACCAAAGTAGCCCACCCTAGCCTGAGTGTGAATGCAAAGAGGAAAACAAAGTCTACCCACACAATCGTTTTCCTGCAAAAGAAACGAGGAAAATCCTTATCAAAACAATATAATGTCACATTCACCATGGATTTGAAAACTCCTCTCTTCATTTTCAATATTTGACCAGGCATTATGCATTGTGTCACAGTGGCTTATGCAGTCAAATTATGTGTCACATCTGATGAGACTGAAACAATACAATTTGAAGCACAAGAACTGATGGATTTAGTCAAGTATTACTTCTTATAAAGATGGCTTTTGAAATGAATCATTATTTCCTTATGTCCCCCTGCACTATATTACCTCCATTAAAGGTAATGCCCAGCACTAATTAACTTTTCAACACTTCACATATTTTGTCAGCAAAAATACTTCACAAGTTTAATCTTCAGAACATCAGCTAACTTCGCTAAGGTAATAATAATTTTAAAAATGTCAAAGGTCAATTCACATTTCTAGATGACTTTATGCTGTGTGTGTAAAATATTATCAGCATGGAGAAGTATTTTATTTCAGCTGATACCACATAATGCAAAAAAAAATAATAATCAGTGACATTGGCCTGCTGATATAAATTTCACATATGGTATACACCAGGAGTGTCCAAACTTTTCAGGCCGCAGGCCGATCACACAGTTCAGCGGGCTGGTCACATGTTTCCTCCCACTGGAACTGGAAGTAAAACATGGCATGAAATCTGTTTTGCAACAGATATGTTTTGCAACAGGATGAGATAGATTTTTTAGGGTGCCATTTTCTCTGCTTACATTTTTAAAAATTTTTAAAAAATGTTTGATAAGGTGTATAGCAGAGGTGCCCAAACTGCAGCACATGGGCCGGATGCCAATTCATCCAGCCCGTGCTGCCCTCGTCGCTTCTGGAAGTGGAAGTAAAACGTGCCTGTGAGTGCATTTTACTTCCGCTTCCAGGAGCGATGCATTGGCATTTGGGGGCCAGATCCAGCCCACGGGCCACAGTTTGGGCACCTCTGCTATACACCTTATCAAACATTTTTAAAAATCTGTTTAGTTATGTGGAGGGTCATAGGACTAAAAAGGGAGATCCTTTACTACCTACGGTGGTTCTCTGTACGAGTTGAGACTCTAAAAAACCAGGGTTGCAATTTGCATGGACAGTCTCCATAGATGGAGGTCTATTTAAGACTCATTGCCATCCACATGTAGGGACAGAAACAAAACTGGAGACTACAGATAAGGGAATAGCACATTCGAATGTTTCTTTGTCTAGAAAAGAAGCATAATCCTGCACTTAGAAAATTTAAGATGAGAGCTAATCTTTTCTGATGAAGCTACTGCAAGAAACTTCCACTACACTACTGCAGTTAGTGTGCTGCAGAGAAAACCTGAATAATGTTTCTGAATCTGATTTACAGTACTTTTTAACAAAGTAACCTATGCAATACAGACTCAGGTTTTGTCATTAGGTAAAGGTAAAGATTGCCCTTGCTTGAAAGGCAGTTGTGTCTGACTCTAGGGTTCAGTGCTCATCTCTGTTTATAGCCAAAGAGCCAGCACTGTCTGCATTTGCAGATGTTTCCGTGGACATATAGTAGGCATGACTAGACACTGGAGTGCATGGAACGTTGTTAACTTCCCACCAAAGTGGTACCTATTTATCTATTTGCAATTTCTTGCTTTCGAACTGCTAGGTTGGCAGGAGCTGGGGCAGAGATAGGAGCTCACTCATCATGCAGCTCTCGGGTCTCAAACTGCTGACCTACCAACCTTCCAGTAATCAGGTTCAGTGTCTTAAACACTAAGCCACCACAGTCCCTGTTTTGTCATTAAGTACACAATTTAGGTGGTGGCCATTTCCTCCATCTCATGGAAGAGCACTGTGTGTGAGCCTTTCCATCCCCCACCACAGGAAAAGGGAAAGATGGAGCACCAAAGATTCTCAATAACAAAGAATAATTTATGCACCTTGTCTTAAAGATAGTTTTCCTCAGGGGGAGTGTAATAATCAACACTGTATCCTCAATAGTCTGAAGTGAATAAATGTGAATCTGCTTTTTCCTCTCTGATATTGGTACTTTACCTCAGTAACTCTTCTAATCACAGGCCATTTCCCTCTTTCCCATGAAGCCATATGGGGCAGTTGTCCTCTGTTACTGTATTTATGTTCAGGCAGCATGAGTCCAGACCATAAGAAAAATGGCTCTCTTTGATGCAGATCCTTAAGGGCCCAGCCTTGGAGATGTCAAGCACAGTCAGACTTACGTTTATTTTTGGTTTATGTTATTTTTGACCACCTGACAGTATTCTGGAAAATTTGCATGCACGAGGAAGGGACAACTGAATCCTATCTATTTTTTACATAAATCCTTCTCATCTACTTTGAGCCCTGGGGATAGTGCAAGCAATAAATCAATAAATATGTAAATGACTGTAATTGAATGGAGGAATAATGATTCTGCAGAGAAGGAAATCAGCAGAATTGGCTGATGTCTTAACAGGAAAACTGGGGTTAGCATGCAAGTTTAGAGATCTATTAACTCAAAGACTGCAGGGGGAAAATGCTTTAAATCTTCAAGCACCACTATAAAATAGACCAGAATTTTTGTGAAAGTGAAAAACTGGCAAGGCGACCAACTCTAGTTAGCTCTATAAAGGTATGCTGTTGTTTCCTGACACCATCAGAGGATATAGTTTAACCAAGGGGTTTGCAACCTATAGACCGCAGGCCAGACACAGCCCACGATGCTGTTCCATCCGGCCCACAGCAGTGACCCCAGAAACAGAAGAAGAGGCGCCTGCACATGCACAAACATGCCCATCGCCATTGTGTCTGGCCCGTAGTATGGACTGAGGGGGGTTGTGCGCCCCGTGGCGCGTTAAGGTTGAGAACCCCTGGTTTAACCTGTCATCAAATGTAAGCTTCTTCTGCTATATGAGCAATTACAAAATTACTGTTAGAAAGCAACTATTTTTCTGCTTATAACATTTTATCAACATGACCAGTTCTTGTTTGCCTCATCAGAATGTCTCATGATTTGATAATTCATCTCAGGAAGAAACTTAGAAGGGTTATGTAGCACTGTACGCTGATATTTGGTAGAGGAATAGCTTTAGAACTTGACCTGCTGCAAGATTAAAAAGAATCTCAGTCTTTCACCACAGCAATTACACCAGGGATTCTCAACCTGCAGCCCATGGGCCAGATGCAGCCCGTGGCACCATTTCATGTGGCCCACCACCACCTCCATCACACCAGGAAGTGCCATGTGGTGGAGGAAGGTCAAAATGGTTGTCCGGCCCCCGAAGGTGTCTGAGAGAGCATGTCCTGGCCCCTGGTTTTAAAAGGTTGGGAACTCCTGAATTACACAATATGAAAATCTCTTTCTTCTTATACAATATTTCTGCTAAAATGATTACTAAGAAAAGAAAGGCCTCATTTTTCCTTGTTTCCCTCTTATCAGAGGCCAGATGTCATCACAACTCTTCTGACTTCAGATGTGGCAGTTCTAAATGATTGTGTCGTGTTGAATTTTTAAAAAACCTAAAGGTTCTTCAGCTCATAGGTTCTCCTTCTTGCATGTCTTTCCCCATTTATTTTACTTTGAATGATCACCTATAACAACCCAAAAATTTTAATTCCTAAGTGTCTCTTCAAAGTATTTCAACTGTGCCTCATTGCACATGGCACCATGCCTCATGACACAATGTTTAACCTGTAGTAATGCAGCCAAAACTACTGACATTGTGAGTTCAATCCTAACAGGTTCAAGGTTGACTCAGGTCTTCATCCCTCCGAGTTCAGTAAAATGAGTACACAGCATTGGGGTCAAAATGCTAATTACCTTGACAATTACCTAGAGTGCCCTAAACATTATGGGATAGTATATACACCATATTTCAAATGCATTAATTAATTCTGCAGTAGCCTGTTTTAAACCCCCATTTAGGTTTTAGATGTACAGTAATACCCGCACAAAATTAAAACTGGATACACCGCACAAAATTAAAACTGGATAACGTTAGGAAATTAAAGGAAAATATTTGCACCGCACAACGTTAAGTTAACGTTGTGCTATGCATCTCATTTTCTCCTGGATTTCATCTGGAGATCTCTGCCCCAAAGCCGGCAGGGTTGCTCTCTGCCTGGGAAGGTGCTTTGGGGCTTGGATCTCCGGTGGTGTCCTCATTATCATCGTAGCAATCAGCCATGAAGATTGTCCTGGGAACAATATTTTTCAATGGGCTTCCATTTACCTTCCACATCACAGCGTGACACCCATACCACTGATCTAGTTCCATCAGCCACTTTCTGGTCCTGTGCCCATTTGACACGCAAAGTCTTCACCAGTTCCAGGCCAGTATTTATTATGATGATGATGCCCTCCATCAAGATGGATTCAAGTGGAATTTAACCCACTTGGGGACCATCACCCTTCCCTGTGGACTTCGCCACCCAAGACCATTAGTCCTCAGGGTTGTCAGGTTAGTTAACCACCATCTGACAATTGGCGTTAAGTCACTGGCAGTATGATCTACTCTATTACCATAACACAGGGGTGAGGAACCTGCAACCCTACATCCACCTGTGACCTTCTAGGTCAGTGAGGACTAATCTTAGTACTCCAGCCATACTTGAACATCAATTCCCAGAAGCCCTGATCAGCAGGAGCGCTGACTTGGGCTTCTGGTAATTGAAGTACAAGAACACCTGGAGTGCCAAGGTTAGTCATCACTGTTCTAGCTCCTTAAGTGCAGCTGTTTGCCTGAATCCACATTTTACAGAGCACATCTTTTTATTTTTATTACTACATTTTTGTTAATCTTTTATACTTTTATTTTATTTAGTAACCTTAAAATAAAGTTTTTTTAAAATTATTAAGTACATGGGGCCTTCCAACAGGAAAATGTTCCCCACCCCTGCCATAACAGGATAACCAGGCCAGACAGGCAGTGACCATGACACTTTCCCTTGAATCAGCCAGCGCTACCAAAAGATGTTCTCAAAAGTACAAACTGAAACCTACTTGGACAGATGGTCTCTCATAACACTGTCCCATTCACTGGTAATCTCGCGGATTGACTACTGTAATGCTTTCTATGAGGGGCTGCCCTTGTGTTTGATACAGAGATTACAGCAGGTCCACAATGCAGCAGCCAGGCTGGTGACACTTTTAAAGAAATTTGATCATATTTCCCCAGCCTTGGCAGGCCTGCACTGGTTACCTATTGCCTACCATGTCAGATACAAGGTGTTAATGTTATCATGCAAGGCCCTAAACGGTTTGGGACCTTGCTATCTATAGGAGCATCTCTCTCTCTCTCAGAGCAACTCCCCGCATCACCCGGTCAACACAGTCGGCCCAGCTCCAGGTGCCAACCCCCGAGGATGGCTCGAAAGACTTTAACTAGAAATAAGCCTTCTCAGTGGCAGCACCAACACTGTGGAATACACTACCAGTGGAGCGGCGCCAGGCCCCATCACTGGTTACCTTTTTTAAAAAAAAACAATTTGAAACACTCTTCTTCAAGGAAGCCTTTCAGGGCATTGTTCCCTTATTAAAAGATTAGCCAGTTAGGTTCAGTCCTGATGTCCTCAGTCACCAATCAGTTCAGTTCGGTTCGGTTCGGTTCGGTTTGTGATGCATTTGTCGGTGGTGGGATTGATTTGTTGTGGGTATTGTTGTTATTTGTTTTCTGTTTGTTCACCGCCCAGAGTAGGATAACACTACTGAGCCCCTTCCTTCCTTCCTTCCCAGTCCATCTGTGGGGAGGATAAAGGGCTGTGGGCTACCAGGCTGAGCCGAAGATCTGCTGCCACCTGAGGACTGCTCCCACAGCTGTGGGGTGCCCCGCCCTTCCTTCCTTCCCAGTCCATCTGTGGGGAGGATAAAGGGCTGTGGGCTACCAGGCTGAGCCAAAGACCTGCTGCTGCCTGAGGACTGCTCCCACAGCTGTGGGGAGCTCCGCCCTTCCTTCCTTCCTAGTCCATCTGTGGGGAGGATAAAGGGCTGTGGGCTACCAGGCTGAGCTGAAGACCTGCTGCCACTCAAGGACTGCTGCTGCTGCTGCTGCTGCTGCTGCTGCTGCTGCTGCTGCTGCTGCTGCTGCTGCTGCTGCTGCTGCTGCTGCTGCTGCTGCTGCTGCTGCTGCTGCTGCTGCTGCTGCTGCTGCTGCTGCTGCTGCTGCTGCTGCTGCTGCTGCTGCTGCTGCTGCTGCTGCTGCTGCTGCTGCTGCTGCTGCTGCTGCTGCTGCTGCTGCTGCTGCTGCTGCTGCTGCTGCTGCTGCTGCTGCTGCTGCAGGGGGAGGGGGGGAAGCGCCTTTTCTTTTCTTCGCACTCCTGGGTCCTGCCTCAGGCTGATACGAAAAAGCTGGACTGCTTCGCCTCCACTCCTTCGCCTGGGGAAGTATACCTTGTGTTATACTAGGGCTGTGGTCTGTGAGGCAAGACGCTTTGTATCGCACTGTCTGGGCTTATGATCTGTTGTACATTGTATTTCTGGGGATCTTATCTATTGTTACTATGTTATTGATTATGTGGATTTGACTGTATTATTTTGTATTTATTTATCTTTCATTTTGCTAATTATTGTATTGTTATTGCTATTTGTTCTGATATTGTAATGCTGTATTTTGTTTTAGTGTTTATTTTACTGTTGTGAACCGCGTTGAGTTGCCCGTTGGGGAAGAAAGGCGGTATAGAAATAAACCTAATAATAATAATAATAACACCCAAATGGGCAGTACAGAAATTCAATAAATAAATAAATAAAATGCAGTGATGAATCTAGACATCATTGCTGCACTTTCCACTCCTGAATTTCCCCAGGAGTTTTGCATCAGGGCTTGATGGAGTGTACTAAGGCCTCCCCTTCCCCTTCTGTCTTTTCTATCATGTGACATTTCAACATTCATTAAAACTTCCTGCCAACAGCATAGGTTGCCATTTACACAAATATTTTTTTGAATTAAGAACTCTGTTAATCAACAACCCTACCAGTCTGTTATGCAGGACTCTGTGAAAAGCTTTTTTGTCATCAGTATATACATACACATATGCATGCACACAAGTACAAATTCATACATATTCATATCCATGTCACAAAATTTCTCCCCAAGAACGTTTATAGAAAACTAGATTTCTGATTCCAAAATCCTCCTCTAAATCCAAATTGCACATCTCCTGCTTCTTGTCTACATGTCTTACAAATTATTCCATGTACTGTTTTTAAGAAAATTTGAAGCATTTAAACCAGGGGCTTCCAACCTTTTCAAGCCAGGGGCTGGGTCACACTCTCTGAGTCAGCTTCAAGGGCAGGACAGCCATTTTGCCCTGCCTGCACAATGGGGGTGGCCATTTTGTTTCTCAAATACCCTTGGAGGGGTGGGGGGCCACATGAAATGCCTGGCCCATGGGTCTTAGGTTGGATGTCCCTGATGTAAACCATTAGGTTTATTTTTCTGTAATCAATACCAGTTTTGACATTTTCTTTTGAAGGTGAATTCACAAGCATCAATTTCAACCAATTTCTGGAGTGATTCTTATTCTGTACATGTGTTTGAAAAGAGTTACTTAAAACATCTAAGTTGTAATCTTCTGTTAGCTTTAATACATCTGTGAAAACACCATTTACTCCCAGAAACATGCTGCTTTCTATTAACTATACCACAGTTCAGCTTTCTGCTTTTTAATCCAAAATCAAGGTGTGGCATAATAAATTCTCCTGACATGTTATATTCAAACAGCTCTTTAATGTACATATTCTGCAATATTATTTTATCATTGACATAAAATATCAGGGAATGCTTACTCTCCATCAGTAGTTAGTACTATCATATTTTACAATATGCCTACTACTCCTTGATCTTCTTATGCATATTAAAGAGCCATGAATCTTCTCTACATTTTCTACTTCTGTACATCATTCACACTTCTATTTTGTTTCAGATGTTCTTAGGCAAGTCTCTATATTTTGATGTCATCCTTACTTTTATATTTTCCTCTCTGTTCCATTAGCACTAATATTTCTGCAATCATCCACTTTTTCTCTACTTTTAAGGTTCCTGGAAATTCAGAGCAAGAAACACTAATACTGCTGGAAATCAGAGCAAGCAACATTTATCTCTCAGCTATCTAAATGTGTATTCTTACTGATGCCTTCATGAATCCCTTCCTTAACAACAGCAAACATAATTGGATGGGTTAGTTGTTCAATTTCTATGCTTTTACAGGTTTTTATTTTCATTTTTATATTTATTTTATTTTGTAACTAAATACCATTATGACAGTACAGTAAAACCTCAGGTTACGACTGAGGTCCATTCCAACAGCCTCCCTCGCAACCCAAAACAAATGTAACCTGAATCACGTTTTTCCATGGGAATGCATTGGGAATTTTAAAAACTCACAACCGGAACAAAAATATTTTTAAAATACAAAAAAGCACCAAAAAATTTTTTTATGTCAGACACGATCGCCCCCCCCCCCCCCCCCCACAAAAGCAACAGAGCAATCTCCCTACTTTTTCTATGCCATTTGGGGACCTTATCCGACGATGACAACAATGGCACCTCCACAGCAGTAAGCACTGCATTGTGATTTCAGGTGGAGGGGGCCATCACCACCATGTTAGGATTCAAAATGGCCACCGCCCCCTCCATCCAAAATCAAAATGCAGTGCTTACTGTTGCGGAGGTGCTGTCATCGTTGTCGGATAAGGTCCCCAAATGGCATGGAAAAGGTAGAGAGATTGCTACCATCTTAGAGTTTAAATATTGTAGCACAATTTTCGTTGTAAACCGGAAATTGGTCGTAACCCGGGGAATTTTTTAAATTAAATGTGAGGTCATAACCCACAGCAAACGTAACCCAGGGCAGTCATATGCTGGGGTTTTACTGTATTATGATCTGAATTTACATTACCCAGGGTAAGTTGTGTCAGAGAAAAACTATTTTCTGTGTTTTTCACTGTTCTCCTATTCACTGGTTGCAGGGAAGTCGATGTAAAGGTTTGATTGCATGATTTATGATTATGCCTTTGATGGTCCTGCATTGAGTACGTGACTTGCTGCAGAGAAGTAGGAGGCTCATAAAATTGCCATCTGACCCCTTCGAGCCAATCAGGGGCACCTGGACCTTTGGGTTACATCATTGTTGCATCTTTACATATAAAATAAAGCATTAACCGTTGGAACTTTACATAGGATCCTAAGCCAGACCCTACTAGCCCGCACTGACCCTTCATGCACACGCCCAAACTGGGTCCACAAGTCAACAAAGGTTTGAGAAATGCGCCAGTGGGGCAAGAGCCCCACAAACGCGAAAAAAGGGAAACTTCATTTCCCAACGTTCTTTGCACTGCGCCGCACAACAGCCAATCAGGCTGAGAGCTGCGAGCACAAAGAACGTTGAGAAATGCGCCACGGCCAATCAAAATCGAGCCGCAGGAAAAAAAACACAGCACAAACACAAACCACAAACCCATAACTACAAGCCCCAGAGTCCTGCATGCCATGAGCACGCAGAATGCTGAGAAGCCTGCCACGCGAAAAATTAAAATTAAAAACCCAGTGCCTCAAACCACACAAAACAAACAAGTGGCCTCAAGCGCCACAGGGGTTCCCGCAGTCCGCAGGCCATGGGAAGGAAAGCCCACCCACCCCAATGCTGCCTGAAGTGGCACTGGGATTCCTGTGGTCAGGCCAATGAGGCCAGCCCGCGGTAAGGGAAGCCCACCCACCCCAATGCCGCCTGAAGCGGTGCTGGGATTCCTGTGGTCTGGCCAGCGAGGCCGGGCCAGGGGAATAAAAGCCCACCCCACACACACACATGCCACCTGAAGCTGCGCTGGGAGTCCTGCGGTCCAGCCAGCGAGGCCGGGACATGGGAATGAAAGTCCACCCCCACCCCCAAACGCCACCTGAAGCGGCGCTGGGATTCCCACAGTCCAGCCAGGGAGGCCACAGCGCGAGAAGGAAAGTGTTTCGCTTTCAAGCGGGGGCCAGGGCACTGGTGCCTTGGCCACCCCTTGAAAGTGAACCCATTTCCAGGGAAGTAAAGCCAGCGGATGGCACTCTGCCCGCTGACTTTACTTACCAAAAAAGTGTTTCGCTTTCAAGTGGGGGCCAAGGCACTAGTGCCTTCCCCCTTGAAAAAGAAACAAAAATAAAAAAACAAACACCAAAATAATTAAAATAAATAAACCATTAATTAAAAAAACACAAACAAAAACATCCAAAATTAACCAAAACCAAAAATAACAAACAGAAAAAAAACACATAAAAACACCAAAAAAGAAAAACAAAACAAACCCACAAAAGAAATTAAACCAGACAACCTACCAGCACACTTCCTCCCTCAACGATGGCTGGAAATTAAATGAGGAAAGAAAGAGACTACTTACCGGAAGAAGCGCCACCCAGAGGCCAGTAGAGAAAAAACAGTCAAAGTAAAAGAAACACTCAACAGCCCCACCCAGAGGCCACAAGAGAAAAAACAGTCAAAAACATAACATTACATCAAACATTCACACAAATCACAAACAAATCACAAAATAATAAAATAAAAACATTTCGAAAATCCTGTGTAGAGTTTTCATTAAAAAAAACATCTAAACACAATTTAAAAACATTGAATGTAAAAAAAAACATGTACTTTCACATTTTTAAAATAATTATCCAAGGTACAACTATTTAAAAAATTGACATACTAAAACATTATTTGGTAAAATAATATAATTGTACAAAATTATATCATCCTTTCCTTTTTTTAATCCACAAAAATAAACCCAAAAAAGCTGATCACAGTTTATAACAGCCCGTGTGTATAAATAAACATTTTAAAAATAACAATTACAGACTAACCTCATTTGTACAAACATTAACAAAACAAAAACCTTCCAACACAATTTAAAACAGCCCGGCAACGCCAGGCAACCTCTGTTAGTCAGCTATAAAACTGGGTGATCTGAAGATGTTCTTTCACTTCACCATGGAAGGATCCAGGGTTGAGCCTCACAAGGTGTGAGTACAGATTTAGATAAGGCCAAAGGCCTAGGTGATGTTTTAAGTTTCTTATTTTTGTGTGTAACTTTGAATGACTGCATTGCAAGTTTGATTCCTCATGCTATACCTAATTTCTTAGCTTACTTTAATAAATATAATTACTCTGAGACCCTTTGTGTCTATTGCTTTGGGAATTGAGAGTGACTGGACTACACATTTAAAGGGCCAGATCCCGCTACCCAACTTCTGATACCCTGTATGCTTGTCAGTAGGAGCCTGGAAAAGGGAACTGGCAAAGCAAGGCAGGAAGGGTGGGCAAAAAAAAAACTGTGAGGGGGCAAACACCCATCATAAATTACACAAACTCATTTGTATCCAGGGTTGCCATAATTCTCTCCCGCCAAATCAGGACAGCCACATGACGTCATTGCATTCTTCAAATTGTGCATACATCAGAAGGGGCTGTCAGGGAGACCATGGCTCTAAGACCCCGTGGAATCCCCGTCCAGATCGGATAGCCTTCGTCAGTTTAAAATAAACTGTAGTCAAGAGGATTTCCCCCATGTGATTCTTCTTGCAAAAGACTATTCTTAGTGGTTCTATTTTTATTTTTATGAATAAAATTTCTTGGGCCACTCTTGAAACCACCCTTACTCCCCTGAGGTCACCCCACCTTCCCCTTCACACACACCCCTCAAACCCCACACAAGGATCCCTTAGAAGAAAGTTCTAAAGAGGGGCCCAGAATGGCAATGCAGTCCATGGTGCCTCTGTTTCCCTCCGGAAAGAGAAAAGCAGGAGATAGGAAGGGACATATTTTGAAGAAGGACCTTTGCGATGGTGGACTCTTCACTTTCTGTCCACCCTGCTCCCTTCCTCACTAAGAATACCAACCTTATGCAATTAACCCTTTGTGGTCATGTGAAGAAGGAATCCTCCTTCCCAGTGTATGGTGGAGGTTTGGCTTCTTAGATATGGGTATTTCTTGCTCCCTCCCAGCTTCCATGGAAAAGGGCTGAGGATGAGTCCTTGTCTCCCAAACTTCAAGGTGAGCCAAGGGATTTTTGCAAAGAGTTATTTCACTGCCCCCATGCCTTTCTTTCAATTATCTCAGTTGCAAGTGTCTCCCCTCCCCAGAGGGCTTCTCAGGGTGCTGTTTTGCCTTCACCACTTTCAAGCAGGATACAGTGGAACCCCATATAATGATTTTAATTTGTTCCACAGGGTTTGTCATTGTACAAAAAAATCGCTATATGATACATGTATTGTATAGCGATCTTCCCTATGGGATGTATCGTACAACAATTTTCGCTCTGCTTTTCCCCTGGGAAGTGTGTTCCCAGGGGAAAAGCAGAGCAAAAATCATGTGTTCCCAAGGCAAAGGCAGCCCTGCGGGGGTCAGGGAAGGGATCCACGGAGGTCCCCTTGCCTGGAAACACATTTCCCAGGCAAGCGTACCTCCATAGACCGAAGATCATGGCGCCTGTCAGTGCAGCGAAATGAAGCCTTATTTTACTGCACTGACAGGGGCCGCGATCTTTGGGTTGGGGTGGGGACCTTTGTGGCTGCGATGTTGCCTTTGTGGCTGGAGTTGGGGGGAATTTCCACTCCACCCCGACCCTAAAGGCAACATCAGGTTGGCTTACGAAGGTCTGGGAAAAATCATTGGTCTCCTTGCAAGCTTCCACCACCCGCCCGCCCTGATCTCCTCACAGGCCTCCACCCCACCCCACCCACCCACCCACCCTGATCCGAAAGCCCACAGCCCGACAGGGTGGGTGGGGTTGGATGCAATCCTCAGCCCTGCTGGTCCAGCCCTGTGGGCTTTGGGGCAGAGATCAATGTCGGGAAATTTGAGTAAAACTTTTGCACCGCACAGTTAAGTTTCCTGACGTTATCCAGTTTTAACGCTGTGCGGTGCACACGTTATCTGGGGTATTACTGTACAATGTGCACCCTGGACCCTAGGACCCTGCATTTTTGCCTATACCTCTTTAAACTAACCAATCTGTTCATTTATATATACCCTATATCAGTGATGGTGACTCTTTTAGAGAATGAATGCCCAAGGAGGAGGAGTTGGCGGGTGGGCGCTGCATGTGCACACACATCCACATGAAGTTGCCAGAGGCATGCCAACGATGTCATATGGGTTTGTGCACACATTCAGTACCTGCCTGCCCACTACTGCCTCCTTCTTCTCCTTTGCCTCCTAAGAGGGGTGTGGGGGTATCTGGTCACTTCACCTCATCCCCGCCCCCAGGTGAGATTTCAGCCTATATGCTACATCCAGAATGTCATATATTCTTGACCATACGTAACTCCTTTAGATTTGTCAAACACGTATTCAAACTTTCCCCTATTTCCATAAACTTATTTTCTTTGTAACACCTTTTTAAAATTTTAATTCATGTGTCTGCTTATCATTCCACTTTATACCACTCCTCCATTCCAAAGTACCTATACAGTCTGTATTTTCAAAGGGAAAAATCTCCACAGGTTCCTTTCCCCATTTTAGCATTAATATCCTCTCTCGTGAAGCATAGTGCTGCTTTTTAATGCCTTATATATCTTTGAATTTTAAATAGGGGAATGTGCCTCCTAGAAGATTGTGGTATTTTTGAACCACAATCAGATGTACCCTAGTACAGGCAACCTTGTGTTGCTGGCTAAATCTTTCTCATACTAGGTTAGGCTAAAGGAACTGCAGAATGAACTCAAGAAAATGTGGTTTCATTTTGGCAGTGTCATGTCTGGCCTAGACATGGAAGAAAAAATTCTAAATAGATTTTTATTTTATTTTTATCTTTCTCTGCAGTTGAGGCATATCTTTCTACTATGTTGACATCAACAGAATTTACTTTTAGTTGGATAAACATTACTTGTTCTGAGTACAGAAAGACATTTACAATGGCCATACTTATTTGTAATTATAGCTAAGACTATAACAGTACTGCCCAATCAGAACACAGCATGCCCATCATCTATCTGGTAAATGACTGGATTCTGGCAAATGAACATCACTTACTCTAGGGATGTGAAAGTTCATCCTCTTCATTTTGCCTACTATGCTGGAATTTTTTCCTGTCTCATATTTTCTCTATCCAGGTGATTTATTTCAAAGCTCCAGAAACCTTCTTGTCAAGTTCTTGTACCCAAAGCCACTTTCATTTCAAGAGGCCAGGTTAATTAATTGCTCCTCTCTACTCAGCATGCTTGAGATTATATATAATGGCGCTACTAACAAAAGTCATTTCCTCTGTGGCCATCAGGGCATGAACATTAAGCTATGAGATTGTGCTTTTGCGAAACACATTGTTTAGATAATTAAAGGCTTCTCTCAACCCAAGGTTACAGCTAGAGAACAATCTGTACTCTTAGCACTTTTAGATATGGTTCAATTTTTGTAGTTGCAAGATATGAATAGACATCTTCAAGAAGCATCCTTGACCTTTCCTACCCTGTCTGTAAAGAGCTCCCAGAAGCAGACCGTTTAACTGGATGACAGAAGTGATACATGCATTTATAACTCATTCTACACAGGGTTGCCTTTGAAAAAATATGTGTAGCCAATATGTAGTACAGAACAAGGCAGCAAGCTTGTTAACTAGGGGCATAACCAGCATCTGATATATTTCTGTGAAAAATTCAGAAGTCTAGCAATTACCACAGTGGTTTATGATCAAGATTTCTTAAGAAACACCTTTTTCCCACAGCAACCTGAATCTCATCTATTCAGGGAATTTTCAGAAGTCCACCTGCATGTCCAAAGTCTACCAACACACACTTATGCCAAGGCAAAACACCTTTTCTGTGGCCATGCCTTTTCTTTGGAACAAGTTCTTGTTGGAGATGTTTCTTGGCAAGAGCTTATAGAGTTCTTTTCTTGGACTACAAGTTTCAGTCTACCCCAGCCAGCCTGGCTGCTTGCTACAGGCCTTTTAGAAGTTTGGTTTGCCATTGTTTGCTTTATTGTTCAGGTGCGAAAACCCTCTGCTTTCTAAAATAGCTTTTACTGCCATTATGCAATCATGAGGGGGAAGGTTTATGTTACCATTTTGATATTTTAAAAACCTCCAAAGTATGCTCACCCTAAGTTAAGAAGAAGACTATTAGATGAAAGACAGACAATTATTAGAAACCTTCACAAACACAGAGACACCACAGTATACATACACGTGTAACTCATCTGTAAGCTGTGCAAAGGCAAAATCAAACCCAGTAATGGTACTTCTTGATGAAAATCTAAAGTTGATTCTTTCATCCAATACATAGAACTAAAAGATTTATTACTTGCAACAGTTGACTGAAAAGAAAATACTTTAAAAGTATTAATTTAAAAGTATTAATCTCTTGTGGGGGAAATATTCTAGCAATCTAGACCTCTCACACTGAAAATATTTTTTTTTCAACATTAATTGGTAACTACTCATTTGTATAACCAATGAAGTCATAACCAAGACGTCACTTTTAGGCTAAATAAGTTTGTGGTCTCTATTTGTGTTGCTCCCATTGATGAATTTGAACAATACACATCCCACCATGTTCCCTTTTTATCTGAGCTCCTGTGTCTGCAACAGCTACTCAATACTGGCCAAGCGTCTACAATTAAAACCCATTCACATTCTCACCTTTCTGTGTCAAGGCCACTGCAGAGTCATTGCTTAAACCCATTACAAACATTTCAATTACATCTTGAAAAATTGCTTTCCCAGGGCACTTAATTAACAACTCACCTCCTCCCACCTAGATGCCAAGTAATTTCAATTTAATTAATTTCCCCCAAACAATAAAGGGGGGAGATCCATATGAGGTGGGGAATATATTTTCACCTACATTTCCAATGTTAAGGAAATAAACATTTGTGTTATGTGTGGTTTTTCTTATTTATAATTAGCCCAGCTTATAATTAATCTAACTAAAACATTTGTCCAAAGTAACAGTGTAAGATAAACATTGCAACAAATTCCAAATTCCAAAAAAAGATACCTTTATAAGCCAACCAACATGCCACCAAGAATTGTGCAGAGGCATGGGTACTGCAGTGGCTCAAGTCGCTAAGACGCTGACTGGGAAGCGGAAGGTCAGCAGTTCGATTCCCGAGTACTGCTGGACGGAAATGAGCTCCCGTCTTCAGCCCAGCTCCTGCCAACCTAGCAGTTCGAAAGCAAGAAATTGCAAGTAGATAAATAGGGACCACTTCGGTGGGAAGGTAACAGCGTTCCGTGCACTCCGGTGTCTAGTCATGCCTGCCACATGACCACGGAAACGTCTGCAGGAGCAGACAGTGCTGGCTCTTCGGCTTAGAAACAGAGATGAGCACTGCACCCTAGAGTCGGATACGACTGGCTTTCGAGCAAGGGAAACCTTTACCTTTACCTTTACCTTTACCTTACAAAAATGCACATACATCTGAAAGTATGCTCTCTTCACCAAGAAGTGACATTTTAAAATAAAGCAGGGGGAAGGAGGAGAGGGGAAGAAACAAGGGGTCATCTTTAATTCATTGGTGTTTGCATGTTGTTTAGGATGTCCTGGGGAGAAACGTTACCTGAAATAACAGATATCACCACACAATATTAAATTTCACTCAGATATCACTGAGAAGTGAAAAGTTGCAAACTTCAGGTCTCCATGTTTAGGCAATAGAAGTCCCCCACAGTCTATTACAGTGAGTTCATAGCTGCATCCCTCCTATTTAGACAGACAGGCTCCTTGGGCAGAGCAAAGAAAGGTGTTGAGCCAGCTTTACAGTGCTCAGGGTGGAATTCATTTGAAATGATGGGTTACACACAAAGAGTTTATATGACAAGAGACTGGACATGCTAAAGCAAAACATGTAAATGGTATAATTTGACCACATCAACTTTCTTTATATAGCAATTCCGTAAATGTCAATGCAAAAAGTAGCTTTAGCTTCAAATGGGCTTCCTCCTAAAAGCATGGGTACAGGACTGTTTATAATTATGGATGGAGGTGATGGACATCATGCAGGAAGCAGCAAAGAAAACCATACCAAAAGAGAGGAGGCGTAAGAAAGCAAAGTGGTTATCTGATGAGGCTCTTGAAATAGCAGAGGAAAGAAGGAACGCAAAAGTAAAAGGAGAAAGGGAAAAAATACAATCAGTTGAACACAGAATTTCAAAAAAAAAAGCAAGGAGAGATAAGGAAAACTACCTAAAAGAACAGTGCAGACAAATGGAGGAAAACAACAAAAGAGGCAGAACCAGAGATCTTTTCAAAAAAATCGGGGAAATCAAGGGAACATTTAAAGCAAAAATGACCATGATAAGGGACAAAGACGGAAAGGAGCTAGCTGATGCAGAAGAAATTAAGAAAAGATGGAAAGAGTACACAGAGGAACTCTACTAAAAGGACCTCAGCACTCCTGATAATCACAATGATGAAGAAATGGAACTTGAGCCAGACATCCTAGAGAGCGAAGTCATAAAGGCCCTAAAGAGCACTGCAAACAACAAAGCTAGTGGAGATGATGGTATCCCAGTTGAATTTTTCAAAGTGCTAAAAGATGATGGCGTCAAATTACTGCATTCAATATGCCAGCAGATTTGGAAAACAAAACAGTGGCCACAGGATTGGAAAAGATCAGTATACGTTCCAATCCCAAAAAAGGGCAATGCCAAAGAATGTTCAAATTATCGAACAATTGCACTCATCCCACACGCCAGCAAGGTGATGCTCAAGATAATACAGGATAGACTTAAGCAGCATGTGGAGAGAGAATCACCAGAGGTGCAGGCTGGTTTCAGAAGAGGCAGGGGGACTAGAGACCACATTGCCAACATACGTTGGATCATGGAAAAAACAAAGGAACACCAGAAACAAGTGTACTTCTGTTTTATTGACTACACTAAGGCATTTGACTGTGTGGACCACAACAAGATGTGGCAGGTAATTAAAGAGATGGGAATACCAGAGCACCTCATATGCCTCTTGAGAAATCTGTACATGAACCAAGAAGCAACAGTTAGGACAGAACACGGAATGACAGAGTGGTTTGGAATAGGAAAAGGAGTAAGACAAGGCTGCATTTTCTCACCTTGCTTATTCAACTTATACACAGAGAACATAATGTGCAATGCAGGGATGGAGGAATCACAATATGGGATAAAAATTGCAGGGAGAAACATCAACAATCTGAGATATGCAGACGATACCACCCTAATGGCAGAAAGTGAGGAAGACCTAAAGAACCTCTTGATTGGATTGAAGGAGGAGAGTGCAAAAGCTGGCTTGAGACTCAATATCAAGAAAACCAAAATAATGGCAACAGGCCCAATTAGTTCCTGGAAAATAGATGGGGAAGAAGTAGAAGCAGTGACAGATTTTACTTTCTTAGGATCAAAGATCACTGCAGATGCGGATTGTAGCCATGAAATAAAAAGGCGACTGATTCTTGGAAGACAAGCTATGAGAAACCTGGGGAACATAGTGAAAAGCAGAGACATCACATTGCAAACAAAAATTAGAATAGTCAAAGCAATGGTATTCCCAGTGGTAATGTATGGATGTGAGAGCTGGACAATTAGGAAGGCTGAACGCAGAAGAATAGATGCCTTTGAAATGTGGTGTTGGAGGAGGGTTTTGAGAGTCCCCTGGATAGCGAGGAGAACAAACAGGTCAATCTTAGAAGAAATCAACCCTGACTGCTCATTGGAAGGTCAAATAGTAAAGACAAAGCTAAAGTACTTTGGACATCAAATGAGAAGGGAAGATTCACTTGAGAAGGCCTTGATGTTGGGAAAGGTGGAGGGCAAAAGGAGAAGGGGGAGACCAAAGATGAGATGGCTAGATGGTATTGTAGATGCAGTGGGCACAGAGCTGGGAGGGTTGAGGGGGATGGTGGGGGACAGGGGCGCCTGGAGGAAAATGGTCCATGGGGTCGCAGAGGGTCAGAGTCAACTGTGTGACTGAACAACAACAACAACAGAACAGGACTGTAGCAAAAGCTATGCATCTGTAAGGGAGAGTGTTTGTTTCCAAAATTCCTGAAATAAAAAAGCTAACGGCATAAGCAAGAGGAAAGGGATCTGGATGAAAATATTACTTCACCCAGAAACAGGACGAAAGGGAATACGAAGTACAGTGGAACCTGGGTTAACAAACGGCTCGGTTAACATAAAAATTGCATAACAAAAATAAAGCCATAGAAAATAGTGGCTCAATTTATGGAACTTTTTCCAGAATGGATTAATTGGTTTTCAATGCATTCCTATGAGAAACTGTGTGTCGGTTAATGTATTTTGTTTTTCAATGCATTCCTATGGGAAATTGCATTTAATGCATTCCTATGGGAAATTCAGTTAAAGTAATTTTCACTGTAAGAAACTTCCTGGAGAACTCATTAATTACATTAACCGAGATTCCACTGTACTCTTGATGTATCAGTGATGTATTACATCTTATTTCAGTTATGTAAGCCTTCCCAGAAGCAGTCCCACCTATAATAGTGTCACATGAGCAGAAAAAATGTGCCATAGGCATGACTTGAACACTATGGAATTCTACACACTCCCAAAAGCTAGGTTTTGGTTCCAAATGGTCTCTCCAGTTTGATAGTTATCTTGTTCCCCTATAAAGTCACCAGACAGTTGACAAATCTTTTATTACTCATTATTATTTGTTATTAAAATAGATGAAGGTGAGGCTTGTTGAAGAAGAGGAAAGGTGACAGGTTCTCTCACCTTTTATGCGAAATAAAAAGCTTCTTTCAATATCTCTCCAGGAGAAACTAACTCTGTTTGTTTAGGACTTCCAAATTCAGAAATAATCTTTAAAGAAGAGCATTTAGTGAATTAATCAATCAATCAAGTCTCCATATGTTAATACACAGATATCCCAGATTTGTAACATCAAAGAATATTTAGAAATAAGGCATGTTCCCTAATTAAATTAACTGTATCACAATTAAACTGTGCTTTTGATCATCAGAATACAATTTATTTCTAAAACTTGCTAGGAAATTTGCTTATTTGATCATAGGGTGCCTGCCCTTTTAGAGATTAAAGGATTTAATCTTGCTAGCTTTCTGGATTTGTAGTGCATTGTTTCAATCAAGCTAATGACCACACTCTCACCACCACCACCATACAGAAACAATTCTAGTTCACAGTGATTGATTCATGCAACTATACATGGACTGTAATAACCAGGAGATAGGAAGGCACCATTTTTCATTCATACCAATCCACTGCTGGATAAAGATCTCATCAAACTGCATCCCACTTTCTCCTGACAGGCTGTTAAATAACTGGCTTTTTTAACCCCATATTAGGCAACTGTGGCTTTGCAAGTTACCTCACATTACCGAGCTCTGCAGTTATATGAAGCCTTGTCAAACGAATAACCACATGCTGTGCTCTGCATATGCAGTGCAAAATATTCCGAGTTTTGTTCTGTGCTGAGATGAAATGCTAGTCAATAAAAGCACGGGGCCTAGAGCCTACCAGAGCTGTTACGCCTTGGAATATTTAGCAACTAAACCCACATGCAAGAGGATGTTATGCCCAGCTGTATTTGGGTTTTGAATTACAGAAGCCTATTTTTAGTCTTTTGTTTTAGGTTCACGCTATATGCAACGCAGTTGACAATCAAAAGCTGCCAGTGGAGTCTGCAAATTGAGCTGAGGAACAGCAGGGAAAGAGAAGAGTATTCAACTCTTTCACCTTGCAATAGTTTTCCCCCATTCAAAACACAACCATCACCTCCTCACAATTGCTTGTTATATCAAGTGCAATTGTTAGTGAGGGAAAGTAGATAAAAGCAGTGCTTTACCATACATTTCATAGGCACTTATCTTCTGCCAATTGCAGAACATGTGAAAGTGAATATCCCAGACAACAACATCCAATTAACATCTCCAGAACCCCAAAGTCATCCTGGTTTGAGAATTCTAACACAAGAAGTTTAAAAAATGCAACTTTTTACAACTCTGCCAGATTAGGCTACTTTAAGCCATTCTGTCTTTAAAGAATCTGAAAAATTCAGCTGCCAACATATTTGGGGAGGGTTAGCACCACAGAAAATTAGGAGCTGCTCTTAAGAAATGAAAACAAGCAAGTAAGATGTCTTTTCTATTATCACAGTGAAGGTCTCTTCTTAGATGACATGAGCCTAAACACTAATGTACATTATCTACAAACAAAGAAATGATGCCCATTCTTCTGAAACATTATTGCACTCACATGTAAAATTACAATCCTATGTCAATTTCAATAAATCATTTCAGGTCTGTGATTAATCAACTAGTATTTCCTTCTTCAGTCTGAAAATTATAGTCTCCATCACCATCACCACCACCACCATACCATATCCATGGTTTTACTTAACTGTGGATATAAAAATACAGTAAAACCCATACTTACGGGGGGAAAGTCCATTCCATAGGCTTTTGCTTAAATTGTTTTTTTACGTAACTTGATGCAAACCCATAGGGAAAATGAAGTTTTTATGTAAATCAAAGCAAACCCACAGGGAAATGAATTTTTATGTAAATCAAAGCAAACCCATAGGGAAATGAATCTTTATGTAACTTGAAGCGAACCCATAGGAAATTGTGTAAATCAGGACATGGTTTTAGCACAAAATCATTATTTAAGTCGGATTTTATGTAACTCAATGCATTTGTAAGTCAGGGTTTTACTGTACTCAATAAAATCCTGAAATACATATTTATCACTATGGTGCATTATCAGAGTTGGCCACTAGAGGCAACTGTCTACAATGTAAAATATAGGATTCGCTATTATCCGTGGTTTCAGGTATTCAAGACAGGTCTCAAAACATATTCCCCATGGATAAGAGGGGTGACTTGTATGTATATACTCTGTGAAAATACTCATTATTATGCTATTTAGATGCAATTCTTCAGAAATTTCATTATTAGGTGGCTTGTATGTTACCATCCAACATCAGGAGAGCCACACTTTGCTATTCCCCATCAAACCATTCTGAAAAGTTAAGAAAAATAAAATAGAGCAGAAATATGTTTGGTTCCCCCTTTTAATACAAATGTAACAGATGATTTGTATGTCCTGAATCAGTATATGACTCCAAAAGAGCTATGAACAAATTTTACTCTTTCCCGAGTTTTGCAGTGCAGTTCTCCAGTTAAAAGGTGTACTAAATATGTTTGTTACAGAAACCTGCATAAAGCACACATGGAATCAGATTTATTAGTGAAAAGTGCACATGAAAATTTATGCATTAATGAAACAAAGTGCTCTGCCAGAAATTTCTCCCATGAGACTTTCATCCATTTGGAATCAGTTTGATGGGGGGGGGGGAGGGCAGAGAACAGCTTTCAAAAAGAATTTCAAAGCAGGAGGAATTCTGAAGAAAGAACTTAGGAAGTTTAGAGGCTATATGGGTGAGATTCAGGATTCTTGTGCTTATCCTCCTTATGAAGTGGCTGTGGAGTGTAAATGAACCTCTTGTATTTCACTGTAGAATCACTTCTATGGTTGCTGCCCATGAACTCAGCTACTCATCCTTCAATTAAAGCCAAAGGCTAGACTTCACACAGGCTTTTTCAGATGAGGAAGAATGAGCAACCAAGGAAGTTGCAGTTGGAGAATGAGATTTGTAAGGGAAATGTGTGTGTGTGGGGGGGGGGGAGAGAATAGACTCTGCAATGCTACTGTAAGCCTTTTTAAAAATCACCAACTCAAAAGGACCCTGAAAATCAAACAGGAAAAAAATGAATGCTTCTTTCATGGGGAAATAAATTTTTGGGAAAGTTGGAAGACAACCTGTTGCAGAGAACTGGCTATACCTTTCTCCTGGAACATGACACAACACTGCCCTCCCTCACACCAAATACAGAATTTATGAGAAGGGAGCTGCATTATAAGCATGACAGAGAGAAAATGGATCTGCACTGCCCACCCCAAAATGCAAAATATAGAAGGACTGGGGAAGGTGTAAAACCCTAAAGGATGACAAGCCCTGAGCCCAAATTTCCCCTAAGTCATCTTTTCTGTAAACTAGATTCTGAAATTTTTGCAAAGACAACTTTGCAAAGTTATGTCCAAACTTTATCCATTATTTTCTGGTGACTACCTCTACCACCATGATCATTAGCAATAACAATTACACTTATATACTGTCCCATAGAGTTTCTGGGTGGTTCACAAGGGATTAACATTGACCCAACTTTCTGGGTAATTATCTTACTGACGATGGAAGGCTGAGTCAACCTTGATACCCATCAAGATTGAACTCACAATGTTTTGGGAGTAGTACTGCAGTTTAACCACAGCAGCGCCAGGGCTCCTGCCATCAAAATGGCAATACATAAAGGACATGGCAGAGGAAGCAAAACAATGGCCATGCAGTACATCAGTGGTTCCCAACCTTTGTTGGGCCATGCCCCACCTAAGCATCTCCAAAATCCTGATCCCACCCCCCTGTGACATATAGTTCTTACTATTCAAAAAGTGAACTCCTATTCAAGTGGAGGAAGCCTAAAAGGTCGTTAACTTGATCTAAACAAGCTTCCAATTGCCCCCTTAAAATAAAGTTGCCCCCCGGTGGGGCGTGTGCCTCACGTTTGGAACCACGGCAGTAAACAGAGAGGCCAACTCCATGGTCAGTTTATCCTGGTATTTGGAGGCCTGCAGGAATCGGGTGGTTCTCTCTTCCAGTGTCATCTTTGATAGAAGGTACTAATTTGCCTCCTAAATGTTCCTACCTGTACCTTTGGAGCTTCTACTTTTCTGGAGAAGGTAAGAATGCTCTGGCTTGGACCAGTAGAACTGACTCAAAGCCAGCCTTTCACTTTGAATTTGCCAGTACAGTAAAACCTCAGATAATGAAATTAATGCGTTCCATGGGACCTTTCATTCTATGAAATTTTCATAGTGTGAAATGCATTTTCCCATAGGGATGCATTGAAAGCCAAAATTTCCATTCCGGACCTAATTTTAAAGAATCCCCACACCTCTAGAACACACATTAAAAGGTGAAGATCATCTACCTACCTTTCCACCAAAACGTGCTGAAACGCAGTGAAGACAGGGTGCAATCATGTGTTTTTTCAGCTGCATTTGCAGCCTCCATGGCAGCAGTGGGGTGGGGGAGCATTTTCGCCTTGCTCCCAGTGCTTTCACTGGTGACAGCGGTGGAATCACATTTCCCACGGTGGGTGGGGGGGAGCATTTTTGCCACTTTTTAAAATTTTCTGGGCCTTTTCCGTGTCAAAATGGGTCAAAAATGCACTAATTCCAGCACTTCCAGTTTCTCTGAATCACTTCCAGTTTTTGTTTTTGCTCTGCCAAGGTTTCCCTTGGATGGGGGGGGGGGCTGGGGGAGCATTTTTGCACTTTTTTAATTTTTAGGTACATTTTTGAAAATGGAAGTTCCGTGATGTCAAAAATGCACCTTTTTTTTAAATGCCATGAAAATGCTCCCCCAACTTTGCTTGGAAGAGCAAAAAAAAAAAAACCATAGAAGTGAATCAGAGAAACCGGAAGTGACGAAATTGGCACATTTTTCGTTTTGATCTGGAAAAACCCAATTTTTAAAAAAAAGTTGCTGAAAATGCTCCCCCACCCCTGCAGCTGTGGGAAGTGGCAGTGGCTGGCCAGGTAGCCAAAAAAAAGGCCACACCCTTGGCAGCCATCCCCAGCCGGGGGGCGAAGAGGAGGAGGAGAGCCGGGCGAGCGGCGAAGGGGCCTGCCGCCGCCACCGCCGGGCAGCCATCCCCAGCCGGGCAGCCATCCCCAGCCGGGCAGCCATCCCCAGCCGGGCAGCCATCCCCAGCCGGGCAGCCATCCCCAGCCGGGGGGCGAAGAGGAGGAGGAGAGCCGGGCGAGCGGCGAAGGGGCCTGCCGCCGCCACCGCCGGGCAGCCATCCCCAGCCGGGCAGCCATCCCCAGCCGGGCAGCCATCCCCAGCCGGGCAGCCATCCCCAGCCGGGGGGCGAAGAGGAGGAGGAGAGCCAGAGTCTCAGGCAAAGGATAAGTAGCTGACATGCAAATGTAGAAGACCTAATATAGCAACTGACATAGAGACTTTATACTGACTAAACATAGAAACTGACATAGAGACTGTGTTTTAAAGTGTGATAATATGCATGATAATATGTTGTCTTAAATGTCTTAAATGATTTAAACTTTTAAAAACTGTGATAAAATGTATGAGGAGGGAAAAATTGCGTAGACACCGGCAAACCACGCCACAAAGCTTGCCAAGAGAACCCTATTGACCAAAACAAAAGGCAAAACAAAAGGGCAGGCTAGGTGATACAGGATGCTTAACACCACAGAGGGGAGAAAGGGGAGGGACAGGAAAGGGGGAGGGGAAATGCAATGTTGTAAGGAGCAATACTGCATAGGGACATGGAATGTGAGATCAATGAACCAAGGTAAACTGGAAGTGGTAAAAAATGAGATGGAAAGAATAAGCATTGACATCTTGGGCATCAGTGAGCTAAAATGAACAGGGATGCGTGAATTCAGCTCTGGAAACCATCATATCTACTATTGTGGACAAGAAAACCTTAGAAGAAATGGAATAGCCATAATTGTCAATAAAAGAGTGAGAAAAGCAGTAATGGGATACAATCTCAAAAATGACAGAATGATGTCAGTCAGAATTCAAGGCAAACTTTTCAATGTCACTGTGATCCAAATATACGCACCAACCACTGGTGCAGATGAAGCCACAATGGACCAGTTCTATGAGGACTTACAACACCTCATAGAACAGACACCAAGAAATGATGTCCAAATTATATTAGGAGACTGGAATGCCAAAGTAGGAAATCAAAAAGTGGAGGGAATAACAGGCAAATTTGGTCTTGGAACACAGAATGAAGCAGGGCAAAGATTGATAGAGTTCTGCCAAGAGAACGCACTGGTCATAGCAAACACTCTCTTCCAACAACACAAGAGGCGACTTTACACATGGACATCACCAGATGGCCAACACCGAAACCAGATTGACTACATACTCTGCAGCCAAAGATGGAGAACCTCCATACAGTCAGCAAAAACAAGACCTGGAGCAGACTGTGGCTCAGATCACAACCTATTGATCGCAAAATTCAGGCTTAGACTAAACAAAATAAGGAAAACACGGAGACCAGAAAGATATCACTTAGACAGCATCCCTAAAGAATACACGGTGGAGGTGATGAACAGATTTAATGGCTTAGATTCGGTAGACAGAGTACCAGAAGAATTATGGACGGAGATGAGGGACATCATGCAGGAAGCAGCAAAGAAAACCATACCAAAAGAAAAGAAGAGTAAGAAAGCAAAGTGTTTGTCTGATGAGGCTCTTAAAATAGCAGAGGAAAGAAGGAACGCAAAAGCCAAAGGAGAAAGGAAAAACTACAATCATTTGAACACAGAATTTCAAAGAAAAGCAAGGAGAGATAAGGAAAACTACCTTAAAGAACAGTGCAGAGAAATGGAGGAAAACAACAAAAGAGGCAGAACCAGAGATCTTTTCAAAAAAATCGGGGAAATTAAGGGAACATTTAAAGCAAAAATGACCATGATAAGGGACAAAGAGGGAAAGGAGTTAGCTGATGCAGAAGAGATTAAGAAAAGATGGAAAGAGTACACAGAGGAACTCTACAAAAAAGACCTCAACACTCCTGACAATCACAATGATGAAGAAGTAGAACTTTCTCTGAAGAACTTTCTCCAGTTTCTCTGAATCACTTCCAGTTTTTGTTTTTGCTCTGCCAAGGTTTCCCTTGGATGGGGGGGGGGGGCTGGGGGAGCATTTTTGCACTTTTTTAATTTTTAGGTACATTTTTGAAAATGGAAGTTCCGTGATGTCAAAAATGCACCTTTTTTTTAAATGCCATGAAAATGCTCCCCCAACTTTGCTTGGAAGAGCAAAAAAAAAAAAACCATAGAAGTGAATCAGAGAAACCGGAAGTGACGAAATTGGCACATTTTTCGTTTTGATCTGGAAAAACCCAATTTTTAAAAAAAAGTTGCTGAAAATGCTCCCCCACCCCTGCAGCTGTGGGAAGTGGCAGTGGCTGGCCAGGTAGCCAAAAAAAAGGCCACACCCTTGGCAGCCATCCCCAGCCGGGGGGCGAAGAGGAGGAGGAGAGCCGGGCGAGCGGCGAAGGGGCCTGCCGCCGCCACCGCCGGGCAGCCATCCCCAGCCGGGCAGCCATCCCCAGCCGGGCAGCCATCCCCAGCCGGGCAGGCATCCCCAGCCGGGCAGCCATCCCCAGCCGGGGGGCGAAGAGGAGGAGGAGAGCCGGGCGAGCGGCGAAGGGGCCTGCCGCCGCCACCGCCGGGCAGCCATCCCCAGCCGGGCAGCCATCCCCAGCCGGGCAGCCATCCCCAGCCGGGCAGCCATCCCCAGCCGGGGGGCGAAGAGGAGGAGGAGAGCCAGAGTCTCAGGCAAAGGATAAGTAGCTGACATGCAAATGTAGAAGACCTAATATAGCAACTGACATAGAGACTTTATACTGACTAAACATAGAAACTGACATAGAGACTGTGTTTTAAAGTGTGATAATATGCATGATAATATGTTGTCTTAAATGTCTTAAATGATTTAAACTTTTAAAAACTGTGATAAAATGTATGAGGAGGGAAAAATTGCGTAGACACCGGCAAACCACGCCACAAAGCTTGCCAAGAGAACCCTATTGACCAAAACAAAAGGCAAAACAAAAGGGCAGGCTAGGTGATACAGGATGCTTAACACCACAGAGGGGAGAAAGGGGAGGGACAGGAAAGGGGGAGGGGAAATGCAATGTTGTAAGGAGCAATACTGCATAGGGACATGGAATGTGAGATCAATGAACCAAGGTAAACTGGAAGTGGTAAAAAATGAGATGGAAAGAATAAGCATTGACATCTTGGGCATCAGTGAGCTAAAATGAACAGGGATGCGTGAATTCAGCTCTGGAAACCATCATATCTACTATTGTGGACAAGAAAACCTTAGAAGAAATGGAATAGCCATAATTGTCAATAAAAGAGTGAGAAAAGCAGTAATGGGATACAATCTCAAAAATGACAGAATGATGTCAGTCAGAATTCAAGGCAAACTTTTCAATGTCACTGTGATCCAAATATACGCACCAACCACTGGTGCAGATGAAGCCACAATGGACCAGTTCTATGAGGACTTACAACACCTCATAGAACAGACACCAAGAAATGATGTCCAAATTATATTAGGAGACTGGAATGCCAAAGTAGGAAATCAAAAAGTGGAGGGAATAACAGGCAAATTTGGTCTTGGAACACAGAATGAAGCAGGGCAAAGATTGATAGAGTTCTGCCAAGAGAACGCACTGGTCATAGCAAACACTCTCTTCCAACAACACAAGAGGCGACTTTACACATGGACATCACCAGATGGCCAACACCGAAACCAGATTGACTACATACTCTGCAGCCAAAGATGGAGAACCTCCATACAGTCAGCAAAAACAAGACCTGGAGCAGACTGTGGCTCAGATCACAACCTATTGATCGCAAAATTCAGGCTTAGACTAAACAAAATAAGGAAAACACGGAGACCAGAAAGATATCACTTAGACAGCATCCCTAAAGAATACACGGTGGAGGTGATGAACAGATTTAATGGCTTAGATTCGGTAGACAGAGTACCAGAAGAATTATGGACGGAGATGAGGGACATCATGCAGGAAGCAGCAAAGAAAACCATACCAAAAGAAAAGAAGAGTAAGAAAGCAAAGTGTTTGTCTGATGAGGCTCTTAAAATAGCAGAGGAAAGAAGGAACGCAAAAGCCAAAGGAGAAAGGAAAAACTACAATCATTTGAACACAGAATTTCAAAGAAAAGCAAGGAGAGATAAGGAAAACTACCTTAAAGAACAGTGCAGAGAAATGGAGGAAAACAACAAAAGAGGCAGAACCAGAGATCTTTTCAAAAAAATCGGGGAAATTAAGGGAACATTTAAAGCAAAAATGACCATGATAAGGGACAAAGAGGGAAAGGAGTTAGCTGATGCAGAAGAGATTAAGAAAAGATGGAAAGAGTACACAGAGGAACTCTACAAAAAAGACCTCAACACTCCTGACAATCACAATGATGAAGAAGTAGAACTTTCTCTGAAGAACTTTCTCCAGTTTCTCTGAATCACTTCCAGTTTTTGTTTTTGCTCTGCCAAGGTTTCCCTTGGATGGGGGGGGGGGCTGGGGGAGCATTTTTGCACTTTTTTAATTTTTAGGTACATTTTTGAAAATGGAAGTTCCGTGATGTCAAAAATGCACCTTTTTTTTAAATGCCATGAAAATGCTCCCCCAACTTTGCTTGGAAGAGCAAAAAAAAAAAAACCATAGAAGTGAATCAGAGAAACCGGAAGTGACGAAATTGGCACATTTTTCGTTTTGATCTGGAAAAACCCAATTTTTAAAAAAAAGTTGCTGAAAATGCTCCCCCACCCCTGCAGCTGTGGGAAGTGGCAGTGGCTGGCCAGGTAGCCAAAAAAAAGGCCACACCCTTGGCAGCCATCCCCAGCCGGGGGGCGAAGAGGAGGAGGAGAGCCGGGCGAGCGGCGAAGGGGCCTGCCGCCGCCACCGCCGGGCAGCCATCCCCAGCCGGGCAGCCATCCCCAGCCGGGCAGCCATCCCCAGCCGGGCAGGCATCCCCAGCCGGGCAGCCATCCCCAGCCGGGGGGCGAAGAGGAGGAGGAGAGCCGGGCGAGCGGCGAAGGGGCCTGCCGCCGCCACCGCCGGGCAGCCATCCCCAGCCGGGCAGCCATCCCCAGCCGGGCAGCCATCCCCAGCCGGGCAGCCATCCCCAGCCGGGGGGCGAAGAGGAGGAGGAGAGCCAGAGTCTCAGGCAAAGGATAAGTAGCTGACATGCAAATGTAGAAGACCTAATATAGCAACTGACATAGAGACTTTATACTGACTAAACATAGAAACTGACATAGAGACTGTGTTTTAAAGTGTGATAATATGCATGATAATATGTTGTCTTAAATGTCTTAAATGATTTAAACTTTTAAAAACTGTGATAAAATGTATGAGGAGGGAAAAATTGCGTAGACACCGGCAAACCACGCCACAAAGCTTGCCAAGAGAACCCTATTGACCAAAACAAAAGGCAAAACAAAAGGGCAGGCTAGGTGATACAGGATGCTTAACACCACAGAGGGGAGAAAGGGGAGGGACAGGAAAGGGGGAGGGGAAATGCAATGTTGTAAGGAGCAATACTGCATAGGGACATGGAATGTGAGATCAATGAACCAAGGTAAACTGGAAGTGGTAAAAAATGAGATGGAAAGAATAAGCATTGACATCTTGGGCATCAGTGAGCTAAAATGAACAGGGATGCGTGAATTCAGCTCTGGAAACCATCATATCTACTATTGTGGACAAGAAAACCTTAGAAGAAATGGAATAGCCATAATTGTCAATAAAAGAGTGAGAAAAGCAGTAATGGGATACAATCTCAAAAATGACAGAATGATGTCAGTCAGAATTCAAGGCAAACTTTTCAATGTCACTGTGATCCAAATATACGCACCAACCACTGGTGCAGATGAAGCCACAATGGACCAGTTCTATGAGGACTTACAACACCTCATAGAACAGACACCAAGAAATGATGTCCAAATTATATTAGGAGACTGGAATGCCAAAGTAGGAAATCAAAAAGTGGAGGGAATAACAGGCAAATTTGGTCTTGGAACACAGAATGAAGCAGGGCAAAGATTGATAGAGTTCTGCCAAGAGAACGCACTGGTCATAGCAAACACTCTCTTCCAACAACACAAGAGGCGACTTTACACATGGACATCACCAGATGGCCAACACCGAAACCAGATTGACTACATACTCTGCAGCCAAAGATGGAGAACCTCCATACAGTCAGCAAAAACAAGACCTGGAGCAGACTGTGGCTCAGATCACAACCTATTGATCGCAAAATTCAGGCTTAGACTAAACAAAATAAGGAAAACACGGAGACCAGAAAGATATCACTTAGACAGCATCCCTAAAGAATACACGGTGGAGGTGATGAACAGATTTAATGGCTTAGATTCGGTAGACAGAGTACCAGAAGAATTATGGACGGAGATGAGGGACATCATGCAGGAAGCAGCAAAGAAAACCATACCAAAAGAAAAGAAGAGTAAGAAAGCAAAGTGTTTGTCTGATGAGGCTCTTAAAATAGCAGAGGAAAGAAGGAACGCAAAAGCCAAAGGAGAAAGGAAAAACTACAATCATTTGAACACAGAATTTCAAAGAAAAGCAAGGAGAGATAAGGAAAACTACCTTAAAGAACAGTGCAGAGAAATGGAGGAAAACAACAAAAGAGGCAGAACCAGAGATCTTTTCAAAAAAATCGGGGAAATTAAGGGAACATTTAAAGCAAAAATGACCATGATAAGGGACAAAGAGGGAAAGGAGTTAGCTGATGCAGAAGAGATTAAGAAAAGATGGAAAGAGTACACAGAGGAACTCTACAAAAAAGACCTCAACACTCCTGACAATCACAATGATGAAGAAGTAGAACTTGAGCCAGACATCCTGGAGAGCGAAGTCATAAAGGCCCTAAAGAGCACTGCAAACAACAAAGCTAGTGGAGATGATGGTATCCCAGTTGAATTTTTCAAAGCGCTAAAAGATGACAGCGTCAAATTACTGCATTCAATATGCCAGCAGATTTGGAAAACAAAACAGTGGCCACAGGATTGGAAAAGATCAGTATACGTCCCAATTCCAAAAAAGGGCAATGCCAAAGAATGTTCAAATTATCGAACAATCGCGCTCATCCCACACGCCAGTAAGGTGATGCTCAAGATAATACAGGATAGACTTCAGCAGCATGTGGAAAAAGAATTACCAGAGGTGCAGGCCGGTTTCAGAAGAGGCAGGGGGACTAGAGACCACATTGCCAACATACGCTGGATCATGGAGAAAACAAAGGAATATCAGAAACAAGTTTACTTTTGTTTTATTGACTACACTAAGGCATTTGACTGTGTGGACCACAACAAGATGTGGCAAGTAATTAAAGAGATGGGAATACCAGAGCACCTCATATGCCTCCTGAGAAATCTGTACATGAACCAAGAAGCAACAGTTAGGACAGAACACGGAATGACAGAGTGGTTTGGAATAGGGAAAGGAGTAAGACAAGGCTGCATTTTATCACCATGCCTATTCAACCTATACACAGAGTACATAATGCGCAGTGCAGGGATGGAGGAATCACAATATGGGATTAAAATCGCTGGGAGAAACATCAACAATCTGAGATATGCAGACGATACCACCCTAATGGCAGAAAGTGAGGAAGACCTAAAGAATCTCTTGATTGGGCTGAAGGAGGAGAGTGCAAAAGCTGGCTTGAGACTAAATATCAAGAAAACCAAGATAATGGCAACAGGCCCAATCAGTTCCTGGAAAATAGATGGGGAAGAAGTAGAAGCAGTGACAGATTTTACTTTCTTAGGATCAAAGATCACTGCAGATGGGGATTGTAGCCATGAAATAAAAAGGCGACTGATTCTTGGGAGACAAGCAATGAGAAACCTGGGGAACATAGTGAAAAGCAGAGACATCACATTGAAAACAAAAATTAGAATAGTCAAAGCAATGGTTTTCCCAGTAGTAATGTACGGATGTGAGAGCTGGACAATTAGGAAGGCTGAACGCAGAAGAATAGATGCCTTTGAAATGTGGTGTTGGAGAAGGGTTTTGAGAGTCCCCTGGACAGCGAGGAGAACAAATAGGTCAATCTTAGAAGAAATCAACACTGACTGCTCATTGGAAGGTCAAATAGTAAAGATGAAGCTAAAATACTTTGGACATCAAATGAGAAGGGAGGATTCACTTGAGAAGGCATTGATGTTGGGAAAGGTGGAGGGCAAAAGAAGAAGGGGGAGGCCAAGGATGAGATGGCTAGATGGCATTGTAGACACAATGGGCACAGAACTGGGAGGGCTGAGGGGGATGGTGGAGGACAGAGGCGCCTGGAGAACAATGCTCCATAGGGTCGCAAAGGGTCGGAATCGACTGTGCGACTGAACAACAACAAGCTTGATAGAAAAAGAAGGCTCATTCACACACACTCTCTCTCTTTCTTGTAGGTATGTTTTTCTTGGGCCATCCCCACTTCAGTACCTATAATGTATAATACAACACTCACTAGATATATGGAATATTCTTTGCAATTTAAAAATTATTGCTTCCCCTCCTGCTGATACTTCTTTCAGAATTCACTTACACAAGAGTGACAGAACATCTCTTGAAACTGCTATCACTGAGATAAAAGAAAGAATAAATGCAGATTTATCGTAGTGTGATACATGAGGTGCCTCCCCATGCTGTTCAGAGAATCCAGCGTACATCTCAGGTTTCTAATGTGCATCGATATTAACAGCTTTAATTTAACGTGTCTGTATTCAACATGTCAGAGATCAACTATTCATTCAGAAGACATTGTTATGTGCATGTGTCTTTTTTCATATTGTGTTTGAAGAAGATCCACTTTACTTTAACCTGATTGGTTATTCAAGCATTTAAAGAAAGGAGTTTAAGGAACAGAGGCAAAATAACCCTCTTCTATTAGGTTATTTATGTAGAATAAATAAGGGAAAGTGCAGGTTTATTCTTATCCACAAGTGACTTCTTCAACTTGACATTCTGAAGTGAAATAGCACATTGAAGCTTTCCTGGGAATACAGTGCCAAATCCACTGAATGCTTCTAGAAATGTGAATGCTTCTAGAAATTTATTATTTTTAGATCTACATCCTGCTTTTAACAGAGAAACTCAGCACACACAAAAATAGAACAACCAACCTAACAAATGGATTTCTGAATGTCCTTAACAGACATGTAGCTTAACTAATATTCACTTACCTGGGAGCAGGCCCTATGAACTTAATGGCTGAGATCTGTTTGTAGATTAAGTTCAATTGTATCCATCAGATTATTCCTGGTAAACAAAACATCTCCAGCATGATTCTGGAGCCAGAATCTTATCCTAGATGGTCACATAAGAGGAAACATACAAGTCAAGGCACCTGTTTTACTATTTATCATGTGCTTGGCTTCCCCTGGATCCTGCAGCAGGTTTGTGTGGCTAGGAATGCCTCAAGACACTTGGAAAATAAGGAAATCGCTTGCACCATCGCCTTGTGGGTATATTTTCTTTAACAAGGTTTTGTGGTTTCTTCCAAGAACTAGAGTTTGGCTGCCCAACAACATATGTGGCTCTGCCCTACAAAAGGTGTGCTCATCTTTCCCCAAGATTTGCCCTGCCATAAAATCATGAAGATTACATGAAACAAATCTAGCTGGGTATTTTTATATGTGAACATGTGTGCAAAGGAAAATGCAGTAGAACAGAATAGAGAATTATGGAAGATGCAAGAAGCATCTGATTGAAAGGTCACAACCCTAAATTTATTCCTTAGGCTGACGCAAACCATCCTCATTCTTCCTCAGCCCCTGATCCCTAACAAGAGATAATTAAGCAGGACCACCAGGTATAGTTTGCTGGCAGGATTACTGAGATAACATGTGCAAAACACTCAGGAACACAATCATGTAAAATAATAATGAAAGGCATGGTTCTGTGCCTGGATTGTACCACTTCTAATTGAAAGTGGGAATTTGTGGGATCTTTCTCCCCAAAAACACACATTTTAAACAATCAGCAACACAAAGCCCTTCCCTGATGTCAGGAGATGGCAAGATCAAATCCTTTTCACTCTAACCCTAAAACTGAAATTGTTTTCATTCTTAAGAAAAGGCTGCAACATCACAGATTATCAGAATCAACATTAAAAGCTTGAGTCAATTATCTAGACTGCAGAAATCTTTCCAACAGGTGTGGCAATATTTGTAGTCATATAGAGTAAAAAGGAGGATATCAACTGGCTGAATTCCATTATCCATCACAAAAGCAAGGGAAGGGGAAAGGGGGGGATGAAATCATTCAGGAAACTATGAGTTAAAATTTACTAGAGACGCATTTGAAAATGCAGTTTGGCAAGTTATTGTAACAGTGTTTAGTTCTGTTTATCTTGCAAGGAGACCTCATAAAATGAACAGATCAACATGTTTGGTTTTATTTTTAATGATTCAGAAGAGAGTTGGCATAACCAAGTACAGTGGATCCTCAAATAATGACATTACTTGGTTCCCCAAGTAGCATCGCTATTCGAATAACGTCGTTATTGTTGTTATTCGAATAATCACATTGGGAGCATCGTAGCGTTGTTAATCAAAAATAACGCTATTCAAACGTGTCATTAATCGAGGGTCCACTTTAGAAAATTCTGCTGTGGGGGAAATGAGTGAGCTAGTCAAGGCAACCACCAGTGAAACGCAGCCTAAGTAAGTGTTTATGGTATTGTACAGCGGTCTGATAGAGCAAATTTCTAAAGCAATGTATATACTGAGTTTACACTTAGATAAACTCCCAATTCAAGTGTCCATGGGCTCACAAGTTACTCAAATATAATTCTGAGCATCTTCTGACATCATCTCTTTGCATGCATGGAGATAGGCATGTATGTGAATGTATGAATCACTAATAACTAATGTCTTCTAAGTTTGTCATGGACCTGATTCAGAATATAAATCTGTCTATCTTCAAGGCGTTATTCTCCCAAAAAAATGCACATCATTTCTTCCAGACATTCTCTATTAACATATTATCCTCGATAATCTCCCAAACAAATCTGCATCATGCCATAAACTATATCATCAGACTATAAAATCAAGCCACTTTTTGTTTGCTGAATTTCTCTTCTGTTTCAAACAAATTTCTTTAATTTTCATATAAGTGTGGGGTGCTGATGGAAGGGTGACCCCTACCGGTTGGCTGGTATAAATCAGCAGAATCCTCCTCCTCTCACTTTCTAGCACCCTTTTATTGGGGGGGGGGGTGTTAATGTTTTATGATGATAGCGTTTTTAATATTGTTTTAATGGCTTTGTATTTGTTCTTGTTTGATCTGTCATATTATAGTTTTATTGTGATTATTGTAAGCCGCCCTGAGTTGGCGTAGAAATTGAATAAATTAAATTAAATTAAATATTAGAAGGGAGAGTCTACAAAACAAGGTCTTAAAATATCTATCTTTTTACTCATTGCACTTTTTTTTGAGAGGAGTCCTCTAAATTTCTAAATAGCTTCCCACCATGTTTGGTCTAATTACTTAGCTGTAGAGCTGGTGAAACCACCCTAGAGGCCACAGAGGATAAAACATGTGGGCCACTATCCACCAATCTTAGAAATCAGAAGGGAACCCTTCAGATTAATCTTTTCCAAATCTTCCCTCAGGAAGGCAGTAGAAAAGACACTGTTCATTTAAGCAAGAAAGAACTTTGTTGACTAATATTAACACAGAGCATGGTGCTATAGTCATTTTGTCTTGGTAAGGTGATCAGTAAATGCAGGGCACACCAAGCCAAATGCAACACAAATAAAATCCATCGCTGCAACCAGCACACACAAAGAAAGAGCTTTTTGTGGCAAACCCCAAGGCCTTAAGCATAGTCCTGCTAAATATAATTTGATGGGGTGGTGGGAAGAATTCAAAGTCCCAAAGGTAACAGCAACTGGAAATGTTGCCAGGTCCCATGTTGGCTCTGAGATTCTGGGGATTCTATTGCAGAACAGTAATACTTTGCAGGCGCACCCCCCCAATAACGGACACAGACAACATTGAAAGTGGATAACAGCATAGGGCCACATTTATTGATTCAATGCCCTAGTCCGAATTATAAATTTGCATTGGTAAAACGACCAATCGTAATTCCTAAGGCAAGCAGGCCGAAGTAACACTGGTAAGGTACCACCCAAAATTGCCAACGGCAATTGGTTACAATGTATCAATTTGTATCAGTTTGTTGACAACAAACAAATTGTTGACCGTAGTCAATAACTAACTTATGACCCCACCCTCTGACGCGTATCCGTGAAATCACAGGGGTGATGCATGCTGGTTAGCAATCGTCATCACCCCATCGCCTGGTTCGTCGTTGACCGGACAACGTTTAACTAATTTATTCCTGTCTAGTGTTGTCCAGTCAATTGCGAACCTGCCGGATACTTGTGGGTCATACTGTTTACCTTACCAGTGCTACCCGCCAATGTGACCAAAGTCAACAGTAGGAACACAGAAAGCCCCCTATATCAAACCATAGCAACAGTGTGGGATGGGCAAAAAAGCCAGGACCCGGAGCCAATATGGGTCCCAACCAAAAATTCCCACCCGGCCCCGAAGCGACCATAATATCACACTGTTAACTAGGGAGGGGGTGGAGGGGAAAAAACTTCTCCGCTCCGTCGCTGAGGTAAAATGGCAGCTTGGCTGCCTCGTGGCCACCCCTTTTATAAGGGAGCTGGCCACGCCCCTAACTACCCGGATTCTCTGTCCTGTGGGGGGGAGGCCCGCAAAGGGCGCGGCGGCCATTTTGGCGCCGCGCTTGCATTGCAGGCGCACCCCCCCCAATAACGGACACAGACAACATTGAAAGTGGATAACAGCATAGGGCCACATTTATTGATTCAATGCCCTAGTCCGAATTATAAATTTGCATTGGTAAAACGACCAATCGTAATTCCTAAGGCAAGCAGGCCAAAGTAACACTGGTAAGGTACCACCCAAAATTGCCAACGGCAATTGGTTACAATGTATCAATTTGTATCAATTTGTTTGTTGACAACAAACAAATTGTTGACCGTAGTCAATAACTAACTTATGACCCCACCCTCTGACGCGTATCCGTGAAATCACAGGGGTGATGCATGCTGGTTAGCAATCGTCATCACCCCATCGCCTGGTTCGTCGTTGACCGGACAACGTTTAACTAATTTATTCCTGTCTAGTGTTGTCCAGTCAATTGCGAACCTGCCGGATACTTGTGGGTCATACTGTTTACCTTACCAGTGCTACCCGCCACACGGAGGGGCTTCAAAGAAGACCTGACGCCCCCCCCCAGACCGTCAGCTCGGTCAACAGGCCTGCTCGCCAATCACCCAACAGGAGGTCCATACCTCCTCGCGACAGATGGACCCCATCCCCTGCGTACAAGTCATAATTTTGTAGACTAATATCGGGGTGATGACTAACCCGTCCCCAAGCCCTGTTGGCAAGAAACCGCGCCATTGCCTTATTGACCGCGCGCCTAGCGCGGTCAAGGGCCAGGAGGTTAACGCCCCCTCTGTAAGAATGGCGCGGGACAATGTCCGACCAAACCAGGGTTGTGGCAGGCCAGACATAATGCAAGTAGGCGAGGTCCTCGCAAATCGCATGCTTAAGCGATAAGCCGGTGACCTGGCCCAAATCATTGCCCCCCAGGTGGATGATTAGAATGTCAGGCGGGCCAGCACCCAGGCCAGAAAAAAGGAAAGGCCGCAGCTCCCGCCATAACATCCCAGGCTTACCATGCCATGCGAGACTGGCGTGGTCACCCAGTCCCAGTCGGGGTCCCCATTCTGTCGCCGCAGCGTAACGCGCTGCCCTGTGCACATAGCTGTGGCCCACCAGCCATACTGTCACCGGTGTAATACGACACCCAGGGTCTGTAAGAAAATTGAGAAAAAAGGCGGTAAGGTGACTGGATTGGTACTCATGGCGGGAGTGGGCGCACATAAAACTGAAAACATTGCGAGCCCCACCTTCCCATGCTGCGTATGTCAGCCCCAGAGTACCCAAAAGCAGCTGCTGTAGAGGCTGCACCAATCCGGAACGAATGTGTGCCATAACGGGCACCTGGTAGGCCCACCCTGGTGAGGGCTCTGGCTGTCACCTTCCAAAACTGAAATTTAGTAAGGGGAGACCCATCTTGGTGACAGAAAAACGGGCCGTGGTGCATGCCACGCAGTGCCAGGAATTCCTGTAGGGCACCAACCGGACAGATGTCTGCCAAAGAACAACGTAGCAGTCTTACACCACTGCCTACGCCATGCTGATCTGTTTTAGAGGAGCGTATCCTCAACTGGGCCCAGTCTTTGGCTACGTAGACATCTTCGAGTTCCAGTGCCCTACCACTTGCATCCGCCTTAGACAGCATCACGAGTTCGCTGACGCGGAGCGCTCCAAAAAATGCCACCGTTGTGGCTGCATGGAACAGGGCTGCCTCATAATGATCAAAACAGAGGCCTGGCCAGCCCCGGGCCAACTGGGTAAGAACCCCTGGGGAAATAGGGTGCCGGTCATCCGGGCAACGCCCGCGCTCGCGCACCCACCCCTCCAAAACATGTCGCACACGGAAGTCAGAGGTGGTATCCACATGACCTCCCCCTTTGGCCATAAAAGCCAACGCCGAGAGCTTGGATGCTATGGTGCGAGGTGCAAGGCCCTGTGCGTGCAGGTGAACCATGAACCGCAGAACATGGTCCACCGGGATAGGCCAGGTCTCTGGCAAGAGAAATTGAGTAGCAAATGCCCTGTAAGAATTGAATGCTTGTTGATACGCCTTACGCGTGCGTGGCGCTAGTGACAGGCCAATCGCCCGGTTCACCTCTCCTTGCCAATAGTCCACATCTCGTCCGGGAGTGGCGAGGGAAATTCCTCCGCATCCGGGGCCAAGGCGCGGAACCGGGAGATCTGCAGGCGGGACAAAGCGTCAGCAATATCATTATTAATCCCTGGGACATGCCTGGCCCTGAACAAAACGTTGAGGCGCAGGCAGCGCAGCACAAAATGGCGCACTAGGTCCATGACCCTGGGCGATTTGGAAGTCTGTGCATTGACAATGTGGACAACAGCAGCATTGTCACACCAGAAATGCACCACCGAATTAGCCCACTGTTCGCCCCATAGCATCAAAGCCCCCAGAATGGGGAAAAATTCCAGGTATGTGAGATCCCGCAGGCGACCTGTGCCTGCCCATGCCGGTGGCCACCCACCACAGGCCCACTTCCCATTGAAGTACATCCCATAACCCAGGGATCCTGAGGCATCAGACTGGATCTGGAAATTGGGGGACGCCAGGAGGTCAGACCTCCAAAATGAGACCCCATTAAACTCCCTCAGGAATTGCAACCAGACGAACATGTCTGCCCTGATACCCCGGGTGAGCCTAACTCTGTGGTGGGGCCTGGATAACCCTGCCATGGCGTCGCATAAGCGCCGGGCAAAAGCCCTGCCCGGTGCGACCACCCTGCAAGCAAAATTAAGGTGCCCATGTAGCACCTGAAGTTCTCTCAGTGATGCCTTACGCTTGGCCAGCAATTCCGAGATAAGGGCCACGATCCTGGACACCTTATCACCCGGCAACCTAGAAGCCTGCACTACTGTGTCAATCTCAACCCCCAGGAATACTAGCTTGGTCGATGGGCCCTCGGTCTTTTCGGGCGCTAAAGGGACACCAAGTTCCTCCATTAGCGTCTGAAATGTGTTGAGGAGACGTGCGCACGTGTCCCAGCCCCGTTCACCCCCGAATAAAAAGTCATCCAGGTAATGGGCTACAGACCGGGACCCTGACCTGCGGGCGAAAGCCCACTCTAGGAAGGTACTAAAACGCTCGAAAGCCGAGCATGATATGGAGCAGCCAAAAGGCATGGCCTTATCAAAATAATATTCCCCCTTAAATTTAAAACCCAGCAACTCAAAGTCGCCCGGATGCACTGGCAAGAGGCGAAAAGCTGACTTAATGTCACACTTGGCCAGCAGGGCACCCGGGCCACACGAGCGCACCATGCGCAACGCATGGTCAAACGATGTATACCTGACTGAACAAAGGTCATCAGGGATAGCATCATTGACCGATCGGCCGGCTGGGTAGGACAAATGATGAATAAGGCGAAACTCACCTAGGGACTTTTTGGGGACCAAACCCAGTGGCGAGACCTTAAGATTGGGACACGGGGGTACGGGGAAAGGTCCAGCGACCCTGCCCGCGACTAACTCCTTTTGAATGCTGGCTGCAGCCACCTCCTCCCTTCCTCTAAGGGATAAAAGGTTGGGAGCATCCTGAGGGGACCTATCACCCACAAAAGGGATACGAAATCCCTGCTTAAAACCTTGAAGAATATACTCCCTGTCCTCCCCCTTCGGGTACGATGCGAGCCAGCGCTCCAGCATGTCCACTTTAATTGGGGAGGGAGCCTTTTGGAGAACTAGCTCCATCCGTGGCAGCCTTGCCAGCCCACTGACCACCCTTCCCTCTGCCTCGCGCCCCCCCAGGCTTGGGGCAAACAGAGGCTGCGTGGGGGCCAGAGCATGTGGGACACTCATGCTTATACCTGCAGTTCTTTCGATTGCAGGAACCAATTGACGAGAAAGTCCAGCACAGCAGGCGGGCTGGAACCCCCTGCCCCGCCGCCTGGCGGGTAACCTGCGCTGGAGCCGCTCGCTGGACCGCATGTCCGCAATGGTATCTATCCCCCGGGGCAGGGCGTGTGGGTGTCATATACAAAAGCCAAAGCCTCTGGCACGGCTCATCCCATCTCATCTCGGGGTGAAGGGGAATCCTCATACGGAATTCCTCGTCATATGCTAGCCATGATGGGCCCGGAAAATCGACCATCGCCCTATATATGTTGTCCAAATATTGGACCATGGGAATAGCTAAATCCGGCCGCGCCCTCAAATATACCGCCATGTATATTAAATAAGCGGGGAGCCAGTTGGCCCAGGTACGCGGCGGCTTACGGCGGCGTGCCTGCTCCTTGTCCTTCTCATCCTGACCCTCCCTTTCCTCCTTGGTGGGCTCTCTGTTCAGGAGTGAGAAGATATCTACGTACTCCCCTCGCCATATCTTTTCCCTAGTAGCCTGTGCCAGGTGATCACCCAATGGCAAGGAATACCCTGCCATCGGCAAGGCCGAAAAAGGGACAGCCGGCCTGGTAAAAGGGGTCTGAACTAATCCAGCCACCCCCAGAACATTCCCTGTAGTGTAGGGACCAATGCCCACCCCAGTGCCCAAGGTGGTAGTCGTCGTCGCCGGGTGGGTCGCCGACAGCGTGGCCCCCGCACCACCCGCGCGAGGCCAAGGCCATTGAAAGGCCCCCCCTAGATTGGGAATGTGTGTGGATGTACTCGCTTGCACCGTATACTCACACGCTGCACCCCCGTGGGCCGCCCCCACCGGGGGTTCCGGCCCACTGGGGGCGTCGGAGCTCACGACCGACGTAGAGCTCATCACCGGGGCTTGACCCGCACCTGGTTGCTGGCTGGGGAGCTGCGAGGCAGTGGCCGAAACCGCGCCACACGCCTGCAGCAGCTCGACCCTCCCCGCCGGCTGTTGTCCTCCAGCCGACAGCGTCTCTAAAGGAACCCCGAAAGGGGCGCCCGCCTGATTGGCCCGCGCCAACGACGCCTCCAGGGCCGCAATGCGGGCCAGCAAGGTGTCCACGTTGACCATGGGCAAAGGGCCGGCCGGCCCGCCTGGCCCAGGCATGGGTACAGGTCCCTGTACCCCGGGACCCACATATGGCCATTGGCCAGCACCGAAGCCCGGCAGGGTTGGTGGAGAAACCTGCCAAGGCAGGGGGCCGCACCACCCCCCAAGGCTAGAGGGCCCCGGGAGAGGCTGGAGCCCAAGAGGAGTAGGCCCGACAGAGTGGGCAGGAGCAGGAGCGGTGTCCACCGCTCGTGGGCCGCGGGCCGGAACCCCTTCCGCGCCCGCCCTCTGATCGGGCCAAGGGGCAATAGACCCCATTCCGCCGGCCCCGGCCGGGGCTGGCAAAGGTGGCTGCTGAGGAGGCGGCACCGCGGTCCTCCGACCTGGGTTGCGCCTCCTAACAACGCGAGCTGAACTCGAAGCCGCCTTCTTCTTCGAAGGCATCTCCACCGGAGCAAAAAGGGAAGCCGGAAAGGCAGAACCGCTACCAAAAGGCTTCCCGGTAAGCTAACGAGCGACGGAGACGCAGGGGAAAAAACTTCTCCGCTCCGTCGCTGAGGTAAAATGGCAGCTTGGCTGCCTCGTGGCCACCCCTTTTATAAGGGAGCTGGCCACGCCCCTAACTACCCGGATTCTCTGTCCTGTGGGGGGGGCCGCAAAGGGCGCGGCGGCCATTTTGGCGCCACGCTTGCATTCTATCTCCATGAGGAACTCATAGATCAATGGTACTGAACACTGTCTTGCAAGCCTCTCACCATACAATGTATTTCTCCTATTTCTTTTTTCCACCTGACTTTATTTCTCGTGTCCCAGATCGGCTGGGCAGATTAACCCCAATGGACAAACCAGGACAAGCAATCCATCCCTTTTAAGCTTACAATTGCACAGGGATACAATTTACTCACTACTAAGAAACACAAGAATGTAAATATTTCCAACTATGTTTTCCTTATTATTATTTGCACGCATTTTCAAAATATCATCCTGTTTACAAAACAATTCTGTGGACTGGATAAATAAGTTCCAGGATGAAGCTAGTTGTCACCTTGTACATTTCTATCAAATAGAAATCTATGCTCTTGTTACTTTTCCTTAAGAATTGGGAGAAGAGGATAACAATTATAGGGGGGGAAAACTAGAAATAATTATTTTTTGTACCTAATTACCCAGTCTGACACATCTCATCCCTGGGAACACTAACTGATTGCAACTCACTGTCACACATTATAGACAATCAAGACTGGCTAACCTGTTAACATGTGAAGTGACTCCTGGAAATTATCTTTAACAAACCATAACTGCTAGCTTTTCTTAGCTCCTGCCAAGAGCAAACCTCTAGCTTGCCTCAGGCCTGTGTTGCTCCAGACAGAGAGCTGCCAATCTTGAAGAAAAAAAGGGTTGGTCACAATGTGGTTTTTGGAATGCCCTGGCTATGACCACTAATCTAATTTTCAATCCTGAACCTCAGCCAAATACAGAACCCACAGAAATGTCAAAGCTATTAAAGCTGCAGAGCCACCAAATCTTTCAGTACTGTTCAGTTATGATAATCAACAATGACAAATCACCTCTACCAAAGGATGGGCTATGAATGGTGTTGCTTGCTGGCTGACGCTCAACACTTTTAACAAGTCTAGGCACTTTAAATAGCTGACAGCATACATGCGGGAAAGCAGACAACTGGAAGACATTAAAAGCACTAACGTCTTCATCAAAACAGCAGCAGAAGCTAAGTAAATCACTCAGAGCATCAATTGTTGGTTTCCTTAAAATATATTCAATGCGCTCGCGCTGGGTCGTTTGTGCCGCACAACGTATTAAAGTTCCTAGTGGAATTAATCAAGTTCTTGCTGTCTCGTTTAGAAAGCACATGATGGAATACTGGCTTTTGAAAAAGATGCTCTTAGGCAATCCAAAACAACACCTTACATCATCTCACAAACAAAACTGGGAGAAGAGTGGCTATCAGGCAGCTCATAATTTGAATCTCATTAGTGGATCTCTTCAGGCAAGCCAGTCCTTCGAATGCCCCATTATGAGTTGGGGGGGGGGGGTGTTAATACCAACCTACACTACAATCTGTTGTAATATCATTCAGCATTCCAAAACTCTACACAGATAGCAGTTCATAATGATAAACACAATAAAATAACAAACACCAAAACAAACTAGGTTGGCTAAAGAAACCCAGTTGGTTCCTAAGTGTGGTGTGACGTAGATCAAGAACAGAACCATAGCAAGGGGATGGCCAGGGTGGGTGTTGCCCACCCTGAGTTAGAAGTTTGCCCACCCTCAAGCTCCTGGCTGCTTATGCAGGTATATATGACATATATATGTGACATTGTTGCCCATCCTGAAAAAATATTCATCCAGCCACATCTAGAATCCTGGTTATGGGCCTGATCAAGAATCACAGCTACGTACACGGGGGAGTAGGAAGGTTATGACAACAGTTCAGGCGAGTTAAGAGAGGGCCCTGTTTAGCTTGGAGAAATTGACTATGGGAAGACAAGACAGCTGAAAGTCAATTCAATTCAATTCAATTCAATTCAATTGACAGCTGAAAGTGGAAGAAAGTTTCTGGAGAGAAGAGAGCTTGAGAATGTTAGTTTTTAAAACTAGAACTCTGAGAAATTCTCTGCCATCTGCTATGTATTCTCATATGGGACATTCTCTATGGCAGACCTTTACTTTACCTCTACAGAAAATGTTTAGAAGAACTATTTTTATCCCAGTTTTTATTCAAAAGACCACCACTCTCTCACATGATACATGCTTGCAGATACAAATGAACCAGTTTACAAAATAACCAGCATTTAAAAACAGACTTTTAAAACTGCAATAGAAAATCAAATTTCCCCAAGTTATTCATGGGGGATATGTTCTGTGACCTACCACAGATACATGAAACTGTGGATAACAACAAACCCTATATTTATAATGCAGACAGTGTACTCTGGTGGCCATCTCTGTTAATGCACCATAGAAATACAGTAAACCCCCATTTTACGGAAAATGTCTGTTCCATAGCTTTTTCCTTAACTCGATTTTTTCTGTAAAATAAGACATTCCCATAAGAACACATTTGGGGGAGGGGGTTCCTGACTTCCCCACCCCCTCAAAATTTGTTTTTTTTAAAAAAACCCACTCCAACTCCTCTCCAGACCACTCTACTACCACCCACAGGGCCCAGAATGGCTGCGGGTGGTCTATTATAGCCCACTAGGTGCAATGCACTCTGGGAAATCATGTTCTGTAAAATGAAGTTTTTCTGTAAAATGGGACATGTTTTCAGCAAAAACCCTTCTGTAAAACGGGGTTTTTGTAAAATGAGTAAAATGTATTCCGGGGATTTTTATTTCGGGGTTTTTCAAAATTGAATATTTTTAGACCTGCAGATAACTGAAACAATGGATACTTAATCCACTAATATGCGGGGGAAGTCTATACTATCCAAACACTTCTGAAATATAGGCACAACTTCACTGTTCCCCATGAGCAAAGTCACTGCAGATTAAATTGTACGATTATGACTCAGTTTCAACTCTATGTATACAAATTTTTGGATGATCTGGGAAATCATCATCTCTGTCTACCTTACCGAGTTGTTACTAGGAGAAAATATATCACCTTGAGCAGTGCAGAAAAAGCAGCACATACACAAAATAAATAAATAAACAAATCCAGAAAGACTACTTGCTACACCTCAGATATCTCATGAGGAAACACAAATTAGGTCCTACTCTGAGGACATGGAGAAGGTACATAAAGGAGAGAGATGGTCCTGGAGCTATCCTAATCCCAAAATAATTTCCACTTGCCTGTTAACGACAGATCCTTGAAGATAGGAAGAAGTTACCATGTACCAAATTTTATCTGGTGTATAATGTATGCCTAAACCCAGATACAAAATAATTTCTAAAGATGACTATTTAGTAATTGTACTTTTAATGCTAACTACCTAGCTGGAACGATAACATGTTAAAGCCAATACAAAATGTTTGTGTAAATCTTTGTGTGTATGAGAGAGAGGGTGGTCATGGTGATGAAAATGAACTCCTTATCTACACAGAAATAGATATTATAACAGATTCTACTGGATTTCATTGTTTCCCTACTTCACTTTGTTCCTCAGAAATAAAAGAAATAAGATGAACATTTAATTTTTTTCATCATTTCCGAGCCAGCAAATAAAAGGCAATAGATGCAAAACAGTATAGTATCAATAGGAAGCGCTGTCATTTATATTTCTTTGAAAGGACTCTGTGATACATAAAGGCCTTCTGTTGTTGTGCTAAAGAGTGCTTGAAATCAAATTTAATAAAGCAGGAAACCTGATCCAAATATTACATGATAAATTAGTTAAGAAGCCACTAGGAAAAAAGCCAACATCTCCATCTCCCTCAGTAATACATTTTAGTTTACCAACGTAATGATAACAAAATCAGCCACAATTGTGTTAAATATTTATTGCTAAATCCATTAATATTTTCCCTAGATAATGGAGCATTAAGACAAAATTTTCAGAGGAAAGCAAAGCATCAAAACATAGCTTAGAGCTCCCTCTTCCTTTTCTGGGAAGAATTTCATTTTTTTCCTATAAATATTAGCTCAAAGGGGTTTTAAGCAGCATTTTAGAAATCAATTTGCACTTACAAACACTCTAATAACTGATATTTGTGAAGTGGTAGCCATGTTAATCTCTTCAAACATATTGGATAGTAAATAAAACAAAAGAAAAAAAAGGGGGAAAAAGAAAAATGTTGTGGCACCTCAAATACTAACTACTATATAGTCAGTAAAGGTAAAGGTCTCTCTTGCTTGAAAGCCAGGCATGTCTGACTCCAAGGTTTCTCTAGGGTTTCTCAGCCAAAGAGCCAGTGCTTTCTGCATCTGCAGATGTTTCTGTGGTCATGTGGCAGCCATGAAGAGACACCGAAGTGCACAGAACACTGTTGCCTTCCCACTGAAGTGGTACCTATTTATCTACTTGCAATTTCTTGCTTTCGAACTGCTAGGTTGGCAGGAGCTGGGACAGAGAAGACAGCTCACTCCGCTGTGCAGCACTTGGGTCTTGAACTGCTGAACTGCCGATCTTCCAGTCATCAAGTTCAGGGTCTTAACCACTAAGCCACCATAGTACCCACTATATAGTTGGTTAGTCTTTAAGGTGCCACAACATTATTTGCCATTCTTACATTTTGTAGGTTTTTTATTTACTATCTGATACACTCTAATAAGTGGTACTAAATCACTGCTGGATTAATGCACACTTAATGCTTATCATTTAGAGACATTATTTCTGTGCACAGAGCAGAACTACTCACAATGCCATTTCAAACTGCTCAAGCCACTTCTTCTTCAGGTCTTTCGTCTTGCAGTAGAACTCAAGACCATTTTGTCCTTGTATGTGGATGAGGTAGAAGCCATAAGACCACTGTTTAACAGATAAGGCAGTTCAAAAGTTATCCATCAAGAAATTACAGATAGCAGAGCTGCAAAACCTTTGGAACCATACTTTGCTAACTTCCATGTCATCAATGATAACTAATAACGACACCAGCATTTATAGAGAACATCAGAATGTCCAAAGAGCTCAATATGTGTTTTAGTGCCTTTATTAATGTTGTGTAAACAAAATAAGAAATTTCATCACTGCACCATTTCAGACATCTGGCATGTCTTATCATTTACTGATAAGTGAGGGTTTGATCTTTCTTGGGGAACTTACATTTAGCTGACCCAGACCAAGGCCAATCTCCAAATCAGCACTGCCTTCATTTCCTATTGCAATTTTTTAAAAGAAAGCTGCCCCAATGAATCTTATATGTCATAATTCTTCAAGAAGAACCCTTTTAAAGCCTAATAAGAAGCTAAATTACAATACTCAGGAAACACTACAGCACCTTCCTCTTTTGTTTAACATTAAGAGCTGGGGAAAAGATGGTGAAGCTTTGAAAGTAGGCCCTGCTCAAAGTGACAAAATGTAGGTTTCTGAAAGTGTGTGTTTGTTGACTGAATCTCTTAGAAATCTACCGTATTTTTCAGACCGTAAGACAAACTTTTCCCAAAAAAAAGTGGGGGGAGAGGGTGCGTCTTATAGTCTGAATGCTGTCCAGCAAGGCTGTTGTAAAACGATATTTTACAACAGCCGCAGCTGGCTGAAGACCTCCACCACCACCGCCACAGCTGTTCCAGGGCTGGCGAAACAAAAACATATGTTCAGCAGGCCATTACCGCAGGTGGCCACAAGAGGGCGCAAATTGCAATTTCCCATTTAAATGCATTGGAAATCAATTTCTTGTACAGTATTCTAAAGCTTTTCTGTTTGTATGTTCAATGCCTTTGTCTCTAGTCCATGTGGTAAAAATGGAGGGGGAAGCCATGCTTCCTGGTTGCAGGGAGAGGAAGAGGCTAAGCTAGAGCATTACTTCCTGCCTCAGTGCAATTGGCTTCCCTGCCCATTTCCTTTGCAGCACCACCACTGGATGGTGGTGCAAATACAGTACTATTTGGTTAAGAATATTTTTTCACGTTTTCCTGCTTTAAAAACTGGGTGTGTATTATGGTCCAAAAAATACGGTACTTGGGCAATTCTTGGAAAAATCTGGAAACCAATAACATGAAAATACAACAACAAGTTTCCTAAGAAAGGTCAATGAATCCCAGGGAACTTAATGTTTCCCCCCACAGGAAGACTAGAGAGGTCTTCAAGGCTCTTAAATACTATAAAGTCCTACAAACTCATCTGATACTTTTACCTTTTTATTTTCCTTATCTGTTGTAGGGTTGTTCATTATTTTGTACTCTTGAAGATCAATTATGTCCTTCATTTCATAATTATCACCTCGTCGCTTGCATACAATTACAGCCAGGTCAAATAAGAAAATATGCCTGTGAAGGAAAAAAGTAAGCGGTTTCAGGAATTAGGCCTTTCAAAACAGGCTCATAAAAAGCTCTGCTTGGGGAATGCCTCAATTAATTTTCCAAAAATATTAAAATGAAAGTCTGATCTTGAAATTGAATTTCTGTTCCAAACTTTGTAATGTAGTCTGAAAATACAGTACTCACAATTCTCTATTTAGCAGAAGCAAATTCCACTGACTTCAACAAGACCTAATTCTCACTAAGGGTGTTGAGAACTACAAACCGATGGGCATTCACAAATGCCATTAGATGCCACCTATTTAAAATACATGTATTATCAAGTTGTAAGAGGTTACTGTAACAGCAAGGACAGGTTTCCCAGATGCTGTGTCCCAACCATCTTTGCTTCAGGAAGCATGAAAAAAAGCTGCTGCCTAAAGCACTGATGCTAAATTCAGAGGTGGTTATAGGTGCAAGGAAGTAAGTGAAAGCGCGGCGCTAAAATGGCCGCCATGCTCTTTGCAGCCCCCACCCCACCCGGACTCAGACATCCGGATGAGTTAGGGGGCGTGGCCACCCCTTTATAAAAGGGATGGCCACGAGGCAGCCGAGCTGCCATTTTAGAAACGCGACGGAGCGGAGAAGTTTTCTCTGCCGCGTTTCTTGCTTCTTCGCCCTTTGTACCTTTGCCTTTGAACGGAGTTCGCTCCTCTTCATTACTGTGGTACTCAGGGCACACGAACTGATCCCTGTCCAGGGATCCGTCGCTAGCTTTTTCGGGAGCCATGGCTCCCAAGCGCAAGGCCCCGGCGGTCAAGCTGCAGCCGAGGGGAAGGGCTTTCCCACCCCCTCCCTCTACTGGGGGGCAGCCATCGGGTCGGAGGACTCGGGCTGCATCCCCCCAGCTTGGCAGCAGGACAGCCTTGCCCGCTGCTGCCAGTGGGGCCAAGCAGGCTTCCACTGGTCAGCCCGGCACAGGCCTCCAGGCTGGGCTGGCACAGGCTGGCTCCTTGGGGATCCCTGCCCCTGGACGGCATTTTCTTGGTTCAGGACAGGGTGGCCCACTTGGACTTGGTGGTGGTTTCCGCCCCACCATTCCTCCAGCCCCCCATGGGCCGGAGTTTTGGGCATGGCCCTACTCAGGCCCTGGATCCCCATTCGGGTTTCCCACCCAGCAATTGGCCACAGGGCCGTCCGGCCCATCCGGCCTGCCTTATACTGGGGGCTCGGAGACTGTCGATGCGCTTCTTGCACATATTTCGGTACTAGAGGCATCACTGGGCATTGCCCAACCACTTCCCGCTGAGGGTTTAGCTGCTGCTTCGATTACGGCCCCTTCGTCGGTCCTGGCAGACACGTCGGCCATGACTCTCCAGTGGGCCACCAACAGGGTAGAGCTGCTTGAGGCCGTCAGGCCAGCCCAGGCTGGCACCTCACAGCTCCCCGCACGTTCGGATTTGCCGGTGGGGAGCAGTCAGGTGTGGCCCCAGAGCTCGATGCCTGTCGCGAGCTCTGACACCCGCCGTGGGCTGGAACCCCCAGTGGGGGCAGCTCACGGGGGTGCGACTAGTGAGTATCTGGTTCAATTTAGTGCACCGACACTGTCCAGTCACACTGGGGGGGTACAGTGGCCATGGCCATGCCAGGTTACTGTGGGTGGGCAGTTGCTTCCACACTGCCCTGTTAATTCCTGGTTCCCAAATGGCCCCTCGGTTAGGACAGGGGTGTCCACCCCCGGGGGTATGCCAAGCATCGCAGGGGCTATTCAGGGGCCGCTACGCATACCCTTCATCCAACAGGTGCCGAGGGCGGCTCTGCCGATGGCTGGTTATTCCTTGCCCCTGGGTGATCATCTTTCACAGGCTACTAGGGATAAGATTTGGCGAGGGGAATACGTTGATATTTTCTCCCTCCTGAATCGTGAGCCCACCAAGGAGGAGAGGGAGGGACAGGATGACCGGGACAAGGAATTGTCCCGTCGTCGTAAGCCACCGCGTACCTGGGCCAATTGGTTGCCGGCATATCTTATATATATGGCGGTATACCTGAGGGCCCGGCCTGATTTGGCCATTCCAATGGTGCAATACCTCGACAATATTTATAGGGCGATGGTTGATTTTCCTGGCCCGTCGTGGTTGGCTTACAATGAGGAATTTAGGATGAGGGTGGCCCTACAACCTGAGATGAGGTGGGATGAGCCCTGCCAGCAATTGTGGCTCTTGTATATGACTCCCACGCATCCGGCGCCTGGTGATAGGTACCATTGTGGCCATGCCGTGCAGCGGGCGGCTGCAACGCAGGTTCCCCGCCAGCCGGCGGGGCAGGGGGTTCCAGCCCACCTGCTGTGTTGGAGCTTCTCAGCTAGTGGCGTGTGTAACAAGCGTCAGTGTCGTTTCCAGCACGAGTGTCCCTCTCGCTCTGGCCCTCATGCTGCCTCTGCGTGCCCGCGGGCTGGTGGGTCACGAGGCAGAGGTAGGGGAGGGCAGGGGGCGGTCAGAGCTCCCTCTGATGGTGCTGGCCAAGCAAAAGGCCCCCTCCCCAATTAATATCCCCATGTTAGGACAATGGCTTTCCGCTTATCCTAGACGGGATGATGCGAGGTACCTGCTTGAAGGCTTCCAGTTTGGCTTTTCTATATCATTTAGGGGTGTTCGGGGACCGCAGGACTCCCCAAACTTACTTTCTCTAAAGGGCAATGAGGAGGACGCTGCACAAAGCATAGCTAAGGAGTTGCAGGCTATGAAAGTTGTGGGGCCCTTTAATGAACCACCATTCCCTAACTTGAAGGTCTCTCCTCTGGGGCTAGTCCCGAAAAAGACCCCAGGTGAATTTCGCCTAATCCACCATCTTTCTTACCCTGCGGGTTCCTCGGTCAATGATGCTATTCCTGATGACCTTTGCTCAGTCAAGTATGCATCGTTTGATCAGGCCCTACAGATGGTACGCGCCTGTGGTCCCGGGGCCCTCCTGGCAAAGTGTGATATCAAATCGGCATTCCGATTACTGCCAGTGCACCCCGAGGACTTTGAGCTGTTGGGTTTCCGTTTTAGGGGAAAGTTCTATGTAGATAAGGCCATGCCTTTTGGCTGCTCTATTTCATGTTCGGCATTCAAACGATTTAGCACTTTCCTTCAATGGGCCTTTGTTCACAGGTCAGGGTCCCGGTCTGTAGCCCATTACCTCGATGACTTTTTGTTCGGGGGTGAACAGGGCTCGGACACGTGTACGCATCTCCTTACTACATTTCAGGTGCTTATGCGGGAACTGGGTGTCCCCTTAGCGCCTGAAAAGACCGAGGGCCCAGCCACCAAGCTCACCTTTTTAGGCATCGAAATTGACACTGTCGCACAGGCATCCAGGTTACCCATGGACAAGGTGGCTCGGATCTCTGCGGTGATTAGGGCACTGATTTCTAAACGTAAGGTGTCCCTTCGTGAGCTACAGGTACTTCATGGCCACCTCAACTTTGCCTGCAGGGTGGTGACACCGGGCAGAGCTTTCGCCAGGCGTCTGTGTGATGCCATGGCTGGCCTATTAAAATGCCATCACACGGTTTGGCTCACATTCCTACAGGAATTTAACAGGGTCTCTTTTTGGAGATCGGACCTTATGGTCTGCCCTAAATTTCAAGTACAGTCAGATGCCTCCGGCTCTCTGGGTTATGGGATCTATTTCGAGGGGCGGTGGGCATATGGCCGATGGCCTCACGCATGGCAAGGCAAGGATCGTCTCCGCGATCTTACTTTCCTGGAATTTTTTCCCATTTTGGGGGCACTAATGCTATGGGGCGATAAGTGGGTCAACTCAGTAGTCCATTTTGGTGTGACAATGCTGCAGTGGTGCACATTGTTAACGCTCTGACGTCCAAATCCCCTAGTGTCATGGCATTGGTTCGTCAATTTGTCTTGAGAAGCCTACGCCTTAATGTGCTGTTCAAGGCCAGACATGTACCAGGCATTAATAATGATATTGCTGATGCTTTATCCCGCCTGCAGATCTCCCGGTTCCGAGCCTTGGCTCCAGAAGCAGAGGAATTCCCCTCGCCACTCCCGGCCGAGATTTGGACATTTGGCGAGGAGAGGTGAACCGGGCGATGGGCATGTCTTTGGCACCTCGCACGCGTAAGGCATATCAACATGCTTTCATACAATTTAGAACCTTTTGTGGGCAACTACGGTTACCCGAAGTGTGGCCAATACCTGTGGACCAGATTTTACAATACATGGTTTATCTTCATGGTCATGGGCTGGCCCCCCGTACTATAGCCTCTAGGCTTTCGGCACTGGCATTTATGGCCAAGGTTCGGGGCTTCGCTGACTGCGTGAATGATTTCCGCATACGTCATGTTTTGGAAGGGTGGACACGTGAACATGGCCGCCGCCAGGACACACGTCACCCGATTTCACCAGAGGTTCTTACCCACCTTGCACGAGGCTGGCATAACTTATGCTATGATAGGTATGAGGTGGCTCTTTTTCACGCAGCTACCACTGTAGCCTTCTTTGGAGCGCTCCGCATTAGTGAGTTGGTACCACTGTCTAAGGCGGATGTGTCTCGTAGGGCACTGGAACTCGATGATGTCTATGTTACACAAGAGTGGACTCAGTTGAGGATACGGTCCTCAAAGGTTGATCAGCAAGGCGTAGGCAGTAGAGTTAGACTGCTACGATGTTCCATTGAAGACATCTGTCCGGTTGGTGCCCTACATGAGTTTTTGGCAGTGCGTGGTACGCACCCTGGCCCATTTTTCTGCCACCAGGATGGGTCTCCCCTTACTAAATTCCAGTTTTGGAGGGTGACCGGCATGGCACTTATCAGTGTGGGCCTCCCTGGGGCTCGTTATGGCACCCATTCATTTAGGATAGGCGCCGCTTCTCCTGCGGCTGCGTTTGGGTACTCTGAAGCTGATATACGCAGGATGGGCAGGTGGGGATCCATGCGCTTTGCATTGTACGTACGCCCCCTCCATGTGTGAGTACCAGTTACTGTCATTAATTCTTTTTCCTTCTTTTACAGACCCTGTGTGTCCCTGCACACCGGTGGCAGTATGGCTGGTGGGCCACAGTTACGTGCACTGGGCAGCGCAGTATGCTGCAGCGACAGAGTGGGGACCCCATCTCGGGCTACGTGCAACCGCACGTTTGCGATGGTACAGTAAGTGCGGTATGAAATGGCGGGAACTGTTGCCATTCCTTTTTTCCATCAGGGATGCTGGACCGCCTGATGTCCTCATCCTGCATCTCGGTGGCAATGACCTTGCCCAGGTCAATGGCCTCTCTTTAAAGATCACGATTTGCAGGGACCTAGCCTATTTGCATTACGTATGGCCGTCCACGCGGCTGCTATGGTCGGACATGGTGCCGCGACATACTTACATAAGAGGCATTGACCTCCGTGCCCTTGACCGCGCTCGCCGCTCGGTGAACAGGGCTGTTGCCCGGTTCCTGGCAGACAAGGGCTTGGGGACAGCCATCCGGCACCCTAGGATAGGTTTGCAGGATTATGATCTCTATGCAGGAGATGGGGTCCACTTGTCGGCCAGAGGTATGAACCTCTTTCTTGAGGATATGCAAGCAGGCCTGGTGACCAAGCTAACGGTCTGGGGGGGGGGCGGTGAGTCATCATGGATGCCTCCCCGTGTGGTGGGTAGCACTGGTAAGGTAAAGATTTATGACCCATAGGTATCCGGCAGGTTCGCAATTGACTGGCCAACACGTAGACAGGTACAGGGGAAATAGGTTTGGCCGGTCAAGGGCGAACCAGGCAAGGGGTGATGGCAGGAGCTTTACAGCCTGCATCACCTTGATATTTAACGGATACACGTCATAGGGTGGGGTCAGTAGATAGTTTATTGACTCCGGTCAACAATTTGTTTGTGTCAACAAACAAATTGATACAAATAGTTACATGTAGCCAATTGCCATTGGCATTTTGGGAGGAACCTTACCAGTGTTACTGCGGCCTGCTTGCCTTAAAGAATTACAATTAGATGATTACACCAATTGAAAGTTATAATTCGGACTAGGGCATTATTCAATAAAAGTGGCCCGATGCCTTTATCCATATACCGGTGTCTGAGTCTTTCTTTGGGGGGTGCGCCTGCAATGGTTTTTCCCCTCCGCTAGTAGATTCCTTTCTCTCTCTCTTCTAGCTGGCCTACTGGTGAATACAAAATTCAGCCTCCCCAAAATGTTATATCATCCAGCATTTAACATCTGGATGATTTCATCTCTCCTACCAATACACATTTATTAATTCAGAATTAGAACAGGATGGGTGGTTGGGAAAGGGACTCTACAGATGTTCCTTCTTCATGGCTCCTCTCTACAGTGGTATCAATCTAGCACATCTTGGACAGGCTACTAGTGAGTTTCACTAATCAAAACAAACCAGTCCCGTATGACCAGCATTTTTGTTTTGGTCCAAGATTACCCATTTCTAACAGGAGAGGCACAAGAGAGCCTAGTAAATGCTGCAGGCACTGGGGGCAGGGGTGTATGTTTTGCCCGCTGTAGAAGTGATCAAGGCTGGCATTTATAAGCATTTAGTTAGAATACATTGTAATAGCTTATGTTAAAATAAATGAGAAACAAACCCAGGCTCTTCTCACCTATCTTGCCTTGCCCGTTTGTCCAGGGTTGTAATCTTTATCTCACCATCACCTTGTGGTCTTCCATATAGTAAAATGGACTGGTTCTGAAAAAGTAAGATATACATTAATTATATTAACAGATAGCAGGCAGTCTCTATTCCTTGGAGTACTTTAGTATTACTGAAATAGAAGGCAACTGAAGGTAGATGGAGCATTAAAAGGTCAAGAAATGTAGCACCTTCCACCAGGCAAGTATACACAGCTGACAGTCTGTCCTACATCCTGTTTTTATATCACGGTTGTCCCCAACCTAAGTGAGAGTTTCAACAGCTGCTATGAACAAGCTGTTTTATACCCAGGCAAACTACAGAGTCATCTAGCTCACAGGTGCATTTAAACTGTCGAATTCCAAAATCTGCTTGTAATCAGGCTGACTGTTTTAGTTTATTTTTAGGTCACAGGCCCGCTGCACCTTTTAACGCCTCAAACAAGCTGAACCACTCCAGATGGCAAACTAGCAGAAACAAGTGGTAACAATCACATTTTCCCACTTCTTTATAGAGGTGTCATCTCAAAAAAAGCAGGCAGGTTACTGGTGTCTCAACCTGACAAAACTATAACATACACTTGTGGTTAAAGCACAGACCACAATCATACTTTTTCCTTGCCTATATGGCTCTCTAGCCTTCACCTTGGTATTTCTGTCCAACAAGTTTTCCCTTTTCTCTCCCTACCTTCCTGTCATATTATTTTAATGGGCTTTTAGCTTCCCAAGTTCCTTATCCTCTGTCTCCTAGAGTACTACTAGCATTTATTTATTTTTGCCCGGCCCTGCCAGGCAGTTATTATGTGTGAGTGGTTGGTTGGGGTGTTTTTTTGGGGGGGGGTGCGCACCCCCCCAAAAAAAAACCACTCCAACCACCAACACACAAATAATAATTGGCCGGCAAGGCAGGGGTGTCGTGTGTGTGTGTGTGTGTGAGAGAGAGAGAGAAAGAGAGAGAGAGAAAGAGAAAGAGAGAAAGAGAGAGAGGAGGCTGCCGGTGAAGAGGCTGCATCCAAGTGAGTAAGGGATGAAGGGGGGAGGTGGAAGGTTTCCCCCCCTTTCCCTTCCTGGGGTGTTGTGGGGAAGCAGGGAAGGTGGGAGTCGGATTTTTTCCGTATCCCTCTTTCCCTGCCATGGGGGGGGGGGTTGGAGGCCTTTTTTCCCCATGAACTCTTTTGAAGAACCTTTGAAACAGTTCATGGGGAAAAAACAAAGGCAGCAGGCAACTATTTGTGAGTAGAGGCACTCTCCCTGGGACAGCGCCTCCCCTCACGGATAGCTGCCTGCTGCCTTTGTTTTTTCCCTATTAACTGTTTCGAAGAACCTTCAATACAGTTAATGGGGAAAAAACAAAGGCAACAGGCAGCTATTCGTGAGGGCAGGTGCTCTCCCAGGGAGAACGCCTCCCCTGACAAAGCATTGACAGCTGCTTCCCTCCCCCCAACTTATCTTGAGGCTGGTGGCGTCCTTGGTGCGTCTTCGGTGAGGTAGCAGGGAGGAGGGGGAATCCCTCTTCTCCCCGATGCTCTGGGGAAGAAGGGCAGTGGTGGCCTTGCCGTGTATTTGGTGGGGCTGGTTTTTCAAGGGTGCCCCGCCAAAGCAGCTGGGAGGCCAGCACTGGCCTCGCTCGCTGGGGCCACGGGAAGATGACGGTCTACCCCTCCTTCCTGTAACCCCACCAAAACAGCTGCAAGGCCAGCAGCAGCCTCGCTCACCGGGATGGCAGGGATGGCTTCCCTCCAGGAGACGAAGTGTCTTCTGGAGGGAAGTTGTTTGGCAGCGTGGTTCTTTGGCAGGTTTTTTTACCATGTGCACCAGCTCTCCCAGTGTTCTATGTGCTCACGCCCTTCAGCCTGATTGGCTGAGGGGTGGCATGGTGCAGAGGATGCTGGGCCTTGTAGTGGTTTTTTTGGTCACGTTCGTGGGGTGTTTGCCCCACTCACGGCTGGTGGACCCTTGAGGTGATGGTTGTAGGGTCTCAAGGTAAGTGTAGGCGGCTTGGTTCAGGATGGTTGGGCTGGGTGTGGCCATGTATGCTGGACACACACAGTTAACAGGCCTTCTTATAGGTAAAGATATTCCAGCCTATGTAGCAATAGCCAAGCTGTATCAATGACTGCAAACTGACTCTTCCCACCACTACACATACCCATGGATCCATTCACACATTGACTCTAGACTCTCTTCTACCTGGTTTTGCATCTTCCAGATCTCCATATCCCACACAAGAGTAAAAAAAAGTAGCACAGAATGCAAACATACCAAATTCTCTATTGATGACTGAAACTGTTTGATTTCACGGAGTGTTTCATTATCTCGCTTCACTTCATTCACATATTGTGCCAAGTCCTAAAATACATAACAGAGAAGAAAACCATGAGCTAAACATGGAGCATATTTTTTGGATTACTAATCCCAGTATCATCCAGGAAGCACATGGTCCAGAAAATAATTTTGCCAACCTCTGCCTAAATAGTTATACTTGATTAAGAAAACTGATCAGTCGGATCCATTTCAGAAGATACTGTACAAATAATTACATGTTGAATTATTAGAATGTTGTACATGCACAAGCCAGAATCTAGGAAAATCAATTTTCTGGACTGCGATTCCTAAACTTATTTATCCAGTATGAAAAATCACCAAGCTGTATCTGGAAAATTCTGGTATTTACAATACTGTCATTCTAAAAATAACCAGGGCAATGGCTAGAAAGGGGCATATTGCCCTCACATGAATGAAACCTATATCAGACCAATGATATTGTTTTAAGTAATCTTCCTGTGGTAAAGTGGGGAGAGAGATTAACAGCAGATTCTCCTCACACACTGTGAAAGAGAAATGATATCACATATGAAGACTTCAACATACAACTCTTTCTATCATTTTGTAAAAATAAGCTGCCTAATGGGTTAAATTCCAGTAGTAAGTAGCAACTAAGGTAGGCCACTGAATCAATGGAGCATATGGAAGAACCGAATCACAGAATCCTTATTCATTCAATCGGCCTACTCTAGTTGTGACTTACTACTGGATTTCATCCACCATATGCTTAAAACAGTTGAAAACACAGACAGGCCACTGTCATGACAAGAAGGATTTCTCATCTTGAAATACTGTAATGAGGTGTTACTTGCTTGCCCCACCCCCCAATTCTAAAACAAGATTCATAACTATGGGTGTTGGAACCAGGTTCTAACAATCTTACATGAGAATGGGTTTACTCAACCAATCTGTCAATCACACTCACCTTCATGGCATCAAGGGCCAGTTTTAAATTCTCTTTCTCAGTTGGGTCATTGGTGTGCTTTACCAGCTCCTGTATTACAGAATGCATAGTTACAGCATCACCTACCATTTAAAAGAGTTTATACATTTTCATTCCCACTTTAACACACAACATGAACAAACCTTCCCCTTTTGTAACTGTAGTTCTACAAACAGCCTATCCTCCTTATCCTTTGCTTTGTAAAACATATCCTTTCCCCATCCCTTCTTTTTCCATCCCAAGCCCTGAATTTTCACAGCCCTTCCACCATCCCCTTTGTAAATTAGTATCCACTGCTACACTGCTATCTCAGTTCAGAAGCTTTATAGCAGGAATTCTCAACCTTTTAAAGCTGTGGGCCAGGTCACACTCCCTCAGATAGCTTCAGGGGCCAGATGGCCATTTCCTCCACCACATGGCACTTCCAGGTCTGGTGGGGGGGGGGGCACATGAAATGGCACCGGAAGCCATAAATTGAGAATCTCTGCTTTATAGCTTTCCCTGCTACGCCAAGTTGCAAACTTTGAAGCGTTTTTCCCTACAATGAATGAAACTTGGTTTATGAAATTTCAAAAAAGAAAAGAAAACATTTTCACTTATAGGAAAAGTAAGACCAGTTAACCTAAAGAAGAAAACTGATGCCCTAAACTCATTAATTGAAAATACACAAAATATGCCAAAAACAGTGTGTCAATTTCACTCTTCACCTGTATGAAATATAAGACTCTGGGAAGCAGCCTTCCAGTGCCCTCATTTTGAAATTAAAAGATTTTAAATCTCATTTCCATTGAATCAACTTTTATTTCATAACCTGGGCTGGGCGTCATGGACTGGTTCCAAACTAATATCACCAAGTCATTTCCTTATTTTGCATTTATGCAGAGGCACATATTCTCTCACTTTATTCAATGCCGTTGACAACATGGCTGAAAATGTTGCCTGTCTGCAAAGCATACAATCTGCATTCCCAAGACTATCAAAGAGCAAACAAATAGGCAAAAACAAAAAAAGCCATTTACTCCCCTTTGGTGCTATTGTAGAAGTGAAGCTTGAAAAACAATCTTACTAAATATTTGTTCATGTTTCCCATACAGTACTTGGTAACCCTGGACAGTAATTTATTCATAGAAACCTCATTTGGTGTCTGCCAGTTCTTTGTCCTTTCTGTTTCTCCTACTTTAATTTCATTATGACCGATTTTTAAAATAAATAGATTAACTGAGAGATTTATTTCTTCACTTGATCCATTTCTATACTACCCATCTGGGTGATTTACAAAATAAAATGCATACACACAATAAAATAACACAAAGAGAGACTGGAAGGGAAAAGGCCAGAGAAGAGAAGGAAGAGTTCCAGAGAGGGTGAGGAAAAGGTTTTCACTATGCTGTGTATGTTTTGCATAGCACATTTGTGTGTTGTCAAGGGGGTGATAATCTGTGTGTGAATCGTCCCAATAATATAGCACTGCCTTCTGTGTAACATGCACTTTTTTCCACGTGCTCTGAAAGTCAACATGACGCTGTTTGTTATGAGGTGCTATCAGATCATTTCTGACTTAAGGTAACCTATAAATGAGAGACCTCAAAAAATTTGTGCCCTCAACCGCTCTGCTCAGCTCCTGCAAACTCATGGCTGTGGCTTCCTTTATGGAGTGTCATGTTTGGCCTTCCTTTTTTATGCTACCCTCAACTTTTCCCAGCATTACTGCCCGTTGTAGTGAGTCTTGCCTTCAAGATAAAGGACAACATGCCTGTTCATATACATTATGTTCCAAAAGCACAGTCCCATTTGATCTCCATTGCTCACTCCGAGAGTGCATTGCCCCTTTAACACAGGCTTTCTGCTTGTGCAAGGAGGTACTGGGCAAGGTCTAAAAAATTGGGTACCACTCACACAACAGGATGGCAATATCCCGGCCTTACAACTTGGTAACTGGAGCTCAGACTGCACTTTTGCTTCATATTCACTTCCTTGGTAAAATTACTTTTATCAGATTATCAGCAATTCACTTTCTGCCAAATACATTTTAGATCAGAAAACTACGGTTCCAGAACAGGGGTTTTGCGCCTTAGAATTCAGAGCTTTTCTCCACCTTGTACTCAGGTTGATTTAACAATGTCATTTTTTTCCTTTTAAGATGTGGCTACAACCGTCATTGCAGCCACTTTGTGAATATCCACAACTTTCTCTCTTTTTTAAAAAAGGAGAGTTTGGGAATTTTAGAAAGCCATTTCCTCTTAAAATTTCCCAAGACTAAGGCAAGTACTTCAATCCAACATATTATTTATTATTCAAATCAAGACAGTAGTTTAAAGAGAGTAGAGAAAAGATGTTAAAACTTTCAAAAGAGAAATCATGTTGAGTTGGATTTACTCAATAAATTAGCTATAGTAAATTCCTTTTTGAATCAATATGGACTTTATTACTTTGATCTCAAAACAGCTAACAAATATCACCATACTAAAGCCATTACTAATATGTCCCACGGATTCAAACAGGAACAAAGTTCAGATGACTTGAACTGCATTTCCTTAAAGAGATAATCTGGGAGCAAGTTCCACTGAAAACAGTTGCTTTTAATTCCAAAGAAGAAAATGCTGTAACATGTTATTCCAGTCACAGTTTTGAAGGTTCCATAACAACCTTCCCTGAAGACTTCTGCCATTGATTATTTCCAGGTATATTCCAAATAGACGCTGACAGGAAGGCGGCAGGTCAGCAGTTTGATACCTGAGTACTGCACAACGGAATGAACTCCCGTCTCTGTACCAGCTCCTGCCAACCTAGCAGTTCGAAAGCAAGAAACTGCAAGTAGATAATGCAAGTGCGGCGCCAAAATGGCCACCGCGCTCTTTGCGGGAGCCCCCCCACAGGACGAAGGCATCCGGGTAGTTAGGGGCATGGCCAGCTCCCTTATAAAAGGGGTGGCCATGAGGCAGCCGAGCTGCCATTTTGCGAAGCGACGGAGCGGAGAAGTTTTTCCTCTTACTCCGTCGCTTTTTTACCTTGAGCGGGAAGCCTTTTGGCTGCTGACCTTCCTCTTTTCGGCTTCCCTTAGGTCCGTCTGAGATGCCTTCAAAGAAGAAGGCGGCCGTGAGCGCGGCTCGGGCGGTTCGGAGGCGCAATCCGGGTCGGAGGACCGCGGCTGCGCCTTCCCACCAGCCGCCTTTGCCGGCTCCCACCGGGACCGGTGGGATGGGGTCTATTACCCCCTGGCCGGAGGCTGGGGACCCGAGCAGGGGTCCGGTATGGGCTGCGGCCCGCGGCCCGCAAGCGGCGGAAGCCATTCCTGGTGCTCATTCCACTGGGCCTTCCTCCATCGGGGCGCAGCTCACTCCAGGGCCTTCCAGCCTTGGGGGGTGGTGCGGTCCCTTCCCTTGGCAGGTGCCTACGCCGGCCCTGCCGGGCCTGGGTGTGGGGTCATGGCCATATCCGGGCCCCGGGGTGCAAGGACCTGTACCCACGCCCGTAACGGGCGGGCCGGCTGGCCAGTGGCCCCACGCCAGTGTGGAGGCCTTGCTGGCCCGCGTGGCGGCACTCAAGGCTTCCCTTGCTCGGGCCAGCCACGCTGGGGCTCCTTTTGGGGTGCACTTTGACGCATCGTCTGCCGGGCAGCGGCAGGCGACGGGACGGGTCGAGCTGCTTGAGGCGCGTGGCGCGACTTCGGCCACTGCCTCGCAGCTCCCCAACCAACAGGACAGCGCGGGTCAAGCCCCGGCGGCGAGCTCTACGGCGGTCGTGAGCTCCGACGCCCCCAGTGGGCCGGAACCCCCGGTGGGGGCGGCCCGCGGGGGTGCAGCATGTGAGTATGTGGTACAAACTAGTGCACCTACACATGTGGCTACGTTGGGGGGGGCTTTCCAATGGCCTTGGCCTCGCATGGGTGGTGCGGCGGTACAGCCGCTGATGCACCAACAGGCGACGTCAACCACCACCCAGGGCCCCGGGGTGGGGAGCATTTCCTACCCTGTGGGGAATGTTTTAGGGGTGGCTGGGCTAGTCCAAGCCCCTTTCCAGATGCCCGCAGTTTCTGCTGTGCCTGTCTTGGCCTTGCCGACAGCGGGCTATTCCTTGCCACTGGGTGACCACTTGGCACAGGCCACCAGAGAGAAAATATGGCGAGGGGAGTATGTTGATATCTTCTCACTCCTAAACAGGGAGCCCACCAAGGAAGAGAGGGAGGGGCAGGATGAGAAGGATAAGGAACAGGCACGTCGTCGCAAGCCACCACGGACGTGGGCCAACTGGCTGCCGGCTTACCTCATCTACATGGCGGTGTACCTGAGGGCCCGGCCGGATCTGGCAATTCCGATGGTCCAGTATTTGGACAATATCTATCGGGCGATGGTTGATTTTCCGGGCCCGTCGTGCTTGGCTTATGACGAGGAATTCCGTATGCGAATTCCCCTGCACCCTGAGATGAGGTGGGATGAGCCATGCCAGAGGCTTTGGCTTCTGTACATGATGCCCACGCGCCCCGCACCAGGGGAAAGATACCATTGTGGACATGCGGTCCAGCGAGTGGCTCCAGCACAGGTTCCCCGCCAAGTGGCGGGGCAGGGGGTTCCAGCCCGCCTGCTGTGCTGGACTTTCTCGTCTAATGGTTCATGCAATAAGAAGAATTGCAAGTACAGACATGAGTGTCGCACCTGTGCGGGCCCCCATGCAGCCTCTGCCTGTCCCAGGCCTGGAGGGACGCGGGGCAGAGGGAGGGGCGGACAGTGGGCTGGCAAGACTGCCGCAGATGGAGCTGGTTCACCGAAAGGCTCCCTCCCCAATTAATGTGGACATGCTGGAGAGTTGGCTCGCATTGTACCCGAAGGGGGAGGATGCAGATTATCTTCTTCAGGGCTTTAGACAGGGGTTCCGTATTCCTTTCATGGGTGATAGGTCCCCTCAGAATGCCCCCAACCTTTTGTCCCTTAGGGGGAGGGAGGAGGTGGCTGCCGCCAGCATTGATAAGGAGGTCAATGCGGGCAGGGTCGCTGGCCCTTTCCCTGCACCCCCGTTCACTAACCTCAAGGTATCGCCCCTGGGCTTGGTTCCCAAGAAGTCACCAGGCGAGTTTCACCTTATCCATCACTTGTCCTACCCAGCCGGCCGATCGGTCAATGATGCTATCCCTGACGACCTTTGCTCAGTCAGGTATACATCTTTTGACCACGCGCTGCGCATGGTGCGCTCATGTGGCCCGGGTGTGCTGCTGGCTAAGTGCGACATTAAGTCGGCTTTTCGCCTCTTGCCGGTGCACCCGGGCGACTTTGAATTGCTGGGTTTCAAATTTAGGGGCGAATATTATTTTGATAAGGCCATGCCTTTTGGCTGTTCCATATCATGCTCGGCTTTCGAGCGTTTCAGTACCTTCCTAGAGTGGGCTTTCGTCCGCAGGTCTGGGTCCCGGTCTGTAGCCCATTACCTGGATGACTTTTTATTCGGGGGTGAACGGGGCTGGGACACGTGTACACGTCTCCTCAACACATTTCAGACGCTAATGGAGGAACTCGGTGTCCCTTTAGCGCCCGAAAAGACCGAGGGCCCATCTACACAGCTAGTCTTCCTGGGGGTGGAGATTGACACGATACCGCAGGGGTCTAGGTTACTGCGGGATAAGGTGTCAAGGATAGTGGCCCTTATCTCGGACTTGTTGGCCAAGCGCAAGGCATCACTGAGGGAACTGCAGGTGCTGCATGGTCACCTTAATTTTGCCTGCAGAGTGGTCGCACCGGGCAGGGCTTTTGCCCGACGCTTGTGCGACGCTATGGCAGGATTATCCAGGCCTCACCATAGGGTTAGGCTTACCCGGGGTATCAGGGCAGACATGCTTGTCTGGTTACAGTTCCTGAGGGACTTCAATGGGGTCTCATTTTGGAGGCATGACCTCCTGGCTTCCCCTCAATTTCAGATTCAGTTTGATGCCTCAGGATTCCTGGGTTATGGGATGTACTTCAATGGGAAGTGGGCCTATGGTGGGTGGCCACCGGCCTGGGCAGGCACGGGTCGCCTGCGTGATCTCACATATCTGGAATTCTTCCCTATCCTGGGTGCTTTGATGCTATGGGGCCAGGAGTGGTCCAACTCGGTCGTGCATTTCTGGTGTGACAATGCGGCTGTGGTCCACATTGTAAATGCACAGACTTCTAAATTGCCCAGGGTTATGGATCTAGTGCGCCAATTTTTGTTGCGCAGCCTGCGCCTCAACGTACTGTTCAGGGCCAGGCATGTCCCAGGGGTTAATAATGATATTGCTGATGCTTTGTCCCGCCTACAGATCTCCCGGTTCCGTGCCTTGGCCCCGGATGCGGAGGAATTTCCCTCGCCACTCCCGGAGGAGATATGGACCATTGGCAAGGAGAGGTGAACCGGGCGATTGGCCTGTCGCTAGCGCCATGCACCCGTAAGGCGTATCACCACGCAATTAATTCTTTCAGGGCATTCTGTACTCAATTCCAATTGCCAGGAACCTGGCCGATCCCGGTAACCCATGTTCTGCGGTTCATGGTTTACCTGCATTCTCAGGGCCTTGCACCTTGCACCATAGCATCTAAGCTTTCAGCGTTGGCTTTTATGGCCAAGGTGGGGGGTCATGTGGACAGCACCTCTGACTTCCGTGTGAGACATGTTTTGGAGGGGTGGGTGCGCGAGCGCGGGCGTTGCCCGGACGACCGCCACCCGATTTCCCCAGGGGTCCTTACCCAGTTGGCCCGGGGCTGGCCTTGCCTCTGTTTTGATGCATATGAGGCAGCCCTGTTCCATGCAGCCACAACGGTGGCATTTTTTGGAGCGCTCCGCATCAGCGAGCTTGTGATGCTGTCTAAGGCGGATGCAAGTCGTAGGGCACTGGAACTCGAGGATGTCTGTGTAGCCAAAGACTGGGCTCAGTTGAGGATACGTTCCTCTAAGACCAATCAGCATGGCATCGGCAGTGGTGTGCGACTGCTACGGTGTTCTTTGGCAGACATCTGTCCGGTTGGTGCACTACAGGAATTCCTGGCACTGCGTGGCACGCACCATGGCCCGTTTTTCTGTCACCAAGATGGGTCTCCCCTTACTAAATTTCAATTTTGGAAGGTGACGGGCAAAGCGCTGGCCAGTGTGGGCCTCCCAGGCGCCCGCTATGGCACTCATTCATTCCGTATAGGGGCGGCCTCGACCGCTGCGGCTTTTGGGTACTCAGGGGCTGACATACGTAGCACGGGACGGTGGGGTTCGCAATGTTTTCAATTTTATGTGCGCCCACTCCCCCCGTGAGTACCAACCCGGTCACCTTACCTACTTTCCCTCATTTTTTCCTTTACAGACCCGGGGTGTCGTATTACACCGGTGACAGTATGGCTGGTGGGCCATAGCTACGTGCACAGGGCAGCGCATTATGCTGCGGCGACAGAGTGGGGACCCCGACTGGGACTGGGTGCATACGCAAGTCTCACATGGCATGGTAAGCCCGGGATGTTATGGCGGGAGCTGCTGCCTTTCCTTTTTTCAGGCCAGAATGCTGACCCGCCTGACATTCTGATCATACACCTGGGGGGCAATGATTTGGGCCAGGTCACCGGCTTGTCGCTGAAGCATGCGATTTGCGAGGACCTCGCCTACCTGCATTACGTCTGGCCCGCCACAACCCTTGTTTGGTCGGACATGGTCCCGCGCCATTCCTACAGAGGGGGTGTTGACCTCCTGGCCCTTGACCGCGCTAGACGCATGGTGAATAGGGCAGTGGCGCGTTTCCTTGTCGATAGGGCTTGGGGGAGGGTCAGTCGTCACCCCGCTATTAGCCTCCAAAGTTATGACTTGTATGCAGGGGATGGGGTCCATCTGTCGCGAGGAGGTATGGACCTCCTGTTGGGTGATTGGCGAGCAGGCCTGTTGACCGAGCTGATGGTCTGGGGGGGGGCGTCGAGCCTTCTTTGAAGCCCCTCCGTGTGGCGGGTAGCACTGGTAAGGTAAACATTATGACCCACAGGTATCCGGCAAGTTCGCAATTGACTGGACAACACTAGACAGGCATAAGTTGGTTAAACGTTGTCCGGTCAACGACGAACTAGGCGACGGGGTGATGGCTATAGCTAGACAGCATGCATCACCCCGTGATTTTACGGATACGCGTCAGAGGGTGGGGTCATTAGTTAGATATTGACTATGGTCAACAATTTGTTTGTTGTAAACAAACAAATTGATACAAATGGATACATTGTAGCAATTGCCGTTGGCAATTTTGGGTGGTACCTTACCAGTGTTACTTCGGCCTGCTTGCCTTAAGAATTATGATTGGTCAATTACCAATAGAAATTTATAATTCGGACTAGGGCATGAATCAATAAATGTGGCCCAATGCCGTTATCCACTTTCATTGGTGTCTGAGTCCTTTATTGGGGGGTGCGCCTGCAATGCAAGCGCGGCGCCAAAATGGCCGCCGCGCTCTTTGCGGGAGCCCCCCCACAGGACGAAGGCATCCGGGTAGTTAGGGGCGTGGCCAGCTCCCTTATAAAAGGGGTGGCCACGAGGCAGCCGAGCTGCCATTTTGCGAAGCGACGGAGCGGAGAAGTTTTTCCCTCCACCCCCTCCCTAGTTAACAGTGTGATATTTTGGTCGCTTCGGGGCCGGGTGGGAATTTTTGGCTGGGACCCATATTGGCTTCCGGGTCCTGGTTTTTTCGCCCATCCCACACTGTTGCTATGGTTTGACATAGGGGTTTTCTGTTGCTGCTGTTGACTTTGGTCACATGGGCGGGTAGCACTGGTAAGGTAAACATTATGACCCACAGGTATCCGGCAAGTTCACAATTGACTGGACAACACTAGACAGGCATAAGTTGGTTAAACGTTGTCCGGTCAACGACGAACTAGGCGACGGGGTGATGGCTATAGCTAGACAGCATGCATCACCCCGTGATTTTACGGATACGCGTCAGAGGGTGGGGTCATTAGTTAGATATTGACTACGGTCAACAATTTGTTTGTTGTAAACAAACAAATTGATACAAATGGATACATTGTAGCAATTGCCGTTGGCAATTTTGGGTGGTACCTTACCAGTGTTACTTCGGCCTGCTTGCCTTAAGAATTATGATTGGTCAATTACCAATAGAAATTTATAATTCGGACTAGGGCATGAATCAATAAATGTGGCCCAATGCCGTTATCCACTTTCATTGGTGTCTGAGTCCTTTATTGGGGGGTGCGCCTGCAAAGAGGGACCACTTCGGTGGGAAGGTAAACAGCATTCTGTGCACTCTGGTGTCAGCACTGGCTCTTTGGCTATGAAACAGAGATGAGCACTGAACCCTAGAGTTGGATATGACTGGCTTTCGAGCAAGGGAGGCCTTTACTTTATTAACCATTAGACATACCCCAGTCACTTGGGAGGTAGTGAATAGTACTTCAGAAATACAGCCAGCATAAAAGGCTAACACCTGAGTCTTTGGAACTATCTCAAAACAGGAGTCCTGAGAGAGTTGGTATACTACTGCTTTGGGGATATCAATGCTGTTTTGAACTAATGCTGAACCAGGGCTTCTGTCCCTCCAGGCTGTACAGATGCCCATAAACATGTATTCCAGCGGTAGCACATATTTCCAGTCATCTCTTCCCGAAAACGAACTATCCAAGTTAAAGCATTTTAAAATACCAGTTGCATTACATGGTTTTGTTTTGAATTTCACCCAGATAACTTTTGGGGAATCACAACAGTGGAAATGTCAGCCTCTGTTTGTTCAGATGCTTTTCACTACGCATGATATACAGAACTGAACTGAACACTGCAGAGGCAAAATATAGCTCCTGGTACAGGTAGAAGTTTTTTTAATGACATTTTATAAGCATCAGCAATGCTGACAGTCTAATGGAGTCATATATTTCTTTGCAACTGAACTAATGAGTCTCCCAGCACAGCTATCAAATGATATTTATAAGGCTTTCTAGCCTCATTATAGAACAAACTGCATAGGAGCCATAGGAGCTGTGGGTTTTAATGGAAAACATTTAAAATAAATATGACTTTATTATAATCTAGTATGGAAAGGAACAGGCCAGGAAACAGTTACTGCTTTGATAGTTTAACTAGGTACCAGAGAGACATGCCTTAAAAGCATCGTTTAGCCTTGGCATGGTATCAAGAGAAGAATATGTCCAACTTAAGGAACTATAGCTACCCATCTAGCAGGGTTGAGTTCTTCCTTAAAGAAATAATCCTCCTCTGTGTCTGGTAATGCTGTTTATTTTCTTGTACTTTGCTACTAACGATTAGCAAGATTTCCCCATCCTTGCAAAGCTGGTCTAGACATTATCATAAAAGAAATCAAGATCCCTGGGGCATGTTTCCCATGCCCTGCCAGATGAGTCATTTAATGCACCTTTAAAGCACAAGCAAAGCCTCTGTTTGAAGAAAAGGTTGTTTTCAGTCAGGACCATCTTACCAGGAAGATTCCTACCCTCGCTGGTGAATACCATTAATGTAGATCAGGAATTCTCAACCTGTGGCCCATGGGCGGCCTGTGGCATCATTTCATGTGCCCCCCCCCCCCACTGCCTCCACCATACCTGGAAGTGCCATATGATGGAGGAAGGGCAAAATGGCTATCTGGCCCCTGAAGCTGTCTGAGGGAGCATGACCCAGCTTAAAAAGGTTGAGAACTCCTGATGTAGATCATGGATGGAAAAACTCACAGTAGGATAGCCCTGACATGCTTAAGTTCGTCATGGTATTAAAAAAATACAATGTCTACATCCGCTCATGCAACCAAGGCAGCCTGGAAGAGAGCGGGCTGGCAATGATCCTAAAAGCAAGACTGGTTACACAGGGTGTTCTTGTTGTTTTTACAGTTTTAAAGACACAAGGATTCAACCACCAGAGGTCATGTGTAGAGTCTATAAAGGTAGAGGAGAAGGTAAAACAAAGAAACAAGCAAACAAGTGAAGCAGTTTTAAATTGGCATGGCATTCTAAAGTGGGTGATTAAAGCAAATGAAAAATTGCATCCCTCTCAGCAGAACTCCCATCACAGTGATTCTTCACAATCAAACATCATGGTACCCCACCAATCTGGACTGGCAGTTAAACACAGACAGAAAATACACAGATCTCTTTCAAATTGAAGTACCTGAAGCAAGAGGTGGTATTTAAGAACCCGTTGCATTGGAACTACAAGAAGATCTCGTAGCGTGAACTTCCCATTATTCGCTCTTTTGGAACATTCCTAATAAAACAAAGACAACTAAGATTTATGTATGGTATAAATTAGAACAGCAGAAGAAATCCTGCTATTTTCATAAGCAAACATGGCAGTTATACAAACTGCTGGGGAAGTCAATCATTACAAAGAATGAGTTGGGGATGGAATGATAGAGTATTAAACTGATAGAATGGATTGGACCTCCTGAGACCACTCCAAACCTACTTCTCCAGGAATCTCCCTACAAATAAAAATATAGGAAAATAAGGAGTAAATTGAGCTATAATCTTTATCCTTTCTCTGTTTTCTGTCTGAAGAGTGCTATTTATATGGGGAGGAGGGTGGCGGTTTAAAGGTGACATTCCCAATTTATAGCATGAAATGGTACAAATCATATCTCCCCAGGGATTGTACTACCAGACCTAATGTCCAATGTTATTGCTGAAATAAGAATTAATTAATTGATTTATTTGATTTAGAATAGAATGCAGTTTTCATTGAGGATACTTTTAACAAAATAAATGTGTCACAGATACCTCCAGTTTCAATTTCACATCTTCTTTTGTCTTGGAGATATTGTCTAAACAGGATATAGCCGTCTCTACCTGACTGCAGTACTGTCCATAAATAACTAATCTAGAACAAGGAAAGAGGAAAAGAGAATAGCTAATTAATTTCCCTTGTTATTTAAAGTTTTCTAGCATTTTAATCAAAACAGCTTGAGCTTCTATTCGATGTGTGACCTTCTTAGCAGACATATAAGAAAACAGTCCTTGCCCTGGAAAAACTGCTACCTCTAGCTGCAATCCAGAATCTGTTTTGCACTACCCATCAATATAACCTAGATCTGCTGCATATAGTTTATATGAGACCACCAATATTATGTGCAATTGAAAAAAAAACACACACACACACACTAGCAGGGGTACCTGGCTGCACCCGGGTTGGACCCAATCCTGGGCGAGGAGAGTGCCGTGTCAGGTGCCCCCACCCTGTCCCCTGTCCTGCAGGCAGTCTGCTTCTCCGGAGGCCCCTGTTGCCACAGCAACAGCAGGCCCTTCTCCCCCAGGCCTGCCGGCAAGGCCGCAGCCACCGCCAGCTTGTCTGTGTGTGTGTGTGTGTGTGTGTGTGTGTGTGTGTGTGTGTGTGTGTGTGTGTGTGTGTGTGTGTGTGTGTGTGTGTGTGTGTGTGTGTGTGTGTGTGTGTGTGTGTGTATGGGCGGTGGCTTTTCCTTTCCTCCTCCTCTTTCCCCATTCACCCTGTGTTTCCTTCCTCCCCCCTTCCTCCCCATTTTCGTCTTCTTCCCCTTCTCCCTCTCTGAGGGCCCGGTGGAGGTGATTCTGGTGGCACAGTAAGGCCATATACGTTTTGGCATTTTGCTCGGGGTTGATACGGGCCTTGCTGCAGCGGCTCCATGCCCCTTGGCTAGGGGTGCCTGAGGTTTTCCCAGCTATTTCGGGGGCATTTTCTTGCCCCCCTTTGCTGTGCTGGACATGGTGGCCCTGCATGTTCCAGCCATGGGCACCGCTGTTTCTCAGCCGCACTATGCTTTGGGGCAGCAGGTGGTCTGTGTGTGTGCATGACTGGTGCCCGCATCTCTTGCTCTTGGCCCAGCCTCCATGATTGGCCACATTGGCAGTGTCTGCTGGGAGTTGTAGTTTTTACATTTTGTTGTATTTGTGGGGCACAGGCCCCATCCTTGGCCTCGGGACCCTCACAGTGCTGACTCTGGTTGCAAAAGGTACATGTGTGCCAAGTATCACAGGATTTGCCTAGGGGTGTGGAAATGTATTTCACATTCGTACAGCCACACCTCTTCCTTATAGGTATAGATAGTCACAAAATTTATATTCACAAATCTTCATATGTTTAGATGTACCATATTTTGGGGACCATAAGATGCACTGTTTCTCCCCCAAAAGTGGAGAGAAAATGAGGGTGTGTCTTATAGTCCAAATGCTGGTCTTCAGCCAGCTGTGGCTGTTGTAAAAGGATATTTTACAAGAGCTGCAGCTGGCCAAAGACTAATACTGCTGCCTCTCAGCTGTTCAGCTGTTCCGGGGCAGGAGGGGAAAACATATGAAAAATAAGTGGCCACTAAAGGGCAAAAATTGCAATTTCCCATTTAAATGCATTGGAAATAAATTTCTTGTATTCAAAAGTTTTCTGTTTGTATGTTCCCAATGCATTTAAGTGGGAAACCAAACCTGTGCTTAAAAAGAAAGGGTTTCACTTACCTTGATGCCTTTGTCTCTACTCCACGTGGACAAAATGGAGGAGGAAAACATGCTTCCTGGTTGAAAGGAGAGTAAGAGGCTAGGCTAGAGTATCACCTCCTTCCTCAGTGCAATTGGCCTGCCTGCCCATTTCCCCTGCAGCACCACCACTGGTTGGTGGTGCAAAATACAGTATTAATTTTTTGTTTTGTTTTCCTGCTCTGAAAACTGGGTATGTCTTATGGTCAGGTGCGTCTTATGGTCCAAAAATATGGTACATCCCATGATTTAATGTCTTCTTTTACTAGGATGAAAGTACAGCTGCAAAATCACTTTTAATAGAATAAGTCTTACAAGTATTTGTACATTAATGAACAGTCATCAAAGGTCGTGATGAATAATAGCAGTGTAGGATTGGGCCAGATTAATTACACTTAGCCCTTTTTACTGCAATAATAAGACCAAGTCAGACATTCACCAATTTGTCAAGCTTATATTACATGGACATTTAAATCAAGATATTAATATGTAAGCTAAAAAAAAACACTAGAAGCCCTGGAGATCAGACAGGCTTATTTTGATAGATTTTCATAAACTGCAGGAAAAACAGTATAATAATTTCAAACTCTCTTGTGTAATAACTTGTCTCTCACTAAGGTTTTCTGGATTTAAAAAAATACTTCTTGATGATTTTTATTTTTATTTTATTTTTGGTCATCTGACTTCAGTTCTTGGTCTTACCAAAGGTATAGATCCAAGAATAAAAATACATATATGAGAACTGAGTGTTTGGGGTGGGTGGTTTGTTTTTGTTTTGTTTTTTGTTTGTTTTTTAAGAAATGCTAAACTATGTAATCTAGCCAACCAGTTCCAGAATTTACATTTCAGAACTCAAGTGAGATGGAAATATATTCATTGTTATATCAAAAACTTCCTATTGATGGAAAACTATCAATATTTAACTCCTTGAGTTTTTATTTTCAAATGGGTCAACATCTGGAATATGCATTAATGTCATTATTTTCATTATAAACCTTTTTGCTTTAAGGTTTTTCTGATCTACTCTAAAAGATGGAGGAAATTACAGAAAATATGGTACGGGTATCAGAATACAAAATTCTCTCAGATCAGTTTCTGTTTTAGGATCTACAGCTCTACAAACATCTAAATTGCTTTTTATGGGACTTATTGAGGGGTGAAGCAAAATCATATTTTTGGAAATTTTCTTATTTTTAATGACATGACTGCCAGTGACAACATACCCACCAGGCATACTGCCTAGAGGCCTCTGAAGAAAAAATAACAGTATTCTGCATCAATTACAGGTTGGTGATGATAAAGAGAAAGGTAATAAAGTTAGATTGCCATTATAGAAAACATTTGGAACTGCAAGCAATTTCTCAGCTTCATGTACCTTGAAACAACACATGACAATGCTTTATGCAAAACAGGGCCAACAACCACTGAAAGGAAGCAACTGAAAATATCTACTAGGGAGCAATATCTACTACTTTTGTGCACATTCTACAAAGCTAACTTTCTTTGAAATTCAGTTTCACATCTAAACTACCTCAACAGCCATATGTTAATATTACATATAGATTGCCTGCCATTTTTGGGGATTACATTTCAGTATTTCAGTTATCCGCAGTTCTAAAAATATTCAACAAAAATCCCTGAAATACATGTATTCCATGATGCATTACCAAAGCTGGCCACTGTTTGCAATGTAATGTTTAGACAGTGTTTCCCAACCTTTGGTTTTTGGACTTCAATTCCTAGAAGCCTAAGTCAATTCCCCAAAACAGTGATCAGCCAATGTACTGACTTAGGCTTCTGTGAATTGAAGTTCCCCTGTGGAGCATGGGCCCCACATTGGGAACCACTGATTTAAAAGGAATGAAGGCAGACATTTTTGTTGGCACTCGGTTAGGATGATAGAGACATTTTAACTGCCTCCTTCTCTAACTCAGGGATATGTATTAAATATGGGGTTCACTGTTATCTGCAGTTTCAGGTATCTATCAAAGATCTCCGAATGTATCCCATGTGAATATGGGGGATGACCTGTATGTTCTTCTTAGCTCATAATAAGAATTTCTCTAGAAGCACACTATTTAACTGGATGGAGTATTACTTATCGGTAAAATATTATTAACAAATCATGTCCAAATTATTACCTGTGTATTTTTAAAACAACAAAAAACAATTATTACCTTTCCTTGTAGTTAATAAAAATTTGATACAGGTTCTGGTCATTTTTGTTCACAATAGACTCATGAATATCTTGTGTTAAACTTCTGTGAATTTTCACCAAATCCTGAAACAAAAATATAAATATTTTCTCTGGTGACCTTTCTTCTCATATATAAAACCACTGTTTTCAAGAAATTATACTATAGAGTTGTGTCAGAGTAAAATATTAGTACCATAGAAGTTAAAAAGCATAACTTGATCAAAGGTATGGCTTCCTAGGATAAGAATGTCATGATCCTTGAGTAACCATGGCAACCTTATCACTAAGCTACTAGAGCTGGTTTCACACACATTCCTTTCTCATGAAATCAACACAGCTGTGATCCCACACTGGAGTGATTGACAGCTACTGCAGGTGCAGTCCCCACGAGGGTACAGGGTGACGACAGGGTCAGCTGACTATACCACGAGGGAGAAGACACCTCCCCTCCTGTCAATAAAAACCCCATGGCTCTGAACACCTGCAAATTAAGTCATCCCAAGAATGCAAAGGAGGGAGGGAAATCTGCTGCTTTTTGTGTATAAAAGCAGAGCCCTTTCTCCCAGTTATTTAGTCCTCTTGGGTGGAAGGCAGGACTCTGTCTCCCCAAGATGGACTGATAAATATCCCTTTGGGGCTTCCCTGATCAAAGGGAACCTTACTAACTCTGTATTACTATGTACTTTGTCTTTGTCTGTCTCTGTTCTTTTTCAGATGCTAATGGAAAGTAAAACTCTTTGTGAGTAACATCAACGGAGTGGATGTCAGTTTATCAGGCTATATCCAAGTGCTTTGCTCTATGCCCCTATATGCAACCAATATATTAAACCACCGCATACTCCCTGTGAGCGACAGGTGGAGTTCTTTGAAGCCAATTGGGAAGCGGTACAGTGAGGCGACCTTAGGCTGCACAGGGAGTGTGCAGATAAAGAAAATTATTGCAGCCTAAAGTATCGGTACATGATACATGATACAAGCCAGCACCTAGTCGAGCGTTCAAGACAAAGAAAACTATTTTTATTTGAATTTTGACTATTACCATTCAATTTGATAGAAAATAAATTTATATCAAAAAAGATTTCAAAGGAGAAGATATTTCTGAGAAATTCTCATGAGTGAAGTTCAAGATTTTTGTGATTGCCCTGCTTACCAACTGGTGCATGAGTGTGTGTGTGTGTATGTTTTATCTTTCATTATACAGTACATTAAATTACAGTGCATCAGCAGTCTCCCCAGTTCCCTACCCCCAGGTCTTTTTTAGATTGAGAAACTGTTAACCACAGAAAATGTACAGGTAAAGTAGAGAAGAAAATATAGCACTTTTGACCACCCTGCATAGTTATCACCAGAAGAAATTATAAAACCCTCAAAATAGGACAAAACATAAGCCTTTTAGAGGAGAAACAAACCTTTTTGGAAATTTCAAGACAAATTATGGAATTAGCTTCACCTTTTCCCTAGAATCAGAGTGGGTCACTACACTGCCCACTCTCATAAAGCTTACAGAACTAAAAGAAGATATATTCTAAGAATTTGACAAAAAAAGTATCTACAATGGTTCCTCATATATTCAGCATTTGGAAGGTATAGGAAAGGTGCTGAAATTAGAACATGTACTAAGGTACATTTTCTCAGAGGAAAATTTTTAAGGAAGGAAGGAAGAGGAAGGAAGAGGGGGAGGAAAACAAAATGGTAGCTGGGAAGTTGTAGACACAGTTGCTGCTAATGTCAGTTGAAACAGCAGATAAAAAAGTTGAAATCTCCTGGGACAGAAGAACAAAACTGCACTAAAATTATTGGTAACAGTAGGCCCTGACTCAAAGAAATTTCAGGATAATTTTTCCTTACCTAACAGACATTTGATGAAACAATAATCTTAGCTTTTCGTCACAAACAGAATGGAGAATTCCTAAAGGCCATTTGTGCATTAGACCTTTTGATTGACCTGAATAACATCCAATATGATGATGACAAAGTGTTGTTGGCCACAAACCTTGCAGATCTTCAGCTGATGCTGGATCGAGTTAGAGCTTCAAGTGTAGAATATCAACACCAAGAAGACAAAATATCTGGTTATAAGCCAAACACCAACTCAAGGCAAGCTAATGGCAGGAACACAAGAAATTGAAAGAGAGGATAAAATTGTCTATGTGGGGAGGATGTTAAATGAAAATTGTGATCCCGAAGTAGAGACTAAAATACGAATAGAAAAAGCAAGATCCACCTTCATAAAAATGTGACACTTGTTATGCAGTAGAGATCTAACTCTTGCTACAAAGATCTAAATAGTGAGATGTTATGTATTCCCAGGGTTGCTATATGGAGTCAAACCTTGGACATTGACTAAAGCATCTGAAAAGAGAATTGAAGCTTTTTCAATGTGGATCTACAGATGGCTGCGAAGGATATCATAGGTTGACTATGCGACTAATGTAGAAGTATTGCATCAGATGGATAAAGAAAAATAACTCTTTAAGACCATTAAGCAAAGAAAACTCCAACACTTTGGCCATATCATGAGGAACAACATAAAGTATAGCATACTCCAACTCGCTCTGCAAGAAAAGATCTCTGGGAAGAGAGGCCCTGGACATAGACAGACTTCATGGCTGAATAACCTGAGAGACTGGTGTGGAATGTCCTTGGAAGCACTGTTCTGAGGAGTTAAGAATAGGAAGATTATTGCCACGATAATAGCCAATATCCAGAACAGATATGGCACCTAAAGAAGAAGAAGAAGAAGACTGAAAGGTAGCCAAAAATGGCACCCTGACAGTGCTGGAAATTATCTGGTCAATAAATACAGTATATACCATGATTTTTAAGGTAGCATACAAAAATTCCCCTCTTAAGGTGTGTGTGTGTTCTTTATCAGGATTTAGAATTTTACCCCTATATTTATAACAAAATACCTAGGTATAAGAAATCAGATTTATTTGCTGACGGAAAAAGGGGTGGAATGGAAAGGTCATATGACCACTTAGTGTAGTGCTGATCCCTTTTTGCAATGTAGCATTACACAAAATCCAGGCTTTAGAGATAAAATAATTAATGATTCACTTCACAACCATTTGACAAAACTCATTTTACAAATTACACTTGACAGCTTAATAGCAACACAGTGGCAAGCTTAATGGACTCCTCAAGAAACAAGAGGTGCTGAAGTGAGTAGTTTTTTTCCCAGGTGTCTTTGCATTCAAAGTACACAGCTAAGCATTTGAGAAGCTGTTTGGTGGTTAAATAAGACAAACTAAAGGGTAAACCTTCAAAGGTTTACATGTGCTTTCACAACAACAACAAAACCATCTCAGGAAGGCTTGGCCAATTGGGATGAAGGTGGGAAGGTCATCTGGCCATTGTCTGAAGTTCAAAGGGGAATCCTAAATTTGAACACTTATTACTTTAGTGGTGTTTCACAACTTACTTGCATCCATGTCAGACCAAAATGCAACAGCCTAGAAAATGTTCTGCTCCTGTCTGAGTCCTCCTGCCTCTGTCTTGTTTTTAGAAATGAGGCAAGAGTGGAAGAAGTCATTGAGAAGCTGAGTGCAATGTGAGGAGTATAGAGAGAGTGACACTGTGGAGGAAAGCATGATGTGGGTGGTGTGAAAGGGACTGGCAGCCTTCCCACTTCAGACTATGGAAACATCTTGGCTGCTGCCAGTAATTTAATAGAAGACATGAGCCTGAACTTAATTGGTAGTCATAGCTAGAGTAGACCTCCAGAATCAATGAGATCTACAACTGTTGACTGTCTATTCGACAATTCTTTCAATGGATCCACTCTAGTACAGCATGCTAATTACATATAGGCCACTTTTCCCCCTTAGGGTTAAGAGTTTTAAAAGGGATAGGTCTTACTCCCTTTCTGGACCTCGAAAGAGGCCTCTAAGTAGAGGTTGCCCTTGCTCAGAATCCAGTCATATCTGACTCTAGGGTGACTAGACACCAGAGTGCATGGAACACTGTTTACCTTCCCATCAAAATGGTACCTATTAATCTACTTGCAATTTTTTGCTTTTGAACTGCTAGGTTGGTAGGAGCTGGGGCAAAGGTTCACTCTATCATACAGTACTAGGGTCTTTAGGTCGTGTCTTCCAGTGCGTCTAGGAGGTACTAAAGATGAGCTATCACAATAATCGCATTCAGTAACACTAAAGAGGTGATGATAAAACAACTGTTCTTAGTACTTGATTGTAACTGTGTACATTCACTGTCATCACTGCATCCAACAAATTCACCTTCTCTGGCTCCACAACCAGATACATAAACCAATGAGTTATCTAGCCATACACACCAAAAATATTGCAGTAGATGACAGAAGCCTAATTTTCTCACTTTATACAAGATTTTTTCCCCTTCCAAGGCAGCCAGATCCAAGCAGTTAGAAAATGAGCAGGCAAGTAAGAAGTGGTAAGGCTGATTGCTAAGCCAGCTTTCACTAAGCCCATTTGTCTGCTCAAGTGTGAACTCAGAAGAAAGCCTCTTCTGAAAAAAAGCAACTGTCTTTAATGTGCCCTCTCAAGTGCTGTTTTGCCTATAACAGTGGAACCTCGGTTAACATAACACAGGTCTGAAAAAATAATAATCAGCTGCCTAGGATATTTTTGGTAAATTGTATGTTTTCTAGTGTGCTGAATCCAAAAATGACCTTGATTTTTCCCCATCATGTACAGTTTTTTCATAAAATATAAGGGTTTTGCATTAAAAAGCATAAGAGTGATGAGAAAATCACTATTCTATTACAATGAACTAAACATATTATTTCTTATAATTAAACAAACAATTTCTTCATAAAATATACTTAACATTCCATGTTCACTCTTTTTGTCTGTGAAACCTTTTCTTTTATGCTCCTCCGAACACACTTTCGCTTTCCATTTTCTGTTTCCCATTTAAGCATCCAACACTAGTCAGCTAGCATATTGACGTTCCATCTTCATTGGTAGGGTCTCTCGATATCACGGACATCCTGGTGAAATCTTTCACCCTGCTCTTCACTGTAGGCTCCCAAGTTTTCAGGGAAATAGTCAACATGGGAGTATAAGCAATTAACTTTTAAGCTCATCTTGCATCCTCGAGCTTTATACGCATTTAACATGCGGTGTACAATGGTTTTGTAGTGAGAGTCTTTAGTATTCCCTAAAAACTAGTGAACTATGTCTTTGAAAGAGTCCCACACTTCCTTTTCTTTTTCTCCCATTGTTTCTACACACCTTATGAGGAGCCCATGCTTTGTTTTGATCCCCAAGTTTCAACTTGAAGTGAGCAAAATACACTTTCTTCACAAAATCACTTATGCTTCTTTGTTGACTTTTAATAGTATATTCTCCACAAATAAAACAAAAGTTGTCTGGAGAAATAACACAACCTCTTGGAACAATAATACAGAACTAAAAATGAGCACAGTCACGTTTGAATGCAGGATGTAAACTGAGTGTGGCTCATACAGCAAACAAGATCCAGATTCCTGGATATGTTCACCTTTCACTACAAACAAAATAAACCTGTTGGGACATCATCATCTGAGCTTCCTCACACCACTAAACCTACACTACGCCCAGTGGTGGGCTCCAAAAATATTTACTGCCACACTGTGGGTGTGGTACAGTGGGCATGGCCAGTGGGAAAGCCCTGTGTTGCACCCAAATTAGGACTTCTTTATTTCAAAACTTGGATGGGCGCAGTCAGCGAGAATTTCTGCTACCAGTTCTGGTGAACTGGTGTGAACCTGCTGATGCCCACCACTGACTACGCCCACCCATACCACCACCACCATTCCTCTTATTTTCTCTTTGCATTAGTCTTGATTCTAACTCAAATAAATATTAAATCAAAGTAAGAAATAATTTTCAGATGGGTTTTTAGAATCAGGAGTAAGATATCAGATTTTGGGTTAAAGGCAAACTTCACGCTAAATTAAACTAAAAAACACGAGTTTTGCAATAAAACTTGATGAGATGGAATTTTAAAAGTATTTTTCTAGGTTTCGCTAAGTAAAAATCTATAAGAAACAGTAAAAAAAAAGTCCTATACAGTTGTTTGGTTGCAGACCTGTGTAATTAATGCATTCTCTGGGATGTTTCTTACAGCAAAAATTACTTTAATTGAATTTCCCATAAGAATGCATTGAATGAAATTTCCCATAGGAATGCATTGAAAACCAACATACATTAGTTGAAATGTGGTGTCCCATATGAATGCATTGCAAACCAGTTAATCTGTTCCAAAAAAAATCCATTAAATTGAGCCACTATTTTCTATGGCTTTCCTTTTGTTATGCGATGTTTATGTTAACCAAGCTGTTTGTTAACCAAGGTTCCACTGTATCTACCCATTCATAAGCAATAAAAAAAATATGCATGGTCTTTCAATTTGTTACATACAGGAATATTGATGAATATTGTCTCAAACTCTGTTGTTGTCAGAAACCTCTTCAATGGTGCCATAAAAAACTGCAAGAAAAACAAATAAATAGATATCTTAGTTACTTATTTCACTACCCTTTTCCAAATAAATGTATAAAATACGTGAATTTGAATGATGCAAAATAAAGGATAGTGGTTATTAGCCTTTGCCCCCCAACCCCCGGAATAACGAGACAGACACAGTGCTAGATTTAAACTCAGGGCCACTTTATTAATGTAAACTTCAAACTAAACTGTTTGCCTGTGGCAGGGGCTGAGTAGCGCGATTCTAAGTGATGGAGCCAAGGTGATCACTTTACCTGCTCCACTCACGTCCAGGTTAATACCACCTTACCGGGTTCATCCTGTTCTTTAACAGTCCCCATCCTGGTTTACCATTCAGGTATAATGATAAGTACTGTTCTCAAGCCTCAAGGCTGTAGTCCAACAGCACATCCCTCAACCCCTGAGCATGCCCCTCAACCAGAAGTGGAAGCCAAAGGTTTTCCATCTTCCAGCCACAGACATGCCCAAGGTCACTCCTGAATAATCCTAGGCCTTCACCTCCCATTTAACTACGCGCTACCCGCCAAGTGACCAGAAATCGAACCACCAAGCCAATTATCCCAGCATACCTGTCAACCTTCCCGGATTAGCGAGGATTTCATGGTTTTCGGCACCGATTTGCGCCATTTCCTGCCCCGCGCTGCCAAAACCCCAGAATTTGGCAGCGGGGGAAAGGAGGTACTGCGCAGCCCTTCTGCGCAAGTCGCCTTCTATGCATGCATAGAAGGCTTTTACACTTGCGTAGAACCCTTTTACGCTTGCGTAGAAGGCTACGCCGCTTACGTAGAAGGCTACACAAGCGTAAAAGGGTTCTACGCAAGCGTAAAAACCTTCTACGCATGCGTAGAAGGCAACTTGCACAGAACGGTTGTGTGCAGGTCTCGGATTGTCCAGAGCTGTGGTTGACAGGTATGTACCCCAATCCACACCAGTGTGAAGTGGGCAAAAACACCACCATTCCACAGACAATCAGGGACGTGTACAAAAATTCCCACTCAGCCCCAAAGCGACCAGCAAATCCCACACTGCTGTTTCGAGGGCAGGCAGGTGGGCTTTTGCTCAGCTACTTTGCTCCGATGGAGCTGGAATCAGGGAGGATGAGCCCATAATTGGGGATTGCTCCTCCCCTTTCCCAGCTCAGCACACCCCCGGGCGTGCTTAACTTCTGCCTCACCCGAGGGAGGGAGGCAAAGCCACGCCACCGGACAGTTGTCCGGTGGCGTGTTACCATTTGTTAATAAACAAGAATGATGTCCCTTTATTACCTTTTCAATTGATTCCAAAGTTTCTGTGTATTTCTCTTCTGTCTGTTTTATTTCAGAAAGACAGCAGCTCCTTATATCATTTTCCGGATATTTCTGCCAAGCCAACAAGATGTTATTTGTAGACATGAGACATGCTGATTTGGAATCCCATGGTTTTTTTTCAGGATAGGCTACACTGCCAATATTTGTAGCTTTGAAAAGCCCAATCTGTAGGGAAATGCTTTTAGTTTTATTTTTTGGGAGGGAGGAGGTAACTTGACTATATCACATTGTAGTCAGAGGAGCTCTAGATATAGGAGACAAAGTGAGGCAAATAAGGACAGCACACACAGCTGTCACAGTCTTGCTATTTCAGTTTCTTGCAATACCTCTGCCACACATGATAACAAGATGAAGGAATTGTAATGTCTGGGTGGGCAGAGTCACTGGGGGGGAGAGAGAGAGAGAAAGATATATATAGATATATTTGTTTTACCTTGTACTGATCTTTTTGGATATAAATATCCTGAATATTTCTTCACTTTTCTGCTACATCAGAAATTATGGATTATTACTGTACTTTGACTTGATTTTAATGTTACATTAAGTTTCCCTGGGAAGTCTGGGTTGACCTCTATATTATAATCTAAATGCTGACCAAACCTACAATACCTGTGCACCATTTACTTGCCATTTTAGTATGAAACAAAGAACCAAAAATAATGTATACAGTAGTCAGCAGTGCAGTCCTCCTAGAAGCAAAGAAAACAACCTGAACTAATGCTGGTTGTCTAAGTTACACAGATTGCTATTTTAATAATTATTTCATTTTATTTACCCATTAAAAATCACTAACAGCAAAATCCCATCCCAAATTAAACATCTCACTGTTTCCAGAAATATAAATTTAATACTCCATCTGATATTAAGAAATATGATTAATTTTGTTTGGTTCATGGTTTAAAGTTTTTAGCAGCACTGTTTTTCAGAACCCTGTCCCAAATTCAATAACGGTTAGTCATACTGGCTGATGGGCTACTTCAGCTTTCATGAGGTCTTCATAAACTTCACCACCTTCATCTTCCCCATAAACACAATCATAAAGGTCTTCATCTTCATCTACACCTGTTTCACTAAAAGCAAAAAACAGAAAAACAAAACAGACAACAAAATTAAGAACATCCAAATGCAATTTGTGGGACTTTCAGATTTTTAATAGACATGAGAATCAGCATACCCGTTCTACAGTATGGTCAAGAGGAGGTGACTAGAAGCTTTTGTTTCTGTTCTAAACTAACCAGGAGCAGCATATATTTATTTATTTATTTATTTAAAATATTTCTATCCCGCTTCCTCACTCAAGAGTGACCTAAGTGGCTAACAACATGATTAAAACAAGAAATAAAGACAGATTGACAGACCCCATTAAAAAACCCAAATTAAAACCATCTAATAGTCCCATCCCTCCCATACAGATAAAACAGTCAGGACAAAAAAAAACGTATAGGCTAAATGAACCAGCGGGACTGGGCAATTGATGCATCCAAGCCCCATACCCGCTGGCATAGACATGTTTTCAGTTGTCTTCTAAAGGGGAGCAACTCCATCTGGAGGCATAGTTCGAGAGGCAAGAGGTTCCAGAGGGCCGGGGCTGACATGGAGAAGGCCCTCCTCCTGGTCCCAGCAAGGTGGGCTTCTTTTGCTGAAGGGACCATAACCGAGCCCCTCCAATCAGCCCTTGTAGGATGGGTATTACACCTAGGGGTGATGCAGTCTCTTAGGTAAGCTGGACCACTGCCATGGAGGGCTTTAAAAGTCAAAACCAGCACCCTGAATTACACCCAGAGGGACACAGGCAATCATATATCAGAGCAATATTTTTTCCTGTAAATTATCCTGTGATATAATCAAACCAAGATAAAGCATATTAGAGGAGAATGTGTGGATAATCTTTCCCTGCCTCTGTTTCATTACAGCATAAATAGGACCATCACCTTAAGTATCTAAAATGTGTGAAAATAATTTAATAAAGATATATGACAGGGGTTCCCAACCTACGGCCCACAGGCCAACCCTGGCCCACGATGCCATTACATCCAGCCTGTCACCACCTCTGCCGCACCCAGAAGTGGAAGCGGGTGGGTTTATGTCAGCCGTAAAATTTATTTATTTATTTATTTATTTATTTATTTATTTATTTATTTATTGATTGATTGATTGATTGATTGATTGATTGATTGATTGATTGATTGATTGATTGATTGATTGATTGATTGATTGATTGATTGATTGATTGATTGATTGATTGATTGCTCAAATTTCTATGCCACCCAATCAGGCGAACCCGACTCAGGGTGGCTCACAACAGGATTAAAACATAATATTAAAAACAATTAAAACCCCAACATACCCACCCACCTATTAAAAACTAAACACATTAAAACTGCCCGCATTAAAAAAGATGGGGAGGCTTCATTTTATAAGCCAACAGGCAGGGGCCACTCTTCCATCTGTGCCCCACACCTGCCCCGCCAACCAGGTTTTTAATTCTTTTCTGAAAGACAGCAGCTCCGTCTGCTTCCGCAAATGCACCTGCAGCTTTTGTAAATGTGGCCAGGAGGGCTTTCTCACAGCTTCGCATCATCCATCAGTTGGGTTCGCTCCTGGACCGGGACTCCCTGCTCAGGGTCACACATGCTCTGGTCACCTCCAGGCTAGATTATTGCAATGCGCTCTACATGGGGCTGCCCTTGTCAACCATTTGGAGGCTGCAGTTGGTCCAGAATGCGGCAGCCCGGGTGGTGATGGGGCACGGGCGTTATGCTTGTGCCTCACCATTACTTTGGGAGCTGCAATGGCTACCAGTTTGCCCCCGGGTGCAGTTCAAGGTGCTGGTTTTGACCTTTAAAGCCCTTCATGGTAGTGGGCCAAGATACCTTAGAGACCGCATCGTCCCAAGAGTGTCCACCGACCAACCAGAGCGGATCGGAGGGGCTCCCTAATTGTTCCATCTGCCAGAGGGCCCGTCTCTCTGGTACATGAAGGAGGGCCTTTTCCGTGTCCGCACCGGCCTTGTGGAACCTCCTGCCTGTAGAGTTGCGGAAGCAGATGGAGCTGCTACCTTTCAGAAAAGACCTAAAAACCTGGTTGGCAGGGCAGGTGTGGGGCCCAGATGGAAGAGTGGCCCCCACCTGTTGGCTTATAAATTAAGCCCCCATTTCTTTTAATTGTCAATGAAGGCAGTTTTTTAATGTGGGTTTTTAAGAGGAATGGGGTAGGTGGGTGGGTATGTTGGGTTTTAATTGGTTGTATTGTTTTATGTGTGTTTTAACTTGTTGTGAGCTGCCCAGAGTCAGGTTTACCTGATTGGGCGGCATGTAAATTTGAATATAAATAAAAAATAAATAAATAAAAAATAAAATAAATGTGGAAATGGGTGCATTTATGACAACCATAAATGCACCCGCTTTCGCTTCCAGGGTGCATGGTCCAGCCCACTCAGCTGTCCGGAGGCATAGTCAGGCCCATGGCATAAAAAGGTTGGCCACTCCTGATATATGGTTCATGTTGATGTGTCTGAAGTAAAAAACTGGGCTTCTCTAATGCTAGATGAACACAAAAGATGGAATTATCCAACTTCATTAAACTGAAATGGTGACAAAGAAAGAGAAACTTTCAGTTTTAATCCAAGAAAAAAACCAGGCTGCAAACAATGTTAAAGGATGGATGGAAAGAATACTTGCTAGATCTCTCACTCTTATCAGTTAACAGGGCAGTGGCTCTGTAGTTAAGAAGCTCACCTTGTTATCTGGAAGGCTGGTAAATTGGCAGTTCGCAACCCGGGTACTGAATGATGGGTTGAGTGACCATCTCTGTCCCAGCTCTTGGGGTCATGAAAGGAGCCTCAGTTGGGCATCCCCTGAGCGGAGTTTCTGCAAAAATTCTTTCAACCCAGAATAATTTCTGACATGAAATTATTATTATCAGTTAACATTGTTCTTGACACAGTCAGACACCTTAACAGGATTTTTAGATTTTTGTTTTCAATTAAGAGAAAGACAAAGAGCTATTTTTCCCACTCTCAAGGTATTTGTATTTTGCAAAAATGTATCTAATGTCTAAATCCTTTGAGTAGCAAAGCACACACACTGGTTGTTTGTTAATAAAGATTTAAACTCATCACCTCCAGATTATTAAATAAACCAACATCTTGTTATAATCTGCATTCAACCTAGCACAAACAATGGTCATAACTTTGTGTAACAATGGAAGCTATTTTATGCAAAATGGGCACATTTTCGCACACAATATTGTCTTCAGTACAAGTACCCTTTCTAGAGAGCTATGAAATTTTGCAGAATCACTTCTAGCAAGGGAAACAATGTGGCATCCCCTCATTGTTATTCAGAATAATCAAACAAATGAGGATTTACACCAGGGGTTATCAATTTGGGTTGGGGGAGGTGAACTGGTGGTTCCTCCCGGGCCATTTACAGCTGCCGTAAATGCATCCATGGTTGATTCCAGCTGCGGTGGCTGGAGCAAGGGGGGGTTAAGTCATTTGGCCCCACAGGCCAGATCTGGCCCATGAGCCATAGGTTGCCTACCCCTGATTTACACTGTTAATATTTGGGCACATCAGCATAACAAACTGCATTCTTCCTGTAATCATTCTGTTTTTCATCAGTTCACAGTTTCCCTACATTCTCAGACTTTTGTTTAGCCCTGCTTTCACTGTCCTTTTCTGAACAGAAAGGGTGCACTCTGGATTTTGTTAGAATCCTGAACAGTTTTAAGCATGCCTCTTAACAATAAGATGTCTACGTCAAAAGGTTCACAGCCAAAAATACAATCCACTATACAGTGTACAATAGGCTAAACATTTTCAGAATCGTTATTATAGAATAAAATCTCCCATTAGTTCATTTCTATAACAGACACATTAAAGAGAGTTTTCATACTAAACCAATTTGTAACCTACTCTATTAAATCTGGAAGGCCTTTGTAAATGTTTTCATCATTCACACTTTCTTCTGTAGGAAACGGCCTGTGGAGACAAAAGATAGAGTGATTGCCATCAACAGCATCCATTAAAACCTGTGGATATTTCTGTGTGCCATATGCCTAGCCTGTATCTATTAAATGAAGCCTCTATATACTATACAGTGAAGCCACCATACTGTAACTGCAATAGAGGGGAGTGATTCACATAATCAGATGTGTCTCTTCAGCACAGTGACAGCATGCACAGAAAGTACAGTAGTGTGCACAGTAATATTATGGCTATACTATTTATTACACAAATGCATGAAGATCTCTTCATTCATCAGGTCTAAGAGACTTTGAATCCTCACATGAAAAATTAGGCTAATTTCCAGGCCTTTTAAACCACCTTATGCATGATAAAGGCATTTGGTTTATTCAAATACTAGCAAAGGTTGCCCGGCGTTGCCGGGCTGTTTTAAATGGTGTTTGAAAGTTTTTGTTGTTGTTGTTGTTAATGTTTGTAAAGAAGAGGTTAATCTATATTTGAAATTTTTAAAATTTTTATTTATACAAAAAAAATTGATGGCCTGTTTTAAACTGTGATGAGTTTTGTTTGGTGTTTTGGTTTTGTGGATGAAAAAAAGAATAAAGGATGAGATACTTTTTTGAAAAACTCTTGGGGCCTTTTGTGTGGGGCTATTGTGTCTTTTTGAATTTTTTTATTATTGTGGGAAGCAAGTGCTGCTGGTAGGGGTTATCTTGTATTTTGACTGTTTTTTCTCTCGTGGCCTCTGGGTGGAGCTTCTTTCAGTAAGTAGTCTCTTTCTTTATTCATTTCTTTTCCAGTCGTTGTGGTGTGAGGTCGTGTGGTGGTGAGTTAGCTGTTTTTCTTTATTTGGGGTGGTGTTGGTGGTTGGATTTTTTTGGTGTTTGGCTGGGGGCTGGGTGTGTTTGGAAATGTTTGTTGTTGTTTACTTTTTTGGTGTTATTTTTGTTTGTTTTTGTGTATTTTTGAATGTTTTCGATTGTTTGTTTTTGTGTTTTTTGGTGTCCTGGGGGGGGATCCCCTCTCAGTCAGACTCCTTTGTCCCCCCCCTCTGAACCCCAGGGGAGCCAGTAGAGAGGGGGATTCCCCCCCACTCCATTTTTAAAGAGAAGAAACCACTTCTCTTTTACATGGGGCGTGTGTGTGTGGGGGGGGGGTGAGGGAATCCCCTCTCTGTCGGGTCCCCTGAGGTCAGGAGGGTGGGGGAGACAGACTCCTTTTGTCCCCCCCACCCTCTGAACCCCAGGGGAGCCAGTAGAGAGGGGGATTTCCCCCCCCAACTCCGTTTTTAAAGAGAAGAAACCACTTCTCTTTTACATGGGGCATGTGTGTGTGTGGGGGGGGTGAGGGAATCCCCTCTCTGCCGGGTCCCCTGAGGTCAGGAGGGTGGGGGAGACAGACTCCTTTTGTCCCCCCCCCACCCTCTGAACCCCAGGGGAGCCAGTAGAGAGGGGGATTTCCCCCCCCCAACTCCGTTTTTAAAGAGAAGAAACCACTTCTCTTTTACATGGGGCGTGTGTGTGTGTGTGTGTGTGTGTGTGTGTGTGTGTGTGTGTGTGAGGGAATCCCCTCTCTGCCGGGTCCCCTGAGGTCAGGAGGGTGGGGGAGACAGACTCCTTTTGTCCCCCCACCCTCTCAACCCCAGGGGAGCCAGTAGAGAGGGGGATTTCCCCCCCCAACTCCGTTTTTAAAGAGAAGAAACCACTTCTCTTTTACATGGGGTGTGTGTGTGGGGGGGGTGAGGGAATCCCCTCTCTGCCGGGTCCCCTGAGGTCAGGTGGGTGGGGGAGACAGACTCCTTTTGTCCCCCCCCCACCCTCTGAACCCCAGGGGAGCCAGTAGAGAGGGGGATTTTCCCCCCCAAAACTCCGTTTTTAAAGAGAAGAAACCACTTCTCTTTAACATGGGGCGTGTGTGTGGGGGGGGTGAGGGAATCCCCTCTCTGCCGGGTCCCCTGAGGTCAGGAGGGTGGGGGAGACAGACTCCTTTTGTCCCCCCCCACCCTCTCAACCCCAGGGGAGCCAGTAGAGAGGGGGATTTCCCCCCCAACTCCGTTTTTAAAGAGAAGAAACCACTTCTCTTTTACATGGGGCGTGTGTGTGTGGGGGGGGTGAGGGAATCCCCTCTCTGCCGGGTCCCCTGAGGTCAGGAGGGTGGGGGAGACAGACTCCTTTTGTCCCCCCCACCCTCTCAACCCCAGGGGAGCCAGTAGAGAGGGGGAGCACAACACCCCCCACCCACCCAGTGATATTAAAGGGGAAACTCCGATTAGGAGCTTCAGGCGCCATTGGGGAGGGGAGCTTTGTTCCCCGCGGCTTGTCGGACTTGCTCTCCCGGTGTTTTTGTTTTTACTTTATTTCTTGGGTGCCAGCTTCCTCAGCGTGCTGCGCGCTCATGGCGCGCAGGACGCTGGGGCTTGTAGTTATGGGTTGGTACTTTGTGTTTGTGCTGCATTTTTTTAAAATTCTTTTCTTTTGATTGGCTGCGGCGCGTTTCTGAACGCTGCGCCGTGCAAGAGCCTCTCAGCCTGATTGGCTCTGGCGCGGCGCGGCACAAGGAATGTTGGGAAGTGAAGTTGTTTCCCTTTCTTCGCGTTTGTGGGGCTGTTGCCCCACTGCCGGTTTTCTCAATCCTTCGTTGACCTGCGGACCCAGATCGGCCGTGTCCACGAAGGGTGAGTGCAGGCAAGTAGGGCGAGGCATAGCAACCTATAGCCAGTTCCAACGGTTAACCCTTGTATTTATAGGTTAAGATTAAAAACTAGGCAGTACACATTCTGAAAACTTACTTTATATTACTCTTATTTTTATCACAGCCACTGCCACTATGCTCATATTTCCTTCTATTTTGCCTTCTGTCTTGACAGTGTGCCCATATTTATTTTTATCTTCCAAAACAATATAGTTTTAAACGAAAGTTCTGTTTCATTTTAATGTACATCTTTTTTTTAAAAAAAAGTTTTAAAACCACATAAATGTAACTGCAGATTTTTATATATATATTTTTGGTTAGCTTGAGATATTTCATGACGGCTACTTGAGCCATGACCAAAAGTCAAAATTAAAACCAGAATCCATAACTGAGTTGTACCTTATTCCTGTAGCTAATGCAACGGAGGTGCGAGAAAGCTTGGATAATGTTTCTATAACCTGTAGAAGAGGTTGAAAAGATTTGTTTAGTTTGGGGGGGGGGAAATGCATGCGATAATTCCAAATGCATTTATACCAAGTTTGCCAACAGCTATCAAGTAAATAGTAAAGGACTTATCAAACACTTTTGAGTACAGGTTTTTTAGACTATGAATCAATGGGTTTAAACAGAATTGTCACAAATATGCTTTGATCAAAACCTTATCGTTCTAATGCTCCTAATTTCAGCCAACCACATTAATAAAAGTTTATCTAGATCTCTTCAGACATTTTACACAGCCAGGGTCTTAACTATACTCAACTGTTTTTAAATATACATTAAACTATTTTCAGGTGGCTTAGAAAAATAATTAGACTGTGATGCTAATTACTTAACTAGGAGTAAGGGTTGAAGAAATCATTGAGACTTGCATATAAAAGGACATGTATAGGATTTTACTATGAACAATTATTATTATAAATGAATACTGTTAGTAATATGATATTCAGTTATACATTCAGAAGCTTGAATTTAAATTTTTAAATGGCTTGAATTTATTATTATCGATGTAAACAACACGTGTTTTCCAGCAGACAGCACGTGATCTTAACCAAGTGGCCATAAAACCACACATGACATCCACACCAATTACATGATGAACTTTGACATACAAATGATAGGTCGCTATTTAGTGTCATAAGGAATCAGACTTTTCTTATTTCTTTCCAGAAAATGTGTGCATTAATCCTCATTAATGCTCATTAATCCTCATTCACATCCCTCAGCTGTTTTTTAAAAATGAACACACTTGACAGAGAAATACCTCTCAGCCTCTGACCTCCATTGGTAACATAAAAATACAAAGGCCACCCTTTCTTACAGATCAAATACTAGGGAGATTGTAGTACAAGAAGCACATACCATAGTATGGGTATTTTTGTTCACTTTTTTTAAAAAAAATCTTTACAGCTATACAACCACCCTTGTACAGCCTTCACCCTAAGCCTCTTGTTGTCATAATTTCTCTAGAACAGTGATGGTGAACCTATGGCACACATGCCAGAGGTGCCACTCAGAGCCCTCTCTGTGGGCACCCATGCAATCACCCCAGCACAGAATGTGCTCTGCCCAGCAGCCCAATGGGAGTGTTTCCTCCCCCCAGCACAGAGTTCACCCCTCCCCTCTGCCCAGCAGCCCAATGGGAATGCATCCTCCCTCTTCCCAGCACAGAGTTTGCCCCGCCCCTCTGCCCAGCAGCCCAATGGGAGTGTTTACTTTCTCCCCTGTTGCTCTGTTGGCATTTTGCAATAAATAAATGTGGGTTTTTTGGGGGAGGGTTGCCATCACTGCTCTAGAAGGGGTTCATTGTAGGATTCATCCATTTGCTTAATTTAAACATGTAATGAGATTATTCGTCAACATGGTTAGGTGGGAGAAAATACAAGTAGGCTTGTACTTTTAATAACTAAAACATGCAAGCATAGGAGGAAAAGAGTGAAAAATAGAAACTGTTTTTCATATCCTGGTAAAGCAAAGTAACAACGTCAAATAATGAAAACTTTCAAAACAAAAACTGCTGCTCTTTCTAGTCACCAAAAGAGGGCGCTTTATGATAAACGATTGCTTTGGTTTCCTCCCTCCCTCCCCTCTCCCTAGCATATTCCAACAATATAGAATCAAATGCAAATGGTTAAATCCCAAGTTATGTTTTATGACACATGCACATGAGGAAGAGAATGTAAGTACTTGCTGTAAAAGGCAGAGATAAAAGTATAGTTCGAAAGAGAAAGAATAGTGCATGAAATGCGGGAGGGGAGTTAATCTGCTTGCGGTGTGCCATTCTTTTCTTTAATTTAAAATATTAAGCTGCTGCTTTCTTTAGATGTTACTGACTGCTGGATTCTACTATGAGCTGAGTTCTCTCATCAGAAAAAAGACAAAAATCACATATCTAATATCCTAGCTAAAGATTAAATTATTCTGCATCAGTAGAGCCAATATGACACAAAGCAACTCATAATCCAGAGTACTTTCTAAAATGGATAACTGGAAGGGGCTCATATAACCAATATCTCTTGGATGAATTTTATTTATTTATTTATTTATTTATTTATTTATTTATTTATTTCAACTTATTTAACTGCCCCCTCGCCAAGGTGACTCCAGGCAGTTTACAATGCAAGAAACCACACTGTCATAAAAACACTCCAATACACAATACATATAAATAAAACATCTAAAATCTAAAATCTAAAAATCTAAGAACCAGATGGTAGAGTTTACCAATAATCATATGTTACTGTTACTTGCCACAAATTAAACCTATTTGGTCATTTCAAAATTTAAAGTTAGTTTTTAATGCATCTTCAATGTATTTCCCTACAGAGCAACACTTAATATTCCACTTGTTGAGGTCGAGTTAAATCCCGCAAACTTTTCCCCAAAGAGCTGTAGCAGTCCAAAGCCCTGCCCAAATGCTGCACTTCTGAAAGGGCAAATCAAGCGCTCAATGCCAACCTCTCACAGAATTGAACACCAAAGCAAAAAAAGGAACTACTAAGAAGTTTTCTTCGTGATTGTTGTGACTCATCCCTACGGCCATGGTGGTAGAATTTTAAACAGGTCCTTGTTTCTTAATATACAAGGAGAATGGAGAATGTACATAGTGATTTCTCACATACCCTAGATCAGTGTTTCCCAACCTTTGTTTTTTTGGATTTCAATTCCCCATAACACTGATTGGCAATGTACTGACTTCGGCTTCTGGGAATTGAAGTTCCCCTGTGGGACGTGGGCCCCACATTGGGAACTACTGCCCTAGTGCAAGCGCGGCGCCAAAATGGCCGCCGCGCTCTTTGCGGGCCCCCCCCCCCACAGGACGAATGATCCGGGTAGTTTAGGGCGTGGCCAGCTCCCTCATAAAAGGGGTGGCCACGAGGCAGCCGAGTTGCCATTTTAGCTAAGCGACGGAGCGGAGAAGTTTTTCCCTGTGTCTCCGTCGCTCCTTACCTGGAAGCCTTTTTGGCGGCGAATCTTCTCTTTCGGCTTCCTTTGCTTTGAGCGAGATGCCTTCGAAGAAGAAGGCACTTTTGGGTGCGGCTCGCACGAGCAGGAGGCGCAATCCGGGTCGGAGGACCACGGTGGCGCCTCCCCAGCAGCCGCCTTTGCTGGCACCCGCCGGGACCGGCGGGATGGGGTCGATCACCCCTTGGCCGGAAACTGCGGCCCGCGCCCCACACGCGGTGGACACCGCTTCTGGATCTGCTCATTCTGCTGGGCCTGCACCAGCGGTGGCGCAGCTCCCCACGGGGCCTTCTAGCCTTGGGGGGTGGTCTGGCCCTCTGCCTTGGCAGGTGCCGGCACCGACCCTCCCGGGCTTCGGTGCGGGACAATGGCCCTACCCGGGTCCTGGGGTACAGGGCCCTGTACCCGCGCCTCTCACAGGGCCGGCCGGCCCTTGGCCCCAGGTTAGCGTGCAGGCCTTACTGGCCCGTGTGGCGGCCCTTGAGGCCTCTTTGGCTCGGGCCAGCCACGCTGGGGCTACCGGTGGGGTTAGTTTTGAGGCGCCGTCGGTCGGGCAGCAGCAGGCGACGGGACGGGTCGAGCTGCTGCAGGCGCGTGGCGCATCTTCAGCCACTGCCTCGCAGCTCCCCTGCCAGCAAGCAGGTGTGGGTCAGGCCCCGATGATGAGCTCTACGGCGGTCGTGAGCTCCGACGCCCCCGGTGGGCCGGAACCCCCGGTGGGGGCGGCCTGCGGGGGTGCGACATGTGAGTATCCGGTACAAGCCAATACACCTACACACATTGCCACTACTGGGGGGGCCTTTCAATGGCCTTGGCCTCGCGCGGGTGGTGCGGTGGCCCAGCCGCCGGCGCCCCACTCGGCGATGTCGACTGCTGCACAGCTTGCTGGGGTTACAGGTGTTCCCTACCCTGCCGGGAATTTATTGGGGGTGGCGGGGCCAGTACAGGCCCCTTTTCAGATGCCCGCACTGGCTGCGGTCCCAGTTTCGGCCTTGCCAACGGCGGGATATTCTTTGCCACTGGGTGACCACCTAGCGCAAGCCACCAGGGAAAAGATATGGCGGGGGGAGTATGTCGATATCTTCTCACTCTTAAACAGAGAGCCCACCAAGGAGGAGAGGGAGGGGCAGGATGAGAAGGATAAGGAGCAGGCACGTCGTCGCAAGCCACCACGTACCTGGGCCAACTGGCTGCCGGCTTATTTAATTTACATGGCAGTGTACTTGAGAGCACGGCCAGATTTGGCTATTCCGATGGTCCAATATTTGGACAACATCTATAGGGCGATGGTCGACTTTCCGGGCCCCTCGTGGTTGGCTTATGACGAGGAATTCCGCATGCGGATTCCCCTGCACCGCGAGATGAGGTGGGACGAGCCATGCCAGAGGCTTTGGCTTCTGTATATGACGCCCACGCGCCCTGCGCCAGGGGAGAGATACCATTGTGGACATGCGGTCCAGCGAGCGGCTCCAGCTCAGGTTCCCCGCCAGGTGGCGGGGCAGGGGGTTCCAGCCCGCCTGCTGTGCTGGACTTTCTCGTCCAATGGTTCCTGCAATAGGAAAAATTGCAGGTACAGACATGAGTGTCCCACCTGTGCGGGCCCCCACGCAGCCTCTGCCTGTCCCAGGCCTGGAGGGACGCGGGGCAGAGGGAAGGGCGGACAGTGGACTGGCAAGCCTGCCGCAGATGGAGCTAGTTCACCGAAAGGCTCCCTCCCCAATTAATGTGGACATGTTGGAGCGTTGGCTCGCATTGTACCCAAAGGGGGAGGATGCAGATTATCTGCTGCGGGGCTTTAGACAGGGGTTCCGTATTCCTTTCATGGGTGACAGGTCCCCTCAGGATGCCCCCAACCTTTTGTCCCTTAGGGGAAGGGAGGAGGTGGCTGCCGCCAGCATTAATAAGGAGGTCAATGCGGGCAGGGTCGCCGGCCGTTTCCCTGCACCCCCGTTCACTAACCTTAAGGTATCGCCCCTGGGCTTGGTTCCCAAGAAATCTCCGGGCAAGTTTCGCCTTATCCATCACTTGTCCTACCCAGCCGGCCGATCGGTCAATGATGCTATACCTGATGACCTTTGCTCAGTCAGGTATACGTCTTTTGACCATGCGCTGCGCATGGTGCGCTCATGTGGCCCGGGTGCGCTACTGGCTAAGTGCGACATTAAGTTGGCTTTTCGCCTCTTGCCTGTGCACCCGGGCGACTTTGAATTGCTGGGTTTTAAATTCCGGGGCGAATATTATTTTGATAAGGCCATGCCTTTTGGCTGTTCCATATCATGCTCTGCATTCGAGCGTTTCAGTACCTTCCTGGAGTGGGCGTTCATGCGCAGGTCAGGGTCCCGGTCTGTAGCCCATTACCTGGATGACTTTTTATTCGGGGGTGAACTGGGCTGGGACACGTGTCCACGTCTCCTCAACACATTTCAGATGCTAATGGAGGAACTCGGTGTCCCTTTAGCGCGCGAAAAGACCGAGGGCCCATCTAACAAGCTAGTATTCCTGGGGGTGGAGATAGACACAGTAGCGCAGGCGTCTAGGTTACCGGGGGATAAGGTGTCCCGGTTAGTGGCCCTCATCTCGGATTTGCTGGCCAAGCGCAAGGCATCGCTGAGGGAACTCCAAGTGTTACATGGTCACCTTAATTTTGCCTGCAGGGTGGTCGCACCGGGCAGGGCTTTTGCCCGGTGCTTATGCGATGCCATGGCAGGGTTATCCAGGCCCCACCATAGAGTCAGGATTGCCCGGGGTATCAGGGCAGACATGTTCGTCTGGTTACAGTTCCTGAGGGAGTTCAATGTGGTCTCATTTTGGAGGTCTGACCTCCTGGCTTCCCCGAGTTTTCAGGTCCAGTCTGATGCCTCAGGATCCCTGGGTTATGGGATGTACTTCAATGGGAAGTGGGCCTATGGTGGGTGGCCACCGGCATGGGCAGGCACGGGTCGCCTGCGTGATCTCACATACCTTGAATTTTTTCCTATCCTGGGGGCTTTGATGCTGTGGGGCGAGGAATGGGCCAACTCGGTCGTGCATTTCTGGTGTGACAACGCTGCGGTTGTCCGTATCATCAATGCACAGACTTCTAAATCACCCAGGGTTATGGACCTAGTGCGCCAATTTGTGCTGCGCTGCCTGCGCCTCAACGTTTTGTTCAGGGCTAGGCACGTCCCAGGGGTTAATAATGATATTGCCAACGCTTTGTCCCGCCTGCAGATCTCCCGGTTCCGTGCCTTGGCCCCGGATGCGGAGGAATTTCCCTCGCCACTCCCGGACGAGATATGGACCATTGGCAGGGAGAGGTGAACCGGGCGATCGGCCTGTCACTGGCGCCCCGCACGCGTAAGGCGTATCGACAAGCTTTTAATTCTTATAGGGCTTTTTCCGCCCAATTTCACCTGCCAGAGACCTGGCCTATCCCGGTGGACCATGTGCTGCGGTTCATGGTTCACCTGCATTCCCAGGGCCTCGCACCTCGCACCATAGCATCTAAGCTGTCAGCGTTGGCTTTTATGGCCAAGGTGGGGGGTCATGTGGACAGCACCTCTGACTTCCGTGTGAGACATGTTTTGGAGGGGTGGGTGCGCGAGCGCGGGCGTTGCCCGGACGACCGGCACCCTATTTCCCCAGGGGTTCTTACCCAGTTGGCCCGGGGCTGGCCAGGCCTCTGTTTTGATCATTATGAGGCAGCCCTTTTTCATGCAGCCACAACGGTGGCATTTTTTGGAGCGCTCCGCATCAGCGAACTTGTGATGCTGTCTAAGGCGGATGCAAGTTGTAGGGCACTGGAACTCAAAGATGTATATGTTGCCAAAGACTGGGCCCAGTTGAGGATACGCTCCTCTAAGACTGATCAGCAGGGCGTAGGCAGTGGTGTAAGACTGCTACGGTGTTCTTTGGCAGACATCTGTCCGGTTGGTGCCCTACAGGAGTTTCTTGCACTGCGTGGCATGCACCATGGCCCGTTTTTCTGTCACCAGGATGGGTCTCCCCTCACTAAATTTCAGTTTTGGAAGGTGACAGGCAGAGCCCTCGCCAGGGTGGGCCTACCAGGTGCCCGTTATGGCACACATTCATTCCGTATCGGGGCAGCCTCTACAGCAGCTGCGTTTGGGTACTCCGGGGCTGACATACGTAGCATGGGAAGGTGGGGTTCACGATGTTTTCAGTTTTATGTGCGCCCGCTCCCCCCGTGAGTACCAACCCAGTCACCTTACATCATTTCCCTCGTTTTTTCCTTACAGACCCTGGGTGTCGTATTACACCGGTGACAGTATGGCTGGTGGGCCACAGCTACGTGCAAAGGGCAGCGCGTTACGCTGCGGCGACAGAGTGGGGACCCCGACTGGGACTGGGTGAACACGCCAGTCTCACATGGCATGGTAAGCCTGGGATGTTGTGGCGGGAGCTGCTGCCTTTTCTGTTTTCAGGCAGAAGTGCTGCCCCGCCTGACATTCTCATCATGCACTTGGGGGGCAACGATTTGGGTCAGGTCACTGGCTTGTCACTCAAGCATGCGATTTGCGAGGACCTCGCCTACTTGCACTACGTCTGGCCTCCCGCAACCCTGGTTTGGCGCGCGGTCAATAAGGCGGTGGCGCGGTTCTTTGCCGACAAGGCTTGGGGACGGGTCAGTCGTCACCCCGCTATTGGACTAGAAAATTATGATTTGTATGCAGGGGATGGGGTCCATCTGTCGCGAGGAGGTATGGATCTCCTGTTGGGTGATTGGCGAGCAGGCCTGTTGACCGAGCTGACGGTCTGGGGGGGGCGTCAGGCCTTCTTTGAAGCCCCTCCGTGTGGCGGGTAGCACTGGTAAGGTAAACAGTTATGACCCACAGGTATCCGGCAGGTTCGCAATTGACTGGACAACACTAGATAGGAATAAATTAGTTAAACGTTGTCCGGTCAACGACGAACCAGGCGATGGGGTGATGGCGATAGCTAGCCAGCATGCATCACCCCGTGATTTCACGGATACGAGTCAGAGGGTGGGGTCATCAGTTAGATATTGACTACGGTCAACAATTTGTTTGTTGTCAACAAACAAATTGATACAAATTGATACATTGTAACCAATTGCCGTTGGCAATTTTGGGTGGTACCTTACCAGTGTTACTTCGGCCTGCTTGCCTTAAGAATTATGATTGGTCGTTTTACCAATACAAATTTATAATTCGGACTAGGGCATGAATCAATAAATGTGGCCCAATGCCGTTATCCACTTTCAATGGTGTCTGAGTCCGTTATTGGGGGGTGCGCCTGCAAATCCAAGACTCAGAGGCCTATGAGACCAGCACCTTAAGTTACCCCAGAAATTAGCTGGCCATCAGAGCAGCATATGTAACGCAGGTGTAGCACAGCAGTTGACCCCTGTTGGAACTCACCCTCCTAGATCAAAGACCAGCTGTGTTTTCTGGACTGTTTTCAGAGTAAGCTACACATACAATATTCTACAGTAGTGAAGTTGAGTTCACAGAATGTGGAAAACATTCTCTGGGTCCTTATTTTTCAAAAAGAAGCTACAATTAAAGCTGGTAAACAGCACTCATGGGAGGCATCGATTATTTTACTGCTGCAGGCAAGAGCTATTCTGCGACCAGCAGGAAGTGATAATAAAACCCAGGGACTTTCAACAACAAAAGACACAAGTCTCTCTCTTTTCATTTATAATCCTCTGTGTTTTATTTACACCTGTGAAGTAGCACTATGTTGTGTGACAAATATTGTCTTTCCATGCTTTTTTTTTAAGCCATAAAAGGGTGGTGGTGTTTGTACACACTTTCCTTCCTTTGACCTTCAACAACTGTGTTAATGGCACCTTAGTCTTCTATTGTATCAGGGATGGTCAACCTTTTCATGTTAAGGACCAGTCTTCTTTGAACATCACAAACCAAGGGAGCTAGGTGTAAAGCTAGTCCAATGCTAACTTTTTCTCTCTCCTCATTTAATCCATTGTCCTACACTTGTTCTCTCTTCCTCCCACACACAGAACATGTTTTGGTACTTCAGAAAACTTTTACTTTACTTTAATTTTAATTAAATTTTCGTGCTTATATGCCACCCACTCAGGAAACCTGACTCAGGGCGGCTCACATAACAGTCAAGTAAAAAACAATAAATACACAATCACAAATACATAAAAAACAGATTAAAACCACCCCCATTAAAACCCACCCACCCCATTCATAAAAAGAGGGAGGATCTTGATTTTTATGCAAGCCAGCAGGCAGGGGCCTTAATTTTTTATGACGTGCACCTATGTTCAGTTTGTAAAACCTGACAATGTTATTACCAGTAGGTATGGACAGAACTAAGCTACAGTATATCATTTCCCACGCTTTGAAGCTCCATAAAGCTTACTAAACACAATACATTATTCCAGGACCAGTCAGTCAGTCTGGAAAGAAATCTAAGATAAATACATGCCCACCACCACCACAACTAACCTTTCAACCAGGGAGAAACAAGTACTGTAGTTTCATTGTCAAAATGAACAAAAGCTGAGATTTTGCTTCCCTTCTTTGCCTCAAAGTCTGCCCTTGCTCCTAACATGCTCTCTTGCCTGTCTAAATTTACTTCTTTTGTGTCCCAATCAAACCTTGGACTGCCAAAATGAAGCCACTTTCTTCACTCTGTCATGCACAAACCCATCAGTGCATGTCTCTGGCAGCAATTGGCAGATCAGTAAATGAGCCGCACTGTCTCTCCACATTCACATCATGTGTTGTTCTCCTCCAACAATCCCCACTTGAGCATGTTGGACTTGCATTTAGGAATTCCAACCCTTAGCCTATTCAGAGTCCTCCAAGTGATGTAGGAGATATTGAGATCTTCAGCTATATCCTCCTTTAATGATGTTCCTTGCCCAGTGAGATCCTTCCCCCATCTTCTAATTTGGTTTTGCTCTTGTGTGCCCTCAAGAATGTTTGTTCTTCTCATAAAGTTCTTCCTGGATCCCAAATTTACTGGGACAGAATGACAGTAGTCTATTTCTGGGTTCATACAGCTTCATGAACCACATACATCATGTTGGTGTTTTTTGAGTGTGATGGTGGTTTTTAAGTATGATGGTGGATTTTGAGTGTGCAGTGGCTCCAGTGGTTAAGATGCTGAACTTGCTGACTTAGAGTTAGATTCCCAGGTACTGCATGACGGAGTGAGCTCCCATCTCTGTCCTACTTCCTGCCAACCTAGCAGTTCAAAAGCAAGAAATTGCAAGTACTGTAGATAAATAGAGACCACTTTAGTGGGAAGGTAAACAGTGTTCTGTGCACTCTGGTGTTGTGCCATGCCTGCCACATGTCCACAGAAACATCTGTGGATGCAAACAGCACTGGCTCTTTGGCGATAAGAAGAGATGAGCACTGAACCCTAGAGTCAGATATGAGTGGCTTTCCAGCATGGGCAACCTTTACCTTTTCCTTTCCTCATATCAGCAGCTAGTTTCTCCTGGTTTATTATCCTGGTGAGTTAATTAACCAAACATATTTCAAAATTCCACAGTTTTGGTGAATTTTGCTTGCTGAAAGTGAGAGAAGAACGCAGCACTCAATTCAAGTACAGGAACAGTGAACATAGGAAGCTACTTCACATACTGTTGGACCACTGCTTCATCTACCTACATACCACCATCTTTTGACCAGTAGCAGATCTCTAGGGTTTTAGGCAGAGTTTTTGGTCTTTGTCATTTGGAGGCTTATCTTTTTTAATAGAACCCTTCTTTTGTTAGCCCTTTGTTATCTCTACTTTGACACATCTGTTTATTTCCATAAGGTACCACAATTTCCACTCATCTTCCTGGTTTCTCTCTCAGTCCACTGTAACCATCCAATATCTCCCTACTATATTCTTTCGCTCTTATTTTTTTTTTCTTCTTGGGATCTCTTCCTAATCTTCAGCCTATCTCCCCCCCCAAAAAAAAAAAAAACTACAGCTGCCACTTACAGCTGTGTAAGACTTTAATTCTTAAACCTACATAATAATAATAATTTTGTGTCCGAAATTATTCTGGGTTGAAAGGATTTTTGCTGGAGGAACTCTGCTCAGGAGACACCCAAATGAGGCTCCTTTCATGTCCCCAAGATCTTTCCCCACCAAAGTGGTCCCTATTTATCTCCTTGCAATTTCTTGCTTTCATACTGCTAGGTTGGCAGGATCTGGGACAGAGACAGGTGCTCAAACCATCATGCAGTACCCGGGTCTCAAACTGCCAACTTGCCAGTTTTCCAGCTAACAAGATGAGCTTCTTAACCACCACAGCCCCTTAAACCTACAAATACATATGGAGAAAACATATTTATTATGATACACGAGTCATCCATGTGAGAGTTCAAAGGTTTTTGAAATGGTTTAGAAATGTGAACAAATTTGCCATTTTAAAATTAGAGAAAACTAAACTGTCTTCCTAAACAAAAAAATCCCTGCCAGCACTTTTTGTTACTAAATACAACACAGTAATTAACTGCTGAAATGTTGCACTCAATTTTCAAGATATCCATTGTTCATGAAATTTGCCCTGCTTACAATGCAATTGCATGCAAACAAATCTACAAACATGATAGTTAAGTCTGCAACAACCACAGCAAAACTGAAAGTATATTTGTAGACATGATTTTCTAATTGCTAAAATCACAGAGAGTTCCCCCCCCCCCCGAATGGTGTATAGAAAAGGTAAAGGTCAACCTTGCCTGAAATCCAATAATATCCAACTCTAAGGTGTGGTGCTCATCTCTGTTTATAGCCAAAGAGCCAGTGCTATCCGTGTCTGCAGACATTCCCATTGTCATATGGTAGGCATGACGAGACACCAGAGTGCACGGAATGCTGTTATCTTCCCACCAAAGCGGTCCCTATTTATCTACTTGCAATTTCTTGCTTTTGAACTGCTAGATTGGCAGGAGCTGTAACAAAGATGGGAGCTCACTCCATCACGCAGCACTCGGGTCTCAAACTGCTAAACTGATGAACTTCCAGTCATCAAGTTCAGCATCTTCACCACTAAGCTACCAAAGTCCCATGAATTATGCATAGGATACCATAAATTATAAAAAGAACCTTGTTTAATAAAAGATATTAACTATAATTATGCCCAAGTTCATACCTAAAATAGAAAGATTTCCCTTTACACTTCATTATATCTTTTAAATACAGAGGGTGCCAAAAATGTATACACATTTTAAGAGATGTTATCTATGCCTTACTTTTTGAAGTTGAATTACAGACGCAATTCCTACACTCTTTGGGAATGATTGATTTTACTTTCAACAAGATGGCACCGCACCGCACTTCCACTAAGAAGTGAGAACATACCTCGATGAGAATTTGCCAAGACAATGGATAAGATGATGATGTGCAGTTGAGTTTACCCCCACATTCTCCTGACTTAATACCCTTTGACTTCTACCTAAGCGGGACCATATAAGATGTGGTGTACCATAGAAAACCGGATACATTGGCAGTACTTTGGGAAGGGATTGAAATAGCGTGCACAGTGATACAAGTGGATACTTTGGTCCATGCTGCTCAAGCAGTAGTTTGCCATAATCAGAAGAGTCTGGATGCTCATGGTAACCACTTTGAGTACCTCTTATATTAAAGAAGTCAAGCGTGATTTGTATTAATCTTTTGTTATTGGTATATATTGAGTATTACAATTTTAATAGTTTTATTTTATTTTATTAAAGTGTGTACACATTTTTGGCACCTTCTGTATTTGTTTTAAAAAATCATCTGTTATCTCTCTTCTCCGTGCAATCAACCTTACTCATGATAATAAGTTCATATCAAATAATGTGAAAAATAAACATTAATGTACAAACCACATTAAGGTTCCCAACCTACAGTGAATGTTGCATGTGAACGTTGCACAGAATGGGGAAACGTTACTTATTTTTAATGCAATTCCACAGATACTTCAACCAGCAGGGTCACTGGCCAAGCTAGCTGGAGGAGTCTGGAAAGAGTAGCTTAAAATGTCACAGTTCCAAGCTTTGGTACTGAAATAATGAACCAAATATTCACACCAATTCTACCCTAGGATAATTGTAAATTTGTGGTTCAATTACCCTGGAATGAATGCACAATCTTAAAAAGAACTGAATTCCTCCTTCCCCAAGGAACCTTTTGTCACAATTTCTGAGCCTCTTGCCTGGAATGGCACGCAAAACAAGCCCACAGAAACCACACATTCAATTATGTGGCAGAAAAGAAAAACAGGCCTGCTAATCTGTTCTTTCCCCTCTAAAAGAGTGACACAAAATATACCAAAAGGCTTTAGGAGGGAAAAGCACATTCTTAGAGGTGAAAGCACATCATCCATTAAGATCTATTTATACATTACAGTCTCATCAGTTGATGTTTCAGAACACAACAAAGCTTATGGGGATGGTGTTTTCCACAAAAGCACTGTAGGAAAAAGGCTGCTTACAGACAGATCCTCAACACTGGTTTACATGCTATAAATTGCCGTCCCTGAGATTGGCTAGGAGGACTGGGACGAGGAGAAGAGCCTTTTTGGTGGTGGCACCAATATTGTGGAATGCTATTCCACTCAAGCTGTGCCAGGCTTCCTCGCTCCAGTCTTTTAAAAAGCAATTGAAGACTGGTTTTTGAGGAGACCTTTGTAAATGTTTCACCTATCCCTGGCTTTTAGACTGGGGCCCAGCGTATACGCTCCAGTTCAGCAGCTTAGGACATGGGTCTGCTGTATTTTGGCCCAATTTTATGGCATGTTTACAATCGGTTTTATTATAGCTTATTTTTATTATAATTTCATGCTGGGGGGCGGGGGGGTATTTTTAAAATGTCTGTTTGTTGTATGGGGGACTTTATGTTGTTAGCCGCCTCATGCAGGGATTTATTCACCCTAGAGAGGTGGGGTATAAGTTCAACTATGGTGGTGGTGGTGGTGGTGGTGGTGGTGAATTGAATTGAATTGAATTGAATTGAATTGAATTTAATTGAATTTAATTGAATTTAATTTAATTTAATTTAATTTAATTTAATTTAATTTAATTTAATTTAATTTAATTTAATTTAATTTAATTTTCAGATTTCTATGCTGCCCACTCAGGCGAACCTGACTCAGGGCAGTTTACAACAGATTAAAACATATAAAACCGATCAAAACCCCAAGTCACCCACCCCCCCTACCCACCCTCCTACCCCCACCCTATTTATAAAAGAAATAAAAGGAATGTGAGAAATACAGAGGGAGGGACACTCTAGATTAATGCTTAGCTTGAAATGAGCCAACAGGAGGGGGCCATATTTCCATTAAGGCCCCACACCTGCCCTGCCAGCCAGGTTTTTAAACCTTTCCTGAAGGGCAACAATTCTGTCTGTAATCTTAATTCTGATGGCAGGAGGTTCCAGAGGGCTGGTGTGGACCCAGTGATATTTTTGGTAAATTGAATGTTTTCTAGTGTGCTGAAACCAAAAATGAACTCAATTTTCCCCCATCACATACTTTTTTTTTTCAAAATATGAGGATTTTTCGTTAAAAAAAGCATAAGAGTGATGAAAAAATCACTATTTTATTACAATGAACTAAACATATTATTTCTTATAAGTAAACAAACAATCTATACCTAAAAATCCAGATGTTAACTGTTGGAATTTGGCATACGCTTCCACACCCATCCACACTATCCTGTACCGAGCCTTCTGACTCGCCCGAACCCAGCCCGCAGAGAACTGCAGGGTTGCCAAAGCCAGCAGTGGGGCAAGAGCCCCACGAATGCGAACAAAGGGAAACAACTTCAATTCCCAACGTTCCCTGCACCGCGCCTCAGCCAATCAGGCTGAGAGGCACAAGCAAAAATAACGTTGGGAAACGCAGTGCATCCAATTGAAATCGAGCCGCAGCAAAAAAAAACGCTGCACAAACACAAACAAAACTCCAAGTCCCAGCGTCCTACGTGCCGTGAGCACTTCAGCCAACCCGGAAGTGTGCGAGCACGCAGAACGCTGAAAAAGCCAGCGCACAAAAAATAAAATGAAAAAAACGCTGGCATCCTGCAACAGGTGTGCAAGTCCGCCACAGGCGGATGCAGCGCCTCACAGCCTCGCAAAACAAAACCCAAAAAAACCACAGCAAGTCACCCACCAGCCTTCTTTCCCGGAGCAACGGGGAGAAGAGGGACTCCCTCTCCTCCACGCTACCCCGCCGAAGACACGGCAAGACCACCGCTGGCCTCAAGGTCAGTTGAGCCAGGGTGGAAAAAAATACCACCAGCAGGCAGCTCGTCAGGGGAAGCACACTCCCTGATGAATGACTGGCTGCTGCCTTTGTACTTCCGACACCACTGTTTCGAGAACTAACATGAAACAGCAGTGGAGGTAATACAAAAGCAGCAGCCAGCAATCCGCAAGGAAGAGCACCACCCCTTACGGATCGCTGCCTGCTGATCTCCGGTTAGGTAAGCCAGGAGGAAAAGGAGACAGAGAGGAGAGAACTATCGTCAGGCAGATAGCTCTTCTCTGCCCGACCTACCTAACGAACCTTACCGAATGAAGAGCGAGCTGACTGCCAGCTTCTCCTTTTCCCCATTGCTGCATCGAAACCAAAATTCAAAGCAGCAATGGGGAAAAGAGGAACCGACAGGCAGCCCGTTCTTCATGCAAAAATACACAACAATGACAAAATCAAACATTTACCAAAAACACCAAACACCAAAATTAATAAAACACAAATAAATAAATAAATTTAAAATGCATTAATAAACAAAAAAGTAGACAACAAAATCCACAAACAAAAACATCCACAATACCAGAAAAGCACAGAAAAAACACCTAACTATAACACGAAAATACCTAACTCTAACAACACAACTACCACAAATTACACAAATAAACACCAATGAAATCACAAAAATGAAACAAAGCAGAAATAAACAAACCAATTAAACAAATCTAAAAACCAACCAAACCACAAAAAACAAACAGAAACACCTCCCAGCCCACCAACACAAAAACAAAACAAAGAAAAAACCCAGAAGAAATAAAACCAGAGAACTCACCAGCATGTCCTCCCTCCACGAGACTGGAACAGAAATGAAGAAACAAAGACTACTTATCAGAAGAAGCCCCACCTAAAGGCCAGGAGAGAAAAAACAAGTGAAACAAAAAAAGAATCCAACACTATTACTAATAGCCCACCTGCAGGCCGGAAGATTAAAAACAAGTCAAAAAGATTCAAAGCAGCCCTCTTGCTAACAGCCCCACCTAGAGGCCACAAGAGTAAAAACAACTCAAAAAATAAGAATAAATCAAAAGTTTACAGAATAAAAAAATGTTAAATAAAAAATAATACAAAACATCTAAACACAGTTTATAACAGCCTGGCAACGGCGGGCATCCTATGCTAGTTTCTTCATAAAATATACTTAACATTCTCTGTTCACTCTTTTTGTCTGTGAAACCTTTTTTTCTTGTCTTTTATGCTCCTCTGAACATGCTTTCACTTTCCATTTTCTGTTTCCCGTTTGAGCATCCAACAGTAGACAGCTAGTATATTGACTTCCATCTTCCTTGGTAGCATCTCTCGACATCATGGACATCCTGGTGAAATCTTTCACCCTGCTTGTCACTGTGGGCTCTCATGTTTTCAGGGAAATAGTCGACATGAGGGTGTAAGAAATGATTTTTTAAGCTCATCTTGCATTCTTGAGCTTGATACGCATTCAACAAGAGTTGTACAATGGTTTTAGAGTGAGGGTCTTTAGTATTTCATAAAACCTGGTGAACTACATCTTTGAAAGAGTTCCACGCTTCCTTCTCTTTTTCTCCCATTGTTTCTAAAAAGAGGGGATCGGATAACAGTTTTCGTACATCAGGGCCAGTAAAAACTCACTCTTTCAACTTCGCTTCAGACAGATTTGGAAACTTGGAACACAGATATCTGAAACATTCCCCATCTTTTGGCAGTGATTTAACAAACTGCTTCATAAGCCCTAATTTAATATGAAGAGGTGGCAATAAAACCTTTTCTGTTGGAACCAAAGTCATATAAATGGCATTTTTTCACCAGGTATTAAGGCATCTTGAAATGGTCAGTCAGTTTTTGTCCAATAGAGGGCTCTGGCCCGCAGGTCCCACAAACATAGGAAGCAGGGATATTTTCTATAACCTGCCTGCGGTCCTAACAACATCGTTAGTATTTTAAATTCTCCACAAATCAACCAGCAATGTTCTTGATACTGTAAAACCTCGGAGAAAGTCCAAACTCTGCTCCACGAGTTTGGACTTTATCCGATTTTGGACTTTATTCGAATCAAATGGGCAATGCATCAGATGACATCCAAAAATGGACTTTATCCAAGGTTCCTATATCAAATACCTCAGATAATGTCCATTTTTAGTGGTTTTGGACTTTATGCGATGCATCACGTGTGCATGAAAACTGTGACTTTATCTGAATCAGACTTTATCTTAGGTACCACTGTATTTGATTTTGTCAAGAATCACAGTTAAATCATTATAGTTTTCATCCAAATGCACCAAGTGTCCTATAGGAAGTGATGCAAATGTATTTCCATTATGCAACAAGACTGCTTTGAGGCTTGTTTTTGACGAATCAATGAATAGGCACCACTCAGATGAATCATACAGTCAACCCTCACATAACAACATGTTCGAATAGCATCATTTTTGCTGAACGATGTGTCGTTATGCGCCATGTGTTCCCCCGCATAACAACGTTTTTAGCGTCATTATCCGGACAATGCTAAAATAACCGTCGTTATTCAGATAATGACGCTAAAAACATCATTATGCCGGAAACTCCATAGAAACCCGCATAACGACAAAAATCGCTTAGCAATGCTACTTGGGGAACCAAGTAACGTTGTTATGCGAGGATCTACTGTATTCTATTTCAAAGCACTTCATTAGCCCTTGAACATCACTACAATAAATGAAATTTCCATCTTTGGAGAAAAACTGAGTGAATTCTTTCTCTCGGTGCCTGTACTACGAAAATGATGTTCCAGGTGACAGCAGGTTTTTATTTGATATTCCTGATCCCAGCAATTCGCTGAATATTTGGAAAGGCCTAAATCTCTAACTAGGTCATTGAGCTTGCTCTGAGAAAAAAGTTGAGGTACTTCATCAACAGAAAAATCTGAGCTAGATTCGTCCTGGGAAGACAATGTGTCTCTGTCCTCTGAATCGCTCAGGATATTATCCAAACTGGAAGGTGGGTGTGGAACTGGTATTTCAGAGCTATGAAGCACTGGACGAATAGCTGAATTAAGGTTTACTGTAAGTAAAATATCTTCTTTTTATTTTATTTTTTTGTATTAAAGCCTTTCACATCTACTGAACAGAAATAGCAGTTGGTAGTGTGATTTTGCTGTTCATGCCACATCATTTGGATGCCAAAACAGATTGAGGTTTTCTTACCTTTAAACTACAAATAAAGATCTTCTTCACACCTTCTGCACACCTTATGAGGAGCCCATTCTTTGTCTTGATCCCCAAGTTTCAACTTGAAGTAAGCAAAATACAGTTTCTTCACAAAATCACTTATGTTTCTTTGTTGTCTTTTAATAGTGTATTCACCACAAATAAAACAAAAGTTGTCCAGAGAAATAACACAACCTCTTGGAGCCATAATACAGAACTAAAAACAAGCACAGTCACGTTTGAATGCAGGATGTAAATTGAGTGTGGCTCATACAGCAACCAAGATCCTGAACTTATTTAGCATGTGGAAACATGATCAAATCTGACAGAAGGTGTGTTTATACTCATTTATAATACCCCAGAGAACATGTTGAAACATTCTCAACCCAGCCAATAAGATTTCTGGATGTGTTCACCTTTCGCTACAAACAAAATACACCTGTTGGGACATGATCATCTGAGCTTCCTCACACCACTAAACCTACACTACGCCTAGTGGTGGACTCCAAAAAAAATTTACTACCACACTGTGGGTGTGGTATGGTGAGCATAACCAGGGGGAAAGCCCTGCATTGCACCTGAATTAAGACTACTTTATTTCAAACCTTGGATGGACAGGGCCAGCCAGAATTTCTGCTACCGGTTCTGGCGAACTGGTGTGAACCTGCTGATGCCCACCACTGGCTACGCCCAGTGGTGGGCTCCAAAAATTTTTTTACTACCACACTGTGGGTGTAGGATGCTGAGCGTAGCCAGGGGGGAAGCCCTGCATTACACCTGAATTAGAACTACTGGGGCAAAACTGCTGAATCCCACCACTGGTGTCACCTCTGGCACACATGCCATAAATTCGCCACCACTGACCTAGCTCAACAGTAACATATACTACCAAAAATAATAACAACAGCTGAAATGGTAACTGTTGTAAATTGACATACATCTATAACATTAGAGCAATAATGCAAGCGCGGCGCCAAAATGGCCGCCGCACTCTTTGCGGGGGCCCCCCCACCGGACGAAGGCATCCGGGTAGTTAGGGGCGTGGCCAGCTCCCTTATAAAAGGGGTGGCCACGAGGCAGCCGAGCTGCCATTTTGCAAAGCGACGGAGCGGAGAAGTTTTTTCCCTCCTACCTCCGTCGCTTGTACACCTGAGCCTCTTGGCTGCTGATTCTCTCCTTTTAGGCTTCCCATTGACCAGCTGCAATGCCCTTGAAGAAGAAGGCGACTGCGAACGCGGCTCGTTCCGCACGGAGGCGCAATCCGGGTCGGAGGACCGCGGCTGCGCCTCCCCAGCAGCCTCCTCTGCCCGAACCCACCGGGACCGGTGGGATGGGGTTAATTCCCCCTTGGCCGGAGGCTGGGGGTCCGCATGCGGGCACAGTAGGGGCCGCTGCTCCCGGCCCGCAAGCGGCGGCCGCCGCTGCTGGCGTCACCCATTCTGCTGGGCCTTCCTCCGTTGGGGCGCAGCTTAATGCGGGGGCTTCCAGCCTTGGGGGGTGGTGTGGCCCCCTTCCATGGCAGGGTTCTTCCCCGGCCCTACCGGGCCCGGGCTTTGGATCGTGGCCCTATTCCGGCCCCGGGGTACAGGGACCTGTGCCGACGCCTGTAGTTAGTGGGCCGGCTGGCCCTTTACCCCCCCTTGGTTTAGGTGGCTATGTCAGCGTGGAGGCCCTCCTGGCCCGCGTTGCGGCCCTTGAGGCATCCCTGGCCCGGGTTAGTCACCCTGGGGCCCCTTTTGGGGGGCCGGTCGGTCCATCGTCTGCTGAGCAGCGGCAGGTGGTGGGACGGGTTGAGCTGCCTGAGGCGCGTGGCCCGGCTTCGGCCACTGCCCCGCAGCTCCCCAATCAACAGGCCGGTGCTGCTCAAGCCCCGTCGACGAGCTCTAGGGTGGTTGTGAGCTCCGACGCTCCCAGTGGGTTGGAACCCCCGGTGGGGGCGGCCCATGGGGGCGCAGCATGTGAGTATGCGGTCCAAAATAGTGCACAAACACACATGGCCACGTTGGGGGGGGGCTTTTCAATGGCCTTGGCCTCGCACGGGTGGTGCGGCAGTCCAGTCACCGACGCCCCACCCGGTGACTTCAACTATCACCCTGGGCCCCGGGGTAGGGGGTCCTTCTTACCCGGTCGGGAATCTTCTAGGGGTGACCGGGTTAGTCCAGGCTCCTTCGCAGATGCCCGCAGTTTCCACCGTGCCTGTGTCGGCTTGCCGACGGCAGGGTATACTTTGCCACTGGGGGACCATTTGGCACAGGCCACCAGAGAGAAGATCTGGCGGGGGGAGTATGTGGACATCTTCTCCCTCTTTAACAGAGAGCCCACCAAGGAGGAGAGGGAGGGGCAAGATGAGAAGGATAAGGAGCAAGCGCGTCGTCGCAAGCCACCACGTACGTGGGCCAACTGGTTGCCGGCCTACCTCATCTACATGGCGGTATACCTCAGGGCCCGGCCTGATTTGGCGATTCCGATGGTCCAGTATTTGGACAACATTTACCGGGCGATGGTTGACTTCCCGGGCCCATCGTAGTTGGCTTACGACGAGGAATTCCGTATGCGGATTCCCCTGCACCCAGAGATGAGGTGGGACGAGCCCTGCCAGCGGCTGTGGCTGCTGTACATGACTCCCACGCGCCCTGCGCCCGGGGAAAGATACCATTGTGGACATGCGGTCCAGCGAGTGGCCCCAGCACAGGCTCCCCGCCAGGTGGCGGGGCAGGGGGTTCCAGCCCGCCTGCTGTGCTGGACTTTCTCGTCCAATGGGTCCTGCAACAGGAAGAATTGCAAGTACAGACATGAGTGTCCCTCCTGCGCTGGCCCCCATGCGGCCTCTGCCTGTCCCAGGCCTGGGGGGATGCGGGGCAGAGGAAGGGGCGGACAGGGGGCTGGCAAGACTGCCGCGGAGGGAGCTGGTTCACAGAAAGGCCCCCTCCCCAATTAATGTGGACATGTTGGAGCGTTGGCTCACATTGTACCCGAGGGAGGAGGATGCGGTTTACCTTCTTCAAGGTTTTAGACGGGGGTTCCGTATCCCTTTTGTGGGTGACAGGTTCCCCCAGGATGCCCCCAAACTTTTGTCCCTTAGGGGGCGGGAGGAGGTAGCTGCTGCCAGCATTACTAAGGAGGTCGATATGGGCAGGGTTGCCGGCCCTTTCCCTACACCCCCGTTCCCCAATCTTAAGGTGTCACCTTTGGGCTTGGTCCCCAAAAAATCACCGGGCGAGTTTCGCCTGATTCATCATTTGTCTTATCCAGCCGGCCGATCGGTCAATGATACTATCCCTGAATGCCTTTGCTCAGTCAGGTATACATCTTTTGACCACGCGCTGCGCATGGTGCGCTCATGTGGCCCGGGTGCGCTGTTGGCCAAGTGCGACATTAAGTTGGCGTTTCGCCTCTTGCCAGTGCACCCGGGCGATTTTGAGTTGCTGGGTTTCAAGTTCCGGGGTGAATATTACTTTGATAAGGCCATGCCTTTTGGCTGTTCCATATCATGCTCGGCTTTCGAGCGTTTTAGCACGTTCCTACAGTGGACTTTTGTCCGCAGGTCAGGGTCCCGGTCTGTAGCCCATTACCTGGATGATTTTTATTCGGGGGTGAACGGGGCTGGGACACGTGCACACGTCTCCTCACCACATTTCAGTCGCTAATGGAGGAACTCGGTGTCCCTTTAGCGCCCGAAAAGACCGAGGGCCCATCTACTCAGCTAGTATTTCTGGGGGTGGAGATTGACACGGTAGCGCAGGCTTCTAGGTTACCGGGGGATAAGGTGTCAAGGATTGTGGCCCTTATCTCGGACTTGCTTGCTAAACGCAAGGCGTCCCTGCAGTAACTGCAGGTGCTACACGGTCACCTCAATTTCGCTTGCAGGGTGGTAGCACCGGGCAGGGCGTTTGCTCGGCGCTTGTGCGACGCCATGGCAGGCTTATCTAGGCCCCACCATAGGGTTAGACTCACCCGGGGTATCAGGGCAGATATGTTTATCTGGCTCCAGTTCCTGAGGGAGTTCAATGGAGTATCATTTTGGAGGTCTGACCTCCTGGCTTCCCCTCGCTTTCAGATACAGTCTGATGCTTCAGGGTCCCTGGGTTATGGGATGTACTTCAATGGGAAGTGGGCCTATGGTGGGTGGCCACCAGCCTGGGCAGGCACGGGTCGCCTGCGTGATCTCACGTATCTGGAATTTTTCCCTATCCTGGGGGCTTTGATGCTATGGGGCGAGGAGTGGGCCAACTCGGTTGTCCATTTCTGGTGCGACAATGCGGCCGTTGTCCACATTGTCAACTCACAGACTTCCAAATCGCCCAGGGTCATGGACCTAGTGCGCCAGTTTGTGTTGCGCAGCCTGCGCCTCAACGTCCTCTTCAGGGCCAGGCATGTCCCGGGGGTCAATAATGATATCGCTGACGCTTTGTCCCGCCTGCAGATCTCCCGGTTCCGTGCCTTGGCCCCGGATGCAGAGGAATTTCCCTCGCCACTCCCGGAAGAGATATGGACCATTGGCAAGGAGAGGTGAACCGGGCGATTGGCTTGTCACTGGCGCCACGCACGCGTAAGGCGTATCACCATGCATTCAATTCTTTCAGAGCCTTCTGTATCCAATCCCGGCTGCCAGAAACCTGGCCAATCCCAGTGACCCATGTACTTCATTTCATGGTTTACCTGCATGCCCAGGGCCTTGCACCTCGCACCATAGCATCTAGGCTGTCAGCATTGGCTTTTATGGCCAAGGTGGGAGGTCATGTGGATAGTACCGCTGACTTCCGTGTGAGACATGTTTTGGAGGGGTGGGGGCGGGAGCGTGGGCGTTGCCCGGACGACCGCCACCCGATTTCCCCGGGGGTTCTTACCCAACTGGCCCGGGGCTGGCCTGGCCTCTGTTTTGATAGATATGAGGCAGCCCTATTTCATGCAGCCACAACGGTGGCATTTTTTGGAGCGCTCCGCATCAGCGAGCTTGTGATGCTGTCTAAGGCGGATGCAAGTCGTAGGGCACTGGAACTCGAGGATGTCTATGTTGCCAAAGACTGGGCTCAGTTGAGGATACGCTCCTCTAAGACGGATCAGCATGGCGTAGGCAGTGGTGTGAGACTGCTACGGTGTTCTTTGGCAGACATCTGTCTGGTTGGTGCCCTACATGAGTTTATTGCACTGCGTGGCACGCACCATGGCCCGTTTTTCTGTCACCAAGATGAGTCTCCCCTTACTAAGTTTCAGTTTTGGAAGGTGACAGGCAAAGCGCTTGCCAGTGTAGGCCTCCCGGGGGCCCGTTATGGCACCCATTCGTTCAGAATAGGGGCGGCCTCCACTGCTGCTGCTTTTGGGTACTCCGGGGCTGAAATACGCCGCATGGGGAGGTGGGGTTTGCGGTGTTTTCAATTTTATGTCCGCACTCTCCCACAGTGAGTACCAGCCTGGTCACCACATCTTTTCTCTCCCTCGTTTTTTCCCTTGACAGACCCTGGGTGTCGTATTACACCGGTGACAGTATGGCTGGTGGGCCATAGCTACGTGCACAGGGCAGCGCGTTATGCTGCGGCGACAGAGTGGGGACCCCGACTGGGACTGGGTGCATACGCAAGTCTCACATGGTATGGTAAGCCAGGGATGTTATGGCGGGAGCTGTTGCCATTCCTGTTTTCAGGTTGGAATGCTGACCCGCCTGACATTCTCATCATACACCTTGGGGGCAATGATTTGGGCCAGGTCACCGGCTTTTCGCTAAAGCATGCAATTTGCGGTGACCTCGCCTACTTGCATTACGTGTGGCCCGCCACCACCATTGTTTGGTCGGATGTGGTGCCGCGGCACACGTATAGGGGAGGGTTCGACCTCCCGGCCCTTGACCGGGCTAGATGCATGGTGAACAGGGCTGTGGCCCGGTTCATTGTCAGCAGGGGTTGGGGGAGGGTCAGCCCTCACCCCGCCATTAGTCTGCGAAATTATGACCTTTATGCAGGGGATGGGGTCCATCTGTCGCGAGGAGGTATGGACCTCCTGTTGGGTGATTGGCGAGCAGGCCTGTTGACCGAGCTGACGGTCTGGGGGGGCGTCGAGCCTTCTTTGAAGCCCCTCCGTGTGGCGGGTAGCACTGGTAAGGTAAACATTATGACCCACAGGTATCCGGCAAGTTTGCAATTGACTGGACAACACTAGACAGGCATAAGTTGGTTAAACGTTGTCCGGTCAACGACGAACTAGGCGACGGGGTGATGGCTACAGCTAGACAGCATGCATCACCCCGTGATTTTACGGATACGCGTCAGAGGGTGGGGTCATTAGTTAGATATTGACTACTGTCAACAATTTGTTTGTTGTCAACAAACAAACAATTTGTTTGTTGTCAACAAACAAATTGATACAAATAGATACATTGTAGCAATTGCTGTTGGCAATTTTGGATGGTACCTTACCAGTGTTACTTCGGCCTGCTTGCCTTAAGAATTATGATTGGTCAATTACCAATAGAAATTTATAATTCGGACTAGGGCATGAATCAATAAATGTGGCCCAATGCCGTTATCCACTTTTATCAGTGTCTGAGTCCTTTATTGGGGGGTGCGCCTGCAATGCAAGCGCGGCGCCAAAATGGCCACCACGCTCTTTGTGGGCCCCCCCCACCGGACGAAGGCATCCGGGTAGTTAGGGGCGTGGCCAGCTCCCTTATAAAAGGGGTGGCCACGAGGCAGCCGAGCTGCCATTTTGCGAAGCGACAGAGCGGAGAAGTTTTTTCCCTCCACCCCCTCCCTAGTTAACAGTGTGATATTTTGGTCGCTTCGGGGCCGGGTGGGAATTTTTGGCTGGGACCCATATTGGCTCCCGGGTCCTGGTTTTTTCGCCCATCCCACACTGTTGCTATGGTTTGACATAGGGGTTTTTCTGTTGCTGCTGTTGACTTTGGTCACATGGGCGGGTAGCACTGGTAAGGTAAACATTATGACCCACAGGTATCCGGCAAGTTCGCAATTGACTGGACAACACTAGACAGGCATAAGTTGGTTAAACGTTGTCCGGTCAACGACGAACTAGGCGACGGGGTGATGGCTACAGCTAGACAGCATGCATCACCCCGTGATTTTACGGATACGCGTCAGAGGGTGGGGTCATTAGTTAGATATTGACTACGGTCAACAATTTGTTTGTTGTCAACAAACAAATTGATACAAACAGATACATTGTAGCAATTGCCGTTGGCATTTTTGGGTGGTACCTTACCAGTGTTACTTCGGCCTGCTTGCCTTAAGAATTATGATTGGTCAATTACCAATAGAAATTTATAATTCGGACTAGGGCATGAATCAATAAATGTGGCCCAATGCCGTTATCCACGTTTATCAGTGTCTGAGTCCTTTATTGGGGGGTGCGCCTGCAAAGGTTTTCAGTGCAGTTTTCATCACAGACCAGATATTGCATTTGTGCAATGCCATTTGTTCAACACTATAATCCAATGAAATTCTGCTAGCAGGAATTTGCACTGTTGATATTACCCTGGATTAAAAACCCAGAAAAAATCCCTTTCAAGAGTACAAGTGCCCTAAGAGAAGGTTTGTGAGTAAAAACCAACAACACAAATAGTGAACCTCCAAATGAATTCAGAATGAATAGATGTTGTACTCTGTCTCAAAAAAGCAGTTGAATTGGATAAACCTAAAATTATTACCATGTCTGTAAGAGAGACTAGTGCTTAATAGTACATTGTGCTCACATAGCCTGTAAGAACAAATAAACAAACACTAAAAGAGGATATACAGCAATATCCTATGTCATTATGCATGGGAGAGTTCACATTATGCACACCATGTTTCCAATATATGTTTGAATCCTCCCACGATGCTCTCCAAACACAGGGTGTAATAAAGACACAAAATAGCAGCAGCTGAATTAAAACCTCTCACATTAACTTGAGTTCAGATCAGAAAGAGGGTAACATGAGGATACAGTATACTATAAAACAGCCAACTGACCTGCTATAGCCAATATGTAAAATCAACTTTTGTTCCTGCTAATATTTTTTTACAGAATGTCATTTCCCATTTCAAAGGTGACTTGCATTTGATTTTTAAAGAAAACTCTTCTGTAATAGTTGAGGCAGCTGATATTCCCTTAGGTCATTTACTTGGGTCTGGTGAAAACTGGATTACAATGAACAGCACTACTTAGCTAATGTCGATTTCCTCCTGCACATCACACAACAGTCACCAACAGAGTTATGTTGACATGCTTTTGTTCACCGCAAATCAGGAAGAGTTTTTAACCTTTCAAGATACTAAAAAAATAAATTTCATGTCAGAAATTACTGTGGGTTGAATGGATTTTCGTTGGAGAAACTCAGGTCAGGGGACACCCAAATGAGAGTCCTTTCATGTCTCCAAGATCCATCATGCAGCACTCAGATATCGAACCCCGACCTTCCAGTCTTTAAAAATACAGGATGGGAAGTCTCAGAAAATGAACTGTATAGAGCTCTCCACTGTTTTCCTAAATCTGATGTAATAAGGGAACTCTGATACACACCCGCGCTTTCTCTAAATTAAATTTAAAAGATTCTAAGTCTATTTCAGCCAAGCTGAGTATGGTTTTTATTTATTACAAAGATTAAATACATAATTGACAATAAATGGTTTTTTAGAGAAGACATTGAGTGGGAGGTGGAAGGTCAGCAGTTTGATTCCCGAGTACTGCAGGACAGAATGAGCTCCCGTCTTCATCCCTTCTCCTGCCAACCTAGCAGTTCGAAAGCAAGAAATTGCAAGTAGATAAATAGGGACCACTTCGGTGGGAAGGTAACAGCGTTCTGTGTGCTCCGATGTACAGTCATGCTTGCCACATGACCACGGAAATGTCTGCAGAAGCAGACAGCGCTGGCTCTTCAGCTTTGAAACAGAGATGAGCACTGAACCCTAGAGACGGATACGACTGGCTTTCGAGCAACGGAAACCTTTACCTTTAGAGAAGTCTTTGAAGAGATCCTTCCAAGGAACAAAGAATGACATTAAAGCCTTAGTTGTAGATGCTTGATGCCTCTATTTGTATTGCTGTTTGTATTATTTTACCAAATGTTATTATATTTTTACAATGAGTTTATGCTAATTACCTTGTGAACCACCCAGATAATGCATTAAACACTATGGGGCAGTATATAAGTGTAGCAGCTATTAATATGACTGGCTTTCGAGCAAGGAGAGTATTTACCTTACTCCTGCTTTAAGGACATAACTGTAACCTTGTGGAGGACCATTAAAAACTAAACAAGGCTTGTCTCAATTATTGTATCTGTAAAACAGGGGTTCCCAACCTACGACCCATGGGCCGGCCCCAGCCCCAGCCCCCGACTCCATCTCATCCAGCCCATCGCTGCATCCGCTGCACCCAGAAGTGGAAGCTGGCATATTTATGTCATCCGTAAAATTCACCCACGCATCTGCAAACTCACTTATGACTGTCATAAATGTGGAAGTGAGCACATTTACAACAACCGTAAATGTGTCTGCTTCCGATGTTGTGGTCCAGCCCGCTCAGCTATCCAGGTGGCGTGGTCAGGCCCACAGAGAAAAAAGGTTTGCCACCCCTACTGTAAAAGAAAAGCAGTTTCAAAAACTTCAGAGTTTTCCCACAGTCATGGGGAAAAGGCTCTCCTTGTAGCTGATTGGGGAAATGTGGTACTTTATGAGCAATTGTGTTCCAAGAAAGAAAGGGGAAAGAAGAAATACACTGTATTTCCCTCTCTTTCCCAATCAGCAGTTCACAGAATATCCAGCACACTTTGCAGCCTGCTGCTACAGCCAGAATGCAACTATTGCTGCGTCATGGCCAGGATTTCCGGAGGAGTGAGAGTGGCTAAAATGACTGCAATACTATACAACTCAACTGTTCCATTATTTTTCCTAGAATTTGTTGTATCTCTTTTGCCAGAGAAGGTTGCAACAGCAACAACAGCAACCACAAGAGAAGCATGTTGCTAGATTTCTAACAATCAGCTGCCTTTTCCCTGTCCCCTACCCCAAGCCCAGAGTAGCAGTTATGTTCCAAAAGTGACCTTTTAACATTTTTGATGTCATCTCATATTTGTAACCAAAACATCTGTTAGGGAATGCATGCCAATAAAACAATGTGCCTAGACTAGCTATTTCCTGTTCTAAACTTTACTTAAATCATTGGCATCATGTGAAACTGTCATATGGAACACATATTTTATGTGAATGGGGAGGTGGGGTGGATGACTACAGGATCACTTCTAGAGATATAAGATAAACATGGAGAAAATGTACATTAACTATAATTAGTGCTCATTTTGAGGAGCAGGTAACAGTCTCAGGGGCATTTTGTTGACTTCAAAAAGCAGGACATAAAATATTTTCAACAAGCTGTTTCTTCACAAAAGAGAACCCTTCTAAAATTATTGATCAATAGTTATGATTAAGAACCAATGCAGGAATTCAGGAAATGGACAAATGACTGCACCAAATGTTGTCAACTTTCAAACTACTGTACAGGGCAAAGAGGTAAGCAAAATCTGTTAATCACCATTTTCCTTTGCAGGCGCACCCCCCAAAGAAAGACTCAGACACCGGTATATGGATAAAGACATTGGGCCACTTTTATTGAATAATGCCCTAGTCCGAATTATAACTTTCAATTGGTGTATTCATCCAATTGTAATTCTTAAGGCAAGCAGGCCGCAGTAACACTGGTAAGGTTCCTCCCAAAATTGCCAATGGCAATTGGCTACAATGTATCCATTTGTATCAATTTGTTTGTTGACACAAACAAATTGTTGACCAGAGTCAATAAACTATCTACTGACCCCACCCTATGACGTGTATCCGTCAAATCACGGGGTGATGCATGCTGAAAAGCTCCTGCCATCACCCCTTGCCTGGTTCGTTGTTGACCGGTCAAAGCTATTACACCTGTACCTCTCTAAGTGTTGGCCAGTCAATTGCGAACCTGCCGGATACCTATGGGTCATAAATCTTTACCTTACCAGTGCTACCCGCCACACGGGGAGGCTTCTATGAAGACTCACCGCCCCCCCCCCCGACCGTCAGCTCGGTCAACAGGCCTGCTTGCAAATCCTCCAGAAAGAGGTTCATACCTCTAGCCGACAGGTGGACCCCATCCCCTGCATAAAGATCATAATTTTGTAAACTAATCGTGGGGTGTCGGATGACCATCCCCAAACCCTTGTCTGCCAAGAACCGGGCAACAGCCCTGTTCACCGAGCGGCGAGCACGGTCAAGGGCACGGAGGTCAATACCTCCCCTGTATGAATGACGCGGTACGATGTCCGACCATAGCAGCCTTGTGGACGGCCACACATAATGCAAATAAGCTAGGTCACTGCAAATCGTGAATTTTAAGGAAAGGCCAGTGACCTGGGCGAGGTCATTGCTCCCGAGGTGCAGTACAAGGACATCAAGCGGTTCAGCATCCCTGATGGAAAACAGGAATGGCAACAGTTCCCGCCATCTCATTCCGTGCTTACCGTACCATCGTAGGCATGCAGTTGCACGCAGTCCAAGCTGGGATCCCCACTCTGTCGCCGCAGCATACTGCGCTGCCCAGTGCACGTAACTGTGGCCCACCAGCCATACTGCCACCGGTGTGCGGGGACACACAGGGTCTGTAAAAGAAGAAAAGAGAACAATGACTTAACTGGTACTCATGCTTGAAGAGGGAGAACATATAATGCAAAACGCATGGATCCCCATCTTCCCATCCGGCGTATATCAGCCTCAGAGTACCCAAATGCAGCCGCAGTGGATGCAGCACCTATCCTAAATTAATGGGTGCCGTAACGACCCCCGGGGAGGCCAACACTGGATAGTGCCATACCGGTCACCTTCCAAAATTGAAATTTAGTAAGGGGAGACCCATCCTGGTGGCAGAAAAACGGGCCAGGGTGCGCGCCACGCACTGCCAAAAACTCCTGTAGGGCACCAACCGGACAGATGTCTGCAATGGAACATCGTAGCAGTCTAACTCCACTGCCTACGCCGTGCTGATCAACCTTTGAGGACCGTATCCTCAACTGAGCCCACTCATTAGTGACATAGACATCGTCGAGTTCCAGTGCCCTACGAGTCGCATCCGCCTTAGACAGTAGTACCAACTCACTGATGCGAAGCACTCCAAAGAAGGCCACTGTGGTAGCCGCATGAAAAAGAGCCACCTCATACTTATCATAACACAGGTTATGCCAGCCTCGTGCAAGGTGGGTCAGTACCTCTGGTGAAATCGGGTGTCGAGTATCCGGGCGGCGGCCACGTTCCCGTGACCACCCCTCCAAAACATGTCGTGTGCGGAAATCATTCACGGAGTCAGCAAAACCCCTCATTTTGGCCATAAATGCCAGTGCCGACAGCCTGGATGCTATAGTGCGAGGAGCCAATCCCTGACTGTGTAAATAAACCATAAATTGTAAAACGTGTTCCACTGGAATGGGCCACACTTCGGGCAACTGAAGTTGCACACAAAAGGTTCTAAATTGAACGAAAGCATGTTGATACGCCTTACGCGTGCGAGGTGCCAAAGACATGCCGATCGCCCGATTCACCTCTCCTCGCCAAATGTCCAAATCTCGGCCGGGAGTGGCGAGGGGAATTCCTCTGCTTCCGGAGCCAAGGCACGGAACCGGGGGATCTGCAGGCAGGATAAAGCATCAGCAATATCATTATTAATGCCTGGTACATGTCTGGACTTAAAAAGCACATTCAGGCGTAGGCTTAGTAACACAAACTGACGAACCAACGCCATCACCCTGGGTGACTTAGACGTCTGAGCGTTGACAATGTGCACTACCGCCGCATTGTCACACCAAAAATGGACCACGGAGTCGGCCCACTCCTCGCCCCATAGCATCAAAGCTCCCAGGATTGGAAGGAACTCAAGGAATGTAAGATCGCGGAGGCGATCCGTGCCCCGCCATGCTGGAGGCCATTGGCCATAAGCCCACCTCCCCTCAAAATAAATCCCATATCCCAGGGAGCCGGAGGCATCCGACTGTACTTGGAATCTAGGGGAAACCAAAAGGTCGGATCTCCAGAAAGAGACCCCATTAAATTCCCGCAGGAATGTAAGCCAAACCAAAAGGTCAGCCCGTATGCCCCTGGTCAGTCGGACCCTGTGGTGGCGCTTTAACAGGCCAGACATGGCGTCACATAAGCGCCACGCAAATGCTCTGCCGGGCGTCACCACCCGGCAGGCAAAGTTAAGATGGCCATGAGGTACCTGAAGCTCACGAAGTGACACTTTACGTTTGGCCAGCAAGGCCAAAATCATCGCGGAGATCCAGGTGACCTTCTCAATGGGTAACCGGGATGCCTGTGCGACCGTGTCAATTTCAATACCCAGAAATGTGAGCATAGTGGGTGGGCCCTCGGTCTTTTCGGGCACTAAAGGGAACCCAGTTCCCGCATTAGCTTCTGAAATGTAGTGAGGAGACACGTGCACGAGTCCGAGCCCCATTCACCCCCGAACAAAAAGTCATCAAGGTAATGGGCTACAGACCGAGACCCGGACCTGCGAACAAAGGCCCACTGAAGGAAAGTGCTAAAACGTTCAAATGCTGAACATGAAATAGAGCAGCCAAAAGGCATGGCCTTGTCTACATAGAACTTCCCTTGGAATCTAAAACCCAATAGCTCAAAGTCCCCTGGGTGCACTGGCAGTAATCGGAATGCCGATTTAATGACACATTTTGCCTGAAGGGCACCAGGACCACAAGAGCGCGCCATCCGTAGGGCTTGGTCAAACGACGTATACCTGACCGAACAAAGGTCATCAGGAATAGCATCATTGACAGAGTAACCCGCTGGGTATGATAGATGGTGGGTTACACGGAATTCACCGGGGACTTTTTAGGTACTAGCCCCAGAGGGGAGACCTTCAGGTTAGGAAAAGGTGGTTCGGAAAAGGGGCCCGCTACCCTCTTAGCCTCTACTTCTTTGGCAATACTCAGGGCAGCTACCTCCTCCTTACCCTTCAGGGAAAGTAAATTGGGGGCATCTTGGGGTCCCCGCACCCCTTTGAACGGAATACGAAAGCCCCACTGGAAACCCTCCAGGAGGTACTTAGCGTCCTCCCTCCTTGGATAAGTTGAGAGTCATCGCTCCAACATATACACATTAACTGGTGAGGGGGCCTTTTGACTGGCTAGCTCCATCAGCAGAAGCTCTGCCCACTCCCTGTCCACCTCTACCTCTGCCCCGTGACCCACCAGCCCGCGGGCACGCAGAGGCGGCGTGGGGGCCAGCGCAAGAGGGATACTCGTGTTTATATAGGCACTGTCGCTTATTGCACACGCCATTAGCTGACAAGCTCCAACACAGCAAGCGGGCTGGAACCCCCTGCCCCGCCGGCTGACGGGGAGCCTGTGTTGGAGCAGCTCGCTGTACAGCATGGCCACAATGGTACCTATCCCCAGGCGCCGGACGTGTGGGGGTCATGTACAAGAGCCACAATTTTTGACAGGGCTCATCCCATCTCATCTCCGGGTGTAGGGGCACCCTCATTCTAAATTCCTCATCATAAGCCAACCACGATGGGCCAGGGAAATCCACCATTGCCCTGTAAATATTGTCCAAGTATTGGACCATAGGAATGGCCAGATCAGGCCGGGCCCTAAGGTATACCGCCATATAAATAAGATATATACCGGCAACCAGTTGGCCCAGGTGCGCGGTGGCTTACGACGACGAGACAGTTCCTTGTCTCTGTCATCCTGTCCCTCTCTTTCTTCCTTAGTGGGCTCACGATTCAATAGGGAGAATATATCCACGTACTCCCCCCGCCAAATCTTCTCCCTCATGACCTGGGACAAATGATCACCAAGGGGCAAGGAATAACCAGCCTTCGGCAAAGCCGTCACCAGCACATTATGTATAGAGGGCATATGCAGCGGGACCTGGATAGTCCCTGCAATGCTCGACACTGCCCCGGGGGCGGAAACCCCCGCCCTCAATGAGGTGCCATTTTGAAGCCATGGGGCACTGGGATAGACTGGTAACTGACGCCCACTAGCCTCAACTTGACGAGGCCAGGGCCACTGAACCCCACCACTGGAAGTGTGCTGTGATGTAGGTGCACTAATTTGAACCTGATACTCACTAGGTGCACCCCCGTGAGCCGCCCCCACTGGGGGTTCTGGCCCACGGCGGGCGTCAGAGCTCGCAACCAGAATCGAGCTCTGGGGCCACACCTGATTACTCCCAGTCTGCAGATCTGGACAAACAGGGAGCTGCGAGACACCAGCAGGCGCAGGCCGGAGCGTCTCAAGCAGCTCAGCCCGGCTGGCCGCCTGGTGCAGCATGGCAGCCGTCGAGGTAGCCGGTGCAAACAAAGGGGCCCCGGCAGAAAGAGAAGTGCCCCCCTCCATAGGAGGCTGTGCAATGCCCAAGGATGCTTCCAGCACTGCTAAACGCGCTAGTAAAGCATCCACTGCTACAGAGCCCCCAGCATAAGGCGGGCCGGGTTGGCCGGAAGATCCACTAGGCAGTTGGAACGGTACACCGAAAGGAGAGCCAGGGCCAGAATAGGGCCATGCCCAAAACTCCGGCCCATGAGGGGCTGGAGGAGGAACGGGTTGTGTGCCCGCACCAGGCCCTCCCCCGCTGCCCTGACCCATGGCCGGTAACGGCGGGCCGAGGGCCGAAGCCCCTGAGGGGCTGGCCTGTGGCAGGCCAGCCAAGCCCGGCTGCCAAGTGCCAGCCTGAATCGCCCCACTGGTATCGGTGGGCAAGGCTGGCATAGTGCCCTGCCGCGGGGGCGCAGCCCTGGTCCTCCAACCCGATGGCTGTCCCCCGTCCTGCGCAAGGCCAGGAAAAGCCCTCCCCTTTGGCCGCGGCTTCGTCGCCGGTGCCTTCCGTTTGGGAGGCATGTCTCCAGTAAGAAAAAGCAGAATCCCTTTCCAGGGATCGAAAACCTAGCGCCAAAAGCACACAGTAGCCAAGCGTGCGCCAATCCTCCTTTCCCAGCCGGGAAAGGATCGAGGGCTAAACAGCCGAAGACTATAGAACAAACAGCGACGGAGAAAACTTCTCCTCTCCGTCGCTATTTCTAAAATGGCAGCTCGTCTGCCTCGTGGCCACCCCTTTTATAGAGGGGTGGCCACGCCCCCTAACTCACCCGGATGTCTGCCAAAACTCACCCATTTTGGCGCCGCGCTTTCATTCTCTTGCTGCTCTAAAGTCATTTTTCTCCTCAATGTGTCATATAGCTTTCAAAGCCAACTGAAGATCACACAGTGGATCTACTAAATTTATATCATCAAGCAAGCAATCATGATAGCCAATTGTGTTTGACTCTGTGATAGTGAATGAAGACAGTTCAGAATGAAGACAACACCTCTTAAATTCACGGAAAATGTTACATACACTTAGAGTGAGAAATTCCCAGGACAACAGCCCTATGTAGGTGTCCTTTAAAGCATGCTGAGCTTATGTGTGTTGAGGGAACCGCACTACCCACACCCTTGCTGTTTCTTCTTTAATCAATGAAACAAAAGAATCTGAAACATTGTTAACCCAGGTAACCTCTCCAAATGGAAGCGAACCACAATTTGTAACATCTGACTGTATCGGTTACTCTGGGCAGCTTAAATGTAAAAATAGAATATAAAATATCAATTAAAGATAATACAAAAGCCTTCTTCAAACATTCTGTAATCAAAGAAATGCTGATTAAAGAACAGGGCTAGAGAACTCTCCTCAATACGTGGACTTAATGTTTTAAAGCATACTTAAATAGGCCTAATCTTTACCTGAACTTGAATTATTTTTGGAAAAGCAATCATTGGAGACTGAGGGCATTTTGTAATACTTGATTTATTTAGGTAAAGGACGCCCTTACTCAAGAACCAGTCATCTCCGACTCTAGGGTACGGTGCTCATTTTCATTTACATTATAGCCAAAGAGCCAGTGTTGTCTGCATCTGCAGATGTTTCCATGGACATGTGGCAGGCATGACTGGATGCTGGAGTGCACAGAACACTGTTCCTTTCCCACCAAAGCAGTACCTATTTATCTACTTGCAATTTCTTGCTTTCAAACTGCTAGTTTGGCAGGAGCTGGAACAGAGATGGGAGCTCACTCCATCATGCAGCACTCAGGTCTCGATTTGTTTACAAACTCATAAACTGAGCACTAGAACAAATCATAAGCATGCCTACAAATAGAAAATCTACATCACTATGTCCCCAAAGAGAGACCTCTTCAACCTCAGAGGTGATTTCTAGCTAACAGCTTAGTACTCAGCTATACTGAGTACGGTTCTCTCTTTTTTTCCTCCTGTGCCCCAAAACAACCTCCTCTTCCCCACTGTCCCAACTCTTCCTTTTTGCATGTTCTAAAAACACATTTGTCACACCTTCGGCCTTCTCCATAAAGCTTGGAAAGGGGACTAAGTCATCTCCCCTCATTCCATTAGGTTTTATAATGAGCTAGAAAAAAACAAGACAATCCTCAAGCATCCTCAATTACATTACCATAAAAAAGACTACCATGGCTTCATAAAATTACAGTAAACCCCCGACTTACATATACCTCAAGTCACATAAAATTCGACTTACATAATGATTTTGTGCTAAAACCATGTCCCAATTTACACAATTTCCTATGGGTTTGCTTTGAATTACATACAGATTATTTTTCCTATGGGTTTGCTTCAATTTACATAAAAATTTCATTTTTTCTGTGTTTGCTTCAAGTCACATAAAAAAATTTTTTTTTCCTATAGGTTTGTTTTGAGTTACAAAAAAATTCAATTTAAGCAAAAGCCTATGGAATGGACTTTTTTCGTAAGTAGGGGTTTTACTGTATATTGAAGTCTTCTTTCTAGCAATCACCAGACAGAGAGGAGGCAGGATGTTTGAGAAATAGCTTTAAACACTAATCATTACTCTACAAAGATGTATACTACTAGAGAACGTTCCATTTCTGGCACAACCTGAATATAATACATTTATGCCTGGGTGAGAAACTTTGTTCAGCTTAGAAGCTGAATTCAAAACTGGGAAGGACAACAGTGTATGGAGTCAAAGGCATATGATGGAACCAGATGGGATTCTTATCAATTTGGACAACACACACAACTACGTTTTCAGGGGTGTAAAGCTTAGCTAACTCAAGAACAAGCTCCAGAGTAAAAGCTTCCAGGGATACATAAACACCATAACTAAATTTTGTGCATCTATTCAAGAATAAGGTCCAGTGCAATAGCTTTTAGCATGCAAATTACCATGTAATTCTTATTCCGAAATAAGAATTGGGCTATTTGCATGCTCAGTGAAACAACATTTGGACATGCAAAGCACAGCTCCAATCAATGCATGTCTGCAGAGGAAGAAGCCCTAGTGCAACAGTTTGCCAGTGTACAAACCTCCATTTCCTGCAACAGTTTTCCAAGCTTTAATTAGCCAGTTATCACTACCACAGATGAGAGATAACAAAAAAAAAACCACTGCATGAACACCAAATGGGGAAGCACCACTGCCCAACATCTCTACTGTCTGGCAACACACAATCAAGATTAAGCAGTTCTGTTAGAAAATGAAGAGTCTCCAGCACAGAATGCCAAAGAAATATATCACTTTGGCAGCATTATGTGCAGGGTAGAAAGATCAATAAGATTAACACAACTGACCATAAATATTCACAAGTTCTGACCAATGTTAAATAAACCTGACAAAGTTCACATTTCTACTTGTTTCTTGTTCATTTTTAAAGGCTCCACTGATACTGCTGAGTTTATAAAGACTGGTACACAAATGTCCATTTTTAAACAAGTATTTTTCTCATGTCACATCAGTTTCAAAGACATTGTCCATGTAAGAACAAAAATGTCATGGATGCTTTTGTCCAAAATATGGCTCTAAGGCAGTGTTTCTCAACCTTTGGTTTTTGGACTTCAATTCCCAGAAGCCTAAGTCAATTCCCCAAAGCACTGATCAGCCAATGCACTGACCTAGGCTTCTGGGAATTGAAGTACTCCTCTGGGGCCTGGGGCCCATGTTGGGAAACACGGCTCTAAGGCATATGAACCAGAATGTCATGTAGAATAGGAAGTGGAGGCATGCTACTGGTCCCACATCAGGTATCCCATGTTCCACTTTCCCTACTCCCTCAACTTCCACACATTAACCATGGCTATCTGCAAAAACAAGAGTTTCTGACCAACTGGACTGTACAGGCCTATTTGGGCATTCAAGTGAATGCATGAACAGCTGAACTAGTGGTGAGGACATGGAAATGCAGATAAGCCCTGAACCACCTGATATGACAGGGGTTGCTTTATCACAAGATTAACCAAGTGTGTTTACATTGTTTACTTCAAACCTTTAGGTCAAGGATTCTGACCTGCGGCCCGTGGGCCAGATGCAGCCCATGGCACCATTTCATGTGGCCCACCACTGCCTCCACCACACCTGGAAGTGCCATGTGGTGGAGGAAGGGCAAAATGGCCATCTGGGCCCCAAAGCTATCTGAGGGAGCATAACCCGGACCCGGTTTTAAAAGGTTGAGAACTTCTGCTTTATGCTCAATGCACAATGGCCTACAGTAATTGACTTCTGATTGGTGTAGATATCTGTAGGTTGACAAGACTTCAATGTGCACCTGTTGCCTCCATAAATTTAAGCTCTATACATTGGTCTACAAATACTGACGTAGGGCCACAGATCCAGTCCACAAATGCTTATTCCATAACCCCTTTGCTACTTTATGGAGATACCAGTCTATCTTCTTAACCTATAAATCCAAGGGTTCACCGTTGGAACTGACTATAGGTTGCTATGCGTCGCCCTACTGACTCGCACCCACCCTTCGTGCGCATGGCCGAATTGCCTACGCAGGTCAACGAAGGATTTAAAAATCCGGCACGGGGGCCTCAGCCCCACAAATGGCAAGAAAGGGAAAGAACTTCACTTCCCAACATTCCTTGCGCTGCACCGCGCCAGAGCCAATCACGCTGAGAGGCTCTCACACGGCGCAGCGTTCTGACACGCGCCGCAGCCAATCGAAAGAAATGCATTTTAAAAAAACCCAGCAAAAACACAAAGCACCAACCCATAACTACAAGCCCCAGCGTCCTGCGCGCCCACGCAGAACGCTGAGGAAAACGGCGCCCGGAAAGTTAAAAAGAAAAACAGCTTACAGGCAAGCAAACAGCAGCCGGCTTTCTTTTACTCTCCCGCGGCGCCTGAAGCTCCCGAATGGAGTTTCCCCTTTAACATCAGTGGGAGGGGGTGGCGATCCCCCTCTCCGCTGCCTACCCTACTGTTGGGAGGTTTGTGGGGATAAAAGGACTATATTGCCCCAACCCATCTGGAAACAAAAGATGAGGCAGAGAGGATCGATCCCCCACCACCCCTCCTTAAAAAAAACTCCGTCTTTTCTTCTCTTTAAAACTGGAGTTGTTTTAAGGAGGGGGGTGGGGGATCGATCCTCTCTGCCTGTTCCTCTGTGTCCAGAAGTGTAGGGCCAATATACACCTTTTATCCCAAAAAACCACCCAACACTAGGGAAGCCAGCGGGGAGGGGGATCGCAGCCCCCACCCACTGATATTAAAGGGAAAAACAATCTACTTTCACGATTCCTCAAAAACAAAGCACGACTCCACAAAAACAAAGCACCATAACACACTACAGCTCCCCTCCCCACCACCTAGCCCACCCTTCCTAACCCCCAATGACCATGCCCCCATCCCCACCACGGGCCGGCGGATTAAATAATACAACGAGTCCGGCAAGCGAAAAAAAACCCAGCCTAACAACACATTGTATTTCAATGGGCCACCCAGCCACCGAGGCCGGCCCACAGAAATACCCACTCCAAAAACACAAACAACAACATAAAAAAAAGCAAAAACAATACTAAACATAAAAATTACAAGGAAAATCTACCACAAACAATCCAAAAAAACAAGGACAAACACAATCCCCCACCCCCCACAAATCACAACAAAGCCACCCCTAACAAAACAGAGATCACAACTTACCAAGACAGCCTCACCGAGAATCAGAATTGAAATGAGAAAAGAACAGGAAGAATACACAGGCCAGGACAAAATCAACATTAAAACATTACGCAACAGCACCACCAAGTGGCCACAGGAAATATTACACTCAATGAATTCAAATTGATCTACAACCATCTACAAAAAACATACACTTACACATTTTTAAAAAAATCTTATCCAAAGTACACCTATCACCAAAAACCACATAGGAACACATTATTTTTAAAAATGCAATTATTGGGGGAAAAATATATCAACCTTATCTCTTTTTAAAATCCAAATTTTTAATAACAGTTTAAAACACTACCTACGTATAAAAAAAACACATTTAAAAAAAACATAACTAATTTAAATACACATACAACAAAAAACATCCAATACCATTTCTCATATTTTTTAAAAAAACAAAACCCCCAAAAAAGCCCGGCAACGCCGGGCAACCCTTGCTAGTAACCTATAAATCCAAGGGTTAACCATTGGAACTGGCTATAGGTTGCTATGCGTCGCCCTACTGACCCGCACCCACCCTTCGTGAGCACGGCCGAAGTGGCTACGCAGGTCAACGAAGGATTTAGAAAACCGAAACGGGGGCCTCAGCCCCACAAATGGCAAGAAAGGGAAAGAACTTCACTTCCCAACATTCCTTGCACTGCGCTGCGCAAGAGCCAATCAGGCTGAGAGGCTCTCGCACGGCGCAGCGTTCGGACACGCGCCGCAGCCAATCAAAAGAAACGCATTTTTAAAAAACGCAGCAGAAACACAAAGCAACAACCCATAACTACAAGCCCCAGCGTCCTGCATGCCATGAACACGCAGAACACTGAGGAAACCGGCGCCTGAAAACTTTAAAAGAAAAACAAGTCACAAGCAAGCAAACACCAGTCGGCTTACTTTCCCTCACCCGCGGCGCCTGAAGGTCCCGAATGGAGTTTCCCCTTTAACATCAGTGGGTGGGGGGTTGCAATCCCCCTCTCCGCTGACTAACCTAGGTTGGGAGGTTTCAGGGAACAAAAGGGGAATGTTGCCCAAACCCTTCTGGAGCAAGGAGACCAGGGAGAGGGGATCGACCCCCCCCTCCTTAAAACAACTCCGTCTTTTCTTCTCTTTAAAAACGGAGTTTGTTTAAGGAGGGGGGGAGGGAATCGATCCACTCTGCCTGCTGATATTAAAGGGGAAACCCCGATCTACTTTCACGACTCCACACAAACAAAGCACCATAACTAAATAAAGCCCCCCTCCCCACCACCTAGCCCACCCTTCCTAACCCCCAATGACCATGCCCCCCTCCCCACCATGGGCCGGCGGCGTGGATATTCCAACGTGGCCGGCCTGCGAAAAAACCACCAACCTACCACCACATGGTATTTCAATGGGCCAGCCAGCCACCGAGGCCGGCCCACAGAAATACCCACACCAAAAACACAAACAAGAACATTCAACAAAAATCAAAAACAACAATAAACATAAAAATTACAAAGAAAATCTTCCAAAAACAAACAAAAATAAACAAGGACAAACACAACCCCCACCCCCCACAAATCACAACACTACCACCCCTAACAAAACAGAGCACACAACTTACCACGACACGTGCAGCCTCAATGAGGTTCTGAATTGAAATGACAAAAGAACAGGAAGAATACACAGCCCAGGACACAGTCAAAATTAAAACATTACGCAACAGCACCACCCAGTGGCCACAGGAAAAATGACACTCAATGAATTCAACTTGATCTCCAACAATTTACAAAAGGGAAATTAGTTTTAAAAACATTCAAAAATATCCAAACAAAAGAATTATTCAAACATAAATAAATAAGAACACACTAAAATAAAAACCAAACATCTAAACACAGTCAAAAACATTGAATGTAAAAAAACCTACACTTACACATTTTTAAAAAATTCTTATCCAAGGTACACCTATTACCAAAAACCACATAGGAACACATTATTTTTAAAAATGCCATTATTGGGGGGGAAAATATATCAACCTTTCCTCTTTTTAAAATCAAAATTTTTAATAACAGTTTAAAACACTACCTACGTATAAAAAAACATTATTTACAAAAAATAACATAACTCATTTAAATACACATACAACAAAAATCATCCAACACCAATTTTCATATTTTTTTTAAAAAAAACCAAAAAAAAAGCCCGGCAACGCCGGGCAACCCTTGCTAGTTTATCTATAAAACAACAGTTCTGAATTTGTTAAAATATAGGTAAAATTACACGGTGGGAGGAAGGTCCATATGTCACCCTCGTTTGGCAGATAATTCATATACAGTAACACAATTACTCTGAAAAGATTCACAGGCTGTGATCAGTTTTCTCTTTGGTGCCATTACCTCAAACTCCTTTGTGTACACAGCACCTCCACTAACCAGGACTGAAGATTCACCACAATTATTTCATGAAGCAAGTGAGTGCAAATCGACAAAATGGCTAACCCCTAAAAATAACTAGTGAGGAGTTTGTTGGTTTTATAATCCAACTCTTATCACTATCACAGATTTGTATATCCTTGCATACAAAGAAAGTCTAAATATTTTTCAAGCTCCAATTCAAATAAGATCCACTCTAGTCTTAATATGGAATATGGTATGCAGGTCACTTTAAATATTTTTACAAGTGCTGTTACAATTTATTGGTGCTCAGGGAGTAACAAATAGAGGACTCATATAACACTAAAGCAACCATTTACTGCCTGTGAGCTCCAACATCACTGCTTATAAAAAAGGGGATAACAGCTTCCCTTGGAGCTAACAGAGAAAAGAATATCAAAGCTGAATTTTTCTTTTCATGTAGGGACAAGGGTGTCTAGGCATATTTCATATATTAAACACATATTGCCACTGTAAAAATTAGCTGGAGGGAATGCTATTTTCGTCACTTTGCTTTTTAGCAGCTGAGACGGTTCAGCTGTATTGGAAAATCAATCATCTCATTAATAATTCTCATTAAAGTGAAAATGTTTGACTAACATGGCTTTTTTTAATCTTTCCATTCAACCCTGTCTTCTTTTTGTGCCTAAAATATGTTAGTTTCAGTTTAATCATTTTGGCTTCCATGGAAAGTGTAAGGGTAATGTGATCTAAAAACAATTGCAAGCTGTCAAGTCAATTCCATCTTATGGTCACCCTTTCAAGGATTTTCTAGGTAGCATACAAAAGTGGTTTACCATCCCCTTTTTCTGGGGGGGTACCATGCGACTGTGCAGTTTGCCCAAGACTACACTGACTGGTTCCTCTCCCAGAAGGCTGAGTAGGGAATCAAACTCCCAACCTCTGTCTCTGCAGCCAGATACCAAAACCCGTGATGGTGAACCTTGGCACTCCATATGTTCTTGGACTTTAATTCCCAGAAGCCCAAGCCCCTGTGAATCCACAAGAATGGGTTTACTGCAATTCATCCAGCCCATGCCGTACAGGCGCGTTTTACTTCTGCTTCTGGGAGCGACTAGGGTGGTGCAGGCCGGACAAATCGCAGTAAATCCATTCCTGTGGATTCATGGGGGCTTGGGTTTCTGTGAATTGAATCCAAGAACATCTGGAGTGCAAAGGTTCGCCATCACGGACCTAAGCTAATGAGCTGTCCATTCAGCTTGTTGTGATCTAGCACCCTCTTAATTGTCTTCCTAGTGTTACACAGGTGTTGTGTCCTAAAGCCTGTGCCTTTAAACAACGTACCTATCCATGTGTATCCAATGTAATCTTTTCTATGTGTAACATTGTAACCTTCAGCTGCATCACTGTAACCTTAATAGGACGCGAGCTAGTGACCACTAGATGGCAATAGCGAACGTCCAAGCTCATTGGTCCAAGACTCACCTAGAACAACAGCGCGGGAAGATTCCCGCCACTACCTTCACCTGGACAAGAAGGGCGTGACCTACAATGACGTCACGCGGACGGTAGCCAATGGACTGTCAAGGAGCCACATTCAAATGTATAGCCACTGTATATATTGAGCTGTTCATCCGCCATTACCACATGTTCCCTCTGACCAGCATGTAATAAAGTTGTGCTAAGCCAGCTCTTCGGCTGTCCTGGTGTCTTTGGTCCCATACACTAAAACAATCTTTATGGGAAACCTTAATTACCCACATAATTGTCTATGATAAACAGATAATATTATCACATGGGGCACCTTATTTTAAAAAGCAAGTACTATCTAGCTTTAGGTGAACTCATGTAATGCAATAAGAGACAGGAGAGGAAGAGAGCAAGAATAGCTATTGGACAAGGAAGGTGACAGTGACAACCAAGGAGCAGCTATGGCTAATGTTATGATACCACTTATGGTCAGCCATCTTAGTTAAAAGTCTTCATGGCACCTTCAAAAGACTACAACCAATATTTCACTTTTTATTTGCTCCTGAACCTAAAGAAAGCTTTGAAGGATGAAGCATCCCAGAGAGGTCTCCCTAATGATCCTCAGAAGAAGGAAGTTCCTCCTTCAAATCCCTGTATTTTCAAACACTTGGCATGTATTGCCATGGCTATTTGTAGGGCTAAGTGAAACAGCAGCACTCATCCCACCATCTTAACTGCATTTAAGGAGACCTGGTAGTTAAACTGCTGTACTGCAGCCAAAACTGCTGAAGTTGTGAGTTTGACCCTAAAGGGTTCAAAATTGACTCAGCCTTCCATCCTTCTGAGGTCAGTAAATTGTGTACCTTGCATGTTTTGGGGGAAATGCTAATTACCTTTTAAACTGCCCAGAGAGTGCACTAAGTGCTATGGGATGGTAAATACGTAAGTGTAATTGCTATCGCTATTGCTATTTATTTATTGAAATTTGTACAGATGTAGCTCAGTGAGATGGAGACATTGTCATGTAGCCAGAGGTTGGGGGTTCAATTTCACACAGGACTTTCCTTGAAGAGAACCAGCCTGTGTAACTTTGGGCAAATTGCACAATTCCGGGTTAATAGGTTTGAGGGCATATAATTATTATTACACAGACAAATGTACATCCAGTCATAAAATGAACTCCAGAGTGACTTTTTTCAGTGCTGTTTTGGCTGCCAGACATGGACTGACTTATATCCAGTACAGTTACTACAAACTGTGTTTGACTACCTGGGTCTTCCCTTCTTTTTAATGGTTGTGGTAGGGCAGAGGATTATGTCTGTCACTCCATATGACATTTTGCTGAAGCACTTGGTACCTTCTGTGTTCTGTCACATTCCAAGTTCTAAGGCTCTTTCCTCCTACCCTTTGTAATTTATTAAATGTCTTTAAGCATAAAGATAAGGATGGAAGCAAGTATGCACATACAGACACACGCAAGGGAATAGTGCATGCCACTCTACAGCTTTTACCTTCTTTGGAAAATTTCCACGAACATCCTGCTTACCATAATACATTTGGTAGCCCTTTTTTAGTGACTCACCTTACATTGCAAAGCCAGTGGGCTCTCCAACAGACAGCAGCCTCAAACTATAACCAGTAGCCTCCATTTGCCTCATTGAGTTGTCTCATATCATAATAATTAAAAAAATGTGCAACATTTTTCTCCCAATGGATTGTATTTTTGAAACTCCAACTGAGGAATTCGAAAGAGGGTCAATTCCAAATGATGCCTATTATAAGTATCTAGACTTGGCCCATTCATCTCCAGTTTGAATTCCACATTTGGAAGATTGCAGGGGGGATCCACGGTGCATAAGCTCATGCACTAAAGAAAGGGCAGGCTGTGCATCATTTTGTTTGTGCAATGTTGTGGTGGAGTGCCAGGCACACATCAATGGTTCTGGGTCACTAGCTCTCCTAAAGCCTAGATAGCAAGTGGAGGCAACTGTTGCTAAAACGAGAGAGGAAAAGAATGCAGCACATGTTGCTGTTGTGTAAGTGCGGTTGTCCATGTGGTGTGTTGGCTGTGTTCCTATGCATTCCACCCACTGCATGACAGAAGGAGAAAGTCATAGCACCTGGGGGAAGCTGTCCATAGTAAAATCACATTGTGTCAGAGTCTCTGATTCTTAGTAGTGGTAGTGACAGAGCAATAAATACAACTCTTCATTTTTACAACCAATTGGAAGGTTTAGTTGGAAAAGAGTGCAAGATGCTTTTTTGTTTAAACAGTAGAAACATCTTGAGCACACTATTACATTGTGCAGATGGGTGCTTCTAAGATTAGGCCATCTGCATTTAGTCTCATAATAATTTCTGCCAGCGGCATTGTTGTTGTTATATATACAAGCCACAGCAAACAAGATAACAATGCTGGATTTTTCATCATAAATCACTAGTTGAACACTTCCCAAGCATCTAGGACTACGTGATGTAACAGAGAATTATCCTACATATCCATAGGATATGTAGGCAGAAATTAGTAGTAGTAGTAGTAGTAGTAGTAGTAGTAGTAGTAGTAGTAGTAGTAGTAGTAGTAGTAGTAGTAGTAGTAGTAGTAGTAGTAGTAGTAGTAGTAGTAGTATTTAGTCTCATGGTGTTACTAGGTATCTTCTCATTAGGACCAAGTGGGTATCAGGTATACAGTATATTAATACCCAGGCCTATGTGCAGAGAAAATCAGATTTATTTACTTATTACTCTAATGCTAAGGGAAAGGGATTGGGGATAAAAACAAGAGTGTCAAAACAGGCATCTCACTGAAAATGTTGCCATGATTGTTACTTGGTGTGATAGCTTCCCTCCATATAACTCCAGAAAGTGAAGTTGTTGTTGTTTTCTTACTCCATGATGCAGCATGATTGCCCTGGAATTATCTGTCATACCAAATGATACAACCCAGTGGCAAGTGTGAAAGACCTGTTGTTATCTCTGGTCACTGAACTGTGCTCTATGCTTTTCACCTTCTCCAAAATGGGGCAAATGTGGTATATGACACCAATACGATTAAGTTATTATAATTCTACATATAAGAAGAACCGTTGGAGACATTTAAAAAAGAGACTGGGCCATATCTACATTTATGGTGGGAATGTAAGTTCTTTAAGAAAATATGGAAGAAAGTTTTTGAATAAATTAATCAAATAGTATCCATAAAAATAGAACTGTGTCCCAGAGTAGCTTTATTAATGGATAAATGGATAAATTAATGTATATTTTTTAAAAATGAGGCAAGTGAACCTATCCTTAACAATGCATTGGTTGCAAAAATATTCCTTAGCCAGGCTGCAAATAAGAAGATAGCACTTCGGTCAGGCAGCTTCGTCATTGTAGGATATGCAGGCAGAAAACAAGTTTGCATTCAGAGAAGCCTGCTTCTAAAGAGAGAGTAAGAGTGAGGCCATCTGATTTACCTAATCTCATCCAAATAAGGTTTTACATCCTTGGGCTAAGGAAAAATTGGTGCCTTCCTGAGTTACTGTTTTTCCCTGGGGAAATCTAACCCCGCTGGAACCATGATAGTTCATATACAGTAAAACCACAGCTTCTGACTGCCCTGGGTTACATTTATTTGCTTTCATCGGGGGTTTTGTGTGTGTTTTTTTATTATTATTATTATTGGTCTGGTCGGGACTTTATTTTTTATTTTCAATGCATTCCTATGGGGAAATGTGCTTCAGTTTACAAGTTTTTTGGGTTACAACGGAGGCTGTTGGAACGGACCTCCGTCGTAACCCGAGGTTTTACTGTACAGCAAATAAATCTGTTACCTTTTAATAACAAGAGCACTTGCTACATTCTGTAAAATTTGAAATTTGTGATAGTTTTTAATGGGGTTTTAATTTTGATTTTAAAATTGTGATGGTTTTAATATCTGTACACTGCCCAGAGTCTTTGGAATTGGGCAGCAATATAAATCCTAAATAAATAAAATAAAATACATAGAAACACGATTGTAACAAATTGGTAAATACCTTTCCAAAATCGCGGACATCAAACAAGTCAAATGGGTCAAAAAGTTCATTCTTCTTCATCCCAAAAGTCTCACAACAGGCCGAAAGAAATGTTCTTATATTCTTCAAACAGAGGAACTAAAGAGGGAGAAAATTTAACACTCAGTTTGCCATCCAAATAATCTGTCGAGTAAACATGCTTATTTTTGCCTACATTGATACACCAAACCAATGCCATTTCTCAGAGGATACACCTCCTTTACAAAAGTCACAACTGGGAGGAAAGACTCTGGCTCACAGAAAGCTGGAGGAATGTTTAACTTCTCGACTTGACTAATTGATTTCCCCTCCCCACCCAACACCTGACAAACTGTTTTCGTAATGCCATTAGTTTAAAAAAAGATCAAGTTTCTTAGGAAAGCTGCTGTTAAAAAAAACAGGTCTCAAAAACCTCCTGGGCTCACAAAATTAATTTCAAACAGGCTCTGGTTACTGGCTGTTAATGATGAATACAGCACACCAGCAGCCTACCGCAGGGCTGCGGTTATTATTTTCACCCCCAGCCAGAGGATTTAGCATGCTGGGTGGGGTCAAAGGATGTTGCTTTCCAGTCTATCTAAAAGGCATCAAGTCAGGCAGTGAGATTTTTAAAAAACATTGTATTTTACTTTTCAAACACACACAAACATGATAGATAGATAGATAGATAGATAGATAGATAGATAGATAGATAGATAGATAGATAGATAGATAGATAGATAGATAGACAGACAGACAGACAGACAGACAGACAGACAGACAGACAGACAGACACAGACAGCTATTGATATACAGTAGCGATATAGATATAGATATAGATATAGAAGACATAGTCAATAAATTCTCCCCATACCAAAATACTTCATTAGAATTCTGGCCTAAATACATTTTGAAAATAAATGTACAGACTAAAAACATCACAAACGTATATTGAACAAACAGAATAGATTATAATTACCACCCTGAAAATTATGCTGTTATGTCTTTTTCCCCCAGTATGTTACACAGAAATGAAAACCAGTGTGAAACATTTCATGTGGCAAATTAATATTTGAGTCTGTTTTCCCTGCCTATAGAAATTTGATTTGCTTTTAGCATAACTCCACATAACATATATTTACAACGGCTAAAGAAATTACCAACAGTTGGCAAAAGCACTCGCCGCATCCTATGCTCAACTGGGACATTCAAGTCAGTGATTCTCAACTTCTCTAACCCTCACTTTCTTTTCCCACCCCCCAAAAAGACCTTATTAACAAAGATACTATTTTACATAGGTAGGCAGGAGGAATAAGTAAGGGAATTCAGATGTGGATGGGATGAATTTAAACAAGGAGGAAAAAGAGTTATTAGAAATAATGTTAACAATGGGTAGACAATGTATTGCCAGACATTGGAAAAATGGGGTAACTATACGAACGGAGGAATGGTATAAAGAAATGTGGAATTTAGCATTGAACGATAAACTGACATGGGAGATAAAAGAAAAAAGAGATAAGCTGAAAGAGAACAGATTTTGGAATATTTGGAAACCTTTCGTGGATCACTCCATTGCGGGCCCAGAAAGAAACAGACCTGTACCGGAACAAAGTAGCTTTGCAGGCGCACCCCCCAAAGAAAGACTCAGACACTGGTATATGGATAAAGGCATTGGGCCACTTTTATTGAATAATGCCCTAGTCCGAATTATAACTTTCAATTGGTGTATTCATCCAATTGTAATTCTTAAAGCAAGCAGGCCGCAGTAACACTGGTAAGGTTCCTCCCAAAATTGCCAATGGCAATTGGCTACAATGTATCCATTTGTATCAATTTGTTTGTCGACACAAACAAATTGTTGACTGGAGTCAATAAACTATCTACTGACCCCACCCTATGACGTGTATCCGTCAAATCACGACGTGATGCATGCTGAAAAGCTCCTGCCATCACTCCTTGCCTGGTTCGTCATTGACTGGTCAAAGCTATTACACCTGTACCTGTCTAAGTGTTGGCCAGTCAATTGCGAACCTGCCGGATACCTATGGGTCATAAATCTTTACCTTACCAGTGCTACCCACCACACGGGGAGGCGTCTATGAAGACTCACCGCCCCCCCCCCGACCGTCAGCTCGGTCACCAGGCCTGCTTGCAAATCTTCCAGAAAGAGGTTCATACCTCTAGCCGACAGGTGGACCCCATCCCCTAGATAGATATCATAATTTTGCAAACTAATCGTGGGGTGCCGGATGACCATCCCCAAACCCTTGTCTGCCAAGAACCGGGCAACAGCCCTGTTCACCGAGCGGCGAGCGCAGTCAAGGGCACGGAGGTCAATACCTCCCCTGTATGAATGACGCGGTACGATGTCCGACCATAGCAGCCTTGTGTACGGCCACACATAATGCAAATAAGCTAGGTCACTGCAAATCGTGAATTTTAAGGAGAGGCCAGTGACCTGGGTGAGGTCATTGCCCCCGAGGTGCAGCACCAGGACATCAGGTGGTTCAGCATCCCTGATGGAAAACAGGAATGGCAACAGTTCCCGCCATCTCATTCCGCGCTTACCATACCAATGTATACGTGCGGTTGCACGCAGTCCAAGCTGGGGTCCCTACTCTGTCGCCACAGCATACTGCGCTGCCCAGTGCACGTAACTGTGGCCCACCAGCCATACTGCCACCGGTGTGCGGGGACACACAGGGTCTGTAAGAGAAGAAAAGAGAATAATGACTTAACTGGTACTCATGCCTGAAGTGGGCGAACATACAACGCAAAACGCATGGATCCCCATCTCCCCATTCGGCATATATCAGCCTCAGAGTACCCAAATGCAGCCGCAGTGGATGCAGCACCTATCCTAAATTAATGGGTGCCGTAACGAGCCCTGGGGAGGCCAACACTGGATAGTGCCATACCGGTCACCTTCCAAAATTGAAATTTAGTAAGGGGAGACCCATTCTGGTGGCAGAAAACATGGGCCAGGGTGCGCGCCACGCACTGCCAAGAACTCGTGTAGGGCACCAACCGGACAGATGTCTGCAATGGAACATCGTAGCAGTCTAACTCCACTGCCTAGGACCGTATCCTCAACTGAGCCCACTCATTAGTGACATAGACATCGTCGAGTTCCAGTGCCCTATGAGTCGCATCCGCCTTAGACAGTAGTACCAACTCACTGATGCGGAGCGCTCCAAAGAAGGCCACCGTGGTAGCCGCGTGAAAAAGAGCCACCTCATACTTATCATAACACAGGTTATGCCAGCCTCGTGCAAGGTGGGTTAGTACCTCTGGTGAAATTGGGTGGCGAGTGTCCGGGCGGCGGCCGCGTTCCCGTGTCCACCCCTCCAAAACATGTTGTATGCGGAAATCATTCACGCAGTCAGCAAAACCCCTCACTTTGGCCATAAATGCCAGTCCCGACAGCCTGGATGCTATAGTACGAGGAGCCAAACCCTGACTGTGTAGATAAACCATAAATTGTAAAACCTGTTCCACTGGAATGGGCCACACTTCGGGCAACTGAAGTTGCACACAAAATGTTCTAAATTGAACGAAAGCATGTTGATACGCCTTACGCATGCGAGGTGCCAAAGACATGCCGATCGCCCGGTTCACCTCTCCTCGCCAAATGTCCAAATCTCGGCCGGGAGTGGCGAGGGGAATTCCTCTGCTTCCGGAGCCAAGACACGGAACCGGGGGATCTGCAGGCGGGATAAAGCATCAGCAATATCATTATTAATGCCTGGGACATGTCTGGCCTTAAAAAGCACATTCAGGCGTAGGCTTAGTAACACAAACTGACGAACCAACGCCATCACCCTGGGTGACTTAGACGTCTGAGGGTTGACAATGTGCACTACTGCCGCAGTGTCACACCAAAAATGGACCACGGAGTCGGCCCACTCCTCGCCCCATAGCATCAAAGCTCCCAGGATTGGAATAAACTCAAGAAATGTAAGATCGTGGAGGCGATCCATGCCCCGCCATGCTGGAGGCCATTGGCCATAAGCCCACCTCCCCTCAAAATAAATCCCATATCCCAGGGAGCCGGAGGCATCCGACTGTACTTGGAATCTAGGGGAAACCAAAAGGTCGGATCTCCAGAAAGAGACCCCATTAAATTCCCGTAGGAATGTGAGCCAAACCAAAAGGTCAGCCCGCATGCCCCTGGTCAGTCGGACCCTGTGGTGGTGCTTTAACAGGCCAGACATGGCGTCACATAGGCGCCACGCAAATGCTCTGCCGGGTGTCACCACCCTGCAGGCAAAGTTAAGATGGCCATGAAGTACCTGAAGCTCATGAAGTGACACTTTACGTTTGGCCAGCAACGCCAAAATCATCGCGGAGATCCAGGTGACCTTCTCAATGGGTAACCGGGATGCCTGTGCGACCGTGTCAATTTCAATACCCAGAAATGTGAGCGTAGTAGATGGGGCCTCAGTCTTTTCAGGCGCTAAAGGGACACCCAGTTCCAGCATTAGCGTCTGAAATGTAGTGAGGAGATGCGTGCACGTGTCCGAATTCACCCGGGGTCTTTGTAGGTACTAGCCCCAGAGGGGAGACCTTCAGGTTAGGGAAAGGTGGTTCGGAAAGGGGGCCCGCTACCCTCCTGGCCTCTACTTCTTTGGCAATACTCAGGGCAGCTACCTCCTCCTTACCCTTCAGGGAAATTAAATTGGGAGCATCTTGGGGTCCTCGCACCCCTTTGAATGGGATACGAAAGCCCCACTGGAAACCCTCCAGGAGGTACTTAGCGTCCTCCCTCCTTGGATAAGTTGAAAGCCATCGCTCCAACATATACACGTTAACTGGGGAGGGGGCCTTTTGACTGGCTAGCTCCATCAGCAGAAGCTCTGCCCACTCCCTGTCCACCTCTACCTCTGCCCCGTGACCCACCAGCCCGCGGGCACGCGGAGGCGGCGTGGGGGCCAGCACAAGAGGGACACTCATGTTTGTATCGACAGTGTCGCTTATTGCACACGCCATTAGCTGAGAAGCTCCAACACAGCAAGCGGGCTGGAACCCCCTGCCCCGCTGGCTGGCGGGGAGCCTGTGTTGGAGCAGCTCGCTGCACAGCATGGCCACAATGGTACCTATCCCCAGGCGCCAGGCGCGTGGGGGTTATGTACAAGAGCCACAATTTCTGGCAGGGCTCATCCCATCTCATGTCTGGGTGTAGGGCCACCCTCATTCTAAATTCCTCATCGTAAGCCAACCACGATGGGCCAGGGAAATCAACCATCGCCCTGTAAATATTGTCCAAGTATTGGACCATAGGAATGGCCAGATCAGGCCGGGCCCTAAAGTATACCGCCATATAAATAAGATATGCCGGTAACCAGTTGGCCCAGGTGCACGGTGGCTTACGACGACGAGACAGCTCCTTGTCTCTGTCATCCTGTCCCTCTCTCTCTTCCTTAGTGGGCTCACGGTTCAATAGGGAGAATATATCCACGTACTCCCTCTGCCAAATCTTCTCCCTCGTGACCTGGGAAGCACATTATGTATAAAGGGCATACGCAGCGGGACCTGGACAGCCCCTGCAATGCTCGGCACTGCCCCAGGGGCGGAAACCCCCGCCCTCAACGAGGTTCCATTTTGGAACCATGGGACACTGGGGTAGGCTGGTAACTGATGCCCACTCGCCTCAACTTGACAAGGCCAGGACCACTGAACCCCACCACTGGAAGTGGGCTGTGATGTAGGTGCACTAAATTGAACCTGATACTCACTAGGTGCACCCCCGTGAGCCACCCCCACTGGGGGTTCTGGCCCATGGCGGGCATCAGAGCTCGCGACCGGAATCAAGCTCTGGGGCCACACCTGACTACTCCCAGTCTGCAGATCTGGTCGAACAGGGAGCTGCGAGACACCAGCAGGCGCCAGCCAAAGCATCTCAAGCAGCTCAACCTGGCTGGCCGCCCGTTGCAGCATTGCGGCCGTCGAGGTAGCCGGTGCCAACAAAGGGGCCCCGGCAGAAAGAGAAGCGCCCCCCTCCACAGGAGGCTGTGCAATGCCCAAGGATGCTTCCAGCACTGCTAAACGTGCTAACAGAGCATCCACTGCCACAGAGCCCCCAGCATAAGGCGGGCCGGGTGGGCCGAACGGCCCACTAGGCAGTTGGAAAGGTACCCCGAAAGAAGAGCCAGAGCCAGAATAGGGCCATGCCCAAAACTCCGGCCCATGAGGGGCCGGATGAGGAACGGGTTGAATGCCCACACCAGGCCCTCCCCCGCTGCCCTGACCCATGGCCGGTAATGGCGGGCCGAGGGCCGAAGCCCCTGAGGGGCCGGCCTTGGCCAGCCAGCCAAGCCCGGCTGCCAAGTGCCAGCCTGAGTAGCCCCACCGGTATCAGTGGGCAAGGCTGGCACAGTGCCCTGCCGCGGGGGCGCAGCCCTGGTCCTCCGACCCGATGGCTGTCCCCCGTCCGGCGCAGGGCCAGTAAAAGTTCTCCCCCTTGGCCGCGGCTTCATCGCCGGGGCCTTCCACTTGGGAGGCATGTCTCCCGAGGAGAAGAAGCAGGATCCCTTTTCAGGGATCAAAAACCTAGTGCCGAAGCACGCGGTAGCCAAGCAAACCAAGGCTCTGCGTGCGCTAATCCTCCTTTCCCAGCCGGGAAAGCACCGCAAGGGCTAAACAGCCGAAGACTAAATGACTAACAGCGACAGAGAAAACTTCTCCTCTCCATCGCTATTTCTAAAATGGCAGCTCGTCTGCCTCGTGGCCACCCCTTTTATAGAGGGGTGGCCATGCCCCCTATCTCACCCGGATGTCTGAGTCCGGGTGGGAAGGCCCCCGCAAAGAGCGTGGCGGCCATTTTGGCGCCGCGCTTTCATTTGGAGGTGAATAATGAGATACTCTGAGCTTTCCAGGGCAATGTAAATAAATCACAGGGTGTATTTTATGTGTAATTTGGATTTTGATGGTTGTACTTATACTAAACTATTATTGAATGGTATATTACGAATAGATTTAGTGGTAGTAACAAATAAAGATTTTTGGGAACAATTTTGGAAGTAGGATAGATGTTAACTACTAAACCAGTTTTCAATACGGGATGTTTTATTATAAAGATGAGTATAAAAATGTATGGGATCAACTATCAAATATGTTAGTTATTTTTTGTTAAAAATATGTATTTTTATTATGTATTGTTATTGTATGTTTATATATTTTTGAAAAATTTAATAAAAAATTTATAAATAATAATAATAATAATAATAAGTAAGAGAATTTTGTTATGTTAGAACTTAAATGTTATTGCATATTTTATTGTTTAACTGCTGTATTGTAACATTGTATCATTTGTAATTTCTGTATACTGTATTTGATTTAACTGTTGTAAGCCGCCCTGAGTCGGCCCTGGTCGAGTAGGGCGGGGTATAAATCGAATAAATGAAATAAATGAAAGTGTTTAGTCTAATAACTTTTGTGCATAAATGCACATGGTTGCCAATTTTTCAGCACAGCTTGTTGTGTGCACACTTACAGATCAATGTTTACATGTGCATGCTATATAAACTGATTGGTAATCAGCATTCAGAGTAGGTTTCCCTTGCTCGAAAGCCAGTCACATCCGACTCTAGGGTTCAGTGCTCATCTCTGTTTCAAAGCCGAAGAGCCAGCGCTGTCTGCTTCTGCAGACGTTTCCATGGTAATGTGGCAGGCATGACTAGACACCGGAGCACACGGAGGGCTGTTACCTTCCCACTGAAGTGGTCCTTATTTATCTACTTGCAATTTCTTGCTTTCGAACTGCTAGGTTGGCTGGAGCAGGGACAAAGACGGGAGCTCATACCATCCTGCAGTACTCGGGAGTCGAACTGCTGACCTTCCACCTCCCAGTCAGTGTCTTAGCCACTTCAGCCACTGCAGTCCCTGCATTCAGAGCATAATTGAATTTATCTCTTCTTTGTATCATTCAAGAGTCACTATACAAAGTAGCACCCATGTCACTTAAGAGTGCATCAAGAAGCATGAAACCATCCATTTGTCACAATCTGTCAAACTTGTCTCCATCTGAAAGAAGGGCACATCTTTAGTTACAATGCACAAAAGTAATTCCTCTAAAGTAACAAGCCTCTTGACAATAGGATGAAATCACCCTGTGTCACGAAAGTGCACTTAACGTGTTTGGTTTCAGATTTAATGGCTCAGTGGCTATCCATTTTATCTTCTGAACAGATTAAAAGGTGACTTTCTTAACAGTTAACCTAACCCAATTAACAGGCCAAATATGCTATTAATGTTTCACCATTTGCTAAGGATCACAAAGAACAACCTTGGCCAATTAAAAACTTGAAATGTTATCATTTCTACTTACTCTTGAAAGAGAGGTGGGGGTGGGGTGGGGGTTTGGAATTAACCAGGCTATATTTCTTGGTTGAAACTGTCACAATTTTCAATAAAATAATAAACCAGAGGAAATATGTCTTCTAAGATTTCCATGGCAATCATCAGCACTCAACCTTATGGCATCAATATGTCACTATATCGGGCTGAGGGATGGGAGGAGACAGAGAGACACCAAGGTGGCCAGTTTAATAGTAGTTCTGTTAATTACAGAGGAAACAATCTTAAGAAAAGTCTCCAACTGAACCTTGTTAGTAACAACAACAACAAAAAAGTACTGTATACTCCACAAAAGCTCTCACTGAAACAGATTTGTTAGTCAGAAAGATGCTATAATAACTTTGACCATCATGCTTGAGAATTTACCTTCACTGTGAGGCAGCCACTGAAACATACTAGCAGGGCTATCTTTCTAAATACTATGGCAAAAGTTTCTAAACAACCAAAAAATGAACATGCTAACTAGTTTTCAAATGCCAGTTAAAAGAAACTATAGGTCTTATTTCAAAGGATATTTACTTTACTAGTGAAACTGGTCATGGGCAGCAGACACAAAGGACTGGAGGGGTCATACTATACTGGACAACCCACTCCTTTAAACAAGCCTTGGCACTACATCAATAGGATAATGCTGCTTTGGATGTCCAAAAAACCTATTAACAAGTGTTCTAAGGTGATACATGTTCTAGCTCAAGGGTGGCCAACCTTGGTGCTGTTCTTGAACTTCAATTCACAGAAGCCATGATCAGCTGATGTGCTGACTTGGGCTTCTGGTAATTGAAGTCCAAGAACATCAGGAGCACCAAGGTTGGCCACCCCTGTTCTACCTACAGTACAATGGCTAAAATCCCACTGGTTTCACACAGCTTATTTAGACAATCATGCTTGTGAATCTACCTTCACTGTGAGGCAGCCAGTGAAATCCTTAGTTTTTCTCAGGTCAGGGAAGATACTGCATGCCCAGTTATGTGCTTAGTCATACAACAGACAGCAAGTGATAAGATGGGGAAGTGGGGGAGGTGGGATTGCCCTTAGATATGTTTTTTTTCCCAATCAGATTTTGGCCATTGTCCAAAACAGATGCAACATACCTATGCCAATATTTGTAGACTGACATAACATACTTGGTGCTAACACAGCACAGAAGTGGAGGAAGAAGACTAGATTCTAGCACTAGGGTTTCCAACCTATGTCCCGTGGGCCAGACCTGACCTATGGCACCATTTCATGTGGCCCACCACCACCGCACCCGAATGTGAGAGCAGGCACGTTTACGGCAGCCATAAAATGTGCCCACACATGCGCAAATGTGGTTATGTCAGCCGTAAATGCTGCCACGGCTGTCATAAATGCTGAAGCGGATGCATTTACTTCCACTTCCAGGGGTTGTGGTCAGGCCCGCAGCGTAAAAAGGTTTGGAACTCCTGTTCTACCAGAAGCCCCCCTTAGCCTGCTCTGTAAAAGCAAAGGAATGCAGCCCCAGCAGTAACAATAAGACAATATTTTTAGGCTACAAAAGCAATAATCTCAGCTCCTCAGAAAAAAATGTGTAGCAATTCAACATTCATTCCTATATCTGCAGAGTCTGACCATGGGTTACGGAAGAGAACACAGAAATGATGTTTATTCAATATGGCACATCCCAATGTGCACTGACACGAGAAATGTAAAGAAATCTATTATAGTGAGTACCAACAGAAAACAGCTAATTAGACACTGAATAGGCAGGAGTTTGAAACTGCTAACAGGCAGAAGGATGCCTCTAAACCACATATTTAATAAAATGCAGTGAATATGGGCAAACACTTAATGAATAGAAGTTTGTTTGTTTTTACATCAAAACAGTTACCAAAACCAAATACACTTATATTTTACAATTTCTGTACAGGAAAAGCAAATCAAAACACTATTATAATAAAAAAATAGTCCGATCACAACTGTGTTAATTGATAAAAACATTTCCACTTCTCATGAACTGCCCAGAGTATGTACTACACCCTATGGGGTGATATATAAATGTAACTGCTATAGCTAAACTACAAAGATGCAAACATCTGGATACAGTTAGGTCGAACGAATTTGACAGCTTAAGAAAATGCTGAAGTTACACCAGGCTTGCACAAAGTTATAATCCCATAAAACAAATTTCTCTCTTTCTCTCTCTCTTTCTTTGCAACTTTTCCTATTGCTTGCCTAACAACAGCATGTCAAACTGTGCACCAGGATTTTAGCCATTATCTCAAGAAACAAAAAGATAGTAACATATAACTCCTATTTTAATCAGGTGCACATGCTCTCTGTTCTATATTCTACCAATTCTTAATTACTTATGTGGATATACTTTTAAAAGAGATGTGGCAACTTTAGCGCTAGCAGAAACTAAGGGAAAAACTAGATTAATAAATGAATTAACAAATCAATGGATTTTATTCCCATTCTACTTCTGTGAAACCTTCTACCTAACCCCCAGTTTGTCAATTCATTACCAAACACTGGAGCTTTCTGGATATCTCAACAAACAACAGTGGCAGTTTTTTTCTGAAGCATCACATAATTTATCACGTATCAAATTCAATGGACATGCCTATGAACAGGCAATACTTTCCCCAAAAATTGGAATGCCAATAGATGCAATAAAAACCACCACAACCAATGGTTAGACTCTAAAATGCATAACATGACACACACCTCTCACTGTTTTCAGTCAGATGTACTTTTTTTTAAAAAAATCTGTATCAAAAACTAATCATTAGTTACTTATATCCCTAAATTAAGGCGTAAACGTTACAGCTGACCATCAAATATTTTATAGAAACACCCACCAAAGCCATTCAAACCGGGTACCTTGAGTGGATTTTAATTTTGATTTATATAACTGCTCAGATGTAATTGGTTTACACTGGAAGAGTCTATGATTTTTAGTAAATTCTAATACATTTGTTTTAGCTATCAATCATTAATTTTACTTTTATTGGGGTTTGTTATAGTGTACAATGAATGAATATTATTATTATTATTATTATTATTATTATTATTATTATTATTATTATTATTATTATTATTATTATTATTATTATTATTATTATTATTATTAATAATAATAATAATAATAATAATAATAATAATAATAATAATAATAATAATAATAATAATAATAATAATAATAATAATAATTTCTCCTGTTTGTTGTTTTTTGATTGCTGCTATTTGACATTTAATTCATTGTTTCTGAGCAAATATTAGCAAATGTTTTGGAATTTATGTTGCCAAATTCATAATACTTTTAGTTTACATATTGCAACTGTTTTGATATTCTATTTGACTTCCAGGTTTGAAGCTCATACCTTTTACAAACTAATTCTTGCAACTGTTCAAATATTCTCTCTCTCCCTCTCTTTTACATGGATAAACATGTGAACAACAACAACAACAACAACAACAACAACAACAACAACAACAACAACAACAACAACAACAACAACAACAACAACAACAACAATAATAATAATAATAATAATAATAATAATAATAATAATAATAATAATAATAATAATAATAATAATAATAATAATAATAATAATAATATAATTTCATGTCAGAAATTATTCTGAGGTGAAAGGATTTTTGTGGAAGAAACTCTGCTCAGGGAATGCCCAAATGAGGCTGTTTTCATGTCCCCAAGAGCTGGTATAGAGATGGGTGCTCAATCCATCATGCAGTACCCAGCTAACAAGGTGAGCTTCTTAACCACTGAGGCACTGCAGCCATGTGGGTATGGTGTAGTAACCAAAAGTGTGAGCTGGGATGTCCCCAGTCCTTAACAGTCCTTAACATGTAGTAGTCATTCATTCAATTTCTTTTCTGCCCTAACTTTGTTTATGTACATTACACCGAAAATGAAAATGCAACATCAGTATATGCAATTATTCTACACACATCCACTGTTAACAAATAAAAGGACTAGTATGGAAAGTACATTACCTTCAGAGTTAACCATTTTTCATTCAGAAGATATTTCCGACTCTTTTGCATCTGGCCAAATAGATTAAATTAGTTCTGCTCTGCCAACACCAGTAATTATTACCCTGTTCAATAAAAATATCTGAAAGCACACTGAACGAACTCAAGGTCAATGATAAAGCTTTTAAAATGCACCCAGTGACTACCTGCAAGTCCCCCAAAAGATGGAAGACAAGGAAATATTTGGTTAGATTGGATATTTCTACCTTTCATTATTAGTTGTATGAGTAAACTCTCTTTAATTGTACGAAAGGAAAATCAGTTCAGTTAGATTAGGACGCATTTAGACTATTGTTCAGGAAAAACGTATAATAAAGGAGGAAATTTCCAATGGATTTGGGGGTCTCAAAATGTTTAATAAAGGAACTGCAGTGGCTTAGTGGTTAAGATGCTGAACTGAAGAGTGGAAGGTCAGCAGGTCAGCAGTTCGATACCTGCATACTACATGATGGAGTGAGCTACCGTCTCTGTCCCAACTCCTGTCAACCTAGCAGTTCTAAAGCAAAAAACTGCTCGTAGATAAATAGGTACCACTTCGGTGGGAAGGTAAACAACATTCTGTGCACTCCAGTGTTTAGTATACAAGCGCGGCGCCAAAATGGCCGCCGCGCTCTTTGCGGGGCCCCCCCACCGGACAAAGACATCCGGGTAGTTAGGGGGTGTGGCCAGCACCCTTATATAAGGGGCGGCCACGAGGCAGCCGAGCTGCCATTTTGCGAAGTGACGGAGCGGAGAAGTTTTTCCCTCTTACCTCCGTCGCTCTTGCCTTGCTTAGGGAAGCCTCTGGCTGCTGATTTTCTTGACTTTTTCGGCTTCCCATCGTTTAGCTACTATGCCCTCGAAGAAGAAGGCGACTGCGAACGCGGCTCGTTCTGCACGGAGGCGCCAGCCGGGTCGGAGGACCGCGGCTGCGCCTCCCCAGCAGCCTCCTTTGCCTGAGCCCACCGGGACCGGTGGGATGGGGTTAATTGCCCCTTGGCCCGAGGCGGGGGGTCCGCGTACTGGCCCAGCTGGGGCCGCAGCCCCCGGCCCGCAAGCAGTGGCCACTGCCTCTGGCGTGGCCCATTCTGCGGGGCCTTCTTCCATGGGTGCGCAGCTTCCTGCGGGGGGTTTCAGCCATGGGGGTGGCTGGGTTCCCTTCCCTGGCAGGGTACCCCCCCGGCCCTGCAGGGGCCGGGCCTGGGGTCGTGGCCGTATATGGGCCCCGGGGTCCAGGGACCGGCGCCTGCAGCCGTTGGGCCGGCTGGCCCTTTGCCCCCACTTGGCTTAGGGGGCTACGTTAGTGTTGAGGCCCTTCTGGCCCGCGTTGCGGCCCTCGAGGCATCCCTCGCGAGGGTTAACCACCCGGGGGTGCCTTTTGGGGTGCAGGTTGATCCATTGTCTGCCGGTCAGCGGCAGGCGGCAGGACGGGTTGAGCTGCCCGAGGCGCGTGGGTCGGCTTCGGCCACTGCCTCGCAGCTCCCCACTCAACAGGCTGATGCTGGTCAGGCCCCGTCGACGAGCTCAATTGCGGTCGTGAGCTCCGGTGGGGGCGGCCCGTGGGGGTGCTGCATGTGAGTATGCGGTTCATTCTAGTGCACCCACATACCTACCCACATGGGGGGGCATTCCAGTGGCCGTGGCCTCGCATGGGTGGCGTGACGGTTCAGTCGCCGACGTCCCACCCGGCGACTTCACCGCTCACCCAGGGCCCAGTTTTGGGTGGTACCTCTTATTCAGTTGGGAATGTGTTAGGGGTGCCCGGGTTGGTCCAGGCTCCTTTCCAGATCCCCGTGGTTCCCACTGTGCCGGTGTCAGCATTGCCGACAGCGGGGTATTCCTTGCCCCTGGGGGACCATTTGGCCCAGGCCACCAAAGAGAAGATCTGGCATGGGGAGTATGTGGACATCTTCTCCCTTCTTAACAGAGAGCCCACCAAAGAGGAGAGGGAGGGGCAGGATGAGAAGGACAAGGAACAGGCACGTCGTCGTAAGCCGCCACGTACGTGGGCCAATTGGTTGCCGGCGTACCTGATATACATGGCGGTCTACCTCAGGGCCCATCCGGATTTGGCAATTCCGATGGTCCAGTATTTGGACAACATTTACCGGGCGATGGTCGACTTCCCGGGCCCGTAATGGTTGGCTTACGACGAGGAATTCCGTATGCGGATTCCCCTGCACCCTGAGATGAGGTGGGATGAGCCCTGCCAGAAGCTGTGGCTTCTGTACATGACTCCCACGCGCCCTGCGCCTGGGGACAGATACCATTGTGGACATGCGGTCCAGCGAGCGGCCCCAGCACAGACACCCCGCCAGGTGGCGGGGCAGGGGGCTCCAGCCCGCCTGCTGTGCTGGACTTTCTCGTCCAATGGTTCCTGCAGTAGGAAGAATTGCCGGTACAGGCATGAGTGTCCCTCTTGCGCTGGCCCCCATGCGGCCTCCGCCTGCCCCAGGCCTGGAGGGGAGCGGGGCAAAGGTAGGGGCGGACAGGGGGCTGGCAAGACTGCCGCAGAGGGAGCTGGTCCACCGAAAGGCCCCCTCCCCAATTAATGTGGACATGTTGGAGCGTTGGCTCGCATCGTACCCGAGGGGGGCAGATGCAGTTTACCTGCTTCAGGGTTTTCGACTGGGGTTCCGTATTCCTTTCTAGGGTGATAGGTCCCCCCAAGATGCCCCCAACCTTTTGTCCCTTAAGGGGAGGGAGGAGGTGGCTGCTGCCAGCATTTCTAAGGAGGTTGATGCAGGAAGGGTCGCCGGCCCTTTCCCTGCACCCCCGTTCCCCAACCTTAAAGTGTCACCCTTGGGCTTGGTGCCCAAGAAGTCACCGGGCGAGTTCCGCCTGATCCATCACTTGTCCTACCCAGCCGGCCGATCGGTCAATGATGCTATCCCTGATGACCTTTGCTCGGTCAGGTATACATCTTTTGACCAAGCGCTGCGCATGGTGCGCTCATGTGGCCCGGATACGCTGTTGGCTAAGTGCGACATTAAGTCTGCCTTTCGCCTCCTGCCGGTTCACCCGGGTGACTTTGAGTTGCTGGGTTTTAAGTTCCGGGGTGATTTTACGGATACGCGTCAGAGGGTGGGGTCATTAGTTAGATATTGACTACGGTCAACAATTTGTTTGTTGTCAACAAACAAATTGATACAAATAGATACATTGTAACAATTGCCGTTGGCAATTTTGGGTGGTACCTTACCAGTGTTACTTCGGCCTGCTTGCCTTAAGAATTATAATTGGTCAATTACCAATAGAAATTTATAATTCGGACTAGGGCATGAATCAATAAATGTGGCCCAATGCCGTTATCCACTTTCATTGGTGTCTGAGTCCTTTATTGGGGGGTGCGCCTGCAAATGCCTGTCACATGTCCACTGAAATGTTTGCAGATGCAAACAGCACTGGCTCTTTGGCTATAAACAGAGATGAGCACTGAACCCTAGAGTTGGATATGACTGGCTTTCAAGCAAAGTTGACCTTTACCTTTACCTAACTGTTTAATAGGTCTGCTTCTTTTTTACAAAATATATAGGTTGAGAATCCCTGATTTAGGAGAAAGGCTGAGGGAAGAAAACATATAAACCCACAATCTTTTCTGCTCCAGGTAGCAGTACTCAGTGGTGCAGAGTGTCTACAAAAGCAAAGAAAATCCGGGCCCAAGTGCAAACAGAATGAACTACCAATCAAATCAACATCCTGGATCCACCACTTTGAAGGGATCCACCACAGAATCATGACACTTGAAGCAATGAGCATTTACACAGCACTTGTTTTTCCCTTTCAGTACCAGCATATGGACAGCTACACCATTCCAGGGAGCAAGCAGGCAATGGTCAGCTGTGGATCAGGTGCAGAGAAGGAGAAAAATGCAACAGCAAAATGATGAGAAGCAAATGCTATGTTAACAAATTGGAATGTGTGCACAGAGACTGATCAGGAGGATAAAAGGGACATGAAACCAAATCCTGAGGAAGTTGGGTATGTTTCTCATGGAGAAAAGAACAGGTGATACAATAGTCACTTTTGGAAGTTTTGAAGGACTATTACAGATTTGATAAAACATGCTTGTTTTCTGTTATTCACGGGAGTAGGATGTAAACAGTGGAGTCAAATCACAAGAAAAGATACCAACTAAACATTAACAAGAACTTCCTGATGGTAAAATCTCTTTGAACAGTGGAGAAGCTCACTCCAGAAGATGGTGCATTCCTCTCATAGAGATTTTGAAACATATACTAAATTGCTATTTGTCAGGGTTGCCTTAACTGTGGATTCCTAGAGGAAGGATTCTTCCATTGGAGCAAACAACCCTAATACAGTAAAACCTCGCATAAAGAGCGCCTTGCTTAGAGATTAACTCGCTTAAAGAGCAGAATTTTCTCTGAATGGTTGTCTCGCTTAACAACTAAAACCAACCAAAAACTCGCTTAACAACTAAATCGGGGTTCGCAATCCCACCACCACCAGAAGTCACAATTGGTCACTTACAACAGTGTTTCGCTTAAAGAGCAGTCCCGTGGAACGCATTATACCCTTTAAGCAAGGTACCACATCATCAATCTATCCATCCATTCATCCAGAAAGGGGTGAAACAGTGGACCACATTATCACTGGATGAAGTAAGATCACAACTAACTACAAAGGATATCTTAACTGAGTTGCAGCAATGTTACATTGGAATCTGTGCAAGAATTATGGAATTCCATATTCAGAACACTAGTGGGATAAGGCAGTTAAGATCTTTCAGGACTTTAAGATCCAAACTCATAAGAAGCTCAAACACAACACTATAGACATTACTGAGGTTGAATTTTTTTTGGCTGAGCTAATAGATGTGGCGATCCCAGGTGATGGTCATGTGGAAGAAAAAGAGATTGAAAAAATCATATCAGGATTTGAGAACTGACGTACAGCATTTTTGGGAGAAAAGAGCAACAGTGATACCAGTAGTGGTAGGAGCACTGGGAGCAATCCCAAAAAGGTAAAAAATCTGAGTGTAATTGGCATCAATTAGATCACACTAGAACAGGTGCAGAGAGTATCATTACTAGGTACTGTACTGTATTCATTATCAGGTGATATCTCACTGACACTTAAGTCCAGGGCTAGGACCTGAGCAGTGTGACTCCAAAACTCTGGTTCAAACATCTGGTGAACTGTGTACACCTTTGGTAATCATAATAATGTTCTGACAAGTCAATTCTGGCTTATGGTAACCCTTTTCAGAGTTTTCTAGGTGGAAGGTATTCAGAAGAGGTTTATCATTCCCTTCTTCTGGGTAGACCTGGAAATGAGCAACTGGCCCAACTCCACATAGGCTGGCTTTTCTGGGATGCACTACAGGAAATGAACTCCCAACCTCTGGCTCTGCATCCAGATATCTAAACCACTGAGTTATCCAGTCAGCTAACTGCTATACAAAAATCCCTTAAGAAGATCTTTAAAAATGACAGAAGCATAGTTTTAAGAGCCATCTGCAATTTTGTGAAGAAACACAACTGAATAAATGCAGATAATGGAGGGAAATGAGAAAAGCAAGTGACAAGCAGAAGAACTAGTGAATTAACTACAGTGGTACCTCGCCTAAAGAGCATAATGCGTTCCACGGGATTGTTCTTTAAGCGAGTTTGCACTTTAAGCGAAACACCATTGTAAGTGACCAATTGTGACTTCTGGTGGGGGGGATTGCAAACCCCAATTTAGTTGTTAAGCAAGTTTTTGGTTGGTTGTAGTTGTTAAGAGAGGTGACCATTCAGAGAAAATTCTGCTCTTTAAGTGAGTTAGTCTCTAAGCGAGGCACTCTTTATGCAAGGTTTTATTGTATATGGAAGGTAGAAACAGAATCAACACTTCTTTGGGCTTCAAGCAGTTCCACATAAAAGCATTTAGGAAGCAGAAGTCAACACAGTGGCTAATCTCCAGCTGTGTGTTTATTTACAGTTGTAGCATTTGGAACTCTTGATTGAGAGGCATATCTATGAAATTTATAAGACACTAAGCCCAAACACTTGTGCAGGATGCAAAATGGGAATCTGGCTGACAAGCAGGTTGCTGACACCACTTGGAATGATGACAATCCAAAATGAAGGGAAAAGAAAAATGCCACTACTACTTCTTCCACTTCTAGGTTGGACATTAAACTGCCAAAACTGCCTTTGATGAATTCACTGATGAAGCCCAATTATTTTGTTTACCAAATTTGTTGTGAGTTGATGCCTATGACACCGTGGATTTCGGTGGCTTAGTGGTTAAGATGCTGAACTTGACAACTGGAAGGTTGGCAGGTCAGCAGTTTGAGACTTGAGTACTGCACGACGGAGTGAGTTCCCGCCTCTGTCCCAGCTCCTGCCATCCTAGCAGTTCAAAAGTGAGAAATTGCAAGTAGATAAATAGGTACTGCTTTGGTGGGAAGGTAAACAGCACTCTGTGTGCTCCAGTGTCTAGTCATGCCTGCCACATGCCCACGGAAATGTCTATAGATGCAGACAGTGCTGACTCTTTGTCTATAAACAGAGATGAGCAGCAAACCCTAAAGGTGGATACAACTGGCTTTCAAGCAAAGGCAACCTTTACCTTTACCTAATACATCCGATGCACAAATTCTTACAGATTAAGAAAAGGGTGGATTAGTATATATTGTCTAATCAATGGAAAGCAGTGTTAAATAATAAAACTGATACCTATGGCTCTCAAGGTATGACTTAACTAGCAAAATATTGGGTTGAGCACATGTTGGACACCCAAAGCCTTTTTCAGGAAAGATTTGATTAATTCATCTTAACCAGGATACTGTACTCCATCTTCCAGACATGGCCATGTCCTGTTAATGGGCTTGCTTTGGAGAGAAGTTATAACTTGTATTAATTTGGTATTGTACTGTTCTCTGATCTTCATCGATGGTTATAAACTCTTAAATTACTTGTCTGCTTCTTGGAGATTAACCACTGACCACCATAAATGAACTCTCCACCAAAGAATTGCATTACAACACTGGAAGAACAGAAAAGCTTACATCATTATCAGCAAATGAACCCTCAACACCCTCTGAACAGATATGAGCCTCAAGTCCACCAGTTCAGATCCAGGAAGAGCTTTATGGCAAGAACAAACATTCTTGAGGGTACACAAGAGCAAAACCAAATTAGAAGATGGAGGAAGGAGCTCACTGGACAAGGAACAATATTAAAGGAGGGTATAGATGAGGAACTCAACCTCCCCTATGTCACCTGTAGGACCCTGAATAGGCTGAAGGTTGGAGTCTCTAACTGCAATACCAACATAATCAAGTGGGAGCTGCTGGCAGACAACTACACACTGCATGAATGTGGAGAGATACAGAACCCAGCTCATTTACTGGTCTGCTGATTTTGAAAATACTGTTGTTTCTAGTTTTACTGTATCATCATTATCTAAGCAGCTGTGTTCTTTTTTATTTTCTTAAACATTATGAATTAAAATGCAGGCAAAACAAATTGATGTATTTTGTGCATCTACTTGTTTCACCTGTAAATCATCTAGCATGCTTTGTTTTATGACTTGAAGGCAAACATGGGCTTAATTTGCAACTCGGATTGCTGGTACATGTAGCTCCAAAACATCACACTGTGTGAAGGAAACACACTAACACACATTTTGCTCTCTCCTCTTTTCACAAACCATTGATCAGCATTACTTGTCATCATCATTGGCTGCTACTCATGTCCAAGTATACATTTTTTTTCCTGGAAATATGCCACTGCCGTGAATTTGTTTAAGGCGGATCCCAGTTTGCCATGAAGTGACCCACATACTGTGATCATGGAACCATCTTCTGCATTATGTATGAAATGAGATGTGCAGGATTTAACACCAGGACTGCAATGAACTGCTACAGCCTTGAGGATATTTACAAGGTGTGCCTTCACAGGCATGACCTCTTCCGCCTCCATGACCATTGGGAATCAGAGTAGTGAAGTGGTTCCTCCTCCTCTCATTTTGCCATTGAGCCCAATATGGTGGTTTCCAGTGGCATTTCCTCCACTGCGGGGACCATCACCCCCACCTAAAGGGGCTCATCCGCATGTAGCTGTTGGCCCCTTCGGGGAGTCAGGTAATTTACTGCTTCCCAACACTCAGCGTTGAGTTGCTGGCTGTACGGTCTACTCCATTACTGTAGTGGGATGTCCAGCCGGACTTGTCAGCACTACTATGCATTTGAGTAAGGTCCACCAATGTGTAAGCCAGATTCATACTACTATGTTTTGAAGAAAAGATACATTGTTGAGCATTTAACTGTCTATATACCTTGAATAGTAGTAGTAGTAGTAGTAGTAGTAGTAGTAGTAGTAGTAGTAGTAGTAGTAGTAGTAGTAGTAGTAGTAGTAGTAGTAGTAGTAGTAGTAGTAGTAGTAGTAGTAGTAGTAGTAGTAGTAGTACAACCTTGCCTAAATCCTCCTTCTGGTCAGCCAATTCCATACAAAGTTCCAAAGCAAAATGTTATTGAATTCCCTCACTCACTTATGAATGCTACACATTTTACGTTTTGCTAACTACTGCAATTTCTAACCATCAGGAATCAAAGGAGCTGCCAGACAGATTACATTTACACATCTCCTAATGTCAGAATTTTAAAAATGATTGCCAATGGATACACATGGCATTAAATATCTACAGCTGCAATCCTATACTTGGTTACCTAGCAGTAAGCCTCGCTGAGCATACTGACACTTACTACCGAGTAGGGCAATGCCAAAGAATGTTCAAATTATCGAACAATTGCGCTCATCCCACACGCTAGCAAGGTGATGCTCAAGATAATACAGGATAGACTTCAGCAGCATGTGGAAAGAGAATTACCAGAGGTGCAGGCTGGTTTCAGAAGAGGCAGGGGGACTAGAGACCACATTGCCAACATACGTTGGATCATGGAGAAAACAAAGGAATACCAGAAACAAGTTTACTTTTGCTTTATTGACTACACTAAGGCATTTGATTGTGTGGATCACAACAAGATGTGGCAAGTGATTAAAGAGATGGGAATACCAGAGCACCTCATATGCCTCCTGAGAAATCTGTACATGAACCAAGAAGCAACAGTTAGGACAGAACACGGAATGACAGAGTGGTTTGGAATAGGAAAAGGAGTAAGACAAGGCTGCATTCTGTCACCCTGCTTATTCAACTTATACACAGAGCACATAATGCGCAATGCAGGGATGGAGGAATCACAATATGGGATCAAAATTGCTGGGAGAAACATCAACAATCTGAGATATGCAGACGACACCACCCTAATGGCAGAAAATGAGGAAGACCTAAAGAATCTCTTGATCGGTTTGAAGGAAGAGAGTGCAAAAGCTGGCTTGAGACTCAATATCAAGAAAACCAAGATAATGGCAACAGGCCCGATCAGTTCCTGGAAAATAGACGGGGAAGAAGTAGAAGCAGTGACAGATTTTACTTTCTTAGGATCTAAGATCACTGCAGATGGGGAGTGCAGCCATGAAATAAAGAGGCGGCTGATTCTAGGGAGACAAGCCATGAGAAACCTGGGGAACATAGTGAAAAGCAGAGACATCACCTTGAAAACAAAAATTAGAATAGTCAAAGCAATGGTATTCCCAGTGGTAATGTACGGATGTGAGAGCTGGACAATTAGGAAAGCTGAACGCAGAAGAATAGATGCCTTTGAAATGTGGTGTTGGAGGAGAGTTTTGAGGGTACCTTGGACAGCGAGGAGAACAAATAGGTCAATCTTAGAAGAAATCAACACTGACTGCTCATTGGAAGGTCAAATAGTAAAGATGAGGCTAAAGTACTTTGGGCATCAAATGAGAAGGGAGGATTCACTTGAGAAGGCCGTGATGTTGGGAAAGGTGGAGGGCAAAAGAAGAAGGGGGAGGCCAAGGATGAGATGGATAGATGGTATTATAGACACAACGGGCACAGAACTGGGAGGACTGAGGGGGATGGTGGAGGACAGGGGTGCCTGGAGAAAGATGGTCCATAGGGTCGCAAAGGGTCGGAATCGACTGTGCGACTGAACAACAACAACAACAACAAGACATGTGCCCAGTAGTTACCTACATTTTCTAGACTTCACAGGATTCTTAAAGGATTAGAGCTGGTCATTAGATAGCTCACTGATTCCTTCCTCTGCCTTTCCACCAGCTGCCAAAACTTCTCACAGCAAATGTAGTAAGAGAAGAACAGCTGACATGTTTCTGGTGTCAGCAAGAAAGGAAAGAAGCAAAAGAAATTGCCTCTCTTTTGATTACTTATGACTGCATATTTACAGTCCCAGCTTGAAAGCATCTGAAATGTTTCATATATCCCAATGTCCAATCTCAGTACTGTACTCTTGTGGCTCACTTTACATCTCCTTTGCACCACCAACTCAGTGCATGCGGTAAAATAAAGCAAAAAGCTACCACTTAAGTTTTAGGTCAGTAATTCCATTAAGACTTATTCTTGACCTACAGCATGTCTCTTCTGTTATCCAAGCAGCAGCTTCTCCTTATCTGATTTACAGATAAACCAAGCACCCAATGTTCTGACAAGTTGACAAGTAATTCATGCACTCAAGGTTAGCCATGTTAATGCAGGTTAGAACATGGGTGAGTTCTTGGGAGTGTTCAGTGTTGTTAGGTACAGCAAAACAAAAGCACAGAACTAGTCATGAAGGCTCTGAATTCTTTCCTTAGGTTATTATGGTAGTCAAAGCTGTGTCATCTCCTAGTAAGTGAAAAGTGCTTGATTCAATATTATCTTTAAGTTCCTTCATCCTGATTGTCAACACTTTACCCAGTTCTGGCAGGGTTTTATCTACTGTTGCTGCTGTTGCTGCTGCTCACTTCATCTTCTCTCCTCTATTTGTAACTTCTCCAATTCCTCTGCCTCCTCTATCTCCTCTCTCAAAGATTTTCTCCTCTCTTCCTGATTTATTCACTAATCTCTTGAATCTGATCCACACTGTATCTTCTTGCTCTATTTGTTTTCCTTTTCCTCTTCTTCTACGACTCATTAGAAAACAATTCATGCATGTAATAATAATTCAATATTTCTTACATTCACCACAATAAATTATATCCATCTTTCCTTTTTGTAAATCCACATGTTGGAGGGAAAGCAGATCCAGCTAAAACCAACCCAAAATATATTACAACATTAGGATTAACTCCCTAAAGCAGTAATGACGAACCTGTGGCATACAGAGGCCTCTCTGTTGGCATGTGTGCCATCGAGGGGAAGCCCCACCCCACCCAGCCTGGCCCACCCCTCTCCCCCCACCATGGGAGGCGAGAGGGAGACTGAAATTGTACCCAGAAGGCAGTGATGGGGCAAGGTGAGGTGACCAGACACTATCCACCCACCCCTCCTAGGAGCCAGGTGCACCCATGGGGGTGCATCTGCAGGGTGGAGTCAGGCCCACCCACAGGGGGGTTGGACACACCCACGGGTTCAGGAGCACTCATGGGGGCACACACACGAGGAGCAGGCACACACATGTGACTTTGCCGGAAGCACATTGGGTTTTTGGGCACACAGTGCATGCCCACGCACCTCCTCAGTCTTTAAAATATTTGCCATCACTGCCCTAAAGCAAGCTACAGCCTTGACTTTACAAGAGCTAAGCAAAGCTATTGATGATAGGACATTTTGGTGACTGGTCATTCATAACATCACCATAGGTTGGGGATGACTTAACAGCATGTAAAACCACCATATTCACCACAAATATATCATCAAAATCTTGGGGGGGGAGGGTTTGTCATTTTTCCTCTTCTTCCTTCTCAAAATACTGTATCTTGATGTAACATCTAGGAAATAAGGAGGAACAACTGTGCCATGTTATGAGGCCTACTGTCCTGCCCTCTACATATTCTCCAACAATTATTTTGCATTTATGTGGTATTCTAGGGTACTGGGAAAAGCAAATCAATGCTAAAAATTAGAGGAAAACATCAGATAGCTCAGGAAAGCACTTGACAGTCTAACGATGGACATGTGCAGGCACAGAGTCTCCACAAGTTGCTGACACACAAGAAACTACTGACACACAAGAATGCTCAACATCCAGTTTAAAAAAAATACTGTAGTTCCATTTTGGAATGCCTTTGTAAGGCATTCACTCTAAGGAGTAAGCCTAGTCCTTTTTACCTAAATTAGGCATTTTATGACTTTCTACTTTTCCAGGTTACATATGCTTTCTACATTACTGTGTTGGGAGATGAAAATGATAACATCACAACCAAGTTGTTCCTGGGATAAATAAGGTATGTAACATTTTGTAAATCTTGAAAGTATTTCACATGCATAGGTTCTTGACTAATCCTTAAAACAACTTTGTACAGCAGGTTAATACTACCCGCACGATGCAGAGAACTGAGAGGCCATGTGTTGCCCAAGACTACCAAATTCATGGCAGAGATAAAACAAAAAACATGCAGGTAGCCTCTTTCAGAGTCTGGCATACTCCACTGCTGGAGTAGCCACACAATTCTCTAAATTCAGGGTGCAGCTCATTCCTCCAATGCAACAGCTATCTATAACTCAATCCTCCAGGTGTCCAATCAGAACACTACAACATATCTCACTTCTGCTACTACAGAGATTTCAAATGAACGCAAGTGCAGCATGGCTTTGGTGAAGTACCTCCAGTTAGCAAGGTCTGGCCAAAATCACCAGAAACAACCATAATGAACATCTACAAGATTCTGCACACCCCAACCCACTCCCTTTTTTAGGAAAAACACAAACGTGAACTGAGTGTCAGTGGAGAGCATGTCTTGAAAGGATTACTAATTCAACTACAAAGTTCTTAAAGTCACACCTTGGTGTCTTTGAAACTGCTCCTTCCTTCATGATTCTTTCTTTTGTCAGCTGCCCTTCCTCTCACCTCCATTTCCTGCTCTCCAAAGATAAATCTATGATGATGGCTCCAGATAACATAAAAAGAAGAAAACACATGCATATATTGAAAATAAAAGCTCTTGTTTCCTTTAACAAAGAAGCATCCAGACTGATCTCCTCCACCACCCCAACCACAGAGAAGGGGGTGGATCTTCCCACACTTTTCTTTGCACTAAAAATGGAATAATAAAACTACAAATCCTTCCAACAGGTCTTCCAACCTAGATTCGGTGGGGCTTAATCCACAGATCTTTCTCCACAGGTCTACTGTGCAATTTACAAGTTATTGTCCCTATAAAGTGGGATTACTACTGAGCCAGTAATTTCTTGTTCCTCTGAACAGCAAGGAGACTCGAGCAAACAGTCTCGCCTGCTAGAGCTAATTTAAGTCTCATCAGTCTTATTGATCTGCTCTCTGGTGATGTTATTCTAAAAATGCATCCCAACCATTTAAATTCAATACAATACAGTAATAGCAAAAACTATTGAAAAACATTAACAATTTCAGCTTATTTGTTTTAAGTTGACTGGGAACTTCTGTTACTTGGGACATCTGTTAGTACAGGGGTTCCCAACCTACGGCCCATGGGCCGGACCCGACCTATGGCATCATTCCATCCGGCCTATCACCTTTCCCCCCAAACCTGGAAGTGGAAGTGGGCACATTTACGTCAGCCTTAAAATGTACCCCCACACATGCGCAAACATGCCCATGGCTGTCATAAACACAGATGTGGGTGCATTTATGACAGCCATACATGTGACCGCTTCCACTTCTAGGTGGCGTGGTCTGGCCCACTCAACTGACCGGGGGGCATGGATAGGCTCGCACTGCAAAAAAGTTGGCCACTGCAAAAAAGTTGGCCACTGCAAAAAAGTTGACAACACAGAAACGTTTAAAACATACAACCATCAACATATTGAAACACAAAAGCTTTTGGGGGGGAGGGGTTATCAAACCAAACACCATTCAGCTACTAATCAGCATATACAGTACTTTTCTTATGAAGATTCATTTTTGGAGTAAACAGATGGTGTTGTCATTTAATCTACAGCATCCCTGCTAAGGGCTGGACCACAGCCTTGGCAAATCAAAAGTGAAAAAGCAAAAAAGTATCATCATCAGACAAAAATAGCCTCCCAAGGTACCTGTAGAGATTTTTATAGCCTTGGAGCAAGCACCACTCTTGCGTCCCCACCAAACAAATCTTTTTAGATTATTTGCACAGCCAATCTTAATTGAGATCTCAAGTGTACTGGAGGTTGGATATAGACCCTACTAGAAGCGGAAAAATACATTTAAAAGGGAATGAATTACTTGTCTTTTTTAAAACACCAGCACATAGATAAATTAGTGTCAGAGCACGTACAGTAGGAGAAAGGCAACTCAGTAGGAATGGAACAACTGCAAATTGTGAAAACCACAAATCTAAATTAAGTTGCAATGTCTTCATTTTCGAAAACTTCTGACTTATTCCCTCACAGGCGCACTCAACAATGCCAAAAGAAAGAGGAAAATGTGAACATTGGTTTCACATCTCTGTTTCAAGCCAACAGCAAAACAAAATATCACAGGAAATGATTTTATCAGAGAAGCAATTTTCCTTTTAAAAGACGGCTTCATTCTGAAACCATATACCGAAAACATTATTTTAGGAAGCAGACTGTGTGGTGTCAAGTCAATTCTGGCTTATGGTAACCCCAACACAGAGTTTTCTAGGTAGCGAGTACTCAGATGTGGTTTCCCATTGGGGGAATCCTGGGACTGTGCAGTTTGCCCAAGGCCTCCCAAGGTCGGCAGCCAGATACCTAAGCCACTGAACTATTTCAAGCTGTAAAACCAGAAATCTATGAAGTGATCTGCCTCAATCACCACAACCAACTGCAGGAGGGGAAAATTATTTTGGTCCAAAGCTGCCCTTATTCTGTCAGCTTTACTGTTAACTACTGAACTATTGTGAATGAGAATGCTCAGGAGCTTAAAGTAACTTCTGCCAGCTACACTAAAGCCCTGCCACTAGGTAAAGGTCACTCTTTCTCAAAAGCCAGTCACATCTGACTCTAGGGTTCAGTGCTCATCTCTGTTTATAGCCAATGAGCCAGTGCTGTCTGTGTCTACAGGCGTTTCTGTGGACATATGGCAGGCATGACTAAACACCAAAGTGCATTGAATGCTGCTTACCTTCCCACTGAAGTTGTACCTTTTTATCTACTTACAATTTCTTGATTTCAAACTGCTAGGTTGGCAGTCCCTTAAAGCCCTACTACTACAGTTTGTTAATTTTTATGTATGAGTGGTCAGATTTTGAGGCCCAACGAAAACATCTCAAGCACTGCCCCATCTGATCCAAGTACTATCCACCCCTGGCTGGCTGTTAATGGAGTCACATATACAGCACTCTTTGCTCCTGTATAAACACACAGCTCTACCTAAGTTGCTAAAGGATGGATCCAGTCTTATTCCACACACTAAATGCCATTCTGCCACATCTTTTATCCCCTGTAACCCCATTACTATACCAGACAACTATCAGCAACATACACATGGCCACAATTTCCCATGGCTTCCTCCACTCATTTTTGGGCCAGCATCCATTTACCTTGTCACCTACATCTTTTCAATCTTGTGAAACAAGCTCCCCCACTTCACAAAGATCACTTAGTTCCTCCCATGGATGTTCTCTTGTCATCAGAGCAATAGTTATGTCCTATAAATACAGGTGAAACTCTGAAAATTAGAATATCGTGCAAATGTTAATTCATTTCACTTAAAAGGTGAAACAAATACATGAGATAGACTCACTACATACAAAGCAAGATATGTCATGCCTTAATTCATTATAATTGTAATGAATACATGAGATTATTTGATGATTATGGGGTACATGAGAACGGGGGTTTGGGGTTTTCATAACATGTAAGCCATAAGCATCAATATTATAACAAAGTAAGGCTTGAACAATCTCGCTTTGCATGTAATGAGTCTATCTCATATATTTATTTCACCTTTTAAGTTGTATTACTGAACTGAATGAACATTTGCACGATATTCTAATTTTCCAAGTTTCACCTGTATATACAGCCAGAAATACATCCTGCTTATGTCCAGTTGAGTCTTAATCCCAAACTAATCACAAACTTTTTTTTCAAATCACCGCCAGCTTTTGTTAATATTCTGTGTGTCATAAAAGCAGTGCAGGTGACAACATTTTCAGCTCTAGGGTTGTGTGAAATCACTATAAGAGTTTTCCCTAGATTTACCAATCTTGTCAAGATGTGTGAACCGTTTCCTCTCAGAAACCACCTGTTGATTTCCTTTTAATTCCTCTCTAGTTGAAATTTTGATGAAAACCCCAGAAGGAAGTAATATGGGATTTCCAGTTGCATTGTCCAAAAATCTAAGCTAAACAACTGGAGATCAATTTCTACAGCTATCCAAATTAAATCAGCACCTAGAATAACCTGCAGTCCATAACAAATAGGCTTTACCGCCTCACCTGAAAATTGCCAACTATATCTGTAATTCTGTTCTCTCTACTGTGCAACTTTCTTATATCAGCATGGCCTCTGTTCACTGCAGAATGACTTGAATTTAAGTTTCCCTTGGAACTGATGCTACACACCACCAGCAGCCAATAGACTCTGCCCAGAAAGCTGTTCTGAGATTCAAAAATGTTGTTGCTTCCAATGAGATGATCAGCACAGAAAGATCAGTTTCCAATCTAAGATAGCCAGCCTTTACAACTCAGGTTGGAAATCCCATATACCTTGATCTAGGAAATGATCTCACTCTTTAGAACAGACAGCTCCTAATGGGTATCTGAATTATGGAAGAAATTGGTTCCAGATAACCAAAAAACTGTTTCCCATTCACTAACATCGGTCCATCCAACCAGAGCAGACGGGAGGGGGTCTCTTATTGTTTCATCGGCCAGAGGGACTCACCTCTCTGGCACAAGGAGGGCCTTCTCCATGTCCGCATTGGCCCTCTGGAACCTTCTGCCAACAGAGTTACATCTCCAGATGGAATTGCTGCCCTTCAGAAAAGAACTCAAAACCTGGCTGGCAAGTCAAGTACGGGATGTAGGGGGAAGGGTGACCTCCATTGGGTGGCTAGTGTAGTAGAAACTCCTTCCCCCTCGGTCACCTCGGTCCCTGCACCCTATTTTTTGGGATGGGTATTTTTAGAGGGTGGGTAGTTTTTTATCAGTTTTAACCATGCTTTTTTAATTTATGACTGTAAACTGCCCTGAGTTGGCCTAAGCCGAGTGGGCAGTATAGAGGTTGAACTAATAAATAAATGAATAAATAAATAAACTCTGTTCCTTAGAAATGTTATTGCAATTATCAAAACAGAGAGACAATGCAAGCGCGGCGCCAAAATGGCAGCTGCGCTCTTTGCGGCCCCCCCCATCGGACGAAGGCATCCGGGTAGTTAGGGGGCGTGGCCAGCTCCCTTATAAAAGGGGTGGCCATGAGGCAGCCGAGCTGCCATTTTGCGAAGCGACGGAGCTGAGAAGTTTTTCCCTCTTACCTCCGTCGCTTTTGGCTTTTACTGTGAAGCCTTTTGGCTGCTGAATTCTCTCGTTTCGGCTTCCCATCGATTGGCTGAGAGGCCCGCGAAGAAGAAGGCGGCTGCGAGCGCGGCTCGTGCGGTTCGGAGGCGCAATCTGGGTCGGAAGACCGCGGCTGCGCCTCCCCAGCAGCCGCATTTGCTTGCACCCACCGGGACCGGTGGAATGGGGTCTATTCCCCCTGGCTAGAGGATGGTGGCCCACGCACGGGGCCAGTAGGGGCTGCGGCCCTCGGCCCGCAAACGGTGGACACCTCTCCTGGTGTCGCCCATTCCGCTGGGCCTCCCTTTATAGGAGCGTAGCTCGCTCCGAGGCCTTCCAGCCTCGGGGGGTGGTTCGGTCCCCTTCCCTGGCAGGTTGCTACATCGGCCCTAACGGGCCCGGGTGTGAGGTTGTTGCCCTATTCGGGCCCCGGGGTGCAGGGACCTGTACCCATGCCTGTAGTAGGCGGGCCGGCTGGCCCTTTGCCCCATGTCAGCGTGGAAGCCTTATTGGCCCGCATTGCGGCCCTCGAGACATCCCTGGCCCGGGCTAGCCACTCTTGGTCTCCCTTTGGGGTTCGTTTCGACGCGTCGACTGCTGGGCAGCGGCAGGCGACGGGACTGGTCGAGATGCTCGAGGCGCGTGGCACGCCCTGGGCCACTGCCTCGCAGCTCCCCATTCAACAGACCGGTGCGGGTCAGGCCCCATCGACGAGCTCGACGGCGGTTGTGGGCTCCGACGCCCCCAGTGGGCCGGAACCCCGGTGGGGGCTGCCTACGGGGGTGCAGCACGTGAGTATGCGGTCCAAGCTAGTGCACCTACACACGTGGCCACGTTGGGGGGGTTTACAATGGCCTGGCCTCGCGCGGGTGGGGCGGCGGTCCAGCCGCTGACGCCCCACCTGGCGACGACAACTACCACTCAGGGCCCCATGGTGGGGGGTGTTTTCTACCCTGTGGGGAATGTTTTGGGGGTGGCTGGGTTAGTACAGGCCCCCTTTCAGATGCCAGCAGTTCCTGTTGTGCCCGTGTCGGCCTTGCTGACGGTGGGGTATTCCTTACCGCGGGGTGTCCATTTGGCACAGACCACCAAAGAGAAGATCTGGCGGGGGGATTACGTGGATATCTTCTCACTCCTCAACAGAGGGCCCACCAAGGAGTAGGGGGGGGGCAGGATGAGAAGGATAAGGAGCAGGCACGTCGTAGCAAGCCACCACGTACATGGGCCGACTGGTTGCCGGCCTACCTCATATACATGGCGGTGTACCTTAGGGCCCGGCCGGATTTGGCAATTCCGATGGTCCAGTATTTGGACAACATCTACCGGACGATGGTTGACCTTCCGGGCCCATCGTGGTTGGCTTATGACGTGTAATTCCATATGCGGATTCCCCCGCACCCCGACATTAGGTGGGTTGAGCCATGCCAGAGGCTGTGGCTTTTGTACATGACGCCCACGCACCCCGCGCCCGGGGAGAGATACCATTGTGGACATGCGGTCCAGCGGGCGGCCCCAGCACAGGTCCACTGCCAGGGGGCGGGGCAGAGGGTTTCCAGCCCGCCTGCTGTGCTGGACTTTCTCGTCCAATGGTTCCTGCAATAGGAAGAATGGCAAATACAGACATTAGTGTCCCCCCTGTGCTGGCCCCCATGCAGCCTCTGCCTGTCCCAGGCCTGGAGGGTTGCGGGGCAGAGGGAGGGGTGGACAGGGGGCTGGCAAGACTGCCGCAGATGGATCTAGTTCACCAAAGGGCTCCCTCCCCGATTAATGTGGACATGTTGGAGCGCTGGCTCACATTATACCCGAAGGGAGAGGATGCGGATATCTCCTTCAGGGTTTTAGGCAGGGGTTACGTATCCCTTTCATGGGTGATAGGTCCCCTCAGGATGCCCCCAATCTTTATCCCTTAGGGGGAGGGAGGAGGTGGCTCCTGCCAGCAATGATAAGGAGGTCTATGCGTGCAGGGTCGTTGGCCCTGTCCCTGCGCCCCCGTTCCGGGGAGCATATTATTGCAATGATGCCATGCCTTTTGGCTGTTCCAATTCGGGCTCGGCATTCGAGTGTTCCTCCATCTTCCTAGAGTGGGCTTTTGTTCGCAGATCAGGGTCCCGGTCTGTAGCCCATTCCCTGGATGATTTTATTCGGGGCTGAACGGGGCTGGGACACGTCCACACGTCTCCTCAACACATTTCAGACGCTAATGGAGGAACTTGGTGTCCCTTTAGCACCTGAAAAGACCGAGGGCCCACCTACACAGCTAGTATTCCTGGGGGTGGAGATTGACACGGTAGCGCAGGCTTCTAGGTTGCAGCGGGATAAGGTGTCAAAGCTAGTGGCCCTTATCTCGGACTTGCTGGCCAAGCGCATGGCATCACCGAGGGACCTGCTGGTGCTACATGGTCACCTCAATTTCGCTGGCAGGGTCGTCGCACCGGGCAGCGCATTTGCTCGGCGCTTGCGCGACGTCATGGCAGGATTATCCAGGCCCCACCATAGGGTTAGACTTACCCGGGGTATCAGGGCAGACGTGCTTGTCTGGCTACAGATCCTGAGGGATTTCAATGGGGTGTCATTTTGGAGGTCTGAGCTCCTGGCTTCCCCTCGCTTTAAGATACAGTCCGATGCCTTGGGATCCCTGAGTTATGGGATGTACTTCAATTGGAAGTGGGCCTATGGTGGGTGGCCACCATCCTGGGCAGGCACGGGTCGCCTGCGTGGTCTCACGTATCTGGAATTTTCCCTATCCTGGGTGCTTTGATGCTATGGGGCGAGGAGGGGGCCAACTCGGTTGTCCATTTTGGTGTGACAATGCGGCTGTTGTCCACATTGTCAATGCACAGACCTCTAAAATCGCCCAGGGTTATGGACCCAGTGCGCCAGTTTGCGTTGCGCAGCCTGCGCCTCAACGTTCTTTTCAGGGCCAGGCATGTCCCAGGGGTTACTAATGATATTGCTGACGCTTTGTCCCGCCTGCAGATCTCCCGGTTCCGTGCCTTGGCCCCGGATGCGGAGGAATTTCCCTCGCCACTCCCGGACGGGATATGGAACATTGGCAAGGAGAGGTGAACCGGGCGATTGGCCTGTCACTAGCGCCACGCACGCGTAAGGCGTATCACCACGCATTTAATTCTTTCAGAGCATTCTGTACCCAATTTCAAATGCCAGGAACCTGGCCGATCCCGGTAACCCATGTTCTGCGGTTCATGGTTTACCTGCATGCCCAGGGCCTTGCACCTCGCACCATAGCATCTAAGCTGTCAGCGTTGGCTTTTATGGCCAAAGTGGGAGGTCATGTGGACAGCACCACTGACTTCCGTGTGAGACATGTTTTGGAGGGGTGGGTGCGCGTGCGTGGGCGTTGCCCGGACGACCGCCACCCGATTTCCCCAGGGGTTTTTACCCAATTGGCCCGGGGCTGGCCTGGCCTCTGTTTTGATAAGATGAGGCAGCCCATTTCATGCGGCTACAACGGTGGCCTTTTTTGGAGTGCTCCGCATCGGCGAGCTTGAGATGCTGTATAAGGTGGATGCAAGTCGTGGACAGCACCACTCACTTCCGTGTGAGACATGTTTTGGAGGGGTGGGTGCGCGCGCGTGGGCGTTGCCCGGATGACCGCCACCCGATTTCCCCAGGGGTTTTTACCCAATTGGCCCGGGGCTGGCCTGGCCTCTGTTTTGATAAGATGAGGCAGCCCATTTCATGCGGCCACAACGGTGGCCTTTTTTGGAGTGCTCCGCATCGGCGAGCTTGAGATGCTGTATAAGGCGGATGCAAGTCGTAGGGCACTGGAACTCGAAGATGTCTGTGTGAACAATATTGGGCTCAGTTGGGGATACGCTCCTCTAAAACGTATCAGCACGGCGTAGGCAGTGGAGTAGACTGCTACGATGTTCCTCGGCAGACATCTGTCCGGTTGGTGCCCTACAGTATTTCCTTGCACTGAGTGGCACGCACCATGGCCCGTTTTTCTGTCACCAAGGTGGGTCTTCTCTTACTAAATTTCAATTTGGAGGGTGCCGGGAAGGCACTAGACAGTGTTGGCCCCTCTGGGGCTCGTTGCGGCACCCATTCGTTCAGGATAGGGGCGGCTCCTACTGCAGTTGTTTTTGGGTACTCCGGGGCGGAAATACGCCGCACGGGAGGGTGGGGATCACAATGTTTTCAGTTTTGTGTTCGCCCTCTTCAACCGTGAGTACCAGTTTAGTCACTGCACTGTTTCTCCCCCCCCCCCTTTTTTTTTCCTTGACAGACCCTGGGTGTCGTTTTACACCGGTGACAGTATGGCTGGTGGGCCGTAGCCATGTGCACAGGGCAGCGCGTTACGCTGCGGCGACAGAGTGGGGACCCCGACTGGGACTGGGTGCAGCCGCACGTCTCAGGTAGTATGGTAAGCGCGGCATGTTATGGCGGGAACTGTTGCCATTCCTTTTCTACATCAGGGATGCTGACTCGCCCGATGTCCTGGTTATGTACCTTGGGGGCGATGGCTTGGGGCAGGTCACTGGCCTATCGCAGAAGCTTGCGGTTTGCAGTGACCTGCCCTACTCACATCATGTGTGGCCTGCCACATCCCTCAATTGGTCGGACACGATACCGCGGTACGCTTACAGGGGGGCGTTCGGCCTCGAGGCTCTTGACTGAGCCGACGCTCCGTGAATGGGGCTATTGCCTGGTTCCTTTACGACAAGGGCGGGGGACGCGTCATTAGCCTCCCCGGCGTCAGTCTGCAAAATTACGAGCTTTACTCAGGGGATGGGGCCCATCTGTCGCAGGGAGGTATGGACCTCTGGTTAGTGGAATGGCGAGCAGGCCTGTCGACCGAGCTGACGGTCTTGGGGGGGCAGTGAGCCTTTTGGGAAGCCTCCCCGTGTGGCGGGTATCACTGGTAAGGTAAACATTTATGACCCACAGGTATCCGGCAGGTTCGCAATTGACTGGACAACACTAGACAGGCATAAGTTGGTTAAACGTTGTCCGGTCAACGACGAACCAGGCGACGGGGTGATGGCTACAGCTAGACAGCATGCATCACCCCATGATTTCACGGATACGAGTCAGAGGGTGGGGTCATTAGTTAGATATTGACTACGGTCAACAATTTGTTTGTTGTCAACAAACAAATTGATACAAATAGATACATTGTAACAATTGCCGTTGGCAATTTTGGGTGGTACCTTACCAGTGTTACTTCGGCCTGCTTGCCTTAAAGAATTATGATTGGTCAATTACCAATAGAATTTATAATTCGGACTAGGGCATGAATCAATAAATGTGGCCCAATGCCGTTATCCACTTTTACCAGTGTCTGAGTCCTTTATTGGGGGGTGCGCCTGCAATGCAAGCGCAGCGCCAAAATGGCAGCCGCGCTCTTTGCGGCCCCCCCCCAATCGGACGAAGGCATCCGGGTAGTTAGGGGGCGTGGCCAGCTCCCTTATAAAAGGGGTGGCCATGAGGCAGCCGAGCTGCCATTTTGCGAAGCGATGGAGCGGAGAAGTTTTTCCCCTCCACCCCCTCCCTAGTTAACAGTGTGATATTTTGGTCGCTTCGGGGCCGGGTGGGAATTTTTGGCTGGGACCCACAATTGGCTCTCGGGTCCTGGTTTTTTCGCCCATCCCACACTGTTGCTATGGTTTGATATAGGGGTTTTCTGTTGCTGCTGTTGACTTTGGTCACATGGGCGGGTATCACTGGTAAGGTAAACATTTATGACCCACAGGTATCCGGCAGGTTCGCAATTGACTGGACAACACTAGACAGGCATAAGTTGGTTAAACGTTGTTCGGTCAACGACGAACCAGGCGACGGGGTGATGGCTACAGCTAGACAGCATGCATCACCCCGTGATTTCATGGATACGCGTCAGAGGGTGGGGTCATTAGTTAGATATTGACTACGGTCAACAATTTGTTTGTTGTCAACAAACAAATTGATACAAATAGATACATTGTAACAATTGCCGTTGGCAATTTTGGGTGGTACCTTACCAGTGTTACTTCGGCCTGCTTGCCTTAAAGAATTATGATTGGTCAATTACCAATAGAAATTTATATTTCGGACTAGGGCATGAATCAATAAATGTGGCCCAATGCCGTTATCCACTTTTACCAGTGTCTGAGTCCTTTATTGGGGGGTGCGCCTGCAATGAAATATCTACCCTGCTACAATTGCTGTTATACATGACTAAATATACATTTTTGTACTCTTTAGGTGGCTGAAACTGATGTGTGTCTGTCCTAATCACTGGGAGAGCTACCATGCTAAAAGTGGAGGAAAATGTATTGGTCCCTCTGCAGCAAATTATACCAGAATTTAAAGAAATGGTTTCTTAGATTCTAGGCTCACTTCAAAGTATTGGCACTTGTTCCTTACTTCCCACAAACCCTGTAATTACTGGAACTTCAGACATCACCTCCTCCCATTTTAGTTTCGTAGTTCCACGCCTCATCGCTTACGTTAAAAGGATTATGAGGGCATGGAGCCACATTTTCTCCATAGCAGCATCCACATTGAGCTACATATTGCAGATGAAAGTAAACGACATCTTCCCAAGGATGTTTCAAATGGGGCTTCTTTGGTCTTATTCTCTCTCATACACACACACACACTTCTTCTATTACCATGAAGCTTCAGTGATATTTATATGACTCAGCTTTACTAAAAAGTACACACACACACACACACATTTCTTCTATTACCATGAGGCTTCAGTGATATTTATATGACTCAGCTTTACTAAAAAGTACAGTAGTTGCTGAAGATTATGGGAATCAAACTTTAATATCTCTGAGAACAGAAGCCTGGAGAAAGTACAGTAATTAAAGATTTTTTTAATGCCATCTGGATTTATTTCCTGTGTTTTTTCTGAGATGATATATACATTGTAAAACGCCCTGAGCGGTGCTTGCACCAAAAGGGTGGGATATAAATGTGAGTAAATAAATAAATTTAGCCAGCCATTTGGTTTTTGACCTCTAGTAACTCACAAGCAGGGCAGATGAGTGTGACTAGTTCCAAAAGACATGAATCATGAGAACATACTATTACAAGCTACCTCTATATCAAGGGTTCCCAAACTTTTTTATGCCACAGCCCTGACCACGTTCCCCAGACAGCTGAGCAGACCAGACCTTGCCCCCAGAAGCAGGCACATTTACAGCTGTCATAAATGCTCCCACTTCTGTGTTTACATCAGCCGCGGGCGTGTTTACGCATGTGCAGGCATGTTTTATGGCTGACGCAAATGTGTCCACTTCTGGGTGCAGCAGTGGCAGCGCGGGCTGAATGAAAGGGTGTCACAGACTGTAGGTTGGGGGACTCCTGCTCTATATACTCCATCAGGTTTTTCATGCTGCAATCCTTGTCTCTCTTATTACTGAGTAAGTCCCATTTAATTCAGACATTCTCAGCGAGCAGGCTTAATGCTGCAGTGTAAAACTAGCTAGAAATATATTGAAAGGGGGAATCAATCAACTGGATGAAAACTAGGGATTGTCTTTCTTTCCTCCAGCTATACAGATCTTTAAGAACTCTTATCATGATGGGCTATTTTGACTCAAGGACAGAGAATTCCATCAGGGCAATTATCATTTTTCATATAGCAGCTTGAGGGAGTGTCTTTCTTTGCATCGCCAGTTTCATTATTCAGAGGACACAATGGATAGGCAGCAGAACAATTCTGAAACATGTAGCAGATGCAGCAGACAAGAAATGAAGTTTTAGAGCAGGGGATGTGTATCAGTTTCAGATAAATTAACTGACCCCTTTTTCTTCTTTCCTGTCCCCTGGACTACCAAAATGAAGCCGTTTTCTTGGCTTCATCACTGGCCAAACTTAAGTCCTCATCGGTGCATTTTTGTGGTAGTAATTGGCAGTTCGGAAGCAAGAAATTGCAAGTAGATAAATAGGGACCACTTCGGTGGGAAGGTAAACAGCATTCCATGGTGCTCCAGTGTCTAGTCATGCCTGCCACATGATCACAGAAACAGAAGCAGACAACGCTGGCTCTTCAGCTTTGAAACAGAGATGAACACTGAACCCTAGAGTTGGATATGACTGGCTTTCGAGCAAGGGAAACCTTTAGCTTTACCTAGTCAGTTGAAGCTTTGATCTCAGGAATCAATTTCCCAAGGCCTGCTGTATTGAAGTTACAGGACCTTTCTGCTGAGAAAGCCACACTCAAAAAGGATTATGCCTTCATTTCCACATAGCACTCAGCTTTACATGATTTTTTTGGGGAAAAATTAAAGGAGATTCCAGGGTAGGTTCAATCATACTGTACCAGAATGTGATTGCTGTTGTAGTAGCATCTCTGTAGAAACATATAATCTGGGCCCATACTTTGTTTCCTGTTACTCCAGAATTATAGGCCTCCATGGAGGAGAATGCTGGTGTAGGGAATGATATCATTTTGTTCACCTAACTCCCATGGCTAATATTACATTGAAGTAGAGTGGATTCCAGCTACAAGAAAAGGACTACCATGCTGCTCTATTTTTCTTTTAAGTGAAAGTTATTCTTCTGCTGCTTCTGCTGCCATATCCAGATCCAAATATTGGCAATCCTCATGGCGATGAGCCATGAAGACTGACCTGAGAATATAATGCAGTGGTTTTTCATCTGCCTTTTGCATCGCATCATGACAGCCATGCCACTGATCCAGTTCCATGAGTAACTTTCTGGTCCTGAGCCCTTTTGGCACACAAAGTCCTTATCGCCCCTGGCCAGTATTGATGAAGCTACTTTCCTCCATCAAGATGGATTCAAATGGGATTTTATCCACTTGGGGACCATCACTCTTCCCTGTGGACTTTGGCACCCAACCTCAGGGTTGTCAGGTTAGTTAACCACCGCCTGACACTTGGCATTGAGTGACTGGCAGTATGGTCTATTCTATTACCAATGCAGGATAACTTGGCCAGACTAGATGAAAGTTATTATTGTGGGGTAATTTCAACCCCAGATGTCCATGTTATAGCCTTGCTAAAGGATTTTCATAACACAAAAACCTTCTCAGAACAATTGGATCACTGTCAACATAACAATTAGGAATATAAAAGCCCAGTACAGTGATACCTCATACAACGTCCAAACTTGGTTCCACAAGTTTGGACTTTATACGGATTTGGACTTTGTATGAGGCATGCAAAATCCTAGCCATGATGCCTCATACAACGTCCAAATCCTTGCCGCGATGCCTCGTACAATGTCGTTTCCATAGAGATACATTGTACTGTAACAGCACAGACTTCAGTGCAAAGTCAAGGAAACAGACAGGAAACTGACAGAACTTTAAGAAATCATTGTCTAAAGGCTAAAAACATTACAAAAACGTCAAACAACCCTGATTTTCGGGGACAAACCAAACAACAAGTTTTTAACTTTTGAAAACTTTATGAAGTGCAGGTTTAAAAGTTAACATGTCCCATCATGCAGCACAGTGTTAATCTGCAGCCATGCAGCTGATCATCCATTTTGTACAAGCTACTACTGGATGGAAGCAAGGACAAAATGGATTCCAACATGTCCCATCATGCAGCACAGTGTTAATCATCCAAACAGCAGCAAACACCAAACAATTAAAATCGTGCTCAAAACCCCTGCCTTTTATACTGCCCAGGCACAATACAACCTGGGGAAACCCCCAATGCCTCATACAAAGTCGCAGCGACTTTGTATGAGGCTACTTTTTCCAAGGAATTAGCCAATGTTGTATGAATCCGATGTTGTACGAAGCGGACTTTGTATGAGGTACTACTGTACCTGGACAGAGAGACAGAATGAAAGCGCGGTGCCAAAATGGCCGCCGTTCTCTTTGCGGGGGGCCCCACCTGGACTCAGACATCCAGGTGAGTTAGGGGGCGTGGCCACCCGTCTATAAAAGGGGTGGCCATGAGGCAGCCGAGCTGCCATTTTAGATTCGCGACGGAGCGGAGAAGTTTTCTCCGTCGCATTCTCTTCTTTAACTCGCCCTTCGTACCTGGTGCGGTTTTGGCATTACCTTTTCGCTACCGCAGTACTTCAGGCTCAGGATCTGATCCCTGGACAGGGATCCTACGATGATCAGACCTTGTATTTCGGGAGTTATGGCTCCCAAACGCAGGGCCCCGGCAATTTAGCCGCGGCCAAGGGGAAGGGCTTTTCCTGGCCCTTCATCAGACGGGGGGCAGCCTGCGGGTCGGAGGACCAGGGCTGCGCCCCCACAGCAAAGCAACGTTCGGAACTTGCCCACTGCTACCAGTGGGGCCGATCAGGCTCCCGCCTGGCAGCCAGGCACCAGCTTCCTGGCCGGGCCAGCACAGGCTGGCCCCTCGGGGACTTCGGCCCTAGGCGGGCCTTTGCAGTGCCCAGGGCAAGGCGGCCCAGGGGGGCCTGGTGCGGCTTCCCACCCCACCATTCCTCCGCCCCCCCATGGGCCGGAGTTCTGGGCATGGCCCTATTCTGGCCCCGGATCCCCTTTTGGGTTTTCATTTCACCAACTGCCTGGTGGGCCGTCCTGCCCACCCGTCCTGCCTTACACTGGGGGCTCCGAGGCAGTGGATGCACTAATAGCACGTATAGCAGTGCTGGAAGCATCATTGGGCATTGCCCAACCACCTTCCGATGGGGGCGCAACTGCTACTTAGACTGCGGCCCCTTTGTCGATCCCAGCCAACTCATCGGCCGTGACTCTCCAGCGGGCGGCCAACAGGGTCGAGCTGCTTGAGGCTATCCACCCAGCTCCGGCTGGTGCCTCGCAGCTCCCCATTCGACCTGGCTGGGAGCAGTCAGGTGTGGTCCCAGAGCTCGATGCCAGTCGCGAGCTCCGACGCCCACCGTGGGCCAGAACCCCCGGTGGGGGCAGCTCACGGGGGTGCGACTAGTGAGTATCAGGTTCAAATTAGTGCACCACCACCACTGTCCACTTACACTGGGGGGGGGGGTGTTCAGTGGCCCTGGCCACGTCAAGTTAATGCAGGTGGGCAGCTGCTTCCACACTGCCCCATTAACCCCTGGTTGCCAAATGGTCCCTCGTTCAGGGCAGGGGTGTCCGCCCCCGGGGGTATGCCGAGCATTGCAGGGGCTGTTCAGGGCCCGCTGCGCATACCTTCCATCCAAAATGTGCCGTCGATGGCTTTGCCCACGGCTGGCTATTCCTTGCCCTTGGGTGATCATTTGTCACAGGTCATGAGGGATAAGATTTGGTGAGGGGAGTACGTTGATATTTTCTCCCTCTTGAACCGTGAGCCCACTAAGGAGGAGAGAGAGGGACAGGATGACAGAGACAAGGAGCTGTCCCGTCGTCTTAAGCCACCGCGCACCTGGGCCAACTGGTTGCCGGCATACCTCATATATATGGCGGTATACCTCAGGGCCCAGCCTGATTTGGCCATTCCGATGATTCAATACCTTGACAATATTTACAGGGCGATGGTTGATTTCCCTGGCCCGTCGTGGTTGGCTTACGATGAGGAATTTAGGATGAGGTTGGCCCTACATCCTGAAATGAGGTGGGATGAGCCCTGTCAGCAATTGTGGCTCTTGTACATGACTCCCACGCGCCGGCGCCTGGTGATAGGTACCATTGTGGTCATGCCGTGCAGCGGGCTGCTGCAACACAGGCTCCCCGCCAACCGGCGGGGCAGGGGGTTCCAGCCCGCCTGCTGTGTTGGAGCTTCTCAGCTAACGGCGTGTGTAATAAGCGCCAGTGTCATTTCCGACACGAGTTTCCCTCTTGTGCTGGCCCCCATGCCACCTCCGCATGCCCGCAGGCTGGTGGGTCACGAGGTAGAGGTACGGGTGGGCAGGGGGCGGTCAGAGCTCCCTCTGACGGGGCTAGCCACGCAAAAGGCCCCCTCCCCAATTAATGTCCACATGCTGGAGCGTTGGCTCTCAGCTTATCCAAGAAGGGATGATGCTAGGTACCTGCTGGAGGGTTTCCAGTTGGGCTTTCGTATTCCATTTAAGGGTGTTTGGGGACCCCAGGACGCTCCAAACTTACTTTCTTTGAAAGGTAATGAGGTTGCTGCACGAAGCATAGCTAAGGAAGTTGAGGCTATGAGAGTAGCAGGCCCCTTCATGGTACCACCATTCCCTAATTTGAAGGTCTCCCCTCTGGGGCTAGTACCGAAAAAGACCCCGGGTGAATTTCGTTTAATCCACCATCTATCTTACCCTGCGGGTTCGTCGGTCAATGATGCTATTCCTGATGACCTTTGCTCAGTCAGGTACACGTCATTTGATCAGGCCCTACAGATGGTGCGCTCATGCGGTCCTGGTGCCCTCCTGGCAAAGTGTGATATTAAATCGGCATTCCGATTACTGCCAGTGCACCCAGGGGATTTTGAGCTGTTGGGTTTTCCTTTCCAAGGAAAGTTTTATGTAGATAAGCCATGCCTTTTTTGCTGCTCTATTTCATGTTCGGCATTCGACCGATTTAGCACTTTCCTCCAGTGGGCCTTTGTTCGCAGGTCAGGGTTCCGGTCTGTAGCCCATTACCTCAATGACTTTTTGTTTGGGGGTGAACAGGGCTCGGACACGTGTACGCGTCTCCTCACTACATTTCAGACGCTAATGCGGGAACTGGGTGTCCCTTTAGCGCCTGAAAAGACCGAGGGCCCAGCTACCAAGCTCACCTTTCTAGGCATTGAAATTGATACTGTCGCACAGGCATCCAGGTTACCCATGGATAAGGTGGCCCGGATCACCGCGGCAATTTTGGCATTGATTGCCAAGCGTAAAGTGTCCCTTCGTGAGCTGCAGGTACTTCATGGCCACCTTAACTTTGCCTGCAGGGTGGTGACACCTGGCAGAGCATTTGCCAGGCATCTGTGTGATGCCATGGCCGGCCTGTTAAAATGCCACCACAGGGTCCGACTAACCAGGGGCATACAGGCAGATCTTTCGGTTTGGCTCACATTCCTCCAGGACTTTAACAGGGTCTCTTTCTGGAGATCAGACTTTCAGGTCTGCCCTAAATTTCAAGTACAGTCGGATGCCTCAGGCTCCCTGGGTTATGGGATTTATTTTGAGGGGAGGTGGGCTTACGGCCCATGGCCTCATGCATGGCTTGGCACGGATCGCCTCCACGATCTTACCTTCCTCGAGTTTCTTCCCATTTTGGGAGCACTGATGCTTTGGGGCGAGGAGTGGGCCAACTCAGTGGTCCATTTTTGGTGTGACAATGCGGCAGTGGTGCACATTGCCAACACCCAGACATCTAAATCCCCCAGGGTCATGGCATTGGTTCGTCAATTCGTTTTGAGAAGCCTACGCTTAAATGTGCTGTTCAGGGCCAGACATGTACCAGGTATTAATAATGATATTGCTGATGCTTTATCCTGCCTGCATATCCCCCGGTTCCGTGCCTTGTCTCCGGAAGCAGAGGAATTCCCCTCGCCACTCCCGGCCGAGATTTGGACGTTTGGCAAGGAGAGGTGAACCGGGCGATTGGCATGTCATTGGCACCTCGCACGCGTAAGTCGTATCAACATGCTTTCATACAATTTAGAACCTTTTGCGAGCAACTAAGGTTGCCTGAAGTGTGGCCCATACCAGTGGATCAGGTTTTATAATACATGGTTTATCTTCACAGTCAGGGTCTGGCTCCCCATACTATAGCCTCCAGGCTTTCGGCACTGGCATTTATGGCCAAAGTGAAGGGCTTCACTGACTGCGCGAATGACTTCCGCATACGTCATGTTTTGGAGGGGTGGACACGTGAACGTGGCCGCCGCCCGGACACTCGTCACCCGATTTCACCAGAGGTCCTGACCCACCTTGCATGAGGCTGCCATAATTTATGTTATGATAAGTATGAGGTGGCTCTTTTCACGCAGCTACCACGGTGGCCTTCTTTGGAGTGCTCCGCATCAGTGAGTTGGTACCATTGTCTAAGACGGATGTGACTCGTAGGGCACTGGAACTTGACGATGTCTATGTTACACATGAGTGGGCTCAGTTGAGAATACGGTCCTCAAAGGTTGATCAGCACGGCGTAGGCAGTGGAGTTAGACTGCTATGATGTTCCATTGAAGACATCTGTCCGGTTGGTGCCCTACATGAGTTTTTGGCAGTGCGTGGTGCGCATCCTGGCCCGTTTTTCTGCCACCAGGATGGGTCTCCCCTGACTAAATTCCAGTTTTGGAAGGTGACCGGTATGGCACTAACCAGTGTTGGCCTCCCCGGGGCTCGTTACAGCACCCATTCATTCAGGATAGGTGCTGCGTCAACCGCAGCTGCGTTTGGGTACTCTGAGGCTGATATACGCCGGATGGGAAGATGGGGATCCATGCGTTTTGCATTGTATGTACGCCCCCTTTCATGCCTGAGTACCAGTTAAGTTATTTTCTCTTTCTTCTTTTACAGACCCTGTGTGTCCCCGCACACTGGTGGCAGTATGGCTGGTGGGCCACAGTTACGTGCACTGGGCAGCGCAGTATGCTGCGGTGACAGAGTGGGGACCCCATCTTGGGCTATGTGCAACCGCACATATGCGATGGTACGGTAAGCGCGGAATAAGATGGCGGGAACTGTTGCCATTCCTGTTTTCCATCAGGGATGCTGAACCGCCTGATGTCCTTATACTGCACCTCGGTGGCAATGACCTTGCCCAGGTCACTGGCCTTTCCTTAAAATTTACGATCTGCAGTGACCTAGCCTATTTACATTATGTTTGGCCGTCCACGTGGCTGCTATGGTCGGACATGGTGCCGCGACATAATTACAGGGGAGGCATTGACCTCCGTGCCCTTGACCGCACTCGCCGCTCGGTGAACAGGGCTGTTGCCCAGTTCCTGGTAGACAAGGGCTTGGGGACAGCCATCCGGCACCCTAGGATAGGTTTGCAGGATTACGATCTCTATGCAGGAGATAGGGTCCACCTGTGGGCTAGAGGTATGAACCTCTTTCTGGAAGATTTGCAAGCAGGCCTGGTGACCGAGCTGATGGTCTAGGGGGGGCGGTGAATCATCATGGACGCCTCCCCATGTGGCGGGTAGCACTGGTAAGGTAAAGATTTATGACCCATAGGTATCCGGCAGGTTCGCAATTGGCTGCCCAACACTTGGACAGGTACAGGGGTAATAGCTTTGGCCGGTCAAGGACGAACCAGGCAAGGGGTGATGGCAGGAGCTTAACAGCCTGCATTACCTTGATATTTAACGGATACATGTCATAGGGTGGGGTCAGTAGATAGTTTATTGACTCCGGTCAACAATTTGTTTGTGTCAACAAACAAATTGATACAAATAGTTACATGTAGCCAATTGCCAATGGCATTTTGGGAGGAACCTTACCAGTGTTACTTCGGCCTGCTTGCCTTAAAGAATTACAATTGGATGATTACACCAATTGAAAGTTATAACTCGGACTAGGGCATTATTCAATAAAAGTGGCCCGATGCCTTTATCCATATACCGGTGTCTGAGTCTTTCTTTGGGGGGTGCGCCTGCAATGAAAGTGCGGCGCCAAAATGGCCGCCGCGCTCTTTGCGGGGCCCCACCCACCCGGACTCAGACATCTGGGTGAGTTAGGGGGCATGGCCACCCCTCTATAAAAGGGGTGGCCACAAGGCAGACGAGCTGCCATTTTAGAAATAGCGACGGAGAGGAGAAGTTTTTCCCTCCACCCCCTCCCTAGTGAACAGTGTGATATTTTGGTCGCTTCGGGGCCGGGTGGGAATTTTTGGCCTGAACCTACAATTGGCCCTTGGGTTCTGGTTTTTTTGCCCATCCCACACTGTTGCTAGTGTTTGACATAGGGGTTTTTCTTGACTTTGGTCACTTAGGCGGGTAGCACTGGTAAGGTAAATATTTATGACCCATAGGTATCCGGCAGGTTCGCAATTGACTGCCCAACACTTAGACAGGTACAGGGGTAATAGCTTTGGCCAGTCAAGGACGAACCAGGCAAGGGGTGATGGCAGAAGCTTAACAGTCTGCATCATCTTGATATTTAACGGATACACGTCATAGGGTGGGGTCAGTAGATAGTTTATTGACTCCGGTCAACAATTTGTTTGTGTCAACAAACAAATTGATACAAATAGTTACATGTAGCCAGTTGCCATTGGCATTTTGGGAGGAACCTTACCAGTGTTACTTCGGCCTGCTTGCCTTAAAGAATTACAATTGGATGATTACACCAATTGAAAGTTATAATTCGGACTAGGGCATTATTCAATAAAAGTGGCCCGATGCCTTTATCCATATACCGGTGTCTGAGTCTTTCTTTGGGGGGTGCGCCTGCAAAGAGAGTGTGTGTTTAACAAACATGATCCATTGGAATATTTCTCACAAATGTAAGTAATTTGTTTATGGGGTTTCTCTGATCACATGTATCCCTGTTCTATTAGGACTTGAAGCAAATTCCACCACCAATGCTTTGTCCCTGTCTGGGCTGAGATCCTCTGTTCAGTCTCTGTGTGTGTACTGATGCTTTTCTGAACATATGTGGTTGAACTCAGTTACAAAAAAGTAAAAAACACAACTCTAAAACCAGAGTGGAGGTAATATGCCTTTAAAATGGTATAGCAGAAGCTCAGAAATGAAATCTCTTCTCTTATTCATTATCTCAAATATAGCAACAAACTAGTTTTAAAAGTACAACACAGATTGTAAGTCAATAAACATAAAATCCATAGCTTGCCTTAACCTTGCAAAATAGTTGAAGTTTAAGAAATGCAACACTTAGCATTCATAGAGTCCTTTATGATGTATTCATGAGCTACAATGATACTTTCCTGATCTTATATAATGTTATAGTTTAACATACACAGTTCACACACACACATACACAGAGAGAGAGAGAGAGATCTGTAGAATATACATGCCAACATCTTCCATAGGTATGTGAAACCATGGAAAGCAATGAACACCAAATTACAGTACACATACCTGAACCATACAAGTAAAGGGGTGCTGCAGATGTCTCAGTCAATATTTCATGTCTGCTCATGAAATGATTCCCCAGAAATACAATCTCTTTCTTCTCAGCATTACATTGTAGATAGTGGCTGCTAGTAGCCAGATCTGGTAAAGTGCCTTGGAAACTCATATATATTATTTATTGTGGAAAATTTTCACTGAATATTTTGGACCCTTTGGTAATGGAAACTGCAGAAACTGGACCTGTGGATACAGGGAGAGAACTGGTTCATCAAAAAGCTTTTATATTGGAGTAGGCAACTGTGGCCATCCTCAGATGTAGCTACAAATATACTCCAGCATTGCTCACCACTGACTCTATTGTCTAGGACTGCTGGGAGGTGATTTGTGGCAACAATTTTCAAGGTTATTCAAGTAAAAAATATTCAGAAGTGCTTTACTATTCCCTTCTTCTGGGTATGCCTTGGGATTGTGCAGCTTGTCCTTGCAGGCGCACCCCCCAATAAAGGACTCAGACACCAATGAAAGTGGATAATGGCATTGGGCCACATTTATTGATTCATGCCCTAGTCCGAATTATAAATTTCTATTGGTAATTGACCAATTATAATTCTTAAGGCAAGCAGGCCGAAGTAACACTGGTAAGGTACCACCCAAAATTGCCAGCGGCAATTGTTACAATGTATCTATTTGTATCAATTTGTTTGTTGACAACAAACAAATTGTTGACCGTAGTCAATATCTAACTAATGACCCCACCCTCTGACCCGTATCCGTAAAATCACGGGGTGATGCATGCTGTCTAGCTGTAGCCATCACCCCGTCGCCTGGTTCGTCGTTGACCGGACAATGTTTAACCAACTTATACCTGTCTAGTGCTGTCCAGTCAATTGCGAACCTGCCGGATACCTGTGGGTCATAAATGTTTACCTTACCAGTGCTACCCGCCCATGTGACCAAAGTCAACAGCAGCAACAGAAAAACCCCTATATCAAACCATAGCAACAGTGTGGGATGGGCAAAAAAACCAGGACCCAAGAGCCAATTGTGAGTCCCAGCCAAAAATTCCCACCCGGCCCCGAAGCGACCAAAATATCACACTGTTAACTAGGGAGGGGGTGGAGGGGAAAAACTTCTCCGCTCCGTCGCTTCGCAAAATGGCAGCTCGGCTGCCTCGTGGCCGCCCCTTATATAAGGGTGCTGGCCACGCCCCCTAACTACCCGGATGTCTTCGTCCGGTGGGGGGGCCCGCAAAGAGCGCGGCGGCCATTTTGGCGCCGCGCTTGCATTGCAGGCGCACCCCCCAATAAAGGACTCAGACACCAATGAAAGTGGATAACGGCATTAGGCCACATTTATTGATTCATGCCCTAGTCCGAATTATAAATTTCTATTGGTAATTGACCAATTATAATTCTTAAGGCAAGCAGGCCGAAGTAACACTGGTAAGGTACCACCCAAAATTGCCAGCGGCAATTGTTACAATGTATCTATTTGTATCAATTTGTTTGTTGACAACAAACAAATTGTTGACCGTAGTCAATATCTAACTAATGACCCCACCCTCTGACCCGTATCCGTAAAATCACGGGGTGATGCATGCTGTCTAGCTGTAGCCATCACCCCGTCGCCTGGTTCGTCGTTGACCGGACAACGTTTAACCAACTTATACCTGTCTAGTGTTGTCCAGTCAATTGCGAACCTGCCGGATACCTGTGGGTCATAAATGTTTACCTTACCAGTGCTACCCGCCCATGTGACCAAAGTCAACAGCAGCAACAGAAAAACCCCTATATCAAACCATAGCAACAGTGTGGGATGGGCAAAAAAACCAGGACCCAAGAGCCAATTGTGAGTCCCAGCCAAAAATTCCCACCCGGCCCCGAAGCGACCAAAATATCACACTGTTAACTAGGGAGGGGGTGGAGGGGAAAAACTTCTCCGCTCCGTCGCTTCGCAAAATGGCAGCTCGGCTGCCTCGTGGCCGCCCCTTATATAAGGGTGCTGGCCACGCCCCCTAACTACCCGGATGTCTTCGTCCGGTGGGGGGGCCCGCAAAGAGCGCGGTGGCCATTTTGGCGCCGCGCTTGCATTGCAGGCGCACCCCCCCAATAAAGGACTCAGACACCAATGAAAGTGGATAACGGCATTGGGCCACATTTATTGATTCATGCCCTAGTCCGAATTATAAATTTCTATTGGTAATTGACCAATTATAATTCTTAAGGCAAGCAGGCCGAAGTAACACTGGTAAGGTACCACCCAAAATTGCCAACGGCAATTGTTACAATGTATCTATTTGTATCAATTTGTTTGTTGACAACAAACAAATTGTTGACCGTAGTCAATATCTTACTAATGACCCCACCCTCTGACGCGTATCCGTAAAATCACGGGGTGATGCATGCTGTCTAGCTGTAGCCATCACCCCGTCGCCTGGTTCGTCGTTGACCGGACAACGTTTAACCAACTTATACCTGTCTAGTGTTGTCCAGTCAATTGCGAACCTGCCGGATACCTGTGGGTCATAAATGTTTACCTTACCAGTGCTACACCCCACACGGGGAGGCTTCCCAAAAGGCTCACCGCCCCCCCCCCAAGACCGTCAGCTCGGTCAACAGGCCTGCTCGCCAGTCCACTAACAAGAGGTCCATACCTCCCTGCGACAGATGGGCCCCATCCCCTGAGTAAAAGCTCGTAATTTTGCAGACTGATGTCGGGGAGGCGAATGACGCGTCCCCCACCTTTGTCGAAAAGGAACCGGGCAATAGCCCCGTTCACGGAGCGTCGGCTCGGCCAAGAGCCTCGAGGCCGCACGCCCCCCTGTAAGCGTACCGCGGTCTCGTGTCCGACCAATTGAGGGTTGTGGCAGGCCACACATAACGTGAGTGGGGCAGGTCACTGCAAATCGCAAGCTTCCACGATAGGCCAGTGACCCGCCCTAAGCCATCGCCCCCAAGGTGCATAACCAGGACATCAGGCGAGTCAGCATCCCTGATGTAGAAAAGGAATGGCAACAGTTCCCGCCATAACATGCCGCGCTTACCATACCACCTGAGACATGTGGATGCACCCAGTCCCAGTCGGGGTCCCCACTCTGTCGCCGCAGCATAACGCGCTGCCCTACGCAGCGTAACGTGCTGCCCTGTGCAGCGTAACGCGCTGCCCTGTGCACATGGCTATGGCCCACCAGGCACACTGTCACCGGTGTAATGCGACACCCAGGGTCTGTCAAGGAAAAAAGGGGGGGAGAAACAGTGCAGTGACTAAACTGGTACTCACGGTTGAAGAGGGCGAACACAAACTGAAAACATTGTGATCCCCACCCTCCCATGCGGCGTATGTCAGCCCCGGAGTACCCAAAAACAGCTGCAGTAGAAGCCGCCCCTATCCTGAATGACTGGGTGCCGCAACGAGCCCCAGGGAGGCCAACACTGGCTAGTGCCTACCGGCACCCTCCAAAATTGAAATTTAGTAAGGGGAGACCCATCTTGGTGACTGAAAAAACGGGCCATGGTGCGTGCCACGCAGTGCAAGGAACCCCTGTAGGGCACCAACCGGACAGATGTCTGCCAAAGAACACCGTAGCAGTCTTACTCCACTGCCTACGCCATGCTGATCCGTCTTAGAGGAGCGTATCCTCAACTGAGCCCAGTCTTTGGCCACATAGACATCTTCGAGTTCCAGTGCCCTACGACTAGCATCCGCCTTAGACAGCATCACAAGCTCGCTGATGCGGAGCGCTCCAAAAAAGGCCACCGTTGTAGCCGCATGAAACAAGGCTGCCTCATACCTATCAAAACATAGGTCCTGCCAGCCCCGTGCCAGTTGGGTAAGAACCCCTGGGGAAATTAGGTGGCGGTCGTCCAGGCTACGCCCATGCTCCCGCACCCACCCCTCCAAAACATGTCTCACACGGAAGTCAGCGGTACTGTCCGCATGTCCGCCTACTTTGGCCATAAAAGCCAGCGCTGACAGCCTGGATGCTATGGTTCGAGGTGCAAGGCCCTGGGAATGCAGGTCAACCATGAATTGAAGTATAAGGGCCACCAGGATCGGCCAGGTATCTGGCAGCCGGAATTGGGCACAGAATGCCCTGAAAGAATTGAATGCGTGTTGATACGCCTTACGCGTGCGTGGCGCTAGCGACATGCCGATCGCCCGGTTCACCTCTCCTTGCCAAAGGTCCATATCTCGTCCGGGACTGGCGAGGGAAATTCCTCCGCATCCGGGGCCAAGGCGCGGAACCGGGAGATCTGCAGGTGGGACAAAGCGTCAGCGATATCATTATTGACCCCCGGGACATGCCTGGCCCGGAACAGCACATTAAGGCGCAGGCTGCGCAATACAAACTGGCGCACCAGGTCCATTACCCTGGGTGATTTGGAAGTCTGTGAGTTGACAATGTGGACAACGGCCGCATTGTCACACCAGAAATGAACGACCGAGTTGGCCCACTCCTCACCCCATAGCATCAAGGCCCCCAGAATGGGAAAAATTCCAGGTACGTAAGATCCCGCAGGCGCCCCGTACCTGACCAGGCTGGCGGCCACCCACCATAGGCCCACTTCCCATTGAAGTACATCCCATAACCCAGGGACCCAGAGGCATCGGACTGTATCTGGAAACGAGGGGAAGCCAGAAGGTCGGACCTCCAAAATGACACCCCATTGAACTCCCTCAGGAACTGGAGCCAGATAAGCATATCTGCCTTAATGCCCTGGGTTAGTCTGACCCAATGGTGGGGCCTGGATAAGCCTGTCATGGCGTCGCACAAGCGCCGAGCAAATGCCCTGCCCGGTGCGACCACCCTGCAAGCGAAATTGAGATGACCATGCAACACCTGCAGTTCCCGCAGTGATGCTTTGCGTTTAGCAAGCAAGTCCGAGATAAGGGCCACTATCCTTGACACCTTATCCCCTGGTAACCTAGAAGCCTGCGCTACCGTGTCAATCTCCACCCCCAGGAAGACTAGCTGTGTAGATGGGCCCTCGGTCTTTTCGGGCGCTAAAGGGACACCCAGTTCCTCCATTAGCGTCTGAAATGTATTGAGGAGACGTGTGCACGTGTCCCAGCCCCGTTCACCCCCGAATAAAAAATCATCCAGGTAATGGGCTACAGACCGGGACCCAGACCTGCGGACAAAAGCCCACTGTAGGAAGGTGCTAAAACGCTCGAAGGCCGAGCACGATATGGAACAGCCAAAAGGCATGGCCTTATCGAAATAGTATTCACCCCGGAACTTAAAACCCAGCAACTCCAAGTCGCCCGGGTGAACCGGCAGGAGGCGAAAGGCAGACTTAATGTCGCACTTAGCCAACAGCGCACCCGGGCCACATGAGCACACCATGCGCAGCGCTTGGTCAAAAGATGTATACCTGACCGAGCAAAGGTCATCAGGGATAGCATCATTGACTGATCGGCCGGCTGGGTAGGACAAGTGATGGATCAGGCGGAACTCGCCCGGTGACTTCTTGGGCACCAAGCCCAAGGGTGACACTTTAAGGTTGGGGAACGGGGTGCAGGGAAAGGGCCAGCGACCCTGCCCGCATCAACCTCCTTAGAAATGCTGGCGGCAGCCACCTCCTCCCTCCCCTTAAGGGACAAAAGGTTGGGGGCATCTTGGGGGGACCTATCACCCTGGAAAGGAATACGGAACCCCAGTCGAAAACCCTGAAGCAGGTAAACCGCATCTGCCCCCCTCGGGTACGATGCGAGCCAACGCTCCAACATGTCCACATTAATTGGGGAGGGTGCCTTTCGGTGGACCAGCTCCCTCTGCGGCAGTCTTGCCAGCCCCTTGTCCACCCCTACCTTTGCCCCGCACCCCTCCAGGCCTGGGGCAGGCGAAGGCCACATGGGGGCCATCGCAAGAGGGACACCTATGCCTGTACCGGCAATTCTTCCTACTGCAGGAACCATTGGACGAGAAAGTCCAGCACAGCAGGTGGGCTGGAACCCCCTGCCCCGCCACCTGGCGGGGTGTCTGTGCTGGGGCCGCTCGCTGGACCGCATGTCCACAATGGTATCTTTCCCCAGGCGCAGGGCGCGTGGGAATCATGTACAGAAGCCACAGCTTCTGGCAGGGCTCGTCCCACCTCATCTCAGGGTGCAGGGGAATCCGCATACGGAATTCCTCGTCGTAAGCCAACCACGACGGGCCCGGGAAGTCGACCATCGCCCGGTAAATGTTGTCCAAATACTGGACCATCAGAATTGCCAAATCCGGCCGGGCCCTGAGGTAGACCGCCATGTATATGAGGTACGCTGGCAACCAATTGGCCCACGTACGTGGCGGCTTACGACGACGTGCCTGTTCCTTATCCTTCTCATCCTGCCCCTCCCTCTCCTCCTTGGTGGGCTCTCTATTAAGAAGGGAGAAGATGTCCACATACTCCCCACGCCAGATCTTCTCTTTGGTGGCCTGGGCCAAATGGTCCCCCAGGGGCAAGGAATACCCCGCTGTCGGCAATGCCGCCACCGGCACAGTGGGAACCACGGGGATCTGGAAAGGAGCCTGGACCAACCCGGCCACCCCTAACACATTCCCAACTGAATAAGAGGTACCACCCAAAACGGGGCCCTGAGTGAGAGGTGAAGTCACCGGGTGGGATGTCGGCGACTGCACCGTCGCACCACCCATGCGAGGCCACGGCCACTGGAATGCCCCCCCAACGTGGGTAGGTGTGTGGGTGCACTAGATTGAACCGCATACTCACATGCAGCACCCCCGCGGGCCGCCCCCACCGGGGGTTCCGGCCCGCTGGGGGCGTCGGAGCTCACGACCGCAATTGAGCTCATCGACGGGGCCTGACCAGCATCAGCCTGTTGAGTGGGGAGCTGCGAGGCAGTGGCCGAAGCCGGCCCACGCGCCTCGGGCAGCTCGACCTGTCCTGCCGCCTGCCGCTGACCGGCAGACAAAGGATCAACCTGCACCCCAAAAGGCACCCCCGGGTGGTTAACCATCGCGAGGGATGCCTCGAGGGCCGCAACGCAGGCCAGAAGGGCCTTAACACTAACGTAGCCCCCTAAGCCAAGTGGGGGCAAAGGGCCAGCCGGCCCACTGGCTGCAGGCGCCAGTCCAGGTCCCTGGACCCCGGGGCCCATATACGGCCACGACCCCAGGCCCGGCCCCTGCAGGGCCGGGGGGGTACCCTGCCAGGGAAGGGAACCCAGCCACCCCCCATGGCTGAAACCCCCCGCAGGAAGCTGCGCACCAATAGAAGAAGGCCCCGCAGAATGGGCCAGGCCAGAGGCAGTGGCCACTGCTTGCGGGCCGGGGGCCGCGGCCCCAGCTGGGCCGGTACGCGGACACCCCGCCTCGGGCCAAGGGGCAATCAACCCCATCCCACCGGTCCCGGTGGGCTCAGGCAAAGGAGGCTGCTGGGGAGGTGCAGCCGCGGTCCTCCGACCCGGCTGGCGCCTCCGTGCAGAACGAGCCGCGTTCACAGTCGCCTTCTTCTTCGAGGGCATAGCAGCTAAACGATGGGAAGCCGGAAAAGTCAAGAAAATCAGCAGCCAGAGGCTTCCCTAAGAAAGGCAAGAGCGACGGAGGTAAGAGGGAAAAACTTCTCCGCTCCGTCGCTTCGCAAAATGGCAGCTCGGCTGCCTCGTGGCCGCCCCTTATATAAGGGTGCTGGCCACGCCCCCTAACTACCCGGATGTCTTCGTCCGGTGGGGGGGCCGCAAAGAGCGCGGCGGCCATTTTGGCGCCGCGCTTGCAATGGCTACACTGATTGGCTCTTCAGGAATACACAGCAGGGAATCAAATCCCCCATCATTGACTCCACTGAGATATTCAACCAGTTAAACTAGCCCATATACAGGCTTGAACGTTTACCTTTTATCCTGGCTGGGCTTTATTGTTTGTATCGTGTCTTTGTTTCTATTTCATCACTGCTTTCTTTTGATTGTAACTTTAATTATGTTTTGACACTTTTTGTATATTTTATATTGTATTTTCTTGTTTATGTTTGCTGCTGTCTGCTGTGCAGACAAGCATGCACCAATGTAAACTGCTCTGAGTCGCCTTTGGGCGAGCAGAGCAGTATATAAATTAAAGTTTATTATTATTATTATTATTATTATTATTATTATTATTATTATTATTATTATTATTATTATTATTATTATTATTATTATTATTATTATTGAATTAGACTTTTATTCTGTACTGTATATTGTAGTGTAAACCCACCACATCCACAGGGAATCCATTCCAAGAACTACAGCAGGTGCCTGAAACTGTGGACAGTAGTGAACCCAACATACTGCATTGCGATATAGTGGCTTCTAGTGTCCAGTTCTTTTAATCACACCTTGGATTTTAAAAAAAATCATGCAGTATTTTCAGATAACAACTCAGCAGGTATAGAACAGGTATGGCTGGCCTATGAAATCTACTTGGAGAAGACTTCAGAAAATCTCTCAGTCAAACCAACACACCATCTCACAAATTAAATAAATAAAGCATGTCTGGGCCTTTAGATATGTCTGAATTCAATGTGGCTTCACTGTAGTTGCTTACACTAGACAGAAACATACAGCTCTGGGGGGAAACACAACACAGTTAGAACCACCACACAGAATGCAAACCAAGAGGAACAGAACTTCAAAGGTGAGTTATGTTCTCAAAATGGTGTTACCAAGAATGGAAGCAAGCACATTCCATGACACTATTTTTCCAATATGCAGGTGTAACGAAAGGTGCAAAGAAAAAAGGAAAGAAATAAGGAAAGGTACAAAGAAAGAAAGAAAGAAGGGGGAGGGAGGGAAAGAAAGAACTGAATTCTGTGAGGATTTTAAATTTTTATAATTTTCCATTCCCAAGTAGCCTTTCCTACACAAACATTCTTCAGCACAGATTTGACACTGTATCTCTTTGACTTTATATCCCCACCTTCTACCCCCCCTACTTCTGCCACTACTGCCCTTCCTTTCAAACCCTTCCCCAATTACATTTTCTTCATTATCTTTCTCTTCAGAGATGCACTGTCGCATCTATTTCCTGTGCTGACATGTAATTGGCTACTGAAGCCCAAAATACTATTCTATATTGAATTTTCTGTTGCCACAGTAAACAGGGATGTACAAAGTTATGATCTTTTTTTTAATGAATGGGTATATTTGTCTCTCACACATGGCATAAATTACAACCCTTTGAGACCAATATCAAAACTGGAACTGCTACAAAATAGAAGCAGCAAATGTTTGAGGATAAGACACTCCTATAATTAATTTAATTTTGGCAAGTATTAAACACTATTCAGCATAGCTCACCTTAGGACTCTCCCTATTTCCATTTGCTCTTCCTTCCTTCCTTCCTTTCTCACTCATTTTGCCTCTCCCTTCAAGCTTTAGATAAGATTCAAACAAACTAAAATGTTAAAATAATTAGATTACTTTGACCGACCAGAAGTGGGCTATTTCAATAGCTTTGTCCAGTTATTTACTAGCTCTTCTGTTATACTTATAGTGGTGCATAAATTGCATACACATAAATGCTGTCTTGATTGTGTTTCTCTGCATTTACAGAAAATATGTCCTTTATCCAGGTAGCCCAATTTTACTTGATTAATCTTTGGTCTTCCCACTTCACTTCAAAGTCTATTAAGTGATGTCAAGATGGCACAATCTGGAAATTGAATCTTGTCCTAAAGGTTACAATCTTCAGCATTCATCCATTTGATATGGTGTGCTGTTTTTCCACTCCATAACTTTTAGCCTAGCCTCTTCTGATTTAATATTTAGAGCTTGAGAGATGGGCAGAAAGTTTTTGCTTGATTTTAGCCATTGTCTAGAATAGTGATGGCAAACCTTTTAGAGACTGAGCACCCCAGGAGGAGGAGGCAGCATGCATGCCCATGCACCCATGTGACATCACTAGCGCAGCTCTGGCGATGTCACATGGGTGCATGCACAGGCCCTCTGTGGGTGACTGCACAGAAAAGGCTGTGCAAGCACCTCTGGCACGCATGCCATAGGTTCACCTATACTGGTCTAGGAGGCTAGTGTCCATGATGTAGAGCTGCTTAAAGGTTCCCTAAAAAACGAAATCCCAAGGTTTCAGTATCAAGACCAAGTTTCAGATGTCTAGATTTCAATGTCTTGTAGCTATGACACAGAACAGCACCCAAAACACTCTTAAATCAACTGTCTTGACTCTAGGCATCTTTGGATAGCATTTGTATTTCTTCAGAAGAAGACTTTCTTCCAAAAAAACCTAATACTACCAAATCAATAATTTTCTAAAGAATGAAGTGCTCCATAATGCAGTTCCACCCTCCATGAAAAGCAGTTCCACATTATTTGCTATTTGCAAAAATGCAGGTTTGGGTCACTGTATGTATGTATGGCAGTTTCGAGACAATGCTACCATAATTGGTTATCATCATACATGAACATTATTAATGAGCAAGGAGGTATTTCCGTAAGACTAATTGAACATCTGATCAGATGATTTATGAAAAATACAAGTATAAATTTGTATTCAATCTAAACCTTACAATTATATAAAGCTACTTTAAATTACTCCTGCCAACCTAGCAGTTCAAAAGCAAGACATTGCAAGTAGATAAATAGGGACCACTTTGGTGGGAAGGTAACAGCATTCCATGCACTCCAGTGTCTAGTCATGCCTGCCACATGGCCATGGAAACGTCTGCAGCAGCAGACAGCGCTGGCTCTTCAGCTTTGAAACAGAGATGAGCACTGCACCCTAGAATCAGATACGACTGGCTTTCGAGCAAGGGAAACCTCTACTTTAAATTATGTTAGATCTGTAGCAAATCTAGCTCAGAACTGCCTCATCCTATTGTTAGTGAGTCTTCAAAAAAAATTTACCTATAGAAAAGCTTTGCTGCATGACATTTTTTCAACATTTCAATTTGTTACAAGAAAACAAATAAATGTTCCTATTTATTTTACGTGTCTGAAGACTGAAACTTTCTTCATGGGAGGTTTGTGGTTCACCACTGAACTACAGTGCCAACTGCGACTGGATGCATAACCAAACTTCCTTGTCAGTCAAGTCAGTCAATTCCTCAAAGGTTGTTCTTGCTACAGTGATTAAGATAAGAGTTCATCATCTTACCACACACATTTTCTAAACATGATCAAGTCATAAACATTGCTATGAACATTGTACCTTGGGTATCTTGGAATCATTATTCAGCGAGGAATCCATGCATTAGTAGACATCTCTGTGACGACATTCCACACATGCAAATGGACCTGAGAAATCAAATCCATTTGCATATGGTTTTTTAACCATTTGGATAGCACATCACCTGCTGGCTAGATGGACCATGACGTGTGTGTGCCCTTTGCTTTCACCTTGCCCAAGGAATCTGACAGTGGACACTTTGGTGAGTTTTAGTCCCAGCCTAACATCATTAACAAGAGATGGGCAACACTGCCTAGTTAGACCACTCAAGCCCCCATGCCTTAACAAGATTCTCACCTAACGGGGTCATACCACTTGAAGTAAAGCTGCACCCTTTTTGAGAATGACCTATTCAAATGTACCACTGCCTTGCATTTTCTTGCCACAATTGAAAAATGATTTTGGAGCCCTAGGAAGCCTTTCCTAGGGACGAGGAACATGTGCCCTTCTAAAAGTTGTTGGATTGTGACTCCACTGGTGCCAGAGAGCACCGGTGACAGCAGATTTCAAGAAGAGAAAGAGTGAGCTTTCAGATTATTTTCACATTTTTCTTTATGAGCAATAGGACTTTGGAATGATACAAATATAATTGGATGAACACAGAAAAATAATTGGATCTCTACAGGGCTAAATTTAAAGCTGCTAATAGAAGAATCACTAAACTACACATCCATTATTCAAAACTACAAACTATAATTCAAAAGATCTCTGTGTCCTAACTCAAAACAAATGCCCCCACTCCATTAACCACTGCCCTTTTATCTTTCAAAAGAAGATTATACTGGGAACAACACTTGTAATTAATGGGGGAAGGAAATGCTCAAATTGACCACTGCTTTTTTAAAGTTGGACTAGCCCTATTGATCGCAAAATTCAGGCTTAGACTAAAGAAAATAAGGAAAACATGGAGGCCAGAAAGATATCACCTAGACAGCATCCCTAAAGAATACACGGTGGAGGTGATGAACAGATTCAATGGCTTAGATTCGGTAGACAGAGTACCAGAAGAATTATGGACGGAGATGAGGGACATCATGCAGGAAGCAGCAAAGAAAACCATACCAAAAGAAAAGAAGAGTAAGAAAGCAAAGTGGTTGTCTGATGAGGCTCTTAAAATAGCAGAGGAAAGAAGGAACGCAAAAGCCAAAGGAGAAAGGAAAAACTACAATCATTTGAACACAGAATTTCAAAGAAAAGCAAGGAGAGATAAGGAAAACTACCTTAAAGAACAGTGCAGAGAAATGGAGGAAAACAACAAAAGAGGCAGAACCAGAGATCTTTTCAAAAAAATCGGGGAAATTAAGGGAACATTTAAAGCAAAAATGACCATGATAAGGGACAAAGAGGGAAAGGAGTTAGCTGATGCAGAAGAGATTAAGAAAAGATGGAAAGAGTACACAGAGGAACTCTACAAAAAAGACCTCAACACTCCTGACAATCACAATGATGAAGAAGTAGAACTTGAGCCAGACATCCTGGAGAGCGAAGTCATAAAGGCCCTAAAGAGCACTGCAAACAACAAAGCTAGTGGAGATGATGGTATCCCAGTTGAATTTTTCAAAGCGCTAAAAGATGACAGCGTCAAATTACTGCATTCAATATGCCAGCAGATTTGGAAAACAAAACAATGGCCACAGGATTGGAAAAGATCAGTATACATCCCAATTCCAAAAAAGGGCAATGCCAAAGAATGTTCAAATTATCGAACAATCGCGCTCATCCCACACGCCAGTAAGGTGATGCTCAAGATAATACAGGATAGACTTCAGCAGCATGTGGAAAGAGAATTACCAGAGGTGCAGGCCGATTTCAGAAGAGGCAGGGGGACTAGAGACCACATTGCCAACATACGCTGGATCATGGAGAAAACAAAGGAATATCAGAAACAAGTTTACTTTTGTTTTATTGACTACACTAAGGCATTTGACTGTGTGGACCACAACAAGATGTGGCAAGTAATTAAAGAGATGGGAATACCAGAGCACCTCATATGCCTCCTGAGAAATCTGTACATGAACCAAGAAGCAACAGTTAGGACAGAACACGGAATGACAGAGTGGTTTGGAATAGGGAAAGGAGTAAGACAAGGCTGCATTTTATCACCATGCCTATTCAACCTATACACAGAGTACATAATGCGCAGTGCAGGGATGGAGGAATCACAATATGGGATTAAAATCGCTGGGAGAAACATCAACAATCTGAGATATGCAGACGATACCACCCTAATGGCAGAAAGTGAGGAAGACCTAAAGAATCTCTTGATTGGGCTGAAGGAGGAGAGTGCAAAAGCTGGCTTGAGACTAAATATCAAGAAAACCAAGATAATGGCAACAGGCCCAATCAGTTCCTGGAAAATAGATGGGGAAGAAGTAGAAGCAGTGACAGATTTTACTTTCTTAGGATCAAAGATCACTGCAGATGGGGATTGTAGCCATGAAATAAAAAGGCGACTGATTCTTGGGAGACAAGCAATGAGAAACCTGGGGAACATAGTGAAAAGCAGAGACATCACATTGAAAACAAAAATTAGAATAGTCAAAGCAATGGTTTTCCCAGTAGTAATGTACGGATGTGAGAGCTGGACAATTAGGAAGGCTGAACGCAGAAGAATAGATGCCTTCGAAATGTGGTGTTGGAGAAGGGTTTTGAGAGTCCCCTGGACAGCGAGGAGAACAAATAGGTCAATCTTAGAAGAAATCAACACTGACTGCTCATTGGAAGGTCAAATAGTAAAGATGAAGCTAAAATACTTTGGACATCAAATGAGAAGGGAGGATTCACTTGAGAAGGCATTGATGTTGGGAAAGGTGGAGGGCAAAAGAAGAAGGGGGAGGCCAAGGATGAGATGGATAGATGGCATTGTAGACACAATGGGCACAGAGCTGGGAGGGCTGAGGGGGATGGTGGAGGACAGAGGCGCCTGGAGAACAATGGTCCATAGGGTCGCAAAGGGTCGGAATCGACTGTGCGACTGAACAACAACAACAACAGCCCTACTTCAACTGGAATCTGTACAGAATAGAGCAGCGACAGTGGTATGATAAAGCTATTCCACAATATTTTCAGTTTTATAAGTATTAAGTGCTCTCTACTCACCTGCCCAGGGCTGTCCTTCAAATTTAAACTGGCTCTCACTCCATTTTACCTCCTTCTCCAGTTTTCTAGTCCAGTAGGGTACTATCAACTCCCTCAAGGTAAACATTCTTATTTGAGGAGTGGAGTTGTGGCACTACTAACTTACTCTTGTTCTGCAAATAGTCCCCATTAGCTGTTCCTCATTAGTTCACCTACTTCAAATTCCCCACCCCCAGCTTCAGTGATAACTTGAGGAAGAGGGAAAATGGGGATTCTTGCCTGCTTAAAACCAACAGCTCGCCAAGATGTTTTAATCTGAACAGTCACACAGACCAAATGATTTAGGGCATAAATACACAGAGCTTGGCCTACCTCCAGTCCAAATGTGCAGGGGAACCATTACACCACTTTATGGACTATACCAATATAGTAAAAAAAAGTCACTTTTTTAGTGTACTCCCATGAAAGAAAAACATTCTTATGTTTACAAGAATACCAGACAACCATGATGAGCCTTTCTCCAATGTGCCAATCTCCTTCAATCTTTTAGCTGGGCAAGGAAAACACATTAGTTGAATCCAGGCTTAATGATATTTAGCAGGAATGCACTGAGATCAACAGGACCTGTGAGTCACAATTAACTTAAGACCCACTGGTTTTATAACTACAGTACTTCAAGTGTGATTAAGTATGGTTTCCACCAAGCATCCAAGAAAATGTTTAATGTTAAATTATGTTAATATGTAGAGGCCACATTTGACTTACAGCACCCCTCATAATCTTTCCAAAATATGTGAGATATTTTAAAAGTTGCTTTACCATTGCCACCCAACAGTGAGCTTCCATGGTCAAGCAAGAATTTGACTCAAGGTCTCCTAAAACCTAGTCTCTAACTCTATCTGTTGAACTACACTGGCCTGAAATCATACATAGATACATTATATTTACTTTATTTTATTTCTTCCTAGCCAGTCAGGCTGTATACATCAGGGTTTCTCAAACTTGGCCCTCCAAGTGTTCTTGGACTTCTATTACCAGAAGCCCAAATCAAGACACCTGCTGATCAGGGCTTCTGGGAATTGAAGTCCAAGAACATCTGGGGGCCAAAGGTTGAAAAACCCTGGTATACATGAACAAATTTAAAGCATACTTAACCAAATAAGATAAAATAAGCATTCTCAAACAGTATCAAGTTGTGAGATTAAGTTATTGAGACTGTAAAGCATGAAATGAGCTCCGTCTTTCCATGACTTGTTTAATGAATTTAGCAGTCTTATAGGATACATAACAGTCAGTGCCAGCTAGCAGAAATAAAGCTTTACATAAAAGGAAGTTGCTCTTAATCCCAGTTGTTAAAAATTTAAGATACTGGTCCTTCAAATCTGCATTCAAAGGACAGTTGGCTAAAAAATGTAACATATTCCACCATCTCAGGACATTCTGTTAGGGAATACTGTATCTACTTGCACTATGTTGGTCCATATAATGTCCCTGTATCTTTTTCAACTACAATGAATTCAATCTACATTTGGTTTGCAGTTAGCTCATGTAAATTAATAAGGGACAACTATGGGATCACTTTTCCAAAACATAAGGAAAAGCTTTCATTTATTATTTATTTATTTATTTAGTAGTTCAACTTCTATACCGCCCACTCAGCCTAGGCCAACTCAGGGTGGTTTACAGTTGTAAATAAAAACAGCATGGTTAAAACTGATTAAAACTACCCACCCCCTAAAAATAGGGTGCAGGGACCGAGGTGACCGAGGGGGAAGGAGTTTCTACTACACTAGCCACCCAACGGAGGTCACCCTCCCACCTACACCCCATACTTGACTTGCCAGCCAGGTTTTGAGTTCTTTTCTGAAGAGCAGCAATTCCATCTGGAGACATAACTCTGTTGGCAGGAGGTTCCAGAGGGCTGGTGCGGACATGGAGAAGGCCCTCCTCCTTGAGCCAGAGAGGTGAGTCCCTATGGCCAATGGAACAATAAGAGAGCCCATCTGGTCCGCTCTGGTTGGATGGACCAATGTCCTTAGGGCTATGCGATCTCTTAGGTATCCTGGCCCACTACCATGTAGGACTTTAAAGGTCAAAACCAGCACCTTGAATTGCACCCGGAGGCACACTGGTAAACAGTGCAGCTCCCGAAGTAGTGGTGAGGCATGGGTGTAACGTCCACACCCCATCACCACTTGGGCAGCCGCATTCTGGAGTCTCCGAATGGTGGTCAAGGGCAGTCCCATGTAGAGCACATTAGAATAGTCTAGTCTGGAGATGACCAGAGCATGAGTGACCATGAACAAGGAGTCCCTGTCCAGGAATGGGCGCAACTGGTGGATTAACTGAAGCTGTGCAAAAGCCCTCCTGACCATGACTGCCACCTGTTCTTTATATATCCTATTGCAGTGATGGTGAACCTTGGCACGCCAGGTGTTCTTGAACTTCAATTCCCAGAAGTCCTGATCTGCAGGAGTGCTGACTTGGTCTTCTGGGAAATGAAGTCCAAAAACACCTGGAGTGCCAAGGTTGGCCATCACTATCCTACTGGAATGACAACTAGTTACGGATGCCATGGCAATCTTGATGTCATCGTCATATAATCTGGAGGATAACCCATTTTAGATACATTTGTGGATATCTTAGCTGTCCAAGAGTTCCTCCCTATTTTCTTGTAGACCAACAGAACCAGGGGTGTGTACTTTCAAATCCTTTGTTGTTATATTTCTTCAGGAAACATGGTACATTAATAAATTCTTACTGGAACTGGACATTTAGCTACTAACTCCCTTAAACTAGCTTCAATTCTTTCTCTAAAAACACCCAATATTTTCCCCTTTTCTTTTTCTTTTCTTTTTTTTTTGGGGGGGGGGGGGGGGGGGCAGGGGCGGACAAGTATTTAAATCCTGGAAGGAAAGATCATTTCAAAAAAAGTATAGATGTATAATTCCACTGTTCAAAAGTAACCTTTTTCCCTTTCCAATATTAACTATAAAGATTTTATAAACTTAGTATGTTGCTAACACAGAGTTTATTTTTAAATACCTTTTAAACAAACATTTCTATTTCCACATTAGTTACACAGCAATGTTAGTCATCCTGTTTAGAAATCTGACATACTTACTACTCCTTTGAAGAAACTGTTTCAAAACCAGTTTACAAAACAACTGTCTCAAGAGTGTTAAATTGTAATTCAATTTGTAAAGTTGGGTAGACATAAAGTATCCCTGATCTACTGACAGATCCCTGGGTAGCTTCCCATAGTTTGGGAAAGGCTTCTGGGCTCCAAAATGCTCATTATTATCAGAAACAAAATGACTCACTCCTACTCCAAATTATAATCCTGCACAAAGACAGAAACTGATTTTTAGGTGGAACTCCACGCACTGTGCATTCCACAGTTTCCCCACTCCCGAGCTCAGAAAGCCTGCAGTGGAACTTGTAAGACCATTCAGCTGAACATACATGCAGAGCCCTCATGGAAGGGACCTGCGATAAGGCAGGGATCCTGATCAAGGCAACTCAGTAAGTAGAACCTCATCAAAGATTGTGTTATTTCTGAACCACAATCAGGTGTACCCCGTGCAATGACAACCTTGTTGCACCAGCTAATCTTACTCACACTAGGTCAGGTGAAAGGAACTATAGAATGAAGGTGGCTTCATTTGGCAGTTTCACATCTGGCCAAGAAGAAGAAGACTACAATATTTACAGGCTCCACTGCAGACATTTGTCCTAACCTACACAATAGCCTAAGTGTCATCCCAATGGGGAGGTAAGAGTTTGACCTCATGACCCAACATAATTACATACCTCCACAGATTTAAGTGTATGTTTTTTTTAGATCAGTTGTCCACATTAAAAGAGATGGGCAACCCACCAACCTACTTTTAGTCTTGCCCAACACTATTGCCAAGGATACTTTGGTTTAAAAGAGGCAGATGAATGTTCTCATGACTGCCTGAGGGGAATATACAATACATTGCCTCAAAGCAGATCAGGAACAATCCCCATCTTTTGCCTTAACTTGTGTCCAATCCCTTCTTTAAAAAAAAAATCAGCCCATACACTGAGTAAACATTTTTGACACAGATGCAAAAGTAAGCCACAACTTTCTCCTTCATGACTGAAGCCTCCTGCTTGTCCTCCTTCCACCAGAATATTATGGTCACCTGATTAGCATGGTTTTACCACTACTTTTAATGGCCCAAGGGTGGGGGAGACCGAAATTTCAGGTGGGGACATCTATATTTACATATGTGTCAGGCTAAAGCAATCACACTTATATACCACTCCATAGCACTTAGTGCACTCTCTGCATTAGCATTTTGCCCCCAAGATGCTGGGTCCTCATGGAAGGCTGAGTCAACCTTGAGCCCTGGTCAGGATCAAATCCACAACATCTGGGTTGCAGTACAACAGTTTAACCACTGCATCACCAGGGCTCCTAATTAGCAATACCGTCTGCTGACCTATTTGCAAGACTGGTCCTGCATGTGACACAGCCAGTGACACTCCTTACAGCTCATCCTCCAGTTGTATATCTGAGCTGTAGCCCAAGGGAAAGAACATAACAAGACTTTGCACAGATCTTAAGAGTTTAGAAGCAACTCATTATGGTTATTATAGTTATTAGCAATTAATTCCTTTTTCCAGTAATGAAGTTAAAACTAACTTTTTACAACTAGGTAAAGGTTGCCCTTGCTCGAAAGCCAGTCGTATCTGACTCTAGGGTTGAGTGCTCATCTCTGTTTCTAGTCAAAGAGCCAGCGCTGTCTGCGTTTACAGATGTTTCCATGGACATGCGGCAGGAATGACTAGACACCAGAGTTTAGTACTCAGGTTTCAAACTGCCAACCTGCCGACCTTCCAATCAAGGGGCAATTCTACTCCCTTTGCAATATAATGGCTACTTTTCAGTGACTGTTACTGTTATTTATTTATTTATTTATTTATAAATCAAATTTATGTTAACAGGAGTATGGCTCACTAAATGGCAGAAGAGGAGTATCACATGGTTAAAATGCCAGCTTGTGCTATGCCTTGTGCTCTCCTAAATACATACAAATTTAATGCATTCCTCGAGGTTGGTAGTATCTCAAAACATTCTTATCTTGAATTTCCCATATGAATGCATTGAATTTCTTATCTTTAAAAAAATCCTATTAAAAATTCTTATCTCAAACCTGATATTTTCTGAGATTTCTGGATGTAGCTCAGGTTTTTCTTAAGATGACCTGTTCTTATCTCAAGGTTTGACTCTATCTTGAAAACACTATAAGGGTCACTCTAAATCCAATGTGATTTGATGGCACATAAAGTCTACTGTGGCCATACACTACTTTTTTGAAAGTAATTTTCCATAGCTCAACCGTATCACAGTGCTGCAGCCACCTGCCAAAAATGACAACATTCTACCACATCTGAGCATTAAGTCACATGATTAGGCTGGACTGAAACTGGATGAAACCACCGAAGAATCATGTGATAGGGCAGAGATGGGAGATGGTTTTGGCATTCATAGCTCCAATTCATGGGACCTGCAATCCAATGCATGGAGTTACAGATTTCCAGTACCTAGGAAACAGTACCTCTGGGTTTGCTGCAGCAGAATTTAGCATGTCACCCTCACCAAGATACATATTTTATCATCCTTAGACATATCAAAACATGTATTTATTTATTTACATACACATTTATGAAGCTGTGTACAAGTAGGATTTTTTTTTAGTACGTACGAAGAATCCATCTTTTCATCCAAACCTCCTACATAGTCAAGAGAAAGAGTTAAAGTAAATTGGGCAGTTGTGTGACTTCTGGAGAGGCATTCGACCATTTTGTTATCATGTAACAAAATGGCAACTGATGGATCCGGATGGATTCCAGAGGGAACTGGGGGAATTTCCTCTGGATCAGCAACACGATTCACCTGAGGCACTTGTTGACCTGTGGTACGGGTCGACGACATCTGCCTTGGATGTAATCGCTCCACTACGGCCTCTCAGAGCCCGTGGAGCTAGGTCATCCCCGTGGTTCACTGAATAACTACGGGAGCTCAAACGGGCAAAGAGACGCCTTGATCGCCGCTGGGTGAAGACCCAGAGCGATTCCGATTGGACACTAGCTAGAGCCGCTATTAGGGCCTACCTAGTGGCGATGGGGGTGGTGACGAGGCAGTACTTCACCTCCCTTATTGCCTCCGCTGATAATCGCCCAGCCACCCTGTTTCAGGTGACCAGGTCCCTCTTGGGTAGGTTGAGGCCTGTGCCTGGTTGGCAGGGATCGGCTGAGGACTTTGCTGACCATCTGGTGGAGAAAATCAATCGGATTCGCTCGGGGTTCAAACTTGGCGTGGACAGGGAGGGTCCGGGGGGAGCCAGTGCGCAGTCTTGCGGTGTTACCTGGGATCGGTTTAATCCAGTTGCCCCGGATGAAGTGGACAGGCTTCTTGTGGCGGTCCGTGCCACTAATTGTCCATTGGATTCCTGTCCCGCCTGGCTGGTAAAAGTCTCTAAGACGGTGACAGGTGGCTGGGTCGGGGCTATAATTAACGCGTCTTTTCGAGAGGGGATGTTTCCTGCACTGCTGAAACATGCTCTTGTGTGCCCCCTCCTGAAGACGCCTTCCCTCGATCCAGCAATCCTAACCAACTACAGACCTGTCTCCAACCTTCCTTTTTTGGGGAAGGTTCTGGAGAAGGCAGTGGCACGTCAGCTGCAGGGGGTACTGGATGAAGTGGAATATCTGGACCCATTCCAGTTAGGATTCAGACCTGGATATGGTACTGTGACTGCATTGGTCGCGCTGATGGATGATCCCTGGTGAGAGCGGGATGATGGTCATCCATCCATCCTTGCTCTTCTTGACCTCTCAGCGGCCTTCGATACCGTTGACCACGGTATCCTTCTGGAATGGCTCCAAGGATTGGGGATCCAGGGCATGGTGTGGTCCTGGTTTTCCTCATTTCTGAGGGGCCGGACCCAGTCGGTGTGGTTGGAGAGTGAGAGGTCGAGTCCTAGGCCCCTAAAATATGGGGTGCCTCAGGGCTCGGTACTCTCTCCTCTCCTATTTAACATCTACATGAAGCCGCTGGGTGAGACCATCCGTTCCCACGGGGTGCGGTACCACCAGTACGCGGATGACACACAGTTGTACATCTCGGCCCGTGGGGACCCCAGTGATGCAGTCAAAGTCCTTTCCAGCTGTCTGAAGGCTGTTGGGGTCTGGATGGGGGCAAATGGGCTACAGCTGAATCCTAGCAAGACTGAGTGGCTATGGATAGGGGGTCCTGCGTTATCCCTGGAGCTACCATCTTTGGTTTTGGATGGGGCTGTTTTGCCCCAGACCAACCCGGTGTGCAACTTGGGGGTCCTCCTGGATTTGCGGCTGCTGCTAGAAGAACAGGTGGCGGCTGTGGCCAGGAGGGCCTTCGCCCAACTTCGGGAGATTCGCCAGTTGCGCCCACTCCTGGACCGGGACTCTTTGCTCATGGTCACTCACACTCTGGTGACCTCCAGACTAGACTACTGTAATGCGCTCTACATCGGGCTGCCCTTGATGACCATTCGGAGGCTGCAGCTGGTCCAGAATGCCGTGGCCCAGGTGGTGATGGGGTGTGGACGTTATGCCCATGCCTCACCACTGCTTCGGGGGCTGCACTGGTTATCAGTTTGTCTCCGGGTGCAATTCAAGGTGCTGGTTTTGACCTTGAAAGCCCTACATGGTAGTGGGCCAGGGTACCTTAGAGACCGCATCGCCCTAAGGACGTCTGTCCATCCAACCAGAGCAGACTGGAGGGGCTCTCTAATTGTGCCATCAGCCAGGGGGGCTCGCACCAGCTGTCTGCACCAGCCCTTTGGAACCTCCTGCCTGTGGAACTGCGTCTCCAGACGGAGTTGTTGCCCTTTAGGAAGGAACTAAAGACCTGGCTGGCGGGCCAAGTTTGGGGTGCGGGTGGGGATGGGGGTACCGTTGGGTGGTTGGTATAGGGAAGTGTGCCTTCCCCCAAGGTCCCTTCGGTTCTTGCGCACCTTTTAGGAGTGGGTTTTTTAACTTTTAACTTTTAACTTTGTTTTATCATGTGTCTTTTATGTATTTACTGTCTGCTATGTAAACCACCCTGAGTTGGGTTGTACCTGAGTGGGCGGTATATAAGCGTGAAAAATAAATAAATAAATAAATAAATAAATAAATAAATGTAAATAATAAAACTGCAGGACGGAATGAGCTCCTGTCTTTGTCCCAGCTCCTGCCAACCTAGCAGTTAGAAAGCAAGAAATTGCAAATAGGGACCATTTTGGTGGGAAGGTAACAGCGTTCCATGTGTCTAGTCATGCCTGCCACATGACCATGGAAACATCTGCAGAAGCAGACAGTGCTGGCTCTTTGGCTTTGAAACAGAGATGACCACTGAACCCTAGAGTCAGATACGACTGGCTTTTGAGAAAGGGAAACCTTTACCTTTAAATAATAAAATGTTTCCTCACTCATTTTAACACCTGACTGACCGGATCAGGATTAAATTCACTTAGGATGCAGCCCCAGGTTATTTTTCAGATGGATGTAGTGAACTACAGTTTGAACAGAACATATACCAAACTGCAAGATTTAAACATAGAAGACAACAGATAGATTTTCCCACCAGCCAGAGAGAGAGAGAGAGAGAGAGGATGGTTTTCTAAAACTGGCATTAAAGATGTGCTGCTGTTCAGGAGATAAGAAACTGCAAAGACGTACACCTCAAATTGCCATATTAGCAGCCTCAGATGACATTTGCTGCTCATAAGTAAATCTCACTATGTTTAGTAGGACTTACTCCCTGATAAGGTAATTTAGCACACTTACTATAGAGAAAGTGCTTTGAACACACTGGAACTTACCTCTGAGCAAATATATAGAGGAACTGGCAACTCATACTGGAGGGAAAACAGCAAAACATACAAACGAAATGTGAAAATAAAGTTCAGACTGTTCTTAGAAAACAGAAAAAAATTATTACAGCTCTTTTAATAAAACTGCCTTACAGCCAAAATTTGCCAACTGGTGCTTTCCTTTTAAAAGCTAAGCAGAAAAGGATTACTTGTTCTTACTTAGGATGGCTAAGATCAATTTTCATCAACCTAGACAGGAAGTATTTAATTAGCAGATGATGAAGAAAAGTCTGGAATATTACTTACTGTGTAGAAGCCGAACTAGTTCATTATCCAACCAATAACATCAAATGCTGCATTTCCATAGCAAGCATATCAGAGCCCTTAAATATTTCAGTAGGTTCTCTACCATCGTATGCACATGAATATGATATGTGCACAAAAACACTTTTAAAGAAGAGAAACCTAGCAGCTCTCAGACATTGAACCTAAGCAACTTACAGTACATGTTATTAAACTCTGAAATAAATGGGAGATATATTACCATGCAACACTTTAAGGATCACAGCAACAGAAAAATCACAAGCAATTGGCTTGCTCATTACAAACACAAAATTTAGAAGCAACTAGCAAATTATCTTAAACTTGGAAGTAAAGGACACCCTTGCTCAAAAGCCAGTCATATCCGACTCTAGTGTTCAGTGCTCATGTCCATTTATACCCAAAGAGCCAGTGCTGCCTGCATCTGCAAACATATCTGTGGACATGTGGCAGACATGACTACACACCAGAGTGCATGGAACACTGTTTACCTTCCTACCGAAGTGGTTCCTATTTATCTACTTGCAATTTCTTGCTTTCACACTGCTAGGTTGGCATGAGCTGGTACAGAGACCAGGAGCTCACTCGAGTCTCAAACTGCTGACCTGCTGACCTTCCAGTAGTCTAGAAACAGAAGCTGTACCAGCAGCATAAGTGGAGAAGTAAGTCCAGCTGACGTACTCTCAGTTTAAGCAAGTACAGAATTGTCATCTGTAACTCCGCACCTAAACAACCCTACCAGAGAATAAATCCCATCAAACAGAATAGGACGTGTTTGTAAATAGTTGTGGATCATAATCAAAAGCCATTTGGCCGTGCTGGCTAGGAAACTCTAGGAGTTGTAGTCCAACAAAAATAAAGTTTTCCAGCTCTGATCATATTACACTGCAAATAACTAGTACCGGCTCCTTTGCAAATGTTTCTTCACTGCTTAGTCTACTCAAATGAATGTGTTTCTGTTCCACAGTATGGACATCTTTAGCACCAAAGCCATGATGTAAATATTTATGAACTGCAAGGCTAAAGATAAGCTCCATACCTTTTAAGAAAAAGGGTTGCATGCCACTTCCAAATGGACAACATACAGTGGAACCTCATACAATTGCTCCGTATAGCAATGAAATCGCATAACAATTAGATTTGGGGGGAAATGGTGTCCTACATAAAAAAATTCCCTATGGAAAAAAATCATACAACAATTTTTCAATGGGAAAACCACTTAGCAAAAAAAAAAACATTGTATGATTCATCCCATAGGGAAAATCGCTATACAGTACGATGCATGCATTGTATAGCAATTTTTTCATACAACAAGCCCTGTGGAACTGATTAAAATCATTGTATGAGGTACCACTGTATATTGTTTGAAGCCATGTTTGGAGGACACATCCTATTTATTCACCAGCATCATTGAACAACTCTTGCTTCCTTTCAATTGGGAAACTGATTCAAACCTAGCAATAGTTCAGTGTAGAAGAAAACAAAAGCTACATGCAAGCCCCCACAGAGTTAAACTGTTTTCATTTCCCAAGAAAAGCAATGTAATCCCCTTGAAATCAGTGGGATACCAGCAACCTAAACAGCTCCTACCACCTGAGCTGATCTACTCCCTTTCAGAAAGATGCTGGACATGGCTTTGTCAGCGGGTGTGGGGCACGCTAGACTCCACTAGTCAAGCCCGCTGGTTGATTTAGCCCATGCTAGGGACCTTTTCCAGTTTCGTTACTCTGTCTTAATGTGGGTAAGGGTCGCTTCTTTTAATGATGATTTGCTTGTTGCTCTGTTTTAATGCTGATTTTAGCTGGGGATTTTGGGTTCTTGTTTTTAGCTGTGGTTGTTTTAATTGTTTTTATATTGTAATTTTTATCTATTGTATTTTCTCCCTCTCCCCTTCCCCTTTTTGTTGTTAGCCGCCCTGAGTGGTGTACCCTCCAGGAGGACAGGATATAAATATTTAAAATAAATAAATAAATGTGTCAGAGTTGCAGCCAAAATGAATTGTCCTTTTTTCATACCTCCAGTTTCAATCCTTTGGACAGCTTTGCTATAAACCATTCCATTATCTAAACAGCACAGCTTTCTGGACTTTCGCTGAAGGCTTATCTGTGGCATATAGGGAACTGAGTGCCATGTACGATATTATTGATCTACAGTTGCCAGCAGTATCAATATTTGTTTTGTGTATCCATTAATTGATGCCTCATTTTCGCATATTCTGCTTATAAAGCTATGGTGTGATCTTTCAAAAAGCAGTAAGTGACAAAGATGACAACCACTAAGAAAATACTACCAGTATACAATTAGTCTGGGGAAAATGGTCCAGCAATTCTTGCTGAGAAGCAGAACAGAGATTCTGTTCACTACAGAAGACATGACAAGGGACTGATATTGCATAGAGATAGGAGAAGCTCACATTCCTGAGTAACATCTCTATGTCTAAAGCAATAGGCAGAAGCTGTCATTATCATAGCACTCGTGGAGCCATTTCAACGCTATATTAATAAATCTGTAGTAGGTGGGATGGGTGGGTGGGATATGGGTTTTTAAATGGGGTGGATGTGGGTTTTTATAAGGTTTTTATAATGTTTTTATGTATTTTTAGAATTGTTGTAATGCCGCCCTGAGTCGGGTTCTGCCTGAGTGGGCGGCATATACAAATATGACTATAAATAAATAAATAAATAAATTAAAAAAATCTCATGCCATGATTTGGCATTTAGACATATATAAGCTCCTAAGTACCTGGATGCAGCAACTAATGCTCACATGGAGGGAAGAAAGTATGGATAACATGATGAAGAAACCTACTCTTCCTCAAAGCATGATTTGAAAAGTCTTGCTATTTTGAATCGCACCTCCTTACTGGCTGCATAATTCTGAGAGTTGTAGTCCACAACACAAAATTTCTTCAAGCTTTCCTCCACGGGCTCCAAGTTCACCTCTCCAGAACTTTAGGCTAGTAGTACAATCCAAAGCATATCTGTTCAAAAGTAAACTCCAGTGAGCTCAGAAAAGCTCAGCCTTGGCAAACTGCAGCTAACATCTCTTATTCTCAGGCCACATTTTTCCATCACAGAAATCTTCTTACTGAAGAAGCCTATTTTCCAACTGTACTAGCAAGGGAGTCCTCAAATGACAAAAGGTGTTCAGTAAGCTGTAGCAAACACTTATCAGCACCTATGCACTGGGTCTCTTACCTTCTATGCTATAGGAAGGAACCATTCAAAGCATCAGCAGGGGGGGAACCCTGTGTTTTTGTGTGCACATATGTGTGCATGTATGCATACGGATTGTTTTTCTCACAAAACTGGAGCCACTATGTGTGAAGGGGTCTGGATCACAATCAATACTATGATTACATTTCCAGCAACTGTGAGAGTTCAGGATGTAGGCAGCTGACAGGCAACACACACAAGGACACACAACAACCAAGTAACAGTCTGAAGAGTAACTGAATCTCAGTCCAGAATCCAAGCCCAAGTCAAGCCACAGATGCACGATTAATCCAGATGACAAAAGCATGCTCCAAATAAACCAAAAGTCAGGTGCCCAGGAGAAAGGACACAGCAGAGAATCCTCGGGGGCTGGGTCAAGGTGATAATGGCATTCAAGAAGAAATGATCCAGGCAAGGCAAAACAATAGTCCACAGGAACTAGGAACTGGACAAAGTCTTCTTCAGAAGCAGGAAACAGGAACAAGGAGGAGATCTTCTAGAAACCAGGAACAAGGCAGGAGATCTAGAAGCCAAGCATTTGTTGCCCAGAGTCTTCGGAGTTGGGCAGCAATATAAATCAGAAAAATAAATAAGTCTGCTAACCTCTGTTACTGAGACAGCTTCTCAGAGGAAGTGCCAGTTCTTTTATAGCTAAGCCACCCAGAGTCTTAGGATGGAACCTAGGTCTCTCTGGTTTCAGCATGGTGAAGGTCCAGTCCTGCAGGACTTAAAAGCAGCTGCTTCCAGGCTGGGGGCTCCAGCCCTGCAAGACTTAGAGAAGCAGCTGAAAATCCTGACATCGACTCAGGTCAAGCTGGACAAAGGGCCAATGAATATTTTAAAAGCATATGCACAAGATGCAGTTGTAGCATAGGACTTACATATATTTTATCAAGGGCTGCACATCACAACAACTTAAATGCTGCATAAACATGCTTGGGCGTGCCCTAGTGCTACACCTTAAGGTTGCAACAGTAAATGACAAACGTGACATGAACATGCAGCTACTGCTGAAGCGGCTCTCCAGAGAATTTGGCCTACAGCTCGTGACAACCTGACTGAACCCCACTAAAAGAAAAGGAGAGTGGTAGATGCACTTGGAGGTCCAAAGGAGTTGTATTTAAGGAGTAGTTCTACCAGTACCACTGTCTACAGTGAGTTTCCAATGCTGAGCAGGGGTTAAGTCCAAGCCCAAGACTCTGCCCAAGACATAACACTTGCTCTCTTATATACGTTTGGTAAGAAATTAATCCCATCACAGTTGTACTAAAATGTTTTTCTCCCACAGGCAAAGGAAAAGCTATCCCGTGCCCCACATACCTGACCCAAGTGAGAGTTCACTTGTAGTATCAGCCCAGCATCCTCCCCTCACCCTGAAGACAGCTGGAGAGCGCAGTAGCCTATGAATTAGATACAGGTCTCTCTTCCAACACTTGGTACTGCTCAGTGCACCACGGTCTCTGCTGCTTGAGGTGGCTTTCAAATATGAATTTCTATTTCTTGGAGAATTTATCCAGGATTGTACCACACATCAAATAAGAGCAGTAAGACAAAGTATTTGTGTGGTTAATTTGTTCCAATGGTTCCGGTAATTCTTGTATATATTTACTTCAGAGTTAAATGCAAGAATGCCCTTAATGTGACAGAATGCTAACCTTGGCAATTCTATGCAAAGTGATGGGAGCTTCTGGTGGCATGGTGGTGTCCTGCAACCAAAAGGTTGTGAGTTTGATCCTGACCAGGGTTCAAGGTTGACTCATCCTTCCATCTTTCTGGGGTCGTTAAAGTGAGGACCCAGAATGTTGGGGGCAAAATGCTAATTAACTTATAATCTGCCCAGAGAGTGCACTAAGCGCTTTGGGGGCAATATATAAGTGTGATTGCTTGGCTTGGCTTCTGATTTATCCTAAGTTCTTCCTCTCAAGTTGGAAGAGAACAAGAATTCAGTTTATCTTTCTTTTTCCCTTGCCATGCAACATTTTCAGATTTTAAAAACCTCACTTTTCCATTGCGACAACAAGATGAAACTCACTTAGACCAGATCCAAAGCTGGTCTAAATATACTACCACAAGGCCGTGAGAGGGGAAGGTTAGTGAATCCATGGCCACTCCCACCTCACCCAGTGTCAGACACCCACAACAAGCCTATTTTCCAGCCTCAGGGGTGTTTCCACAGCCTCTGGGAAGAGGATTTATGGCCTGTTCTTTTCCTCTAGAAGGAAGATCCCCCATACTCTATGGTTACAAGATACCTTCCCAAGAACCATAGGACTGCTTTTTAAAAAAGAATAATAATTCACTTGATTGGCATTAAAATCCATGAGCATCCCTAGCTTGGAAAGAACAGCAGTCCTGCGTCCTATGTTCAATTTTGTTTCTATGCAAAAAATATTCTTTTTTTCCCTGTCCAAATAGAGGAAGTTTAACTCAGAAAACGTCTGTAAATAGTCACTTCCTTTTCTTTAGATATCAACAAACATCCAATACTGTGAAGCCTTGTTCAGTCTGTGCTTAATACTCTCTTTGGAACCAATGGGGCTTAAGTCTGACCACCGTGTCTGAATTGTGCTGATTACTTCTTATTAGCCAACTTATGTCTAGTTGTGTGCAGCAGAACAGATCATACCAACCACACGCTTCCATTCTGCATTACAGCATCAACTTCCCCTTGTTGTAGGAGGTCTCTGCGAAGCCAGTTTCCTGACACAAGCTGCTCTGCCATTCACCAACAGCCAAGCGGTTAAATGCTTAAACCTTTCGATGAAACCTTCAGAGGGCAGCAACAGTAGCAATGTTTTCCTTTTTTTCTTTTTTGTCTCTAGGGCTGTCTTTTTCATCCTTTCCCTGTCTACTGTAATTACAGATAACAGTAATGGAGGCAGTCAACTTCCTAGATGCCTCATTTTAAATGACATAGTTCCTCTTTCATTTTGTTTCTTCTTGGTTGCTGTTTAAAAAAAAATGCTGACCAAAGGGAATACAGGCAGAAAGAAGAAAACAAGGTTAGGTGGAACGAACACGAACACACACACACACACACACACACACACACACACACACACTTTTTTTACTTATAAAGTAATATTTTAAACAGCCTATTAAGCCATGGCATAGAAGTGCTTTTTTGAAACATCCCTCTCTATTCATCCCTTCATCAAACCTCTCATTAAAAAGTGCTAACAGCAAGGAATAACATATTGGTCAGCATGAAACTTCAAGGAATAACACACCAATTACCGTATCAGAGAGTAAACAAAACAAAAAGACAAAAAAAAATCGTTGTGGCACCTTAAAGACTAACTCCTGTATTTTAATGTGAGTTTTCGTGGATCAGGTCCACTTTGTCAGACAGAAGAGCAAGACTTCACGGCATCAATTTATACATATCAGGTACAGAGGCAGAAAATGGTTGGTTAGTACAACACATGCTTACAAATCCATATGGCATGTTTACAACCAGTAATAACAGAGGATGCTTGGTTGGGATTCAGATTCATTACTGTGAAGTTTGGTTCTGTTGAGTTGCTAATGGTTAGATGGATGTAAAACAAACATTGTGGCATGACACATTTACCAATGAGTTAATTGAGGACAGTGTGACTTCACTTTATGGTCACCAAAAAGCATCCAAACGTCTGCAGGAGAAATATTAAACTATTGATCTTCAAAATAAAAAGGAGCCTCTTTTTTTTCTCCCCAGATCTGACTCCACAACAATGTCTTACTTCTGTGATTGGTTCTGAGAAGGACATGGGGATCCCTCTACCTTTTGTTTGTTTATTGCATTGCTTCTCAACCTTTGGTTTTTGGATTCCAATTCCCAGAAGCCTAAGCCAGTACTTAGGCTGATCAGTGTTTTGGGGAATTGACTTAGGCTTCTAGGAATTGAAGTCCAAAAACCAAAGGTTGAGAAGCACTGGACTTTATTCAATACACAGAGGGAGGCAAACCACTTTTTCCTTACCCATCCCCATAACCTCCTGAGAGCACCTGGCAACTGGCATACTCTTGCCCCATTTGGAACATCCTCTGGTGAAGGCTGCCAGCAACCCCACTGGTTGATTGATTGATTGATCGATCGATCGATCGATCAATCAATCAATCGATCAATCGATCAATCAATTGATTGATTGATCAATTGATCGTTTGATCGTTTGATAGGTTGGTTGATATCCTGCCCATCTGGGATATTTCCCCACTCTGGGAGGCTTAGAAGAGATATTTTTTAAAAAAATTAATTTATTTTTATTAATTTTTTTGAAAAATTACAAAACAAAATTTCAAACGTAACAATTCATTTCAGACAATACAAAACACAATTCAATACATGTTTTAAAAGAGAGAGAGAGAAACTCTACATATCCATTATTTTAACCCAATCTCATTTAGATTTTAAAATCTTTACAACAGAAAATTAGACAAATAATAAACGAACCAAATAGATTATACAAATAGCAACAACAACAAAATGATGCGTGCACACCTAAAATTTTTAAGGAAGCCCCACAAAAAGAGGACACATCTTGGCGACGGGCAAAAGTTAATCCAAACCGCTCGCTCTCGCCTGAAAGCGAACTACAAACCGAAGTGACACTGGAGAGGGACCCCTGCATTGGAACAAAGACATTAACGAAGCGATTACGAGACACGCCGAGACCCGGAAGGAAGGCACACTCGCTCACACTCACGCACGCACACGCGCGCGCACACCCGCCCCACGCCCCCCTCGCGCGCACTTTTACCTGGGACATCTGCGGTCTCAGGTTGATCTCCTTGAGGTTGATGGCTTGAGGGCGCAGGTTGTTGAGCAGCTGGCAAAGCAAGACGCCATCGCGGAGGGTCTGCGCCAGGTCGAACACCTGCGCCGTCTCCCAGGTCACCCGGTGGTGGGGCGGCAGCACCCGGCACTGGATGAGCCAGTGGGCGCATTGCTTCCAAGGCTCCATGGGCGCCCTCGCCTTAATCCCAACGCCCAAGACTGCCTTAATGGGCACACTCCGCGCTTGCTGGGTCCCGCCGCTCCGCTTGCCTCCCGCGCTGCCTCCCTGCCTGCAGCGCCTCCTCCGCCGCCGCCGCCTCCTGCGCTGCCGCAGCCGCTCTGCCGTCCAGGCTCCCCTTCCTGCCCCCGCCCGCCCGGCACAGGCGCGCACCGAGACCGGGACGCCGGAGCAGGAAAGCCACCGCGCCTGCGCCCACCCGCGCGCTTCCCTCGCTCGCCTGCGCGTCCGCCGCCTCCGCTCCTGTCCCGAGAGGCTCGGGCTGCCGGCGGGGGGTCGTGCGGTGGGGCCGGAGGAGGAGGAGGAGGGCAGCTTGCCTCCCGTCTTTTCTCGACGACTCTCTCAGGCCAGGCAGGTGGGAGGAAAGGAGGAGAACCACAGGGCTGCAAGTCTCATTGATTCTCTTCTGACTTGAAGTACAGCCACCATGATTGCTCTTGTTCTCCCAATCCCATCCTTCCAGAGAGGAACTCTGGACAGCCACCTACCACTACCACTATGTTTATGTTTATGTTTATTCAACTTATACCCCGCCCTACTCAACACATGGCCGACTCAGGGCGGCTAACAACATATAAATGACCCAGGGCAACCCAAGGGGCTTACATATAGGATACAATGTTCAAAATACAATTATAAATACAATGTTTCAAGTAAATACAATAAAGCCCAAGGTCTAATATTACAAATTACAATATAAGCTAAAACAATCCACAAAATGCAAAATATCAGCACCACATCAAAATAATGTATCAATAATTACAATAGAATCACAGGGAATGAAAACATCACATAATACCAACATAAAATAATAATGCAAAACCCACAAAAACCCCTGCCTTAGAGTCTTTTGAGGGGGGAGGGCGGGGCCCAGAAACGCCAGCCGGTGGAGTGGCTGGAAGGGCCTCTTCGCCCCCACCGGGGCCGGGAGCATGGCGGTGGTAGTTCACCCGGCACCCCCTCGCCACTACCACTACCACTACCACTACCACTATTATTATTATTATTATTATTATTATTATTATTATTATTATTATTATTATTATTATTATTATTATTATTATTATTATTATTATTATTATTATTATCATCATCATCATCATCATCATCATCATCATCATCATCATCATTATTATTATTATTATTATTATTATTATTATTATTATTATTATCATCATCATCATCATCATCATCATCATCATCATCATCATCATCATCATCATCATCATCATCATTGTCGTCATCATCCCCTTCTTCTTCCTCTTCTTCTTCCTCTTCTCCTTCCTTCTCCTCCTCCTCCTTCTCCTGGAGCCATGGTGGTACAGTGGTTGAACTCCTGTCCTACAACCAAAAGGTTGTGAGTTCCAGTCCTGACAAGAGCTCAAAGTTGACTCAGCCTTCCCTACAGTAGTGGGCTCCAAAAAAATGTTTACTACCACACTGTGGACATGGTATGGTGGGTGTGGCCAGGAGGAAAGCCCTGCATTGCACCCAAATTATGACTTCCATCCTTCTGAGATCAGTAAAATGAGTACCCAGTATGTTGGGGGAGAAATGCTAATTAACTTGTGAACTGCCCAGAGAGTGCACTAAGCTATAATGGGGTGGTATATAAGTGTGATTGCTTTGCTTTTTTCTTCTCCTCTTCCTTCTTCTTCCATATCTGCTTCTGAATACTGGCAACCATCATGACGATCAACCATGAAGATTGTCAAGAAAATATAATGTAGTGGTCTTCCATTTATACTTCCGCATCACAGCATGACACTCACTGATCCAGTTCTGCGAGTCACTTTCTGGTCCTGAGCTCTTTGATGAAAACTGCTGCCCTCTATCAAGATGGATTCAAGTGGAAAGCATTTGAAAATATTCTGCCACCAAGTCATAAGAACATAAGAACATAAGAACATAAGAACATAAGAACATAAGAACAGCCTTGCTGGAACAGGCCACAGCCCATCCAGTCCAGCATTCTGTCTCACACAGTGGCTCACCATTTCCTTCAGGGTATTCCCAAGGAGATGCCTTCACCTGCTTAGGATTCCCTGGAAATGGCATTGAGAGATATCCTGCCTATCTCTCCAACCCGGAGGTTGTCCTTAGGTAGCCATAATTATAGCCATTGATAGCCTTGTCCTCCATGAACTTGTCTAATCCTTTCTTAAAGCTGTCAAGACTGACAGCTGTCACCACTTCTTCTGGCAGGGAGTTCCATAGACCAGTAATCCTCTGGGTGAAAAAGTACTTTCTCTTATTTGTTTGAGAACTAGTACCCAAAAGTTTCATGGCGTGTCCCCTAGTTCTAGTGTTGTGCGATAGGGAAAACAGTTTTTCCTTATCCACTTTGTCCACACCGTGCATGATTTTATAAACTTCAATCAGGTCACCTCTTAGACGCCGTCGTTCAAGAGTGAAAAGGCCCAACCGTTGCAGCCTCAGATGGTAAGGAAGGTGTTCCAGTCTCCTAATCATTCTGGTTGCCCTCCTCTGTACTTTCTCCAACTCCATAATATCCTTCTGGAGGTATGGCGACCAGAACTGTACACAGTATTCCAGATGGGGCCTCACCATAGATTTATAAAGAGGCAAAATGACACTTGCTGACTTATTTTCTATACCCTTCCTAATGATCCCTAACATTGAGTTTGCTTTTTTCACTGCTGAGGCACACTGGGTTGACACCTTCATTGAGCTGTCCACCAGGACACCAAGGTCCCTTTCCTGGTTTGTCGCAGAGAGTTCAGACCCCATCAGTTTATAAATGTAATTGGGGTTTTTTGCCCCAACATGCATCACTCTGCACTTACTGATGTTGAAGCTCATTTGCCACTGTTTTGCCCACTCCCCCAGTGTCAAGAGATCCCTCTGGAGCTCTTCACAATCTCTCACAGTTTTCACTACCCTGTATAATTTAGTGTCGTCAGCAAATTTGGCTACCTTGCTTTTTACTCCTACCTCTAGATCATTTATGAAGAGGTTGAAAAGCAGGGGTCCCAGTACTGAACCTTGGGGGACCCCACTCTTTACTTCCCTCCACTTGGAGAAGTGTCCATTTAGTGCTACCCTCTGTTTCCTGTCCCTTAGCCAGTTGCTGATCCAGGACAAGACGTGTCCCTTTATTCCATGACTGGTAAGTTTATTCAAGAGCCTTTGGTGTGGGACCTTGTCAAAAGCCTTCTGAAAGTCCAGATAAACAATGTCAACTGGATCCCCCTTATCCACATGCTTGTTGACACTCTCAAAAAATTCCAACAGATTAGTGAGGCATGATTTGCCCTTGCAAAAGCCATGTTGGCTCTCCTTTAGCAGCGCCTCCTCTTCTATGTACCTATTAATTCTATCTTTTAGGATGGTTTCCATCACTTTACCTGGGACACATGTCAAACTGACAGGCCGGTAATTTCCTGGATCACCCCTGGATCCTTTTTTGAAAATTGGTGTTACATTCGCTACCTTCCAGTCATCAGGCACAAAGCCTGATTTGAGGGAAAGATTATATATTTTGGCTAGGATATCAGCAATTTCATCTTTAAGTTCCCTGAGAACTCGTGGATGGATGCCATCTGGTCCTGGGGATTTGTTAGTGTTTAGCTTAACAAGACATGCAAGGACCTCCTCCCTGGTTATTTCTATCTTGCTTAATTCTTCGGTTTCCCTCCCTACGAAGATAGGTTCTGTTTTGGGCATGTGGTCTCTATCTTCTTCAGTGAATACTGAAGCAAAGAATTCATTGAGTCTCTCTGCAATCTCTGTTTCCTCTTTGATAACCCCTTGCCTTCCATTGTCATCTAATGGTCCAATGGCCTTCCTAGTTGGGTTCTTACTTCTAATGTACTTAAAGAAGTCTTTGTTATTCCTCTGAGTATTTTTAGCTATACGCTCCTCAAAGTCTTGCTTTGCTTTCCTGATTGTTGCCTTGCATTTGTTCTGCCAGAATTTATGTTTCTGCCTGCTGTCCTCATTTGGACAAGCCTTCCATCTTCTAAATGAGCTTTTCTTGCTCTTGATCACTTGATCACTTTTCTTGCTCTTGATCAGTCAATCTTGTTTGTTTTAGCCTTTGGTTTCACCTTTATCACGGATTAATCTATCACTGACTATTCTTATATTATTTTGTATTATAATTATGTGCTATATATTTTATAGTTACAGGGTGAAAAGTGGGAGTTTTATTAAAATGCTTTATCTGTTATGTTCACTGCCCAGGGAGACATTTAAGTTAGACAGACAGACAGACCATTTCTTGAGATGCAAGGCTAAACTTTCTCAGTAGAGTAAGCTTCCAAAGAAGTGCACTATAATCAACAAAAGTTTATGCCAAATCACACCTGATACAGTGATGCACTGTGGAAATTTTTAATACCCACTCGGTGGGCTTGGCTATCTGTGGGCATGGTCTCAAAAAATCCTGCCCCACCCCCCAGCAAAAAAGAAAGAAAGAAACCTACCTTGTTCTCTTTCTTCACTCTCGGAAATGAGAGGACGGAGGACGGGAGTCCCAGAGAGGCTGAGGTGGGTGAATTCTCCCCTGCTGCCTGTCTCGGGGGTGTCTGTCTCCGGGGGGCTGGAGCTATGGTATATTCTAAAACAAAAGGGCTGGGGGGACTGGAGGTACCAGGGGCTGAACTGAAACCCCTCTTTTCGCTAGGACGGGTGGGGGACCACTCCGCTACACCCCCCTGGTACCGTAAATCATAATCATAATCATAATCAAACCCATCCCTCTCTCTCAAAGTATCCTCCTCTGTGGTTGAGAACCCAGGATATGCATTTGTATCGGCGGATGCCGCCGTGTCTCCCCCTTGGGTAATGCGGGTGGGGGAGGACCCTAACGCTGATTCCCCTTCACTGATGACTCGCCTTCTGAGTTGGTCGGCGTGCCTTCTCCAGAGTAGACCCAAGCTCGTCTCGACCCTGTAGGATACTGGCCCCGTCTGCTCAATGATTGTCCCTGGTACCCACGCTGGCCCCGAGGCCGCGTAGTTCCTGCAGTGAACCGGGTCCCCTACCGAAAAGCTTTTGGAGCTATCTACCCCTATATTTATATTTCTCCCTTCATCCTCCACCCTGGACGGATCCATCCGGTCAAAAAGTGTTACCGGACGCCTCTTCATGAGGAGTTCGGCTGGTGAAAATCCTGAAGCTAGGGGGGTTGTCCTGTAGCAGATGAGGAACTGGCACAGATGAAGGTTCAACTCACCGGGGCCCATGCGCCGCAGTGCGTCTTTCGTAGTGCACACTTGGCGCTCTACCTGACCGTTTGTGGCGGGGTGAAAGGGGGCAGCGGTAATGTGCCTGATGGCGTTCCTTTCAATGAACGTCTTGAACTCCGCAGACGTGAAGGTACTAGCGTTATCACTAACGAGGACGTCTGGCAAGCCAAAACAGGCAAAGACCTTGCGCAACTGTTTAATGGTTGCCGCAGAGGAGGTGCTGTTCATGGGGATTACTTCTAACCACTTTGAATAGGAGTCGACTATCAGCAGAAACATGGACCCGCGGAAGGGGCCAGCGAAGTCGACATGAATCTGGGACCATGGCCCACGGGCCGTGTCCCATTCCCTATGGGGTAACCGGGACTCCTCGGGCCGAGAGCTCTGGCAGCTCTCACACATGCCCACTAGGCGTTCTATATCCGCGTCTATCTGGGGCCACCAAAAGAAACTCCTGGCCAGAGCCTTGGAGCGCACTATCCCCGGGTGACTGGTATGCAGTAGCTTCAGTACCTTGGCCCTTAGCTTCTCTGGGATGACTACCCGTTGGCCCCAGAGTAGGCAGCCCCTTTCCAGGGAAAGCTCTACTCTACGCCTGAAAAATGGCTTCAAAAGCTCCTCGGGGGGAGTGGTGGGCCACCCTTTCCTAACCCAGGAACTAACTTGGGCCAGCATCTTGTCGGCCGCCGTGGCCTTGGCGAGGTCGGCCGCGACAATGGGGGGTGAGTCGAGGGACTCGATCAGTAGGACTTCGTGGTCCTGCTCTACCTCGCATGCCGGGTCCCCTAAACTCAGGAGGGGGGACCGGGACAGTGCGTCTGCATGGGAGACTAACTCGTATTGGTAGGCGTTGAGGAAAATGGCCCAACGCAGCATCCTGGGGGAAAGAATTTGTGGGGTGGGTTTGCCGGTGGTGAAGATCCCCAGAAGTGGCTTGTGATCCGTCACCACCGTAAACTCGCGGCCGTATAGAAAATCGTGGAACATCTTCGTTCCCGCGATTATGGCCAGGGCCTCACTATCTGCTTGCGCGTAATTGCGCTCGGCCTTCGAGAGGGACCTTGAGTAGTACACTACCGGGGCTTCCCACCCGCTCTCCAACATGTGGCATAGGACCACCCCCACCCCCACTGGGGACGCATCACAGACTAAAACCACTGGTTTCCTCGGGTCAAAATGGGTCAGGACAGCATCCGAGGATAAAAGCGCCTTTAGCTCCCTGAAAGCTTTCTCTTGCTTATCTCCCCACCACCAAACCGCCTCTTTCTTTAATAGCGCGTGCAGTGGCTCCGCAACGGATGCCTTCCTCGGCAGGAAAGAGTGGTAAAAATTTAAGAGCCCTAGAAATGACTGCAGCTCCGGTTTCGCGGTGGGGCGAGGGGCGTTTTGCACCGCCGCAACCTTGGACTCGGAGGGCTTGATGCCTTCCGGGGTTATCTTGAACCCGAGGAACTCAACCTCCCTCGCAAAGAATACACATTTGTCCCGTCTCAGTCGGAGGCCCGCTTTCTCGAATATTGAAAGGACCCTGTCTAGCCTTTGCGCTAGTTCTGATTTGCCCCCCGCTGTTATTAACACATCGTCGAAATATGGGAGGACGCCTGGAAGCCCCTTTAAAAGGCGTTCCACGAGGGACTGGAAAATTCCGGGGCCGAATTCACACCGAACTGAAGGCGCGTTACCTTAAATGCCCCCTTGTGCATTACGATCGTTTGCGCAGCGGCAGCAGCCGGGGTTACAGAGAGCTGCTGATATGCCTGCGCCAGATCTAGCTTTGCAAAACACCTCCCCCCATGAAGCGTGGCCAGTAAATGGCTGACCACGGGTACCGGATATGCATTTGGCCGAATGGCCTTATTGATCGTACATTTATAGTCCGCACAAATCCTGACCTCCCCATTTGATTTAAGGGCCGTAACAATCGGCGTTTCCCACTCCGCTGAACCAACTGGAACCAAAATCCCCTGCCCCACCAATTTGTCCAGTTCCGCCTTGATCTTGTCCTTGAGGGCGAAAGGCACTCTTCTTGGCTTGAGGCGTATGGGTCGGATTTCTGGGTCCAAGTCAAAGGAAACTGGGGGCCCCTTGTAAGTCCCGAGCCCCTTCTTGAAAACGTCCGGGTGTGCATTGCACACGTCCCGCATTGGGTCAGTCTCTATGGCGTTAATGCCGGATAGTTCGATTCCCAGGGGAGCAAACCACTGCGTTCCCAAAAGGCAGCATCTCCCCCCCTTTAGGACCACTAGGGGCAGTTTCTTGGAGTAACTCTTGAACTTCACCTTGAAGTTCCCCACCCCCAACACTGGGATCCCATTTCCCTGCACATCCCGTAAGTGTGACTTCATGGCCCACAGCTTGGGCCGCGCATCTGGGAGAATGTGCATAAACTCTTTTTGGGACAGGATGGAATAGGACGACCCCGAGTCTATCTCCATCCTCACTGGGAGCCCCTGTAACTGTACCTCTACCAAAAAACGCCGGTGCTCCAGGCCCACGCGGTTCACGCCTTCCTCGCTGTAGTTGGCTGAGACCTTCCTGGTGCCGGCCGCCTTCCGTTGGTGTACCTGGGGTTGGCCCGAGACGCCCTTGTCCTCAGCTCGCCCGCGCCTGCATACTCTGGCGATATGCCCCTTTCGGCCACAGTTGTGGCACTCGGCCTTCCGGAACGGGCACCTTGTGCGGTCGTGGGACGCCCCACAACCGTCGCAGCGGCGGTCTTGCCGCTCGCGGGTCTGCCGCTTCTCTCCTCGTTTCTTGATCCTCTGGACGTCGTCGTCCTAGCTGGAGCAGGGGTCTGCCATCGTGGACGACTCCTCGGACGTCATTGGTGTGCCGGCGGGCGGCTTGGGGGCCCGCCAGGCTGCCTTTGCTGATGTCCGTCGGGCCGCCTGTACTGGTGACTTGGCCCCTTCGGACGTGGCCCCTCGGGATTTGAACACCCTGACCCCGCTCCTGGTCGCCTCAGCCGCTTGGGCCTCCCGCAGTACCTCATTGAACGTGAGGCAGTAGTCGCGGGTCATCAGCTTCCGCTGGAGCTCCTCGTCCCTCAGACCACACAGCATGCGGTCTCAGAGGGCCTGGTCCAGGTCGTCCCACTGGCAGTGCACCGCCGCCAGCCTGAGGGCCGCCGCGTAGGCGGACACGGACTCTCCCGGATGCTGGTCCCACCTGTGGAACGCGACCCTGGCCGGGAAGATCGACACGGGGGGCTGGAAGTGCTCACGCAGCAACTCCAGGATGCGGTCGAGAGGGATCACGTCCACCTTCCAGGGGGCCAACCAGGTTCATCAGGATGCGCAGCGTGGCCGGCCCCACCTGGGCCAGGAAATGGGAGCGCATCTTCACGTCGTCGTTGACGCCCGCGGCTTCCATCGTGTGCTGAAACTGGCACTCATACAGCTCCCATTGCTCTGGGTCGCTGATATCGAAGTGGTAAGGGCTTGACCTTGGGATTCGCCATCGATCCCACCTTCGTCGCCAATTTAGTGTCTTGCACGGAAGACAAAGAAGGAGTCGCAGTGAGGACTAACACAGGTTTATTGGTTGATGATCAGGATGAACATGTGGTAATGGCGGAGGTACAGCTCATTATATACTGTGGAACATACATTTGAATCTTGTTGCACGGTAGCTTATTGGCTGCTACCGGCGTGACGTCATTCTGAGTCACGCCCATCTTCTCCAGGTGATCCTCGCGCGGGAGAGATTCCCGCGGCTGCCGGTGATTTGGGGAATGTGAACCATGTGAGCTGAACGCTCGCAGCTGCCCTCTATAGGCAGCTTACTCGCATTCCTTAACAGCAGAGCTACATTGTAATTGTGGTCAGGTTACATTCATACATCTCTTAAAGCAACATTGTACATACATAACACTGTTGTTTCTACTTAGTTTGCTCATTCCATTTATACCCCCACCATTCTTACATTGTATTCATCCCATCTTATTTCTTGCTGATTACAATCTTCTGAGGTATCCTAAGCTGAGAGATAGTGACAAAGCCTAAGCCCACGCGTGGAGTATTTTGGTGGAATGGCGATTCCAAATTTAGAATCACAACAAGCCCATTATATGGTTTTTATTTTCAAGTTTCCTGCCTTGGCATGCAGTTTCAACAGAGCATGTTTTCTTGATATGAAGATAAAGAAAGAGAAAGCCTTTGGGCTCATAGCACATGAGTGTGAATTTTTATGGAGTTAAAAATTTCTGCTTAGATAAAGCATGGGAGTGCTGCCAGGAAAAAAAAGTAGCTCTTTAGCTAATTATTACAGCTTTTATACATGGCTTAAGGCTTTGGCTTTTAAGCCTTAATTATCTGTCCCACCCTATGAATATTTTCAGAAATCAGTTCCACTGAGTTCATATTTGTGTGCTTAGATATATACACTTCCACTATAAGCCTTTATATGTTTATTCAGAAGTAAGTTCCAATGAACACCATGGAGTTTTTTCTTCATAATAGGTCCAGGGTTGTAGTTTTAGAATGCAATCCTGACAAGCCATGGAGGCTAATGGTTAGCTAAACTGACATTCAGCCTTTGCTGAAGCTATACCAGATGCAAACTCCTCCTAGCCTAAGGATGGTGGAAGTTGCATAGAACTTTGGAGATGAGCGCTGCACCCTAGAGTTGGATATGACTGGCTTTCGAGCAAGGGAGACCTTTACCTAGCTTTAATGAATCAGTGTAGTAAGGTAGAAGGAATGTCCCAGTAGGACTTGGACCAACTTGGTTCAAATCCCTGCTTGGCCATAGGATAGGATTTTATTTGTATACCGCCTTATTCGACCCATTGGGTGACTCAAGGAGGTTCACAGGCATTTCAATATAGGGTATAACAAAAGATAAAAATACAGTATTACAAAACACAATAGAATGCACAATATAGCATGGTACAAATTAGCAAAGTTACATAATTACATGTCAGAATAAATAGATAATAATACAACATACATAATGGAGCCCCAGCTCGACGTACCCAACTGAGAACAGGACTCAATGTACATGACTAATCAACAGTAATCCAAGTTTTAAATACAATTACAAACTAACATATCGTGTACCATACACATAATATCAAAAAGACAATATCAATCAACAATGTACAAGAAAAAAACCATAAAGACACTCCAAGAAAACCCCGACTAAACCACCTCCTTCCGCACCAATGGCCAAGAGGGAACCTGACAAGTCCACATCACCTTCGAAGCCCAGGAAAGGCCAAAAGAAAAAAGTCCTGCCTCCAGCCTTTTGTGCCGTCTGCCCAGCCACGATCCAGATGTTCTCATGGAACATGGAAACACATGCTGCTTTGGTACTGATAAAAAAACACTCATTAAACACATTGGAAACCCTGCTAAAGTTACCTTAAGTCAGAAATTATCTCAGGGGACATTGCACACACACCCTGGCCTTAGCCTAATTTTCTACTGGCATAATCGCTGTTTCTCTAGGGTGAAAAAGATTTGGGTGTCACATAATTCAGTCCCTCCCTTGTTCTGCCACTTCTCCCTACCTCTTCTCCTTCTTTCCCTGTTCTTTTGCTGGAAGTTTTAGCCAGCAGAGCTGTTCTGCTGGGAGGTGTCTTTGTTAGCAGATCTTTGAGAACAGCCAGTATATGGGGTTTATGCCAACTCAAAAGCATTTCTTCCTCCATAAGGGATTTTCTGAAGATATCCCACAGAATCCCTATCACCTTTCTGCCTGTTCCTAACCTCTTGAAATAGACACATCTCTGAGTTACTGTAGGACTGCACTGTTAATCTGTAAGTGTATGTAAAAGAAATTATTATAGATTTGAAGCACAAATGTTCCCATACTAATGTTTCAGCTTTATCCTGGAGATTTTTGTCATCTGATTCATACTTACATCAGTGTGATCATATTTGAGGCAGAAAGTTGGTCTAGGAAAGACACTCTACCTTTTTGACAAGTGTGTACAGCTTTCATTTCAATGTATCTGTTGAATTGCTGTTATCAACCTGTCCAAAGCACACTTTAGGACATTTCTGGTCAGTTTGAACTATCATTAAAGCTTCACTTTCTCCAACTTTGTTGCAGTATTGACATAATATGAGAAATAGTTTATGACTTACGAGCTTCAAGTTTTGCCATATTGGTTGAGCTATGTTTGCTTGTCTTAGATGGTTCAGGAGTTCTCAAGCATTTTAAGCCAGGGGCCGGATCACACTCCCTCAGATAGCTTCAGGGGCCAGATGGCCATTTTGCCCTTCCTCCACCACATGGCACTTCCTGGTATAGTGGAGGTGGTGATGGGGGGGGGGGGCAAATGAAATGGTGCCATGGGCCTCATTCAGCCCATGGGTGACAGGTTGAGAATTCCTGATTAAGTATCATTTGTTTTCTGTAGGTAGAAATGTCATTCCTTTGTAAAGAACCTTTGTAAAGAAAATTATTTTAGATACATTGGACCATATCAACACACATGAGGCTTTATACAAAGATCAGATACTTTGCAAGGCATGACTGCCATAGCAGTCTAGCAATATCTGTAGGATCCCAGGTCTCTACCCACCCTAGGATGCACTTTAGGTCATTTCTTTATTATTTTACAGACTTCTAAGGTGATTGAAAACATGTTTGTGAGTTAAGCCTTTGTGGACTCGAAACATTAGGCTGTGTTGAGTATCAGTGCCCTCTCAATGTTTATACAAAGATTAGATACTTTGTTTATTATTATTTTAGTTCCAATCTAGTTGTACTGTAAAATACTCAACATCAATCATCTTTGCCATAATCATGTCCCATTAGCCTGTGGTTCTATATGTCCTTTCCTCCTGAAAATTTTTGTTACAATTTGCAACAGGGGAGGCTGTTAGGCAGGGATAGGCAACCTACAGCCCATGGCCTGGATCTGGTCCATGGCACCAAATCAGCTGGCCTGCACCCTCGCTCCAGCTGCTGCCACCACCGGAAATGGCTCCGGACTCATTTACAGCTTTCATAAATGCATTTACAACAGCCGTAAATGAGTCCACAGTGGATTCCAGCAGCAGCAGTGGCAGCTGGACCACCAGTCCAACCCGCCAACTGTCTGAAGGAGCATGACCTGGCCCCTGACTTCAAAAGGTTGGCAACCCCTGCTGTAAGATTATACACAAAGTAGTGACTTCAAAAAGGGAAATTACAAGATTTCAGATTGGGAGGAAGGGACCCTTCCTTCCCATATATCTTTTCCCAGCAGCTGCAGTATATCACTGCTTTATTTGTTTTAGTGCAGCTCCTCCCGTGACATGGTAGTTAAGACACAGAGCATTGAGACTGTTAGGTTGGGTTTTGGTACCTGAGGGCTGCACAGGGACATGAAATGAGCCTCATCCATTTTTCCCCTGAGTGGAGTTTCTTCAGCAAAAATCCTTTCAGAGTAATCTCTGACACGAAATTATTATTATCTGCTTGAGTGGAGCTGTGTTTTGTGGCAAACAGCAGCCATGACACTGAGGTTCAATCATCTCTGACCTATTTATACAGGTATATCTAGCAACCAATATAATTTGCATAAGGAAAGATGAAAAGAGTGCTGTGTGTAATAGAGCTGGAAGAAAAAACCCAATGTTAAATAGGTATATTTATTTAACTTGCCTTTGTAGGTTTTTTTTTCATTTAAAAATAATAACATAGAGAATGATCATGATTGTGAGCATCCCATAAAGGAAGAAGGGAGAATATCCTCCACTAAGAGTCACAGAGAAAATCTAGAAGACAACAGAAGCTTTCAGGGGAGGACAATTGTAGGGCACAGAGGTTTAATCTTCCTAAATCCCCATGGATTTCTCACACCACACAGGAATTATTTTTAAGCAAACCACATATATTACTGCATATTAAATATAGTTTGGTCTGAAGAGTTAAGAATGCATGTGCCCATACAAACCTCTATAACAACCAGATCAACCTGGTGTATATTCCTGCCATGTAGTGATTAATATTCTAGTTATATAATTCCATCATATGCAGTTACATAATCATATTATCAATCTCTTCCCCCACTCAGTATTTCTCAACAGCCATTATAGGTTTCTTTGTTTATCAGCTCTTGCTGCTATCTAATCCCTTCCAACAGAGTATAAATGATTATGATCAGACCCCTGTATGTAAATCTATCATTCCATTCCAGTTTCCAGTTTTAATGTATACCCCGCCTTTCTCGGCCAAGGCTGACTCAAGGTGGCAACAACATATTCATAATAATACAATGCAGGATACAATATAGACACACAATAGCATAATAATACAAGCAGAACACTATACAATATAAAAATACAGTATTAAAAATATAAAAATTACAATTACAAATTACCCAGGAATCCCCAGGTGTGCTCGACTACCCCGCGGCCAATGCTGGACTGGGAAAAGGAGCAAATCCTCCCACAGAGCCAGCCAAGGGCAGGCAAGCGTCCAGGTGATAGCCACCCCCTTCCTCGCCCAGCTGTCTGGTGGCCCATCTTCCTCCTTTCCTCTGCCTCCTCCAACCTCAACCGGCCGAGGAAACGAACCAGCAAGGAAGCAAACTGGTGGTGGAGGCAGTCCAGTGGGGGCAGCCACGGCGATGGCATTTTAAAGCCCCGCCAGGGCTTTAAATCACCCAATGTGAATGCCATGAACTGTGCTCCAAAGATGTGAAAATATCCTATTGACCGATATTAATTTAATTAATTTAATTTAATTTTCATACTTGTATGCCACCCGATCAGGGAACCCAACTCAGGGCGGCTCATATGGTAAATAAACAATATACACAGTAAATACATAGTAATACAATATACAAAATTGTCCTTTCCCAAACTTCAAAGTCTTCAGGTCTTAAATTATAGCTACATAATAAGCATACTGATTAAATGAAATGACCGTGACTGTTTAAAATGTTAGTTGCCAATCTTAAGGGCTTCTAGGACCTTTGATTTGCCTTTTAAATGTTTTCATTTTGTTTTATTTTTTGCAGAAAAATAGGAGGCTCAGGAAGAACTGAGGGGTGCAAAAACAGCCTGAGGGACTGCATGCTGTCCAAGGCTCTGGTTTGCTAACCACTACTTGGAAATATCAAGCAGTTTCTCTCCCCACCCCCCATCATTTCTAGGCTTAATCTGTATGTTCTAAGAAGATTCTCTGAAGGTGCTTCAAAATACATTCAACAAATAACTCACAAGCATCATGTACAGCAGATAACAGAATCATTACATAAATAGAAACTGTCCCCCATGTTTTCTAGCCATAAACATTTGAGGGAGACTAGCGGTATGGGGAGAGGGTGATAGGTCAGTGTAAAACATCTAGGCTGGTGTCCTGTTCTGATTATTGCACATGGAACAGAAATTGAGGAAGTGCTCAAGGCTGTTTGGAAAAGTGCTTGGTCACATGACCCATTGCATGGCCAGACACACAAATACCTGTGGCCATTTCTGCATGCAATAATCCCAACAGGATTCTTACCTTACAGTCTAAGTAGAACTAATATAAAATGTTGATTGATCATTCAAATTCAAGAAAAAATTGTAATGTTGCTTTAATCCTCTGAAAATCAAATACATTTAGACAGAATGATGCATTCCATTAGGTATGTTGGAGCCAGGCTGTTTATAGTTCATTTATTATGCTCCAGTAGCTTCTATTTACCACAAATAAAGCATCAACTCTGGCAAATGGTTCCTGTTAAGTCACAGTCATTGTTTCAACCTTGATTCACTTTGAGAAATGACATTTAAATATTTTAGCAGAGATTTCTATAGCTCTCTAGGTTTCAGACATCTTTCTGAGCACTCTCAAAGCAACATCTCCATATCTCTTTGTCTGTTGGAAATGAACAGTACAATAAAAGCTTAATAATGCAACAACAGAATGATAAGAATAATAACACAATTGTTTTCACAAAATACTGAAATAGTGTTAGTAAATGATGAGATAACAGAACAGATGTCTGTGCTAGGGCATTAGGAATTAGCCTGGGAAGTCCTCTTTCCCTTGTACTATTTACTTTGGTTATAGAATTATTAGTGAATGCCCTTAGAGAAGATAAAGAGCTTTTAGGTATCGGCATTTAAGGATCGAGTCAAGATTAGCTTATTTGCTGAAGGTACCTTATTACTCATAGAAAATCCTTTAAAATTTCTGGAGAAGATTAAATTGGATTTAAAAGAATTTAGAGAGAACTGGGCTACAGATAAATTGGCTTGAATCAGAAATGGTAGACTTTTAACCATAACAGAAGGGAAAGAAAAAATTTGAAATGAAATGTGTTTTCATATTTAAAATACTATTAAGTATTTAAGTGTAAATATCCCAGTTTTTTTATTAAAAAAAACCTGTAACAGATACTTAGAAATAGGTTAACTGTTTTAATGAAAATTGTCATGGTTTGGTAGAATTGCAAGATAATACCTAAGATTAATCTTCTGATTATGATGTTTCCAATAAAGTCTAGTGAAGGAGAATTAAAGGACTGGCAAAGTATGATTAAATGTTTTTGTAATGGTGATAAGAAGTCAAGGATTAGTAAGGGGAGGCGGTATAAATCTCAAAAAGGTAGAAATTCAGTAAAGAAGGCTGTACTATATAACAAGTCAATTAAGAGATATATCTGATATCATATCTCAACCCAATAAGCTAATTTGATTAAATATGAGAATGCAAAGATTACATCTGATTTTTACAAAATCATAATACTGTAATATAGTTTGAAAATAGAAAATTGTTTCCTTAAAATATATTAACAATGTAGAGTAGATATAGGAAATCATTTAATTCTCCAATTTCTCCACTATGTCCAGTGACAGAGCTCAAAAAAATCCCAAATTTTTTAAAAAAATTCTTCTTGAGAAATTAATTAAGAGGTAGGTTTTTAGAATAAAAGATTAGTTAGAAATAATTAAAAATAAAAGACAAATCAAAGTACTAGCTAAGACAGTGGCGGCAAATCTTTTAGAGACCAAGTTCCCAAACTGCAACCCCAACCCCACTTATTTATCACAAAGTGCCAGCACAGCAACAGGGGAGGAAGAAAACACTCACATTGGGCGGCTGAGCAGATGGGCAGGGAAAATTCTGTGCTGGGGAAGGGAGGAAGAGCTGCCATTGGGCTGCTGGGCAAACAGTCAGGATAAACTCTGTGCTGGGGTGACTGAGTGGGTGCCCATAGAGAGTGCCGTATCTGGCACACGTGCCAGAGGTTTGCCACCATTGAGCTAAGATATCTTCGTATAAAGGTATTCATTTAGAGCAATGGACAAAGAATTGGATAAAAAGAATCAGTAAATAGCGAACTTACAAAATATGAAGGAATTATCTAACAAATGGAAAGTAGATATATGGGGAGAATTTAACAATTTAGTAGTAATAAATAATACATAAATTTCGTGCCAGAAATTACTCTGGGTTGAAAGGATTTTTGCTGGAGAAACTCTGCTCGGGGGATACCCGCATGAGGCTCCTTTCATGTCCCTTTGTGGTAGTAATAAAGAAGATGGGACAAATCTCAACACAAGAGAATACAGGTGAAACTCGAAAAATTAGAATATTGTGCAAATGTTCATTCATTTCAGTAATGCAACTTTAAAGGTGAAACAAATATATGAGATAGCCCTATATGGCAGTGGGCCAAGATACCTGAGAGACCGCATTGTCTCGAGAGTGTCTGCGCATCCAACCAGAGTGGACCAGAGGGGCTCCCTAGTTGTGCCTTCAGCTAGAGGGGCCCGCCTCTCTGGCACATGAAGAAAGGCCTTCTCTGTGTCCGCACCAGCCCTCTGGAACCTCCTTCCAACAGAATTGGGGCTACAGACAGAACTGCTGCCCTTCAAGAAAAGTCTGAAAACCTGGCTGGCAGGGCAGGTGTGGGGCCTTAGTGGGAATACGGCTCTAGCCTGTTGGCTCATCCCCAGTTAGTGCGTAGTTGATATCCCTCCCTTTGTGCTGTTGTATTCCCCCACCCCCATTCCTTTTTATTCCTTTTATTCTTTTAATTGGGGTGAGGGTAGTAGGGTGGGGAAGTGAGTGGGCGATTTGGGATTTTAAAATCTGTTTTTATACATTTTTAACTGTTGTACGCCACCCTGAGTTGGGTTCCCCTGATTGGGCGGCATATAAATTTTTTTTAAAAAAAAGCAAGATATGTCAAGCCTTACTTCGTTATAATTATGATGACATTGGGGAACATTGTCTGCTACACTATGGAGATCAAACAGGTGCAATTTGTGGTCTACTTACTTAAATGTAGGCTCTCCCATTGATATCGTAACCTGCCGAATACTTCCCTTTTTCAGTCTGGTTATTCTTTCAGCCCCATATCTACATTTATCACAAATTTGACATGTTTTTTTTTTTAAAAAAAGACGAAAAAGAAAGCTTCTGGTTTTTATATTTTATCTTGAGCCACTGATAGAGATTCAAATTCATTGTGCCAGGAGTAAATTTATTCCATGGCTGTGAGCTTCTTGCTCATTATTTTTCTGGTATAACAACTGTGAATGGGGTTGATCTACTGAGACAAAACATTCAGAAGACCCATTACTAATGGAGGCAGCAGGGGCTCCAGCAAATGCTATAATAGTATTCTGAAAGGTTCAATTTGAGCTTTCCTCTACATTTAACTATTCCCATCTGATGGCACTAGGTAGCAGTTTTCTTTCTACTCTCCCTTCACTGCCACCTCCAAAGAAGGTCTTTTCCTTAAGTATAGTTTAGAAAATTGATTTTCCTGTGAGTTGAGTGGGTGGTGGTTTTCAAATTGTGTTTTGTAATGTTTTCTTCACACTTGTACTCACACTTCACACTGCTAACTGTAAAATTAAATGGCTTGCACCCAACCCAACTTGACCATCAAACTGTAAAGAGAAAAATCTTCTTTTTTTAACTGTCAGTATGCATGTCCTCCAGATGTTGTAATGCCAATTATCCTTGATCATTGAAATGGTATGCTGGAGGCTGCTAGGATTTGTAATCGGACTACACCTGAAAGGCTACATATTCTACATCCCAATTTTAGAAGGTCAGAAACTAACACAGTTCCAATTTTAAAAGGTCAGAAACTAAGGTGACCCCTTAAGTAAATTCACCTTGCATTACATTGCACTGCAATCTTTGTCACTCCCCACATGCTAAAGGACTGGAGCAATTTTCACATTCCTGCATATTCCAAGTACAGGACACCTCACAAATTCAGAAGATGTTAACAAACTCTCATAACTAACAAACTACCAACATCCAACTGTTAGGTTCCTAAACTTGATATATCTTAAAACAGGTTGGTGAAATGTGGACTTCCAGACATTTTTGGCCCATTACACTATCTAGAAGGTCAGCATAGCCCATGGTAAAGAATCATGAACATTGCACTCCTATAGCAGTTGACTCCCTTGTCTTAGGAACTCCCCATATTTTCATCCAGCCCATTCTGAATCCTGCAATAATTGTATTAATCTTCCAATATTATCAGAAGTAAGGAGAGCAAAGCTGTAGCAAAAAGTGGAAGCCCTATTGGGAGCTGCTGAATGGGAGCTTTGGGGTGAGTGTGCCATAACCCTTGATCTTGAGGTGGGGATAGATCTGCCAGTAGTTAATGCTATAAAAGTGAGCTAGAACTGGTTGTCATCTTTATGGTGGTGTGCTGACCCACCCGGGCAGGCACAGCACTGCACAGTGCCGCTACACAGAGAGTCTTGTTTGAGGATAGTCCAGATATCAAAGTCCAAAAGGAAAGCCAAGGTCTGTTTATCAGTAGTCCAACTCAGTAGTCTAATCCAAAGGGTGTCCAGGGGCATCATCAGGGTTGACAGAGAAGTCAGGGTCACAGCAGGCAGGTCAGGGTCTAGGCAGTCTGGAGTCAATCAGGATGTCAGTCTTCTCACAAGAGTTGTACTGTCGTTGGCAGGCTGCAAGAAGCTTGCTTATAAGCCTCCCAGTTAATCGGTATCAGCTGGGAGCCTTGTTTGCTCCTTTCCTCTAGCCTGCTTGCGTTGAAGGTGTAGCTGTTTCCTGGACCTCTCCCTGACTGAGGGCTGATCACTGTCAGAATCAGACCCCTGATCTGATCTGATCTGATAGGTCAGCTGTCAGGGAAACAGACTTGAGCCAGGCACAATCTTGGTCTCGGGTGCTGGCAGAACATGGCTGGGCATTGGGAGTACCCCCTAATCCAGGTCCTCTTCGGAGTCAGAGGTGGGCTGGATCACAACAGGTGGAGAGACCTCTTTTCCTTGCTCTGTTAAACTCTTATGTGTCTGGCCAGGTTATCCTGCTATGGTAATAGACTAGACCGTACGTACGTACGTACATACATACATACATACATACATACATACATACATACATACATACATACATACATACATACATACATACATACATACATACATACATACATACATACATACATACATACATACATACATACATACATACAGTGATACCTCATACAACGTCTAAACTTGGTTCCACAAGTTTGGAGTTTATACGGATTTGGACTTTGTATGAGGCATGCAAAATCCTAGCCGCGATGCCTCATACAACATCGTGCAATTCAAGGTGCTGGTTATGACCTTGAAAGCCATATATGGTAGTGGGCCAGGATACCTAAGAGACCGCATCGCCCTAAGAACATCTGTCCATCCAATCTCATTGTTCTGTGCAGGACAATAACAATAAAGATTTATCTATCTATCTATCTATCTATACCTGATTGTACCTCAACAGTGATGACCTATTGTTTAAGATCAGCTAGTGCACGCTCATAACCTAGTAGGGTGATGGGTGCCCCTGAAAAGCCATAAAATTGCAGTTTTGCATGAATTGCCTGGGTCCATGAAGATTGAAAGCTGTCAGTTATGCTCAAAGGGGCCAGACCTTGTGAAAAGAAGGAGAGCTTGAGCCAATAAGAAAAAATATACGCAGATTTGATACGCAGCGAGGAGCTTGAAAAATAGATCTTAAAAACTTAGATTGAACACTTTCCAAGGAAAGGAATGATTTATAAGGGCCCAACTGTGCACCAAAAAGGATAGCTTTTTTAGCATATAATTGGCATGGAAGTTACAACTGCCGGTAGCATGAAAAACAATCCCCAAATATTAAAATGTCTTAGCTTGCTCTATTAAATGGTTGTTAAAACACCAAACATGAACTTTCGGGTGTTTGGCAGAAACCATGACCTTGGTTTTTGAATAGTCTATCTCCAACCATTTTTCTCTACAGTACTCAACAAACCTACAGAGTACCCACTTAAGGCCAATCTGTGTTCACAAAAGCAAAATAGCATCACCAGCACATACTGCCAGCAACTCAACACCGAGAGTCAGGCAACAGTTAACTAACCTGACAAGCCTGAGGACTAATGGCTTGAGTGCCAAAGTCCACTGGGAAGGGTGATGGTCCCCAAGTGGATTAAATCCCACTTGAATCCATCTTGATGGAGAGCAGCAGCTTCATCAATACTGTCCTGGGGCTGAGGAGGACCTTGCATGCAAAGGGGTAGGGACCAGAAAGTGACTCACGGAACTGTATCAGTGGTATGGATGTCATACTGCGATGTGGAAAGCAGATGAATGCAAGCGCGGCGCCAAAATGGCCGCCGCGCTCTTTGCGGGGGCCCCCACCGGACGAAGGCATCCGGGTAGTTAGGGGCGTGGCCAGCTCCCTTATAAAAGGGGTGGCCACGAGGCAGCCGAGCTGCCATTTTGCGAAGCGACAGAGCGGAGAAGTTTTTCCCTCCTACCTCCTTCGCTTGTCCACCTGAGCCTCTTGGCTGCTGATTCTCTCCTTTTAGGCTTCCCATTGACCAGCTGCAATGCCCTCGAAGAAGAAGGCGACTGCGAACGCGGCTTGTTCCGCGTGGAGGCGCACTCCGGGTCGGAGGACCGCGGCTGCGCCTCCCCAGCAGCCTCCTCTGCTCGAACCCACCGGGACCGGTGGGATGGGGTTGATTCCCCCTTGGCCGGAGGCTGGGGGTCCGCGTGCGGGCATAGTAGGGGCCGTGGCTCCCGGCCCGCAAGCGGCGGCCGCCGCTGCTGGCGTCACCCATTCTGCTGGGCCTTCCTTCGTTGGGGCGCAGCTTAATGCGGGGGCTTCCAGCCTTGGGGGGTGGGGTGGCCCCCTTCCATGGCAGGGTTCTTCCCCGGCCCTACCGGGCCTGGGCTTTGGATCGTGGCCCTATTCCGGCCCCGGGGTACAGGGACCGGTGCCGACGCCTGTAGTTAGTGGGCCGGCTGGCCCTTTACCCCCCCCCCCTTGGTTTAGGTGGCTATGTCAGCGTGGATGCCCTCCTGGCCCGCGTTGAGGCCCTCGAGGCATCCCTGGCCCGGGTTAGTCACCCTGGGGCCCCTTTTGTGGGGCCGGTCGGTCCATCGTCTGCTGGGCAGCGGCAGGCGGTGGGACGGGTTGAGCTGCCTGAGGCGCGTGGCCCGGCTTCGGCCACTGCCCCGCAGCTCCCCAATCAACAGGCCGGTGCTGATCAAGCCCCGTCGACGAGCTCTGGGGCGGTCGAGAGCTCCGATGCTCCAGGTGGGTCGGAACCCCCGGTGGGGGCGGCCCATGGGGGCGCAGCGTGTGAGTATGCGGTCCAAAATAGTGCACAAACACACATGGCCACGTTGGGGGGGCTTTTCAATGGCCTTGGCCTAGCACGGGCGGGGCGGTGGTCCAGTCACCGACGCCCCACCCGGTGACTTCAACTATCTCCCTGGGCCCCGGGGTAGGGGGTCCTTCTTACCCGGTCGGGAATTTTCTAGGGGTGACCGGGTTAGTCCAGGCTCCCCCGCAGATGCCCGCAGTTTCCACCGTGCCTGTGTCGGCTTTGCCGACGGCAGGATATACCTTGCCACTGGGTGACCATTTGGCACAGGCCACCAGAGAGAAGATCTGGCGGGGGGAGTATGTGGACATCTTCTCCCTCCTTAACAGAGAGCCCACCAAGGAGGAGAGGGAGGGGCAAGATGAGAAGGATAAGGAGCAAGCGCGTCGTCGCAAGCCACCACATACGTGGGCCAATTGGTTGCCGGCCTACCTCATCTACATGGCGGTATACCTCAGGGCCCGGCCTGATTTGGCGATTCCGATGGTCCAGTATTTGGACAACATTTACCGGGCGATGGTTGACTTCCCGGGCCCGTCGTGGTTGGCTTACGATGAGGAATTCCGTATGCGGATTCCCCTGCACCCAGAGATGAGGTGGGACGAGCCCTGCCAGCGGCTGTGGCTGCTGTACATGACTCCCACGCGCCCTGCGCCCGGGGAAAGATACCATTGTGGACATGCGGTCCAGCGAGTGGCCCCAGCACAGGCTCCCCGCCAGGTGGCGGGGCAGGGGGTTCCAGCCTGCCTGCTGTGCTGGACTTTCTCGTCCAATGGTTCCTGCAACAGGAAGAACTGCAAGTACAGACATGAGTGTCCCTCCTGCGCTGGCCCCCATGCGGCCTCTGCCTGTCCCAGGCCTGGGGGGATGCGGGGCAGAGGAAGGGGCGGACAGGGGGCTGGCAAAACTGCCGTGGAGGGAGCTGGTTCACCAAAAGGCCCTCTCCCCAATTAATGTGGACATGTTGGAGCATTGGCTCGCATTGTACCCGAGGGAGGAGGATGCGGTTTACCTTCTTCAAGGTTTTAGACGGGGGTTCCGTATCCCTTTTGTGGGTGACAGGTCCCCCCAGGATGCCCCCAACCTTTTGTCCCTTAGGGGGCGGGAGGAGGTAGCTGCTGCCAGCATTACTAAGGAGGTCGATATGGGCAGGGTTGCCGGCCCGTTCCCTACACCCCCGTTTCCCAATCTTAAGGTGTCACCTTTGGGCTTGGTACCCAAGAAATCACCGGGCGAGTTTCGCCTGATTCATCATTTGTCTTATCCAGCCGGCCGATCGGTCAATGATGCTATCCCTGATGACCTTTGCTCAGTCAGGTATACATCTTTTGACCACGCGCTGCGCATGGTGCGCTCATGTGGCCCGGGTGCGCTGTTGGCCAAGTGCGACATTAAGTCGGCGTTTCGCCTCTTGCCAGTGCACCCGGGCGATTTTGAGTTGCTGGGTTTCAAGTTCCGGGGTGAATATTACTTTGATAAGGCCATGCCTTTTGGCTGTTCTATATCATGCTCGGCTTTCGAGCGTTTTAGCACGTTCCTACAGTGGGCTTTTGTCCGCAGGTCAGGGTCCCGGTCTGTAGCCCATTACCTGGATGATTTTTTATTCGGGGGTGAACGGGGCTGGGACACGTGCACACGTCTCCTCAACACATTTCAGACGCTAATGGAGGAACTTGGTGTCCCTTTAGCGCCCGAAAAGACCGAGGGCCCATCTACTCAGCTAGTATTTCTGGGGGTGGAGATTGACACGGTAGCGCAGGCTTCTAGGTTACCGGGGGATAAGGTGTCAAGGATTGTGGCCCTTATCTCGGACTTGCTTGCTAAATGCAAGGCGTCCCTGCAAGAACTGCAGGTGCTACACGGTCACCTCAATTTCGCTTGCAGGGTGGTCGCACCGGGCAGGGCGTTTGCTCGGCGCTTGTGCGACGCCATGGCAGGCTTATCTAGGCCCCATCATAGGGTTAGACTCACCCGGGGTATCAGGGCAGATATGTTTATCTGGCTCCAGTTCCTGAGGGAGTTCAATGGAGTGTCATTTTGGAGGTCTGACCTCCTGGCTTCCCCTCGCTTTCAGATACAGTCTGATGCTTCAGGGTCCCTGGGTTATGGGATGTACTTCAATGGGAAGTGGGCCTATGGTGGGTGGCCAGCCTGGGCAGGCACGGGTCGCCTGCGTGATCTCACGTATCTGGAATTTTTCCCTATCCTGGGGGCTTTGATGCTATGGGGCGAGGAGTGGGCCAACTCGGTTGTCCATTTCTGGTGCGACAATGCGGCCGTCGTCCACATTGTCAACTCACAGACTTCCAAATCGCCCAGGGTCATGGACCTAGTGCGCCAGTTCGTGTTGCGCAGCCTGCGCCTCAACGTCCTTTTCAGGGCCAGGCATGTCCCGGGGGTCAATAATGATATTGCTGACGCTTTGTCCCACCTGCAGATCTCCCGGTTCCGTGCCTTGGCCCCGGATGCGGAGGAATTTCCCTCGCCACTCCCGGAAGAGATATGGACCATTGGCAAGGAGAGGTGAACCGGGCGATTGGCTTGTCACTGGCGCCACGCACGCGTAAGGCGTATCACCATGCATTCAATTCTTTCAGAGCCTTCTGTATTCAATCCCGGCTGCCAGAAACCTGGCCGATCCCAGTGACCCATGTACTTCAGTTCATGGTTTACCTGCATGCCCAGGGCCTTGCACCTCGCACCGTAGCATCCAGGCTGTCAGCATTGGCTTTTATGGCCAAGGTGGGGGGTCATGTGGATAGTACCGCTGACTTCCGTGTGAGACATGTTTTGGAGGGGTGGGGGCGGGAGCGTGGGCGTTGCCCGGACGACCGCCACCCGATTTCCCCAGGGGTTCTTACCCAACTGGCCCGGGGCTGGCATGGCCTCTGTTTTGATAGATACGAGGCAGCCCTATTTCATGCAGCCACAACGGTGGCATTTTTTGGAGCGCTCCGCATCAGCGAGCTTGTGATGCTGTCTAAGGCGGATGCAAGTTGTAGGGCACTGGAACTCGAGGATGTCTATGTTGCCAAAGACTAGGCTCAGTTGAGGATACGCTCCTCTAAGACCGATCAGCATGGCGTAGGCAGTGGTGTGAGACTGCTACGGTGTTCTTTGGCAGACATCTGTCCGGTTGGTGCCCTACATGAGTTTATTGCACTGCGTGGCACGCACCATGGCCCGTTTTTCTGTCACCAAGATGGGTCTCCCCTTACTAAGTTTCAGTTTTGGAAGGTGACAGGCAAAGCGCTCGCCAGTGTAGGCCTCCCGGGGGCCCGTTACGGCACCCATTCATTCAGAATAGGGGTGGCCTCCACTGCTGCTGCTTTTGGGTACTCCGGGGCTGAAATACGCAGCATGGGAAGGTGGGGTTTGCGGTGTTTTCAATTTTATGTATGCCCTCTCCCACAGTGAGTACCAGCCTGGTCACCACGTTTTTCTCTCCCTCGTTTTTTCCCTTGACAGACCCTGGGTGTCGTATTACACCGGTGACAGTATGGCTGGTGGGCCATAGATACGTGCACAGGGCAGCGCGTTACGCTGCGGCGACAGAGTGGGGACCCCGACTGGGACTGGGTGCATACGCAAGTCTCACATGGTATGGTAAGCCTGGGATGTTATGGCGGGAGCTGCTGCCATTCCTTTTTTCAGGTCGGCATGCTGACCCGCCTGACATTCTCATCATACACCTTGGGGGCAATGATTTGGGCCAGGTCACCGGCTTATCGCTAAAGCATGCGATTTGCGGTGACCTCGCCTACTTGCATTACGTGTGGCCCGCCACCACCATTGTTTGGTCGGATGTGGTGCCGCGGCACACGTATAGGGGAGGGTTCGACCTCCCGGCCCTTGACCGGGCTAGACGAATGGTGAACAGGGCTGTGGCCCGGTTCATTGTCAGTAGGGGTTGGGGGTGGGTTAGCCCTCACCCCGCCATTAGTCTGCGAAATTATGACCTTTATGCAGGGGATGGGGTCCATCTGTCGCGAGGAGGTATGGACCTCCTGTTGGGTGATTGGCGAGCAGGCCTGTTGACCGAGCTGACGGTCTGGGGGGGGCGTCGAGCCTTCTTTGAAGCCCCTCCGTGTGGCGGGTAGCACTGGTAAGGTAAACATTATGACCCACAGGTATCCGGCAAGTTCGCAATTGACTGGACAACACTAGACAGGCATAAGTTGGTTAAACGTTGTCCGGTCAACGACGAACCAGGCGACGGGGTGATGGCTATAGCTAGACAGCATGCATCACCCCGTGATTTTACGGATACGCGTCAGAAGGTGGGGTCATTAGTTAGATATTGTCTACGGTCAACAATGAGTTTGTTGTCAACAAACAAATTGATACAAATAGATACATTGTAGCAATTGCCGTTGGCAATTTTGGGTGGTACCTTACCAGTGTTACTTCGGCCTGCTTGCCTTAAGAATTATGATTGGTCAATTACCAATAGAAATTTATAATTCAGACTAGGGCATGAATCAATAAATGTGGCCCAATGCCGTTATCCACTTTTATCAGTGTCTGAGTCCTTTATTGGGGGGTGCGCCTGCAATGCAAGCGCGGCGCCAAAATGGCCGCCGCGCTCTTTGCGCCCCCCCCCCACCAGACGAAGGCATCCGGGCAGTTAGGGGCGTGGCCAGCTCCCTTATAAAAGGGGTGGCCACGAGGCAGCCGAGCTGCCATTTTACGAAGCAACGGAGTGGAGAAGTTTTTCCCCTCCACCCCCTCCCTAGTTAACAGTGTGATATTTTGGTCGCTTCGGGGCCGGGTGGGAATTTTTGGCTGGGACCCATATTGGCTTTCGGGTCCTGGTTTTTTCGCCCATCCCACACTGTTGCTATGGTTTGACATAGGGGTTTTTCTGTTGCTGCTGTTGACTTTGGTCACATGGGCGGGTAGCACTGGTAAGGTAAACATTATGACCCACAGGTATCCGGCAAGTTTGCAATTGACTGGACAACACTAGACAGGCATAAGTTGGTTAAACGTTGTCCGGTCAACAACGAACTAGGCGACGGGGTGATGGCTATAGCTAGACAGCATGCATCACCCCGTGATTTTACGGATACGCGTCAGAGGGTGGGGTCATTAGTTAGATATTGACTACGGTCAACAATTTGTTTGTTGTCAACAAACAAATTGATACAAATAGATACATTGTAGCAATTGCCGTTGGCAATTTTGGGTGGTACCTTACCAGTGTTACTTCGGCCTGCTTGCCTTAAGAATTATGATTGGTCAATTACCAATAGAAATTTATAATTCGGACTAGGGCATGAATCAATAAATGTGGCCCAATGCCGTTATCCACTTTTATCAGTGTCTGAGTCCTTTATTGGGGGGTGCGCCTGCAAAGGCCACTGCATTATATTATCAGGACAGTCTTCATGGCTGATTGCCATGAGGATCACCAATATTCAGATTTGGATACGGCAGAAAAAGAAAAATTAAATTCTTAAACAAAATCAGGCAATTTTAGGATTAAATGGATGAGACATTCGTTGAAATGTAAATTCTATGAACAAATTCAGAATTTGTGTATATTCATATTTATTAGCATATACAAATTTCATGTAGTTTTGCATCCTCAGACCAGGGTCCTGGATCTCTTATGAATCCAAAAGGACACAATCCTGCATTAATCAGGAACGTCTCAATCTCATGTCTACTACTATGTTCTGTAAAATAAACTACTCCTCTGGCAGGATTGATCTAAAGATTCTGGCAGAGCTTGAAAGGGAGGTCCTTCCTGTGGAAAGAGCCTAAGGGAGCCTAACATCACCAATCTGGGCAGGCCAGAATGTATGTGGATCATCACTCATATGCATACATATCACATTAAGGTAACAAAGTACTATGATTCTTCAAAATATGGTAGATCGTGCTTCAAGATGTTGAGGGGGGGTTTCGAATCCAGAAATAACTCCTTTTATCTAAAGGAAGCATTTTATCTACTCATCTGCACAGTTACTGGCAGTGTGAAATTTGTATACAAAGTTCAAGTTATGACACTGAAAAAGGATAAAAATAACCACAAGAGTTGGAATGGAAACTTGCCCTAATACATCGACTGCCAAAGTGTATTGCAGTAAACCTTGGATTCACTTTTTTATGATGAAGTTGCAAGATTTGTAACCCAGAACCCCATCTTGATTTTGCAGGCATACACAAACACAAATGCAAATTCGTCGTCAGCAGCAGCTACACATGTCCAAGCATACTACCCCCTCCCCCCCCCCCCCCCGTAAGCCATTATTTTTTCCCATTGGCGGATGTGTCTTTGGTGACTCAATAAGCCGATCTTGGCATGAAACATGTGACCACACACACTACACTGAATAGATGTAAATTAACATACATCAAAAAGCGGCAATAGATACAAAGCTCAGAAAGGTTAGGGCAGCATTTCCCATCCTTTGGTTTTTGGACTTCAATTCCTAGAAGCCTAAGTCAATTCCCCAAAGAACTGGATGGCCAATGTACTGACTTAGGCCTCTGGGAATTGAAGTCCCCCTCTGCGGCATGGGCTCCATGTTGGAAACTATTGGGCTAGATCAGGGGTTCACAGCCTATGGCCTGTGGGCCTAATCTGGCCCAGGAGCTCATTAATACTGCCCATGGTGGTCACCTAGGCACCGCCAGAAGCTACCACCACCACCAAAAGTCTGAAAACATCATTTACCATGGTGGCAGTGACAATTGCGACTTTTCTTTTCTTTTTTCTTTTTTTGCATAGTCTTTCAAAGCTCCATTTTGGGAATTTTTTTGCCATGTATGCCCTGCATTTCAGCAGCTAGAATGTGACATTTGGGCACTTCTGGTGCCGGGTGGAGCTTCTGGCAGTAGCTGCGTTTCCAGTGCAGAACAAGGAAAGTGTCCAAACATTGCATTCTAGCTGCCGAAATGCAGCAGATACGCGGCGAAAAATTCCCAAAACAGAGCTAAAATGGATCATGAACCACTGTCATGGCTCAGTGGTTAAGAAGCTCACCTTGTTAGCTGGAAGGTCAGCAAGTCAGCAGCTCAAGACCTGAGTACTGCATGAGGGAATGTGCACCCGTCTCTGTCCCAGCTCCTGCCAACCTAGCAGTTCGAAAGCAAGAAAACACAAGTAGATAAATAGGGACCACTTCGGTGGGAAAAGATCTTGGGGACATGAATTTAAAGATTATTCTTATTTATTTGTTTATTTTTGAAGTGAGCTGCTCGTGTTGGAAGGCTCTTTATTCAATACCAATGGTTTGGATTTCATGCTGATCAATGGGAAAGGGGAGCCTCGCTGATACTGAACAGAGAGGAAATGCAGGAGTTGTTGACCAGGAAGAGAATCTTCTGTTCCAACAATACGATGTCATCTCATTCTTTTGTTTACTATGAATGAATGAGAAGAGACAGGAGGAGGAAGGCAGCATGCAGACAATGAGGAAAGAGGGGGATAGAATAAAAAAATTGAAGGAAGGAAGAAATATTACCTAGTTTTGGCTTTTACCCGATCCAGCACTGGTGTGAAACACACACATCCGAAAGTTACACACACAGAAATACAACCCTGTGCTGTTACTTGATAAAGGTTCATGATTCTTGCTGTATATTGTGACACTACAATTGCATATTGCTTTCTTAATATGTAGTTTAAAATTAAAATGTGAACTGGACCTTTAACTCTAAAACCCATGCATGGTTTTGTTAACTGTTTCTACTTGGCTGTCCTCTCCTTTTTTAATGGGTTGGGGAAGGTCTAGGGTTGTTTTAGATAGTTTTTATGTATGTTTTAACTGGTTTTAGATAGGGTTTTAGCTAATGTTTTTAGTTGATGTCTTAGTCTGTGCTGTAAACCACTTTGGGTTACCAAATGGTGAAGAAGGCGGTATATAAATACTGTAAATAATAAATAAATGGTTCTGGAAAAGATTTTTGAAAACATATTTGGCTGGAAGCATTAGGCTTTTCTTTTGCATAGTTCTTTGGAAATAAGGAAAAACAGAAAGACCACTATTCTCATTTTAATCAGGTCTCTTTCTATTATCTACTTGCAAATAGATAAATGGGGACCACTTCAGTGGGAAGGTAACAGCGTTCCGTGCGCTTTGGTATCTAGTCATGCCTGCCACATGACTATGGAAACATCTGCAAAAGCAGACAGCGCTGGCTCTTCGTCTTTGAAACAGAGATGAGCACTGAACCCTAGAGTCAGATACAACTGGCTTTTGAGCAAAGGAAACTTTTACCTTTACTTTTCTATTATCTGAACAAAAAAGACTTTAAAAGACTTCAAAGTCTGTGAATGATAAACATAAAAATCAACCGATTATATGATTACACTGTCCTTGTTATTAGAACACTTGCGGAAAGAGTGAAATTTTTATTTTCCACAATAATCATGATTATGTTATAAGTCATTAGTTCCAAAGTCACTAGAGAAGTTCCACGAAAAAAGTTGCAATGGGTTCCTACCCCCGCTGCCAAAAACTCATACTACCCAAGCTACAAAGGAAGGTGAGATCTAGAAATTCCCATTGGGATCTTTCAAGTAAAATAACTGAGGTTGGGATGGAGAAGCTCTAGAGCAGCAGTACTCTACTGCATGGGTTAGGTTTGTTGGCTTTTGGACCAACCAGCAGTCAAAAAAATCTCCCCAGTGAAGAGGCTTGCAACATAAACTTTCCATTGAGCTTTTCTGACTCACAAGAACATTGTTAGAAGACATGTGATAGAAGAATATCATGATTTCTCGGAATGCCCAATGTTTGTAAAGGCTGGACAGGGGCATGCTCAGTCTAAGCCATTGGGCTGCCTGATATGGAAGAAAGGGTGGCACGCCAATGCTAACCAGAACTGGTATCTGAGCAGAAAGGAAACTGAACACAAAAGCTGACTACTGTGCTTGCTTGCTTGCTTGCTTGCTTGCTTGCTTGCTTGCTTGCTTGCTTGCTTGCTTGTTTGCTTGTTTGTTTTAAACATTTATATTCTGCCCTCCTGGTGGGTACACCACTCAGGGCGGCTAACAAAAAAGGGAGGAAGGGAAAAAATACAATAGATAAAAATTACAATATAAAAACAATTAAAACAACCGCAGCTAAAAACAAGAACCCAAAAACCCCAGGTAAAATCAGCATTAAAACAGAACAACAGCAAATCATCAATTAAAAGAAACAATCCAACCCACCCTTACACATAAGACAGAGTAACGAAACCAGAAAAAGTCCCTAGCATAGGCTAAATCAGCCAGCAAGCTTGACTAGTGGAGTCTAGCATGCCCTACACCCACTGACAAATCTATGTCTTCAGCATCTTTCTGAAAGGGAGTAGATCCATCTGGAGACGCAGCTCAGGTGGTAGGAGGTTCCATAGGGCTGGGGCAGACATGGAGAAGGCTCTTTTCCTGGCCCCGCTAAGATGAACTTCTTTCACTGTTGGGACTATCAGTGAGCCCCTCCTGTCTGCCCTAGTAGGACAAGTTGAATTCCTTGTGGTGATGCGGTCTCTTAGGTAGTTTGGTCCAATGCCAGGTCAAAACCAGCACCTTGAATTGCACCCGGAGGCAAGCTGGCAACCAGTGCAGCTCCCGGAGCAGTGGTGAGGCATGAGCATAGCGCCCGCACCCCATCACTACCCAGGCAGCCGCACTCTGGACCAGCTGAAGCCTCCAAATGGTTGCCACGGGCAACTCCATGTGCTGCACATCTCTCCCATTGCAACTGTTTTCATGGAACTTTTCTAATGGAGCTAATGAATTTCTGCCATTCCCTGCCACTTCAGCACTTTTTTAAACAACTAGTTCAGGCTATCCTAAAAGTCTAGCTATATGGACAAGCCAGAGGATGGTATAATCACATCCTCTCTTTAAGCTGAGCTCCATACTTTTCATTTTAGCAATCTTTGTTTTGTGTTTGGCTACTGAAAGGTAAACACAGGCTTAGTTTCCACATTGCAATGTGAACCGATCATCTCATTTTACCCTGAATTGCCAGTTTTGTTTAAAACTGTGTTCATCTATCTCTAACCTGAAGTCGCTCGAGCTTAAAACAGGCCTAGCATCTCCATGAGAATTAAGTCCTAGATATGGATTTTTGATGGATAATGAGTGCTGGACACTTTACTGGGTAATTGTGGCAATTACATGAAATAAAATCTGGCAAACTATAGTCTCTCTATGAACAAATGAACCTCCTTTATATCCATTCATATTCCATGACTGGTCCTACTATGAAGAGTGAGCCAGTCACCTCAGGGTAGCAGATATAGTGAGATGATGGCAGGCAACAGTTAATGAACCTTAGAACCCTGAGGACAAATGGCCTTGGGTGCCGAAGCCAATAGGGTAGGGTGATGATCCCCAAGTGGATTAAATCCCTCTTGAATCCATCTTGATGGAGGGCAACAACTTCATCAATACTGGCATGGGGCTGATGAGGACTTTGTGTGCCAAAAGGGTTCAGGACCAAAGTGACTCATGCAACTGGATCAGTGGTACAGGTGTCACACTGCGATGCAGAAGGCAGATGAAAGGCCACTGCATTATATTCTCAGAACAGTCTTTATGGCTGATCACCATGAGGATCACCAATATTCAGATTTAGATATGGCAGAAGAAGATGATGATGACAAAAGAGTGAATGAGAAAGCCAGTCCTGTAACGTTAGGCATTGTAGACAATACTGTATGTTCTCATCCCTAGTGCTGAAAAAAGATTCAACTGCCAGCAAAATATCCTTGGCAGACCCCATCAGAGAATCTATCTCAGTACAATTGCTTTGGTCTCCCCAAAGGAACATCCCCATGATCTGGTTCCCCTTCAAATATTTCAGTTTCCATTAACCACAACCAATAGTCAAGAGTGCTGGGAAATGTAATCCAAATATTCATCAATCCAGAAAACATCTGGAGGGGATCAGATTGGGGAAAACAAGTCCTTGATCTTGGGCAAACATACTTCTTGGTCATAACTTGGTCATAGCTTCCTTCAGCTATTTATCCAGTGATGCCACAAATTGAAACTGGGAACTTCTGCATTCAAAACTCAATAGCTCTGCACTTGCTAAGGATGATCTATAAGAGTTTTAATGGAAATGTTTCTAACTAACAGATACCTGCATCCAGTGCCAATGTTGGCAAAGCTGGAAGCATTCAGGAGAGGGCTTCCATTGGGATCCCTAATGGACCATGCCAAATATACTGCTACCAAACAGCTGGCTGGCTTCCTTGAAGATCAATATGGTTATGTCATTTATAACTATGTACATTAATTTGTTTATCTTGAATGTAATTGAATTTGCCAGTTTAACATCCCTTTAAAAACATTGCTAAATGGATAATAAATATCATAGACAATGATGATTCAGTTGTATTTTTAGAACCTTTCCATTCCATATTAACCCTACTCCACCTTAATATGAAATCAGAATTGTTATGGTTCTCACACAATGGACCTGTTCCCCTCTCCCCCAATCCCCAATGAAGTCAGAATAATTTGTTGAATGCATAGATTAAAATTTAGTGATGTTATCTGCTTGTATCTAACCAGATGGAGTGTCAATTGTGAAATTGATTATTTTAAAATAAACAGGGGGCATGATTGGCCTGATCTAGAATGGGCACTTGGTCTTTTGTGAAAGAAAACTTCCACTTGAACTGTGGTGCCCAATGTGTGGCACACACCCCACAGAGGGGCTTCGATTCCCAGAAGCCTAAGTCAGTATATTGGCTGAGCAGTCCTTTTGGGAATTGACTTAGGCTTCTTGGAATTGAAGTCCAAAAAACAAAGGTTGGGAAACACTGCTCTAGAACTTTGCTCAAATTGCAAAAAGTAGAAAATGGTGTGAGCCTCTTGCTGCAAATAACAGGCAAAGGAAGTTTAAAAGCCGTAACTAGCAATTTTGGCACCTGGAGAAGGCAACACTGCTTCCCTTCAATTCCACCTTTACAAGAAAAATGAAGAAGAGAATGTGGTCCTTCTAAAAGATAGAGATGGTTTATGCATTTTTTAAAAAAATATATATTGGTGCTGGAAGATAATCTCATTTATTTGCATACTCTTTATGTCCAAAACTAAGTTGCAAATTAGTTGTCCTTGGGGTCAAATTAAAACCTCAGAGTTAACATTTATTGCTCAGGTGTGACCCTAATGCAATTCACAGGAATTAGCAAAACTTAAATCATTCAGGCTCTATTGCAATATGTTTGGTCCTAAAGGATCCTCTTGGGTTAAATGCAAACAGATCTTCTTTAAAATACAGTGTGTGTTCTTCCTCCATTCTGTTCCCTCTGCTCTCTCTTGAATGCAAGCCAGACATTATGATATTTTTCAGCAGTCAATTTAGCAGATGTCCCATCCAGATGTGCTTTTTCCTTTCATAAGCAGAAATGTGTTCCAGAGCGGTTGGTGCCCCTCCCCAGTCTTTGCACACTGTCGAGTAATAGTCCCCAATGAAGCAGTATTAACCTACTGATAAGCCATATTGCCCTCCTCGGTTCTTATCTTATATAAGCCTAGCTATAGCAAACATGTGAGGGCTCATTTTAAAAAAAGCAGCTGCACTTTCCCATCTGCTACCATATAGTTTGCGTACATGTTATTGGCTTTGTCTTCGGTTTCATTTAGTCTCCAATCCTAGATACTTTCCCAGAAGGAAATCCCATTGAACACTGTGTAAGTACAGGTGAGGCTACAAGTAGGGTTTTTTCAAACACCTAGACAGGAGTCATTTATTTTATCCTGATATTTATATCATAGTAAAATGCACCAACTAGGGCTGTGTTTTTTTCTGTGCCATGTTTCTTTTTATCCTGCCAATCAGCTTGGCTGTCTACACAAATCATCAGGGGCCCTTCTCCATTGATGGTTATGCAGTGGTGGGCATCGTCAGGTTCGCACCAGTTCACCAGAACCAGTAGCAGAAATTCTGGCTGGTCCCACCCATCCAAGTTTTGAAATAAAGTACTGTAGTCCTAATTCGGGTGCAATGCAGGGCTTTCCCCTGGCCACGCCCACCATACCACACCCATAGAGTAGGTACTAAAAAAATTGGAGCCCACCACTGTGGCTATGGGGATTTGCAACAGCAGGAAAGAGGTCCAACGGATCAGCACAGGAGCCTGCCTCTCTGCTGATCACCTGGAGCCCTTCCTGGCTTGGGTTCCCCTTCATCATGAGAAAGCCATTAAGAGTCACAAGATGAGGGGAAAGTCTTTAATTTGTGAAAATTAACACTTCCAATAACTTGATCAGTCTTATATAGTACAAGTTAAAGCAAAAGTATTTTGATCATATAATAGTTGGCTCTCATTCTAACCGATAATAAAATAGGTCATAATAATAGGTCATAATAATTTAGCAAGTAATTATGTTTAACACTTTGTGTCACTACCTGCACAAAGATGTCTGAGTATGTTAAGTTTTCTGAGCATGTAAATTTTCACACTGCACTTCATCGGAGAAAATATAGCAAAGAATTCTGTAATTCATTCTCCTCTGGTATGCCAAATCACTCCATGGGTAATTATTGTCTTATAGGTGTACAATGTGTTACAGTAGACATTTTGTGACTATATCACAAGGGTTTGCAACCTACGGCCCATTTCATGTGGCCCGCCATCCTCATTCCTGCCACTACCGCCGTTTCTGCCGGAAGTGGCAGAAGCAGCGAAAACAGCCAAAAATGCATCACCCTCACTCCTGTCACCGCCACAGCCAGAAGCAGCAGAAGCGGCAAAACCAGCCAAAAACACTGCCGTAAATGCATTTATGACAGCCAGGAGTGCATTTACTGCAACATTTACAGTGGGAGGAACCACGTGTCCAACCTGCTCAGCTGAGAAAGTATGGTCTGCCCCATGGCAGGAAAAGTTTGAAAACCCCTGCTGTATCACTTCCACTGTGCAAATAACAAATGAAGAATTTCAGAATTTATGGTGCATGGGTCTTACTCAGCAATTCCATTTCAGCTACAGTAAGTTTTCTTGAAGCTATTTCTTAAAAGATCAATGATCAGCAAGCTTTGTATTCATGATATAAACACAAAAACATTCTGGGTTTTCTCACATGCATAGGATTCTAGAAAATATTACCTGCAGATCAGTATGGGAGAGATATGTTTGAATCCATAAGGTGAAAAATTAAAAATTTTAAAAGAGGGGGATTTCTAATGATTGTTCAAAATATCTGGGGGTGGAGAAAGAAGAATGGAAAATATTGCAAAAACAATGAACCTTTTTCTCTCTTTTTAAATATATCTGCCATCTTCCTCTTTTGTTTCTGTCTAGTCACACTGGTTGGAGAGGCCCTGGGAAGTGTAAACCAATGGAATGTGTATGTATATATCTTTATTATGATGACTGATCAGATAAAAATTAAGAATAGGTTTATGTAATAATAACAATCACATTATTAAATACATTATTAAGTATAATTAACTCATAAAAGTACAGGTTTTTTAAAAGTCATTATATACAGTTTCATGATAGCATTTCATGTTGACAAGCTAATGCTGCTGCACAGAAACTGGCCACTTAAAGGAATAACTTTTGTGAACTATGAGAAAATAGAGAACTCTGATCTGCTTTTGATTTAATCTCCCTATGAATTCAAGATACAATTCTGGTTATATTGGAAGCCTGCAATCTTCTCCACACCATGTCAAAATGCAGTGAACCTTGTATTTCAATGTTCCATCACATTTTGCATATTCCCTGCTTCTGCACCTTTAGGCTGGCAAAAACAGGAGATGTCCTGAGGCCTTGGTAGACTGCAACATCACTGCTGAGTTTTATTTGGTTTCTCAAGCTTGTGCCTTCCAACAATTATTTCTCTTTGAAAAATAGAAAATACTCATTAAAATTTAGGTAATTGGTAGTACTGCCTATGAGACATAAGGTGAATTTAGAATTGCAGCCTAGCTGTTATACTCAATGTTTATAACCAACAATAATTCATCAGTCTCAGCTCAATAGCATTTTGACCAAATATGAAATACATTTTTGTATAAAGCTCCAGTGGCGCAGTGGTTAAGTTGTAGTACTGCAGTAAAAACTCTGCTCATAATATAGGTTTGATCCCAATGGGTGGGCCCAAGGCTGACTCAACATTCCATCTTTTCAGGGTTCTTAAAAGAACATTAGGGGCAAAATGCTAATTACCTTATGACTAGTCCAGAGAGTGCTGTAATCACTATGCGTCGGTATATAAGTGAAATTGCTATTGCTATTCTGAGTACTGTCTGTAAAACAAACAAACCTAAATATACTTTTGAAAGGAAAATTTGCTTGACTAGAATATAATCCAGTTAATTCATCTTCTGGTCAACTGGCTTCTTGCCATGAAGGATAAAACTTGTGGTACCAGCCAAGAAATACATCTTGATTCAAATTTCCTTGCTCAGTCTTTGCCTAGCATCATATTTTCAGAGCAGAAAATATTACTGTGAAATTTACCTCAACTGACAGGCAGCTGTTAGATACAGTTTCCACATTTTGAGTTCAGTTTTGAGTCTAATTGTTGAATAGCTGGAGGGACGAAATAGTCCCATAAAATGTATTTAAAGAAGAGTTGGATCAAGCCTTATTTAGTTGATGTGTTCTTCATAAAATATCTCATGAAAGTGCTGCAGGAGTAGAATTCAAATACAGTAAATTGGAGGTAGAAGAACTTAATCTAGATAGGTACATGAAGAATAGCTATCTGGATATTGTAAGGATGACCCCAAAATCAGCTACAAAATAAAAGGAAGACAAATACCATGGTCCTAATAATATGCCCTCCAGAATGAATAAAGAAAAACCCACTGACCATTAACACAGAGTAATAGGATCACAAAATAACAGAGTTGGAAGAAGCCCATTAGGACATTGAGTCCAACCCCCAATTCAATTCAGGAATCCATGTTATAACATATCTGACAGATGGCTATCTAGCTATCTTTCGAATACCTCCAGTATTGGAGAGCTCACCACCTCCTGAAGTAAATGGATCCTTTGTTGTACTATAAGTTTTTTCTAATACTCAACTGACTTTTTGTATCTTGAGAATATTATGTGTCTGCATATTCCTCTGTATGGCAACCTTTCAAGTATTTGAAAAGTGATATATCTCTCACCAATCTTCTTGTCTCAATGCTAAAAATGCTCAAATCTTCTTGCCTTTCCTTATAGGGCTTGGTTTCCAGTCCCATATTTGATCGATCAATCAATCAGTTTAATTTATATCCCACCTTTCTCAGCCAAAGGCTGACTCAAGGTGGCTAACATCATATTCAAACAAAATAACAACAAAATAATAATACAGAGATACAATATTTACAATAGCGAGCAATACAAGTAAGCATGGTATCAAAATACAAAAACTACATAATGAATTTCATCATAAAAATACAGTAAAAAACAGTATAATACAACGACAAACACAGCGTAGAAAGACCCCATGTCCGCTGGAGAAAGTTGCAGGAGCTACCACTCCCCCTGACAACTCGGGGGAAGGAACTCCGCACCACAGCCACGGCTGCAAAGGAGGCCACGGCAGTCCAGATTGTCCCATCTATATGACCGGAGAGCTATGCCCACCTCATGGAAGAATTTCATGTGTCATCATAGGGTACACAGAAAGAGCCTCCTTGAAGATTGTGGTATTTTTGAACCACAATCGGGTGTACCCTGGTAACAGTCACCTTTCTCACACTAAGTCAGGCAAAAGGAACTGCAGAATGATCTCACCCAAAGGTGCTTTCATTCTGGCAGTGTCACATCTGGTCTAGATACAGAAGAAGAGGATGTCTCATCGTCTTACAGAAGCAGAAAAGGTTACTTTTAGGAGCTACAACACTCACAATCCCCCAACCACTATAGGTACTAACCATGCTGACTGGAGGATTTTGTGACTTGTAATAAAAATTTAATAAAAAAAGCTGCGAGACCACCCCAGCCGGGAGTGGGGATGACCAGGCAGGTGGCAGGAAAGGTCGCCGTCCACCAATGCTGACGCAGAGAGGCTGCCCGTGGCCAGAAGCAGCAGTGAGACCACCCCAGCCGGGGGTGGGGACGACCAGGCAGGTGGCAGGAAAGGTCGCCATCCACCACCGCCAATGCAGAGAGGCTGCCTGCGGCCAGGAGCAGCCACGAGACCACCCCAGCCGGGGGTGGGGACAACCAGGCAGGCAGCGGGAAAGGTCACCATCTACCGCCGCTGATGCGGAGAGGCTGCCCGAGGTCAGGAACAGCCGTGAGACCACAGCCGTGAGACCACAGACATGAGGAGGACCAGCTGAGCTGCGGTGGAAAAAGTCACCATCCACTGCCACCGCCAGAGGCAGAGGAGGAGGACCAGCTGAGCTGTGGGGAAAAACATCCACCGCCCACCACCACGAGGCCCCTGGAGCAAGGGGCCGGCCGGAGACCACAACCCCCACCTGGGGGGTGAGGACGCAAGGATAACTAGCTGATGTGCAAAAAAATGTAGCTGACTTAATATAGCAACTGACATAATGCAAGCGTGGCGCCAAAATGGCCGCCGCGCTCTTTGCGGGGGCCCCCCCACAGGACGAAGGCATCCGGGTAGTTAGGGGCGTGGCCAGCTCCCTTATAAAAGGGGTGGCCACGAGGCAGCCGAGCTGCCATTTTGCGAAGCGACGGAGCGGAGAAGTTTTTCCTCTTACTCCGTCGCTTTTACCTTGAGCGGGAAGCCTTTTGGCTGCTGACCTGCCTCTTTTCGGCTTCCCTTAGGTCCGACTGAGATGCCTTCGAAGAAGAAGGCAGCTGCGAGCGCGGCTCGGGCGGTTCGGAGGCGCAATCCGGGTCGGAGGACCGCGGCTGCGCCTTCCCACCAGCCGCCTTTGCCGGCTCCCACCGGGACCGGTGGGATGGGGTCTATTACCCCCTGGCTGGAGGCTGGGGACCCGAGCAGGGGTCCAGCTTGGGCTGCGGCCCGCGGCCCGCAAGCGGCGGACGCCGCTCCTGGTGCTCACTCTACTGGACCTCCCTCTATCGGGGCACAGCTCACTCCAGGGCCTTCCAGCCTTGGGGGGTGGTGTGGTCCCCTCCCTTGGCAGGTGCCTACGCCGGCCCTGCCGGGCCTGGGTGGGGGTCATGGCCATATTCGGGCCCCGGGGTGCAAGGACCTGTACCCACGCCCGTAACGGGCGGGCCGGCTGGCCCGTGGCCCCACGCCAGTGTGGAGGCCTTACTGGCCCGTGTGGCGGTACTCGAGGCTTCCCTTGCTCGGGCCAGCCGCGCCGGGGCTCCTTTTGGGGTGCACTTTGACGCGTCGTCTGCTGGGCAGCGGCAGGCGACGGGACGGGTCGAGCAGCTTGAGGCCCATGGCGCGACTTCGGCCACTGCCTCGCAGCTCCCCAACCAACAGGCCAGCGCGGGTCAGGCCCCAACGGCGAGCTCTACGGCGGTCGTGAGCTCCGACGCCCCCAGTGGGCCGGAACCCCCGGTGGGGGCGGCCCGCGGGGGTGCAGCATGTGAGTATGCGGTACAAACTAGTGCACCTACACATGTGGCTACGTTGGGGGGGGCTTTCCAATGGCCTTGGCCTCGCATGGGTGGTGCGGCGGTACAGCCGCTGACGCACCACCAGGCGACGTCAACCACCACCCAGGGCCCCGGGGTGGGGAGCGTTTCCTACCCTGTGGGGAATGTTTTGGGGGTGGCTGGGCTAGTCCAAGCCCCTTTCCAGATGCCCGCAGTTTCTGCTGTGCCTGTCTCGGCCTTGCCGACAGCGGGCTATTCCTTGCCACTGGGTGACCACTTGGCACAGGCCACCAGAGAGAAAATATGGCGAGGGGAGTATGTTGATATCTTCTCACTCCTAAACAGGGAGCCCACCAAGGAAGAGAGGGAGGGGCAGGATGAGAAGGATAAGGAACAGGCACGTCGTCGCAAGCCACCACGAACGTGGGCCAACTGGCTGCCGGCTTACCTCATCTACATGGCGGTGTACCTGAGGGCCCGGCTGGATCTGGCAATTCCGATGGTCCAGTATTTGGACAATATCTATCGGGCGATGGTTGATTTTCCGGGCCCGTCGTGGTTGGCTTATGACGAGGAATTCCGTATGCGAATTCCCCTGCACCCTGAGATGAGGTGGGATGAGCCATGCCAGAGGCTTTGGCTTCTGTACATGACGCCCACGCGCCCCGCGGCAGAGGAAAGATACCATTGTGGACATGCGGTCCAGCGAGTGGCTCCAGCACAGGTTCCCCGCCAAGTGGCGGGGCAGGGGGTTCCAGCCCGCCTGCTGTGCTGGACTTTCCCGTCTAATGGTTCATGCAATAAGAAGAATTGCAAGTACAGACATGAGTGTCCCACCTGTGCGGGCCCCCATGCGGCCTCTGCCTGTCCCAGGCCTGGAGGGACACGGGGCAGAGGGAGGGGCGGACAGGGGGCTGGCAAGACTGCTGCAGATGGAGCTGGTTCACCGAAAGGCTCCCTCCCCAATTAATGTGGACATGTTGGAGCGTTGGCTCGCATTGTACCCGAAGGGGGAGGATGCAGATTATCTCCTTCAGGGCTTTAGACTGGGGTTCCGTATTCCTTTCATGGGTGATAGGTCCCCTCAGGATGCCCCCAACCTTTTGTCCCTTAGGGGGAGGGAGGAGGTGGCTGCCGCCAGCATCAATAAGGAGGTCAATGCGGGCAGGGTCGCTGGCCCTTTCCCTGCACCCCCGTTTACTAACCTCAAGGTATCGCCCCTGGGCTTGGTTCCCAAGAAGTCACCAGGCGAGTTTCGCCTTATCCATCACTTGTCCTACCCAGCCGGCCGATCGGTCAACGATGCTATCCCTGACGACGTTTGCTCAGTCAGGTATACATCTTTTGACCACGCGCTGCGCATGGTGCGCTCATGTGGCCCGGGTGCGCTGCTGGCTAAGTGCGACATTAAGTCGGCTTTTCGCCTCTGCCAGTGCACCCGGGCGACTTTGAATTGCTGGGTTTCAAATTTCGGGGCGAATATTATTTTGATAAGGCCATGCCTTTTGGCTGTTCCATATCATGCTCGGCTTTCGAGCGTTTCAGTACCTTCCTAGAGTGGGCTTTCGTCCGCAGGTCAGGGTCCCGGTCTGTAGCCCATTACCTGGATGACTTTTTATTCGGGGGTGAACGGGGCTGGGACACGTGCACACGTCTCCTCAACACATTTCAGACGCTAATGGAGGAACTCGGTGTCCCTTTAGCGCCCGAAAAGACCGAGGGCCCATCTACACAGCTAGTCTTCCTGGGGGTGGAGATTGACACGATAGCGCAGGCGTCTAGGTTACCGCGGGATAAGGAGTCAAGGATAGTGGCCCTTATCTCGGACTTGTTGGCCAAGCGCAAGGCATCACTGAGGGAACTGCAGGTGCTGCATGGTCACCTTAATTTCGCCTGCAGAGTGGTCGTACCGGGCAGGGCTTTTGCCCGGCGTTTGTGCGACGCTATGGCAGGATTATCCAGGCCTCACCATAGGGTTAGGCTTACCCGGGGTATCAGGGCAGACATGCGTGTCTGGTTACAGTTCCTGAGGGAGTTCAATGGGGTCTCATTTTGGAGGCATGACCTCCTGGCTTCCCCTCAATTTCAGATTCAGTCTGATGCCTCGGGATCCCTCGGTTATGGGATGTACTTCAATGGGAAGTGGGCCTATGGTGGGTGGCCACCGGCCTGGGCAGGCACGGGTCGCCTGCGTGATCTCACATATCTGGAATTTTTCCCTATCCTGGGTGCTTTGATGCTATGGGGCCAGGAGTGGTCCAACTCGGTCGTGCATTTCTGGTGTGACAATGCGGCTGTGGTCCACATTGTAAATGCACAGACTTCCAAATCGCCCAGGGTTATGGATCTAGTGCGCCAATTTGTGTTGCGCAGCCTGCGCCTCAACGTACTGTTCAGGGCCAGGCATGTCCCAGGGGTTAATAATGATATTGCTGACGCTTTGTCCCGCCTACAGATCTCCCGGTTCCGTGCCTTGGCCCCGGATGTGGAGGAATTTCCCTCGCCACTCCCGGAGGAGATATGGACCATTGGCAAGGAGAGGTGATCCGGGCGATTGGCCTGTCGCTAGCGCCACGCACCCGTAAGGCGTATCACCACGCAATTAATTCTTTCAGGGCATTCTGTACTCAATTTCAATTGCCAGGAACCTGGCCGATCCCGGTAACCCATGTTCTGCGGTTCATGGTTTACCTGCATTCTCAGAGCCTTGCACCTCGCACCATAGCATCTAAGCTTTCAGCGTTGGCTTTTATGGCCAAGGTGGGGGGTCATGTGGACAGCACCTCTGACTTCCGTGTGAGACATGTTTTGGAGGGGTGGGTGCGCGAGCGCGGGCGTTGCCCGGACGACCGCCACCCAATTTCCCCAGGGGTCCTTACCCAGTTGGCCCGGGGCTGGCCTTGCCTCTGTTTTGATGCATATGAGGCAGCCCTGTTCCATGCAGCCACAACGGTGGCATTTTTTGGAGTGCTCCGCATCAGCGAGCTTGTGATGCTGTCTAAGGCGGATGCAAGTCGTAGGGCACTGGAACTCGAGGATGTCTGTGTTGCCAAAGACTGGGCTCAGTTGGGGATACGTTCCTCTAAGACCGATCAGCATGGCGTCGGCAGTGGTGTGCGACTGCTACGGTGTTCTTTGGCAGACATCTGTCCGGTTGGTGCCCTACAGGAATTTCTGGCACTGCGTGGCACGCACCATGGCCCGTTTTTCTGTCACCAAGATGGGTCTCCCCTTACTAAATTTCAATTTTGGAAGGTGACGGGCAAAGTGCAGGCCAGTGTGGGCCTCCCAGGCGCCCGCTATGGCACTCATTCATTCCGTATAGGGGCGGCCTCGACCGCAGCTGCTTTTGGGTACTCAGGGGCTGACATACGTAGCATGGGACGGTGGGGTTCGCAATATTTTCAATTTTATGTGCGCCCACTCCCGCCGTGAGTACCAACCCAGTCACCTTACCTACTTTCCCTCATTTTTCCTTTACAGACCCGGGGTGTCGTATTACACCGGTGACAGTATGGCTGGTGGGCCATAGCTACGTGCACAGGGCAGCGCGTTATGCTGTGGCGACAGAGTGGGGACCCCGACTGGGACTGGGTGCATACGCAAGTCTCACATGGCATGGTAAGCCCGGGATGTTATGGCGGGAGCTGCTGCCTTTCCTTTTTTCAGGCCAGAATGCTGACCCGCCTGACATTCTGATCATACACCTGGGGGGCAATGATTTGGGCCAGGTCACCGGCTTGTCGCTGAAGCATGCGATTTGCGAGGACCTCGCCTACCTGCATTACGTCTGGCCCGCCACAACCCTTGTTTGGTCGGACATGGTCCCGCGCCATTCCTACAGAGGGGGCGTTGACCTCCTGGCCCTTGACCGCGCTAGACGCATGGTGAATAGGGCAGTGGCGCGTTTCCTTGTCGACAGGGCTTGGGGGAGGGTCAGTCGTCACCCCGCTATTAGCCTACAAAATTATGACTTGTATGCAGGGGATGGGGTCCATCTGTCGCGAGGAGGTATGGACCTCCTGTTGGGTGATTGGCGAGCAGGCCTGTTCACCGAGCTGACGGTCTGGGGGGGGCCTCGAGCCTTCTTTGAAGCCCCTCCGTGTGGCGGGTAGCACTGGTAAGGTAAACATTATGACCCACAGGTATCCGGCAAGTTCGCAATTGACTGGACAACACTAGACAGGCATAAGTTGGTTAAACGTTGTCCGGTCAACGACGAACTAGGCGACGGGGTGATGGCTATAGCTAGACAGCATGCATCATCCCGTGATTTTACGGATACGCGTCAGAGGGTGGGGTCATTAGTTAGATATTGACTACGGTCAACAATTTGTTTGTGGTCAACAAACAAATTGATACAAATGGATACATTGTAGCAATTGCCGTTGGCAATTTTGGGTGGTACCTTACCAGTGTTACTTCGGCCTGCTTGCCTTAAGAATTATGATTGGTCAATTACCAATAGAAATTTATAATTCGGACTAGGGCATGAATCAATAAATGTGGCCCAATGCCATTATCCACTTTCATTGGTGTCTGAGTCCTTTATTGGGGGGTGCGGCTGCAATGCAAGCGCGGCGCCAAAATGGCCGCCGCGCTCTTTGCGGGGGGGCCCCCACAGGACGAAGGCATCCGGGTAGTTAGGGGCGTGGCCAGCTCCCTTATAAAAGGGGTGGCCACGAGGCAGCCGAGCTGCCATTTTGCGAAGCGACGGAGCGGAGAAGTTTTTCCCCTCCACCCCCTCCCTAGTTAACAGTGTGATATTTTGGTCGCTTCGGGGCCGGGTGGGAATTTTTGGCTGGGACCCATATTGGCTTCCGGGTCCTGGTTTTTTCGCCCATCCCACACTGTTGCTATGGTTTGACATAGGGGTTTTCTGTTGCTGCTGTTGACTTTGGTCACATGGGCGGGTAGCACTGGTAAGGTAAACATTATGACCCACAGGTATCCGGCAAGTTCGCAATTGACTGGACAACACTAGACAGGCATAAGTTGGTTAAACGTTGTCCGGTCAACGACGAACTAGGCGACGGGGTGATGGCTATAGCTAGACAGCATGCATCATCCCGTGATTTTACGGATACGCGTCAGAGGGTGGGGTCATTAGTTAGATATTGACTACGGTCAACAATTTGTTTGTGGTCAACAAACAAATGGATACAAATGGATACATTGTAGCAATTGCCGTTTGCAATTTTGGGTGGTACCTTACCAGTGTTACTTCGGCCTGCTTGCCTTAAGAATTATGATTGGTCAATTACCAATAGAAATTTATAATTCGGACTAGGGCATGAATCAATAAATGTGGCCCAATGCCATTATCCACTTTCATTGGTGTCTGAGTCCTTTATTGGGGGGTGCACCTGCAGTGCAAGCGCGGCGCCGAAATGGCCGCCGCGCTCTTTGCGGGGGCCCCCCCCCACAGGATGAAGGCATCCGGGTAGTTAGGGGCGTGGCCAGCTCCCTTATAAAAGGGGTGGCCACGAGGCAGCCGAGCTGCCATTTTGCGAAGCGACGGAGCGGAGAAGTTTTTCCCCTCCACCCCCTCCCTAGTTAACAGTGTGATATTTTGGTCGCTTCGGGGCCGGGTGGGAATTTTTGGCTGGGACCCATATTGGCTTCCGGGTCCTGGTTTTTTCGCCCATCCCACACTGTTGCTATGGTTTGACATAGGGGTTTTCTGTTGCTGCTGTTGACTTTGGTCACATGGGCGGGTAGCACTGGTAAGGTAAACATTATGACCCACAGGTATCCGGCAAGTTCGCAATTGACTGGACAACACTAGACAGGCATAAGTTGGTTAAACGTTGTCCGGTCAACGACGAACTAGGCGACAGGGTGATGGCTATAGCTAGACAGCATGCATCATCCCGTGATTTTACGGATACGCGTCAGAGGGTGGGGTCATTAGTTAGATATTGACTACGGTCAACAATTTGTTTGTGGTCAACAAACAAATTGATACAAATGGATACATTGTAGCAATTGCCGTTGGCAATTTTGGGTGGTACCTTACCAGTGTTACTTCGGCCTGCTTGCCTTAAGAATTATGATTGGTCAATTACCAATAGAAATTTATAATTCGGACTAGGGCATGAATCAATAAATGTGGCCCAATGCCGTTATCCACTTTCATTGGTGTCTGAGTCCTTTATTGGGGGGTGCGCCTGCAAAGACTTTATACTGACTTAATATAGCAATTGACATAGAGACTGCATTTTAGAGTGTGATAATATGCATGATAATATGTTGTTTAAACTGTTTTAAACTTTTTAAAACTGTGATAAGATGTATGATGCGAGAAAAATGGCGTAGAAACCGGCAAACCACACCACAAAGCTTGCCAAGAGAACCCTATTGACCAAAACAAAAGGCAAAACAAAGGAGCAGGCTAGATGATACAGGATGCTTAACACCACAGAGTGGAGGAAGGGGAGGGACAGGAAAGGGGGAGGATAAATGCAATGTTGTAAGGAACAGTACTGCATAGGGACATGGAATGTGAGATCAATGAACCAAGGTAAACTGGAAGTGGTAAAAAATGAGATGGAAAGAATAAGCATTGACATCTTGGGAATCAGTGAGCTAAAATGAACAGGGATGGGTGAATTCAGTTCTGGAAACCATCATATCTACTACTTTGGACAAGAAAACCTTAGAAGAAATGGAGTAGCCATAATTGTCAATAAAAGAGTGAGAAAAGCAGTAATGGGATACAACCTCAAAAATGACAGAATGATGTCAGTAAGAATTCAAGGCAAACCTTTCAATGTTACTGTCATCCAAATATACGCACCAAGCACGGGTGCAGATGAAGCCACAGTGGACCAGTTCTATGAGGACCTAGAACACCTCATAGAACAGATACCAAGAAATGATATCCAAATTACATTAGGAGATTGGAATGCCAAAGTAGGAAATCAAAAAGTGGAGGGAATAACAGGCAAGTTTGGGCTTGGAACGCAGAATGAAGCAGGGCAAAGACTGATAGAGTTCTGCGAAGAGAACCAACTGGTCATAGCAAACACTCTCTTCCAGCAACACAAGAGGCGACTTTACACATGGACATCACCAGATGGCCAACACCGAAACCAGATTGACTACATACTCTGCAGCCAAAAATGGAGAACCTCCATACAGTCAGCAAAAACAAGACCTGGAGCAGACTGTGGCTCAGATCACAACCTACTGATTGCAAAATTCAGGCTTAGACTAAAGAAAATAGAGAAAACAAGGAGACCAGACAGATATCACCTAGACAGCATCCCATACACGGTGGAGGTGATGAACAGATTCAATGGCTTAGACTCAATAAATAGAGTGCCAGAAGAATTATGGACAGAGATGAGGGACATCATACAGGAAGTAGCAAAGAAAACCATACCAAAAGAAAAGAAGAGTAAGAAAGCAAAGTGGTTGTCTGATGAGGCTCTTAAAATAGCAGAGGAAAGAAGGAAAGCAAAAGTCAAAGAAGAAAGGAAAAAATACAATCATTTGAACACAGAATTTCAAAGAAAAGCAAGGAGAGATAAGGAAAACTACCTAAAAGAACAGTGCAAAGAAATGGAGGAAAACAACAAAAGAGGCAGAACCAGAGATCTTTTCAAAAAAATCCGGGAAATCAAGGGAACATTTAAAGCAAAAATGACCATGATAAGGGACAAAGACAGAAAGGAGCTAGCTGATGCAGAAGAGATTAAGAAAAGATGGAAAGAGTACACAGAGGAACACTTCAAAAAGGAGCTTAACACTCCTGATAATCACAATGATGAAGAAATTGAACTTGAGCCAGACATGCTGGAGAGCGAAGTCAGAAAGGCCCTAAAGAACACTGCAAACAACAAAGCTAGTGGAAATGATAGTATCCCAGTTGAATTTTTCAAAGCTCTAAAAGATGATGGCATCAAATTACTGCATTCAATATGCCAGCAGATTTGGAAAACAAAACAGTGGCCACAGGATTGGAAAAGATCAGTATACGTTCCAATCCCCAAAAAGGGCAATGCCAAAGAATGTTCAAATTATCGAACAATTTCACTCATCCCACACGCCAGCAAGGTGATGCTCAAGATAATACAGGATAGACTTCAGCAGCATGTGGAGAGAGAATTACCAGAGGTGCAGGCTGGTTTCAGAAGAGGCAAGGGGACCAGAGACCACATGCCAACATACGTTGGATCATGGAGAAAACAAAGGAATACCAGAAACAAGTTTACTTTTGTTTTATTGTCTACACTAAGGCATTTGACTGTGTGGACCACAACAAGATGTGGCAAGTAATTAAAGAGATGGGAATACCAGAGCACCTCATATGCCTCCTGAGAAATCTGTATATGAATCAAGAAGTAACAGTTAGGACAGAACACAGAATGACAGAGTGGTTTGGAATAGGAAAAGGAGTAAGACAAGGCTACATTTTGTCACCCTGCTTATTCATCTTATACACAGAGCACATAATGCGCAATGCAGGGATGGAGGAATCACAATATGGGATAAAAATTGCTGGGAGAAACATCAACAATCTGAGATATGCAGACGATACCACCCTAATGGCAGAAAGTGAGGAAGACCTAAAGAACCTCTTGATTGGGCTGAAGGAGGAGAGTGCAAAAGCTGGCTTGAGACTCAATATCAAGAAAACCAAGATAATGGCAACAGGCCCGATCAGTCCTGGAAAATAGATGGGGAAGAAGTAGAAGCAGTGACAGATTTTACATTCTTAGGATCAAAGATCACTGCAGATGGGGATTGCAGCCATGAAATAAAAAGGCGACTGATTCTTGGGAGACAAGCTATGAGAAACCTGGGGAACATAGTGAAAAGCAGAGACATTACATTGCAAACAAAAATTAGAATAGTCAAAGCAATGGTATTCCCAGTGGTAATGTACGGATGCGAGAGCTGGACAATTAGGAAAGCTGAACGCAGAAGAATAGATGCCTTTGAAATGTTGTGTTGGAGGAGAGTTTTGAGGGTACCCTGGACAGCGAGGAGAACAAATAGGTCAATCTTAGAAGAAATCAACCCTGAATGCTCATTGGAAGGTCAAATAGTAAAGATGAGGCTAAAGTACTTTGGGCATCAAATGAGAAGGGAGGACTCATTTGAGAAAGCCGTGATGTTGGGAAAGGTGGAGGGCAAAAGAAGAAGGGGGAGGCCAAAGATGAGATGGCTAGATGGTATTGTAGACACAATGGACACAGAACTGAGAGGGCTGAGGGGGATGGTGGAGGACAGAAGCGCCTGGAGAACAAAGGTCCATAGGGTTGCAAAGGGTCGGAATCGACTGTGTGACTGAACAACAACATCATCACCACCCCCTCGCCGAAGCAACTCCAAGAGGATCACAATTAAAAGACATAAAAACACTCATAAAATTACAATAAAACATTTAAAACCATCCCCCATTAAAAAAGAATCCCACCCGTCCCATCCATAAAAGAGAGGGAGGATATAGTTATTTATTCACATGAGCCAGCAGGCAGGAGTCACCTCTCCATCAGTGCCCCACACCTGCCCTGCCAGCCAAGTTTTAAGTCCTTTTCTAAAGAGCAGCAATTCTGTCTGCAGCCATAACTCTATTGGCAGGAGGTACTATAGGGCAGGGACTGACATGGAGAAGGCCCTCCTTCTTGAGCTAGTGAGGCGAGCCCCTCTGGCCGATGGTACAATTAAAGAGCCCATCCAGTCCGCTCTGGTTGGATGGACAGATGTTCTTGGGGAGACGCGATCTCTTAGGTAATAAAAATGACTTGTAATAAAAATGAGGGACTGCAGTGGCTCAAGTGGCTAAGACGCTGACTGGGAGGCGGGAGGTCAGCAGTTCAATTCCCGAGTACTGCAGGACGGAATGCGCTCCCGTCTTTGTCCCAGCTCCTGCCAACCTAGCAGTTTGAAAGCAAGAAATGGAAAGTAGATAAATAGGGACCACTTCAGTGGGAAGGTAAGCAGCGTTCCGTGCACTCCGGTGTCTAGTCACGCCTGCCACATGACTACCGATACGTCTGCAGAAGCAGACAGTGCTGGCTCTTCAGATTTGAAACAGAGATGAGCACTGAACCCTAGAGTCGGATATGACTGGCTTTTGAGCAAGGGAAACCTATAACTTTAATAAAAATGTTCTCTCGCTCAAACTTCTTAAGTTACAATGTGAGAGTAAGGGTTAATGAAAGGCTGAATTAATATATCCCATTCATTGAAAGAATCGACATGAGTTCTTATCAACAACAGGATATAGCCTAGTATGCTTGAGGAAATACTAACTCACATATGTCTTTCCTGTTATTCAAATCAGCAAGGGTATTTCATCGCATTTAAGGAGAGCTGTGCTTAACTAGAGTAGGGCAGCTTTGGGACAGAGAAGCCTGGTAGGCAGAATTGCCGTGTAGATTTTCACCTCCAATGAAAACATTGCAATTCTCTCAGCCAGCGGAAAACCCTGCAGCTTTTGCTATTCATTTTTTTAACCTTATAACCTGCAACAGATGGATATTTCCAAATCGGATAGATCATATCAGAAAGATTATATCAGATACAAAAATGGGAGAATTGTCTAATTTAAATAAATAGTCACATATATGAATCTTTTGTCATAGGTATATAAAATACCGTTAGGTAAAGGTCACCCTTGCTCAAAAGCCAGTCGTATCCAACTCTACAGTTAAGTGCTCATCTCTTTTTATAGCCAAAGAGCAAGTGCTGTCTGTTTCCATGGACATGTGGCAGGCATGACTAGACAACAGAGTGCACAAAACACTGCTTACCTTCCCACCAAAGTGGTCCCTATTTATCTACTTGCAATTTCTTGCTTTTGAACTGCTAGGTTGGCAGGAGCTGGGACAAAGATTGGAGCTCATTCTCTAATGCAGTACTCGAGTCTTAAACTGCTGACCTGCCGACCATCCAGTCAGCATCTTAACCACTTGAGCCACTGCAGTCCCTGACTTGCTGTAGGACCTCTTATTTGTTTTTCTAGCAGACAGGGTATCCACAAAACTCTTCTCCATCATCAAATTTCAAATGAATCATTTCTCTACTGTCCATCTTCCACACCCATACATGGTTATCAGGAATACAAGGATGTGGATGATCTTGGTCTTAGTCCCCAGATCATATTTTCTAGTACTTTCATTGCTCCCCTTCCATCTCTCAGTCTTCTTCTGATTTCTTAGCTGCAGTCTCGAGTTGGATTGATGATTGAACCAAAATCTACAAAATATTTCAACAATTCAGTTGCTTCATTGTCAATGTTAAATCTGTATAGTTTTTCTGTAGACACAATTTTTATCGCCTTAATGTTCAATTGTGGTCCTGCTTTGGCACTTTCTTCTTGCATTTTCAGTAAAACTCATTTCAATTCATAACTGTTTTCTGCCAGTAAGATGGTGTCATCTCTTAAGGACATATCTTATATTATTGTTCTTTCTGCCACCAATTATCACTTCTCCTTCATCTGAATCTAGTCTGTAGCGGATGTTCTGCATACAAATTCAACAGATACAGGAATAAAATGCACCCATCTGACACTTTTGCAGATAGGAAACCATTCTGCCCCTCCTAATGATAGCTTCTTATCCACAATACAGGTTGCACGTCGGGGAAATCAAATGCTAAGGCACACCAGTTTCCTTCAGAACAACCCACAGCTTTTCATGAGCCACACAGTGCTTTGTATGTGTATAACAAACAAATTGAAACTGTGAAGGGATTGTAAATCCCAGTCTTGTAGAGCAATGTCCCTTTGAGAAAGCAATCCTTGAGTCCAAGGGTCAGTGTAAGAACAGAAAAGAGAGAGTTGTAAGGAGGAAGCATGAGACAATGTTTATTATATCCAATTGTTTTTTGAACAAAACTCTTCCTCACAGGCAGTGTTGAGTAACCAGTTTCAGCTTGGTCTCTTCAAACTGTTGCAAGTTATCTCCATTATATAAATCTTCATTTTGTAGCAGTTTTGAACTGTAAGCTAAATAACACCAATGAAATAGTAAGGAAAAGGTAAAGGTCGCCCTTGCTCGAAAGCCGGTCGTAGCCGACTCTAGGGTTCAGTGCTCATCTCTGTTTATAGCCAAAGAGACAGTGCTGTCTGGGTCTGCAGTCATTTCTGTGGACATGTGGCAGGCATGCCTAGACACTGGAGTGCACAGAACACTGTTTACCTTCCCACCAAAGTGGTCCCTATTTATCTACTTGCAATTTCTTGCTAGGTTGGCAGGAGCTAGGCCAGAGATGAGAGCCCGCTCCTTCATGCAGTACCAGTGGTTAATTTTTGACCTAAAGATTATTTTTTATTCCTAGACAGTACAATGGTATAATCTGACCATTATTACACTTTCTTGTTCCATCATGAAGGCAAGCGCGGCGCCAAAATGGCCGCCGCGCTCTTTGCGGGGGGCCCCACCCCGGACTCAGACATCCGGGTAGTTAGGGGCGTGGCCAACCCTATATAAAAGGGGTGGCCACGAGGCGGCCCGCCGCCATTTTAGAAAAGCGACGGAGCGGAGAAGTTCGCTCTGATGCTTCTATTTTTGCTCTCCTTCGCCCTTTGCCTTTTTTGACCGTCGGAGCGGGGGAATCCGCTCTGCCGATCAGTGCTTTAGTCCCGCATTGGGACACTGACTTTGGGTGGCCATGGCCCCCAAAAAGAAGAATGCCGCGGCCCCACAGCCACGCACATGGGGAAGGGCTCGCCCGACCCCCACCCCTACCTCTCTTGGTGTCTCCACGGGCCGGAGGGCTCATGCGGGAGCACCAAGAGGGGTTGGCGGGTTTTTTATACCCACTGCCACCAATGAGGGTGACCAGGCCTCTGCCCCCCCCCCGCCCAGTCAGAGGACTCGTGCGGGGGCTACGCCAGCCTTCCCCCCAGGGGCTCCAGCCCCCATGGACCCTGGGGCACCCGGCTTGGCCACAGGGCCGTCGTTGGGGCCCAGCATGGGGCAAGGTGGCCCAACTTGGCACGGCACAGGATTGTGCCCCGCCATGGCCCCCGCACCTCACAAGCCAGACTATCTGGCCTGGCCCTACTGCGGCCGTGGGCTGGCACATGGCCTCGCCCCTCTGCCTGCGGTCGGCCTTGGGCTGGGTTGCGGACCTCCGCCCCATGCCGGACAACGATTGCCCGGCAGGCTGCCTGGCCCATCCGGCCCACCTTATTCCGGTGGGTCAGACATGGTCGATTTGCTTCTGACCCACATAGCTGCCCTAGAAGCATCGATGGGGATCACTCCACCACCTATGGACTCTGGGTTTGGGCCATCTATGGCTGCTACCCATCTGCCTCTTCAGACCTCACAGCGGGCCATGAGCCGGGTTGAGCTGCTTGAGGCCATCATGCCCATGCATGGTGGTGCTCTGCAGCTCCCTGTGCGGCCGCCCCAGCAGGGCATCCCGTTGGTGCCTGGTGCAACCTGGCCTGGACGTACATCAGCCCAAAGCTCAACTTCCGTCGCGAGCTCCGACGCCCACCTGAGGCCGGAACCCCCAGTGGGGGCGGCCCAGGGGGATGCAACAAGTGAGTATGGTGGTCAAGTTAGCACACCATCTACACTACCACAGGCTACCAGTGGGGTACAGTGGCCCTGGCCTCACCAGGCTACTTCGGATGGGCAGTATACTAATCAGTACCCTCTGGCCGCTTGGGCTCTTACCTATACACAGGTTTTGTCGGGGATAGCCGCCCCATCTGTACCAGCTCAATTTCCTATTGGGCAACACTCCCCAGCTTCGCTCCGTGCTGTCTACGGCCATGCCGACAGTCGGCTACTCCCTTCCTCTGGGTGACCACTTATCTCAGGCCACCAGGGAAAAGATATGGCGTGGGGAGTATGTCGATATTTTCACCCTCCTTAACCGGGAACCAACCAAGGAGGAGAAGGAGGGGCAGGATGTCAGGGACAAGGAATTGTCCCGTCGTCATAAGCCCCCTCGTACGTGGGCCAACTGGTTACCAGCCTATTTAATCTATATGGCCGTATATATCAGGGCTCATCCTGATTTGGCTATTCCGATGGTTCAGTATCTGGACAACATTTACCGTGCTGTCATTGATTTCCCTGGTCCGTCATGGTTAGCCTATGATGAGGGAATTAGAATGAGGGCGGTCCCCCGAGATGCGGTGGGACGAGCCCTGCCAGCAATTGTGGCTCCTTTATATGATCCCTACACGGCCAGCGCCGGGTGATCAGTACCACTGTAGCCATGCGGTACAGCGGTCTGACACTACACAGGTTCCCCGCCAGCCAGCGGGTCAGGGGGTTCCAGCCCGCCTGCTGTGTTGGAGCTACTCTGCCAATGGAGTGTGCAACAGGCGGCAATGTAAATTTAGGCATGAGTGCCCTTCCCACAGGGGAAAGGGATACCAGGGGTCAGCCAGAGTTCCCTCTGATGCCGCTACACATCCAATTAATCTCAGCATGCTAGAAAGGTGGCTGCACGTCTATCCTAGAAAGGATGATGTGGTTTATCTACTAAAGGGTTTTACTTTTGGCTTCCGCATCCCGTTCAGGGGTATTCGCACACCCCAGGATGCCCCAAATTTGCTGTCCCTCAGGGGTAAGGAGGGCATTGCTGCGGAAAAGATAGCCAAAGAAGTTAGAGAGGTTAGGGTTGCTGGCCCATTTGATATGCCCCCATACTCAAATTTAAAAGTCTCCCCTCTCGGCTTAATACCTAAAAAATCCTCAGGTGAATTTCGATTGATTCACCATCTTTCTTACCCTGCGGGATCCTCGGTCAATGACGCTATACCGGATGACCTTTGCTCGGTCATACGTCCTTTGATCAAGCCTTACAGATGGTCCGCTCATGCGGTCGTGGGGCGCTACTGGTGAAATGCGACATCAAATCGGCATTCCGATTGTTGCCAGTGCACCCTGATGACTTTGAGCTCTTAGGTTTTTGTTTTCGGGGCAAGTTTTATGTGGACAAAGCCATGCCCTTTGACTGCTCCATTCCGTGCTCGGCCTTTGAACGCTTTAGCACCTTTCTCCACTGGGCTTTCGTTCGAAGGTTGGGATCCCGGTCTGTGGCACACTACCTCGACGATTTTTTGTTCAGGGGTGAATGTGACTCAGGCACGTGTGGACACCTGCTTACCACATTTCAGGGGCTCATGGCGGAACTTGGTGTTCCTCTAGCACCTGAAAAGACAGAGGGCCCAGCCACCACCCTCATCTTTCTAGGTATAGACATTGACACATTTGCCCAGACATCCAGGTTACCCATGGAGAAGGTGACTCGGATCTCAGATGTGATTTTGGCAATGCTTGCCAAATGCAAGGTGTCTCTCCATGAGTTGCAGGTGCTCCATGGCCAACTCATCTTTGCCTGTAGGGTGGTAACACCAGGTAGGGCCTTGGCCAGGCATCTTTGTGATGCTATGGTTGGTCTTTCTCTGAAGCATCACAGGGTCCGGCTGACGAGGGGTTTGCGGGCTCACCTGTCGGTTTGGCTCACGTTCTTACAGGGCTTCAATGGCATATCCTTTTGGAGGGCGGAGCATATGGCCACCCCTCATTTCCAAGTCCAGTTGGATGCCTCGGGTTCCCTCGGATATGGGATTTATTTTAATGGTAGGTGGGCCTATGGGAGGTGGCCCCAGGAATGGCAAGGCACGGCTCGCCTACGCAATCTTACGTTCCTTGGGTTTTTTCCGATTCTGGGTGCACTTATGCTCTGGGGGGACATGTGGACTAATTCCGTAGTTCACTTTTGGTGTGACAATGCTGCCGTAGTGCATATTGTTAACACCCAAACATCCAAGTCCCCCAGAGTCATGGCCTTGGTTCGACAATTTGTCCTTAGGTCCTTGCGCCTCAATATGCTCTTCAGGGCCAGACATGTGCCAGGCATTAACAATGATATTGCTGATGCTTTATCCCGCCTGCAGATCTCCCGGTTCCGTGCCTTGGCTCCAGACGCAGAGGAAATTCCCTCTCCACTTCTGGCCGAGATGTGGACCTTTGGCGAGGAGAAGTGAACCGGGCGATCTGCATGTCTTTGGCCCCGTGCACGCGTAAGGCGTATCTGCACATGTTCCTCCAATTTAGGATTTTCTGTAGGGAGGTGCAACTGCCTTGACATGTGGCTGATCCTGGTTGACCATGTTTTGCAGTACATGGTGCACCTTCATGATCAAGGTCTAGTCCCATGCACCATTGCCACCAGGCTTTCGGCCTTGGCATTCATGGCTAAGGCACGGAGCTTTACTGATTACATGGGTGACTTCCGTATACGCCATGTATTGGAAGGGTGGACACGTGAACGCGGCCGCCACCCAGACACACGTCAGCCTGTTTCACCTTGTCTCCTGGCACACCTTGCTAGAGGCTGGCATAGCCTGTGTTATGATAGGTATGAGGAGTCTCTTTTTCATGCAGCTACCACCGTGGCTTTCTTTGGGGCTCTGCAGACTAGCGAGCTAGTCCCACTTTCAAAAGGGGACATGTCCCATAAGGCACTGGAACTGGAAGATGTGTCTCTCAACCAGGAGTGGGCTCAGTTGAGGATTCGTTCCTCAAAGGCCAATCAGCAAGGGAAGGGTAGTAGCGTGATGCTTCTACGATGTACGTTTGCTGACATCTGTCCGGTTGGTGCCCTACATGCGTTTTTGGCAGTTTGTCGTTCACGCCCTGGCCTGTTGTTCTGCCACCAGGATGGGTCTCCCCTTACCAAATTCCAATTCTGGAGGGTCACTGGGATGGCATTCATAGTGTGGGGATCCCTGGAGCTCGTTACGGTACCCACTCATTTCGGATAGGCGCTGCATCAACTGCGGCTCCATTTGGGTACTTGGAGGCCGACATACGTTGGATTGACAGGTGGGGATCTGCGCGCTTTTCTCTGTATGTTCGTCCCTCACTGCATGAGTGCCTCATTATGCCCTCAATTCTCTCTTCTTCTCTTACAGACCCTGTGTGTTTCCGCACACCGGTGGCAGTGTGGCTGGTGGGCCACAGTTATGTGCACTGGGCGGCACAGTATGCGGCTTCGTCGGAATGGGGACCCCATCTCGGGCTACGCGTATGCAGTGGTATGGTGTGCGAGGCATGAGGTGGCAGGAACTGTTGCTATTCCTGATGTCCATCGGGGATGCCGGACCGCCAGATGTCTTAATTCTGCACCTCGGAGGCAATGATCTTGCACAGATCACTGGCCTTGCATTAAAGACTTCTGTGTGCAGTGACCTGGCGTTTCTTCACCATTTATGGCCGTACACACGGTTGCTATGGTCAGACATCATACCGAGACACTATTATAGGGGAGGCATTGACCCCCATGGTTTGGACCATGCCCGGCGGTCAGTGAACAGGGCTGTTGCCCAGTTCCTTACAGAGAATGACTTCGGTACAGCCATTCGTCACCCGGGGATAGGGTTACAGGATTTTAGCCTGTATTCTGGAGATGGGGTTCACTTGTCAGCAAGAGGTATGGACCTCTTTTGGGATGACGTGCAAGCGGGCCTGGTGACCAAATTGTTGGTCGGGGGGGTGAGTCATCATGGATGCCTCCCCGTGTGGCAGGTAGCACTGGTAAGGTAAAATTTATGACCCATAGGTATCCGGCAGGTTCGCAATTGATTGGCCAACACGTAGATAGGTACAGGGGAAACAGGCTTGTCTGGTCAAGGGCGAACCATGAACGGGGTGATGCTAGGAGCTTCACAGCCTGCATCACCTTGATATTTTAATGGATACACATCAGAGGGTGGGGTCAATAGATAGTATATTGACTTCAGTCAACAATTTGTTTGTGACAACAAACAAATTGATACAAATTGATACATAATAGCCAATTGCCATTGGCAATTTTGGGTGGAACCTTACCAGTGCTACTGCGGCCTGCTTGCCTTAAAGAATTACAATTGGATGAAACACCAATTGAAAGTTATAATTCGGACTAGGGCATTATTCAATAAAAGTGGCCCAATGCCTTAAATCCAATACCGGTGTCTGTGTCCTTATTTGGGGGGGGGTGCGCCTGCAAAGCTGCCTGGGGCAACAAAGCAGTTGAAAATCAAAGTTTCTGTTTAACCACATGCATAATAATTTTGTAGCTATTTGTTTTTGTGACTGGGCACAAACTGAAGTTCTCGTTATATAAAAATCCCAGTTCCTCATTTACGCACAGCAGAGTTCTAGGTCAGCAAAACACCAGTAGTGGCTTACAAACTGATTTGCCTGCAGACTAATTGACATTTTGTTAAGTGATGATCAAGAGTAAAATGAATTGTAAGGCAGTGAGAGAGACATGAGGCTGACATGTGGATGTTGAGCACCTACCAAACTGACGATAATGATCTCAGTCTGTGCCGGAGGCTAACACGCCACTCAGTGGAAATATCTAATGTGCCCTTAGCAAATCACATCTGATGAACTTACTCAGCCTAGACAGTTGGACAGAACAAATCAGAGCTAATATATCCCAACATATTGTATCAGATTGGCATGCCCCAATTTTAAAGATAAAAAACGTCATTACAGCAAGGGAACTGCTTCTGCCAATAGAACTAGCAGAAAGTGGTTTTACTGTCCTACCACAACCCAAAAATCTATTCTAGAGGACCAGCGACTCTTCCAGATAAGGTTTTCAGGTGACACAGAGGTGCGAGGGAAAGTGTCCCATGTCATGTCAAGACACATAGCAGAGCAATGTTGGGTTAAAGCCAGTGCCATTTGTAATTGTTGTGAACACTTATACTCTGTCATCTTATTACATGGCACAAATACCAAATGAAAAAATATTAATAGTAAAGTAAGTGGCTGTATTAATTTTTTAGTGGGGAACCTATTCAACACAGCACAGGTCATGTTAAAGTGCAGTGAAATCCCAGAGATTTCAACACAGCACAGGTCATGTTAAAGTGCAGTGAAATCCCAGAGATTTCAACACAGCACAGGTCATGTTAAAGTGCAGTGAAATCCCAGAGAAACGAAGGACATAGAAATTAGTAACAAAGAAAGGGAAAGGGAAAATCAAAACAGAACTCCCAGCACAGTCTTATGCTACGAGGTGGCCCTCTGTCATCTTTTTTTCTCCCCATACCAAATGTCTTCCTATTAATGATGAGGACCATGTGTAATAGTCACAGTGGATAGTTACTTCTACCATTTTCTCAGCTAAACAGAAAACAGAACCTGAGCAGGCAAGCCTAGTTAAAGTTAACTATGGTCATGAAGTGCTCTGTACAAGCCCACTAGAAATTCTACTATTCTCCTTGTGCTCCATTGCTGCCTTTACTCACTGTAAGAAAGTAACAGTCATGATTGCTGTTGGCATCTTTGCCTTGAAGACAACCTCATCCTCAAGTGTCTGTAATTACTCCTCCAGCAAATATAATGTAGAGCTCCAGTGCTTTTCAACATTACAGGTCAGGTACAGAAAGCTTCCTTGAGTAAGTAGTACAGTTATTTATAGACATTCACTAGGTCTAGCAGAAACACAAAATATGTATGAGCTCAGTATAATTATCAAATTCAGTCTTGGACTAGTCACCTATGACAGTGTTGGCCAACCTTGGCACTCCAGATATTCTTGGACTTCAATTCCCAGAAGCCTGAGTCTATACACATGCTGGTCAGGGCTTCTGGGAACTGAAGTTCAAGAACATCTGGAGTGCCAAGATTGGCCATCACTGACCTATGATAAGGAAAGCCAGATAGAAGGTTCTCATCCACTGAGGACTAGGAGGTAGGTGGAATGGGATTCAACAACAAAACTAGCACACAGAACAACCATTTGTGGGCCCCCACCCACCCGGACTCAGACATCCGGGTAGTTAGGAGGCGTGGCCACCCCTCTATAAAAGGGGTGGCCACGAGGCAACCGAGCTGCCATTTTGTAAAAGCGACGGAGAGGAGAAGTTTTCTCCGTCGCTCTTCGTCTTTCCAGGGAAGCCGTTTTGGCTGCAGAACTTAGCGCGATCTTTGCTGCTTATTTTCGGCTTCCCAGCCATCGGGTTTTCAATCCCTGGGAAGGGATCGTGCTTGCTTATGCCTCCTGAGAAGAAGGCTATGGCGGCTCAGGCTCGCCCAAACAGGGGGCAGCAGTCGGGTCGAAGGACCACGACTGCCCCCCCTCAACAGGACTCCTTACCGGAGGCACCCACCGGGACCGGTGGGATGGGGCAGCTTAGGCCGGTTGGGGCTTTGGCCCCCGGCCCGCGCTTACTGGCCATGGGCTTTGAGCATGGGGGAGGGCCTGGTGCGGTTCCACAGCAGGGCTGACACCCGGCCCCTCATGGGCCAGAGTTTTGGGCATGGCCCTATTTGGGGCCTGGCTCTCAAGTTGGGGGCCCTGGACCATTGCCCAGTGGGCCGTCCGGCCCACCTGGCCTCCTTTATGCTGGGGTATCTGCGACGGGGGAGGCATTACTGGCCCGCGTAGCGGCACTAGAGGCATCCCTAGGGATCCTATCAGCCTCAGGCCGGCCCTTCAGGGGATTCGGCCCTCGGCCCGCAGTTGCCGGCCATGGGCCGGAACGATTGGGGGGAGGGCCTGGTGCTGGCACACAGCACGTTTTACCTCCTCAGGGGCCGGAGTTTTGGGCATGGCCCTATTCTGGCCCAGGATCTCAAATTGGGGCCTCTGGCCCAATCCCTAGCCGGCCGGCCGGCCCACCTGGACCACCTTATACTAGGGGTTTCCGTGGCTGGGGATGCCTGGTAGCATGTTTGGCTGTGCTGGAGGCATCCTGGGCAATCCAGTGGGAGGGGGCCCTTCCCTATCTACCTGGGCCCTTCGTGTCGGCCGGCTACTTCGACTGCTGCCACTCTGCAGCAGGCGGCCAGCCGGGTCGAGCTGCTTGAGACACTCCGTCCTGTGCCTGCCGCCGTCTCACAGCTCCCTGTTTGTCCAGAACTGCGACCGGAGTGTGGTCGGATGTGGCCCCAGAGCTCGATTTCGGTCGCGAGCTCCGACGCCCGCCGTGGGCCAGAACCCCCAGTGGGGGCGGCTCATGGGGGTGCAACTCGTGAGTATTAGGTTCAAGTTGCATGCACCTACATCACAGTCCACTTCCAGCGGTGGGGTTCAGTGGTCATGGCTTCGCCAATTTGAGGCTGGTGGGCATCACTTGCCAGCCTATCCCAGTGCCCCTTGGTTGCATTCTGGCACGACGTTGGGGGTGGGGGGTTTCCGTGATGTCCGGTTATTTATTGCACCCTGGTGATCATTTGTTCCAGGTCACGGGGGAAAAGATGTGGTGGGGGGATATATTCTCCCTATGAGCCATGTGAGAATATATGTGGATATATTCTCCCTATGAGCCGTGACCACAATAAGGATAGGCGGTGCGGACAGGAGGACAGAGACATGGGCGGTCCCGCCGTAGTAAGCCACCACTCACTGGGGTGTCCACCCCCGGGACAGTGCTGAGCATCGTAGGGGCTGTCCGGGTCCTGCTGCGCATACCCTTTATGCAGACTGTCCCGTCAAGGGCTTTGCCAATGGCCGGCTATTACTTGCCCCTGGGTGTTATTTGCCGCAGGCCATGAGGGGTGAGGGCTGGAGGGGGACATGTGGACATTCTCCCTATTTAACTGCGAGCCCACTAGGAGGAGAGAGAGGGACAGGGTGACTGAGACATGTCCCATTGTCATGAGCCACTGCGCACCTTGGGCCCACTGGTTGGCGGCATACCTTGTACGTATGGTGGTATGCCGCAGGGCTTGATCTGCTTGGGCTATCCTGGTGCTTCTATCCACCGCTAATGTTTGCAGGGCGATGGTTGATTAGATGGGCCCATGGCAGTTGGCTTACGGTGAGGCATGTGGATGAGGGTGGCTCTATACCCGGAGGGGAGGTGGGATGAGCCCTGTCAGCAAGGGTGCTCGTGTACATCACTCCCTCGTGACTGGTGCCTGGTGATAGGTACCATGGTGGTCATGCTGAGCAGCGGGCTGCTCAGACACAGGCTCCACGCTAACTGGTCGGGCAGGGGGTTCCAGCCTGCCTGCTGTGTTTGGCCTGCTCAGCTGACGATGCGTGTACTAAGCACCACGGTCGTTACCGACTTCGTGCCCCCTTTTGCGCTGGCCCTCACGCCGCCTCCGCATGCCCGCGGGTTGGTGGGTTACGGGGCAGAGGTAGGGGTGTACGGGGGCGATTAGAGCTCCATCTGAAGCAACTAACCTTGTCATAAGCCCCCCCGCCCCATTTAGTATAGTCAGCCTGGAGAGATGGCACTCAGTTCATCCAAGAAGGGATTGGGCGGGATACCTGCCGGAAGGTCTTCTATGGAGGCTTTTGGATCCATTCGGGGGAGTTGGGGGTCCCAGGATGCTACTAATCTGGTTCCCTTGCAGGGTAATGAAGAGGGGGCTCCACTGTCCACAGCTAAGGGAGTTGGGGCTACGAGAGCAGAGGGGGGCCCTTCTTGGAACCACCTTTCCTGAGTCGAATGTCTCCCCCATGAAGCTCATACTGAGCTAAAACTAGGTTGAATGTCATTTAATCCTCCATTTAGCTTACCCTGTGGGTTCTCCATTCAGGGATGCCATTACTGATGACCTTATTCGGTCAGGTACTCATAGTTGGTTCAGCTACTATGGGTGGCACGCTCACGCAGTTCTGGTGCTGTTTTGACACAGTGTGATATGCACTCGGCTTTCAGATTATTGCCAGTGCACCCAATGATTAGACCTATTGGGGTTTTTTAGGTGCTGAGGGGAATTTTACTTAGTTAAGGCCAACCCCCTTCTACCTGGGTTAATTCATGTTCAGCACTCGACCGATTGGGGACTTTACTCAGTGGCCATTTGCTCACAGGTCGGGGTCTCGGTCTCTAGCCCATTACCTCGACGACTTTTGGTTCGGGGGTGAACGGGGCTTGGACACGTGCACGCGTCTCCTCATTGCCATTCAGACACTCAGGTGGGAACTGGGTGTCCCCTTGGTGCCTGAATAGACCGAGGTCCCATCTACTAAGCTCACATTTCAATCGACTCTGTCGCGCGGGCATCCGGGTTAGCCATGTATACGGTGGCTTGGATCTCCGCGGCGAGTTTGGCATTGTTTGCCAAACATGAAGTGTACCCTCGTGAGCTGCCGTTAACTCATGGCCACCTTAATTTGTCCGGCCCGGCTCAAATTATCCCTGGGTTTGGCGGGGTCTCTTCCTGGATATCAGACCTGGATGGTCTGCCCTAGATTTCAAGTACGGACGGATACCTCCGGCTCCCGGACTTATGGGGTTTACTCCGAGGGTGGGTGCACGGATCGCCCCGCGATCTTACCTTCTTTGCGTTTTTTCCCATTTTAGAGAGCACTGATGCTATGGTGCAAGGAGTGGGCCTGCTCAGTGGTCCATTTTCGGTGTGACAATGCGGCAGCGGTGCACATTGTCAACACCCAGACTTGCGAATCCCCCAGGGTCATGACATTAGTTCGTCTATTATCTTGAGAAGCCTATTCCTAAATGTGCTGTTCTAGGCCAGACATGTTCTAGGTATTTATAATGACATTACTGCTGCTTTCCACCACCTGCAGATCACCCGGTTCCGTGCCGTACTCTGGAAGCAGAGGGAGTCCACTCGCCACTTTTGGCCGATGGCTGGACGTTTGGCGAGGAGAAGGGAACCGGACATGTCATTGGCACCTCGCACGCGTAAGCCGTATCACTATGCATTCATGCGTCGTGTTTGGGAGGGGTGGACACGGGAGCGTGTCCGCCCCCCTTACACGCGTCACCCCTGTTCCAGAGTTTCTGACCCACCTTGCACAAGGCTGGCATTACTTATGTACAGATAGGTGGGAGGTGGCTCTTGGCCACGCAGCTACCACGGTAGCCTTTTTGGAGCGCTCCGCATCAGTGAGTGGGTGCCAGAGTTGGTGCCACCGGTGTAAGGCGGATGTGTCTCGTAGGGCACTGGAACCCGAAGATGTCTCTGTCACACATGACTGGGCTCGAGTGGGGATGCAGTCCTCACGGGTTATTCAGCACGGTGTAGGCAGTGGTGTATACTGCTACGAAGTTTTTGAGACATCTGTCCGGTTGGTGCCCTACATGAATTTTCAACAGTGCCTGCTGCGTGCCCCAGCCTGTTTTCTGCCACCGGGATGGGTCTACCCTTACCATAGTAAAGTCCCTGAGGGTGACCGGTGCCGCGTTTCGCGGTGTGGGGCCCGTTTTGGCACCATTGACTTAAGATAGGCGTCGCTTTGATCGCGGCTACGTTTTGGGTACTCGGAGGTGGATATGCGTCTACGCGCAATTTCAGATATGTACGTCCCCTCACTGTACGGGTACATAGTTATGTCCTTCACCTTTTTTCTCCTCTTTTACAGATCCTAGGGGTCTTAACACACCGGTGGCAGGGGCTGGTGGGCCGCAGCTATGTACACTGGGCAGCAGTATATGCTGCAGCGACAGAGAGTGGACCCCGGCTGGGCTGTGTGCGTCCGCACGTATGCTATGGTATGGTATGTGCGGCACATGGGGGCGGGAACTGTGGCCATTCCTGCTGTCTGACAGGGATGCTGGACCGCCCAATGTTTTACAGGCACCTCGGCGGCAGCGATCTTGTACGGATCACTGCTGTTACTAAACCGTCGAGGGGCTGTGACCTGGCATTTTGTATCACGTATGGCTTACATACGGTTGCTATGGTCTAACATCGTGCCGAGACACCAATTTAGGGGAGATGCGGATCTCCCTAGTTCGGACTGTCCCGGCAGTCAGTGGACGGGGCTCTGGCTCCATCCCGTTCTGCGCATGGCTGTGAGACGGCCATTGGAGACCGGGTGATAGGCTTACACGAAAATTTTGCTGGTAGGCAGGCGAAGGGGTCTACCTGTCGGTTAGAGGTATGTACCTCGTTCTGGGTGTGATGCAAGCAGGCCTGGCGACCGAGCTGACGGTCTTGGGGGGGCGGTGAGTCATCATGGATGCCTCCCTGTGTGGCGGGTAGCACTGGTAAGGTAAATATTTATGACCCACAGGTATCCGGCATGTTCGCAATTGACTGGCCAACACTAGATAGGTACAAGTTGGTTAACGTTGTCCGGTCAACGACGAACCAGGCAATGGGGTGATGGCAGGAGCTCTTCAGCATGCATCACCCTGTGATTTTACGGATACACGTCAGAGGGTGGAGTCAGTAGATAGTTTATTGACTACGGTCAACAATTTGTTTGTTGTAAACAAACAAATGGATACAAATGGATACATTGTAGCCAATTGCCATTGGCAATTTTGGGAGGAACCTTACCAGTGTTACTGCAGCCTGCTTGCCTTAAGAATTATAATTGGCTGAGTACCAATTGAAATTTATAATTCGGACTAGGGCATGAATCAATAAATGTGGCCCAATGCCGTTATCCACTTATACCGGTGTCTGAGTCCTTTTTTGGGGGGTGCGCCTGCAATGAAAGTGCGGCGCCAAAATGGCCGCCGCGCTCTTTGCAGGCCCCCCACCCACCCGGACTCAGACATCCGGGTAGTTAGGGGGCGTGGCCACCCCTCTATAAAGGGGGTGGCCACGAGGCAGCCGAGCTGCCATTTTGTAAAAGCGACGGAGAGGAGAAGTTTTTCCCTCCACCCCCACCCTAGTGAACAGTGTGATATTTTGGTCGCTTCGGGGCCGGGTGGGAATTTTTGGCTGGAACCTACAATTGGCTTCCTGGTTCTGGCTTTTTTGCCCATCCCACACTGTTGCTATGGTTTGATATAGGGGCTTTGCTATTGACTTTGGTCACATGGGCGGGTAGCACTGGTAAGGTAAATATTTATGACCCACAGGTATCCGGGGTATCCCAATGATAGATCTCCTTATCATTGCTGGCAGCAGCCACCTCCTCCCCCCCCTAAGGGATAAAGATTGGGGCATCCTGAGGGGACCTATCACCCACGAAAGGGATACGTAACCCCTGCCTAAAACCATGAAGGAGATATCCGCATCCTCATCCTTCGGGTACAATGTGAGCCAGCGCTCCAACATGTCCACATTAATTGGGAAGGGAGCCCTTCAGTGAACTAGATCCATCTGCGGCAGTCTTGCCAGTCCCCTGTCCACCCCTCCCTCTGCCCCGCATCCCTCCATGCCTGGGACAGGCAGAGGCCGCATGGGGGCCAGCACAGGGGGGACACTAATGTCTGTATTTGCCATTCTTCCTATTGCGGGAACCATTGGACGAGAAAGTCCAGCACGGCAGGCGGGCTGGAAACCCCCTGCCCCGCCCCCTGGCAGTGGACCTGTGCTGGGGCCGCCCGCTGGACCGCATGTCCACAATGGTATCTCTCCCCGGGCGCGGGGCGCGAGGGCGTCATGCACAAAAGCCACAGCCTCTGGCATGGCTCAACCCACCTAATCTCGGGGTGCCGGGGAGTCCGCATATGGAATTACATGTCATCAGCCAACCACGATGGGCCCGGAAAGTCAACCATCGCCCGGTAGATGTTGTCCAAATACTGGACCATCGGAATTGCCAAATCCGGCCAGGCCCTAAGGTACACCGCCATGTATATGAGGTAGGCCGTCAACCAGCCAGCCCATGTACGTGGTGGCTTGCGACTACGTGCCTGCTCCTTATCCTTCTCATCCTGCCCCCCCTACTACTTGGTGGGCCCTCTGTTGAGGAGTGAGAAGATATCCACGTACTCCCCCCGCCAGATCTTCCCTTTGGTGGTCTGTGCCAAATGGTCACCCAGCGGTAAGGAATACCCACCCCGTCGTCAGCAAGGCAGACACAGGCACAACAGGAACTGCTGGCATCTGAAAGGGGGCCTGTACTAACCCAGCCACCCCCAAAACATTCCCCACAGGGTAGAAAACACCCCCCACCACGGGGCCCTGGGTGGTAGTTGTCATCGCCAGGTGGGGCGTCAGCGGCTGGACCGCCGCCCCACCCGCGCGAGGCCAAGGCCATTGGAAACCCCCCCCCAACGTGGCCACGTGTGTAGGTGCACTAGCTTGGACCGCATACTCACATGCTGCACCCCCGTAGGCCGCCCCCACCGGGGGTTCCGGCCCACTGGGGGCGTCGGAGCTCACAACCGTCGTCGAGCTCGTCGATGGGGCCTGACCCGCACCGGCCTGTTGAATGGGGAGCTGCGAGGCAGTGGCCCAGGTCGTGCCACGCGCCTCAAGCAGCTCGACCCGTCCCGTCACCTGCCGCTGCCCAGGAGACGACGCGTTGAAACAAACCCCTAGCCCGGGCCAGGGATGCCTCGAGGGCCGCAACACGGGCCATAAGGCTTCCACGCTGACCTGGGGCAAAGGGCCAGCCGGCCCGCCTACTACAGGCATGGGTACAGGTCCCTGCACCCCGGGGCCCGAATAGGGCCACAACCCCACACCCGGGCCCGTTAGGGCCGGTGTAGCAACCTGCTAGGGAAGGGGACCGGACCACCCCCCAAGGGGGAAGGCCTCGGAGCGAGCTGCGCTCCTATAAAGGAAGGCCCAGCGAATGGGCAACACCAGGAGAGGTGTCCACCACTTGCGGGCCGAGGGCCGCAGCCCCTACTGGCCCCCGTGCGTGGGCCACCATTCTCCGGCCAGGGGGAATAGATCCCATTCCACCGGTCCCGGTGGGTGCAGGCAAAGGCGGCTGCTGGGGAGGCGCAGCCGCGGTCCTCCAACCCAGATTGCACCTCCGAACCACACGAGCCGCGCTCGCAGCCGCCTTCTTCTTCGCGGGCCTCTCAGCCAATCGATGGGAAGCCGAAAACGAGAGAATTCAGCAGCCAAAAGGCTTCCCGGTAAAAGCAAAAGCGACGGAGGGAAGGGGGAAAAACTTCTCCACTCCGTCGCTTCGTAAAATGGCAGCTCGGCTGCCTCATGGCCACCCCTTTTATAAGGGAGCTGGCCACGCCCCCTAACTACCCGGATGCCTTCGTCCTATGGGGGGGCCCGCAAAGGGCGCGGCGGCCATTTTGGCGCCGCGCTTGCATTTTCTTTCATGTCCCGATCAAATCCTTGACTGCCAAAATGAAGCCACTTTCTTCACTTTGTCATTGCCCAAACACCAGTCCTCATTGGTGCATGTCTCTGACAGCAATTGACAGACTGGTAAATGAGACAGGATCTGTGATTCTCCACGTTCACACCATGTGTTGTTGTCAGCCAGCAGTCCCAACTTGAACATGCTGGTCTTGCATTTAGGGACTCTAACCCTCAGCCTATTCAGGGTCCTCCAAGTGATGTAGGAGCGATTGAGATCTTCAGCTATATCCTCCTTTAATGATGTTCCTTTCTCAGTGAGCACTGCTGTAAAACCCTAACTTTTTTAAAAAAAAGTAGGAGCTTACATGTGCCGATATGCCCATTCAGCAAACAATGAACAGGGTAAGTAGACTTGAAAAAGGTAGGCACTCATTTGCATATGCACACATAATTATTTTCTACCTATCTTCAGCTAAAAGAAATTTTAAAATTTCAAAACAAAACAAAAAAATAGAGAGGGGGAAGTTAGACTATTCTGAATGCTGAGCTAATTTACATTTCAAAGCTAATTCTGAAGGCAATTAAAATAGTGATTAGTGCTAGAAAATATAATCCTATAAAATCTTTTGCTTTCTTATGCTTGTCCTATTTAGATGACACAAAGACCTCATTCTGAGCTGAGAAGAAATGGAAAATGAGGAAATCCACCAGGGCATGTCACATATATCACATTCAGACTTAACAGCCCTTTTTCAGTCTGGAAATATAAGGTATTATATATTTTAAAGATAGCAAGAAAACCCAGGTGAGGCTAGAAACAACAGATGGTGGTGTACAGATGCAGCATATACCACTTGATGTTTCCTAATGACATAGACCTTATTTTGAGATATTAATCTGTATAATCTTATAAGGAAGGGATGGATTTCCCTGTGACAAAAAAGAAAATAGCTAGATCCATACTTAGAAAGTAAATCCAGGTTGTTTTGCAGCATTTTAAAAATGTTTAGACACTGGTCACACAAAGTTGTGGAGTGTCTTATTTTGTAACCAATCAAGAGAGTGATGGGCATGTGCCACTTAATTGTATTGCATACCTAAAGTGTTTGTATTGATATTTCCAGTGCCTACTGTAGTTCAAAGTGAAATAAGACAAAGGTGCTAATCAGTTTGGAAGCAAGATGCAAGAAGGTACAACACAGAATGTGATTATAAGGAAAAGTGAATATTGGTGTACAACAAGTTAAACTGCTCTCTCTCTTGAGGCCCCTGGGGTGGTGGTGAATGTAGCTCACATTCTCCTCTAAGAGAACTCAGTTTCGTTAATATGTTTATTATTTTGACAGAAGTAGGGAATGTACTGACATGGCCTCAAAATACCCTACTGTATCTTTACACACTTTCTGTTTTAGCCATAATGTTTTAAAACTGTGATAAATCCCATCTGTTATTTCAGCTGATCAGCATGATGCTTAAAATATGCTGATTTTTTTTAAAAAAAAAACTTTATTTCTGGGTTATATCATTTGTGTCAAACCATGGTAGAGACCAACATGTTTTACGCTCCAAGCATTTGGGCTACCAATTTTATGGGTTTGGCTGGAGTGATCAAGAATGGGGAGAAAGTTCACTTTAAATGTTCCCTTTTAAGATCACACCATGGAAGTGATGCTTACTCCTGTAATCCACTACAAAGTACAGGTGAAACTCAGAAAATTAGAATATTCTGTGATTTGGAATTTTGAAAGGGCTCGGGTTGAAAAAAATATCATGATCTAGCCCTGCATCATGTCAAGGAACTATACAAATTTCAAAAAAGTGTATCTAGGTAGAGTGGTTTATATCAAAGAGTTATTATGAAAGCATGTCACAAATGAGGACAAATGAGTGTGTGTGTGAAAGAGAAAAAGAGATTTCTATCTATTTTAGTAACATAGATGACTTGACTATGTCACCATGTGTTTAAGAGGAACTGCAATTTAATTGCAAATGGGCTATCAAAGAAAGATGGGTGACTGATTTGAATAGATGTCACCATATTTAGAATAGAAAGCTACTGTTTATAGCCAGTCTAAACTTGTAGAAGAACATGAACAAGGCTTTCTGCAAACCAAAAAAATATTTTCTTTCAATTTAGCTGATCAAATATTTTAGCCTTTTTAAAAAAAAATCCCAGTGCACAATTTTTAAATTGTTAATAACAATAACAATGGCATTTCTATTAAATGTATCTTCTCTTTTACACTACCTTTTAACAAAGTCTAAATTGAGGAGACTAGTGCAAACTACAGTAAATCTAAAATATTATATTAAAGATAATATAATACTAAATAATGGTTCTGGGCCTGCCTGAATGAATTTTAAAATGCAGCACAAAAATAAACACAAAAAAATATTGTGACACCTTAAAGAGCAGCATTTTAATTTCAGTGGGAGCTTTTATGGTTTGCAGGCTACTGCTAGAAAACCTCAGACAAAAATGGACCTGTTAGTTTTTAAGGTGACGTATTTTAATTTTTGTTTTAATTTTGTTAAGCAAGCTGTAAGAGATAAACATGACTACTTGTTTGAGAACGACCAGAATTTTTAAAAGGGGAAGAATGATGTAGTCTCATTCATGTAAATACATCAGCAAGAATCCCTTTGCAGGAACAGTGTAATTTCTGCAGTCACAGAAACAATTTAAAAGAGCTCTTTCTCCAAGGAGGTCATTTTCGCTTCAAATAGGATACCTCAATATATGTGTGTGCACGTGTCTGCACATATATCTGAACTAAATGACTGCACCTGTCATGCCTCCTGCCGTAGTGTGGCTCCATCTAATTATGCTGTAAAAGTCGATTCATTACAAGAAAATTGCCTTTTCCCTGGTTGGTAAGTTTTTTTATTAAAAAAATGTCATTGTCTGTAATGCTAAATACATGTTAAGAGTGACAGAGAGTTAGGAGAAGCAGGGAAGCAAATACTTTTCTTTGCCCTAAAGGGACCATGGAGCAATGCACACATTACAGTTTGATTTTATTTAGTAAGTCAAAATGACATTCAAGGTCAATTTTCTTTTTCTAGAAATGGGCCATTGCACAGTAGTAAACAGAAGCACACAAGGGTGGGGGGGGATAATGTGCTATGTGGAGAATGGGCAATCTATTTCATGCAAAGGCCTTATCTAGCTAACAAACTGTTCTTATTCTTAATGATGCCCACAAGATAGTGGGGATGTTTGGAACCTGCCATGTGGGTCACCCTATGGGAGCTCACAGTTCCAGAGTATGAAGAGAGGAAGGATGATAGGAAGCAAAGAATGCTGATGGGGAAATGGCTGCATGAAGAAGTGGCTGGTGTTGGGGCTGGTACTTGAAAGATTTGGCTTCTTGTCCACAGTTGAGTCTTGAATCTCACTTCAGTCACTGTCTCACAGCCTTAACTTACTGGACAGGGTAGCTGTGATGGTAACTTGGTGAAGTGGAAAGCCACGTACACCAACATGAGTGTGCTAGAAGGTAGGTAAATGTAAAGGTAAAGGTTTCCCTTGCTCGAAAGCCAGTCGTATCCCACTCTAGGATGCAGTGCTCATCTCTGTTTCAAAGCCGAAGAGCCAGCGCTGTCTGCTGCTGCAGACGTTTCCATGGTCATGTGGCAGGCATGACTTGACACTGGAGTGCACGGAATGCTGTTACCTTCCCACCGAAGTGGTCCCTATTTATCTACTTGCAATGTCTTGCTTTCAAACTGCTAGGTTGGCAGGAGCTGGGACAAAGACGGGAGCTCATTCCATCCTACAGTACTCGGGAATCGAACCGCTGATCTTCTGCCTCCCAGTCAGCGTCTTAGGTACTTGAGCGGCCAAAATCCTTTGGCAAGAGCATTTAATTCAGTATGTAAAATAACAAACAGATGTACTTAGCCACAGTTCCTGGAGGGATGTGGCATTTCATGAAGCTCTTTGTCACAGGAAAAGTCACAGCTTCCTTCAAACCCATCTTAACCATCTTTCTGTCTCCTAGCTTCTAGTGGCCTCTTCTGCTGTTTGCTCTGGTATAGTGGCTTGAGGGAGAAACTCTTAAAAGATTGAGAAACTTGATTTATGTTGTGCCATGGATAAGAAGTAGAGGACGCTATCCCATCCAGTGCCAGTGTTGCATAAGATCGCACTGCCATCTTTGTTGGCTTCTGTGTATGCAATGCAGGAAGAGGTACCATCTTGTCCTTTATCTGTTGCAGGGATTTGGAATTGGATTGTTCCTTTTTTATCATGGATAGTTCTACCCAGTCTCATCCCTTCTCTTGGAAAAGATAAAAATGATCAGTCTGGATGCCTCAGGGGTAGATGTCTATTCTTAGAAAGCAGAAAATGGAGGAGAAAAGAAAGGCAATTTAAGAAAGGCAGCAGCAGGAATGGAGAGGGGAGGGATCTCAAAAACTCTGAGACATGGAAAAGTTTAGTGGCAGACACAATGCAAGCGCGGCGCCAAAATGGCCGCCATGCTCTTTGCGCGCCCCCCCACCAGACTTGGACATTCGGGTAGTTAGGGGGCGTGGCCAGCACCCTTTAAAAGGGGTGGCCACGAGGCAGCCGCGCTGCCATTTTGCGAAGCGACGGAGAGGAGAAGTTTTTCCCCAATCACTCCGTCGCTCTTCCCTTTAGCCGGGAAGCCTCTTTCGAGCAGCGGTTTCTTCTGCGCTTCTTTTCTTCGGCTTCCCAGCGAATTGCAGCAATGCCTTCCAAAAAGAAGGCGATGGCGAACGCGGTTCGCACCTCAAGGAGGCGCCAGCCGGGTCGGAGGACTGCGACTGCGCCCCCTCAGCAGGCCCCCTTTCCGGGGGCGCCCACCGGGACCGGCAGGATGGGGTCGATTGCTCCCTGGCCCGAGGCTGGGCAGCCTCAGACCGGCCCTGCAGGGGCTGTGGCCCCCGGCCCGCAATTAGCGGCCACCGGCCCGGGCCTGGCGCATAGCCAGGCTGGGCCTTCGGGCCTTGGCATGCAGCTTCCAGCGGTGGGCTTTAACCAAGGGGGTTGGCTGGGTTCCCTCCAGGGCCGGTGGTCGGGGCATGGCCGTATTCGGGCCCCGGGGTCCAGAGACCTAGCCCCGGGGTCCAGCGACCGGTGGGCCGGCCGGCCCTTTGCCCCCCATCAGCGTTGGGGGCTATGTAAACGTTGATGCCCTACAGGCCCGCGTAGCGGCCCTGGAGGCATCTTTGGGGATAGTTAATCCATCAGGGGCACCCTTTGGTTTACAGGTCAACTCAGCGTCTGCCGGTCCTCAGCAGGCGGCCGAAAGGGTTGAGCTGCCTGAGGCAAGTAGGTCGGCGACAGCCGCAGCCTCGCAGCTCCCCACTCAGCAGATGCCGCCAGCAGGTAGTGGTCAGGCCCCGTCTACGAGCTCGGTTGCGGTCGCGAGCTCCGACGCCCGCAGTGGGCCGGAACCCCCGGTGGGGGCGGCCCATGGGGGTGCAACTTGTGAGTATACGGTCCAAGCTAGTGCACCCACACCACAACCCACTACGGGGGGAGGTTTGCAGTGGCCGTGGCCTCACCTGGCTGGGGCCGCGGGTCAGCCGCCTCCGGCCCATCTGGGAACAGCTCCAACACTCCAAGGCCCCTCTTGGGGCGGGACACCCTGTCCTCCAGGGAACTTATTGGGGGTGGCGGGGCTGGTCCAGGCTCCTTTCATGGTGCCCAGCACGGTCAATGTTCCGGTGTCGGCCTTGCCGACAGCAGGTTATTCTTTACCCCTTGGGGATCATCTGGCCCAGGCTACCAAGGAAAAGATCTGGCAGGGGGAGTATGTGGACATTTTCTCCCTCTTGAATAGAGAACCCACCAAAGAGGAGAGGGAGGGGCAAGACGAGAAGGACAAGGAGCAGTCTCGTCGATGTAAGCTGCCACGTACGTGGGCCAACTGGTTACCCGCATACCTTATATACATGGCGGTGTACCTCAGGGCCCGGCCCGACCTGGCGATTCCGATGGTCCAGTATTTGGACAACATATACCGGGCGATGGTTGATTTCCCTGGCCCGTCGTGGTTACCTTACGACGAGGAATTCCGCATGAGAGTGCCCCTACATCCAGAGATGAGGTGGGATGAGCCCTGCCAGAAGCTGTGGCTTCTGTATATGACCCCCATGCGCCCGGCGCCAGGGGAGAGGTACCATTGTGGACATGCGGTCCAGCGAGCTACTCCAGCCCAGGCACCCCGCCAGGTGGCGGGGCAGGGGGTTCCTGCCTGCCTGCTGTGTTGGAGTTTCTCGGCCAATGGTGCGTGTAACAGGAAGCAGTGCCGTTACAGGCACGAGTGTCCCTCTTGTGCTGGCCCCCATGCCGCCTCCGCGTGTCCTAGGGCAGGCGGACTGCAGGGCAGAGGTAGAGGTGGACAGGGAGCGGGCAGAACTGCCGCGGAGGGAGCTGGTCAAGCAAAAGGCCCCCTCCCCAATTAATGTGGACATGCTGGAGCGTTGGCTCGCGATGTACCCGAGGAGGGCAGACGCAGCTTACCTGCTTGAGGGTTTCCAGCAGGGGTTTCACATTCCTTTCACAGGGGACAGGTCCCCTCAAGATGCACCCAACCTGTTATCACTCAGGGAAAGGGAGGAGGTGGCTGCCATGAGCATTGCTAAGGAGGTTGCTGCTGGCAGGGTCGCTGGCCCTTTCCCTGTCCCACCATTTCTCAATCTCAAGGTTTCCCCGTTGGGGTTAGTGCCCAAGAAGTCACCGGGGGAGTTCCGTTTGATACACCACTTGTCTTACCCGGCTGGCCGTTCGGTCAACGATGCTATCCCTGACGACCTTTGTTCGGTTAGGTATACATCTTTTGACCAGGCCCTGCGCATGGTGCGCTCATGTGGCCCGGGTGCACTACTGGCTGAGTGCGACATTAAGTCCGCGTTCCCCCCGCACGCGTAAGGCGTATAACCATGCATTTAGTTCATTCAGGGCCTTTTGTGCCCAATCACGGCTGCCTGAAAGTTGGCCCATCCCAGTAGCTCACATCCTCCAATTTATGGTTTACTTACATGCCCAGGGCTTAGCCCCCCGCACCATAGCATCCAGGCTGTCAGCGCTGGCATTCATGGCCAAGGTGGGTGGTTTTGCTGACAGCACAAGTGATTTTCGCATACGACATGTTTTGGAAGGGTGGGTGCGGGAACGTGGGCGCAGCCCGGATGACCGCCACCCTATTTCTCCAGGGGTACTTACCCACCTTGCACGGGGTTGGCATGACCTGTGTTTCGACAGGTATGAGGCAACCCTGTTTCACGCGGCTACTACGGTGGCCTTTTTTGGGGCGCTCCGCATCAGTGAGCTGGTGCTACTGTCTAAGGCGGATGCGAGTCGTAGGGCACTGGAACTCGAAGATGTCTATGTTTCTTCTGATTGGGCTCAGCTGAGGATACGCTCCTCTAAGGTTGATCAGCACGGTGTAGGCAGTGGTGTAAGACTGCTATGATGTTCCTTGGCAGACATCTGTCCGGTTGGTGCCCTACAGGAGTTCCTTGCACTACGTGGTACGCACCCTGGCCCGTTTTTCTTTCACCAAGATGGGTCTCCCCTTACTAAATTTCAATTTTGGAAGGTGACCAGTAAGGCACTAGCCAGTGTTGGCCTCCCTGGGGCTCGTTACGGCACCCATTCATTCCGGATAGGGGCGGCTTCCACCGCAGCGGCGTTTGGGTACTCTGGGGCTGAGATATGCAACATGGGAAGGTGGGGATCACGATGTTTTCAGTTGTATGTTCGCCCTCTGCAACAGTGAGTACCAGTTAAGTCACTACCCTGTTTCCTTTTTTCCTTGACAGACCCTGGGTGTCGTCTTACACCGGTGACAGTATGGCTGGTGGGCCACAGCTATGTGCACAGGGCAGCGCAGTTTGCTGCGGCGACAGAGTGGGGACCCCGACTGGGACTGGGTGCATCAGCAAGTCTCAGGTGGTACGGTAAGCGCGGAATGTTATGGCGGGAACTGTTGCCATTCCTTTTCTCCATCAGGGATGCTGACCCGCCTGATGTCCTTATTATACACCTCGGGGGTAATGATTTGGGACAGGTCACGGGCCTATCGCTGAAGCATGCGATTTGCGGTGACCTGGCCTACTTGCATTATGTGTGGCCTGCCACAACCCTAATTTGGTCGGACATGATACCACGGCACGCTTACAGAGGAGGGTTTAACCTCCAGGCCCTTGATCGGGCTCGGCGCTTGGTGAACAGGGCTATTGCCCGGGTCTTTCTGGACAAGGGTTGGGGGTGCGTCATTCAACACCCCACCATCAGTCTACAAAATTATGAGCTTTACACAGGGGATGGGGTCCATCTGTCGCTGGAAGGTATGGACCTCTTGTTGGGAGATTGGCGAGCAGGCCTGTTGACCGAGCTGACGGTCTGGGGGGGCGGTGAGCCTTTGTTGAAGCCTCCCCGTGTGGCGGGTAGCACTGGTAAGGTAAACATTTATGACCCACAGGTATCCGGCAGGTTCGCAATTGACTGGACAACACTAGACAGGCACAAGTTGGTTAACGTTGTCCGGTCAACGATGAACCAGGCAATGGGGTGATGGCACGAGCTAGGCAGCAGGCATCACCCCGTTATTTTACGGATACGCGTCAGAGGGTGGGGTCAGTAGTTAGATTATTGACTACGGTCAACAATTTGTTTGTTGTCAACAAACAAATTGATACAAATGGATACATTGTAACCAATTGCCGTTGGCAATTTTGGGTGGAACCTTACCAGTGTTACTTCGGCCTGCTTGCCTTAAGAATTATAATTGGTTGAATACCAATAGAAATTTATAATTCGGACTAGGGCATGAATCAATAAATGTGGCCCAATGCCGTTATCCACTTTTACCAGTGTCTGAGTCCTTTATTGGGGGGTGCGCCTGCAAAGCATGCTGTCCACAAACACCCATTGTTAAAGGGGAAGCATGTCCAGGAGTGGTCTTTTGCATTTGGTCCTGAGCTTCTCGACATGCCCAACCAGGGTGCAACATAGCTACCAATACCATGAAAATTGCACTATAGAGCTCATTCAATAGATTCTGATGAAGACAGACTATCTAGTAATTATTATTTGTCATCAAGCTGATTTTGAATTTCAGCAACCCTTTCTACTAGAGAGTACTCAGAAGCAGTTTCCCATTCCCTTCTTCTAGGAGACTCTGTACAGCTTTCCCAAAGCCACACAGGTTGGCTCTTCTACAAGTCATAGTGGGGAATTGATTCCCCCAACCCAGGATTTCCCAATCTTTGTTTTTGGACTTCAATTCCCAAAAGCTTAAGTCAATTTCCCAAAGCACTGATCAGCCAATGTGCTGACTTAGGCTTCTGGTAATTGGAGTCCACCAGTGTTCCATGGAACATAGTTTGGGAAACGTTGCCCAACCCATGACTCTGCAGCCATGTGCTCCATCTCACAGAACTCACCGACAGTGACCTTTATGCATATGTTATGATAAATATATGATATGATTATCAGATATTTAGGCAGAGTGGGCGCTACTCCCTTCAGGATTTTACTGAATGCCTCTATAGGACTAATATAGAAGATTAACTGAGGGTTTTTTTACATGACAGGTTCATTATTACACAAGACCCTGGTATGCTCAAAGGAGTACAGTTTTCATTACATAAGATCACCGCTGCTCAGTAAGGCTGAATGTTCTTTTTCAATGAAAGAGGTTAATATTTATTAGGTTGCCAATTAGAAAGAAAACACTGATATGTTTTCTTTTAGGGCATTTATGCATAAATATATGTATGCGAGTACATTTCTTCAAGGTAAATCTTTAAACTTTTTTAATAGAAGGTAGACTGGAACAAGACAATTCAGAGCAATGCAATGCTGTATCCATTGAAAGCATTGCATTCCCCACCACCACCACCACTCCATTTTCCTTCCTTAGCAGCTGGGCCAAAGGAACTAAACTTAGTAAGACTGAGGTGTGGGAAACTAGATAGCACGTTTTAGAGCCTGAGAGGAAATGCATGGCTCAATGTGTTTGAGGTTAAGATTAATGCTTGACTTCCTCTGGGCTATTTTAGACAGTGGTAAAGGATGGCTAGCTTTCTTATAACAAAATGACAGATGATCAAAAGGTTGACTATGATCTGTATGTCAGGCATTCATGCCCCTGTCGTAGCCCTTAACTTGACAGAAGCATTTGAACACAGGGGCTTCCACTTCCTCTCCTCTTTGTTTATCCCAAACATGCCGGCAACTGGGAAAGGCAAGGTATCCACTGAGGAATGACTGACTTTGCATGTGCCTGTAAAGAGTAGAGCAGCTGGCTTTGTTTTGGACAAAGTGTGAAATTGTGGAGCCTGGGAATTCTGCCCACTCAAGGCTGAAGATTATTGTGGTGATGTGTTCCGGATGGACACTTGGAGATGATATATATCTTATTTTCCAACTGGTTTGTATGCTGGTAAAATGGGAAAACATTTGCCTCCAAATCATCTACAGGTAGTTACTTCTCTTCTGATAGAAGTACAAATAAGTTAAACTATTCAAAAGAGGTAATACCTCACTGGTAGCCATTTTCCCTCTAAGAATGCAATTCTTTCAGAGTCCCAAACTTGAGCATTCAGGCCTGCAAATGAAACCTGGGTTTATTTTATTTTATTTTATTTATAGTATCATTTCTATACTGCTTTTTTTGCTCGAAAGCGACTCAAAGTGGTTTACAGAGTCAACATAAATAACAAGAGCATATCAATAAATAGCAGAACATCATACAGAAACACAATACAAAATTCAATACAGTTCAATATCACAAAAATTCCAATACAGTTCAACATCATAATATCAATAATATCAATTGCAGCGCAGCCCAGGTGCTCCGATTTCCCCGCGGCCAATGCCGGACCAGGGAACGAGCTCAAAAAGAGATGGCAGTGGTGGGAGTTCATATACCCACAGCATCACAAGCCCAGGTATTTCGACTTCCCCGCGGCCAATGCCGGGCTGGGAAAGCCGCACCGATCGCCCCACAGTTAGAGCCAGTCTCTCCGGGATGAGCCACAGCTGGACTTCCAACTCCCATGGCTGACCGTGCTGATGGGACTAGTCTTGGTGGTGTTTTCGAGCCCAACGGGACTCCTTTTACTTTCCCCACCGGTGGAGAGGGTGGGGAGGCACGGCTCGCAGCAGCGGCGTCTTCAAGCCCACCGGGGCTCCTTTTACCTTCCCCGCCAGTGGAGAGGATGGGAAGGTGCAGCTCATGGTGGCAGTGGCATTTTTGAGTCCAACGGGGCTCCTTTTATCTTCCCCGCCGGTGGAGGGGGCGGGGAGGCATGGCTCATGGCAGCGGTGGCATCTTCGAGCCCAACGGGGCTTCTTTTACCTTCCCTACCAGTGGAGGGGGTGGGGAGGCACGGCTCGCAGCAGCAGCGGCGTCTTCAAGCTCAACGGGGCTTCTTTTACCTTCCCCACTGGTGGAGGGGGCAGGGAGGCGCAGCTCGCGGTGGCGGCTTCGAGCCCAATGGGGTTCCTTTTACCTTCCATGCCGGTGGAGGGGGTGGGGAGGCATGGCTCATGGCACCCCGCCCCCTCCCAATAGTGAATCACAAAATAAAATTAAGCTAATGAAGTTTGTGCTAGTAAAAATAGCATTTTTTGATTTATTTAATGGAGTGTTAACTATGTATCATGGTTGGACTCCAAGTCTCTCAAATCATTACAGGAACTTTTTAGTTCTAGCATTCTGTCACATACATTAGATCTGAATACAGACAATATTCTCTATGTGTGTTTTGCTGTTTTCATTTTGAGATAGGTCCCCTCAGTTTGAAAAAGTGCATTACAAACAGTGATGCACTGGGAAAAAAAATACTACCTACTCTGTGGTCTGGCCATATCTGTAGGTGGGGCAAAATCTGTGGGTGTGGCCAAACATCCTGCATTATGGGCTATGGAGGTGGGCATGGCCAACCAAGTGGGCATGGCCTGGGGGAATTTCCGCTACCCATTCTGAAGAACCTGACAGAACCTGCTGCAGTGCAGGACTAATTACAAAATTATGCTTCTGGATGCTGAACCAAGAGGCATACAAACCCTTAAGTTTCCTTTCAAGAAGAAGAAGAAAGTCCAAGACAACTGCATTTTTCTTATTTTGTTTTATGTAGTCTCCCCTTTATGTTGAGAATTAGAATTAGAATCCATGACCTATCAGAGAAGTTTGGCTTGTTAGCAAAATGAACTACTTTTTCACACAGCTCTTAGAGACAGTTAACAACCCAGGCTAACCATACTACAGATTCTATGGCATGGGAGGGTGTTGCACATTTCTGCACTGCTGCAATATGCAGTATGATTATATAGATATAGATATATGCATATATCACTTCTTTTAAAGAAAAACTAAACAAGCATACATCTAATACAGTATAGCTTATGTGCACCCATCACCAGTGGGATTTGTAAACTTTCTCCATTAAATATTCTCAACATCATATATATAGCTAGATAGATATGTTGTGTTGAGTCACTTCCTAGTAGGTTTTCCCACAGTGCATACCTTCTCTTTGATCATGAAGTTTCTATTTCTGTCTGCATTTCTAACCATCCTACCTAGTTTGACAATATTGATAAACTGTTCCTTTCAAGTACGAGACTTACTCAAATTGCCTTTTAAATTTTGAATAAGGAACTTATTCCACTCTTACATAGACAGCTAGTCCTCACCCTGTGATTTTTGTTTTATTTTAATGACATAAATGTTGATATGAAGTATGATTATATAGATATATGCATATATCTCACACTGTGATTTTTTTTAATGGCTCGAGTGGCTAAGGCGCTGACTAGGAGGCGGAAGGTCAGCAGTTTTATTCCCGAGTACTGCAGGACGGAATGAGCTCCCATCTTTGTCCCAGCTCCTGCCAACCTTGCAGTTTGAAAGCAAGAAATTACAAGTAGATAAATAGGGACCACTTTGGTGGGAAGGTAACAGCATTTCGTGCGCTCCGGTGTCTAGTCATGCCTGCCACATGACCACGGAAACTTCTGCAGAAGCAGATAGTGCTGGCTCTTCAGCTTTGAAACAGAGATGAACACTGAACCCTAGAGTCAGATACGACTGGCTTTCGAGCAAGGGAAACCTATCAAGTTAAACCCAAAAGGTTTTGCAGACTGAGATAGATGACAAATGCCTCCCCATTTAGCTACACACAGTAACTAAAGCTGGCCAAGTTAAAAACATGATAAAAATATACTTCGAACATAACAATGGTTCTCTGATTATACGTGAAAGTCATATGCATTACTGTATGTTGTAAACCAATTCTGGAGCTTGGAAGGAATTTTTACAAGTACTGTGACAACATTACATCCAGCACAGTACTTTTGGTGAACAAATGGGCAACAAGGATACTTTGTAAAATAATAATGATAAAATAATAATAAAATTAAACAATATAATATGCAATAAACATTTAAGTTCTAACATAACAAAACAGTTACACAATACCTCGGCTACTAACGTCCCCCCAAAACATAGCCCCATGGCTCGCAAGCCCCTGACGGAGCCAAAGAAGAGGACGATCCGGCTCCAAGGCACCTGAGACCAGGAAAAAAAACTGGCATTGGCTACTCTGGTAGTAGCAGCTTTTCAAAGTCCCGCCGTTTAACGCCGGTCAGCTGCGCTCCAACCTCCCCCGCCAGGCGGGGTGGGGGAGGGAGCCGGCAATGGAACTGTGGCTCCGGTGATACTGGCGGCACTGCTTTTCAAAGTCCCGCCACATAACACCGGTCAGCTGCGCTCCCACCTCCCCCGCCGGGCAGGGCTGGGGAGGGAACTGGCAATGGAACTGTGGCTCCGGCAATACTGGCGGCACGGCCTTTCAAAGTCCCGCTGCGCAACGCCGGTCAGCTGCGCTCCAACCTCCCCCGCCGGGCGGGGCGGGGGAGGGAGCCGGCGATGGAACCGTGGCTCCAGTGCCACTGGCGGCGCGGCCCTTCAAAGTCCCACCGTGTAACGCCAGTCAGCCGTGCTCCAACCTCCCCCGCCGGGCGGGGCGGGGGAGGGAGCCGGCGATGGAACCGTGGCTTCCCGAGTACTGCAGGAGTGTCATTAGGGGGTTGATAGTTGCCTGGAAACATTATTTTGAAAGGGTCACTTGGGGGGATTTCTGTCATTTACAAGTGTTGTTTTAATTTTTAAAAAATAACAGGCTACTAATACGCTCCTAATCAATGTACAGTAACAAACAACAGGTTTGACTTGTGTTCTATTAGAGTTCATGAAAGGTTTGTATAATGGTTTGTATAACTTCCCACAGCTAATTGTTTAGTTGGCAGGACACACCTGAGTTGTTCTGTCAGGCATGTGCCCAGACACAAAGATCAGGAAATGCCTTGATACTTTGCAGTTAGCCACAATTAGCCCATGTTAAGTTTAACAAACTTTACCAAGACTTCCTGTTTTGTTTTGCTTTACACCAACACCACCATCAGAGTGGTGTCGCCCCAAGAACATCTGTCCATCCAACCAGAGCGGACCGGAGGGGCTCTCTTCTTTTACCATCGGCTAGAAGGACTCGTCTCTCTAGCACAGGAAGGAGGGCCTTCTCTGTGGCCGCACTGGCCCTATGGAACCTCCTGCCAGTGGAATTGCAGCTGCAGTTAGAATTGCTGCCTTTTAGGAAAGATCTGAAAACCTGGCTGGCGGGGCAGGTGTGGGGTGCCAATGGAGGGGTGACCCCCGTCTGCTGGCTTGTTTAAACAGTGAGACTCTCTCTCATTTTATCTTTTTATGTGTGTGGGTAGGGTTTTTCAATGGGGTTCTATGTGCTTTTTAATGGGGTTTTATGTGCTTTTAGTGGGTAATAACATTGTCTATTTCTGTAAGCAGCCCAGAGTCATTGTCGAGTTGGGCGGCAATAGAAGTAAGAGAAATAAGTAAATAATAAATAAATAAATTTCTGGTGATAGTGTTTTCCAGCACCCAGATTCTTGTTATTTCACAGACTTGGCAACTTTGCAATGTGACAATATCTCACTATGCTGATGCATGAAGGAGTGTCAGATAGCAGAGCAGAATCCTGGATCACTGGTGTGCAGCAGTTTCCCATTACTTCTTTCCGCAGGTCTAAAATAGCAAACTTTGAGGCTTATTGATCAGACTTCAGGCTTTTTACAGTGTAGCGTTCTCCATGAAGAAGTGTTGCCACTTTAGCTAGCAGAGTCAGTCTCTACAAAATGGATTGCAACTCGTAGGCAATTCCCCTAAATGATAAAGACGTTCATTTATATAGATCATGACATAATTGTTCCTCGCCATAAATCATCATAAACTTCAGTTAGGCTCTGGCACTTATATCTCTAATTTACATACTATTAACCACAATAAAATATTAATAATATCTCCTACCATCAATTTGTTGTTGTTGTTTTTTTAATCATGTCAGAAGCACACAAAGGTGCTTTCTGGATTGAAAAGACTTTTGCTGGAATAACTGCTCAGGAGACACCCGACTGAGGCTCCTTTCATGTCCCCAAGAACTTTTCCCACCAAAATGGTCCCTATTTATCTACTTGCAATTTCTTGCTTTCAAACTGCTAGGTTGGCAGGAGTTGGGACAGAGATGGGCTCTCATTCCGTCATGCAGTACTCAGGTCTTGAACTGCCAACTTGCCAACCTTCCAGCTAACAAGTCGAGCTTCTTAAACACTAAGCCACCGCAGTCCCTTATCAATTTAGTGATTAGCATGAACAGTAATGACCACCTTACAATACCACTTCTATGTTACACAAAGAATGTGGGTAGGGGGAGAACTTATTGAATAAGTTTTATATAGCTGTTTCTCAGACTGCAATTCGTGGAACTGGCTGAAGGATTCTGGGAGATGTTTTCCCAAATCATAATGTTGCTGAGATCTGCTCTAGCATTATGACTGCTAAGGAGACATCCTTGCTCTCTGCTTCATACCCAGACTCATAGAACTGAGAAGGGGAGAACTTCTTTGGGATGATCCATCTTTCCTTCTCTCTTTTAAAGGCTAACCTAATGTTTAAACCTAGAGTAGGATACGACTGGCTTTCAAGCAAGGGCAACCTTTACCTTTACTAATGTATGAGGGTGTCTAATCTAATGCTGTAGAAGAGGGCAGTTGTGGCTGGTGACTCCAGTTTGGGCAATGGTTTGGATCCATTCTGGGTGGATTAAACCACTTTAACCCCCTATAAAATATCCACAATAAAACCTCAACCTACACCTAAAATCAACTTTAAAAGCAACCCTCTATGGAATAGATTTACAACATCTCCAGAATTAGTCTTCTGCCACCACTGACGGAGAGTGTAACTGATACATATAAAACACAGACATATCTGCATGTCACAATGTCTTCTATAGAACAGATATTGATAGCTTATAAAAGTATGAGAAGGATAGAGAAGCAAATTGTTAGGTCCTTGTGTGTAGGCTGGCCCCTTAGGGAAGCCAACATTGCACCAGCCTGAGTTCAAGCTACCTCCTACCAACCTAATCTCTATGTGCTTATCTTTTTGTCTGTGTATAAATGCCTGCCTGCCTTGAGTTTGGGACAGGGTACTGACTTTTATGGGACTGTGGTGACTCAAGTGGTCAAGATGCTGAACTCGACAACTGGAAGGCTGGAGTTCAATTCCCGAGTACTGCATGACGGAGTGAGCTCCCATCTCTGTTTCAGCTCCTGCCAGCCTAGCACTTTGAAAGCAAGAAATTGCAAATAGATACCCCACTTGGTGGGGAGGTAAACAGTGTTCAATGGACTCTGATGTTGAGGCATGCCTGCCACATGTCCACAAAAACATCTGCGGATGTAGACAGTGCTGGCTCTTTGGCTATAAACAGAGATGAGCACTGAACCCTAGAGATGGATATGACTGACTTTCGAGCAAGAGTAACCTTTACCTTACTGACTTTTGCTTCCTGCTCTGCCTTCCACCCACCACAATGGGCAGCCACTATCACTGCTGTAAATTAGCCTCCCACTTTTTACAGAACTCTTAATACATGGGGCTAGGACCGGGGATGATCTCTAAATATACGGGATGCCTTAAATCAGGAGTTCTCAACCTTTTTATGCTGGGGGCCGGGTCATGCTCCCTCAGACAGCTTTGGGGGCCAGGCAATCATTTTGCCCTTCCTCCACCACATGGCACTTCCTGGTGTGGTGGAGGCAGTGGAGGGCACATGAAATGGAGCCACAGGCCGCAGGTTGAGAATCCCTGCTTTAAATGGTACCATTCAAAGTGCCACACGAGCATGCAGGCCAAAGGTATTTTACTGCCTGAAGATGAACAGCCAATAGGAAGAATATAATTTGTTGCACCTTATTGTATATTACATCTTTATATGGAGTGTTGCTCTTTGCAGGCGCACCCCCCCAATAACGGACACAGACAACATTGAAAGTGGATAACAGCAAAGGGCCACATTTATTGATTCAATGCCCTAGTCCGAATTATAAATTTGTATTGGTAAAACGACCAATCATAATTCCTAAGGCAAGCAGGCCGAAGTAACACTGGTAAGGTACCACCCCAAAATTGCCAACGGCAATTGGTTACAATGTATCAATTTGTATCAATTTGTTTGTCAACAACAAACAAATTGTTGACCGTAGTCAATAACTAACTCATGACCCCACCCTCTGACGCGTATCCGTGAAATCACAGGGGTGATGCATGCTGGTTAGCAATCATCATCACCCCATCGCCTGGTTCGTCGTTGACCGGACAACGTTTAACTACTTTATTCCTGTCTAGTGTTGTCCAGTCAATTGCGAACCTGCCGGATACTTGTGGGTCATACTGTTTACCTTACCAGTGCTACCCGCCCATGTGACCAAAGTCAACAGTAGGAACGAAGAAAGACCCCTATATCAAACCATAGCAACAGTGTGGGATGGGCAAAAAAGCCAGGACCCGAAGCCAATATGGGTCCCAACCAAAAATTCCCACCCAGCCCCGAAGCGACCATAATCACACTGTTAACTAGGGAGGGGGTGGAGGGGAAAAAACTTCTCCGCTCCGTCGCTGAGGCAAAATGGCAGCACGGCTGCCTCGTGGCCACCCCTTTTATAAGGGAGCTGGCCACGCCCCTAACTACCCGGATTCTCTGTCCTGTGGGGGGGGGCCCGCAAAGTGCGCGGCGGCCATTTTGGCGCCGCGCTTGCATTGCAGGCGCACCCCCCCAATAACGGACACAGACAACATTGAAAGTGGATAACAGCAAAGGGCCACATTTATTGATTCAATGCCCTAGTCCGAATTATAAATTTGTATTGGTAAAACGACCAATCATAATTCCTAAGGCAAGCAGGCCGAAGTAACACTGGTAAGGTACCACCCCAAAATTGCCAACGGCAATTGGTTACAATGTATCAATTTGTATCAATTTGTTTGTCAACAACAAACAAATTGTTGACCGTAGTCAATAACTAACTCATGACCCCACCCTCTGACGCGTATCCGTGAAATCACAGGGGTGATGCATGCTGGTTAGCAATCATCATCACCCCATCGCCTGGTTCGTCGTTGACCGGACAACGTTTAACTACTTTATTCCTGTCTAGTGTTGTCCAGTCAATTGCGAACCTGCCGGATACTTGTGGGTCATACTGTTTACCTTACCAGTGCTACCCGCCACACGGAGGGGCTTCACAGAAGACCTGACGCCCCCCCCAGACCGTCAGCTCGGTCAACAGGCCTGCTCGCCAGTCACCCAACAGGAGGTCCATACCTCCTCGCGACAGATGGACCCCATCCCCTGCATACAAGTCATAATTTGTAGACTAATATCGGGGCGATGACTAACCCGTCCCCAAGCCCTGGTGGTAAGAAACCGCGCCACTGCCTTATTGACCGCGCGCCTAGCTCGGTCAAGAGCCAGGAGGTTAACGCCCCCTCTGTAAGAGTGGCGCGGAACAATGTCCGACCAAACCAGGGCTGTGGCAGGCCAGACATAATGCAAGTAGGCGAGTACCTCGCAAATCGCATGCTTGAGCGATAAGCCGGTGACCTGGCCCAAATCATTGCCCCCCAGGTGTATGATTAGAATGTCAGGCGGGTCAGCCCCCAGGCCAGAAAAAAGGAAAGGCCGCAGCTCCCGCCATAACATCCCAGGCTTACCATGCCATGCGAGACTGGCGTGTTCACCCAGTCCCAGTCGGGGTCCACTCTGTCGCCGCAGCGTAACGCGCTGCCCTGAGCACATAGCTGTGGGCCACCAGCCATACTGTCACCGGTGTAATACGACACCCAGGGTCTGTAGAAAATTGAGAAAAAGGGAGGTAAGGTGACTGGATTGGTACTCATGGCGGGAGTGGGCGCACATAAAACTGAAAACATTGTGAGCCCCACCTCCCCATGCTGCGTATGTCAGCCCCAGAGTACCCAAAAGCAGCCGCTGTAGAGGCTGCGCCAATACGAAACGAATGTGTGCCATAACGGGCACCTGGTAGTCCCACCCTGGTGAGGGCTATGGCTGTCACCTTCCAAAACTGAAATTTAGTAAGGGGAGACCCATCTTGGTGACAGAAAAACGGGCCGTGGTGCATGCCACGCAGTGCCAGGTATTCCTGTAGGGCACCAACCGGACAGATGTCTGCCAAAGAACACCGTAGCAGTCTTACTCCACTGCCTACGCCATGCTGATCTGTTTTAGAGGATCGAATCCTCAACTGGGCCCAGTCTTTGGCAACATATACATCTCCGCGTTCCAGTGCCCTACCACATGCATCCGCCTTAGACAGCATCACGAGTTCGCTGACGCGGAGCGCTCCAAAAAATGCCACCGTTGTGGCTGCATGAAAATGGGCTGCCTCATAATGATCAAAACAGAGGCCTGGCCAGCCCCGGGCCAACTGGGTAAGAACCCCTGGGGAAATAGGGTGCCGGTCGTCCGGGCAACGCCCGCGCTCGCGCACCCACCCCTCAAAACGTGTCTCACACGGAAGTCAGAGGTGGTATCCACATGACCCCCTACTTTGGCCATAAAAGCCAACGCCGAGAGCTTGGATGCTATGGTGCGAGGTGCAAGGCCCTGTGCATGCAGGTGAACCATGAACCGCAGAACATGGTCCACCGGGATAGGCCAGGTCTCTGGGAATTGAAATTGAGTAGCAAAAGCCCTATACAAATTAAATGCTTGTTGATACGCCTTACGCGTGCGTGGCGCTAGTGACAGGCCAATCGCCCGGTTCACCTCTCCTTGCCAATAGTCCACATCTCGTCCGGGAGTGGCGAGGGAAATTCCTCCGCTTCCGGGGCCAAGGCGCGGAACCGGGAGATCTGCAGGCGGGACAAAGCGTCAGCAATATCATTATTAACCCCTGGGACATGCCTGGCCCTGAACAAGACGTTGAGGCGCAGGCAGCGCAGCACAAAATGGCGCACTAGATCCATGACCCTGGGCGATTTAGAAGTCTGTGCATTGACAATGTGAACAACAGCAGCATTGTCGCACCAGAAATGCACCACCGAATTGGCCCACTGTTCGCCCCATAGCATCAAAGCCCCGAGAATGGGAAAAAATTCCAGGTATGTGAGATCCCGCAGGCGACCTGTGCCTGCCCATGCCGGTGGCCACCCACCATAGGCCCACTTCCCATTGAAGTACATCCCATAACCCAGGGATCCTGAGGCATCAGACTGGATCTGGAAATTGGGGGATGCCAGGAGGTCAGACCTCCAAAATGAAACCCCGTTGAACTCCCTCAGGAATTGCAACCAGACTAACATGTCTGCCCTGATACCCCGGGTGAGCCTGACTCTGTGGTGGGGCCTGGATAACCCTGCCATGGCGTCGCATAAGCGCCGGGCGAAAGCCCTGCCCGGTGCGACCACTCTGCAGGCAAAATTGAGGTGCCCATGTAGCACCTGCAGTTCCCTCAGGGATGCCTTACGCTTGGCCAGCAATTCCGAGATAAGGGTCACTATCCTGGACACCTTATCACCTGGTAACCTAGAAGCCTGTACTACTGTATCAATCTCTACCCCCAGGAATACTAGTTTGGTCGACGGGCCCTCGGTCTTTTCGGGCGCTAAAGGGACACCAAGTTCCTGCATTAGCGTCTGAAATGTATTGAGGAGACGTGCACACGTGTCCCAGCCCCGTTCACCCCCGAATAAAAAGTCATCCAGGTAATGGGCTACAGACCGGGACCCTGACCTGCGGACAAAAGCCCACTCTAGGAAGGTACTGAAACGCTCGAAAGCCGAGCATGATATGGAGCAGCTAAAAGGCATGGCCTTATCAAAATAATACTCCCCTCTAAACTTAAAACCCAGCAATTCAAAGTCGCCCGGGTGCACCGGCAAGAGGCGAAAAGCTGACTTAATGTCGCACTTGGCCAGCAAGGCACCCGGGCCACACGAGCGCACCATGCGCAGCGCATGGTCGAACGATGTATACCTGACCGAACAAAGGTCATCAGGTATCGCATCGTTGACCGATCGACCGGCTGGGTAGGACAAATGATGAATAAGGCGAAACTCACCTAGGGACTTTTTAGGAACCAAACCCAATGGCGAAACCTTAAGGTTGGGAAAAGGGGGTGCGGGAAAAGGTCCGGCGACCCTGCCCGCGTCTAATTCCTTTTTAATGCTGGCCTCGGCTACCTCCTCCCTTCCTCTGAGGGATAAAAGGTTGGGAGCATCCTGAGGGGATCTATCACCCATAAAAGGGATACGAAATCCCTGCTCAAAACCTTGGATGAGATACTCCCTGTCCTCCCCCCTTGGGTACGATGCGAGCCAGCGCTCCAGCATGTCCACCTTAATTGGGGAGGGGGCCTTTCGGAGAACTAGTGCCATCCGTGGCAGGCTTGCCAGCCCACTGTCCACCCCTCCCTCTGCCTCGCGCCCCCCCAGGCTTGGGACAAGCAGAGGCTGCATGGGGACCAGAACATGTGGGACACTCGTGCTTATACCTGCAGTTCTTCCGACTGCAGGAACCATTGGACGAGAAAGTCCAGCACAGCAGGCGGGCTGGAACCCCCTGCCCCGCCAGTTGGCGGGTAACCTGCGCTGGAGCTGCTCGCTGGACCGCATGTCCACAATGGTATCTATCCCCGGGGGCAGGACGTGTGGGTGTCATATACAAGAGCCACAGTCTCTGGCACGGCTCATCCCATCTCATCTCGGGGTGCAGGGGAATCCTCATACGGAATTCCTCATCATATGCTAGCCATGAGGGGCCCGGGAAATCTACCATCGCCCTATATATGTTGTCCAAATATTGGACCATGGGAATAGCTAGATCCGGCCGCGCCCTCAAATATACCGCCATGTATATCAAATAAGCGGGGAGCCAGTTAGCCCAGGTACGCGGCGGCTTACGGCGGCGTGCCTGCTCCTTGTCCTTCTCATCCTGACCCTCCCTTTCTTCCTTAGTGGGCTCTCTGTTCAGGAGTGAGAAGATATCTACGTACTCCCCTCGCCATATCTTTTCTCTGGTAGCCTGAGCCAAGTGATCACCCAATGGCAAGGAATACCCTGCCGTCGGCAAAGCCGAAAAGGGGACAGCTGGCCTACCCAAAGGGGCCTGAGTTAACCCTGCCACCCCAAGTACGTTCCCAGCAGTGTAAGAACCAAGGCCCACCCCAGCGGGCCTGGTGGCGGTAGTTGTCGCCGGGTGGGTCGCCAGCGGCGTAGCCCCTGCACCACCCGCGCGAGGCCAAGGCCACTGAAAGGTCCCCCCTATATTGGGAATGTGTGTGGATGTACTCGTTTGCACCATATACTCACATGCTGCACCCCCGCGGGCCGCCCCCAACGGGGGTTCCGGCCCACTGGGGGCGTCGGAGCTCACGACCGATGTAGAGCTCATCACCGGGGCTTGACCCGCACCAGGTTGCTGGCTGGGGAGCTGCGAGGCAGTGGCCGGAGCCGCGCCACCCGCCTGCAGCAGCTCAACCCTCCCCGCCGGCCGTTGTCCTGCTGCCGATAGCGCCTCAAAAGGTACCCCGAAAGGGGCACCTGCCTGACTGGCCCGGGCCAAAGACTCCTCTAAGGCCGCAATACGGGCCAGTAAGGCGTCTACATTAACCATGGGTAAAGAGCCGGCCGGCCCACCTGACCCTTGCATGGGAACAGTTCCCTGGACCCCATGGCCCATATGTGGCCATTGGCCAGGGCCAAAGCCCGGTAGGGCTGTTGAGGAAACCTGCCAAGGCAGGGCACCGGGCCACCCCCCAAGGCTAGAGGGCCCCGGGAGAGGCTGCGGCCCAAAAGCAATCGGCCCAACGGATTGGGCAGGAGGAGGAGCGGTGTCCACCGCTCGCGGGCCGCGGGCCGGAGCGCCCTCCGCGCCCGCACTCTGATCGGGCCAAGGGGCGATAGACCCCAAGCCACTAGCCCCGGCCGGGGATGGCAAAGGTGGCTGTTGAGGAGGCGGCACCACGGTCCTCCGACCTGGGTTGCGCCTCCTAACAGCCCGGGCTGAATTCGCAGCAGCCTTCTTTTTGGAAGGCATCTCGAGCAAAAAAGGGAAGCTAGCTAAGCAAAATCGACCCAAAAAGGCTTCCCGGTGATACCAACGAGCGACGGAGGCGCAGGGGAAAAAACTTCTCCGCTCCGTCGCTGAGGCAAAATGGCAGCACGGCTGCCTCGTGGCCACCCCTTTTATAAGGGAGCTGGCCACGCCCCTAACTACCCGGATTCTCTGTCCTGTGGGGGGGGGGCCCGCAAAGTGCGCGGCGGCCATTTTGGCGCCGCGCTTGCATTATATGGTTCTATATGGATTGTGACTGGGAAACTGATGTAATTTGTATCTGTAACTTGTATCTTATTTCTGCTCTTCATATGTTGATGCTTTCTATGGCTTAATTGACTTAACTTCGATGTAATTCTTTGTAATTGTATTTGTATATTGTATCTTATTGGACATTTTTTGTTAATTGACATATTGTAATGCCGCCCTGAGTCGGCCCTGTGCTGAGAAGGGCGGGGTATAAATCGAATAAACAATAAACAAACAAACAATATCATGCAGAGAGGGGGAAAAATGAAAGGCACTTATCTACTGAGTAAATGGCCCAACTGGTTCTGAAACCTGAAACAGAAAATTCTAAAGGCATCTCTCCAAGAAAGTAAGTACAGCAGACCCATCCTCATTTTCATTTGAAAAGCACCATTAGAAAAAATGTGTGAGAGAAGGGTTTCACTTACTTTTTCCCCTGTTTCTTTGAACTATAAATATTTGAGGCATTAAATAGAACAGATTTACCTCCTTACATTCATAAATGACTTACACAACTCTCTAGAACTAATGTTAAATAACATCAGAATTAATTAATCATACAAAAAAGTTGCCTTTTTATTGGGTCTTTTATTCACTGAAGCGCTGGACAAAAATATGAAAGCAATAATGTCTATTTTCTCTAACTGCGCACACATAAAAGCTTAAACAGAAGAAACTGTTTACATACAGTGATCAGTTTGCTGTCGGCCAAAGAGTGTGGGAGAGAGGGCAAATTGCTAAATAATTCAAATAACAATTTGCAGGAAATGCAGTGTTCCATTAATATTGCAAATGGAAAACTCTAAGCATTTTCAGAACAACTTTCATGAGGGAGATTTTGTCAAATTCGTTTTTAATAACTGCTGTTTTAGCCCTTTTTTGTCAGAAAATGTTTAGTCTCATGGCAAACTGTACTCACTGCTTCTAAATGGCATCAACAACATTGTTTTGTCTTCCCCTATCTGTGTCTCTGGGCAGGTGTCCCTTTCCTCTTACATATTTTATATACAAACTCTTTTTCCTTCTCCTGGATCAGGAACCACATGGGTAACTTGGGAATGAGTGTGAACATTTTACATCTTTAAAATGTTGCACTCTTCAAATCAAGAATAGAAACAACTCCCCACCCCCAACCTGCTTAGACTTTAGTTTATGTAATAAATAATGATGCTTATTCAATATGTATTGATGACTAGAAGATTCTGCTATAAACTGGCATTGATGATTTTTGATGGCTGGTGTCTACTTCCTTGAGCATATCCTACCTGGTCAGATACACATCCAGAAAACAGCTGTTGGGTGTCTGAAACTTAGACAACAGACACAACATATGGGGTACAGATAGGCCCTCAATAAAAGTAGAAATCCATTAGTGCTCAAGAGATGAGATATATAAGCAGACCTTCATAACTGTGCAATCAAGACTCAAAACAACCCTTGTAGCCAATTCCTGATGGCCAACCAAACACACATACACACACACACACACACGACTAATATATGAACTGTGAGAGGTATGAAAGATATATAAGACATAAAATTCTCAAGTTGTAATTTTAAGTAAATGTTAACAGTTAACAAAGACAATTGTACCCATACTTCCCTATGGGTCCTGATCATGCTCACCACCATCATCATCATCCACAAACTGTTATCAAAGTTTCGGTAAACTGGGAGAAGAATACTGTGTAGATTTAGATTTCAAATGCGAATTAGACACTCCTGCTGACAGCATTAATTTGATCTAAGGCAATCTAATTTTCAACTTTCACCCAACAAACTCAATTTACTCTCCTTGTGAAGAGGAAAAATCCACGAGTCTTAGTAATATTGTACAAAAATAAATATCACTTGAATTAAAACCGAAAGAATCACTCAATTCCACTTTTATTTTCAAGGAAGGGCTGTGGTACCTTACTGGTTTAGACGCTGAACTTGATGACCAGAAGGTCGGCAGGTCAGCAGTTCAAGACCTGAGTACTGCACAACAGGGTGAGCTCCCATCTCTATTCCAGCTCCTGCCAACCTAGCAGTTTGAAAGCAAGAAATTGCAAGTAGATAAATAGGTACCACTTTGGTGGAAAGGTAAACAGTGTTCTGTGCACTCCGGCGTTTAGCCATGCCTGCCACATGTCCATGGAAACATCTGCAGACACAAATGGCACTGGCTCTTTGGCTATAAACAGAGATGAACACTAGAGTCAGATACAACTGGCTTTTGAGCAAGGGTGACCTTTTCCTTTACTAAAGACTTGTATACCAGAATCAGCAATGAGCAGATCCTGAATCCAAACTGAGCCCTCTTTCCTTCCTACATTACAGCCAACACAGAGACAGAGGGAAGAGGAAACCACCTGATGATTTCTCCATCCGGTGCTCAGAATAAGAGTGTGCAAGTCCATTGGTTTTGTGGCTCATTTTTGTTCTGCACCTTGGTTTTGAGTCACTGCTTCTAGGGGCTTCCAGGAATTACTGTTCTTTCTGACTTTCTAAAACCAATGGTGGTGGAAGGCCAAATGAGGTACAGTATGTAACTTGTTCCAATCTAGCAGAGAGGAGAATGAAAGCGCGGCGCCAAAATGGCCGCCGCGCTCTTTGCGGGGGGCCCCCCACCCGGACTCAGACATCCGGGTGAGTTCGGGGGCGTGGCCACTCCTCTATAAAAGGGGTGGCCACGAGGCAGCCGAGCTGCCATTTTAAAATAGTGACAGAGAGGAGAAGTTTTCTCCGTCGCTGTTTGCTGCCCAGTCTTCGGCTCTTTAGCCCTTGGGCCTCCCTGATTGGAAGGGAGGATCGCACAGAGCCTTTTCACTCTCGTGGCGCTGTGCTTTTGGTGCTGATTTCGATCCCTGGAAAGGGATCCTGCTCTTCTCGATGGAATGCCTCCCAAGAGAAAGGCCCCGGCGCTGAAGCCGTGGCCAAGAGGGAGGACTTTGGCGGGCCCTGCACAAGGCAGGGGGCAGCCCTCGGGTCGGAGGACCAGGGCTGCGCCCCTGCAGCAGGGCACGATACTGGTTTTACCCACCGATACCGGTGGAGAGGGGCAGGCTGGAGTATGGCCCTCGGCTCCCCAGCCTCAGGCCGGCCCTTCGGGGCTCCGGCCCTCGGCCCGCAGTTGCCGGCCATGGGCCGGGACAGTGGGGGAGGGTCTGGTGCTGGCACACAGCACGGTTTACCTCCAGCCCCTCATGGGCTGGAGTTTGGGCATGGCCCTATTCTGGCCTGGGCTCTCAAATTGGGGATCCTGGTCTAATGCTTAGTGGGCCGTCCGGCCCACCTGGCCCACTTTATACTGGGGGTTCCGTGCGGTGCTGGAGGCATCCTTGGGGATTACACACAACCCCGTGGGAGGGGGCCCTTCCTTATATACTGGGGGCCCTTCATGCCCGCCGGTTACCTCGACGGCCGCCACACTTCAACAGGCGGCCGGCCGGCTTGAGCTGCTTGAGACACTTCGGCCGTGCCTGCTTCTGTCTCACAGCTCCCTGTTCGTCCTGAGCTACAGCCGGGGAGTGGTCAGATGTGGCTCCAGAGCTCGATTCCTGGTCGCGAGCTCCGACGCCCGCCGTGGGCCGGAACCCCCAGTGGGGGCGGCTCACAGGGGTGCACCTAGTGAGTATGGTTCAAGTTAATGCACCCACATCACAGTCCACTTCCAGCGGCGGGGTTTCAGTAGTCATGGCCTCGCCAATTTGAGGCGAGTGGGCATCAGTTGCCAGCCTATCCCAGTGCCCTTTGGTTGCATACTGGCACAACATTGGGAGTGGGGGTTTCCGCCCCCGGGGCAGTGCCGGGCATCGCAGGGGCTGTCCAGGTCCCGCTGCGTATGCCCCGTGTACCTCATGTGCCGGTGACGGCCTTGCCGACGGCTGATTATTCATTGCCCCTTGGTGATCAGTTGTCCCAGGTCACGAGGGAAAAGAGTTGGTGGGGGGAGTACGTGGATATATTCTCCCTATGAACCGAGAGCCCACTAAGGAGGGGAGAGACGGACAGGGTGACAGAGACATAGAGCTGTCCCGCCGGAGTAAGCCACCACGCAGGGGGGTGTCCACCCCCGGGACAGTGCCGATCATCGCAGGGGCTGTCTGGGTCCTCCTGCGTATGCCCTTTATACAGAATGTGCCGTCGATGGCTTTGCCGACGGCTGGTAATTACTTGCCCCTGGATGATTATTTGCCGCAGGTCAGGAGGGGTAAGGGCTGGAGGGGGACAGGTGGATATTCTCCCTATTGAACTGTGAGCCCACTGCGGAGGAGAGAGAGGGACAGGACGACTGAGACAAAGAGCTGTCCCATCGTCGTGAGCCACCGTGCACCTTGGGCCAACTGGTTGGCGGCATACCTTGCATATATGGTGGTGTGCCGCAGGGCCCGGCCTGATTGGGACATCCTGATGGTTCCATCCATCGCTAAGATTTACAGGGCGATGGTTGACTGGATGGGCCTATAGCAGTTGGCTTCCGGTGAGGAATGCGGATGAGGGTGGCTCTATACCCTGAGAGGAGGTGGGATGAGCACTGTCAGCAGTTGTGCTCGTATACATCACTCCCACGTGACTGGTGCCTGGTGATAGGTACCATGGTGGTCATGCTGAGCAGCGGGCTGCTCAGACACAGGCTCCACGTAACTGGTCGGGCAGGGGGTTCCAGCCCGCCTGCTGTGTTCGACCTGCTCAGCTGGCGATGTGTGTGCTAAGCGCCAGTGTCGTTACTGACTTGGTGTCACCTTTTGCGCCGGCCATTATGCCGCCTCCGCGTGCACGCGGGTTGGTTGGTTACGGGGCAGAGGTAGGAGTGCACAAGGGCGATCAGAGCTCCGTCTAAAGAACTAGCCTTGACAAAGCTTTCCCCCCCTCCCCAATTGGTGTACTCAGGCGGGAGACATGACAATCAGCTCATCCAAGAGGGGATGGGGCGGGGTACCTGCTGGAGGGTTTTCCATGGGGCTTTTTGTATTCCAGTCAGGGGTGTTAGGGGTCCCAGGATGCTACTAATCTGGTTCCCTTGAAGGGTAACGAAGAGGGGGCTCCACTGTGCACAGCTGCGGAAGTTGGGGCTATGAGAGTAGCGGGGCCCTTCTTGGAACCACCTTTCCTAGGTCGACTGTCTCCCCTATGAGGCTCGTACCGAGCTAGGACCGGGGTGAATGTCATTAATCCTCCATTTATCTTACCCTGTGGGTTATCCATTCAGGGATGCCATTCCTGATGACCTCGCTCAGTCAGGTACTCGTAGTTGGTTCGGCCCCTAGGGGTGGCACTCTCACCCAGTCCTGGTGCTGTTCGGGCACAGTGCGATATGCACTCGGATTTCAGATTATTGCCAGTGCACCCGATGGATGTGCAGCTATTGGGTTTTTAGGTCCCGAGGGGAATTTTACTTAGATAAGGCCAACCCCTTCTGACTTAGTTAATACATGTTCAGCACTCGAACGATTCGGGATTTTCGTTCAGTGGGCCTTTCCTCACGGGTAGGGGTCTCGGTCTCTAGCCCATTACCTCGGCGACTTTTGGTTCGGGGGTGAACGGGGCTTGGACACGTGCACGCGTCTCCTCATTACATTTCAGACACTCAGGTGGGAACTGGGTGTCCCCTTGGCGCCTGAATAGACCGAGGGCCCAGCTACTAAGCTCACATTTCTAAATCGACTCTGTCGCACGGGCATCCGGGTTAACCATGAACAAGGTGGCTTGGATCTCCGCGGCGAATTTGGCATTGATTGCCAAACATAAAGTGTCCCCTGGTGTGCTACAGTTACTTCATGGCCACCTTACTTCTGCCTGCAGGGTGGTTCCGTCCGGCAGAGCATTGGCCAGGCGCCTGTGTGACGCCATGGCTGACCTGTTACAACGTCGACATAGGGTCCGGCTGATCAGGGGCATACAGGTGGGCCCTCTGGTCTGGCTCAAATTACTCCTGGGTTTTAACGGGGTCTCTTCCTGGAGATCAGACCTGATGGTCTGCCCTAGATGTCAAGTACGGTCGGATACCTCGGCTCCCGGACTTATGGGGGTTTACCTTGGGGGTGGGTGCACGGATCGCCTCCGCGATCTTATCTTCCTTGCGTTTCTCCCCGTTTTGGGGAGCACTGCTGCTATGGGGCGATGAGTGGGCCTACTCAGTGGTCCAATTTAGGTGTGACAATGCGGCAGTGGTGCATATTGTCAACACCCAGACATGCAAATCCCCCAGGGTTATGACATTAGTTTGTCTATTCCTTTTGAGAAGCCTACGCCTAAATGTGCTGTTCTGAGCCAGACATGTTCCAGGTATTGATAATGACATTGCTGCTGCTTTCTCCTGCCTGCAGATCCCCCGGTTCCGGGCCTTACTCCGGAAGCAGAGGAGTTCCACTCGCCACTCCCGGCCGATTTGGACGTTTGGCGAGGAGAGGCGCACCGGGCATGTCATTGGGACCTCGCACGTGTAAGGCGTATCACCATGCGTTCATGCGTTGTGTTTGGGAGGGGCGGGCACGGGAACGTGTCCGCCGCCCGTACACGCGTCACCCTAGTTCCCAGGTTTTTTGACCCACCTTGCACGAGGCTGGCATTACTTATGTTCAGATAGGTGTGAGGTGGCTCTTGGCCACGCAGCTACCACGGTAGCCTTTTTGGAGCGCTCCGCATCAGTGTGTGGGTGCCAGAGTTGGTACCACCTGTGTAAGGCGGATGTGTCTCGTAGGGCATTGGAACTCAACAATGTCTCTGTCACACATGAGTGGGCTCAAGTGGGGATACGGTCCTCACAGGTTGTTCAGCACGGCGTAGACAGCGGAGTTAGACTGCTATGAAGTTTTATTGGAGACATCTGTCCGGTTGGTGCCCTACATGAATTTTCGACAGTGCCTGCTGCGCGCCCCAGCCTGTTTTTCTGCCACCAGGATAGGTCTACCCTTGCCGAAGTAAGGTTACGGAGGGTGACCGGTGCCACGCTTCGCGGTGTGGGGGCCCGTTTTGGCACCCGTTTATTTAGGATAGGCGTCGCGTTGATCGCGGCTACGTTTGGAGTACTCGGAGGCCGACATGCGTGTACGCGCAATTTCTTATATGTACGTGCCCTCACTGTAGGAGTACCTAGTTATGACCTTAACCTCTTCTCCTCTTTTACAGATCCTGTGTGTCTCTACACACCGGTGGCAGTGGGGCTGGTGGGCCGCAGCTATGTACACTGGGCAGCAGTATATGCTGCGGCGACAGAGAGTGGACCCCGACTTGGGCTGTGTGCATCCACACGTATGCGATGGTATGGTATGCGCGGCACAAGGGGGCGGGAACTGTTGCCATTCCTGATGTCCATCGGGGATGCTGGACCGCCCGATGTTCTTAATAGGCGCCTCGTTGGCAACGATCTTATATGGATCACTGCTGTTACTAAACTGTCGAGGGGCTGTGACCTGGCGTTTTATCACGTATGGCTTACACACGGTCGCTATGGTCTAACATCATGCCGAGACACCGATTTAGGGGAAACGTGGATCTCCGTGGTTCGGACTGTTCCGGCAGTCAGTGGACAGGGCTGTTGCTCAGTCCCTTGCTGAGCATGGCTGGGAGACAGCCATTGGACACCTGAGGATAGGCTTACAAAAATTTTGTTGTTAGGCAGGGGGAGGGGTCCACCTGTCGGCTGGAGGTATGTACCTCGTTCTGGGTGTGGTGCAAGCAGGCCTGGTGACCGAGCTGACGGTCTTGGGGGAGGGTGGTGAGTCATCATGGACGCCTCCCCGTGTGGCGGGTAGCACTGGTAAGGTAAAGATTTATGACCCATAGGTACCCAGCAGGTTCGCAATTGACTGGCCAACACTTAGACAGGTACAGGTGTAATAACGTTGACCGGTCAACGATGAACCAGGCAAGGGGTGATGGCAGGAGCTTTTCAGCATGCATCACCCCGTGATTTGACGGATACACGTCAGAGGGTGGGGTCAGTAGATAGTTTATTGACTACGGTCAACAATTTGTTTGTGTCAACAAACAAATTGATACAAATGGATACATTGTAGCCAATTGCCGTTGGCAATTTTGGGAGGAACCTTACCAGTGTTACTGCGGCCTGCTTGCCTTAAGAATTATAATTGGATGAGTACCAATTGAAAGTTATAATTCGGACTAGGGCATTATTCAATAAAAGTGGCCCAATGCCTTTATCCATATACTGGTGTCTGAGTCTTTCTTTGGGGGGTGCGCCTGCAAAGGTAAGCAAACTGAGATATCTCCTGGCTTTCTTTTATGGGGCAGGGCTCAGATGACAAGTAATGCTCTTAATCAAAGATAATCCTTAAATAATGTCTTTAATGAAATAAGTAAAGTATGTTTCCAGTTGAAGAAAATTTTCAGCTAAAGGTTGTAGAGTCTAAAGCTGAATGAAACTATCTCTGCCCCCCTCTTCCTGAGACTATTTACTATGCAAATCTTTGGGGAGATAAACAAAACAAGGTTTATGTATAGCATGGGGATAGGCGATTATTGTTAACGTGTCATCATGTTGAAACTGATAGAGATCCTAAGTGAGATATTTAAGGATTGGTTTTACCAGTTCCATTCCCCCAGTGATCTTCCATGGCTGAGTGGAAATTTCAATGCAGGGCTTCTAGGATCTTTTCCATTACTCTGTCCACTACATTATGCTGGATATTAGGCAATTGTCAGGGTTTGCCATATTGCCCCATTTTTGCCATATTGGTTTTGCTCAGATTTTATCCATGCTGTCCATTGACCATTTATAGTGTTCTCTGGCCATATTTCCAGATTTCATTTTAAAAGTAATATTCTAGCCATTGTAGGGACAGAGATAGAAGGCAGTTATTCTCTATGAAAAGAACCTTTCTATGTGTTTAACCATCAAGCATTCACTCACAAACAAAAGCTTCAGATTGTTTTTGAGGAGGTGTAGTATCTTACGAGCATCCAGTTGACTGCCCAAGGAGAATGATCACAGCTGCCATTATGAACACTATACCTCTTGGGCCCCATTATTAAATTTACGTGTGAACATGTGCTGCCAGAACACAGTATTCCTCATCTGCTTTGTGTCAATAATTGTCCATGGGTTACATCTTGAAGGCATAAAGGCCCAGGAAAGAGTTGGAACAGTTCCCTCAAAACACAAACACACACTCCAAGGAAAATTTGTCCTCTTTCACTCCCACTCCATTTTTTTATTTTTATTTTTGGCAATTTCCCTTACTATGGACACCACTATCCATTTTAACAGCAGGAGTAACAGAGCAATCGAAAAGCAGCTCACTGGTCCCTGTGTGGAAATAATTTGGCTCAAGGAGTGCATGGATGTTTTTGTTTGCTGTACACAGAGCAAAGGAGCTCATCAGAAATTAGGGAAATGTAACAATCTCAGTCCCTCACAGCAGAAACAAGCAACCCTAAAAGAACAGTAGGAATTTAAATTGATTTACAGTGGCTGCAAGGTAGCTTGCTGGTATATGATCTCTTTGTTCCTGAAAGCTATTTTTGTAAAAAGTTCCAACATATTGACCATAAGGAAAAAGAAACAGTCATCTGATATTTTGTTATTAGCAGAGTGGCTCCTAACCACAATCCAGAGGCATTTCAACTCCAGCCCACATAACACGCATATTTCCCCCCAAAAAATGGAGTAGCATGTGAAAGAAAATCTACCCTGAGTAAGATATAATCCAACCAATTCATCTTCTGTTCAGCTGGCACTTTGCCAAGGATACAAAACATATACTAGTCATAGAGAGACCTTCAGCTCAGTCTAAACCCTTTGTTCAAGTATCTACTGCAAGGGTTGGAAGCATACTGCCCCCACCCCTACTCCAAAACATGGACCTCCATCATAGATAATTACTCCCCACCATAGTGAAAATGAAAGGAAACACTCAAGATGTGAGCGAAATCAGGACTGTGAGTTGCAAAGTCCGGACTGTGAGTTTTGATGCAAGGGATTTGAGAAAAGCAGTCAGGAAGTACAGCATTGACTCACCCAACTATCTGAGGCATAAAAATGCATTGTACTGTCAAGCAGTACTTCCTTCCTCTTCCTCCCCCTTTTCTCTTTCTCTCTCTCTTCTTTATCTGTATTTGTTGGGTCAGAGAATTGGTTTAGAAAAAAAAGTGTAAGCCTAGGAGCCTCACAGTAGATCAGGTTAGGTAATTTTCCGAGATCTGGGAGCCTTGTATATACATCTCTGAAGGACTGTAGTTTCTCCTGTGATGTCCCCCAACTCCCTAGGGTTCACAAGGGGACTTTCAGAGTCTAGTAAGAATATATATTTTTGTTTGGACTTGGGTTTTTGGGACTCAAATTCCAAGAATTTCCAAGAATTACTCAAGTAGCATTCAAGCAGCTCATGCCCTCAGACAGAAGTGATATTATGCTCTCACAAAACAAGATAGATCTTTCAGGCTGTCTAGGATCCACTTCTTGTTCAAAACAGAAACTGCCCCAATGCTTCTTGGGAGTGTCAAATGTAATATCACACTGCCCTGAACTACATATACCACAATGCATTGCCTATGTAACCCTACTCCTCCAACCCCTATTCCTCTGACCTCACCTAACCCTATTAAAGGACCCTTGCTTACCTGCTGACCTCACTTCCATCCCTGACCCTTGAGACCACCACTGACCGCCATGGACTTTAAAGACAAATGATTGATCCTGGAGTTATTGGGCTGAACCATCTGAAACTCTCTAACAAAATGGTAGCAGAGGTGTGGTTTGCCCATAATTAACTCCAGAACAAACAAAAATGACCAAAACAAAGACCCAGACAAACAGAGTGGGGGCCAAGTCACAGGCCAGACCCACAGGAGCCAAGGAAGGACCCAAAACTCCGGAACCAGCGACCATATGACCCCAATTGGTAATGAAAGAAGCTAATCCCAATCAGACCATCGTGGAGATGGACCCAGATGGCCAGATGGAGGCCGGGACCGGAGGGGCACCCACCGAAGGGGATGACCAAGGCGCAATCCCAGTAACCGAAATCTACAAGGCAATAGAGTGGACGGGAAAAAGAATGATTTCCATGGCAGAGCTACTGGCCTTGATGAACGATGGAGGCGAACCTCTCATCAATGGCACGGTAAGCTCTACCCCGGGAACCTCCATGGTGGGAACCCCAAGCACCACGCCGGTTTTGAATCTAGCCAAGATGGCCAACCAATCACAAGCGACAGCCCTAGATTCAAACACACAGGTGGGAAACCCCATTGAGCCAACAATGCCCAAAGATGACCCGCACGCCCCAGCCATGTGGAAAAGGAAAAAGCCCTGGGACCCCAGGGGGTAGACATGCAGACCCTGGAAATGTGGACCATGCCGACCCTCAGCCCCCAGGAGTCAGAAGGGGAGTGGGATGTCCCAAGCAGACGATGAGCACCCGAAAGGGACGCCACCGATGACCCGACCGACCTTCCCCAAGGGGCAGAGGGCCCCTCCACAACCAGAAGCTGAAGAGGACACGATCTCTCTCCGTAAGCAAACTACCACGGGTAAAAAGAGTGTGGCAGGTCTCCCAAAGCAGACCACCACAAACTTTCCCCAACAAAGGGCCGAAGGGGACATGACCTCTCCCCAAAGACAAGATACCACAACTACCACACAAAAATAGACCACCACGAAAAACCCAGCTGCGGATGTGAGGGGTATGAATGCCACAAAACCCACACCCGCGTGGAAGAACCAGAAACGTGCGCCAAAGAGAAATGAAAAACAGCAACCTACCGTGACCCATTGCTCATCCAGCCCGGAGGCAGGGGAAGCTCAAGCGATGGAGCCAGCCCCCATACAAGGCCACGGCCCAAAGAAGCAGAGCCCCGGCGACGTCGGACTCCTTCGGCCTGGCAGAGACAGCAGCCTCCTCGCGGCGACATCACAGGATCCACTGATGAAGAGAGCAGCTCCAACGGTGAAGCTGCCCCCCCAGCAACGCTCCAGCCCAGACAAGCAGGACCTCCGGAGCAGAGGTCCACTCACCTTGACAGCTGGCGAAAAATGAGGCTCGCACAGATGCAGAAGAGGCAAGAGAGCTCCTCCTCTGGTGAAGAGGAGGAAGAACAGGTCACATCAGGTCGCTCAAAGGCCAGAAGGCAAGCAAGCTCCCCCTACAGGCAAGCTGAAAAAGAACAAGCAAGACCTTCAAATGCAACAGTCTGTGACCCCATCCCTTACTGCCAATTTGAAGACAGCCCAGGACACCACAACTACTCAAGCAATGGAAGCAATGCTGGCCAACAGAGCCAACTGCCAAACAACTTCCCAATCCTTTGCATGACTGGGAAGAACCTTATTGACTGGGCTCAGCAATTTCAAGTAACTCTGATGAGGGAGGGGGCCTTGCATCTGATCCAAAACCCACCAAAGAGACCATGGACTCTGGAGGTGGACAGACTGCATCACAAGGTATTCTGTCTACTTTTGAGTTCTATCGACACTGCAATGTATGGGAGTGTCCCAAACGGGCTAACTGTTTATGATGTCTGGGGGAAATTATATAATATGTCCTATTGCAGAAACGGGAGTATGACCTGCTTGCTATTAAGAGAGCAGTTCACATACAAACTTAAGGAGGGAACAACCATGAGTGAACACTTAATGAAACTAAACAATATGAGGTCCGACCTCTTAAGAAGGGGGGAAAGCGTCACAGAACAGCATCTGTTTAGCGTTATTTACAACTCTCTTAATCCAAGCTGGGAATACTTCCTGACCCAATTAGACAATATGGGTGGTGACAATGCCACATTAGAATACGTCACCAGGAAACTCATAGCTGAGGACAATCTTAGAAGGGATAGAACCGCCATGCGCAGTGAAGGTAGGCCACACAAGAAGGTTAGCTTCACTGAGCAAGCAAGCTCAACCCCAGAGTGTTACACATGCGGATCTAGGAGACACATTAGAAAGGATTGCCCAAGATACCACAAGGATAAGAGGGCTACAGAATGCAACTCCTCACGCGATAGGCCGCGCCACGAAGGCACTCCAAGGTTGAGGCATGGGTCACAGGATGAATACCCGTGCAGGCACAGAGATGACAAGAATAGAGAAGACAGGTGATGGAGATCGCCCAGCCCAGGAAGAGAGCCTAGGCCACAGAGAGAACAAGAGAAGCACAAGTCAGACTCCGTAAATGTAGTCAAACACAGAAAAGGGGCCAAATGCCATAGGGCAGGCAGACCCACAGACGCTCACCTACAATGCTGGCTGATTGACTCTGAAGCCACCACCCACACATCATGCCACAAGGAGATATTCAGTTCCTTCGAAGAATACTCCTTCAGAATCAAAGTTGCCAACCAGGAACATGCAAAGGTAGCTGGCAGGGGCAACATACTCATCCCTGGGATTGGACTGGCCCGAGACATCCTTTATGTCCCAGGAATTCCTTACAACTTGCTAGCCACCACCAGACTCACGGAGAACCCAAGACTGAAAATAATCTTCGGAAACAAGAAGGCATCCATCGAAAGAAGGGGAGAAGAAATAGGGAGCGTAGAGTTTATAGGCAGCCTACCATACTTCATAGCCAAGGAACCTGACGATAGGCAAGCCATGATAGGACTACTCAATAGCAATGAGGCAATGCAAGAGTGCACCACGGAGGATTCCAGGGAACACAGAAATGAGGACCCAGAGGGAAAGGAAGATACCCCCCACAATTCTACGAAAAATGAAGGGGTCAATGAGACAAAGCAAAGAACGCCAAGGATATCCATAGGAAAGCCCACACACGATGAGTGTGCACACCTGCTGCACAGGAAATTGGGATACATAGGTTTCCCAATAGTCAAGAAAATGCTGGGATGCTCGGAAGGGCTAAAGGTCAAGAATTGCAAAAACTACCTGGAATGCTCCGTATGCAAAAGTTCCAAGGCAAAGGTTGAACCACAGCGAAAGACATCCACCAGAAGGTCAGACCATCCATTCCAGTTGGTCCATCTTGACTTGGTGGGACCACTTAAGAAGTCCTTGGGTCAAAAGAGATTCTTCCTGACAATAGTTGATGACTTCAGCCGGTATGGCTTCGTGTACACCCTCAGGAGCAAGGACAAGACCTTCAGCAAATTCAAGGAATTCTACAAGCGGGTACAAGTGCAACAAAACACAAACATAAAGCAACTGATGATGGACAGAGGTTCAGAATTCCTGTCCAAAGTTTTTGAGAACTGGATAATCGAGAAGGGGATGCTACACTACAAGACTGCACCATTCTCAGCCTTCCAGAATGGAGTTGCTGAACAAAGGAATTGAGTGCTCCAGACCATGGTCAGGTGTGCAATAGAAGATGCAGGCCTGAGCTTCTCATACTGGGGGGAAGCACTGCTGTACTCCAACTACACGCTGAACAGATTATGGTCCAGTGTCATTGGAAGGACACCCTATGAAGCCATTACAACCGGAAACCCAAACTGGCTCACCTTCACGTCTTCGGTGTGCTTGCATACGTACACATACCAAGGCAGCTAATAAAAAAGGGGGACAAGGTAACAAGAAGACTAAGGTTCCTAGGGTACGAACCAGGTTCAAAGGCGTACCAATTCCTAGACCACAATCTGAAGTTGGTGGTTTCCAGATCAGCCACATTTCATGAACACGTGAACTGTTCCTTGCCTCCGCCCTCCCTATTTGGGGGGAAGAAAAAGGAGATGTGGACGACTGGCCCCGCCAGCGCTTTCTGTGCGTTCTGGGAGCCCATGTTCGTTGCTGGATCTGGGGGGGGGGGATGGCGGATGGGGAGTGAAGAGAGAGTGTTGGCCCTACCAGCCAGGAAGGAGGGGCAGCATCCCGTCGAGGGAGGTTCCAGAGATGCATATAGGTGTTGTGACGGGCATGGGGCGGTATGGCGGGTACCGTGGGGCGGGCCGCACTCGGGGAAGGCGGGTCCGATGTTTAAGTGCGGTCCCTCATTCCAGCCCTGCAGGTACATCTCTGGGTCCTGAGCAGCAGATCCGGAGTGACCCCGCCCTTAGGCTGCTGCTGGTGAATGCCAGATCGGTCTGTAATAAGGCCCCCCTGATTCATGATGCCATCCAGGATGGGCGGGCCGACCTGGCATGCATCCCCGAAACCTGGCTGACTCCTGAGGATGGAGTACCTCTTTCGGACATGTGTCCAGCTGGGTTCGGTATTTGGCACCAGCCTAGAGGTGAGGGGAGGGGCGGTGGTGTCGCCATTGTTGCCAGGGAGTCTTTGGGAGTTGCTAGGGCCACTGCTCCACAAGTGTCTGGTTGTGAGGCCCTGCTTCTACGGCTGGGCCCCAAGAGTCAGTTGGGGATCTTGCTCCTGTACCTGCCCCCTTGCAGGGTAAGGGATGCCCTGCCTGAGCTCCTCGAGGCCACCTCGATGCTGGCGTTGGAGTTCCCGAGACTTATGGTTCTGGGGGACTTCAATCTGCCATCGCTGGGGATGGCTTCTGAGGTGGCAAGGGAGTTCATGGCTTCCATGGCAGCCATGGGCCTGACTCAGGTAGTTCGGGGTCCGACCAGGGGCAGTGGTCACATGCCAGACTTAGTTTTCTTGTCGGAGCAGTGGCAGAGTGATCTGAGACTACAGGATTTAGCCATCTCACCTGTGCCATGGTCGGATCACTACCTGGTGACTCTTGACTTCCTGGGGGCAACACTTCATCGTAGGGAGGCAGGGCCTATTAAATTGGTCCGCCCTCGGCAACTAATGGATCCAGATGGATTCCAGAGGGAACTGGGGGATGTTCCTCTGGATCGGCTACACGATTCACCTGAGGCACTTGTCGACCTGTGGAATAGGACGACAATAGCTGCCTTGGATGAAATCGCGCCACTGCGGCCTCTCCGCGCCCGTGGAACTAGGTCATCTCCGTGGTTCACAGAGGAACTGCGTGAACTCAAACGGGCAAAGAGACGCCTAGAGCGCCGCTGGGGGAAGACCCAGGATGACTCCGATTGGACACTAGCTAGAGCCGCTATTAGGGCCTACCTAGTGGCGATGGGGGTGGTGAGGCGGCAATACTTCACCGCCCTTATTGCCTCCGCTGATAATCGCCCAGCCGCCCTGTTCCGGGTAACCAGGTCCCTCCTCGGTAGAGGGAGATCGGTGCCCGGTTGGCAGGGTTCGGCTGAGGACTTTGCTGACCATCTGGTGGAGAAAATCGATCGGATTCATTCAGGATTGAATCCTGGCGTGGATGGGGAGGGTCGGGGGGGTGCCGGGGCGCAGTCTTGCTGTACGATCTGGGATCAGTTTGATCCTGTTGTCCCTGATGAAGTGGACAGGCTCCTTGCAGATGTTTGTGCCACTACATGTCCTCTGGACCCCTGTCCCACCTGGTTGGTGAAAGCCTCCAAGGAGGTAACAGGGGGCTGGGTTGGGGGGATAATAAATGCTTCATTACGGGAGGGGGTATTTCCTGCACAGCTAAAACATGCTTTGGTGCGCCCCCTCCTGAAGAAAACGTCCCTCGACCCAGCTGTCCTTAACAACTACCGGCCGGTTTCCAACCTGCCCTTTCTGGGTAAGGTTTTGGAGAAGGCGGTGGCGCGCCAGCTGCAGAGTGTCCTGGATGAAGCGGATTATCTAGACCCCTTTCAATCGGGATTCAGGCCCGGATATGGAACGGAGACGGCATTGGTCGCACTGTTGGATGATCTCTGGCGGGAGCGTGACGGGGGTTGTCCATCCGTCCTTGCTCTTCTTGATCTCTCAGCGGCCTTCGATACCGTCGACCACGGTATCCTGCTGGAACGGCTCGAAGGACTGGGGATCCAGGGCTCTGTGTTGTCCTGGTTTTCCTCTTTTCTGGAGGGCCGTACCCAGTCGGTGTGGCTAGAGAGTGAGAGGTCCAGCCCTAGGCCCCTCAAGTATGGGGTGCCTCAGGGCTCTGTGCTCTCTCCTCTCTTATTTAACATCTACATGAAGCCACTGGGTGAGATCATTCGTTCCCACGGGGTGCGGTACCATCAGTACGCGGATGACACTCAGCTGTACATCTCGGCCCGTGGGGACCCCAGTGATGCTGTTGAAATCCTATCCGGATGCCTGGAGGCCATTGGGGTCTGGATGGGGGCCAATGGGCTTCGACTGAATCCCAGCAAGAGAGAGTGGCTGTGGATAAGGGGCCCCATGTTATCCAAGGAGTTACCATCTTTGGTACTGGATGGGGCTGTTTTGCCCCAGACAGACCCAGTGCGCAACTTGGGGGTCCTTCTGGACTCACGGCTGCTGCTGGAAGAACAAGTGGCGGCTGTGGCCAGGAGGGCTTTTGCCCAACTTCGGGTGATTCGCCAATTGCGCACGCTCCTGGACCGGGGCTCCTTACTTATGGTCACTCATGCTCTGGTTACTTCCCGACTAGATTATTGTAATGCGCTCTACATGGGGCTGCCCTTGACGACCATTCGGAGGCTGCAGCTGGTCCAGAATGCGGTGGCCCGGGTGGTGATGGGGTGTGGGCGATATGCCCATGCCTCCCCGCTGCTTCGGGAGCTGCACTGGTTACCAGTTTGTCTCCGGGTGCAATTTAAGGTGCTGGTTTTGACCTTTAAAGCCCTATATGGCAGGGGGCCTTCTCCGTGTCCGCACCAACCCTCTGGAACCTCCTACCAACAGATCTAAGACTTCAAAGTGAACTGCTGCCCTTCAGGAAAGGAGTAAAGACCTGGCTGGCAGGGCAGGTGTGGGGCCCGAACGGGACTATGGTTCCCGCCGGCTGGCTTTTATAAGAACTCTCTCTTCTTGTATGGTGGGTGGGTTGGGCGGGTGGGATATGGGTTTTTTTTAAAAGGGGGGAAAGTGGGTTTTTATAGGTTTTTATAATGTTTTATGTATTTTTAGAAGTGTTGTGATGCCGCCCTGAGTCGGGTTCTGCCTGAGTGGGCGGCATATACAAATGTGACTTATAAATAAATAAATATAAATAAAAACTGGAGCAAAATACACGCAAATGAAGTATTGACAAGCGACCCAGAACATGAAGAAGCCAGAACGCCGCTGCCCGACGCAAGACCCAGTGGATCAGAAGATGCAACTTATGAAGAAGGTGAAGAACGGCAAACACGCCAGAGCACCACAGACGTTGGGGATGCTGAATTGCCAAATCCTCTGGAAGCAGCACCTAGAAGGTCAACCAGGTCGACCAAGAACCGAACCCCCAGAGAGCTAGAAGATTATATATTAGGCATAGACTCCTACCCCGAGGTGCCCACAAGTTATGATGACATAATCAAGCTTCCACCTGAAGAGCAGGACAATTGGAGAGCGGCGATAGAAAAGGAGATGGAAAGTCTCAAGGCCCTTAACGTTTACACCCCTGCAAAAGTCCTTGAGGGGCAGAAGACGATGGGAACGATGTGGGTATTCAAAGTCAAACAGCCAGAGGATAAACAAACACTGTACAAGGCCTGACTAGTGGCCCAAGGTTTCACCCAACAACACCCAGACGACTACGAGGACATATATTCCCCAACGGTGAAACCAGAAAGTGTCAAGGCTGCCCTAGTGATGGCAACCATACTTGGAGAACAAGTGTATCAATTTGACGTACAGACAGTTTACCTACACGCACAATTAGATAAAGAAATATACGTCAAGGCATCACCCGGCTTTGGACATAACAGCGGAGAGACATGGCTGCTCAGCAAGAGCCTTTATGGCCTCAAACAGTCCGGCAGGAGATGGTACGGATGCCTGGCCAAGGCAATGGGACAATTGAACTTTTTCCCAGCCAAGGACGACAAGTGTGTATTCTTAAGGAAATCACCAGAGGGCGTGGAAAAGGTCCTAGTCTATGTTAATGACTTGTTGTATTTTGGAAAAAGCAAGTCCAGATGTGACGAGTTCACCCAAGGCTTGCAAAGCGAATTCTCTCTGAAAAGTCTAGGATAAGTGAACAAATACCTAGGGGTACAAGTCTCAAGGATACCTAATGGCTTCGCCATCTCTCAGAAAGAAAAGGTAGCTGAGCTCCTTGACAAGGGTAACATGCCTGACGCCCACCCATGTGGGACACCCATGCAAACAGACTTCATGAAAAATGTTCATGAGGAGGGAGAGCCTTTCGCAGCTATCAGCCTCCTCAGATCCACCATTGGATCACTGCTACACATCGCTAACTGGACCAGGCCGGTGGTGAACCTTCTTTCACACCACTCCGGGGATCCGAAAGCCCACCATTGGGTAGCTACCAAGAGGCTACTGAGATACCTGAAAGGTACCATGGATACAAAGCTGCTACTCACTCCTCAGGTAGACAATGGAATCAATCTTTCATGGTACGCAGATGCTAACTGGGCCGGGTGCACAAAGACCAGAAGGAGCACATCTGGCTACATAGTAATGCTAAATGGCAGCCCTATATATTGGCGCACTGAGAAGCAAAAACTAGTCTCCACCTCCACAGCAGAAGCAGAGTACGTTTGTCTGTCCAACACTGCAAATTACTTAATCTGGATAAACGAACTGATCTCCCTCATCTGGGAGAGACCCAACCTTCCCATCATCATCCACGAAGATAATAAGGCAGACATAGACATAGCAAAGACTGAATCTGTAGGGCGAAAATCCCGACACATAGATATCAAGAACAGGAATGTGAGGGAGCTCATAGGAGAGGGCTTTATAGAACTGACACACTGTGAGACCAAGGAGCAGATAGCAAACATTCTAACCAAGCCACTCCCCTTAGCTCAGCACGGTTACCTGTTTGATAGCCTATGTCTTAGTGAGTGAGAGACCATCGATCTTATCCATAATGTATTCAGTTCGTATGATATTAGAAGGGGCTTTGTCAGGTGTAATATCACACTGCCCTGAACTAAATATACCACAATGCATTGCCTATGTAACCCTACTCCTCCGACCCCTATTCCTCTGACCTCACCTAACCCTATTAAAGGACCCTTGCTTACCCGCTAACCTCACTTCCATCCCTGACCCTTGAGACCACCACTGACCGCCATGCAGGCAGTGGAAATAAAAGACTTTAAAGGCAAATGATTGATCCTGGAGTTATTGGGCCGAACCATCTGAAACTCTCTACCAGGGAGATCTAGATCTTTGTGTGTAGTTCTTTGGGATGCTCTATTTGGAGCTTAATAGGCAGCAGTCTGGAGCAAATTGGGCCTCTAACCTCACATGGAGGGTTAAATGGGATGATTTGCACAGCTTATCCCCTAAACTGTTCCTCTAGGAACTTCTAGTTAATTATCTTAGTTAGTTGTGCTATAGCTGCAATAGCACAAGTGTATTTTATCTTGATGCCAGGATTTTGTTCCAGTTCTTGCTGCAACAAAGTAATATTACAAGTATATTGATGCTTCTTTCTTGGAAGGATAGTGTACACACATGGCCACAAAAAAGTGCAGCAATAAATTAGCCTTAATTTTGAGATGTTACTTCAAAATTGCAACCTGAATATTAGCATTTTGACCTAGTTGACTACAATTAAAAGGGAAATCAACTGTAACACAACAAAATGAACACATTATTTGCAAGTTCCACTTGCAGCAGTAGGAATGTAGACTGCCATATTCTTAACTTTGGGAAAATATTATATATCCTCCTTTATAGATAACAGCATCATATCTGAAAGACACTTGAGGATCATTTTCTGTTTGAAGGCATCCTATTTGTGAAGGACTGTCAGATCCAACAGAAATAACCCTAGGAAGGACCTTGAAGTTGCCCATCATCAAGTAGCAACTAGCCAGGAGGCTGAGCAGATGTGTGGGCCCTCATTATGTTGAGATGTATTCTATTTCTATGTAAATTACAGTAATTATTTGCTGATTTGCATCTATGGATGTAAATTTGCAGATGCTATTTTCATGCACATCCACTTTTTTTCTCGTGTTTTGGGTTGAAGGTGTTTCTACTTTCTGAGGAACATTTTAATTGCAGAGATGCTAGGAATTCTGCAAACTAATTTTAAAAATGGAAAGTTCACCTTGTGACACACAGAAAAGATTTCTAGGATTAAAAAGAGTGTCCCTCTGCAAAAGATATTCCAGTTATAAAATGCCATTCTTAAAGTCCCAATTTAAAACAGGAACATTCTGAAGAAGGCTTTTAGGAGTGAATTCATCTAGGGAGAAAGTATAGTCAACTTCTGCTTTGCACATACACAACTTTTCCTCCCAAAGAGCTTGACTCTGGAGATGAAGAATATATTTAGATTGAAAACCATTTTCTAGGTCAGGTTTAGTCCTCTAAAATAAATAAATAAATCATATGCCTTCTGTTTTCAGTAGAATGCTGCCAAACAGATTATGGGTATGTTTCTTTCTGACAATGACAAGCTATCACTTGCAAATGACAAGTGTGGTGATATCTAAATTAACTCATGTCATGACATCCAAATGTACCTCCTCCTTCTTGGAAGCCAGTTTCTTGTGTCCTCCACAGAACCTCTAGTGGGTTTTGTAACCATGGCTAGTTTTTGTTTTTTTGTCCCAGTCCTTAAATAGATTCCCTAAAGCCATAGATGCTAGCTTTCTCTTATTTGTTACTTGCAGAGTAATTGCTCCTATTTAGAAGCTGTCTCACTGCATTCGACAAATATAATATTCTCACACTTTTCCGTTATGTGTTCATAATAATATCAGAAAACCCATATCTAAATTACCTAGCTAAGCCAAAGTAGCAAAAGGTTGAGCAGGTTTCATAAGCACAATATCAGCATGTACAGATGTTTAAAAGGTCACTGATGTTACTGGAACCGGAAGTATATCTTGTTTGTATAGCACGAGTGCCTTTTCCTGAGAAAGCAAGGAAGTCTTCTAGACTGCTAAGATAATGTGCTGTGTGATAAGTGATTCACAAGACCCATACTATGATGCAATCAATAGTTGTGGTCCTTGCACAATAACTGAACTGCACAACCCATGAGTCAGCTGTCATCTCCACTTAGCACCTGCCTCCTTTGGCAAAATGTTTACTTATTCTGTCACAAAGCTGTGAACCTCACAGTGGATTCCAAAGGCCAGTTAAGTTCCGGACAGGCACACAAAGAAGGATGTTTTCCTTGTAAGACAGGTTCTAATTTGGTCCCTTTGAAACTTCTACACGGTCATTTATCAACACAGAGAGAAAATAACGAAATACCAACAGTAGCTTTGCTTCCTCTGGTTTGTCTGATCTAAATTAAGTCCGGAAGTGTGGAAAAGCAAGGCAATGTATGAAGTTTTACTCCTCACATGCCAGGAATCAAATGCTTCTCAGCTTTGGTTTTGGGTGTGGTGGAAAAGAAGCAACCTACGCATTAACAGCCACATGGACTAGTTTAGGTGCATCATTCCTTAGGTACAAAAAGAAATACAGATTTCTGATCCATGTGTAAAATCCAAAAGGGGAAAGAGGTATATCTTGGCAGGAACAACATCCACACACAGTCATCACCTTTGTGGGCCTTGCATTTATTGCCAATATATGTGTACAGTGACTAACTTTGTGGATGGCTATAGTGGCAAGAGCTATAATTTGAGAAAATTTACCACTTGCAAAACCAAATGGGTAATATATGCCACTAGTTGCCCCTGTAACATCTTGAATCCTTAAAGGATGTATAGTGGAGCATCTTGGCAACATAATAATAATAATAATAATAATAATAATAATAATAATAATAATAATAATAATAATAATAATAATAATAATAATAATAATAATAATAATAATAATAATAATAATAATAATAATAATAATAATAATAATAATAATAATAATAATAATAATAATAATAATAATAATAATAATAATAATAAGGAATAAAAGTTTGGGAACTCCACCAGTCAGTCATCACATGGAAAACAACCATTCTGTGAAGGATGAATAGTTCTGGGCTATAGATGCTGTCCACATGAGCAATGATGAGGCCATGTTGACCAATGAGATTGAGTGGATTCTGAAATTGCTTACATTGGCTTCCAAAGGTTTTAATGATGAATTATTTTCCCCTCCCTCTTCTTCTTGCATACAGTCACCACACGTTGTAGGCCATGAATATGTGGATTAACCAGAGTGACCCTGAACAACAGCTGGGGTAAGAGAACATCCATAAATAGGAAACCCTTCTCCCACTATGCCATAAACTGGGGGCAGACAAAAGAGAGAGGAAAGGGGGGGATAACTGTATGTATAAAATAGTTACATTTGTCAATTAAATGTTATTAATAATATGCTGAATGAATACTCTCTTTTGTGAATAATGTATTTTAAAGATTTAGACAGTTATATGCATCAACCTGTAAATATGTTAATATGTAGTCCACTTTTATGTTTTATTTTCATTGGATGTTTTTAATAAAACTGTACTCTTTAAAAGAGGCTTTTAAGAACTATCTCCTCCTCCTCCTCCTCCTCCTCCTCCTCCTCCTCCTTCCAAATCCAATATCATCTTGATGATCAGCCATGAAGATTGTCTTGAGAATATAATGCTGTGGCCTTTCATCTGCCTTCCACATTGCAGTATGACATCCTTACCACTGATCCAGTTCTGTGAGTCACTTTTTGGTCCTGAGCCTTTTTGGCACACAAAGTCCTCCTCAGCCAGTATTGATGAAGCTGCTGCCCTCCATCAAGATGGGTTCAAATGGAATTTAATCCACTTGGGGATCATCACCCTTCTTGCTACCAATGTACCCAGCTACGTAAGAGATACCACAGACTTTCTAATAAAACTTTAATGCACACATGACCTCTCGGATAACACCATCTTAGCTACAATGGATGTGGAAGCTCTGTACACCAACATCCCACACAAAGAAGGATTGCAAACCATCAGGAACACCATTCAAAACAAAAATGAAACCCACACAGTCACCACCCCATGCAACTTTGTACTTACACACAATTACTTCTCCTTCAACAATAAAACCTACCTCCAGATCAACGGAACTGCATGGCTCCACAATATGCTAATATATTAATGGTTGATATAGAACAATGCTTTCTTAACTGCTATACCTATAAACCACTTATCTATTTGAGGTACATCAATTACATATTTTTGATCTCGATGAATGGGGGGAAACCTAGAGAAATTCCACCAGGATTTCAATAATTTTCATCCAAATATTAAATTTAGCTTGGACCAGTCTACACAACAAGTAAATTTCCTAGACACCACTGTGAAACTACAAAATGGACATCTCAGTACCATACTATATCGGAAACCAATGGACAGATACACCTACCTGCATACCTCCAGCTTCCATCCAGAACACACAACAAAATCCATTGTATTCAGCCAAATCCTCAGGTTCAACCACACCTGCTCAGATCCACAAGACATAAACATAAAGCAGACATTCAGAATGGCAACACAGAGAAACCTGGTTCAAAACATTTCAATCTACCTGGCCACTGTATTCAAGACCTGAAAGTTGTGATTCTAGAACAGAGAAATTACAAGACTAGGATCCAGAGAGAGACAGCAGAAATTGAATACATCCATCTGTTGGACACCCAACACCCGCAGGCGAATGGGCAGCTACTGGAACTGCATGAACAGGAACTGCAACTGCAACTGCTGCATCTACTGGGGCTGCGGGAGCCTGGGGGAACAGCCTGCAGTCCACTGCGCCCCTCTGGGAAGGGAGCCTCAGCAGCGGTCTTCAGAAAATTGTAGCACAAGAACAGGATGGTGGTGGCAGCAATAGTGGCAGAAGCAGCAGTGGCTTTTCTATCTCTGCTGCCAGCTGCGGCTGGGTCGGCATCGGGTGTGGCAGGCCTGGCATCAGCCTGAGCCGCAGCAGAGTGGTGGTGAGTTGGCACAATCTGTGGATCGTGGAGTGGCGGAGTTTTGGATTTTTTATCCGCGGTCCCATTTGTGCCATTTATTCTGTGGACTTGGACACTGGGACAGATGTGAAGGACTGGTGTGAGGGACTGTCATTAAGAACTGGGGGCCAGACATCACCCCCTGGCCAGCCTAGGCCTTGGACTCTCTGGCAGACAATTTGTGGGACTTCTTTAAATGATTGACTTTCTTCTTTTTCTTAATATTTTATGATGGTTGCGATTTATGATGTTATGATGTTGTGTTTTATTTGCGATTTATACGATGTGATTTATATGCTGTTGTGATCTATTTATTATTATGGTATTGTATTTCATTGTATTGTGATATGTATATTTTCTGATATGATATGTATAATGTGTATTGTATGCTCTATTGTTGTGTGAGCCACCCAGAGTCGTGTTGTCGAGTGGGCAGCATACGAATCCAAACAATAATAATAAAAATAATAATATAAGTATCACCCACCCTTATTTTTGTATATTGCCCATTGACCACAAAGCTATGCTTATTTTCTACAGATAAATGATCTGTGTGCATTCAATCACTTATATTTTGATATTTCCAAATTACAGAAATCTTTCTTCAGATGCAAGCTACTGTTAGACAGTGGCCTTTTCTCAGGAGCATTGCTAAGTTAAACAGGCAAGTACCCCACCATCTTCTCTGCAGGTTTACTACCATTTTATGAGCCAATAGCATATGGAAAGCCCAGGCATTTGTCCAGAAGTATACATGTAAGAACCAGGACTCAGCAGCATCCAAGGGCAGAGTGCCCTGACAAAACCTTCTGGGATGTTTCACATTATATTCACCATTCCAAAGATTTGACTGGATAAATTTCTTAACCCTCTCCTCAAAGAACTCAGAAGAGATCCCTAACATCAAGTCATATTTGAAAAAAGGAGTCAGATTAGCTAGCAAAGTACATTTTCCCTCTTTGGACAGACTAAAATAGGGTATCCCAGCATTAGAAATAGTATCAAAGGAAATGTTTTATTCTTATACTGAACAATTATAGATGAATGGTGGAAGTCACAATGACCACACCACATCTGCACTCTTTCACCGTAGGATATTAGTTTTGTAAATATGCAAACTGAAAAGCAGACATTAAAAGAGGTTACAAGTTAGATTTTCAATTAGCTTTGAAAAGTGGAGAGGACCAGCCTTCCCCAATTGAGTGTATATTTCGGGGTGCATTGGAGTACAATTCCCATCCTACCCAGCAGACATGGCCAATTGAAGATGCTTCTGAGTAAGCATGCATTGAACTGAATTGCACAGCTTCATGTTTCCACACTTGCCAGGACTACAATTGAGACCACAAAAGGAAGCATCCCTAATGACTGCTTCTCATTTCACAAATTCCATAGCTTTAGACCAAGGTGACCAACCTTGGCTCTCCAGCTGTTACTGGACTTCAATTCCCAGAAGCCCAAGTAAGCACACCTGCTGATCAGGGCTTCTGGGAATTGAAGTCCAAGAACATCTGAGGCACCAAGGTTAGCCATCTCTGCTTTAGACTATATAGTTAATGGAAGTTGGCAAGAGAGCACAGACATTGCAATAAAAAAATTCCAAGTTTGAAGACCTGGGGAAAAGTTTGCTATCAGATCCTAGGATGTCAATGCAAGTCAGTACAGACAGGTATCTGACATCAACCATCTTCTTGTGTTTCTCTAGATGCTTTTGAAGCTTCTGATTCAAAATTTTGCTTGTTGTATTTTAAATCCATAATTTATTTCTCATCTTTTGACTACTTCTCCATGTTGTCCTCTTCCAGGAGGCTGGAAGTCCTCTAGTCTTCCAAGGTTATTTTAACTTTGAGCTTGATAGCTCTACACAAGGTTATTGTGTTATATCCAAACCAGACTTTTGTGTTATTCAGAGAGCAAGGTTCCTTTCTGTTTTGCTTTTTCATTTATCTTACCTTCAAAGACCTACTGTAACAATTTGTGTATTTCATTTCTCTTCTACCTTAGGTGCTGAAAATGGTTAGAAACATAGGGCAATATCTTGGTACCAAAATAGAACAGAACTGCTTCATAACCATTAATAACATGACATGCTTCTCTTGACATTTTCATTTACTTCCAATACTGGAAAAAGTGGGTGCAGAAGGTGCAGCTTGATGAGTCCCAAGAGAGTAGAAATTGTACCTATGAACCTTGGCAACTGTTCATTCTTGTTTGTGTATCTGTGTATGTATTCCTATGGTGTGTTACAAAATAAAAACTGGAGCAAACAGTGAGAAGGGAATAGTTCCTCTTCCTCAATAGCCTACTAGCAGTAGTTGCATATCGGTTTGTGTATTTGAGAATACACTGCACACTTATGGCTTCATCAAACATTTCATTACTAGCTGACTGCTCTCTGAAACAGAGCTCAGTAAGTTCTTCAAAGGTGGCTTCATAGGACTGAATTGATCCAAGGCAGACCACTGCTAGAGCACTTGATAATCATGTCTTCCTAAAGGAGTTAAGCACCAGGGTGAATATGTGCCACTCCAAATGTTGTTGGGTTGAAACTACCACAATCCCTTTGCATTAGTTTCCATTGGTTAGCTGAACAGACAAAGCTGTCAACTGCTAATTGAAATCTTCCATTCACAAAGGCTGGCTTGTTTCGAATAGCTGGCCTGGGATCAGGTGTTGAATTGTTTGATGATTATTCTAATTTGTTGAAATGAGAAGTCCAGCATTCTGTATCTGCTAAACTTTGGATACAGTAAAGGAGTAAAAAAGAGAAGATAAGATCATTCTCATATTTTGCTGTTTTACATACTGTATCTCGTTGGGTAATATGTTTCTTCCATTTGGCTTTAGTGGATTGTTTTGCATCTGTTTTTTAAATCAAATCTCTCTCTTTTATTAAAAAAAAATCCAAATCTGCTTTTGCCTATCTGTCCACCTACCCACAGCTGTGGATTTGGCAAGCCAGCTGCTTAGATCTGCTAATATAATTAAAAAGGATGCTGATGTACCTCAAGGGTTATGGCCAACCATTTTGACTAAAAGTTACAATACATTTCATTTTATCAACATGATTCATGGCAATGGTCAGATTTATGCTTCATAGACCACATTTTTCCTGTCATTATCAAGATTGATGATCTGAGTTTTTTAATTGAAGACAAAATATTATTCATGATTCTCAAAAATCCATAACTTGATTCATGCAGTAGTTTTCTTTTTTTTAAAATACCAACTTGCTGACTGGCTTGGCAGTGAGTTAAGTAAGGTTCCCCACTGTGCTTCCCAGAAGAGAAGCTGGACTATGTAGCTTTGAGCAAGCTGCACAGACTCAGGACACCCACAGGATCAAGTACAGTGATACCTCATACAACGTCCAAACTTGGTTCCACAAGTTTGAACTTTATATGGATTTGGACTTCGAATGAGGCATGCAAAATCCTAGCTGTGATGCCTCATACAACGTCCAAATCCTTTCTGCGATGCCACATACAACGTCGTTTCCATAGAGATACATTGTACTGTAACAGCACAGACGTAAGGGCAAAGTCAAGGAGACAGATAGGAAACTGACAGAACTTTAAGAAATCATTGTCTAAAGGCTAAAAACATTACAAAAACATGTCAAACAACCCCGATTGTCCAAGAACTTGAAGAATGCTGCAAATATCCCAGGAATGCTTCTAAAAATTCTGATGAAAAAATCCAAAAAAATCCAAAATCGTGCTCAAAACCACTCCTAAACACTCTTCGCCTCATGCAAAACCCACAAGAGCAATGCACGCATGTGTCCTGCCTTTTATACTGCCCAGGCACAATGCAACCTGGGAAAACCCCAATGCCTCATACAAAGTCACACAACTTTGTATGAGCCAACTTTTTTCAAGGAATTAGGCAATGTTGTATGAATCTGATGTTGTATGAAGCGGACTTTGTATGAGATATTACTGTACTCTACTGTATAGCTAAAAAACCTGTAAAGGTCATGCCGCCGAGGACCTTCCGCCTCTCCCCAGACCCAGCAACACCAGCCTGGGGATGAGAGGCAGGTGTGTCACCATCCTGCCCCTCCAAGCCCGCCCAGACTGGAGGGCTCAAAAGGACGCTGACCCTGCTGTTGCCACTGCAGCTGCCGAGGATCTTCCACCTCTCCCCAGAGCCAGCAACACCAGCCCGGGGAGGGGGTTATTGTGTGACTTTTCATTGCTTAGTATTGTTTTTCTGTATTAATCTGCAATCGGTTTATTGTTTGAATGTATATTATGCTGACATTGTTATCTTGTATTTGTAATATGTATGTATTTATTGTGGTTTGCCTCTTTGAGTCGCACTGATGCGAGTAAGGTGGGGTACAAATCAATAATAATAATAATAATAATAATAATAATAATAATAATAATAATAATAATAATAATAATAATAATAATAATAATAATAATAATAATAATAATAATAATAATAATAATAATAATAATAATAATAATAATAATAATAATAATAATTCAGAGTCAACTTGACAGCACACAGTTGTTATTGTTGATTCCTTGCTTAGGTGTAGCATTGTTCTGGTAGAAGTTTTTGTCATGTGTGTCTTAGTCATAGGCATTAAAACCCATATATAGAGCCTCATTTGAAAGAAACCATATTTGCTAACAGGACTTGCACAGCTTATCAATATGATGATCTGCATAAAGGTACAGGTATCCATTTTAAGAATGTGGTGGAACTCATATTAAACTGCTGAACCAGTGAGGTGTAGCAGGTAGAGTGTTGGATTTGTACTTAAGGAGACATAGATTCATATCCACACTCAGGCACAGAAACTCACTGGGGTGGAGGAAGACTGTCATAACTACTGGCACACATCACATATCTTGAAAATCCTATTAGTGCCACAATATTTTAGAAGCAACTTGACAGCACTTATCAACAACAGCATCAATTCATAATTCAGGCATTTTTCTTGTTCTATTAACAATCTGTTAGGGGAAGTAAAATCATACCTACCATTGCACGCTGCTTGCTCTTATTGCCCTTGTGTTGCTGGACATACAGTAGCTGTAGATAAGAACTTTAAAAATGATCATACAATTTCCCCTTGAACAGGAAACCTGATCCTGCAGAACTTCCAGTCACAGGGAATGGCACATGCTTCTGAAGGCTGGTGTGATGAAGATTGTACTTCCATCCTGGCCACAACATGCTTGTATTCTCCCCTTTGAGCCTGCCCAAACATTGGTATCCTTGTTGGAGGACCTTCTCTCAGTTCTTCTCCTCTCAGGGGAATGTTCAATGAGGAGGTATTAGAGGGTCTTCTGGATAGCTGCTCCCATCCCATGAGACTGCCTGTTAAAGGACATTTAGGTGACTCCTTCCCAGAATGTACAACAGAAAGGTCTCAGGTATGCGTATATAGACCAGTGTTGGCGAACCTCAGCACTACAGGTGTTCCAGAACTTCAGTTCCTAGAAGCCCTGATCAGCAGGAGTACTGACTTGGGCTGGAGTGCCAAGGTTCACCATCACAGATATAGACTAAGGCTTCATTTGCTGTGTATTTCTTATTTCAGTTTACATGTGGGATATAATATAAAAATTAGCATGTATTATGAATTAATGGATATAAAAAGACCTACATGAAGAATCAGTTTTTTAAAAGTGACATATATTGCTCCAGGTGAAACTTTGTTTGTTGAGCCCAGTGTACTTGTAAGCCACTCTGATTTACAATTTCACAGATGTGTATAACCCCTCTCAGGGTTTTTTCCATCCTGTAGCTGCAGATGTGTTGTGTATTGAAGCACAATTGCAAAGTAGCGTGGAGGCGCTCTTGCAAAAGGAAAATGGCGGTTTCCCGCCATTCAAGCAAGAAGCCCAAAGTGGCGTGAAACCCTTCCAAAAGGGCGTGCCTAGTAGTCTAAACCAAGCCCTATGATTGTTTACACTTTTGGATCCTGCTCTCCATTGGTTAATTACATACATCCCCGGTTATGATTGGTTAGTCCCGCGGGTTGCTACTTTGTATCCAGGAGCTACCACTGGAGAAACACTATATAAGCCCCATGGGTAGACCAGGGTGGGGCCGTACCAGATCTATATTTCCCACACACCAGTCGGGTAGCCGGGTAGCACTATGCCCTAGGTCCCTCCACTGCTGCGCTTCATGGTAGCACATATATTGCCCAAAGACGGGCAAGAGTCCGGAGGGACTGAATATGCTGGGATTGTATAACCATCTTGGGATCCGGGAACGCCTTGTAAGCTCATCTCTATTTGACTGTTAATAAAGCCTGTTGCAGTTTGTTACATTGTTGTCCTGGACTTGTGCTTATAAGGGCTGGATCCAACAAGATGACAGAAAGTGATTTGAACCTTGGTTTTTGTGTTCACTATTCATGAACTGTGGTCATCTCAGAGGCCACAGTTCTTTGACATGTGTTTAAAAGTCAAGGGAAACATATGTTTGTCTGTGTATGGAAAGCAGATTGAGCAATGGCTTCAAATTGAAGGCAACTTGCATCTCCTCAACCCCCAGTCATACCTTCTGTTGGAAGTCAAGGTATACATTCCACAAAGCCTGTTGGAATGTATTTTCTGTTCTCCAAGAGAGAGGATGACAAAGCATGTTGTGGGCAAGATGCTAATTAACTTGTGAACCGCCCGGAGAGTGCACTAAACACTTTGGGGTGGTGTATAAGTTTGATTGCTTTGCTATACACTTCTTTAGGTTGCTCTTCTTACAAGAAACATAAGATGACGGGGGAGTCCATGAGGGCCTTTGTCAAGCAAGTCATGGAAAAACTCCTGTGTGCTCTGCTTTTTCTCTCCTTGCTAAACTGAGGTTTATAACATACTGTATTCACTTCCTCACAACTATTGACCAATTAATCCCCACAAATTGCCCTCCCAATATCCAAGCATTATGCAAAATTCAAACATTTATTAACTAAGACAGAATTAATGTTGCCAATAGAAAATGTCAGTTCTCATAATGTGTATCCAAACTAATCCTGGGATTTACGATTTCACAGATGATTGCCAAAATTAAAAAGATGAAAAGGAAGTTCCTTTCCACTGGCTCACTGGAAAATAAGTGATAGAGAGTGATTGAGACAGAGGGAGGTTGCTGGGATTTGTCTCACTTATGGAAACTGCTAGTGCTCTTAGCAACTATGAAACATATGCCCTGCAGGTGTAACAAAGAGAATGAAGGATGAATGCCCTCCTGCCATTAACTCCAATAAAGGAAGAAAGCAGCAGCATCAGAGGAAGTGGGATTGCTGAACAGGGAGAAATTCACATGATAAATGAAGTTGGGCTGAAGGACCATTCTATAAACACATGTAACCAATTCTGCAGATTTGTTTAGAAGAAAAACCTGCCAGTAGTGAAGTATCGAAGAGTACTTTTCCACCGAGCTCCTTTTCTTCCAATCACACTCCTTCCCAGAATTCAAAATCCAAGTGGCTTGGTGTTAGTGAAATGGGGAAATGCTAGGGAAGGGGGTTCTGAAACCTTATCTCAGAAGCCTCTTTCCCAAATTACGGGTCCAGAGAGGAATGCTGCAGAGGATAAAGAAAGTGCTAGTTTGTGAAAAACACAACATCATGGAATGGAACAGGTATTCCCAAACTATATCCTGTGGGCTGGATGTGGCCCACAGCACCATTTCATGTGGGCCCCCACCGCCTCCACCACACCAGGAAGTGCCATGTGGTGGAGGAGGGGCAAAATGGCCATCTAGCCCCCAAAGCTGTCTGAGGGAGCATGACCCAGCCCCCAGCTTAAAAAAGGTTAAGAACACCTAGAATAGAATCATGATTTGTAGCAGACCTGTCACTCATGTTCTTGAAATTCAGCCACCCATACATACCACCCATACATAACCATTTCTTGTTTCCTCTGTAGTTGAGTAGTACAAGAAATGGGATTTTCAGGGTTACCCAAATGGGGTCAGATGGATTGCTTTCTTTTTAAAACCTGCCTTGTATATCGGTCTGTCTTTTAGCATATCCCTGAACATACACAACACTCACATACAGCAAACAATTTAACATAATACAAAGTTACACTTTTGGCCCTAGCATGCAGTGTTAATGCCAAACTAATCTCTGTTATGGATGGTAACTATCTGTCCCTCTTCACAGCTGGAATTTCTCCCATTTAGCATGGCCATTTCTTTGGCTGTACCTTGCAGGAAATTTGTTGGTTTCCAAGCATTTGCCTCAAAGCTGGAAAAATTTAAAACCCAGTCCATTTGTTTAGAAAAAACACTCCACCAATTATGAAGCCAGGATATCCACAAGCAATTTCATGTTGTGTGCAACCAACTGCAGGAGTACGTCTAAGCACTAATGAAGGTAGGGCAAATCAATTTCCTGTTTTGTTTTAAATGATAATCCAACTTTGTGACATCACTGTGGATTTATTTTCCAGACTGTCTGGATTCCAACTCTTATTTGCAGGAAAAATGACAAGGGCTAGAGGTTTCCCCCAAGGCTGAAGCGAACATTTTTCAGTGGCTGCTTGACAACAGAAGTAATTGCTTTTCCTTTCAAGAGCACATGGTAGCAGGCAGGCACCACATGTTCAATAGATTGTGCCAAGCCTTTAAGAGCAGAGGAAGAGTTGTTTTTCATCCCTATTACTTGTCTTATTCCCAGCCTCCAGCAAGAATCCAAGGATGGCTTGTCGTCTAAGAGAGCAGACAAATGTGTCTATTTCCACTTTCAGATTCTTATTCCCAATGAATTTGTCCTTTCCCCGTTTCAGATCCATAAACGTTGGCAGCCATCAGTATACCTTGGTGATTCAATAATGCAATGTATTAAGATCTTCATCTGCAGATGATCCTTGAAATCTGGGCCCTCCTCTTTGTCTAATGATGAACAAGGATCTTGTAGCTCCTGTCCCACAAGATGCCAGGTAAGCTCCTGAATCTCCCAAGCCTAAAGCCTTTGAGGAAGTACTGCCCAGTATCAGAGCTTAGAGAAGACAATACACAACTACCATAATCTTTAGGCCGGGCATGCTGCCTGGGGAAGTCTTTGAATTGTTCTTACTTTCCCTAAGCTTTACTTCAAGGATTCTCAACCTGCGGCCCGTGGGCAAGATGTGGCCCATGACACCATTTCATGTGGCCCATAACCACCTCTACCACTCCAGGAAGTGCCATATGGTGGAGGAAGGGCAAAATGGTCATCTGGCCCCCAAAGCTGTCTGAGGGAGCATGACCTGGGCCCCAGCTTTAAAAGGTTGAGAACTCCAGCTTTACATAATATAACCAACTCTTCATTATCTCCTTCCCCTCTTATCACATATGATAATGAATTCTTCAGGACAGTACAAGGCAGTAACAAATTCACTGTCTCCAGGCTTTCGAAATTATCTCATCAAGAGTCCCACTTCTCAGAGAAAGAGCTTGGAACAGTCAATGGTGCTGTTTCAGAATGAAGAGACACAGGTTTGGTTTGGTTTAGGAATGAGTTAAGGAGCTGTCCTTGGTACTGAAGGCCCTGACCTTCCTTTCTTTCTGCTGCTCCGCCACCCACACACTGCTATGAATTGTAAAGGAGGAGAAATAAAGAAACCCCTTTCCCAGTACCCTTTATACAAACCAAGCCCTCTGCTCCATCCTTGCTATTTTTACTTTCCCTTTGAACTCTGCCTTATATCTATCTTGAATTTAAGTCCAGCAATCAACAAAAAATGGAGCCACACAAATAGCAGGAATTTTTTTTTGGAATAGTAGCCATGTTATTCTGTGTTTCAAGCATATCAAAGAGTAAACAAAACAAAAACACTTGTTTTTTATTTTGTTTTGTATACACAAATAGTAAAATGGTTGTGAAAGTCAATCAGGCCTATCAATTCAATCTCAATGCATTTGGACTGCTCTGTGAAGGGACATCGGCAATTTTAATGACATGTTCTCAAAGGTATGAATGTGCGTTCATTATGTCTCAATCAATATCCAATTTCAAGAGCTATACATATTTCTTAGATGCTTCCAAGGAAGATGCCCAAAGTGAACCAGGAATTATCTGTTAGAAAAATAATTCTGCTATTTTGACCATGCCTTCTGCAATTACACTTCATTCAGTGCATCCTCTTATTCTCCTGATTCTTGGAAGCTACTTAATGGAAAGTTTATACATGCATGCTTACAGCAATTTAACAGCACTGCACCGCACCACAGAAAAGAAGTTGGCCATGCTGAGAAAGCATTCATTCAGAGGCAACTGAGCTGTTATTGTGCAAGGCACCATTCCACAGTAAGATGCTTCCGTGAGATAACCATATGTACAAACCACTTTTTTTTACTGATATAGAGCCATTTTTGCTTTCTTTCAGTTATAGACTGCTTCCAATCTCATAAGAGGAGGGTCCTAGCAATATTAACCATGTATTTTCATCCTACCTCTTAAAAAGGGGAATGAACACAACAGGCATATCTACATGTACAAGTTCAGATACAAACACAGGTAAAGGTAAAGGTCGCCCCTGCACAAAATCCATTCATATCCAACTCTAGAGTTCAGTGCTCATCTTTGTTTATAGCCATAGAGCCATCACTGCATCTGTAGACGTTTCTGTGGACATGTAGCAGGCATGACTAGACACTTGAGTGCACGGAACACTGTTTGCCTTCCCTCTGAAGTGATACCTATTTACCTACTTGAAATTTCTTACCTTCAAACTGCTAGGTTGGCAGGAGCTGGGACAGAGATGGGAGCTCAATCCATCATGCAGTACTCAGGTCTTGAACTGCTGACCTGCCAACCTTCCAGTCATCAAATTCAGCATCTTAACCATTAAGCCACCACCATCCTATAAGGTACAGGTACATAAATGTAAATACACTCTCTCTTTTTTCACTAGACCTTTTTGCTTGAAAGGCTGGAATGTGCTGCTAGCTTTATATTTTAAAAAAGCATAGGTGGGCACTTTGTGGCAATCCAGAGATCATTGCACTGCAGTTCCCCATCACTCCCAATATAGGAGTACCAATAGAGAGAAATTGTGGGAATTACAATTCAACAATATTAGATGAAAAGCCCAGGGGGCGGGGGGGGGGAAATGGAGGTCGATGTAACTATCTTGTTCTGCTCTATTGTGTTTATTGGGGAGGGATTTATTTAAGGAGTGTTTAAGATGAGTAAGGGTCAGGAATTTTAATACTTTTAAGAGCTTATGTGACTTGAATAGTTATATTTGAAGTTAGGGAGTGAAACAGCAGGAGGTGAAAGGATAACAGGGAAGGCATGAGTTAAAGTCCAAGTTCCTTGTTTATTCCAGGATTTGCCAGTCCAGAGTCTGACAATCGGTTGTCGGTCCGAACGATATGTCACGCTTGTTTCCATTTCTTTCTTGTCTCAAAGACTTTGAACTCACAGAGTCCCCAAGATTCTTTGCAAGTTGATTTCCAACTTCATTTGGATTTATTTTCTTCATTCCAGGTATGATAGCCCTCATGATCAAATGGTTAAATTGCTGTACTGCAGCCCAAACTGCTCATGTTGTGAGTTCAAGGTTGACTCAGCCTTCCATCCTTCTGAGGTTGGTAAAATGAATAACCCTGGCCTGCTGACTAATTTAGTAGATCTCTGTCTCTGTCTCTGTCTCTGTCTCTGTCTCTGTCTCTGTCTCTGTCTCTGTCTCTGTCTCTGTCTCTGTCTCTGTCTCTGTCTCTCTCTCTCTCTCTCTCTCTCTCTCTCTCTCTCTCTCAAGTTTTTTATCTTTTAAAAAAATTTATCAGTAGTTTTTGATGAGTTTTTTATTGCTTTTTTAAAACTGCCATTGGTTTTATTTTCTGTGAGTCGCCTAGAGTCTTCGGAGTTGGGCGGCAATACAGATTAAAAATTAGAAATAATAATAAAGCAAAGCAATCATACTTATATACCACCCCCTAGTGCAGGGGTGCCCAAACTATGGCCTGGATACAGCCCCTGACACCAATTCATCTGGCCCACAAAGCCCTCATCGCTCCCGGAAAAAGAAGTAAAACACGCCCATATGGGGGCTGAATCCAGCCCATGGGCTGTAGTTTGGACACCCCTGAACCACATAAATGGTCCATGGCCTGAAAAATTTGGGGACCCCAGCCCTAGTGCTTAGTGCACACTCTGGGCAGTTCACAAGTTAATTAGCATTTTGCCCACAACAGGCTGGGTACTCATTTTAGGATGGAAAGCTGAGTCAACCTTGATCCCACTTTTGGCTGCAGTACAGCAGTTTAACCACAGCACCACCCAGCACATTGGGAGTAAAATTTTAATTACTGTACCTTGTGAACCATGCAGAGAGTGCACTAAGCACTATGAGGCAGTATATAAGTGTAACTGCTGTTGCTATGCTTGTATGCTGAACATAGTAATGGAGAAGGGAGGGGATTCTGCTTTCCTTTCATCCTCACATGTTCCTTTTCAGCAGGCTCTCCTTTACAACCAGTGCTCTGGATGACATGGAGGAGTCAATGCCCATAAAGGTCCCTTTTATATTTCTGGGAAATGGGCAGAGGTTGAGGAATGGGAAGCACCAGTAGTCTCTCTTCTGTGTGCTCAGTGCACCACAAAACACTAGTCCTTGACCTTGTTGTTGATAAACCTCAACACCCAGAAGCCTCAGTCAGCATGGGGACTGGTCAAGGAACTCCAGGCATTATAGCCCAATAATATCTGAGGGCCCGAAGATAGAGGACACTGGCACAGAATCAGCTTAGGAGAGTTAGGTGTTTTTTAACTGCAGCTCCCAATATGCCACACCTAGAATATGGAGTTCATGAAAGGGACTTGTGAGGTCCCTGGAACAATGCTTACAGATCCTAAGAGCATCATCTTAAGTGAAAATAAGACCCTTGCAAGGATATGGAAAAAGGAACACACAGGAATTTAAATGGGTACTGAGTCCATCTTAACCTATAAAACCAAGGGTTACTTGGAACTTGCTATAGGTTCCTATGGCTGGCCCTACTTGCCTGCACTCACCCTTCGGGAACACGAGCGGACTGGGTCCGCAGGTCAACAAAGGATTGAGTAAACCGGCAGTGGGGCAACAGCCCCACAAACGCGAAAAAAGGGAAACAACTTCATTTCCCAATGTTCTTTGCACCGCGCTGCACCACAGCCAATCAGGCTGAGAGGCAGGAGTACAAAGAAGGTGGGGAAACACGGCACGGCCAATCAAAAACGAGCCGCACGGGGGGGGGGGAAAGAAGCACAAAGGGAAAGCAAAAAAGAAAAATACAATCACCAGTGTCCTGCGCGCCATGAGCGCGCAGAACTCTGAGAAAGCCGGCACGTCCCAGGGAAGCCATCCCCTGATAAGTAAAGCCCCCCCCCCCGCTGGGCATCCTTACCGCAGACCGCAAGGCAGCCCACGGTAAGGGAAGCCCACCCACCCCCCGCCGCTGGGCTTCCTTACCACGGGCCGCAAGGCAGCCCACGGTAAGGGAAGCCCACCCCCCACCGCTGGGCTTCCTTACCACGGGCCGCAAGGCAGCCCATGGTAAGGGAAGCACCCCCCACCCCCGCTGGGCTTCCTTACCTCGAGCCAGCCAGGGAAGCCAGCCCCTCTCTCTCTCACACACACACACACACACAGTCACAGCTTCTCTCTCTCTCTCTCTCTCTCTCTCACACACACACACACACACAGCTTCTCTTTCTCTCTCACACACACAGCTTCTCTTTCTCTCACACACACAGCTTCTCTCTCTCACACACACACACAGCTTTTCTTTCTCTCACACACACAGCTTCTCTTCTCTCACACACACACAGCTTCTCTCTCACACACACACACGCACACAGCTTCTCTTTCTCTCTCTCTCACAGCTCTCTCTCTCACACACACACAGCTTCTCTTTCTCTCACACACACAGCTTCTCTTTCTCTCTCTCTCTCACAGCTTCTCTTTTTTTCTCTCTCTCTCACATACACAGCTTCTCTCTCTCCCACAGCTTCACTCTCTCTCTCACACACACACACACAGCTTCACACACACACACACACACACACACACACACACACACACACACACAGAGCTTCTCTTTTTTCTCTCTCTCTTACACACACTCTCGCATATTCCTCTTCTGCTCCTTTCCCTAATGAACTCTTTCTCTCTCTCACACACACACACACACACACACACACAGCTTCTCTCTCTCTCACACACACACACACAGCTTCTTTTGCCCACCACCTTCCCCAGCATTAAGGCCTTCTCAAGTGAATCCTCTCTTCTCATTTGATGTCCAAAATACTTCAGCTTCATCTTTACTATTTGACCTTATAATGAGCACTCAGGACTAATCTCTTCTACTATTGACCTATTTGTTCTTCTCGCTGTCCAAGGGACTCTCATAACTCTCCTCCAGCACCACATCTCAAAGGCATCTATTTTTCTTTGCTCAGCCTTTCTAATGGTCCATTTTAAAAAAACTTATTTTAAACAGCCCAGCAACGCCGGGCAACCTCTGCTAGTGCCTTCTATTGCAAATTGGATCAGGAGAGGATCTCCTTCCTCATCCAATGCCTTTCTTGACATAAAAGCCAAGCCAAAATCTCTGTGGGGATTTCCATCTGTGCAATTAAAATTGGGTAAGCTTTTGTACCATTTGGGGAGAAGTCTACTGTTTCAATGGTTGTGCAGCAGACATGCAGCTAACGAACACAACTTGCTTGTGCAGCATTAGTTGCATCCATTGAAATCCCCAAGAAGTTTAGCTGATTATAGTTTTCCAGACATGAGGAAAAGCTTCACCTGCTGAATTTTTACAAGCAGCCCACTACTAAAAGGAAAGAACCGGATTAGAAGCAGAAACAGCACTGCTTGATGACATTAGCATTAGCTGTGGGAGAGACGGAAAGAACACGCAGGGCCTGAAATGTGATTTTGCCAGATTTGACCTGCGTTATTTCCTTTAGTTTGTCAGCTATTAGATTTGTCAGCTGGAAACTGCAAACGCACAAATCAGAGGCAGGTCTGGGTAGCTTCATTTCCTGAATTTTAGGATATGATGGTTTGAGAGGGAGAGAGTCCCTTTTAATTGTTTTTGAATAAAACTTTCCTTTGATACACTTAGTTACAATGCAAGACATCCTGATAGAACTTCAACAATTGCCAGTACCGTATATGAGGTAATATTAAAGATTATTCTGGCACCTTAAAGTTTAACAAATTCATCGTGGCCTAAGTTGTCTGTGGTGTGCAGTCTCCTTCATGTCATATATGTTAGCTGGCTCGATAGTTCAGTTAGTTAGGTAATCTGCCAGAGACTGTAAGTTCAATTCCTCACTGTGCATTCCATTCCAGAACAGTCACCCTCTGTGGCCTTGGATAGGCTGTACATTCCCAGGGCACTCCCAGAAGAAGAAGAAACTATAAACCACTTCTAAGTACTGTCTACCTCAAAAATCCTGAAAAGAGTCATCATAAGGCAAAATGGGCTTGGCAGCACATCATCATCATTATTGGTGTACATGGTTCACCAGATGTTTAGACTAGAGTTTTGGAACTCCATTGCTCAGGTCCTAGCCCTGGACCTAAGAGCCAGTGAGTTATTATCTGATAATGTAGCTGGTACTTAGTAACACTATTATCTGGCCTGGCCTATCATGATCCTATCAATGGCAGGCTCACTCAGATGTTTGTTTGTTTTAACCCTTTTGCACTTCTTTAACTACTGGGAGAACTTTTCTTTTTCTTCTACCTGATTGTCACTTGGAATTGCCATATCAATCAGTTTAAACCAAATTTTTCTGAGCCATAATAATGTCTGGAGTGTTGTGTTCAATCTTTTTCTTAGTTTGAATCTTAAAATTCACTATGTGTTAAATACCACTGTCCCCAATATTGCTATCTTCTGCAGTTCTGATGGAGTTATTTCAGAGATTTGCAGTTGATTGTAATATTTTATGAAATTCCTTGGCATTGTTCCCAGTGTTCTAATGACTATAAAAACCACTGAAGGGTATGTCATCCATAAGTGAGTTATTTCTATTGCCAGGTCTCTTAATTGTGGGTTCGTTTGTTTTTTCAATCCCCTGGAATTGCAATGTCAATTATCCAGACTTTTCTTCATCCTAATACTGTTATGTTTGCTGTATTATACTCAATGTGCCTGTCAGTTTGGATCCAAAAATCCCACAAGAAGAGGGAGTTAACAAATGTTTATAAGTTTATATGTATAAATATAGTTTTAGATGTTTGTACACATGTAGTGGACAATGAGCAAATAAATCAGAGGGAAATAAAATGCAGAAAGTATAAAATTTTCAAAAGGTATCCTAAATGAGCTTTCTTTAAAAGATAAGTGGATTACAAATGACAAATTCCTGATACTCAATTTTTAGAGGACTAGAATTGCCCATTCTTGTCTGGCATAATTTCTTCTACTTTTAGGAGCAGTTCATGGACCTAATAGGTATTCCAAAGTTTAGATGCCCTCACAAAGAAAGCTTTGTAACTGATAAATATACAACCCTCACAGAAGTAATAAGGAGAATTGCCTTCTTTGATTATTGTAGTTCATAGACAGGTTGCTATGGAAAGAATGGCTTCTTTGGCAATTTGAGGCTTTACCTGAAAACTAGAACACAGATTTCACCACTCTTATGAAGGTGGGCTCCTAAATGTATGAAATTCAGTGACACCTGAATTTTTATTTTCTACAAGACTGTAAGGAAAAATGTCTAACACATTGATGGACTGTGGTGTAAGCATAGAGGTGTGCTCCTCATCACACCACCTTCTCATTCTCAGATCTGGGTTGGGGAAAACTAAGACAACAGGCTTCTTCCTCATCACAGTGTTCTGGGCTCAACTTCCAGTGCACTGGAGGAGGAAAGACAAGTGTCTGAGCAGGTAGACAAAGCAGTCAACCAGCCACCAATATTGAGAAGAGAACAGAACCAGTTGTTCCCTATGGCCCCTACTTAGACATTGTCTACTGTAGGTGTGCAACAACATTGGCTCTGGTGCCATTACTGACTAAGTACGCTAAAGTCAGAGCCCAATCTACATTTACTCGAGTCCATGCCTATGAACTAATGGGACTTAATTATGAGTTGACAAGCATCAGACTGTACTCTAAATCTTTGTCTTCTAATCTTACATAAAGGTGTTAGTGTGTGTAGGGATAAAATACTTCCTAGAGCTGCCATGACACAGAATAAACAGTTTAAACTTTTATATGTAGGAGGGCTTTTGCAATCTGAGCAGTAGCAGCTGCCTCAATTTTGAGCAAAGACAGAGGTTTTGTCTGGAACTCACCCCACATTCATAGCTTTATTCCAAAATCAGGCCCTTGTCCAGCTGAATCCTAAAGGGAGGGAAGGACCAGGACTCTGACATGGAAAATATCAGCTGAAAATGTGCAAGAGATACATAATGTGTATATTTCTACATGTGCATATGTGCACATTGCCAGGTTCCAATGGCTATCTTCATGTGCCCTCCTACTCTGATTGCACTGGCAAGCAAGATTACAGTTTCATGCTACAGTAGATGCTGACACACAGTGGGCAATGGAAGTGCAACATTAGTTCTCTCTTCTGATGCTTCAGAATACAATAGAACCTCGGATAACATCCAAACTCTGTTCCACAAGTTTGAACTTTATCCAATTTTGGACTTTATCCGAATCAAATGGGCGATGCATTGGATAACGTCCAAAAATGGGTGTTATCCGAGGTTCCTATACCAAATACCTCGGATAACGTCCATTTTTTAGCAGTTTGGGACTTTATGCGATGCATCACATGTGCGTGAAAACCGCGACTTTATCCAAATTGGACTTTATCCAAATCAGATTTTATCCGAGGTACCACTGTATTGTATTTAAGAAACAGACAGAGGTCCCAGCTCAAGGAAAGTGAGACTAGGATGGCTCAGTTCTTCAAGCCAAAGAAATTGGCTACCAAGCAGACATCGTCTTTCCTTGTTTGTTTTTACCTGCATCTCAGCCCCCTCAATGTGGCTTACAACAACAAGAAGCCCAAATAAAACCAATAAAACTAAATAAAAAATAGAACAGGAACCTGGGCAGGAGAGACCACAAACTTAAAATACATATGGAAAAGTCACTACAAAAGGACAGATCATGTAGTTTCTCCACCATTCTTCTACTAAGTATTGCAACAATAAGGCTCAGTCGGATTCATTTAAGGATGTTCTAGTGCAGTGATGGTGAACATTTTAGAGATCGAGTGCCCAAACTGCAACCCCAAACCCACTTATTTATTGCAAAGTGCCAACACAGCAATTTAACCTGAATACTGAGGTTTTAATTTAGAAAAAACAACTAATACATTAACATTTTTGTCTTAAAAGAAAAACACAATAATCACCTTCATCACAAAGTCAACAGGCTGCTGTCCATGCCGCACCACATGCTGCATGTGAGCCGCCCGCCTTAACCCAGACAGGGGAGGGGGGAAGCACTTTCATTGGGCTGCTGGGCAGAGGGGCAGGTGATATGAGAAATGTCCTCAGGCATGCATAGAGAGGGTAAAGGGAGCTGCCCAGCCCCACGTCCCCCTGGCTTTCTAGTAATGAACTCTGATGAACTCTGTGCTGGGGCGATGTCGCACATGCCCAAAGAGAGGGCTGTGAGTGCCCCCTCTGGTATGTGTGCCATAGGTTCTCCACCACTGTTCTAGTGGCTAGAAGCCAAGAGCCACCAGTAAAGTTTTACTCCACTGTACAAAGTCACAATGTGGTGCATTTGCCCCCAGAGAAGGTTGGGGTGAGGGGAATCAAAGAGACTAACTGGTTCTCAACATAGTCATATGGCTGAGAGCCCCAAGCTTTAAAAGTTTCCTTTCAAGTAGTTTCATGGGCCTGTGGGTGAACAACCAATGGAGCTGTAAAAATTTAATAGCCTGTTATCTGTAGCAAAGCACAAGCTCCAGATCACTGCCTTCCATTTCCATGAGTTCATGAACCATGTGCTTTGAGGATGAAATAATACATTATTCTATTATTGCTCTGTGTTACTGCCACACAGGCTGTTCTTGAACCTTCCAATTAATCATTTTGCAATCGTCAAAGCTAGAGTCAGTACTTTGACATGGTGCAATTCGTGTTTATTTCATTCCACCACAGAAAATGTTACTTCATCTCTTTCTATATATATTTATATTTTTAAAAGGGAACACAGAATGAGTAATTTACGGAGCAAGTTACCTCAAAGAAAATTGTTAACCAAGATGACAAGGCATATACCACTCTTTCAAACCTAGTGAGTGAAATCAGTAGCCTTTATCTTAACTTCACACAGACATTGGCCTTAATTTCACATGAGGTGACACTGAAAAAGAAAAGATGGTACTCCTTCTTTCTCTGTGGGTGTGGTTGTGGTGGATGGGGTTCCAAGGTGCTGAAACTATTTTGGGAATAAGCATCAGCACCTTGGATAGATCCTATGTAGTTCAGATTTGTACCTTGAACCTCTGGAATTCTGGGATTTGCAGTCCAAAAGCATAAATCTACATCTCTCCAATCTTTACCCACTTTGGTTCTTTTTGCTCCGGCTCCGGCCCATTAACTTCCATGTGGACCCATGTTCCTTTACTGGAGAGCCTTATCACAGATTTAAATCCTTATTAATGAACTGGATTTGTATACTGGCTCTCTCCCTCAAATAGAGCACAAAGTAACTTGTAGGAAAATTAAATAAAAATAATTAAAATACAAACACATTCAAACAGTAAGACATCATTAAATTTACATTTCAACATCATCAGATTTAATATAGTTTAAAATATACTGAGCTAAAGCCTGTCCATCCACAACGAGGCAGTTACCAAAAGCCTGCTTAGATTTTGAAAGTCATTGTCACCTGTTTAGAGTTGCCATATGTCCCAATTTCCCGGGATTTTTCCGGGTTGAAGCAGTCCCGGCCAGTTCAAGAAAAAAACATGTAAAAATCCTGGAAACAGGGTTAATTTCATAGAGTCGCTATTTCTAGAAAGGTAGGACAGAAAGTGAAGAGTTGTCCATTGCAAAATAAGTCCCTTCCTGTCTCCTGCTTTTCTCCTTCCGGAGGGAAACGGAGGCTCCATGGTTTGCATTGCCGTTCCGGGCCCCTCCTTAGAACTTTCTTCCAAGGGATCCTCATGTGGGGTTTGAGGGTGAGTCTACTTCAATGGGTGGGTGTGTTTGAAGGGGGGTGCCTTCAGGGAGAGGAAGAGTAGTTTAAAGAGTGGCACAAGAAATTTTAAAAAGGTAAAGGTCACCCTTGCTCGAAAGCCGCTCATATCCAACTCTAGGGTTCAGTGTTCATCTCTGCTTCATAGCTGAAGAGCCAGTGCTGTCTGCATCTGCAGATGTTTCCATGGTCATGTGGCAGGCATGATGAGACACCAGAGTGCATGGAATGCTGTTTACCTTCCCACCAAAGTGGTCCCTATTTATCTACAGTACAGTACTTGCAATTTCTTGCTTTCAAACTGCTAGGTTGGCAAGAGCTGAGGCAGAGATGGGAAAAGAAATAAAAATAGAACCATCAAGAATCATCTTTTGCAAGAAGAATCATATGGGGAAACAACCTCTTGACTACAGCTTTTTTTAAACTGATGGTGGCTGCCCGCCCTGGGCGGGGATTCTGTGGGGTCTTAGAGCTGCAGTCTCCATGACACATGCACAGTTTGAAGAATGCAATGATGTCACATGGCTGTCCTGGTTTGGTGGGAGAGAATTATGGCAACCCTACACCTGAGGTAAGACGACAAAGAAATGGCCAGTTTGACCACTTTCAGTAACAAATTCAGTACCAGGCAGAAAGCCTGCATCTGATCTTGCCTGCTCTTCCTGCCTTTGACCACTGTTTTGGTAAATATATCCAAGGAAAATATGGCTGTCCAACAGTGTTTTACAGGAGCTACTACTTACCACTCAACTTTCCCTTTACATGAAATCTGACTTTACTGGAAAATTTCAAGTCAATCTTTTAATATCTTTTAACCTGTTCAACAGCTGACTTTGATCTGTAGCAACATGGGCCAGTTCCTGTGCTTCCTGATAATACCACGAAGAAAGTCAGCTGTGTTTCAAATGAACTTATAAACTCTGCCCTTGGTTTTTAATAAGCTTTGATGATGCTTATCTGCTCAAAGTAGAACATCTTAAAAGCTCTCCAGATAATTTGTAAAGGAGTCCTCTAGGCTCAGTATTGGGCTATCAGAGAGCAGGGATCCAATCTTTTGCATGCAGGTCTTGCTGTAGATGCCTAGAAAAGAAAACATTAGCCCTGCTGTGTATAAAATATGAAGGCATTGTGCAGCTAATAGAAAAATAAATATTATAAATGGTTGGGCTTTTTCACTCTTGAACGACGGTGTCTAAGAGGTGACCTGATTGAAGTTTATAAAATCATGCACGGTGTGGACAAAGTAGATAAGGAAAAACTGTTTTCCCTATCACACAACACTAGAACTAGGGGGCACTCCATGAAACTTTTGGGTACTAGTTCTCAAACAAATAAGAGAAAATACTTTTTCACCCAGAGGATCACTGGTCTATGGAACTCCCTGCCAGAAGAAGTGGAGACAGATGTCAGTCTTGACAGCTTGAAGAAAGAATTAGACAAGTTCATGGAGGACAAGGGTATCAATGGCTATAATTATGGATACCTAAGGACAACCTCCAGGTTGGAGAGATAGGCAGGATTTCTCTCAATGCCATTTTCAAGGAATCCTAAGCAGGTGAAGGCATCTGCTTGGGAATACCCTGAAGCAAATGGTGAGCCACTGTGTGAGACAGAATGCTGGACTGGATGTACTGTGGTCTGTTCCAGCAAGGCTGTTCTTATGTTCTTATAAACATGACTAATTTGAATAATTCTAAATTACGAAAATATTAAATAATGTTCCTACAGTTCTTCACGTTTCTTTCACCATGAGAAAAGCAGACAGACAGTTGAAGAGAAGTTGTCTAAATTGTTCTGTTGTTCTGTTTTGGAGGGAGGTTACAGGTGTTGATAGATAAGGTAAAGGTAGAGCAGGTAAGGACTTGCAGTCAAAGCTGTGATTGTTCCCATCCATAAAAGGTAATAGTATCAAGTTGGTGACTTGTTTGGCATTAGTTACCCCATTCAACTGCTTCTCACCCTCCAGACCTCTTCCATTCGAGGTTCCTTGGTTCAGAATTGTTCTGCTTATTTCCTGACAGCAACTTAATGTTGTTAGGTGTACAGAGAATTGTGAGAGATTTTAGCTTGTGTGGAAAACAGAATGCACCTTTGTGCTGAAACAGTAAGGATGAGTAGGAGCTGTGGACAGTCAGCAACCTAAAATACAGACTTGACAGCTCAAGAGTGGGACAGCCATGATGGATCTTGATGGTGCAATTGGGTGCATAATCCATTCTGAAACTTCATCAATTAAGTTGCACAAACCTTAAGTCCAGGGCTTCAAACTGATATTTTTCACCAAGAGAAGTCATGATGGTTGCTGATAAAGATATAATTCAAAGGGGATTAGAAAGATTTGTGGAGAAGAATTATCAGAGGCTACTAGGTGTGGTGGTTACATACTACCTGCAGTGTCCAAGAAATCTTGCTTGAAATAAGCATACTTATGATTGCAGCTTTTAATTTACACAAACACATTAATTTTAACTCATATATGAGTCCCACTTTTCATCCTCTCTTCCATATACAGTACATTTCATAAGTATATATGTGTGCATATTGACACCACATATGAAAATTGAGACTATTCTGGAGACTTACACTTGATGTTCTTAGGCACACTAAAGTCAAATCATCCTCTTAAGAAAAATGCATTATTTTCTGTTTTTATGACATGCTGCCTCCTATTATGCAATTTTTTTCACCAGAAACTAAGAGCTGTTCTTGGTAACGAGAGATGAGTCACTTATTTAACTGAAGAACCTGGGCTTCTCACAGATTAATTTAGAATTGTACCTCACAATTTCATTGGGACATAGAAAAAAAGAGTTTTCAGGGACCTATAACACCATTGACTCCACTTCCTTGCTTCACATCAATGTATATGTGACAGATGGCTTACTAACTTCTTCTTGAATGCCTCAAGTGTTGGAGCACTCAACCCAATCGAGTGTGTTCTAGAACATAAAATTTACATTTATGGCATGATTTAGTAAAAAGTAAGTATTTTCTGTACAAATTGAATGGAACATGCTAACATACACATTATTCATTCTTATTGTTCAGTATTCTTTCTAGTTATTGTTCAGGATTACTTTTCATTCCAATATTCTGGATGAGAAATCTTTGATTAGGTAGTCAAAATGGCACCACTCATAGAAAAAGATCAGGGAAGCGCAAGGCCTGAAAAGGTACAAACATACATTGGAGGATCAAAACATCCTGATATGGAAAACCTTCCAAAACAGCCCAGTGAGGACTGAACATGCTCGGTAACTGGAGAGTGCTGTTGGAGGAATCACAAAAATTAAGCAAAACTTCAATCAGAACAGAAATACACTGGTGAAAGACACGGCTGGCTGGCTGCAACAGAAGCTCTACATAAGAAGTGATTTGGAAACCAAGGTAGTCCTCCATAAATCTGACTGGTTGGTTGAAACAGGGAACAGAAACCTTCCATATCTATATCTATATCTATATCTATATCTATATCTATATCTATATCTATATCTATATCTATATCTATATCTATATCTATATCTATATCTATATCTATATCTATATCAGATTTTGGTGAGCCACTAAAGCAACATACCTTAGATTTTAGGGGATAATCACACTGTAGAATACTCACCATGGTCTGAGATCTTGGAAAATTCCAATTCAGAGTGATTCTCCTAAGGATGAACTGGTTGACTTCCATTCTCCACATCTCAACTGTGAGACTTTCTAATAAAGAGTGGGGATGAATCCCCAGATCGGTGGGGTATAAGTGGAATTATTATTATTATTATTATTATTATTATTATTATTATTATTATTATTATTATTATTATTATTATTATTATTATTATTATTATTATTATTATTATTATTATTATTATTATTATTATTATTATTTGTTTGTTTGTTTGTTTGTTTGTTTGTTTGTTTGTTTATTTATTTATTTATTTATTTATTTATTTATTTGTAGGAATCGGGGCCGCAGAGGGCCGGAGGTCCCGGAGGAGACTGATCAAGAAACGATATGAGGCAGTATGGAGGAGGATAAGATCAGTGGTTTATTGGGAAAAAGGCATCATCATATATAGGAGTAAAAGCGCAACGGTGGCAAAAACAGTCATCTGACAGAAATCACATCACCTGTTTACTCGGGTTAATTGGGAATCTCTCAGAGGGAAGTTAATTAACTTGGCCAAACACAGACTGGGGAAAACACCATTGTTTGGGGATTAGGCAGGGGTAAACATGGCCTCTGTTTACACCCGGGGTAAAGTTGAGCTTGGAGATGAGTGATTATTCTAATGGATAACTGGGTTAGCTATTCGCTCTCTCAGCAGATCCGCTGGTCAGGTCAGAAAATTGGGTGAATCAAACCCTATCATTTATCCACACCCCCCCCCCTAAATTTCTCTGCCCGCAGAGCCCACGGTTCAAGGAGCGTTCCCCCGAAGTGGCCTCTGTGCGGACCGTTCCATGCCACTGGGGCATGGGGAAACCACATCTCCCCTTTTAATTTCATTTAAGGACCTGACTGGCGACTCTGCGTAGGAGAGGCATCAGCTGCTGAGCGGGAATGACGCTTCGGGGTTCCTTCTTGGGGCGGCACTTAAATATCAGTGAGGGGATACATTGCGCCAAGCAGCAGACTGCTATGCCTAGCAGGACCACCCCCACGGCCACCTTAAGTACCGTCTGAAGCCACCCCCATGGAATCCATGACCACATCCAGCTCCACAATGAGCTCCACCAGTCTCCCCATGCAGAGCCCTCTCTGATGCCCTGGACTATGGTGTGGAGGTTTGTGAGCTGATTCTGCACTCTGCGGGAATTATCAGTAAGGTTGAAACAACACATACCATGGAAAGATTCGCAACCCAAATGATGTAGCATTAAGAGGTAGTCTATAGCTGCTCTATTGTCAAGTATGGCATGGCGAAGCTCCGCCTGCTCCTGGTTGAGCAGCGCGATCGCCGAGGAGGTGTGGTTGATGGTTTTGGCTAATCCGCAAGCCAATCGACTAATCCTCCGAGCGTTGCCGATGGCTAAGGCTGGCACGCCGACTATGCTGACTGCCAGTGAGACATATTCGGCTGGACTCAAAACTCTAAAGCTGCTATCACATGAGCTGTCTAACTGGGTGGTACGAGTGTGCCTTATGGGTGCTGAAACATTTGAAACAATTGTGCTTGGGGTGATCATATCCTTAGTAGGGAGTAACAGTGTCAACCGACTTAGGCAACATGTGGAGTCTGATACATTTGCGGGAATGTAGTTAAAAGTATACTGATTACATGTAAAGAACCAACCAGATGGTAACGTAACATGGGCATACATTGAACCAAGTGTCTCTGGTTTATCACAAGTCCAGTTGCTGCTGCCGGTATCGAAGCAGCGGCGCTGAGTTCGGCCGACTGCAGCGCAGCCGACCATTCGAGCACAAGTAGAGTTCGGGCTGGCCGCCACTCGCGGAGGGTGAAGAGTGGCTGCGTCAGCCGGCAAAGTCATGGTGAACCGCAATCCCCCCCAGCGAGCGTAGGCTGCAAAACTCGCAGGGAGGTGCGGTCCGAAAATCCTCTTCAGCAGCCAGTCGCCATCCCTGGCGTGCGCATCTAGAGTGTGGCACACTGGGATGAGACAGGTGCTCAGAATTGAGGCAGAACCAATGTCCTGCTTCAGGCAAAAATCGGACTGGTTGACGAGACCCGCCAACCTTTCCCATAGGTTATAATGCATCCGGGCGGAAAGGTTTCCGTCTGGTATCAAGCTGCTGGCCCCAAGTGGGGCGGCCTGAACGCCTCCCCCCACAAGTAGGGAGAGGGTCAGGATGATGATGGCTGCCATGGTGTTGGCGTGAATTCGGGCGAAGACTGCAGCCGTGAGGTTCTCCGGTGTCGGCTCTTTCTCCTCGCGTTGGAGGGCGTCCTCAGCCTCACTGCAAAGGGCCTTGATCATCCCCCAGGTGATCTTCAGCGCTGTCGGTGGCCGTCTCCTCCGACGGGTCTTGTCGGTCAGGGTGAGGTCCTCCATCTCCGGGACCGGACTCGGGTCGGCCTGGGTCCACGCCATGTGGTTCCAAGTGAGGCTTGACACACCGAGCTGGAATCCAAACGACACCTGTAGGAGACATAACTGCAGCATACCCTCGCCCCCAGGTTATGAGTGGCGCCGGGCCCTCCAGGAAGGGTCCGGTGGCACTCGGTATCGGACCATCGGTCGCGGGAGAGCTTCCGAACGGCGGAAGTGCTTCTCCTGTGACGTGCAATCCGAAAAAACATTAAGGTGATTGTAAGTGAACAATACCTTATTCAGACAATGCTGTGCCTGAGCCTGTGACTTGGGGAGGGCTGGTGGCTCCCCCCTTTCTGTTTGTTTGTCAATATAGGACTTGAGCGTCCGATTGACCCGTTCCACAATCGCTTGCCCCTGCGGATTGTAAGGAACGCCAAATGTATGCTGAATATCCCAAGTGGCCATGAAGGTGGCCAGCTGCCTAGAGCTGTAGGACGGGGCGTTATCGGTTTTCACGTGCCGTGGCTTGCCCATGGCTGCAATGCAGGAAAGTAGGTGCTGCTCCACATGGGAAGCAGTCTCCCCTTTCTGCGCCGTTGCCCAAACGAATTGTGAAAAAGTGTCTATGCAAACGTGCATGTACTGCCATGTGCCAAACTGCGGAACATGCGTGACGTCCATTTGCCACACCTGATTGGCCTCCGTCCCTCGTGGGTTGACCCCCCACGAGGGCCCCCCCGGCGCCCCTGCACAATGCTGGCAAGAGCGAACTATGCCTTGGGCTTGAGAAAGTGGCAAATTAAACTGTCTGGCAAGTGCTTTGGCATTTTGGTGAAAGAAAGCATGGCTCTGGATTGTCGTAGTAAAAACACCCAAAACTGAACGTTGCTGAATTTCCTTTGCCGCCGCGTTCGCTCTGCTATTGCCCGCGGAGATCGGACCCGGGAGGTCCTGATGACTGCGGATGTGGGCAATATAGAGCGGCTCCGTGCGGTTTCGCAAATGAAATTGAGCAGTGAGAAACAGGCTAAGCAGATTCTTGTCTATCGCGGGAGTGATGTATGCTCCCGGTAGACTGTGAAGCAAATTCCTAACGTACATGCTGTCCGTAATGATGTTTAAGCGCTCTTTGGCGAAGGTGCGCAAGGCAAGGTTCACCGCTGCCAACTCTGCCGCTGCGCGGACTTTTGTGGAAGAGTTAGCAGCGTGCGCCAAGCTTGGCCCTCCTGCCAGGTCAAGACACCGTATGTCCGACCACCATCAGTAAAAACTGTCCTGGCCCCCTGAAGTGGAACCAGCGAGAGCAATTCAAATAAGCTAACTGTCTGCGTCTGAAGTGAGACAAGTCTGGGGTCCTTTGGCAAGTGGTATGCCAAGCATCTGGTGAATCCTTCCAAAGCTATCGGAAGTGAGTCACCGAGCTGTATTAATTGCTGAATTTGTTCCTTGGTGAACGGGACCACGATTTTGGCCAAATCATGCCCTGAAATGTCCCTAGCTCTCAACCGTCCACGGTAAACCACCGCGGAGACCAATTTTTGGGGAGGAACGATGTTTCGTGAAGAGGTGTTCAGAAGGTACACCCACTCCACGATACTCGCCCCTTTCTCGGCATCTACGCCGAGCGCTCCAGTGAACATGGATCCTGACCGTACGATGTACAAATTCAAGATCGGAGCATATGGCCCTGGGGTGATCCTATCTACCCACCTCTGGCTGAGAACTTGGTTGACTTTCTCGAGAGCTAAGCGCGCTTCTCGAGAAATTTTTATCCGGTCTGCTGGCTGCTTACCTAAAGTTAGCAGCGAGAAGAGCCGCTTCAAAAGATCCGTATCCAAACGAAAATACGGTCTGGCCCAATTGATGTTCCCTAAAACCTGCTGCAATTCTACCAAGGTGACTGAGTCCTGTAAATTGATTTGAGGCAAAACCGGTGCTGCGAAAGAGCGGAGAAGCCGATGACCCAAGTATGAGAAGGGCTCGGTTCTCTTCACTTTCTCTGGGGCAATGAGTAAGCCTTTGTCCCCCAGGCTGGCCTGGAGGTCAGAAAATATTTCGCTGCCGAGTTGCGGCATCGCGACCAAGATGTCGTCCATGAAATGGCAAACTATAGCTTTTGGGTAAAGGTTTCGAAACTTTGCCAGTGCGTTGTGAACATAAATTTGGCACAGGGTGGGCGAATTGAGCATGCCCTGTGGCAAGAATCTCCACGCGTAACGCTGCGTAGGCTCACTGTGGTTCACAACCGGCACCGTAAAGGCAAACCTTTCCCGGTCCCGGGGGTCTAAGGGAATTGTATAAAAGCAATCCTTGAGATCTACGACTAGGATCTCCCACCCCTCGGGAATCATATTCGGATTCGGGATGCCGCATTGGAGCGGACCCATTGGCTGAATGCATTTATTGATCTCTCTGAGATCGTGGAGGAGTCGCCACTTCCCCGACTTCTTCTTAATCACAAAAATTGGCGAATTCCATGGACTCGTGGACTGTTCATTTGTGTCCTGCGTCTAGCTGTTCCTTAACTAGCTGCTTAAGGGCGACTAATTTCTCCCCCACTACCGGCCATTGTTCTACCCAGACCGGCGTGTCGGTGAGCCACTTAAGTGGCAACGCCATTAGCCAAAGGTAAGCGTAGCACCGTACTGCTGTAAGATGTCTCACCCCCAAAGGTTGATGTGCACGTCAAGAATGTGCGGCCGAATTACCGCCGTGCCGTCAGCCTTTGGAATCGTGACTGTCACCCACTCTCGGCTTCTGAACGCTTCCTGAATGCCCCCCACACATCGGAGACCGGCTCAATGGCCCACTCCCTTGGCCACTGGCCCCTGCTTATCACGCTCACATTTGCTCCGGTATCTAATAAGCCTGAGAATATTCTATTATTCAGAAATACCTCGATAACCGGGCGCTGTTTCCACTCAATGTTGGTCTCCACTGTCGCTAAGACCTGGTATCCTTGTACTGCCTCACTGGCGCTCGAGCGATCCTCTGACCGGGACTCGGAGCTGTCACTGAGCCTTCCCTGGCTATCTGCTGGCGAGTGACAAGGAACCATGATCAGTTGCGCTAAGGTGTCTCCTTTGTGAATTGTCTGGGGCAGGTGAGTCCACAACTGAACTTGGAGAACGCCTGAAAAATTCGAGTCAACGACTCCTGGAATTATGAGAATTCCGCGTGCTCCAGCTACACTACGGGGCAAAACTAAACCTATATAGCCCTTGGGCAGTGGACCCATGTACTGGGAGTCCACCAGGTAGACCGTGCCGGGCAGGTCGCATGTAACATCCGCCTGACAAGTCAAGTCTAACCCTGTACTACCCTTGGGGCTGGCCTGTGCCCTCGCGATGCCTGGAGTGGGACTGGGATCTAGTCTAGCTCTGGTGAGCTGAGGGAAGCATCTGTTTGGACCGGGGCCAGAGACATGCCCGCGTTCCGGTTTCCAGAATCCGGACAGTCTCGGGCCCAGTGGTAGCCTCTTTTACACTTCGGACACTGGGTTTTCGGAGCCTTGGAACGGCCGGACTTTTGTCCGCCCCCCTTGGATCGGCACTCCCTAGCAAAGTGACCAACCTTGCCACAATTGTGACACGCTCCTTGGGTCTTTCCCTTTGGTCTCTTACCCCCTTGCACCGCTGCCGCTAGCAATCCCATCTTGTAGGATTCTGTGCCAACGTCGGCGCAAGCTCTAATCATGTCCGTAAGGGTCAAATCGGGACGATTGCCTAGTGACTGCAGGATTTTACGGCAGTCTAGATTGGCATTGTCCTTGGCTAGCTTCATCATGAGCTCTTGCTGGGCTTGCTCGTTATCAATCTGCCTGCTAATCGCTTCCTCCAGGCGATTGATGAAGTCCATATAGGGCTCCTGGGCTCCTTGCTTGATAGCGGTGTAATTTTTAGCCACTTTGCCAGTTGCTGGGACTTTGAAAAATGCCCTGAAGGCGGCCTCGGCCGACATCTGGAGAGTGGCTAGAGGCAAGTTGATTTGGGCATCGATGGGCTCGAAGGCACCTGAACCATATAACTGGTCAGGAAGTACTGCGCCTCCCATCCTGGCAGCCCTCGTCTGCGCCTCTAGGCGAAACTCGCTGTCCCAAATTAAATACTGGCTAGGGTTGAGCATCATCCGCATGACGGCTTTCCAGTCATGGGGAATCCACATGGTGTTCTCGCACACTTGCTGAAGCGTGCCCCTTGTAAAACGACTTTGGAGCCCTGTTTCTGAGATGGCTTTCCGTATGGCCATGAGAAGCTTATACGGAACTGGGGAATGAATTATCTGTTGGGCGCCTGTGAGCGCGTCCATTTCCATGGGGATGGGACATATCTGACTAAGCTCAGCTAGTTCTTCTGCTGGCAACTCCCCCTTCCTAATCTCCTCTTCAATTGTACGCTGAAGGGGACTTTTAGTAACTCGGGAACCCGTTGCTGTCAGAGAAGCGCCTGCGCTCCTCATTCCTTGCATTCCACCGGTGACGTCTGCAGCTGTCACCGGGGAAAAGCTCCCTACGCTACCCTGCCTAAATTGGAGTGACGGATAGAGCGCCGTAGGCGCCGTTGGCTCGGCTGGCGCTTCTGGCAGATTTGGGGTTTTTTTGGCCTCTACCCGGACTGGCTCTATCTCCGCTAAGAGCTTCCTACATCTTCTCCATGTGCGAATTACGCCTCCTGGAGCTTTCGGGGGTTGCTGAATGCAGTCTCCTATCTGATCCCAGAGCTCGAGGGTTAACGTACCTGCTTCTGGGTAAAGCAGGCAGTGTTCCCCTAGGTACACCAAAAGTCTCGCTAGCTCCCCGCTGTGAAAACGCAAATTAAATATCCTGGCCAGGATCTTGAACTCTCCCTCACGAGTTCTTTGGCTAGCGGATGGACGCTGTCGCTGAGGACAGGTCCCCATATTACCTGCGATTGGGTCCTCTCGGGACGAGTCGACGCGTCTTTGGCAGGCAACAGGTTCTGGCGACGTCGCTTTCTGGGTAGAGCTCGGAGCGTGGACTGCGGCCACGGGCCCTCGGTGGCCACTGCGCTGTCAGGGGCTCACAGCTGCCCTGAGCGGAACGCATTTTTCCCTTTGGCGCAAGCCGCCGCGAAAGCTGGGAGCACGCTGTAGGATGCCTCTTTGGACTGCCTCACCGCAGGCCGTCCCTCCGCTCGGCTGGCTGCCGGACGGAGTGCCGCGCTGTCCTCCGGGATGATTCGGACACGGTTCAAGCGCAGGACCGGACCGTGTGATCGCTACTCTGAGGAAGCCCGCTTGCTTACTCATGAGTAGATCACGTCTCGGGGTCACCAGATGTAGGAATCGGGGCCGCAGAGGGCCGGAGGTCCCGGAGGAGACTGATCAAGAAACGATACGAGGCAGTGTGGAGGAGGATAAGATCAGTGGTTTATTGGGAAAAAGGCATCATCATATATAGGAGTAAAAGCGCAACGGTGGCAAAAACAGTCATCTGACAGAAATCACATCACCTGTTTACTCGGGTTAATTGGGAATCTCTCAGAGGGAAGTTAATTAACTTGGCCAAACACAGACTGGGGAAAACACCATTGTTTGGGGATTAGGCAGGGGTAAACATGGCCTCTGTTTACACCCGGGGTAAAGTTGAGCTTGGAGATGAGTGATTATTCTAATGGGTAACTGGGTTAGCTATTCGCTCTCTCAGCAGATCCGCTGGTCAGGTCAGGAAATTGGGTGAATCAAACCCTATCATTTATCCACCCCCTAAATTTCTCTGCCCGCAGAGCCCACGGCTCAAGGAGCGTTCCCCCGAAGTGGCCTCTGCGCGGGCCGTTCCATGCCACTGGGGCATGGGGAAACCACATTTATTCATTTGTATCCCGCTCTTCTGGCACAAGCGTGACCCAGAGCGGCTAACAACATATACATAGAAATACATACAGTCATAAAACATCTAAAAATCCAGCCCAGACCCTCCCCAACCCCTTAAGAAAATAAAAACAGTAAAAGCTAACAAGATAAAACCATACAAAAAGTGCATAAAAAAACAGTTACATAAAACATCTGACAACTCCCAGCATGACCTGGAACCTTGGGCGACTAAACTAGCCAGCGGACTTGGGCTGTTCCACAAGATGGATCCCAGACATGCTGGCACAGCCAGGTCTTGAGTGCCTTTCTAAAGGGGAGCAGCTCTGTCTGGAGGCACAGTTCAGGTGGTAAGAGGTTCCACAGGTTCTATAGATAGACAGAGAGATAGAGAGATAGATAGATAGATAGATATTATCTATCTATCTATCTATCTATCTATCTATCTATCTATCTATCTATCTATCTATCTATCTATCTATCTATCTATCTATCTATCTATCTATCTATCTATTTAGATAGATAGATATAGATATATAGATAGATATAGATATAGGATTTTAATGAAGCAAGCATCAGGTCTGTTTTAAAAAAATAATAGTTACTTGTTTACTTAAAGTGAGGGAAGCAGGAGATAATAGGAAAGGATGTGTGGGTAAATTAGAGGGGAAAGTCCCATTAAGAGGTCTCACCACTTCAAGAAACAGTTTGTACTAAGACAGAACAAGAGATGGGTGGTTTTTACAGGACCGTTTAGGACTGTGGTGGCTTAGTGGTTAAGATGCTCAACTTCATTTGACCGGCAGGTTGGCAGTTCGAGACCCGAGTACTGCAGGACAGAATGAGCTCCCATCTTTGTCCCAGCTCCTGCCAACTAAGCAGTTCAAAAGCAAGAAATTGCAAGTAGATAAATAGGTACCACTTTAGTGGGAAGGTGTACAGCATTCTGTGCACTTGGTAGTCATGCCTGCTACATTTCCATGGAAACATCTGCAAACACAGACAGTGCTGATTCTTTGGCTATAAACAGAGATGAGCACTGAACCCTAGAGTCAGATACAACTGGCTTTCAAGCAAGGGCGACCTTTCCCTTTCCCTTAGTGTTATATCATTAGGAACTAAAGAGTCACAGGCAAGGGAGAGTGGTGAGCAAGGGACATAATATCTAAGAGCACCAAGATAAATTGCCAAGAGTGGACACAATTTTCATTTTATCCTTGTTATCCTGGTTTTCCACCCTATCAAGTAACAATCTACATTTCATAGCTACCGAGTATGCTTGATCTCCAAATTATTGTTTCTGATACCTTCTCCTACAGGTTTCCCTCAAATATTTGTAATACAGTAATACTTCATACAACGTCCGCTTCATGCAACGTCCAATTCAGACAACATCGCCAAATTCTTTGAAAAGAGTTGCATCGTACAACGCCGCTGCAACATTTTACGATGCATTGGGGTGCTGGGGGCTAGATCCAGCTGAAGGAGTATTCCCCCCCCCCCCAGTGTTTTGCCTTGCCCCACCACCCGGGCGGGTCGGCAGGCGTCGGGAACAGCATGGATAAGGCCCCCCGAGCGTCACAGAGGCAGCACAGGCAGCTGAGAGCCCAGAATGGGGGGGACTCCATTATGGAGTTTTTTCATCCATTTCAAAAAGGATGAAGTTTTCTCCTATCATCGTGCAGCCTCTGTGAGGTTTGGAGGATCTTTTTCGGGTGATTGCCGCCTTCCTCAGACATCCCTGGGCTGCACAGGAGCTGAATAAAGTTGTGGCCGCCATTTTCTTTTTTATTTCTTTTGGACTTCAATTCCCAGAAGCCCAAGCAAACTGTAAAACAAAATGTCCATGCTAACCTTATTTTTTCAGGGACCTATAACACCATTGACTCCACCATATTTTTCACCTGTATGCTAACCTTGCAGCTATTTTCAAACAGTTGGTACCTCCCACTTGTATATGGGTGGAGTTATTTTGGCTTCATAAATAATACTGCTCATCACCTGAATGCTGGTGGTACAGTGGTTAATCTGCTGTACTGCAACCAAAAGGTTGTGAGTTCAATCCTTACATGGGGATCAAGGTTGACTAAGCTTTCCATCCTTCCGAGGTTGGTAAAATGAGTACCCAGCATGTTGGGGGCAAAATTCTAATTAACCTGAGAATTACCCAGAGTGCACTAAGCAATATGGGGCAGTATATAAGTGTGATTGTTTTGCTTTGCTTCTTTGTTCATGTCAAAAGCAACACTGTACGGTTAATAAATATGTTTTATTTTCACCCAGAAATGGCAATACAGTAGACCCTCACATAATGATGTTACTTGGTTCCCCAAGTAGCGTCATTATGCAGAAAAAGTTGTTATTCAAATAACAACAAAAAACATTGTTATTCGAATAACGATGGTAAAAATACCGTCGTTATTCGAATAAATACGGTTTTTGTCATTATTCGAATAACAATGGTAAAAATACCGTCGTTATTCGAACAATGACTTTTTTGTCACTATTTGAATGATCACGTGGGGTGCGTCAGTAGCGTTGTTAATCAAAAATGACACTATTCAAACGTGTCATTAGGCGGGGTTCACTGTATCATCAAAAGTAGCTGGAAGACACCCAAATAACATGGAGCAAGATTCTGTTCAGCTAGCTCTTATTTACTCAGCAATTTCCTCATCACAGACCAAGTTTTCAGTTTTCTCTCTATGTGACAGACAGTATGTGCAGAACTGCGACATCCTAGAGATGACCTGTTGAATTATCTCTAACATGATTACCCATGTGGACCAGTTTCTACACTGTCCAAATGTAAATGAAGCAACAGAGCTGGGGATTCATTAGCAACAAGATCACCAATTTGCTCACTTAAGCTGGAACTCACTGTGGGTGGCATCAGAGAGTTTCTGCTTTTCCCATGGCTGCAGAACTATAGAAAATGTTGGTAACCATTGGTCATATTTCTCCTTCTTCTGTGTGATGTCTCTGACTCATACTTCATTAGAATTAAAGGAACAGGATGTACAGTGATACCTCATACAACGTCCAAACTTGGTTCCACAAGTTTGGACTTTATACAGATTTGGACTTTGTATGAGGCATGCAAAATCCTAGCCGCGATGCCTCATACAGCGTCCAAATCCTTGCCGCGATGCCTCATACAACGTCGTTTCCATAGAGATACATTGTACTGTAACAGCACAGACTTCAGGGCAAAGTCAAGGAAACAGACAGGAAACTGACAGAACTTTAAGAAATCATTGTCTAAAAGCTAAAAACATTACAAAAACATGTCAAACAACCCTGATTGTCCAAGAACCTGAAGAATGCAGCAAAAATCCCAGGAATGCTTCTAAAAATTCTGACGGAAAAAATCAAAAAATCCAACATCGTGCTCAAAACCACTCCTAAACACTCTTCGCCTCATGCAAAACCCACAAGAGCAATACACGCATGTGTCTTGCCTTTTGTACTGCCCAGGCACAATGCAACCTCGGAAAACCCCAATGCCTCATACAAAGTCGCATGACTTTGTATGAGGCAACTTTTTTCAAGGAATTAGGTGATGGTGTATGAATCCGATGTTGTATGAAGCGGACTTTGTATGAGGTATTACTGTATGTACAAATCCTTGCCCAGGCTAAATTTTAAAACAATTGTCTTTGCAGGCGCACCCCCCGGTCAGACACCGGTATATGGATAAAGGCATTGGGCCACTTTTATTGAATAATCCCCTAGTCCGAATTATAACTTTCAATTGGTGTATTCATCCAATTGTAATTCTTAAGGCAAGCAGGCCGCAGTGACACTGGTAAGGTTCCTCCCAAAATTGCCAATGGTAATTGGCTACAATGTATCCATTTGTATCAATTTGTTTGTTGACACAAACAAATTGTTGACCGGAGTCAATAAACTATCTACTGACCCCACCCTCTGACGTGATGCATGCTGAAAAGCTCCTGCCATCACCCCTTGCCTGGTTCGTCATTGACCGGTCAAAGCTATTACACCTGTACCTGTCTAAGTGTTGGCCAGTCAATTGCGAACCTGCCGGATACCTATGGGTCATAAATCTTTACCTTACCAGTGCTACCCGCCTAAAGTGACCAAAGTCAAACAAAACCCCTTTGTCAAACACTAGCAACAGTGTGGGATGGGCAAAAAAGCCAGAACCCAAGGGCCAATTGTAGGTTCAGGCCAAAAATTCCCACCCGGCCCCGAAGTGACCAAAATATCACACTGTTCACTAGGGAGGGGGTGGAGGGATAAACTTCTCCTCTCCGTCGCTATTTCTAAAATGGCAGCTCGTCTGCCTCATGGCCACCCCTTTTATAGAGGGGTGGCCACGCCCCCTAACTCACCCGGATGTCTGAGTCCGGGTGGTGGGGGGCCGCAAAGAGCGCCGCGGCCATTTTGGCGCCGCGCTTTCATTGTATTAAATACAGAAACAGTTCACCTCTTACTTCAAATGCATTTTCACATACAGTACTCACCTTCTGCATTTTGCGATTGAATCAGATTTTGGTGAGCCACTAAAGCAACATACCTTAGATTTTAGGGGATAATCACACTGTAGAATACTCACCATGGTCTGAGATCTTGGAAAATTCCAATTCAGAGTGATTCTCCTAAGGATGAACTGGTTGACTTCCATTCTCCACATCTCAACTGTGAGACTTTCTAATAAAGAGTGGGGATGAATCCCCAGATCGGTGGGGTATAAGTGGAATTATTATTATTATTATTATTATTATTATTATTATTATTATTATTATTATTATTATTATTATTATTATTATTATTATTATTATTATTATTATTATTATTATTATTATTATTATTATTATTATTATTATTATTATTAAAGTTTGGTTGACTATCATAAGGTATGTGAAGTACTTCTACAGCATGTAAATGATAACCTGCCAGCTAATAATGTGGAAGACGGGGAGGGGGAAATAAATTTTGCCTTATCCTGAACATTCTTTATAACCAATAGTAAAGGTAAAGGTCACCCTTGCACAAAAGGCAGTCGTATCCAACTATAGGATTCAGTGCTCATCTCTGTTTCATAGCCAAAGAGCCAGCGCTGTCTGCTTCTGCAGATGTTTCCATGGTCATGTGGCAGGCATGACTAGACACCGGAGTGAAAAGAACGCTGTTTACCTTCCCACCAAAGTGGTTCCTATTTATCTACTTGCAATTTCTTGCTCTCGAACTGCTAGGTTACAGGATCTGGGACAAAGACAGGAGCTCATTCCATCCTGCAGTATTCAGGTATTGAACTGCTACCTAATAAGTAAAAACTTTTGAGAACACAATGCCTATTGCCCAGTGATAGAAAAGGATGGAATAAGAGCCGAGTCCTGGCCTTCAGACTTCTCTCCATTAATGCCTTCTAGGGCTGAAGGCAATAAAGAATGCACTCAATGTGCCAGGTGATATACAACCAAATCCTATGTTTGCTTGGAAGTAAGTCTAGTTAAGCCAGTGGGACTCCATAGAAAGTTAGACAGTAGTTCATAGTTTAACTGGCCATTCTGACAGTTAGAGAAATGTGGTGAGTTTTGTTCCTATTCCTCTTTACTTCCTCATAAAGTTTCATTGGCCAGTAGGAATTCTGTGATGTAATTGTGCATCATGTAGCCATAGGCCCGTTAACCAGTGCTGTGGAGTAGAGTTGTGCACAGCATAGGATCTTGCCAGGTGTTCACAAAACTCTACATAATTAGTAAACAGATGGGGTAGAATCCAGTTTCATGGCTTCACACATTGTAGATGGAAGAATATGAGGGCCTGAGAAAGTGCAGGAAAAGGAGGGAATAGCCCTCTCTTTCCCAGTATGGCAAGAGGCAATGACCCTCTCCCCCAATATTTACTGTAAACTCTACTTCTGTCCTCCTTTTCCCCCTCAGATAAAAAAACCTAGAATCTCCAGGAGAAAGATTTTACTTGAGCTTTTCCTTCAATTTGTTAGTTTATTTCTTACAGAGGACAGCAAGTGTTTCTTATGTTGAGTAGCATTTAAAAATTTGAGATTTACACCTGCACTCCAAAACAATATGGTCTTTACTACTACTGCTGCTGCTGCTGCTGCTGCTACTACTACTACTACTACTAACCATACCTCTCAAGTATCCCGGATTGGGCAGAATGTCCCGTATTTCTGTGCCACTTCCTCTACTTTCCCGCCACCATCCCGTAATTTCACCAGCAGGGAAAGTAGGTATTGCACATGCGTGTATGCACAGAACCCTTCTGCGCATGCACAGAAAGGTTCTGCGCAGAAGGGTTCTGCGCAGGTCCCGTATTTTCTGGAGCCACGCTTGACGGGTAAGCTTCAAATATCTAACTGTTCCAATGATACGCTTGCAGGCTAACACCGCTACCACTTCAAAAATGTCTGTTCCAAACGTGTTCTTCTTGTTCTAAGGGTAGACCACCACCTAGTGGATAAATGTAATAATTCGACAGTACTGTATCGCTATAAGGCCTCTTCACCCACAGATAAGGTCATCTGTCATTGACTACAGAAAGGCACGTTGACTTGCACCTATGGACAAAATATCAGAGGTTCATCACAGCAGAGTAGTCTCAATATCAAATCAAATGTAATCATTTTCAAAAGAGGGCACATGCATTTTTATGAAAGACATCACATGCCAGGGCAATTTAGCAATCAGATCATTGAGCCCTTTTTCAATAGTATGGGTAGTATTACAGTACTTCATGACTGTACATAACAAGCTTATGGGCTCTGTGTCCTTAGATGGCAGTATGATAGGGATGGAGAACAACTGGCTCTCCAAATGATTATGGTGTACTAAATGCACACATCTCTGTTTGCTTGATGTTTTTCCCAAACAGAGAGCAAATTCATACATTTTTGCATTATCCCTCTAAATGCTGGGCAGAATTTCTAATTTCACCCTTCCAACTCACTGTTAAAGGTTAACTCAAGAGCAGGCATTGAGTCTCTGCAGACAATTTGTTCACTCTCCGCGGCCATTTATTTCAACCCTCTAAGTGTGCTGTGCCATTTACATGGAACTTCTTCTCCCTCTCTTTAATTACTATGCTGTTTCTTACATCTGCACCTTTATGATGTAACTTCCATGCAATCATTTTAGTAGAAAGGGCTGTGGTGGCTCAATGGTTAAGAAGCTCACCTTGTGAGCTGGAAGGCTGGCAAGTCAGTAGTTCGAGACCTGGGTATTGCATGATGGTTTGAGTGCCTGTCTCTGTCCCAGCTCCTGCCAACCTAGAGTTTGAAAGCAAGAAATTTCAAGTAGATAAATAGGGACCACTTTGTTGAGAAAAGATCTTGGGGGCATAAAAGAAGCCTCATTCAGGTGTCTCCTGAGTAGAGCTTCTACAGCAAAATCCTTTCAACCCAGAATAATTTCTGACATGAAATTATTATTATTTTAGTAGAGCTAAAAAGAGGAATATTAGAACTGGATGCTATACTATTGTGATGATTAACATCACAAATAATAGAAATATTAGGTTCCTTATATAGAAAATTGGTGATAAACTTTAGCTTTTAATGATCCCACATTATGGTCTTCTAAAGGTACAATATACCACAACCTTACATGAACTAAAAGGAAGCCTTGGTCCCATTCACTGTTTTGTTCCATCAGGCAACACATAAATATAATAGCTTTAATTTTCAACCTATTACAAAAGAACTTTACAACTTCATTACAAAACATCATTTATTGTAAACAATTAAGATGTTTAGTTTTACAAAAAGTATCAGCTTTTCTTTCACCAAACAACCAAACAAAGCATACACAATTAGGACCCAGCTCTCTGTAATCGTATAGTAAGGGAACCCCATTGTCTACACTGTGCCATGTATTTCATGACTAGTTAGGAATAAATCCCCAACTCCAATATTATCATAAAGGCACTTATACAAGAACATGGACTGAATCTGATTCACGTACTGTTTAGAATGACATGCAAAATAAGCATACTTTTAGGAGAAATGAAGACTTAGATAGGTAAACATACAATAATATGCAACTCTAGGTTTTAAAAATAAGACAGGTTTTGCTTGAACAATTACTTCTTTGGTTTTGATCAAGGGCAATTATAATGAAGGTTTTCACAATACAACAGAATACAAACCCAAACACCTGACATTCATAAACCCATGACACAACCACGGGGCCCCATCTCACATGGCCCCTCACCGCCTCCACCATACCAGGAAGTGCCATGTGGTGGAGGAAGGGCAAAATGGCTGTCCGGTCCCCGAAGCAGTCTGAGGAAGCATGAGCTGTCCCCCAGCTATAAAAGGTTGAGAACTACTGACTTAAGATGTACTGTAAGTTTAATGGTATGTGTAAGCAATATGCAGCAGCCATGGCCTCCCATTTCACAGGCAATGGAAATATACTTTAAATATACAAATTCATTCAACACATGTTCATACATTTTGTAACAAACATGCAGAAAGAGGAAAAAATGTCAACACAATCATTCCTATTTCTTGGCTTGTAGTTGCTTACAGTGATTTTACTAAATTTAGTAACTTGATGGGAATTTTTAAATTGCTGTTCAGGTAATTCCAATTCTATTTGTTTCTCTCAGCCAATGTTCCCAATAATTTGATATTAGATACTGAGAAGAGGAGAATTTTCTCAATAGTTCTACTACACCAGTGATGGTGAACCTTGGCACTCCAGCTGTTCTTGAACTTCAATTCCCAGAAGCCCTGATCAGAACTCCTTCTGAGAATTGAAGTTCAAGAATGGCTGGAGTGCCAAGGTTCACCAGCAATGTATTGCAGCATTAAAAAGGAACAACTCTCTATCACAGAGGTAATTTCTGACTTCATAAAAAACCCACTCTTGACAAATAGATGCTTTTGTCAGCTACCACATAATTAGCTACCACATAATCAGACTTTTAATAAATTATATTGAAGCATACCCATCAGGACAATGCAAATATAATGAATAACCAATATAAAACAAGGTTATTTTCTTTTCCTTTTATCCTGAGACTACATTGATAAAGAAAAGATACATTTTTCCCAAAAGGCAATTTTTGTGGTAAAAAAAAAACAGCATCAAGATCAGTCTTGAATTACTGCAACAACATTTCCAGAGAAACAACAGCTACAATCTACCAAGATTTTTCTCTGCAAAAATCACAGCTAAGTTCCTTTGAAGCACATGAGACTTAACTGAATGCTGGTTAAAGTCTTCCAAATGTTTTAAATGAGACTTTGTCAAGCTTTATTTCAGACAAATCGTGGTGGCCCATCTGTATAAATTCAATTGAAATGACTGGAACCACAGTCTTAACCAAGTCACACTCAAATCACCTTCCGAGGAAAGGGAGTGGAAATTGTTCCTAATAGACAATACTAAACCTTATAATCATGTTAAATAACTTATTGTTCTCATTAAAGAATATAAATGCTAAGTGTCAGTTGGGTTTTTGCTTTGTGAGGAATATAATCCACTGAAGGGGAAAATGCAAATCTTGGCACGAAACTTGTATCTTAAAGTATGTGTCTTTAACGTAATCAAACATGTTCCAGAAAAATACAAAAAGTAAAGGTATTGGACTAGATCACCCATCATGCAGATGAACACACAGTGAAACTTTACATAATTGTCAAGAGTTGGCAATTTGAAGGTATGTGTTTTTAAGGCTCATGATTGTTTCAGTTAAGTAGGTTTTCTTCTCTGTTAAGAAAAGAGCTCCTCATTGCAGCAAGAACTGTATCTAATTGTAAACACAAATAAATTTAGCATCCAAGAAGGTTTCATGTTGTGTGCATGTTCCAAAGATAACGTCCCCACTTCTCCCCCCTTCCATGCACTCTTGATCATGCTACCCCTAAGTTCTCTTTCATCTTTTCATATACCACATAACTGATGCTGACAGCAGGCAGCACTTTCATGAAGTTAGGCGCGATGCCCCTATAAAGTCCTCGGATTCCTTCCTTAGCAAGAATCCTTTGGAAGAGAGCCATCATGTTTAGTTGAGGGCCTTCGACCATGGCTACACAATGGAGAAAAAGAAATGAAAAGTGATTATAACTGAAGTTATTCTTAAGCTATCAAACTCTAATATGACTAACATTAAAATAACTATTGTAGAGCAGAGTTGATTCTTGTTACTGTATATACAGCCTCATTAGCACGCCTTACACTCTTCCTATCCTTTGCCACAATGACAGCCTTCTATGCTTAATGCCTTAACATGAATTCAGTCTGAATAGTACACTTTCAAACTGCATGCGGAGGTTTACACAGCTGAATGATTCTGCATACAAAAATTATCTTTATATATTGAAGCACAGATAGGGTGAATGGTTTAACACCAAGTTCTTCCTTGTGTGCTAATTTTCTATATGCAGGGACTGTGGTGGCTCAGTGGTTAGGAAGCTCACCTTGTTAGCTGGAAGGCTGGCAAGTCGGCAGTTCAAGACCTGAGTACTGCATGACAGAATGAGCGCCCATCTCTGTTCCAGCTCCTGCCAACCTATATATATGCAAGGAATTTCTGCCTGTATGAACTGATTCAATCAGCCAATTAAGTTTTACACTCCATGATCAGATAAGGATGTTGTGGCAACTAGATCTCTGCCTTAAGCATTTTAAAGGGGCAGTGGAGGTTTGATAAATGGTGTAGTTACTGATGGCAATAACCCAAGAAAGCATGTAGAAAAGAAATGTGGCCACACTCTTAAGCTGAAATTGCCACTATATTAGTGTGATAGTTATTCCTTCCACACAAATGCACTAGCTGTTAAAGCATGACAGCAACACTCACCTTGAGCCTGCATTCGAGTCCGGATGAGGGCAAGAGGATAACTAGCTAACTGGCCACAGGTACTAGACAAAGTACCACATCCCAGCAGTACAAGTATACCAGGGTTGGCAGAGTCTGTTGCGTATTTTTCCAGCCACGTCTTCTTTAGAGCCTATCAAGATATGTATTGATGCAGTTAACTGAAATAATTTAATTTCATACCCAGAGAAGACAGTAGAATAACTTGTAGAAAATATTTCTATAAAAGAGGTATTGAGTATATTTTCTTTTTCTTTTCTTTTCAGGGCATTTGTTAAGATTACAAATGGAAACCAGGGAGGATAAAAGGAGCTCCCCAAGGCCATGGGGAGCAAGAAGATGACGACACAATTGAGCCGCCGCGCCCTCCCAGCCCCTCTATCAGCCAGGAGGAGGACAAGGGCAGTTGATTGACTTTGTTTCTGTCACAGTTCGGTTGCTGTCAGACTTTGTGGGGCTTCTTAAATGAGGTTTTCCCTTCTGTTTCTGTAATATTGTTGATATTGTACATTTTGATGTTTTCATACCTTGTAATTCTAATTGTAATTATTGATACATTGATTGCTGATATTTTGATGTTGTGATGATACTTTGTATTACTGTGGAATTTATTGTAAGTGTATTGACTATTTATTTTGTATCATTGATTATCTGTATCATTATATTGTTATATTGTACCTATATTAATTTGTTGTAGCCGCTCTGAGTCAGCCTGTGCCGAGTAAAGCGAGGTATAAATCCAATTAATAATAATAATAATAATAATAATAATAATAATAATAATAATAATAATAATAATAATAATAATAATAATAATAATAATAATAATAATAATAATAATAAATATAAATCTTCCTGAATCCAAGTCCAATATTTTGGTCACTACACATCTCTCTACAGTGTCCTGACATGACAGGATACTCAACTCACCTCATAAACAGCCAAATCTATGCCAGCATACGGTATTATCCCCAAAATGTTTGGAATATAACCTTTGTAAAAGGCTATGACACCTTCTCTTCTTAGAATCTTCTTAGCACAGTCAAACATCCCAGAGTACTGTCCTGTTTTGCCCACAGCCAACCTGGTCTTTAGTACCTAAAGGTTGAAAAAAAATGAAGTTAACTACTTTCCAAATAAAATGATCTGTTCCCAAGATAAGTGTTAGCACGTAAATTCCACTATCTTTGTGTGATGGCCACGTCTTCTGACACTTCTAGCTTAAGGCTACCATCTTGGACTGTAAATACATGCATTCTTTTGCCTATCTGTTTGCCTGGGCTCTGCCACTACTGGAACAACCAAGCCATAACCCATGGGACACCCACGGGACACCAATGGAAAATACAGTAGCATTGCTTACTAGGGCCTGCACTGTGAGCCCTGGGGCAGCATGTACAGTCCATGGACCAAACCTTGTGCATCCCTGCTTCAAACAGAAACACTGGAGACTGAAGGTAAGCATTTCTGCTTGCAAAGGGTACATTCTGCCAAAGATGTGTAATCCAAGCTCAGAAGACTACAATCCCAGAATGGTGGCTCAGAATTCTGGGATCTGATGTGCAACAACAACAACAACAACAACAACAACAACAACAACACTGTCCTTCCTGCAAACGTGTGAGGGTCAGAGATACAAAGCAGCAGACTGAGCAGAATGTCTAATAATACTTACCTCCATAGGATAAATAGAAGTCTGTGCAGTTGCTCCAGCCAAGGAGCCAGATATAAACCTTTCCATAGTTCCTATCTTTCCTTCTTTGTCGAACATTTTCTTATACTGCATTTATAAAACATAGAAAGATATTAAAACATTCTTAGCTTCTCACCAGAGCGACACACTTCCCATAAAATTACTGTGAGGTTGCATAGACACAAGCCAGATGGTTGCTGAAGGGGGGAAGGGTTGACACTCCAATTGGAAAGCTTATATTACAGGTGAAACTCAGAAAATTAGAGTATTGTGCAAATGTTCATTCATTTCACTTAAAATGTGAAACAAATATATGAGATAGACTCACTACATGCAAAGCGAGATATGTCATGTCTTAATTCGTTATAATTGTGATGATCATTGCGTACTACATACATGATATTATGTGATGATTATGGGGTAAATGAGTTTGGGGGGTTGGGGTTTTCATAAGGTGTAAGCCATAAACATCAATATTATAACAAAGTACGACTTGAACTATCTCGCTTTGCGTGTAATGAGTCTATCTCATATATTTATTTCACCTTTTAAGTTGCATTCCTGAACTGAATGAACATTTGCACAATACTGTATTCTAATTTTCCGAGTTTCACCTGTACACGTTATCAGTGCTCCATAACACCTTTAATGTTAGCTATTCAACACTTGTGCACTTTTTTTTTTTGGCTGATTGTTTTTATTCTAACATGTTCATCAAACTCTGCAGTTACAGAGCTCTTTCCCCTCAGACAAGAACTTGGAAATGGTATCTTTTAGACTGCAACCTCCAGAATACCCAAACACAGCTCACGAGGGCAGGCATTGTGTGTCTATGTATTGTAGTCCAAAAGCAAGAAAATGCAAGTAGATAAATAGGTTCTGCTTCAGCAGGAAAGGTAACAGCATTCAGTATGCTCCAGTATCTAGTCAGGCCTGCCACATGATCACAGAAATGTCTGCAGACAACGCTTGCTCTTTGGCTGTCAATGGAGGTGAGCTCTGAACCATGGAGTCAGATATGACTAGTTTTGGGGGGTTTTTTATAGCAAAGGTGACCTTTACCTTTACCTTACACTTTTGCTATTATTTTGGGAATCTTCCAATTCAAATGGAAAACTCATTTCAAAGGACAACCAAAGAGCTAATAACTTTATCTCAGGTGGGTGCCTTCCCCAAAGGAGAATTAGGTCTTCATATAAGTTTTAAAAGCTTTCTGTGAGGTAAAGACAACTCCAAAACTACAATGAGTCCATCTTACTGCAATTCGGTGAATCAGATCTTAGTAGAATCTTATTGATTTTGCCACTCAAAACATGAACTGAAGTAAACTTGACATCACAGCAAATAGTTATGTGCATGGTACATAGCTTCAGATATTCAGGTCCTGCCAAATTTAAATTTAATTTCTACTCCATCTTTCTTTCTTTGGGGAAAACAAAAGATGATCACCTTAAATTGAAATTAGTAAAATGACAACACTCTCTCTTCTTCTGGCACCTTATCTGTATTAAAATTCAAACTGTATTCAATCAGGATTCAGATTCAGATTTAAAGGCTGTTACAACCTTCATTTGGCTGCTCAACTTTAATGCCAATCACGTGACTTAAAATCTTACCCGTTCATATGCCCAGAACTTGATAGCTGTTTCAGGTGCAATTTTAACAACATTGACACCATTTCCCCTCCACAGTGAACGAATTCCTCCTTCTTTCACCATCTGCTGAAAACCACCTGCTATGTTCATTTTTCCCTTTGAACCATGAACCTGTAGTTAGCATGGAAACAAAAGAGATAATTACTCAACACACAATGAAATTTCAACACAGGGGAAAAGCTAACAACCCCTTCAAGAAGGGAAATGGAATAATTCAGAGTTCTGTACAGTACTTGATATTGCCCTTCCTAGCCTGTACCTTAAAAGAAAATGTCAAAACTACACATTAGGCAGGTTCACAATCCCTCTGCATTACTTGTTTTCTTTTAAATCCAAAATCAGCCTAAGACAAAATGGAAGAAACTGACTTTCTCTTTTCCATTTCATCCTTTTATTATTTAACATTGTCCTAAACTACTAGAGACTGGCAGGAAGGTACAGAGAAAATAATCTAAGACTTTTCATCCCGTCCCAGACCAAAAAGCACTCATGTGTACTAATATTCTAAGCCTTTGTTTCCTATATGATATCTTCATTATTTCCAGTTATCAAAGCTGTGTCTTCAAAATGGATTTATAGGAATTTGATTTGTAAAAATGTATAATGTTTTCATGAATATCCATACTCTTGTCATACCAATGCTGGCTTATAAAAAGTGCTAGAGGGTGGGGACAAAAATAGAAAAGAAAAGAAAATATACAGTACTGTCTTAGGCCACCACCAGATGGTTTGGAGAAAAAGATTAATGAGTGATTTGGAGGTGGGACATAACTCAGCCTCCAAACCAGCTAGATATAAGAAAATTGGAGATTCATCTGCTGACCCTTTCAACCCTTCCTAAGTTTGATGAAGTTTGGAGAAAGGGTGTATGCACTCCCCCACCCCCTGAAATCCCTCATTGAATTTTCCCCCCAAACCAGCTGGTGGAGTCCTGAGACTTTAGCACAGTACTATACATCCAAAATCTCCCAACCCAGACAAATTATCATAAAAATACACTATCCAAAAATGTGTTGGTGTTATTTTTTTTAAAAAAAAATGCATCACAATGGCAAATCTTCTCGTTTCTTGTTAGATATGATTAGTTAATTGACTGACAATTTTTTTTATTTAACAGCTAAAAGCCAAGCTACAATTAATTATAAGTAAGGACCTTTAAACTCTTGGAGGCAAGCAACAAAATGCATCAAATATCCTGATTTTTATATGCTTTGGAACCTAGGACTCTGACACAGAGTGTTAAGTAGCAATTCCATACAGCAGGTGTTGGGAACCTTCAACCTTTGGACAAGTCCTCTGCTGGAGTGTGGATCCTGGTAAGCAAACCTTAAGAAAATGAGAGCTTTGGCAAAAAAAAAACAATTTCCCCACCTCTCCTATAAATTTCCTGGGACATTAAATCTCACTGGACTAAATAACACTAAATTCTCAGTAGAACCATATCAGACTATGTTGTAAACCACAGACTACAGTACTTAGCTTCTTCATGCAGAAAATTTTTACACAAGTAATTTCATACAGTTTTGCATGGCCAGTGTTCATAACTACTAGCACCGGGGGGCTTTCTAAGAGTTACATGTAATCTGTTTGCCAAAAACCCTTAAGACCAAAGATATGAACAAATGATTTCACGTGTCCTGTTTCTTAAATACCTTTTAAGGTTCCTATTTATTTGTTTGTTTGTTTGTTTGTTATATTTGTATACCGCCTTCCTCACCCGAGGGCGACCCAAGGAGGTTTACAACAAAACAATATACACAATAAAGGGGGGAAAGAAAATACATACATAGCACATAACATGTAACGGAGTCCAGCTCAACGTCTCTGACGGAACCCTGTTTAGGCTCCTGTTTCTTAAATACCATTTCACATACACACACAAACCTACATAGCCAATTGCAATGTAAATCAAAGATAGTCCCCTAATAAGAATTCTGGTAAAAGAAAATAAAAAATGACAGAAAGAAGCAAAAGCCCCAATATTATAGCGTTTTAAAGACTAAGATTTTTATGTCAGTGCGAGCTTTCATTGATCAGAGTCTACCTCCTTACACACTGACTGGAATCCAAATAAAGGATCTGTAATATAAATACGGGACTGCGGTGACTTGGTGGTTAAGATGCTAAGCTTGATGACTGAAAAGTCAGCAAGTCAGCAGTTCAAGACCCGAGTGCTGCATGATGGAGTGAGCTCCCATCTGTCCCAGCTGCTGCCAGCCTAGCAGTTTGAAAGCAAGACATTGCAAGTAGATAAATAGGTACCACTTCAGTGAGGAGGTAAATAGTGTTCTGTGCACTCTGGTGTCTAGTCATGTCTGCCACATGTCCACAGAAACTGAATCCTAGAGTTGGATATATGACTGGCTTTCGAATGAGGGTGACCTTTTCCTTTTACCTAATATAAATATGGCATCTCCTGTGCAGAATTTTTAAAAAGCATGTGAGGGCACAAAATATCTGAACCAGGCCTTTGGATCCAAGTCACTATGTTTGAAGAGACCCACCTGCATCATCACTTTCAAGCGGTCAAGTGGTGCTGTGCCAGTTCGAGAGACAGCACCAGCAACCGCTCCAGACAGGAGCTGCCTCCACCACTGACCCGTCTTCTTCTCTTCTTCTGTGAATTCATCTGGGATAGTCAAGCTATCTCCGATATCCAACACCTGTTAAAATGTAAAGCAAAACATGAAACAATGAGAGCTACATTATTATTCCTTTCCATAGTTCTATATTTGAACACGGTGATCATTTTATATAAAACTCATGCAAGAGCAGTTATAGCTATGTATGCTTTTAAAATGAAAAAAAAAGATCACACATTTTTTTCCTGCTTGCATATGTAATGTCACTACCTAAAACTACCATTTTAAAAATTTGTTGTTTAAAAAAAAATAGATTTCTCCCTTGCATATGGCAGGAGTAAAGACACTGGGACATAAAATGCTTTCCAGGCAATGCTGAAATCTCAATGCTTATAAAAACACAGTTAGACTTTTTCCCAGGCATCTTTTAAGGATTATCAAGATTAATCTTTCAACAACTTCCTAAAAGGATTGTGAGTCCGATGACTTCGTAATTCATCCAAGTACTGTATTTTCTGGCGTATAAGACTACTTTTTAACCCTGAAAAATCTGTGCCAAAGTCGGGGGTCGTCTTATAGGACAGGTACTTAACTGCAGCTTGTTTCCCCTTGCTTCATATGTCCGGCGCATATGGTGGGGGGTGCCGCGGCCGAGTCCCTGCTCTGTGCGGGGAGTATGAAGCAAGGGGAAGCAAGCTGCACACATCTTCCTGTACCTCGAGGAGGAGAACGTGAGTGTGGATTGGCTCTCCACCAGAACCTGCCCATTCGACTCGGAGGGCTGTGCGTCTTCGGGTTGAGTGTGGGTTAATTTTTATTTGGTGTGCATTGGAAGAAAGGTAGTCTTATATGGCAAGTATATTCCAAACTGTATATTTTAACTGGAAAAGTTGGGGGTCGTCTTATACGCCTAGTCGTCTTATACGCCCAGTCGTCTTATACGCCCAGTCGTCTTATACGCCGGAAAATACAGTATTTATATTTCAAATGAATGATCTCATTATTTTGTTTAAAAAGTTAAAATACAAATAGTTTGTGTGGCTTTTGCAGCTTAATCAGTTTGGCAAATTTATCACAAGAGCACACATACACCCCTTTCTATCAGATAGCATGTTTCAAGTATTGTTCACTACAATTGTTCACATATATAGGATACATTCTAGCAAAGAGTCAAATGTTACTATATGTATTGCGGCTATTACAAACTATCACCTCACAGCTTTATTTGCAAAATTATGTGAACTCACATTTTTTGTACTCTTGTGATATCAAAACTATGATACAGTTTCCAAAGCCATGGTATGAATGGATTACATCCTATATTCAGAGCTTAGAAAAGTTATTTTTGGAACTGCAGTGCTCAAAATCTCCCATTCTAGGACCTGTAGCTTTCCCAAGCTCTGCTAATAACCACATAGAGATGATGTGCATAGATTTTTATCATAAAATTGTCACTAGTGAGCAATAAATTATTGGCAAAGGCCCAGAGGGTTTTTACACCATCTTTTAATCACTATAGTAGTGTTCTAATGTTCCTCAGTGCTACTCTAATGAAAGCGTGGCGCCAAAATGGCCACCGCGCTCTTTGCGGGGGCCCCCCCACCCGGACTCAGACATCCGGGTGAGTTAGGGGGTGTGGCCACCCCTCTTAAAAAAGAGCGACGGAAAGGAGAAGTTTTCTCCGTCGCTGCTTGTTCCCCCTTGGTCCTTCCCGGCTGGGAAGGAAGGATTTGGCACGGAGCCTTTGGCTTGCGGGCTCCTCTGTGCCTTTTCTCTGCTCTTCGATCCCTGGAAAGGGATCCTGCTCCTTAGATATGCCTCCTAAACGAAGGGCCTCGGCGACGAAGCCGCGGCCCGCGGGGAGGACTTTTGGCCCTGCGCAGCGTGGGGGCCAGCCCTTGGGTCGGAGGACCAGGGCTGCGCCCACGCGCCAGGACTCGACCCCCACCGATACCGGTGGGGCGATGCAGGCTGCTTGGCCCTTGGCCGGTCAGCCTTCAGCTGGCCCTTCCGGGGCTTCGGCCCTTGGCCCGCAGATACCGGCCATGGGTCCAGGCAGCGGGGGTGGGTCCGGTGCTGGTGTGCAGCACGTTCCACCTCCGGCCCCTCATGGGCCGGAATTTTGGGCATGGCCCTATTCGGGCCCGGGCTCTCATGTAGGGGTTTCTGGTCCAATGCCTGGTGGGCCATCCGGCCCACCCGGCCCACTCTATACTGGGGGATCTGTGGCAGTTGATGCATTGCTAACGCGTTTAGCGGTGCTTGAGGCGTCCTTAGGGATGGCACACAACCCCGTGCCTGGTGGCCCTTCATTTGCTGCGGGGGCACCTTTGGGTCCTCCGCCTGCCTCAATGGCCGCCACACTGCAGCAAGCGGCTAGCCGGGTTGAGCTGCTGGAGACGCTCCGGCCTACCCCAGCCAGTGTCTCGCAGCTCCCAGTTCAGCCAGAGATACAGCAGGAGAGTGGTCAGGTGCGGCCCCAGAGCTCGATTCCGGTCGCGAGCTCCGACACCCGCCGTGGGCCGGAACCCCCAGTGGGGGCGGCTCACGGGGGTGCAACTAGTGAGTATCAGGTTCAAGTTAATGCACCCACATCTCAGTCCACTTCCAATGGTGGGATTCAGTGGCCATGGCCTCATAATGTCGGGGCGAGTGGGCATCAGTTGCAACCTTATACCAGTGCCCCTTGGTTCCAGACTGGTGCAACGTTGGGGGTGGGGGTTTCCGCCCCCGGGCTAGTGCCGGGCATCGCAGGGACTGTCCAGGTTCCGCTGTGCATGCCCCGGGTACCTAATGTGCCGGTGACGGCTTTGCCGACGGCTGGTTATTCGTTGCCCCTTGGTGATCATTTGTCCCAGGTCACGAGGGAAAAGATTTGGCGGGGGGAGTACGTGGATATATTCTCCCTATTGAACCGTGAGCCCACTAAGGAGGAGAGAGAGGGACAGGATGACAAAGACAAAGAGCTGTCCCGCCGTCGTAAGCCACCACGCACCTGGGCCAACTGGTTGCCCGCATATCTTATTTATATGGCGGTGTATCTCAGAGCCCGGCCAGACCTGGCCATTCCTATGGTCCAATATTTGGACAATATTTACAGGGCAATGGTGGATTTTCCTGGCCCGTCGTGGTTGGCTTACGATGAGGAATTCAGAATGAGGGTGCCATTGCATCCGGAGATGAGATGGGATGAGCCCTGTCAGAAATTGTGGCTATTATACATGACCCCACGCGTCCGGCGCCTGGGGATAGGTATCATTCTGGGCATGCCGTTCAGCGAGCTGCTCCAACGCAGGCTTCCCGCCAGCTGGCGGGGCAGGGGGTTCCAGCCCGCTTGCTGTGTTGGAGCTTCTCGGCCAGCGGTGTGTGCAATAAGCGGCAGTGCCGATACAAACATGAGTGTCCCTCTTGCGCTGGCCCCCACGCCGCCGCCGTGTGTCCGCAGGCCGGCGGGTCACGGGGCAGAGGTAGAGGTGGACAGGGAGTGGGCAGAGCGGCTGCTGAGGGAGCTAGCCAGGCAAAAGGCCCCCTCCCCAGTTAATGTGTATATGTTGGAGCGATGGCTCTCAACTTATCCAAGGAGAGAGGATGCAAAGTACCTCCTTGAGGGTTTCCAGTGGGGCTTCCGAATCCCGTTCAAAGGAGTGCGGGGACCCCAAGATGCACCCAATTTACTGTCCCTGAAGGGTAGAGAGGAGGTGGCTGCCCTGAGTATTGCTAAGGAGGTTGGGGCCAAGAGGGTGGCAGGCCCCTTTTCTGTGCCACCCTTTCCCAACCTGAAGGTCTCCCCTCTGGGGTTGGTACCCAAGAAGGCCCCGGGTGAATTTCGTTTAATCCACCATTTATCGTACCCGGCGGGTTATTCTGTCAATGATGCTATCCCTGATGACCTTTGTTCAGTCAGGTATACGTCCTTTGACCAAGCCCTACGGATGGTGCGCTCTTGTGGTCCGGGTGCCCTCCTGGCAAAATGTGACATCAAATTGGCATTCCGATTGTTGCCAGTGCACCCTGAGGACTTTGAGCTATTGGGTTTTCGATTCCAAGGGAAGTTCTATGTAGATAAGGCCATGCCTTTTGGCTGCTCTATATCCTGTTCAGCATTTGAACGTTTTAGCACCTTCCTTCAGTGGGCCTTTGTTCGCAGGTCCGGGTCTCGGTCTGTAGCCCATTACCTCGATGACTTTTTGTTCGGGGGTGAACGGGGCTTGGACACGTGCACGCGTCTCCTCACCACATTTCAGACGCTAATGCAGGAACTGGGTGTCCCTTTAGCACCCGAAAAGACCGAGGGCCCATCCACTACCCTCACATTTCTGGGTATCGAAATCGACACGGTCGCACAGGCATCCCGGTTACCCATTGACAAGGTTACCCGGATCTCTGCGATGATTTTGGCCTTGCTGGCCAAACGTAAGGTGTCACTTAGACAGCTTCAGGTACTGCATGGCCATCTTAACTTTGCCTGCAGGGTGGTTACGCCTGGCAGGGCATTTGCTCGGCGCCTGTGCGATGCCATGTCTGACTTGACAAGGCGCCATCATAGGGTCCGACTAACCAGGGGCATGCGGGCTGACCTTTTGGTTTGGCTCTCATTCCTGCGGGACTTCAACGGGGTACCCTTTTGGAGGTCTGACCTTTTAGTTTCACCTAGGTTTCAAGTGCAGTCGGATGCCTCCGGCTCCCTTGGATATGGGATGTACTTCCAGGGGAGGTGGGCTTATGGCCAATGGCCTCCAGAATGGCGGGGCACGGATCGCCTCCGCGATCTTACATTCCTTGAGTTTTTTCCAATCCTGGGAGCTTTGATGCTATGGGGCAAGGAGTGGGCCGACTCAGTGGTCCATTTTTGGTGACAATGCTGCAGAGGTGCACATTGTCAATGCTCAGACATCTAAATCACCCAGGGTGATGGCTTTAGTTCGCCAATTCGTGTTACGTAGCCTACGCCTTAACGTGCTTTTCAGGGCCAGACATGTACCAGGCATTGATAATGATATTGTTGATGCTTTATCCCGCCTGCAGATCCCCCGGTTCCGCGCCTTGGCTCCGGACGCAGAGGAATTCCCCTCGCCACTTCCGGCCGAGATTTGGACATTTGGCAAGGAGAGGTGAACCGGGCGATTGGCATGTCCTTGGCGCCCCGCACGCGTAAGACGTATCATCATGCTTTAGTTCAATTTAATAGCTTTCGTGTGCAACTTCGGTTGCCAGAGTTGTGGCCCATTCCAGTGGCACAGGTTTTACAATTCATGGTTCATTTACACAGTCAGGGCCTCGCTCCCCGCACTATAGCATCTAGGCTGTCAGCATTGGCATTTGTTGCCAAGGTGGGGGGTTTTGCTGACAGCATGAACGATTTTCGCATACGGCATGTTTTGGAGGGGTGAACACGGGAACGTGGCCGCCGCCCGGACACTCGGTACCCAATTTCCCCAGGGGTGCTCACACACCTTGCACGAGGCTGGCCTAACCTATGTTTTGACAGGTATGAGGCAGCTCTTTTTCATGCGGCTACCACGGTGGCCTTCTTTGGAGCGCTCCGCATCAGTGAGTTGGTACTACTGTCTAAGGCGGATGCGACTCGTAGGGCACTGGAACTCGACGATGTCTATGTTTCTAATGAGTGGGATCAGTTGAGGATACGGTCCTCAAAAGTTGATCAGCACGGCGTAGGCAGTGGAGTTAGACTGCTACGATGTTCCATTGCAGACATCTGTCCGGTTGGTGCCCTACAGGAGTTCTTGGCAGTGCGTGGCACGCACCCTGGCCCGTTTTTCTGCCACCAGGATGGGTCTCCCCTTACTAAATTTCAATTTTGGAAGGTGACCGGTATGGCACTTTCCAGTGTTGGCCTCCCAGGGGCTCGTTACGGCACCCATTCATTTAGAATAGGTGCTGCTTCAACTGCAGCTGCATTTGGGTACTCTGAGGCTGATATACGCCGTATGGGAAGTTGGGGATCTATGCGTTTTGCATTGTATGTTCGTCCTCTTCAGACATGAGTACCATTTAAGTCACTGTTCTCTTTTTCTCTTACAGACCCTGTGTGTCCCCGCACACCAGTGGCAGTATGGCTGGTGGGCCACAGTTACGTGCACTGGGCAGCTCAGTATGCTGCGGCGACAGAGTGGGAACCCCAGCTTGGACTGCGTGCGGCCGCATGCATACGTTGGTACGGTAAGCGTGGAATGAGATGGCGGGAACTGTTGCCATTCCTTTTCTCCATTAGGGATGCTGAACCGCCTGATGTCCTTGTACTGCACCTCGGGGGCAATGACCTAGGCCAGGTCACTGGCCTTTCTTTAAAATTCGCGATTTGCAGGGACCTAGCTTATTTGCACTATGTGTGGCCGTTCATCAGGCTGCTATGGTCGGACATCATACCACGTCACGCTTACAGGGGAGGTATTGACCTCCGTGCCCTTGACCGCGCTCGTCGCTCGGTGAACAGGGCAGTGGCCCGGTTCTTGACAGACAAGGGTTTGGGGATGGTCGTCCGACACCCCACCATTAGTTTACAAAATTACGATCTGTATGCAGGGGATGGGGTCCACCTGTCGGATAGAGGTATGAACCTCTTTTTGGAAGATTTGCAAGCAGGCCTGTTGACAGAGCTGACGGTCTGGGGGGGGGGGCGGTGAGTCTTCATTGAAGCCTCCCCGTGTGGCGGGTAGCACTGGTAAGGTAAAGATTTATGACCCGTAGGTATCCGGCAGGTTCGCAATTGACTGGCCAACACTTAGACAGGTACAGGTGTAATAACGTTGACCGGTCAACGACGAACCAGGCAAGGGGTGATGGCACGAGCTTTTCAGCATGCATCACCCCGTGATTTGACGGATACACATCAGAGGGTGGGGTCAGTAGATAGTTTATTGACTACGGTCAACAATTTGTTTGTGTCAACAAACAAATTGATACAAAATGGATACATTGTAGCCAATTGCCGTTGGCAATTTTGGGAGGAACCTTACCAGTGTTACTGCGGCCTGCTTGCCTTAAAGAATTATAATTGGATGAGTACCAATTGAAAGTTATAATTCGGACTAGGGCATTATTCAATAAAAGTGGCCCAATGCCTTTATCCATATACCGGTGTCTGAGTCTTTCTTTGGGGGGTGCGCCTGCAATGGTTAAATTTTGTTGTTGTTGTTCAGTCGCACAGTCGATTCCGACCCTTTGCGACCCTATGGACCATCGTTCTCCAGGCACCTCTGTCCTCCACCATAAAAATTACCCAAGAACACTGATTTTTCATTTAAGTAGCTTCAATACACATTTTTATTTTCATCAACTCAGAACAGATATGGCCCATTAACTATTATAACAATCTATTTTATTGTATAATTCACTAGGTCCCAATTTGAAATAACAACTACTGGTAGTAGTATTTGCCATTAATTTAAGTGGCAGCTTGCTGTAAAACTCATAGTTCTGACTCTGTTGGAAGGGAAGGCACAATGAATGGCATTCTGTTCTCTTGTGATATCAGTCTGACAAATGTACTTTTGCAGGGAACTGTAACTAAAACCAGAAATTAGCAATACATAAAAGAGTGATGAGAACTTTGAACTTGAGCCAGACATCCTAGAGAGTGAAGTCAGGATGGCCCTAAAAAGCACTCCAAACAACAAAGCCAGTGGTGATGATGGTATCCCAGCTGAATTTTTCAAAGCCGTAAAAGATGATGGAGTCAAATTATTGCATTCTATATGCCAGCAGATTTGGAAAACACAACAATGGCCACAGGATACTGTATATGTTCCAATCCCATAATGCCAAAGAATGTTCAAATTATAGAACAATTGCGCTCATCCCACATGCTAGCAAGGTTATGCTCAAGATAACACAGGATAGGCTTCAGCAGCACATGGAGAGAAAATTACCAGAAGTGCAGGATGGATTCCGAAGAGGCAGGGGAACAAGAGACCACATTGCCAACATACGTTGGATCATGGAGAAAACAAAGGAATATCAGAAACAAGTCTAGTTCTGTTTCATTGACTACACCAAGGCCTTTGACTGTATGGACCACAACAAAATGTGGCAAGTAATTAAAGAGATGGGAACACCAGAACACCTTATATGCCTCATGAGAAATATGTATATGAGTCAAGAAGCAACAGTTAGGACAGAATACGGAATGATGGAGTGGTTTGGAATAGGAAAAGGAGTAAGACAAGGCTGCATTTTTATCACCCTGCTTATTCAACTTATACACAGAGCACATAATGTGCAATGCAGGGATGGAGGAATCACAATATGGGATCAAAATTGCTGGGAGAAACATCAACAAGTTGAGATTCAGATGACACTACCTTAATGGCAGAAAGTGAGGAAGACCTAAAGAAGCTCCTGATTAGGTTGAAAGAAGAGAGTGCAAAAGCTGGCTTGAGACTGAATATCAAGAAAACCAAGATAATGGCAACAGGCCCTATCAGTTCCTGGAAAATAAATGGGGAAGAAGTAGAAGCAGTGACAGACTTTACATTCTTAGGATTCAAGATCACTGCAGATGGGGATTGCAGCCATGAAATAAAAAGGTGGCTGATCCTTGGGAGACAAGCTATGAGAAACCTGGGGAACATAGTTAAAAGTAGAGACATCACCTTGCAAACTAAAATTCTCATAGTCATTCCCGGTGGTAATGTATGGTTGTGAGAGCTGGACCATTAGGAAAGCTGAGCGCAGAAGAATAGATGCCTTTGAAATGTGTTGTTGGAGGAGAGTTTTGAGAACTCCCTGGGCAGCGAGGAGAACAAATAGGTCGATCTTAGAAGAAATCAATCTTGACTGCTCCTTAGAAGGCCAAATAGTAAAGATGAAGCTAAAGTACTTTGGACATCAAATGAGAAGAGAGGATTCACTTGAGAAAGCCTTGATGCTGGGAAAGATGTAGGACAAAAGAAGAAGGGAGCAGCAGAAAATGAGATGGATAGATAGTATTGTAGACACAGTGGGCACAGAGCTGGGCAGATTAAGGTAGATAGTGGGGGGCAGAGGTGCCTGGCGGGCAATAGTCCATGAGGTCGCAAAGGGTCGGAATCGACTGTGTGACTGAACAACAACTAAGAGTGCACCAAAAATGGAGAGGTGCATTTCTGTAGCCTTCCAAGATACTAGCTAAATGTTAAGTCCCTAACATTACAAGCCTATTTACTAAATGCCACTTTCTACATGTTCTTCCTCAAAGCTGTTCCACACAAGGTGATAACTGTCAGCAACTCTCCCTGAATGCAATATTCTGCTCCTTCTACAGGATAGGAATTATTTATTGGACTTATAGGAAATTCATTTAAAAGAACCACAGAATTACTATAAAGCTCCACTGTATTAGAACCCTTAATAACAATGCAGCAATTTAAATAAACTTAAAATTATGTAATTGCAAACCATTCTGAACTAATCATCCTACAAAAATTCTAATATCATTATGCCAGTGTACAGCATTTTAAACAGGGGTGGGTTGTTGTTGTTTTGTTGCAAGGAAAGATCTTCTATTCCGAAAGTGGCAAACTATGTATATTGACCAAGTGTCAAAGAGAGTCTACCTGGCAACTGTGTCTACCTGCAAGCTGCGCTTTTTTCACTGCATTTTCATTCCATATGTAATGTATTTGACGTTTTGTTTTGCTTTTAAACAAGATGTTCCCTGTAAATTGTGTTTAACTTTTGTTTAGCCACCCTTGTGGTAAGTCAGACAAGAACATTCTAAACGTGTTGCTTAAATATTCGTTACCTTGGAGTTCATTCAGCTTTATCTCACAGTGAAGATACACAGTCTTTTTCTTCTTTTTTCACAAACAAACATAGAAGCAGTCTACAAGAAGACCTCAGTAAAAAAGCAAATTATACTCACTGTCGAATGCTTCCAGTAACGGATGATGCCTTGAATATCTGTAGCTGGGTTGAACAAAAAATGGTTGCGCCATTCATTCCAGTCCACTGACATTGTACCATCTGCATCCATGCTAAAGATTCAAAAGGAAAGAATCTGTATTTCACACAATATTTTTTTCAGATGTTGCTCTCAATTAGGGCCAAGAAATGTGCTCACATGAGGAACAGTCCTCATTTTGCATCCCATCACATTTGCTTTGGTGTCCAAAGTGCCTTAGAATTGTTAAAATCTTGATCTTCCTTACAGGTTATTATTTGCCTACAATGTAAACTCATTAGCAGTCTTTTGTGCTACTGACCTTTTTTACACTGTTATTCCATCCTGGCCCTATTTCTTTGTTGATACGATATAACCAAGTTTGGGGTGCTGGTGGGAGGGTGACCACCTTGGGTTGGCTGATTTAGATCAGATTGCCTCCCGCCTTCGGTTCCAGCACCCTTTTTTATTGGGGGGGGGTAAGTTTTAATTGTTTTATCTGCTGTTTTATCCTGTGTTTGTTAGCCACCCTGAGTCAGCCTTGGCTGATTGGGTGGGGTAGAAATTGAACAAACAAACAAACAAATAAATAAATAAACCATGGTTTGTTATCTTAACCCCGTTAAAATCACGGGCATACACTGCCAGTCTAAACCATCATTCCAGAAAACATGCAGAAGACAGGTAGGAATGTGTTTCTCCTTTCCAAAAGCACTGCTGGACCTGCACTACCATTAGTTCTTGGCCAGCATATCCAATGGTGATAGTTGTAGTCCAACTACACCTGGAATGCAATACATCCCACATCTTGATACAGAGTGGCAGAGGACCTCAGGAGAGGGAGAAAGGGGGGAAAAGTTGTCCTTTTCTTTTTCCATCTGTTTGGAACTTTCTCTTTGCCCAAGACATGCTCCAGGTAATGCCACTAGGCTCCAATTCCAGCCTTAACAGCATCTTGAACAGTTCTATTGTGATGTATCCCAACTTCCTAACATTTTGCTAATGGTTCCCACTTGTTAACAAGTACGGCAGGGCTCGTCAAATTTTGCATCTGCTGAACAGTGTTTTCGAAAGAAATTAATAGTGGAGAAATATTTTAGTATGGCTTTTGCAGTGGCTCAAGTGACTAAGATGCCGACTGGGAGGTGGAAGGTCAGCAGTTCGATTCCTGAGTACTGCAGGACGGAATGAGCTCCCGTCTTTGTCCCAGCTCCTGCAAACCTAGCAGTTCAAAAGCAAGAAATTGCAAGTACAGTGGAACCCCGAATAACAACAAGACTTGGTTCCCCAAGTCACATCGTTATTCGGATTTCGTCGTTGTTCGGGCAGAATTTTTTGTAGCCCATTTTGGGGTCTCCGCCACCCCTGCCACCTCCAGGAGGCTCGGGGTAGCCGATGGGGCTTTTTCCGAATCCCCCCCCCCTCACCTGGACCCTGCTGCAAGCCCAAAACTGCAGCCAAACAATGGTTAAACACACTCCTTGCACTAAGACACTGTCTTCCAGAATTCCTCTTTGCTTAGCCAGGCATTAGATAAGGGACTGTGAATCACAGATGACAGTGAATCTTCTAGCATTTCTATCTGTTAACCAATTGCAGCACATGGCCCAAACCTGAGGTGAGCTTTATCATGAACAGCTAAGGTGAGACACTTCCCACTGCTTCAGGGAACTCTTTGTGTGTCCTTATTTCTACCTCCAGAGTGGTGTTCCCCACACTGGTGCTAAGCCTGGCCTTAGTCCAATAGGCAAGGCTGTGGGCACTTTGAATGGTGGTTTAATTCTTCAGAACATGTCCCAGTCCTCACACATGACATACAGTCAAAGAATCACTCCCTTAACCACAAATAATTATGTTTCTTACCTTTGTAGAATCTTTGAAGCCTGTTTCTCTGAAATATGTATACCCAATATCTTGAGGGACTGAACAATCTCAGAGGCATCAATCTTTCCTTTATAAAAGAGAGAGGAAGGTTGGAGACAAAATTTTGAAAAGCTCTGCAGCTCTTTATCAATTGCCTCAAATACAAAATATTTTAGAATATTGACATATTATTATTATTATTATTATTATTATTATTATTATTATTATTATTATTATTATTATTATTATTATTATTATTATTATTATTATTATTATTATTATTATATTTGTACTTATATACTGCTTTCCTTTGTCAACAACAAACTCAAAGCAGTTCACAACATGTTCAAAAATCAACAAAAGAAAAATACATTATAGCATCAAAATTACAATATAAAAATAACAAGCGAAACAATGCATAAATACATTTGAAAGTTCAAAAAACAAAATCAGCATATCAATAAGCAGAAACAAAATCATAATACAATATTACTATCCTCATTCCAAATGCTCCACATCATAAGGAGGGGTAGCAAGTATCACCCACCCCCCACAAAACAGTCTTAGGGTTCCATCAGGGGAGTAGGACAAGGCCGGGGATAGAAAATAGACCCGTTACCTCCAGCTCACAGAAGATCAACAAACAGCAAAAGGTATTTTTGATCACTTTTCATAGTAAGTTTTTTCCCTGCATTGATAACTAGCAGGGGTGACCGGCGATGCCCGGGGCCAAATTTTCACCCAGACATATCACACACCACACAATACACACACACACACAACACACACACACATGACACACAACACACGCACCCGACACACAACCCATACCCATCACAGCCACACATATCACACATGACACAACACACTCGCACAACACACACAGCCAACACACCGACACACTACACCCAGACACACCACACACCACACAACACACCCACACTGACACAATATCCACACACACACATACCACACAACACACATATCAAACACACAACACATCACATAACACAACACACCCACACGACACAACTACACAATACACCCACCCACCCACACAACACACAGGACACACAACACACACACCCATGACAGCCACACACATCACGCACAACACAACACATGCGCACAACATACACCATCCCCCAACCTTGCCTGCTTTCGTGCACATGCCGGGGGGCACAAAAGAACCCCCCTCCAGCGCATGCCTTTCTACACATGGCCAGCAATAGGGTGGCGGAGGAAACTGTGTGTCCTGTTGCATGTGGCAGCGGGAAGAGCAATGGCAGCATGGGTTGTTTGCCAGGGCAACCCTTATGCCGCCATTGCTCCTCCCACTGCCAGACGCAACAGGGAAAGCAGTTTCCTCCACCACCCCATTTCTGGTCACGTGCGGAGAGGCACACACTGGATGGGGGTTCTTTTGTGCCCCCCCCGGCACGTGCCTGACCACACGCGGGCAGCAATGGGGTAGCATAGGAAACCACATGCCTTGTTGCATCTTGCAGCGAGAAGAGCAATGGAGGCGTGAGGGTTGCCCTGACAAAAAAACGTGCGTCCATTGCTCCTCCTGCCGTCAGACGCAACAGGGCTCACAGTTTCTTCCGCCACCCCATTGCTGGCTGCGTGCGGGGGCACGCACTGGATGTGGGTTCTTTTTTGGGGGGCCGGCACGTGCCTCTCCACACACGGGCAGCAATGGGGTGGCGGAGGAAACCACGCGCCCTGTTGCATCTTGCGGCGGGAGGAGCAATGGCAGTGCGAGGGTTGCCCTGACAAAAAAACCGCAGCTCCATTGCTCCTCCTGCCACCAGATGCAACAAGGTGTGTAGGAGCCAACCCTCCCTGCCGTGCTCCTCGCCAACTGTGCCGCTGCTATGGTGGTCGGCTGCCCGGAAGCGCAGAGTATCGGCCTCCCTCCACAGCGGCGAAGCAGGCACCAAAAGGGGTTGCGGACGGCCACCACAGCAGCAACACAGGTGGTGAGGAGCACAGCAGGGTGTTTTGGCCAGTGAGCCCTTGCCATGGAGACTCACGGGAGCACGGGAGCTGACCCCTCCTGCCACGCTCCTGGCCGCCTGCGCCGCTGCTGTGGTGTCCACCCGCAACCTCTTTCAGCGCCTGCCTTGCTGCAGTGGATGGATGTGCTTCTGGGCGGGTGCCTCCACAGTGGATGCAGCCTCTGGAGTGTGCGAACTTCACAGCTAAGAACTGCCACTGTCCCATTTCTACTTCCAAAAGAGAAATGAGGTAATACTAGGTAATAGTAGGAACTGTGGTAATACTACATTCTAGGTACAGTATTAGATGATTTCATGGTTACCTTCCAATATTCAACATCTGAGCTGGGGGAAAGGTAAATTTGGCACTACAGATTTATTTCTGGATGTTCTGCAATAAACTAACAAACATTTCTAATCTGAACTGCAATGATGAAAACGCTCCCTTCTTTTGCCCCCCCCCCCCAAAAAAAATGAGTTTGCCGAAGAAATCTTTTCAGAGAAAGCCATGATTGGAATTCTGTATGTAAAGAATGTTAAGCCACTTTTGGTACTTAAAAACCAATTCTTATGGGAACAGTATTTAGGGGACTCTGTTGTTTCTTAGTGCCAAAGCTGCAATCTGAAGCTGATTTATTGTACATTAAGCATGGGGATTTTGTTTCTTTTGGACTTCAGCTCTCATAATTCATCAAAAAAATCCTTCTGCCAGAAATTCTCAGAGTCGCAGCTCAAAAGCTGTAGTTTAAAAGGAGCATCCATCACCATTATATTGAGTTTTCAAGATGAAGAAAATTGCTTGCAGTGGTTCCAGAGAGTGGCAAGGGTTCGTGGAAGTTTCAAAGGATCATGGGTTGGGTAATCCCACTACCTGTCCCATGGCCTCTTGAAACGCACATGAACACTTGCCATCTCCAGGCACCACAAGGAGCAGTTTCCCATCAGTACAATGGTAATGGTGGGCCTATATGTAAGTGAGAACATTTTCTCTTTAAATGGCTGCTTTTAGGCTGCAGCTCCCACATTTCTGTTTAGGGCAAATTCTGGGAGTTGCAGTAAAAAGAAACAATAGCCCCATGTCTTATGGATATGAACCTCCAAATGAGCATTAATACAATGGTACCACAATGTTTGGAGTGTGTCTCAAAGCTGCTCTTTTGGATCTTGTTCTGGAAAGTAGTCTTCAGTTCATACATTACATGTAGTATTTTAATACGGCAGTATGTTTGTTTGTTTGGTTAACTGGTTGGTTGGTTAGTTGGTTGTCTCTTACCACAGATAAAATGGGACAAATGGATCTTACCATCATTGTTTTTGTCCAAACTCTTAAATGCCAATTTCATTTTCCTCTCATGGTCTCTGAGGTAACGTGTAAATTCTTCAAAGTCCAGTTTGCCATCTTGGTTAGTATCTCCAGCAGTAAAAATTTTCTGTTAAAAAGGCAATGAAGAAGAATTAGTTGAGACGCCTAAAAAGAAATTCCTTATCTATAACATTTAAATAATAGATTACAAGAGAAAGCACTGTCATCTTCTAAAATATGATTATTTCTGCAGATGCCCAATAAACAGAATGAAGTGGCATTTGTTGGCAAAACGGGTGAATTAAATGATGTGAACTATTAAAAAGATGGTACCTTCTTCTTAGATGAAGCCTACACAATCTTACCAATGAAAAACTTTGTGTGTTTGTTATGTTCCATTAAGTTGCATCTGACATATAGCAATCCCAGTAAGTTTTCAAGAAATGTGGTATTGCCATTGCCATCACCTCTCCAATTAGTTTCCATGGCTGAAGGGGGATTTGAACCAAGGTCTCTTGAGTCACTCAATCTATTATATCGGGGTGCCCAAACTACGGCCTGTGGGCTGGATCTGGCCCATGGCACCAAAACACCCAGCCCTCACTGCCCATGCGGCTCCCAGAAGCGGAAGCAAAATGTGCATGTACATGCACATAATGCACCCATGCATGTGCATAACGCTGCCATAAATTACTGTATTTTCTGGCGTATAAGACTACTTTTTAACCCCGAAAAATCTGTGCCAAAGTTGGGGGTCGTCTTATAGGACAGGTACTTAACTGCAGCTTGTTTCCCCTTGCTTCATATGTCCGGCGAATATGGTGGGGGGTGCCGCAGCCGAGTACCTGCTCTGTGCGGGGAGTATGAAGCAAGGGGAAGCAAGCTGCACACATCTTCCTGTACCTCGAGGAGGAGAACGTGAGCGTGGATTGGCTCTCCACCAGAACCTGCCCATTCGACTCGGAGGGTTGCGCGTCTTCGGGTTGAGTGTGGGTTAATTTTTATTTGGTGTGCATTGGAAGAGAGGTAGTCTTATACGGCAAGTATATTCCAAACTCTATATTTTAACTGGAAAAGTTGGGGGTCGTCTTATACGCCCAGTCGTCTTATACGCCGGAAAATACGGTACTTGTGACTATCGTAAGCACATTTACGACAGACGTGGGTCATTTACGGCAGCATTATGTGCATACACAGGCATGTTAGGCCCACGCACATGTGTATTTTACTTCTGCTTCCAGTGAGGGGAACCATGTGACTAGCACACTCAACTACATGACCAGCCCACAGCCCAAAAGGTTTGAGCACCCTTGCAGTATATACTACATAAACTCTCCAATGCAAAATTACAAAGGCTGAATTCCAATCCACAGTGATGAATACTGTTGCTATAACTGTACACTGGAAGTTAGCCATAACATTAAACTCTCTAATCTGCAGCATGTGCAAGATGTAACCATGGCTCACAGCGTCTGACATTAGGAGTTAGGGTGGAGTGAGATCAAGTAGATACCAATGCTGCCGAATATTTAATTCTTTGTCAGAAGACTCATCAAAAGTCTTAGATTAGTCTATGCTTAGATTAGTCTATGTGATATACTATGGGCTGTTCTGAAAGAAAAGGAGAGACAGAATTGTTTCCTATAGGCAGATTTTTCTTGAAGATTCATTCTTTTTCAATCTTGGAGTATCATTTTCTGCATCTATTCCCTGGCAGGAATAGCTCCAAAGGTATTCTGATGTTGTTTCACATGTTGAGAAGACCTAGTATTTTGACTATTTTTTTCAATATATCCGTCCAAATTTCCCCAATGCTTTCTACGCTGACGGGGGAAACACCATGTTGTCGCTTCAGTAGAAACATGATAAGCACAACTATTTTACATGCAGAAGGGAGAAGCAGGCAAAAAAAAAAAGATAGCTAAAGTGATCTATCCTGTCAACATCTGAAGTCTCTCCACCTATAACTGTTCTTGATATAAAGTCCCTGTTTTGTGTAGCTGATCACACAAAGAAGCACTAAAATAGTTCAAAGTTTAATATTAATTATCCCAATGAAATGTTTGTGCCATGTTAATGACATGACATACAATGGCATTACAAGTCACGATCACTCATGAAAGATATATGTATGTTTCTTAGGAGTGTGAATAACTATTATATCACAAGCAGTGACAAATACTTATCATTGTGAGATTATTGCTTCAACTCCTTTTCTAGTCAAGACTAGCATTAAAATTTCAGTTTCTAATTCAGCATACCAGAACTTTTATAAGGGATGTGTGAAAATCTAGATGCAGCTCATGGGCCCGCACCAGGGCTTGTGCATATTTTGCTATTTTTTCATCCACAATGTTCTGTTGCTGTTTCTGACTGGAAAGCAGTCTGTTATACTACATACCGTAATACCACTACATAAGAAAGCCTGGACCTCACCCATATAAATAAGAGTAGGTTGGTAAAGGAGAATGCAGCACAACAGGTTTGATAACATCAGTGCAAAAGAAAACCTCAGGAATCCCAGAGATCTCTGTTGGGCAGTAATTGTTTTAATGCAGAGTGGGTGAAATCCTGTTGCTTAGTATAGTAAGTTACAAGCACACCTATCAACCGCGGCTCCGACGAATCCAGGACCTGCGCAAACCAGGTCTGTGCAGGTCGCGTTGTACGCATGCGCGTGGAGGGCTACGCCACTTGCGTAGCCTTCTACACAGGCAGCGTAGCCTTCTGCGCATGCGTGGAAGGGAGCTACAGAAGTGTAGAGCCCTTCCACGCATGCATGCAACGCGACCTGCGCAGATGGGCTGTGCAGTGCCTCCTTTCCCCCGCTGCCAAATTATGGGGTTTTGGCAGCACGAGTTGGGAAATGGCGCAAATTGGCGCCGAATTACGGGGTAATCCCGGCCAAATTGGGATGGTTGACAGGTATGGTTACAAGTGGAGTATTTATGTTCACCAAATCAATGGGGATTTGGTGAATCAGCTCCTCCTTAAGGCCGTTGGATTCAAATGAGCCTATTCTATTTGTGACTTACTACACTAAGCAACAGGATTTCAGCTGGAATGAAAACAGTTACTCTCAATAAATGAATAGTATGTACAAAGTAGGAGTAGGGCCAGCCCTATCATTTGGCAAGAGATGTGGAAGTATAATTAAAGAACAACAGCCTGATAGTTCTTTAGATGTAGCTCTACACCTGAAATAACCCAACAGGCAAAAGAATGGTGGTAATTCAGATCAGGAATAAATAAATGAATGAGATCAGAACTGACCTTCTTAACTCACTTAAAAGAACAATCACTTGGGTTTTCCACCTCAAGTGTTAAAATACTGTATTTTCTGGCGTATGAGACTACTTTTTAACCCCGAAAAATCTGTGCCAAAGTCGGGGGTCGTCTTATAGGACAGGTACTTAACTGCAGCTTGTTTCCCCTTGCTTCATATGTCCGGCGCATATGGTGGGGGGTGCCGCGGCCGTGTCCCTACTCTGTGCGGGGAGTATGAAGCAAGGGGAAGCAAGCTGCACACATCTTCCTGTACCTCGAGGAGGAGAACGTGAGCGTGGATTGGCTCTCCACCAGAACCTGCCCATTCGACTCGGAGGGCTGCGCATCTTCGGGTTGAGTGTGGGTTAATTTTTATTTGGTGTGCATTGGAAGAGAGGTAGTCTTATACGGCAAGTATATTCCAAACTCTATATTTTAACTGGGAAAGTTGGGGGTCGTCTTATACGCCCAGTCGTCTTATATGCCGGAAAATACGGTACCTTGGGCTCACTGTGCATATACCACGCATGCCAAATAGCTACTAAAATTTGAAAGCACAAATGCTATCTCAGATATATTCTAATTGGAAATGTTTTCTCCTTATACCACTAATTCTTTCAGATCACTAAAAGAGATTAGCAGCAATATTTTTGAAACCTCCAGAATCTAAGACCCCAAAGTTCACGGATTTGTCAAAAGTCTCCACTGCACAATAGGTACCTGGATGAACACAGCAGCAGAGAATTTCGCAGCTCAAAGTGTGACAAGGCCAAAAGCTATTACCAGACCTTTTAAAAATAAACTTTTGGACTATAAATCCCAGAATCCCCCATCCGGGTTGGCTGGTGATTCTGGGAATTGCAATCCAAAAGCAACTTTTTCAAGGTCTCACCCAGCCATCCATTTGCACTGAATCTGGAAGGACATGGGACATGGCCTCTTCCAAAGACCGAAGAGCAGGGGTCAAGTTAGCAACACAGAAGGAAGCAGTCGTTCCGATAGTCCACTCCTAAAGGTAAAGGTTTCCCTTGCTCAAAGGACAGTCGTATCCGACCCTAGGGTGCAGTGCTCATCTCTGTTTCAAAGCCGAAGAGCCAGCGCCGTCTGCTTCTGCAGACGTTTCCGTGGTCATGTGGCAAGCATGACTAGACACCAGAGCGCACGGAATGCTGTTACCTTCCCACCGAAGTGGTCCCTATTTATCTACTTGCAATTTCTTGCTTTCGAACTGCTAGGTTGGCAGGAGCTGGGACGAAGACGGGAGCTCATTCCGTCCTGCAGTACTCGGGAATCGAACTGCTGATCTTCCGCCTCCCAGTCAGCGTCTTAGCCACTTGAGCCGCTGCAGTCCACTCCTACAGTCATATAAACTATTAAGGCATTCTTAAGAACACTTTGGATTGCAAAATTGTAATTAGCTGTGTGTGAGCAAGTTGTGTCTGGCTTAATCACAACACTCCCAGAAATGTCTAGGTATAAAATACTTAGAAGTGTGTAATTCAAAGTTCCTTTATATGGTGGGACTATGCAGCTTGCCCAAGGTTACACTGGTAGAAGAGCACACAACCTGATCAGCTACACAGCTGGCCACTCTCCCAAAGAGCACAATGGGGATTTGAACTCCCAAACCCCTGGCACCGCAGCCAGGCATTCCAACCCACTATCATTGTGCATAATCTCAAGATGGTAATTCTATAGTAGCGTGTACCTTGGGCCTCTAGCAGAAAATGCTGCTGCTCAGTTGACTGTCATCTGACATGGCCAGCCAGAAGGTGCTTTAGGGCCTGGGAGAAGTGTGGAGGCAACAGCAAGGCCACAACAGAGATCTTTACATCCATAAGCTTTTGTGAGCAACATAGCAGTGCCAGGGAAGGGACATAAAGCAAAAGAGCTGGGCGCACCAAGCAGATCCACCCAGCTGCAAAGCTCTTAAACTCTTCCAGAGTTGATGTGGTCCTTTGAACTGGGCGAACGACATTCACAACGTGAAGGAGCCATTTCTAGTCCATTAAGGCCACCCTGCAAGTAGATAAATAGAGACCACTTAGGGGGGAAGGTAACAGCACTCCGTGCGCTCCGATGTCTAGACGTGCCTGCCACATGACCACGGAAACGTCTGCAGAAGCAGACAACGCTGGCTCTTCGGGAAGGGGCTTAAAGGTAAAGGCAAAGGTTTCCCTTGCTCGAAAGCCAGTCGTATCCGACTCTAGGGTGCAGTGCTCATCTCTGTTTCTAAGCCGACGAGCCGGCGCTGTCTGCTTCTGCAGACGTTTCCGTGGCCATGTGGCAGGCATGGCTAGACACCGGAGCGCACGGAACGCTGTTACCTTTCCCACCGAAGTGGTTGCCTATTTATCTACTTGCAATGTCTTGCTTGCGAACTGCTAGGTTGGCAGGAGCCGGGATGGAGACGGGAGCTCATTCCCGTCCTGCAGCCCTCGGGAATCGAACAGCTGACCTTCCGCTTCCCAGTCAGCGTCTTAGCCACTTGAGCCACTGCAGGACCCAAGGGGATTAAAGTCACACACACACACCCCCTTTTTTTTTTCCTCGTTACCTGTGGAAGCCCCTTAGGCGCCTTTCAACCCACCTTCTCGGCCTCGTCTCCCAGCGGGACGCCCAAGGCTTTGAGGCCGGCCTGGAGCTCGGCGATGTCCACCCGCCCGTCCTCGTTGAGATCTAGCTGCTTGAACAGCGCCTCGTACCTCGAGGGGCCGCCGCTGGGCGCTTCGCAGGCCGCTGCCGGGAGCACGAAGCCCCTCCAGAACCGAAACATGATCGCAGCCCCCGATGTTCAAAATAATAATAATGTTAATAATGGGGGGGGTGTTTCTTCTCCGGGATTGGGCGGGAGGGGGGGAGAGCAAACGTTAGCAACGATGGCACGCAAAGAGCCAACACCCAAGGAGGGAGCACTGCAGGAAGGGGAAGCGCCACTCTCTTTCTCCTCCTCATTGGGTTTCCCAGAGCTGGGCGAGGTCATGGACGAGGAGGGACTTGCCGCGGCTTTCCTCCGCCCTCCTTGCCGTCCCGTAGCCGCGGGTGGTCGGAGCCGGACTGAGGCCGCGAACCCGCGCCCTCAGAGTCAAGAGGAAGGGGTGGGGGAGGCGAGCATAGCTGCGCCTCCGAGGTGGGGCTCTATGGGAGGAGGTGTGTCCCCGTGCACTCCGGTGTTCAGTCATGCCTGCCACATGTCCACGGGAGCGTCTTTTGAAAGCTCAAGCTAAAGGTTTCCCTTGCTCGAAAGCCAGTCGTATCCGACTCTAGGGTGCAGTGCTCATCTCTGTTTCAAAGCCGAAGCGCCGTTTCCACATGACCGTTTCCGTGGTCACGTGGCAGGCATGACTAGACCCCCGGAGCGCACGGAACGCTGTTGACCTTTCCCACCGAAGTGGTCCCTAGTTAGCTACTTGCAATCTCTTGCTTGCGAACTGCTAGGTTGGCAGGAGCCGGGACAAAGACGGGAAAACATCATGGCTTTTTGGCAGCGGGTGTGGGGTGCACCTAGCGCCACACGACCCAGCCCTGCTGGCTTATTTAGCCCTAAAGGTTTCCCTTGCTCTAAAGCCAGTCGTATCCGACTCTAGGGTGCAGTGCTCATCTCTGTTTCTAAGTCGAAGAGCCAGCGCTGTCTGCTTCTGCAGACGTTTCCGTGGTCATGTGGCAGGCATGACTAGACACCGGAGCGCACGGAACGCTGTTACCTTCCCACCGAAGTGGTCCCTATTTATCTACTTGCAATTTCTTGCTTTCGAACTGCTAGGTTGGCAGGAGCTGGGATGAAGACGGGAGCTCATTTCCGTCCTGCAGTACTCGGGAATCGAACTGCTGACCTTCCGCTTCCCAGTCAGCGTCTTAGCGACTTGAGCCACTGCAGTACCCATTTAGCCCTAAACGGGGTTTTAAAAGGTTTGGTGTTTTTATTGTTGTTGTTGTTGTTCAGTGGCACAGTCGATTCCGACCCTTTGCGACCCTATATAGACTAGTGCTTCTCAACCTTTGGTTTTTTGACTCCAATTCCCAGAAGCCTAAGCCAATACTTAGGCTGATCAGTGTTTTGGGGAATTGACTTAGGCTTCTGGGAACTGAAGCCCCCAAACCAAAGGTTGAGAAGCACTGCTATAGATACAGCTGTCAAGTATCCCTTATTGGCCAGGAAAACCCCTTATTTTACCCTCTTTTCCGCCGTCATCCCGTATTAATTAGACTGCAATGCCCCATTGCCGCCATTGGAGGGCAGCACAGGATAAGCATAGATGTCAAGTATCCCGTATTTGCCTGGAAATTTCCCTTATTTCCAAATCCAAAACTTGACAGGTATGGCTATAGACCATCGTCCTCCAGGCACCTCTGTCCTCCACCATCCTCCTCAGCCCGCCCAGCTCTGTGCCCACTGCGTCCACCAAGCCATCTAGCCATCTCATCTTTGGCCGCCCCCTTCTTCTTTTGCCCTCCACCTTCCCCAGCATCAAGGCCTTCTCAAGTGAATCCTCTCTTCTCATTGGATGTCCAAAGTACTTTAGCTTCATCTTTACTATTTGACCTTCTAAGGAGCAGTCAGGGTTTGATTTCTTCTAAGATCGACCTATTTGTCAGTTGCCAGCCAAGCAGTTCGAAAGGAAGAAATTGCAAGGCGATAAATAGGTTTTAACGGGATTAGGGATGTTTTTAAATGTTTTATAGTTTTAATATTTGGGGTTTTTTTATGGTATGAGGAGGGATGGGCTTTTAACCAATGTGAGCCGCCTTGGGTCGCTGAGGCGAGGAGGCGGCTATACAAGCCCCAAAATAAATAAATAAATAAATAAATGTCTGCAGATGCAGACAGTGCTGGCTCTGGCTATAAACAGAGATGAGCACTGAACCCTAGAGTTAGATACGACTGGCACTCGAGCAAGGGCGACCTTGACCTTTATTGCTGTCCCAGCTCCTGCCAACCTAGCGGTTCGAAAGCAAGAGATTGCAAGTAGATAAATAGATACTACTTCGGTGGGAGGGTAAACAGCGTTCGGTACACTCGGGTGTCTAGCCATGCCTGCCACATGACCACAGAAATGCTTGCAGAAGCGGACAGCGCTGGCTCTTCGGCTTTAAAACAGAGATTTGCACTGAACCCTGGAGTTGGATACGCCTAGCTTTCGAGCAAGGGCGATCTTTACCTTTCAAGCAAGGATGACCAGTTGCCAGCCCAGCAGTTGGAAAGCAAGAAATTGCAAGTAGATAAATAGATACTACTTCAGTGGGAAGGTAAATGGCGTTCCGTGCACTCCGGTGTCTAGTCATGCCTGCCATGTGTCTACGGAAACGTCTGCTGACGCAGACAGCGCTGGCTCTTTGGCTATAAACAGAGGTGAGCACTGGCTTTGGAGCAAGGGTGACCTTTACCTTTACCTATTGCAAGCCGGAGGGACTGCGGTGTCTTAGTGGTTAAGACGCTGAACTTGACGACTGGAAGGTCGGCAGGTCATCAGTTCAGCACCCGAGTGCTGCACAACGGAGTGAGCTCCTGTCTCTGTCCCACCTCCTGCCAACCTAGCAGTTTAAAAGCAAGAGACAGCAAGTAGATAAATGGTAGTGCTTCAGTGGGAAAGGTAACAGCATTCCGTGTATTTTGGCATCTAGTCATGCCTGCCTCATGACCACGGTAACGACTGCAGACACAGACAATGCTGGCTCTTGGCCTCTAATTGGAGATGAGCACCAAACCCTAGAGTCAGATACAATTGGCTTTCGAGCAAGGATGACCAGTTGCAAGCCAGATGCTTCCCTTCGTGGATTCCACTGGAAGTCAGATCCCAATCCCCCAAATTCAGTAAGGCTTTTTTGACAAAACAATATCAGAGAGTAAACAAGACCAAAAAAAAACAAAAACCATTGTGACATCTTAAAGACTAACTCCTGTATTTTAATGTTCGCTTTTGTGGATCAAGGCCACTTCGTCAGACATAAGAGTGACACTTCGTGACATCAATTTATACATATCAGGTACAGAGGCACAGGTACAGTGGTTGGCTAGCATAACAGATAAGTATACAGATCAGTGCGACTCTTTCCAACCAAAGCTATTTAATGAAACAAATAGCCTGAGAATGGCAAGCCTGTGAGGAGTACTACCACTACCACCACCACCACCACCACCATATCCGATTCCTAATATCGTCAATCATCACGGTGAACAGCCATGAAGACTGTCCTGAGAATATAATGCAATAGCCTTTCATCTCCCTTCCACATCGCAACATGACCCCCCATTGATCCAGTTCCCTGAGTCATTTTATGGTCCTGAGCCCTTTTGGTACACGAAGTCCACCACAGCCCCAGGCCAGTATTGATGAAACTGCGGCCCTCCATCAAGATGGATTCAAGTGAGATAAAATCCACTTGGGGACCATCACCCTTCTCTGTGGTCTTCACGCACACCTCAGGACGTTAGTCCTCAGGGTTGTCAGGTTAGTTAACCGCTGCCTGATGAGCAGTGTTGAGTCGCTGGAAGTATAGTCTACCATAACAGGATGGCCTGCCCAGACTTGGAGGTCCAAGGTTGAGAAACCCTGAATTACATAGTTTCAACCAAGTGCACGATGCACCAGTAAAAGTGCTTTGTAAATAGCATTCCCACCTTGGTACAAGTGCAGCTAATATGGGTATAACATTGAGTTACACCTACGTAGCCACTCAACAGGGTTTCTGCATATGGATAAAATATGTGATCAGCTAGTTATCTCCATAAATTACCTCCTGTTCAGAAAAGGCTGGGGTGCTACCAGTTACATTGGTTTGTGTGCAATCTCTATAATTTGGCTGAACAGGAGGCAGAAGAATAAATAGCTGTGCCCTGTGTTTAAAAATAGTTCAGGGAAGGCCTTTTAAAAAGATACCACACACTGCATATTTTAATGTACTCTGGACACTATCTGTATTTTAATTATACACCTACAAATGTGACATTTCTGCAAACTAGCCATGTTGGTCTGTTGTCTTAAAGAGTCTTGTAGCCTTGAAGTCATTTGTTTGGCCTAAGAATGAAGCCTGCGTCATAAAATGCACCAAATGTAATATTTGAGCATAAAATTGTTGTTGTTGTTGTTAGACTTGTATGCAAATTTGCATATTATTAGACTTGTATACAAATTTGTATTATTAGACTTGTATTATTATTAGACTTGTATTATACAAGCAGGTTTCTCAAGGACATGCAGCTGTTCCTTCTGTGTAAACATGACAAGTAAACTTGGACTCCCATCTGCATAACATGTCAAATATAAACCTAAAATTGCCCCCTTTGGAAGCCACGGGTCATCTATTCCTAGTGCACTGCTGCCTGCAAGTCTAAAGCATGCTTATGAATTCCAAGCAAATTCATTTAGCCGTCCCCAAATTTTGGGTCCCCAGCAATGTTATTGTATTACAGCTTCCATCGCCTCTAACCATTGACTGTGCTGTTTAGGGCAAGTGAGATCTATAATTCAACAGCCTTGGATGATCCAAATTTAAGTTTCACCCCATAGAAACCTTACACTGGTTAAGCTTCTGCTTGTCCTCCAGAATCTGACCATTGACTGTGCTGTTTAGGGAAAGTGAGATCTATAATTCAACAGCCATTTGTTGTTGTTCAGTCGCACAGTCGATTCCGACCCTTTGCGACCCCATGGACCATTTTCCTCCAGGCACCTCTGTCCTCCACCATCCTCCTCAGCCTGCCCAGCTCTGTGCCCATGGTGTCTACAATATCATCTAGCCATCTCATCTTTGGACGCCCCCTTCTTCTCTTGCCCTCTACCTTTCCCAGCATCAAAGCCTTCTCAAGTGAGTCCTCCCTTCTCATTTGATGTCCAAAGTACTTTAGCTTCATCTTCACTATTTGTCCCTCCAATGAGCAGTCAGGGTTGATTTCTTCTAGTATTGACCTATTTGTTCTCTTTGCTGTCCAAGGGACTCTCCTCCAACACCACATCTCAAAGGCATCTATTCTTCTGCGCTCAGCCTTCCTAATGGTCCAGCTCTCACACCCATACATCACCACTGGGAATACCATTGCTTTGACTATGCAAATTTTTGTTTTCAAGGTGATGTCTCTGCTTTTCACTATATTCCCCAAGTTTCTCATCGCTTGTCTCCCAAGAATCAGTCGCCTCTTTATTTCATGGCTACAGTCGCCATCTGCAGTGATCTTAGATCCCAGGAAAGTAAAATCTATCACTGCTTCTACTTCTTTCCCATCTATTTTCAAGGGACTGATCGGACCTGTTGCCATTATCTTGGTTTTCTTGATATTAAGTCTCAAGCCAGCTTCTGCACTCTCCTCCTTCAGTCCAATCAAGAGGTTCTTTAGGTCTTCCTCACTTTCTGCCATCAGGGTGGTATCGTCTGCATATCTCAAATTGTTGATGTTTCTCCCCGCATTTTTGATCCCATACTGTGATTCCTCCATCCCTGCATTGCGCATCATGTGCTCTGTGTATAGATTGAATAAGCAGAGTGATAAAATGCAACCTTGTCTTACTCCTATTCCTATTCCAAACCACTCTGTCATTCCGTGCTTGTCATTCCGTCATTCCGTGTCAACAGCCTTGGATGATCCAAATTTAAGTTTCACCCCATAGAAATCTTACACCGGTTAAGCTTCTGCTTGTCCTCCAGAATCTCCTACTCACTGTTCTTGAACCTTCACACATTTCTGCTGCAACAAATTTGAATATATTTTTTCTTCCCAAGTCCATTATTTTTATTTTTCACATTTGTCTTATGGTACAAAATTTATAACACTAATGAAAAAATAAGCTTCGATAACATCTGATAGCACAGGGCCAGCAGTAAAGGATGGAGAGGAGGAAACTGACCAGCAAAGGCATGCCCATGTCATCAAATAAGGCAGCTATGGGTAGCCCTAACCAGCTAGTCACACTGCTGTTTTTAGATGTTGTATGTTTGTAAAGTAGCAGAGTCTTGGTTTATTTCACTGTTTCTACACCACTAGTGAAGCTCTGTATAGGGAGTAGGATGGCTAGTGGGATTTTTTGCATTTGTTATTTTGTTGCACAATTCTTCTTGTGCTCCTTTAAGCAATTTTTATGTTCTGTAGTTCTTTTCTGCCCCAATCGTTTTTCCTTCTGAAGACTATATTCTGATTTAGTAAGTTAAATTTGCAAACCTCTAACTACATCAAAACTTTACTTGTACTTTAGGCAGAAACAGAATACTAGTGACTATTAATATATAATATTTTTCCTGTTAACTCTTCATTTGAGATACTATATCCACTGGTACTTTGGTTTCTAAGGCAACATCAACACCCAGAGGACCTACAACCAAATCAGAATTGCTTTTGTATAAAATATCTTCTGTTGCTAATATCAATACAAGACATTTCTTTAAGCCTGAATCTGGAATGCTCTCAGTTAAAGCTCAGATCAGCATTGCAGCTAACAAATACCAGAATCCTTTTCATCAAGTTACAGCATAATGTTATGCCTGTGTAAATGTGCCAGGCTATCCATGCTGTGAATGATATGACCAAAACCAATAGAAACCCATTTGTGGCAACAAGAAAAATATGAATACTGTATTTTCTGGCATATAAGACTACTTTTTAACCCCGAAAAATCTGTGCCAAAGTCGGGGGTCGTCTTATAGGACAAGTACTTAACTGCAGCTTGTTTCCCCTTGCTTCATATGTCTGGCGCATATGGTGGGGGGGGGGGGTGCCGCGGCCGAGTCCCTGCTCTGTGCGGGGAGTATGAAGCAAGGGGACGCAAGCTGCACACATCTTCCTGTACCTCGAGGAGGAGAACATGAGCGTGGATTGGCTCTCCACCAGAACCTGCCCATTCGACTCGGAGGGCTGCGCGTCTTCGGGTTGAGTGTGGGTTAATTTTTATTTGGTGTGCATTGGAAGAGAGGTAGTCTTATACGTCAAGTATATTCCAAACTCTATATTTTAACTGGAAAAGTTGGGGGTCGTCTTATATGCCCAGTCGTCTTATACGCCGGAAAATATGGTAAATGGTGTATCAAAAATTCTCAAGTCCATTTATTGTGTTGTATCTCCTTGTAATATTTAAACAAAAACTCTCATGTTCACGTCACAGAGAAAAATAATTCCAAGATAATCTTCATAGGAAATTAACTGATGAAAACTAAGGTGATTAACTTCTCACTAAAGTAGTAATAATTATTCATAAACGTTCCTGTATATTCCCAAAACCTAATCTGGTAGACAGTTTTTCAATCTACAATCTTCTTCAGGTATAATTATTAATTTCTGGTTAGCCTCTATTTTTTCAATGTCCTTGAGTACTGTACTAGTTTGCAGAAAACATCAATTGATGGGTTGACTACATTCGGACAAAATGTGTAAATTTGTGGTGTAAATTTGTTCCTAGACACAGAAGGAAAATCCTTATAGAAAACCTTTAATTTCAGGAGCCTGATTAATTTAAAGATATCCACCTTGGTGACTAAAGATCGATAATTAGGTGTTGGAACAAAGTGTCCTATTGGTTTTGGTCATAGGCTATCCATGCTGGCAAAAAGAACTGTGTGAATCAATTACACAATCAATTCATAGGTTCTCAACCTTGCGCCTCCAGATGTTCTTGGACTTGAATTCCCAGAAGCCCTGATCTTCAGGTGATCTGGGAACTGAAGTCCAAGAACACCTGGAGTGCCAAGGTTGGCCATCACTGCTCTAGAAGATTAACTATGCATGGGATGGGAGTCCTTGTCTGCAGAGATAGAAGACCACATTGAGCTAAATGTTCTCTGCAAATTTACTCTGGATTTTAATATTTAAACAACTGCTCGGATTTTATTTTACACCATGACCAGAATTTCAGTTGGAGAAAACCATATGTGTAAGAGGAATCATGCACAACGTTTTTTCCCTCTGGGTTGCCATCTGTCACTCAGCTGAAGCACAATAAGGTATATAAATCATGTCTAAGAACAGTGGGAGTACAGGAGAGTACAGTCGTCAGAAGAGACATCATTGCTTGCACCATTGGACTTAACACAATTGTATACAATAGGACCCTGGCCTATGCTAAAATAAATGCTGTTTAATATCTATAAAAGCATTAATATATTTAAAAGGTACATCTGGTAAGGATATGAGACACTTTCCCAAAGAGGTTAGGCTAGTCCTCACCAATTAGCCTTCTACTGCCAGGCAAGGCAATTTTATTTCAATAGATCTTTGATCACTGATTGATGAATGCACTTGAGCTTTTTAGTGGTGGGTGTTCTTTTTGTAGTGGTTGTTAAATGAGTTTTTGACCTGTATTGATTTACATAAGAACAGCCTTGCTGGAACAGACCACAGCCCATCCAGTCCAGCATTTTGTCCCACACAGTGGATCACTATTTGCTTCAGGGTATTCCCAAGCAGATGCCTTCACCTGCTTAGGATTCCCTGGAAATGGCATTGAGAGATATCCTGCCTATCTCGCCAACACGGAGGTTGTCCTTAGGTATCCATAATTATAGCCATTGATACCCTTGTCCTCCATGAATTTGTCTAATCCTTTCTTCAAGCTGTCAAGACTGACAGCTGTCACCACTTCTTCTGGCAGGGAGTTCCATAGACCAGTGATCCTCTGGGTGAAAAAGTACTTTCTCTTATTTGTTTGAGAACTAGTACCCAAAAGTTTCATGGAGTTCCCCCTAGTTCTAGTATTGTGCTACAGGGAAAACAGTTTTTCTTTATCTACTTTGTCCACAAAGTGATTTAGTGTTATAAGAACAATAAAAAAGGACACACACACATGATCCTAGCCAAAGATTATGTTTTAATCATGCAACTTGTTGCATTCCTAGTGGTGTATCTTTTTAAAATGTATAAGTCAGTGATGGCCAACCTTGGCACTCCAGGTGTACTTGGACTTTAATTACCAGAAGCCCAAGTCAGCACTCCTGTTGATCAGGGCTTCTGGGAATTGAAGTCCAAGAACACCTGGGATGCCAAGGTTGGCCATCACTGCTATAAGCTATATGGAGTACTGCAAGAGAGTATTGCAGGATAGAAATTAAAAATAATCTTGGAAAGGTTGCTGGGTCTTAGAAAGCCAACAATCTTGAAAAATGACTAAGATGTGCATTATTATTATTATTATTATTATTATTATTATTATTATTATTAAAAACCTAGCTTTCACACAAATATTGAGCCAATGAGTCATTTCTGTGCTCCACTCCAGCTAATAATGTCTACCTGAGGGATACATTGCAGATGAGAAGTATCAGCTGCCTTTGCCAGTTTCTTGGCTACATAAAAGCAAAGCTGCTTCCTGAAATCATTTAAATGAGGCTATTCCTTATGAAAGAAGAAAGCTTTGTGCATTGTGACAATGCTTTGTAAGTTTCTGCTGCTATTGTTTTATTTTGTCTCTGCCAGGAGGTGGCTCAGGATCTTGAGTGTTGGATTTCACTGACTCATCTTCTTGCCTGGGCCAACCACCATTCAGCTTTCTGATTCCTGGTAATTTTATTTACAGTACTAGCATATTTGTGCCTGGCCAGCCGGGCAGTTTTTTCTTTTCTTTCTTTCTTTCTTTCTTTCTTTCTTTTTTTTTTGGTTAAGGGTGGTTTGGGTGGGTGTGTTTTGCATTTGTGGTTTATGACTTTTTTTTATCTGTTTTATTAGATTTATTTGTGATTTGGATTAATTTCTTATTTTTCTGACTTGTTTTTACTCTTGTGGCCTCTAGGTGGTAGTAATAGTGTTGGATTCTCTTTTTGTTTGACTTGTGTTTTCTCTCCCGGCCGCTAGGTGGGGCTTCTTCTGGTAAGTAGTCTTTGTTTCTTCATTTCTGTTCTGGAGTCGTGGAGGGAGGACGTGCTGGTGAGTTCTCTGGGGTTTTTTTTAACCTGGGTTTTGTTTTTTGTTTATTTGTTTCTTTGGTGTTGGACTGGTAGGTGTTTCTGTTTCTTCTTGGGGGGGTGGGGGAGTTTAGATGTGTTTAATTGTTTTGTTTATTTCTGGTTGTTTTTTATGTTTCTGATTTCTTTTGTGATTATTTGTTTAATTTGTGGTATTTTTGTTGTTTGAGTTAGATATTTTTGTGTTGTAGTTAGGCGTTTTTTCTGTGCTTTCATGGTATTTGGGGTGTTTTCGTTTGTGGATTTTGTTGTTTATTGTTTCATTAGTTAATATGTTTGTTTGTTTATTTATTTATTTGTGTTTTATTACTTTTGGTGTTTGGCATTTTGGGTAAATGTTTTCTTTTGTTGTTGTTGTGTATTTTTGCGTGAAGAACGAGGAGGCTGTCGGATCCTCTTCTCCCCATTGCTGCTTCAAATTTTGGTTTCGATGCAGGAATTGGGAAACGGTGGAGCCGACAGTCAGCTGGCTCTTCCCCGGTAAGGTTCGTTAGGTAGGTCGGGGGAGAAGGAGGCAGAGAAGAGCTATCTGCCTAATGATGGTTCTCTCCTCTCTGTCTCCTTTTTCTCCTGGCTTACCTAACCGGAGATTGGCAGGCAGAGATCCGTAAGGGGTGGTGCTCTGCCTTGTGGATTGCTGGCTGCTGCTTTTGTATTACCTCCGTCGAAAGTACAAAGGCAGCAACCAGTCATTCGCCAGGGAGGGTGCTTCCGCTGATGAACTGCTGCCTGCTGGTGGTTTTTTTTTCCCACCCCGGCTCAAATGACCTTGAGGCTGGCGGTGGTCTCGCCGTGTCTTCGGCAGGGTAGCAGGGAGGAGAGGGAGTCCCTCTTCTCCCCGTTGCTCTGGGAAAGAAGGCCGGCGGTGGTCTCGCCATGGTTGTTTGTTTGTGTGTGTGTTTGTTTTGTGAGGCCGTGAAGCACTGCATCCGGCTGCGGTGGACTTGCGCTCCCGTTGCGGGAGGCCGGCATGTTTTTATTTTATTTTCCGCGCCCCGGAAGTGCTCATGGCGCATAGGACGCTGGGACTTGGAGTTTTATTTGTTTTGTTTGCGTTCGTGCAGCGGTTTTTTTCTGCGGCTCGATTTCAATTGGGCGTGCCGCGGTTCCCAACATTCTTTTTGCTCGCGCCTCTCAGCCTGATTGGCTGAGGCGTGCCGTGGCACAGAGGACATTGGGAATTGAAGTTGTTTCTCTTTGTTTGTGTTCGTGGGGCTCCTGCCCCACTGGCGACGACCAAAACCCCATGGCGCTGAGAAGGCAGGGGTTACAGTGAGTGCAGAAGGCTAGGTCGGGGATGGTTGGGCCTGGTGCAGGAGCCTTTGAACGAACCCAATGGTTAAGGCCTCTTTTTATAGGTATAGATTGGCAACTCTTACACACAACAAAGGATGAAAGAGCAGAGTCCTTTTCAGCTTTGGAGGGCCTCTTCTTATATTGTTCCCTCCCCCCTTCCTGATGATGGATCATGCATGTTATTCTAAAGATTAATTATTTTACTGTGTTTATATTTTAGTTTCTTGCCAATCTTTTTTTTGTATCATCATATACACTAGGTCTGTCCACAGGAAATGTGTTATTTTCTTCATCTTTATACATCAACTCAAAAAAAGTCAGATGCTATCATTTTCAACAAGTACTTGAAATACCACTCTGCTTATTATGTCTTCCAAGAGTTTTGCAGAACTGTAACTACTATCAATAAAATAAGATGGTGTGAAAGAACACTCTATTTTCACTTGGTTTAGTAGGATTTATACTCTTCTGAGTAATTCTGAGTTACATTATCCTGTAACTGAATAGACCTGAATCACTCCCCGTACCCCATTTCTGAGATTTCTCAAGACACTGGGCTGATAGTCCATACGGGGTGGCATATGCATTTACTGTTCATGGTTAAAATACTGTTGCAAAGTAATAGCAATTACCCTTATATACTGCCCCATACTACTTGGAGCACTCTCTGAGCAGTTCACAAGGTAATTAGCATTTTGCCCCCAACATGCTGGGTACTTATTTTACTGACCTCAGAAGGATGGAAGGCTGAGTCAACTTGGAACTCCATCAGGATTGAACTCACAACATCAGTATTTTTGGCTTCAGTACAGCAATTTAACCACTGCACCACCATGTATACAGCAGATTGCACATGTAGTTTTGCAGTTTTCTGGATGTGTGTCACACATCAGGTCATATTGACCGAGTGCACAACTGAGTATATGATGGGGTGTCAGAGCATGTGACAGGCCACTGGCACAATCACATGCACCGATTATATGATTTTCAGCTTGTACTGCATGATCCCAGTTGGACTCTGACCAAGATCCATTTTAATTATTGTCGGCACTAGATGCATAAAGACATGACACATATGCATGGTTTATCTAGTACATTGTAAGACAGTCTCTTAACTGGTATGATTCTCAATAGTCTCTATACCACCCACAACTGGCTCCTTTTCTAAGACATGTACTCCCCTGCATAAGACGATTTATTAATAGGCTCTGAACTGCTATTCACAAACATGTCTCTCTTGAAAGAATTAAATGCAGTGAGAAAGTTGGATTCTCCAAGGTGTCCTGCACCCCTTAACCGTCTTTACTCAATATGTGAGTTAGATAGTCAGCTGTTAAATTGGCCATAGTAGTGTCATCAAATGCAGACTTGAGCAGAAGGTCCTGTAAAAATCTTCAACTGCTGATTTTCACACTTTATGCTGGATTGTCATTACAAGCACAGAAATAAGCAGTTGATTTTTTATCTGATCAAGTGGCAACTTAAAGTGCAAATCTTTCCACATATTAAAGCCATACATGTCAAGTATCCCGGATTGGCCAGGATTTCCCTTTTTGTGCGCTGATTTTCGTCATTCCCCGTCTGGAGCTGCCGCTACCCCATAATTTGGCAGGGGGGGGGGAATGAGTTACTGTGCATCCCTTCTGTGCAGCTCACTTCTATGCATGCGTAGAAGGCTTTTACGCATGCGTAGAAGGCTTCTGTGCAGACGGGGATGCATAAAAGCCTTCTACGCATGCATAAAAGCCTTCTACACACGCGTAGAAGTGAGCTGCGCAGAACGTTTCTGTGCAGGTCCGTTGTAAGCATGCGTAGAAGGCTTTTACACATGTGTAGAATGGACTTGCGCAAAAATATTCTGCGCAGAAACGTTTTACGCATGCGTAAAAGCCTTCTACGCATGCGTACAATGGACCTGCGCAGAAACGTTCTGCGCAGGTCCCGTAATCTCCGGAGCTGCGCTTGACAGGTATGATTAAAGCTACTACAAGGAGGTGTGGGTAGGAATCTACCCCCACCCCCAATGTGATACAGGGGGAAAATCACTTGACAAGCTGCTAAGCTTTCTAGTATTCCACCCACTTACCTCAGTATATTTATAGCTTTCTTTCCATGTCAGTACAACCCTTTTAAAGCATATTTTATTAATAGCCTGGGAGAGAAAAATCAAATCACCTACATTTTACTATGCAGTATCTGCACCAGGCAAATCCTTTCAGAACATTAATGGTTTTATTCCAAGAGCCACATCCCCATTGATCAACATAAATTCTTCCTGCTGTCTCTAAAAAGGGTAAACTGGCACCATAGATCTAGTGGGTTCAGTGGCTTTTCAAACAGTACATGAGAAAGAGTTTACCAAAAGACTACCTTACTCTAAGGGAACAGTACAGCCCAAAAGAGGAGGCAGGGGATTAGGGACAGGTTGTGGGTCCATTCTTGCTTACTAATTTGACAATGAAAGGGAGGATTTCAGGCATGTCCACAAAGCACAGCTGCACTGAAGAAGGTAGAGTCTAAATAATACACCCTTTGTACCATAAAATAAGTTTTGATTACGTCTCTGCAACAAACTGATCATTTTCTTTTAGATGAATGTTCTCTCTGAACATTTTTTTTTCCAGTCCAGAACCATACTTTCCTGAAGTTTATAATTATCAGCATTTTCCTGAGATATTAAATGCAGGTGCTTGGCAAAAATTCTAATAGTGATAATGTTGCTGAATGCTTTTAGCATGCTCACAGTAGCCTCTATTATTTTATGAGGTAACTTTTATGCTTCTTAAACCTATTTGTAGTGATACCGTGTACACAGCAGAGGGAGATATAACATCAGGCTATAAATACAAAGTATCTTTCAGGGATAATGAATAATGCTTAAGCATTAAAAGTAACATCTGATTATATAAGTACTGTATCTAGGTGTCACCTGTAACATCTGATTCTTTCAGATGTTACAGGTGACACCTAGATACTTTTATAAAACACTTTAAGGCATTTTAGTGGCATTTTGATGCTATTCTTTTACCAATCCACAACAGTAAGGGACATAATCCTTGGATGTGTCTTCTGTACCTGTATTTTTATAAATACTTTTATGGTACAATATTGTGATTGCCCTAAGGGGGAAAAAGAACCTGTTGGAATGCCAAGAATGAGCAACACAATGACTTCCTTTAAAATGCAATATTCTCACCTTTATTCTGTATTTCTGGATCTTTTGCAAGGGCATCTCTAGATACTATGCTTTACAACAACTCTTACAACAGATTTCCTGGTGAAGAATCTCATAATTAAATGGCATGTTTCAGGAAGCTAGAATAAAGGTAAAGGTTTCCCTTGCTCGAAAGCCAGTCATATCCGACTCTAGAGTTCAGTGCTCAACTGTTTCAAAGCCGAAGAGCCAGTGTTGTCTGCTTCTGCAGATGTTTCCGTGGTTAATACACCACAGTATTTTATGTCTTGTTTGTAGGTAACTTGTTTGGAGACTTAATTTGCTTCATGCTGTCCCAGATTTGCCTGATGTATCTTTTCTGTGTAAAAACACTGTGCATTATTGACTTTCCCTATGTATTTGCTTCTTATCACCTCCCTGCTTCACAGATTTTCTTCTTCCGCCTCATCAGTTGTAAAACTATGGGTTGTACTGCATTCAGGTGTTCCCACATAGAGCTTGATCCTGAAAAGAGACTTATTTCCTCTCAAGGAACCTATCCCTCCCCCCAAACAACAACAACAACAACAACAACAACAACAATTCACTCAGGGCAAGGGAGTCTAAACTTTGAGACATAGTTATTTATGTTAAAAGAATTAATTCCTCCGAGCTTTTAAGTTATGCATTGTTACTGAGGTTCCAGAAAAAATGAAGTTTAGAGTGCGATGTAATGAAAATTGTTGCACTATAGAGAGACTTCTGTCGGCAACGATGAGGTGTGATATCAAACTCTCATGCCTGCAAATTTCTGTTGCAGTGTGCACACATGGTAATTTCTTGGTTTGTAGTGGATTTTGCACCATTTGTGCAGACTCTTTGAATGAGAGCCTACATCGCATAGACAATACTTTCCCTCTCAACTCCACTCTCAACCTTTGGCAATTACAGCAGATAAGAAAGCACAGCAGAAGATAAGAAAGGGATGTGACAGGGAAGAATTGAGTGTCAGTAACTATAGCTGCACCTCTTTCCCAGGTGTAGCTCTGGTACAGACAAATGCAGTCTCCTAGTCTCTGTGGCAGTCCTTATAGTGCTTAATCGCTGGAATTAACAACATGTGAGATTATTTGCTATAATATGTGTGTGGACGGTGTCTTAAAGACTTACAAAGACATATGAGGTGAAAGATGCAACCCCCTGCTGCAGTGTTTCTCAACCCTTGGTTTTTGGACTTCAATTCCCAGAAGCCTAAGTCCAATTCCCCAAAGCACTCATCAGCCAATGTGCTGATTTAGGCTTTGGGGAATTGAAGTCCCCCTGTGGGGCGTGGGCCTTACACTGGGAACCACTGCTTTGCAGAGTCCTTGAGATGTTGTGCAACTGCTGCCTTTGGAGGAGAATGTGTTGTTGTTGTTGTTGTTTTAATTTTAACATTATCTTCAGTATGCTCCCTGTTTCTTTTCCTGCCAATGTGACTGAATTGTGGTTCTTCCGCTTACAAGGTTCAAGGAAATGAGTATTCTTAGAAATTAGTGCTCAGTCAAGGCAGGAGCCTGGATTTAACTTCTTAAACCTGCAATCCCACTTCACCTCAATGTTATCACTACCTTCTCTCATCAAACACCCTGTGTGGGCTAGGTAATGGTTTCCCTTGCTCGAAAGCCAGTGGTATTCGACTCTAGGGTTCAGTGCTCATCTCTGTTTCAAAGCCGAAGAGCCAGCGCTGTCTGCTGCTGCAGACGTTTCCGTGGTCATGTGGCAGGCATGACTAGACACCGGAGCACACGGAACGCTGTTTACCTTCCCACCGAAGTGGTCCCTATTTATCTGCTTGCAATTTCTTGCTTTCGAACTGCTAGGTTCTACTTCTTGCCTCACCCCAATTTGATGGATCATTAGGTGGCAACTAGAATGGGCCCATTTGAATCAATGGTATTTGCAAGCAGTTGACTCTCCAAGGCCCCACCAGTTCAATGGGCGCACTATAGTGTGACTTACTACTCTAAGCAACAGGGTTTCAGCCATTAAGTTTGTCAATCTGGTGCAGGGGGTTGAGTTTTGGATCCGGGTGAGTAAAGCCTGTTTCAAATCAATTCAGTCATGAAATTCCCTGAGTGATCTTTGCCTGCCAGCCCAACCTACTGTCTAGATTGTTGGGAAGAATATATAGATGGAGGAATATCATTTACAGTGTCTGGTTTTCTTGGAGGGGGGGGGGATATACAGTAAATGTAAATTTTAACCATTGATGTCTAGTGCATTTCACAAACAGTAAAGCCAGTAGGCTTCTTTCACTCTGCAGCGAAGTAATCTTTTAACAAGTTGGATAATACTAATGGGTGTCTCAAAGTCAACACTGACCCATTTTTGCTGAGTGTGCTTTGCTTAAAATAGTAAATCTCTTACTATTTTAAGACATTTCACCTTGATTGAAGGCCATTAATACATTAAGCAATCTATTCTTCTGCCAAGGTTTGGGCCAAGAAGGTCATCAGAAGGGTATAAATACTTCCCCCCCTGCCACCGCCCCCCCCCCCAAAAAACAACAACAACACACTGATCTGATCATACAAACACTCTCAGCTGCAAAGAAGGTGATGCGCTGAGGAGGTACTTTAATGTTCTATAAACAATTAAGCTTTAGACACAACCCTTAAGTAAAGAATAGAGACTATTTTGAAGCAAAGGCAAATTTTTAATCCAGATCGATGGCTGTGTAAACAGAACTGGGAATAGTAATGATTTCTGGCTAAAATGACAAAATACTGTATACCCATTCAACGTTATTGCTGCCTGCTTATACATAAGAGTTAATTAAATTCGCATGGATTACAAAGGAGTTACTCCCTATGAATTTACTGATAGCAAGACTGGGGACGCAAGAAAAGTAGATATTATGTACAGTTAAGGCGTATTAGTTGTACTGTATTTCTACTTCTCTTGGAATTTGCAAGATTGCCACTGCTTTGACAGTTATAGTAACTCTGTCTCAAATTCAACATATGCGATTCCTTCCCACCCCATAGACAGAGTCTTGGACATTCATTCTTGTGGAGCAAGTGGTGTGTGTTTAGTGTATAGTGTATGTGTCAAGTTTCTTGGAGTTGCCTACTTTTCAAATCCACTTTGATTTCAATTCCACTCTACACAACTCTTTTTAAACGAGTCTTGGACATTTCCCTCTGCCCAGAAGATGGAGCTTGTGGTGTGTGTTTGTGTGTTTGTGTATGTGCCACGTTTCTTGGAGTTGCCTACTTTTCAAATCCACTTTGATTTCAATTCCACTCTACACAACTCTTTTTAAACGAGTCTTGGACATTTAACTCACTCTGTGTGTGTGTGTGTGTGTGTGTGTGTGTGTGTGTGTGTGTGTGTGTGTGTGTGAGAGAGAGAGAGAGAGAGAGAGAGAGTTTCTTGGAGTAGCCTACTTTTCAAATCCACTTTAAATTCAGTAAACAAAAATATGCTGTGTGACCCATTTATAAAATCAAACAAATGCAGGAAGGAGACAATACCTTTTATAGGTCACTTCAAAAATTCAAAACTTTGCAAAGTTTTGAATTTTTGAAACGACCTACAAAAGGTATCGTCTCTCTTCTGCATTTAAATAAAGGTAAAAGTTTCCCTCACTCGAAAGCCCTCGTATCCGACTCTAGGTTGCAGTGCTCATCTCTGTTTCAAAGCCGAAGAGCCCACGCTGTCTTCTGCTGCAGACATTTCCGTGGTCGTGTGGCAGGCATGACTAGACCCCGGAGCACACGGAACGCTGCTACCTTCCCACCAAAGTGGTCCCTATCCATCTACTTGCAATGTCTTGCTTTCGAACTGCTAGGTTGGCAGGAGCTGGGACAAAAAGACGGGAAGCTCATTCCGTCCTGCAGTACTCGGGGATCGAACTGCTGACCTTCCGCCTCCCAGTCAGCGTCTTAGCCACTTGTGTTTGACTGTAATTTTAATTTCATTATACACAACTGTTTTTAAACGCGTTTTAGGGATTTCCCTCTGGACCAGGGTTTCTCAACCTTGAGCCCCCAGATGTTCTTGGACTTCAATTCCCAGAAGCCCTGATCAGCAGGTGTACTGACTTGGGCTTCTGGTAATTGAAGTTCAAGAACACCTGGGGGCCCAAGGTTGAGAAACACTACTCTGGACGGAGGCCGTGGAGCAAATGGTGTTATGTGTGTTGTATACAGTATTAAGTGTGTTTGTGTCAAGTTTCTTGGGCCCGCCTGACGTAACCCTGCGGGCTTAACGACTGAGACACACACGCAGCAACCTTCACGCCCCGCCCCCGCTTGTTTTGGTCTTCCACTGCCCTCCCCCCCCTCGCGGCCTTGGGGGGGGGTAGCCTCTATTAAGGGAGGGGCGGTGTGGGTTCCCCTCGTGACCGTGACTCGGTTCCTCTCTCCGGAGAGCGGGAGGCGGGCTAGTTTGAAAGGCAGGCGGCCGGCCGGCCCGCCGCTATTGCTGCCGTTTCTGGGGGGCGGGGGAGCGAGCGGGCCGGGGCGGGCAGGCAGGCGTGCGGGCGGGCTCGGCAAGCCCAAGAAGTGTCGGGGAGGGGAGGCGCTGCGTGGCAGCGAAGCAGCGCGCCGCCTGCCTAAGCCGGAGGACGCGTGGGCGGGCGTGTTTTCTTTCCTCCCCGCTACCGCGGCTGCTGGGCTCATGGAGGAGCCGGTAGCGGGGGAGCCGGAGCTGTAGAGGAGGAGGCGGCGGCGCTGCCCCCGGGAGGGCTCCTTTCTGGCCGGCTCCTTGTTTACTCCTTTCCTCTCCCTTTCCAACACCCCCCCCCACCCCCCAGTCCATGGCCTTCATGATGATGAAGAAGAAGAAGTTCAAATTCCGGGTGGAGCTGGAGCTGGACGAGCTCTCCTCCGTCCCCTTCGTTAACGGGATCCTCTTCTGCAAGGTGCGGCTCCTGGACGGGGGCAGCTTCAGCGGAGAGTCCTCCCGGTAGGTCGGGACAGCCTTGGTTATTTTTAATTTTAATTTTTTTGGGGACCGGTCGACAACATACGGTGCTTTCCCTTTTCGCGGTTGTGCAGAATTAAATGATATTTTAGGGTTCCTTTTGGGCACCTATTAAGGCGACTTCAGCGGTGGCTCAAGTGGCTAAGACGCTGGCCTGGGAGGCGGAAGGTCAGCAGTTCGATCCCCGAGTGCTGCAGGGCGGAATGAGCTCCCGTCTTTTTTTGTCCCAGCTCCTGCCAAGCTAGCAAGCAAGTAGATGAATAGGGACCACTTTGGTGGGAAAGGTAAACAGTGTTTTGTGCGCTCTGTTGTCTAGCCGTGCCTGCCACACGACCACGGAAACCAAGAACATGAGTTTTTGGATAAGATGAGGTTGGGAATATCTCATGAGCCAATGCTGGACTGTGCAGGGTTGCAGTTCATCCTTCTTCCTGCATAAAAAAGCATTTCAAATTTAAATAGGTAAAGGTAAAGGTTTCCCTTGCTCGAAAGCCAGTCGTATCCGACTCTAGGGTGCAGTGCTCATCTCTGTTTCTAAGCCGAAGAGCCAGCGCTGTCTGCTCCTGCAGACGTTTCCGTGGTCATGTGGCAGGCATGACTAGACACCGGAGCGCACGGAATGCTGTTACCTTCCCACCGAAGTGGTCCCTATTTATCTACTTGCAATTTCTTGCTTTCGAACTGCTAGGTTGGCAGGAGCTGGGATGAAGACGGGAGCTCATTTCCGTCCTGCAGTACTCGGGAATCGAACTGCTGACCTTCCGCTTCCTAGTCAGCGTCTTAGCAACTTGAGCCACTGCAGTACCCAAATTTAAATACGTTATTCTTAAATAATATGCATGGTATGCTTTGCGGTCTGCGTAGCTTCCTATATTATGCATAAGAAAAACTATATTTTATTTTGAATAGTATTTACATGATGCTAAGCGTATTTGTTGGACTTGGGTAGCTTAGCAGTTAAGACGCTGAACTTGACGACTGGAAGGTCAGCAGTTAGAGATCCAAGGATGCACAACGAAGTGAGCTCCTGTCTCTGTCCCAGCTCCTGCCAACCTAGCAGTTTGAAAACAAGACATTGCAAGTAGGTAAATAGGGACCACTTCGGTGGGAAGGTAAACCGTTTCATACTCTCCGGGGTCTAGTCATGCCTGCCACATGACCACGGAAACGTCTGTAGAAGCAGACAGTGCTAGCTCTTTGGCTTTGAAACAGAGATGAGCACTGAACCCTAGAGTTGGATACGACTGGCTTTCGAGCAAGGGAAACCTTTACCTTTACTAGACTCCCAAGGTATGTTAAAGGATGCTTATTTTTGAGTTGTTCCAGGCGCTTTCCATCATCTTTCCTCTCCTGCTGCAAAAGAACATGTCTGTTCTCGGTCCTCTTAGCACCCAGAACTGGGCGAGTGGGTGGAGGGGAAAATAATTTGTATTTATTCTATACAAGGCTTGCATCTTTAAGCCGGAGGCAAAGCTTTTCATTGTTCGTCTCCTGTTTTCAGTGCTAGAATTGCATTCCAACTGGAAAGCAACGTGTCAAAAACACTAACAAGTGTGTGTCTGACCATGTGCTGAGTACATCTCCTGCTCCATCATAAATCAAAATAATGTATCTTGTGTAGATGGCTTTCACTATCAGGCTTTTATATACTAGGCACCTTTTACATTTAATTTTAGTCCTCTGTTCACCTTTAAATGTATAGGTGTACTGTACAATGCAACAACCAGGGCCGTGGTGGCTTAGTGGTTAAGACACTGAGCTTGACGCCCTGAAGGTTGGCAGGTCAGCAGTTCAAGACCTGAGTGCTGCGCAACGGAGTGAACTCCCATCTGTCCCTGCTCCTGCCAACCTAGCAGTTCAAAAGCAAGAAATTGCAAGTATTGTACAGTAATTAGAGACTAACTCGTTTAAAGAGCAGAATTTTCTCTGAATGGTTGCCTCACTTAACAACTAAAACCAACCAAAAACTCACTTAACAAATAAATCGGGGTTCACAATCCACACACACACACACACACACACACACACACACACACACACACCAGAAGTCACAATTGGTCACTTACAGTAGTGTTTCACTTAAAGAGCAATCCCGTGGAACACATTATGCTCTTTAAGCAAGATACCACTGATAGGTACCACTTCAATGAGAAGGTAAACAGCATTCTGGCACTCCAGTGTTTGCCTGCCACATGTCCACGGAAACGTCTGCAGACGCAGACAGCACTGGCTCTTTGGCTATAAACAGAGATGAACACTGAACCCTAGAGTTGAATACGACTGCCTTTTGAGCAAGGGCGACCCTACAATGCACCTGTATTTCTTTAACAGAATTGGAAAGAACTCAACAAATATTTCCAATTCCCAGCTTATCATAAGTCTATTGCTATGTCAAACAACACAGAACATGACCCTCACCTTCATTGTTGAGACCTAATGTTAAGGATTGTTTTATATTAAGTTTTAAACAATTACTCTGAAGTACATGTGTGTTTACAGTGAAATGGGGGAAGTGAAGGAACAAGAAGTTCAAACTCCTTAATCACCTTCTTATAAAATGATCTGTACCTTAGAACAGGAACATGTGAGTAGCACTATTAACTCATTGATTTTAAGTAGTTCTACCACAAAGAAAGATAAACACAGAAACAAAAATAAAATCATACTAAGACTGTAATCATATATCCACTTTCCTGTGTGTAAATCCCATGGAGTTTATTTCTGAGAATACATTGGTAGAGGACAAGAGCAGTATTCTTTTATCAGATGGCTGCTTTGCTCTTTAGCATATGTGGGAGTTGTATGACACTTGTGGGAACATATAGCATGGCAACATGCTGAGTCTGAACTTTTTATTAAAGTGACAAAATATTTTTTAAAAGTAGAAACTTAGAATTGATTGGCTTTCTGGTACAGAAATATACATTTTGAATTTTCATTAATCAAGAAGTATATTTGGAAAGAGCTTTTTCTTCATTTGCTGCATTTCCATATTGGTACTGCATAATTGAGATTGAGAAGACCTCAGTTTTTGGTTCAGCAGTGAATGTGACCATACTTGTAACACCATTCTTCCATATGTTCAGAGGTCTCATTTGTCCTAACTTGTAGCGTTTCTGTCAGAATACCGTGGTACCTCGCATAACGAACGCATCGTATAGCGAAAAATTTGCACAACAAAGCATTTGTTATGCAATGGTGATACCCCACATAATTTTAAAATTTTCATTATGCAGGGGTTTTGGTAACCGAGGTATACCTGCTTAATAGGAACCCCAGTTAATGAACTCCCCCCCCCCCCCGTTATGTGGGGTATCTCCCATAGGGTATTTGTTGTGGGTATTGTTATCCATTTTCTGTTTGTTCACCGCCCAGAGTGGGATAACACCCAGATGGGCAGTATAGAAATCAAATAAATACATAAATAGGGAACCAGATAACGAAAAAACGCATAGCGAAGAGCTCCGTAGAACGGAGGTTTTTTCCGTTATGCAGGGTTCTACTGTACTGACATATCTTAAAGTGTGCACATTAATATCTATAAGAATAGCTGAGTTTTCAGTCTAGATAGGGCAAATGTCACTGATAGAGTGACAAACTAAGACATCAAAAGCTTAAGTTTGCATTTATCTTTGGCGATGGTAGTTCATTACGGATGTTCCAATAATAATGATGTTTGCATGGGTATGAAACACTAGGCTTTCATAGAGCTTTAATTGCGAGCGATGTATGTCATGCTCTGATTTCCCTTTGGTGCTAAAAAACTGCTAAAGAACCCAGAAGCAATTGGTTTACTTTGTTATATAGTCCTCAGTTTTTGTTTCCTTCAAAATCAAAATTGCTGTCAATGATTTGTCCTTTCAATGACAGCAGTGCTTTTGAAACCATAAGCCAAGAACATGAGTTTGGATGAGATGAGGTTGAGAATCTCCCATGAGCCAATGCTGGACTGTGCAGCATACCTGTCAAGTTTTGAATTTGGAAATAAGGGAAATTTCCTAGCAAATGCAGGATACTTGACAGCTATGCTTATCCTGTGCTGCCCTCCAATGGTGGCAATAGGGCATTGCAGTCTAATTAATAAGGGATGACGGCGGGAAAGAGGGTAAAATAAGGGGTTTTTCCGGCCAATAAGGGATACTTGACAGCTATGCTGTGCAGGCTTGCAGTTCATCCTTATTCCTGCATAAAAGCATTTCAAATTTAAATACTTTATTCTTAAATAATATGTATGGTATGCTTTGCAGTCTAGGAAGCTTCCTATATTATAAATAAGAAAATATATTTTATTTTGAATAGTATTTACATGATGCTAAGCATATTTGTTTGACTTGGGTAGCTTAGCAGTTAATACGCTGAACTTGACGAGTGGAAGGTTGGCAAGTCAGCAGTTAGAGACCCAAGTATGAACAATGAAGTGAGCTCCCGTCTCTGTCCCTGCTCCTACCAACCTAGCAGTTTGAAAGCAAGAAATTGCAAGTACTGTAGATAAATAGGTACCACTTCGGTGGGAAGGTAAACAGTGTTCTGTGCACTCCGGTGTCTAGTCATGCCTGCCACATGTCCACGGAAACGTCTGCAAACACAGACAGCATTGGCTCTTTCACTATAAACAGAGATGAGCCCTGAACCCTAGAATCGGATACGATTGGCTTTCAAGCAAGGGCAACCTTTACCTAACCTTTGCTTTGCAGTCTAGGAAGCTTCCTATATTATAAATAAGAAAATATATTTTATTTTGAATAGTATTTACATGATGCTAAGCATACAGTGGAACCTCGTGTTCAGGTAGCGACGATTTTGCTTAATGATGCATTGTTATGCATCACATGACGTTTAAATAGCAAACAACACTTTAAAAATGTCATTATATGGGGGACCCCTGTATAACAACGTTTTTTTAGCGTCGTTATACGGGAGTCCCATAGGAATCTGCAGAACGACATGCTGCCGCCTCTGGCCCCACCGGCGGAGAAGCCCACCCAGTGCTGGACGCCGGGGGGGGGGGGACTTTCCATCTCCCCTGGTGTCCTCGGACATTCCCCAACCCCCAGGGAGGACTTAAGGGCCGTAGAGGCGGCAGGACTCTTGATGCTGCCTCTGGCCTCACCGGTGGAGAAGCCCGCCCACACCATCTCCCCCGGCGTCCTCGGACCCTCACCCCCCCGACCCCCAGGGAGGTCATATTCATTGTTTTTTTCTCTTGCTGTAATTGAATTGTATATTTTGTGGTTTGAGTTTTTGTAACTACCTTTGGAGATGTGTTACTGTATTATTATTATGTATTTATTGTCCACCATGTAAACCGCCCTGAGTCAGGTTGCACCTGTGGGCGGTATATAAGCACGAAAATTAAATTAAATTAATTAAATTAAATTTGTGCAGTAGAGTAAATCCAGCTGCGAAAGACTTGGCTGAATTTCTCCTTCCTGTGTGGTATACAGAATTGTCACCTCCCTCCTTTCTGTTCAAGCATAAAGCAAAACATAATATTTAATACCAGTGGACAGAATCATGTCTGGCAGTTTGGAAACAGTTTAATCTCTAGGTTTGTTAGGTCAATGCAACAGGGAAAAACTATACATCTTTCATTTTGAAGAATATTTCCACCTACTGGCCTGCCCTTCAAAATAACATAGCAAAAGAAGCATCTACAGATGGAAATACCTTGAGCATTGTACCCTGGAAGGAAATTGTATCCTCTTGTATATTTTAACAGTCTGCTGAATAAATATTAGTTCATTAAGGATGAATAAGGGCGTTTAGCATTATTTTACTTTTAAATGTGTTATTTTGCCATCTCTTGGCTAACATGGATCAATTAGATGGCATTCTGTTGTTTTGTCTTTGCTTATCCGCAAATCTGTTGAACATATTATTGGAATACTTAACATTAGCTCCAATAACTGCAATACCTTTTTTGTTCTTTTGACGTATATAAAGCAATCTAGGGAGTCTGTTTATTTGGCATGCACCTTCGTCCCTGCCACAGAGCCCCTTAGCTCCTCCCTTCAGCCGGTTGGAGGGGAGTGGAAGTGACCGTTGCTCCGTGGCTGAAGGACATTTTCCACCTTCGTCCCTGCCACAGAGCCCCCCTAGCTCCTCCCCTCAGCCGGTTGGAGGGGAGTGGAAGTGACCGTTGCTCCGTGGCTGGAGGACATTTTCCACCTTTGTCCCTGCCACAGAGCCCCCTTAGCTCCTCCCCTCAGCCGGTTGGAGGGGAGTGGAAGTGACCGTTGCTCCTTGGCTGGAGGACATTTTCCACCTTCGTCCCTGCCACAGAGCCCCCTTAGCTCCTCCCCTCAGCCGGTTGGAGGGGAGTGGAAGTGACCGTTGCTCCGTGGCTGGAGGACATTTTCCACCTTCGTCCCTGCCACAGAGCCCCCTTAGCTCCTCCCCTCAGCCGGTTGGAGGAGAGTGGGAGTGACCATTGCTCCATAGCAGGAGGACATTTTCCACCTTTGTCCCTGCTACAGAGCCCCCTTAGCTCCTCCCCTCAGCCGGTTGGAGGGGAGTGGAAGTGACCGTTGCTCCGTGGCTGGAGGACATTTTCCACCTTCGTCCCTGCCACAGAGCCCCCTTAGCTCCTCCCTTCAGCCGGTTGGAGGGGAGTGGAAGTGACCGTTGCTCCGTGGCTGAAGGACATTTTCCACCTTCGTCCCTGCCACAGAGCCCCCCTAGCTCCTCCCCTCAGCCGGTTGGAGGGGAGTGGAAGTGACCGTTGCTCCGTGGCTGGAGGACATTTTCCACCTTTGTCCCTGCCACAGAGCCCCCTTAGTTCCTCCCCTCAGCCGGTTGGAGGGGAGTGGAAGTGACCGTTGCTCCTTGGCTGGAGGACATTTTCCACCTTCGTCCCTGCCACAGAGCCCCCTTAGCTCCTCCCCTCAGCCGGTTGGAGGGGAGTGGAAGTGACCGTTGCTCCGTGGCTGGAGGACATTTTCCACCTTCGTCCCTGCCACAGAGCCCCCTTAGCTCCTCCCCTCAGCCGGTTGGAGGAGAGTGGGAGTGACCATTGCTCCATAGCAGGAGGACATTTTCCACCTTTGTCCCTGCTACAGAGCCCCCTTAGCTCCTCCCCTCAGCCGGTTGGAGGGGAGTGGAATTGACCGTTGCTCCGTGGCTGGAGGACATTTTCCACCTTCGTCCCTGCCACAGAGCCCCTTTAGCTCCTCCCCTCAGCCGGTTGGAGGGGAGTGGGAGTGACCGTTGCTCTGTGGCTGGAGGACATTTTCCACCTTTGTCCCTGCCACAGAGCCCCCTTAGCTCCTCCCCTCAGCCGGTTGGAGGGGAGTGGAATTGACCGTTGCTCCGTGGCTGGAGGACATTTTCCACCTTCGTCCCTGCCACAGAGCCCCTTTAGCTCCTCCCCTCAGCCGGTTGGAGGGGAGTGGAAGTGACCGTTGCTCCGTGGCTGAAGGACATTTTCCACCTTTGTCCCTGCCACAGAGCCCCCTTAGCTCCTCCCCTCAGCCGGTTGGAGGGGAGTGGGAGTGACCGTTGCTCCGTGGCTGGAGGACATTTTCCACCTTCGTCCCTGCCACAGAGCCCCCTTAGCTCCTCCCCTCAGCCAGTTGGAGGGGAGTGGGAGTGACCGTTGCTCCGTGGCTGGAGGATATTTTCCACCTTTGTCCCTGCCACAGAGCCCCCTTAGCTCCTCCCCTCAGCCGGTTGGAGGGGAGTGGAAGTGACCGTTGCTCCTTGGCTGGAGGACATTTTCCACCTTCGTCCCTGCCACAGAGCCCCCTTAGCTCCTCCCCTCAGCCGGTTGGAGGGGAGTGGAAGTGACCGTTGCTCCGTGGCTGGAGGACATTTTCCACCTTCGTCCCTGCCACAGAGCCCCCTTAGCTCCTCCCCTCAGCCGGTTGGAGGAGAGTGGGAGTGACCATTGCTCCATAGCAGGAGGACATTTTCCACCTTTGTCCCTGCTACAGAGCCCCCTTAGCTCCTCCCCTCAGCCGGTTGGAGGGGAGTGGAAGTGACCGTTGCTCCGTGGCTGGAGGACATTTTCCACCTTCGTCCCTGCCACAGAGCCCCCTTAGCTCCTCCCTTCAGCCGGTTGGAGGGGAGTGGAAGTGACCGTTGCTCCGTGGCTGAAGGACATTTTCCACCTTCGTCCCTGCCACAGAGCCCCCCTAGCTCCTCCCCTCAGCCGGTTGGAGGGGAGTGGAAGTGACCGTTGCTCCGTGGCTGGAGGACATTTTCCACCTTTGTCCCTGCCACAGAGCCCCCTTAGTTCCTCCCCTCAGCCGGTTGGAGGGGAGTGGAAGTGACCGTTGCTCCTTGGCTGGAGGACATTTTCCACCTTCGTCCCTGCCACAGAGCCCCCTTAGCTCCTCCCCTCAGCCGGTTGGAGGGGAGTGGAAGTGACCGTTGCTCCGTGGCTGGAGGACATTTTCCACCTTCGTCCCTGCCACAGAGCCCCCTTAGCTCCTCCCCTCAGCCGGTTGGAGGAGAGTGGGAGTGACCATTGCTCCATAGCAGGAGGACATTTTCCACCTTTGTCCCTGCTACAGAGCCCCCTTAGCTCCTCCCATCAGCCGGTTGGAGGGGAGTGGAATTGACCGTTGCTCCGTGGCTGGAGGACATTTTCCACCTTCGTCCCTGCCACAGAGCCCCTTTAGCTCCTCCCCTCAGCCGGTTGGAGGGGAGTGGGAGTGACCGTTGCTCTGTGGCTGGAGGACATTTTCCACCTTTGTCCCTGCCACAGAGCCCCCTTAGCTCCTCCCCTCAGCCGGTTGGAGGGGAGTGGAATTGACCGTTGCTCCGTGGCTGGAGGACATTTTCCACCTTCGTCCCTGCCACAGAGCCCCTTTAGCTCCTCCCCTCAGCCGGTTGGAGGGGAGTGGAAGTGACCGTTGCTCCGTGGCTGAAGGACATTTTCCACCTTTGTCCCTGCCACAGAGCCCCCTTAGCTCCTCCCCTCAGCCGGTTGGAGGGGAGTGGGAGTGACCGTTGCTCCGTGGCTGGAGGACATTTTCCACCTTCGTCCCTGCCACAGAGCCCCCTTAGCTCCTCCCCTCAGCCAGTTGGAGGGGAGTGGGAGTGACCGTTGCTCCGTGGCTGGAGGATATTTTCCACCTTTGTCCCTGCCACAGAGCCCCCTTAGCTCCTCCCCTCAGCCGGTTGGAGGGGAGTGGGAGTGATCGTTGCTCCGTGGCTGGAGAACATTTTCCACCTTTGTCCCTGCCACAGAGCCCCCTAAGCTCCTCCCCTCAGCTGGTTGCAGGGGAGTGGAAGCGGCTGTTACCCATGACATGGGCCTTAAGTTTTATGTAATTTACCATCTTTGTCTGTAAACCGCTTTGGGTCATCAATAGGTGAGGAAAGCGGTATAAAAATATACTAAATAAGTAAATAAATACGGTTGGTTGGTTGTTGGTGATAAGAAATAGTGGACTTTTTGAGTGAGAGATCTACTATATGTGAGAATCTTTTTGTTTTATAGTTTTAGAAATTAGCTACTGTGCAAAAATTTAAAATTTCAGACTTTGTTCACAAGGCGGCCCGGGTAGTGATGGGGTGTGGCCGCTATGTCTGTGCCTCGCCTCTGCTTTGGGAGCTGCACTGGTTACCAGTTTGTCTCCGGGTGCAATTCAAGGTGCTGGTGATTACCTTTAAAGCCCTTCATGGTAGTGGGCCAGGTTACCTAAGAGACCGCATCGCCCCAAGGGAGTCTGCCCGTCCCACCAGGGCGGACCGGAGGGGCTCCCTCAGTGTTCCATCAGCTAGAGAGGCCTGCCTCTCTAGCACAAGGAGGAGGGCCTTCTCTGTGTCCGCCCCAACCTTGTGGAACCTCCTGCCGGCAGACCGACGGCTGCAAACTGAATTGCTGCCCTTTAGGAAAGGGCTGAAAACTGGTTGGCGGGGCAAGTATGGGGGGCCGACAGGGTGATAACTCCCGCCCGTTGACTCTGCTAGAAGCAGTAGCCCCTTTTTATTGTTGGGTGGGAAGGGAGGGTCTTTTAACTGTGAGTGGGTCATGGTTTGTTTGTATGGAAGTTTTTTAAAGGGGATTTTACAGTTTTTAGGTGTAATTGTGCTGCCCTGAGTTGCCCTAGGGGAAGAGGGTGGGATATAAATCCAATTAAATAAATAAATAAATAGAATAATCTTACAATCCAGAAATGAAGTTAAACTTGTTAAGGAATGGGGAGAAGATAAGGATGGGTGGAATGAACTGATGTATTTAAGGATGTACATCAACATATCAAATCAATCTTTATTACGGTCCAAGACCAGCATAGTACAGCAAGAAACAGGAGTTGGGAAAAGAGTACTTAAAATATATATTTAAAAGGAGCATTTTTGCTCAGAGTTAAGGAGTAATAAAATTAGTACTTAAGATTAATAATAAGTACTACAACTACTACTAAGTCTTAAGATCTGGGAAGTAGCATATACAGAAAGAAGTCACTGAGATGTGAGATTTGGAGATGCTAGGAAATTAGATAGGAATTTAAGGTGAATACATGTAATCTGTAACAAATTCATCTTTTAGACCTAAACCTGGGGAAGAATACTGTATATGTATACAGGACTATGGGACTGCATTACAGAATTAGGAGGGGTAGTGACTTCACTACAACCCTCATTGCAATTTCACAACCTGTTCCACATGTCTGGGAAAACCTTCCAGAGCTGGTTTTCAGGTGGCATTAAGGATTATTGATAAGGAGGGAAGAAAAGAAAGACCAGTTGCTCTGGGCAACATTGGATTTGGGCCGAAGCATTGAGCAAGAGAAAATGCATGTTTTCTTGCAGGTATTTGACAGATCCAAAGTAGCAGCCTAATGCTGCCTAATGCTGAAGACCGTGTTTCTGTAAAATTCTAGCTATCCCTCGGTTTGCCTACCCTCGGTGAGAGCGAGGGCAGGGAGAGAGACTAGCCCCAGTGGTGGGTTGGCCGGCGTGGTGACGAGGATCTTGCTCGTGAGTGTCTTTTCACGGATCTTTTGTATATGATGATTGAGTATATATGATGTTTGTGTGTTGTTGTTTTTTTTACTTCTGCTATTGTGTCAGATATCTTGATTGTATTAACTTGTATTACATTGTGATGTATTTTTTGAATTTTGTCCTACTGTATTTCTATTTTATTGTAGTATTTCTATTGTATTGTAGTATTTATTTTGTTGTTGAGCCGCCCTAAGTCGGCGCAAGCCAAGTAGGGCGGGATATATAAAACCTAACCTAGCCTATCCCAGATGTAATGCAAAGTATTACTGGTGTTTTGATCTTGAAGGGGCATTAATTTGAAGTAAGACGTGCTCGTTTATTGATGCGAACCAATACACATGCCTGCATTTTTGGAGCCTCTAATCATGTGGAGGGAGAGACTAGCAGTGGGGACTATCATGATAATCACATTCCAGATTTACCTCTGTCTTGTGATAACTGTTTCCCGTGCATATTTTGTTCATTAAAGCAAATCTTATATTATCCTTAGATGGAAAAACTAATTCTAAATGTGCCATGCCTGGGTCTGTACAGTCAATGCTGTTAATTATCATTAACTGTAAAGTGATTATTACCTTCTCTCTAAACCTACATACTGTAGTGTAGCTTCAAGTTTTAAAAGGTTTACCAATGAGATGAATATAATGTTCAAAAGCAACTGATAGTATAGTTGTTAAAGGCTAAGCCTGTGATGGTGAACCTTGGCACTCCAGATGTTCTTGGACTTCAATTCCCAAAAGCCCAAGCCCCCATGAAACCGCACGAATGGTTTACTGCGATTCATCTGGCCCGTGCTGCCCTCGTTGCTCCTGGAAGCAGAAGTAGCGTGCATGTTTTACTTCCGCTTCCAGAAGCGACGAGGGCGGCGCGGCCTGAGTGAATCGCAGTAAACCCATTAGTGCAGATTCATCAGGGCTTGGGCTTCTGGGAATTGAAGTCCAAGAGCATCTGGAATGCCAAGGTTCGCCATCACAGGACTAAGCAGTCTCTTCGATAGACTGTTCCACTAAGGTTAGTGGATACTGTATTCCCCTTCTATCCAGATAGCGGACCATCTCAGGAGGAGACGCTTAGCAACTTTCACGTCAAAAAATAATTGTGGGAAATTTATTTGTTTAATTAATCACATTTGTATCGCCGCCCTCTCGCCTAGGCGACTCTGGGCAGCTTACGCATATAAAAGCACCACAAATATAAACTACAAAACCATGAGATAAAAATGTTAAAATTAAATTATTTTAAAAAAAACCTCAGCTGACCCCTGTAACCCAGGACCAGATCCCCACCCCCACCCCCTACCAAGAAGGGACCTAGTCACCCAGAATAGGGTCTCTGAGCAATTATACGTGGCGGCAATAAGAGTGGTGAAATATTGACGTTTCACCGCCTCTATCGCCACAGCAGCTCTAGCCAGTGTTCGGTCAGAGTCACTCTGGGTCTTCACCCAGCGGTGCTCTAGGCATCTCTTTGCATGTTTGAACTCCCTCAACTCCTTGGTAAACCACGGAGATGAGCGGGGCCCACATGTGCGGAAAGGCCGTAGTGACATGATCACGTCCAAGGCTGCCACTGCCCCCTCATTCCAGAGGGCAACCAGAGCCTTGGCCGAATCGTGCAGCCAATCCGAAGGAAAACCCCCCAGTTCCCTCTGGAATCCCTCAGGATCCATCAGTCACCGGGTGCGGGCCATTTTAACAGGCCCAGCCTCCCTACGGTAGGTCAGCACTCCAAGAAAGTCCAGAGTCACCAGATAGTGATCTAACCATGGCACCAGTGTTATATATAATTGCTGTAATTTCAGCTCGCTCAACCACCGCTCCGACTGGAAAACTAAATTTGGTGTGTGAGCACTGCTGCTGGTCGGATCTTGAATTACCTGAGTCAGGCACAGCTGCCATGGTGACCATGAATTCTCGAGTACCTCAGAACTCACCCTCAACTATGGCAAATTGAAAACCCCCAACACCATAAGTGTGGAGAGTTCCAGCACCAACATTGTGATGGCCTCGAGGAGCTCAGGCAGGGAATCTGCTACACTGCAAGGGGGCAGGTACAGGAGCAAGATTCCCAACTGACCCTTAAGGCCCAACCAAAGAAGCAGAGTTTCACAATACGGAACCTGTGGAGCCGTGGTTTTTGCGACTCCCAATGACTCTCTGGCAACAATGCTGACACCACCGCCCCTACCCTTATCCTTCGGCTGGTGCCAAATACCAAAACCATCCGGACACATATCTGACAGAGGAACTCTGGCGTCAGCCAAGTTTTGGTGATGCATGCCAGGTCAGCCCTCTCCCCCAATATTTTATCCAGAAGCAGGGGCGCCTTATTGCAGACCTACCTGGAATTCATCAGCAATAGCCTGAGGGAAGGGGTCACTCTGGATTGACTGTCCACGAACCAGAGATGTAGCTGCGGGGCTAGAGCGGGGGACAGATATTAAGTATCGGTCCCACATTCTCCGAGTGCGGCCTGCCCCGCGGACCCCGAAGTTTCACCCCATGCCCGTTACCACTGCAATTTGGGCAGAAATAGAAATGTGTGTGTTTATTTTGAGTGCTAGACAATTAAACGTTTGTCTACAATTGTACTTTAAAAAGAAACAAGAAATAACAGAACACAGATCTATTGTTCTATATAATGGACTGCATGCAGCCCCCAAACTCTGTGTGGCTCTCCAACCTGCTTGTTTATTGCTGTCATCCTCAAGCCATTTCCCCTCAGTCAGACCCACACTTTTTCCTGCATTGATTGGCACCATCTACTTCTGTTGTTCCTGCCCTTTTCTTACACACACACACACACACAAAACCACACACACACACACACACACACACACACACACACACACACAACCAACATTGTTTCCTCTGGGCTCCATAGTTACTTCTGGGGCTCCATAGTTCCTTCTCTTGCCTCCCTCTTGGTCTTATCTTCCATACTAACAGTTTGGCCATTTCTGCGTACTTTGCTAGATAGCAGAGCTCAGGTATCCATAATATTTCTTCATTGATCTCTTAATGTTTACTTTTGATCTAAATTGTTAGGTTTATAATTTTATTATAAACCGGGTCCGGTCCTTTACTTAAGGGTCCTTTATTTTTTTCCACAATTTATTCTTCTGTGAAAAATAGTGACTTTTCTTTTTCTACCTTGGAATGAGGAAAAGTGAAGTAGCAACTTAGAGCTTGAAATCAATGCCTTGATTCCAAAAAGCTGGCCACAAAAAAGCGGCTGTCAGCACAGCACCCCAGTACACTTTCAAAACAACGAGGCCCAAGGAAGCGTCATCTCCAAACTGCTCATCATGTAGCCCCACTCAACTGCAGGTAGGAGACATAATAAGGCAAATGTTCTCACCAGTTCCATATATGCCTACATTTTCAGGGTTTCCACCTACCTTCCTTGGTGAAAGATCCTCAATGTCTCGGTTAAACGGATGGCACGCCATCAAATTATGTGCCATTCCACATTTGAAACTGACTCTGTTCTATCAGGTACTGCCGTCTAAACACGGAAGGAGCCAGATGTTGCTGACCTGCAACTCCCATTATTCCCCACCATTGCCTTTGCTGGCTAGGCCTGGTGAGAGATGTAGTCCAATAACATCTGGAAAGCCAAGACTGACTACACAACACATTGCTTTACACATAACCTGATCCCAGATCTTACGCAGGATAATGAACTCTCTTCAGTTCACTCATTTCTTCCCCCATGATAATTTCAAGCATCTTGGTTTGCCATCCCCAGTCTCCTTATGGTAATCAGAGAGATTCCAAGAACTGTTTACTTTATAATTGTAATTATGATATTTTGTAACTGTGATATTGTAATTGTATTTATTGTAACTGATATTTTGCTTTTTGTTAGCCGCCCAGAGTCGCATTGCGAGTGGGGTGGCATACAAGTCGAATAATTGAATTGAATTGAATTATTGTGTTTTGATCTAAGATCTGGCCTTCTTTAGGCACTGGGCACTTTAATGCAAACACCATTAGGGCTGAGGACCACTGATCTAAAGCAAGGGTACCCAAACTTTTTGGGCCACAGGCCGGTCACGTGGTTCCTCCCATCCGTAAATGGAAGTAAAATGTGTGTGCGCAAATGCACCCGTGCATGTGAAGAACACTGCCATAAATGACCCACAGCTGTTGTAAACATGTTTACGACAGCTTCGGGTCATTTTACAGCAGCGTTATGCACATGCACATTCTGCTTCCGTTTCCAGGAGCAGTGCGGGTGGTTTGGGCCGGATTAATTGGTGCCACAGGCCGGATCTGGCCTTCAGGTCATAGTTTGAGCAACTCTGATCTAAAGAGTACATTTTTTTTAAAAAAAAAAGAACTTGTGAGGAGAGCAGGAGGGAAACTTGACAGGAATACCACTGATACAGGGACAGGGGACATGATGGGAAAGGAAACACAAAATGCACCCTCTCTTACAGAAGGTTGGGAAACCTAGGACACCTTGGTGTCCGAATGCTTTCTATAATATGTTTTAATGGAAAGAAGGAAAAGAAAATTGCAGGGCAGTGCACAACTGTGGTCTGGAAGAGTCTTAAGACCTTTACTGTATTAGTGTCAAATAAAGCTGAATCAATGTTAAAATTTATGTAAGCTTCGTTGACTCAGTGGATCTCAATGGAATTAACAATTTGATTTGGTCCTAAAATTGTTATGGCGTATCTTTATGTGGAAAGTTGGTAGGGGGGCTGTCGTCACCATGCCTAGAATAGCTCCTTTGCAATTTTATCATGAAAACTGAATGTCATAATATAGACTAGAATCAAATTATTCTGTAATGTGTCTTGATTAGTCAGCCATTTAGAGACAGCATTCATAGTGCGGTAGGAAAAGGCTACTAGGAAGTTGAGTCATGATGGAACGTTTTCATCAGATGCTATTCAGTATGATCCAAGTAAACTGTTTGGTTAGTTCACTTCCATGGTAACCAATCAATACAAGTATCAAACAATTTCAGGGGTTGGGGTTGTTGTTAAGAAAATTGTAGACATAAAACACTGTTTTTCACAGACAACACATTGTCAAAGCGGATAAAAACACACTTCAGTTTGTATTTAGAAAAGTTATTGACTTGTAATGGGATATTTAAATACCTTAGTAAAATACATACTGTATTCTCTTAGAGCCATTGATTCTTATCTTTAATTCTTGGTGCACTTATTGATTTTTAGCCTGACTAATTAGTATAATTATTTTTGCCATTGTCATTATAATCTAGTGTTAATCTCTATTATTTAAGCAAATAGAAATTAGTCTGCTCTTAGCAGTAAAACTACTTAGTCTAAATTAAAGCATCCATGTTAAAACATTACAAGTTTTTGTTACTGAAATTTGTGTTACTGAATGTGAGTATTGTGTGAAAGGAAGTCATTTAAGGATGATGTCCTGTCAGTTAGCATAGTCGGGCACAACCAGACTAGGACCATTGAGTCAATGGGGATTTGGCGAGATAACTCTCCCTTAAGTTTCTTTGATTCAATGTGTGTACACTAGTTGTGATTTACTATGCAAAGCAACAGGAATTTAATCACAATGTATGTATATAAAGGAATGTTTGAAAATAAGCAAATGCTAGCTTTGTATAGCAGCAGATGTATAATCCTACTGTTATTAATTATTGCAATAAGACTTGAAGTAATAGTTCAGATCAGTGAAATATAAATACTTTTCTGACTGACATCTAATTGTGAACTTATCTCTTTTCTAGAAAGATAGAGCAAATATTTGTAATAATTATAACCATATGCTGTCAAGTCAATTCTGATTTATGGTGACCCTTTTTGGGTTTTCCACATAAAGAATACTCAGAAGTGGTTAACCATTCTCATTTTCTGGGGCTACCCTGGGAATGTATAGCTTACACGAGGCCAAACATACTGGCTCTTCTTGCAGGAAGGACAGTGATGAATTGAACTTCCAACCTCTACCCGAACCACTGAAATATTCATCCAGCTATAACTCTATCTGTATAGGTCTGTGATGGTGAACCTTGGCACTCCAGATGTTCTTGGACTTCAATTACCAGAAGTCCAAGTCAGCACTCCTGCTAATCAGGGCTTCTGGGAATTGAAGTTCAAGAATAGCTGGAGAGCCAAGGTTCACCATCACTGGTATAGGTAGTCCTAAATTAATTTTTTAATAGATCTCAGTCTGGCCATTTCCATTACACCACTGTTTCCATACTGCTAAGTACATTTCAAAGAATGCCTAAAGAAAATGACATGTCTTCCCAGAAAAAGAAATGAAGATGTATTCACGTACTCTTTACATACTAAAAGAATCTACCACAGCATTCTGTGTGCATACAAGAGGTCTATTTCTCTCCCCACCACCACCTTAACCTCAATACTGGCTGTCACAATTGTTAGCTGCAGATTTTGAAACTGGCTTGTAACCTTATTTCAGCAGCCTCATATCAGCTTGTTAATAATTGACTGCTTAGCACAGGAAAGTAAGGTCTTTTTTTATATCCGCCTATATGAAGAACTAGTATGGCTCTTCTCAGATGTTCTTTTTTTATTGGATTTCTTCCTGTTTCAATCACTGCCTGCGTTTGTACAGGAAGGTCATGATCAGTGGGTGGGTGACTTTTCTAGAATATTTGCACTTATGCATGATTTTGTTTTGTCTGACTATTAGCAAATTCAATTCAAAATAAGTTATTCAAAAGGATCTAAAATACTAAATACTGTATACTTGTTTCGCACATCAACATTAGGCTTAAACCTTGCAGGTGCATGTTATGACAAAAATAGCACCCTGATTTTAATTTAGTGCTGAGCTTATAAGAAGCTATGGGCATTGCAACTAATGGCTTTTCCAGATGGAGCATTTCTACCTCTTTAAGTTCCTAATTGAGTGCTTACCTTAATGGAAGTTCCTCAGCATGCAGACAACATTGTACATCACTTTGAACCACCTCCCCGCCCCTCTGACTCCCAAGATTTCCTTCCCCCAAATCTTTGGTTTATTGTCTTTTATTGGCTTATGCCACAGGGAGAAATTTAGCACTAATGAGGCTTGCCAATCAGATAGGACCGTGATGGTGAACCTTGGCGCTCCAGATGTTCTTGGACTTCAATTCTCAGAAGCCCAAGCCCCGGTGAATCCACACGAATGGGTTTGCTGCTATTCATCTGGCCTGCGCCACCGTCGTCACTCCCGGAAGCGGAAGTAAAACGTGCCCGTAAACCACTTCTCCGTTTGAGATATATTGATAACATATTTTTGATTTGGACCCATAGAAAGGAAACCTTAGAGAAATTCCACCAGGATTTCAATAACTTTCAGCCAAATATCAACTTCAGCCTGAACCAGTCTACACCACACGTAAATTTCCTAGACACTACTGTAAATCTGCAAAATTGATATTTCACTACTACACTATATCGAAAAACCACTGGTCGATAAACCAACCTCTATGCCGCCAATTTCCACCTAGAATACACAACAAAATGTTACTTCTTTCTCCCTGCTACAGTGAAGGAAGCAGGGATAACAGGAAGGGGAAAAGTACATTGCTGAAATGCCTGCATCTGCTTGCTACCAGTTCATCTCTGCTGTTCTTTGGCGAGAGTAATGTGCTTATGACTGGAAGCTCAGCAGTTTGAGACCCAAGTGCTGCACGATGAATTGAGCTCCCATCTCTGTCCCAGCTCCTGCCAACCTAGCAGTTCGAAAGCAAGCAATTGCAAGTAGATAAATAGGGACCACTTTGGTAGGAAGGTAAACAGCGTTCTATGCACTCTGATATCTAGTCACACCTGCCACATGTCCACAGAAACATTTGCAGATGTAGACTGTCCTGGCTCTCTGGCTATTAACAGAGATGAGCATTGAACCGTAGAGTCGGATACGACTGGCTTTGGATCAAGGGTGACCAACACAGCCCTGATCTGGCTTTTGTTTCCTTTGACACCACATTCCACCCCATATGTGCCCACCACTTATCCTAGCCAGACTTTCATATACCCCTTGTACTTTCTTTCCCCTTCCACCCATACAGAAGTAAAAAACAAAACATAAAGAAGGTAGAGACATTTACAGATCATTTGGGTACATTTTCACTAATGCTTCTGCTACGTTTTCACTAATGCTTCTGCTTCCTTTTCTAATACACCATGACTTTGGAAAGAATGATTTTATCTTAGGTTCCTTGGAGTATAAAAGGCAGAATGTAAATATAATAATTCTGCCTATGATTAGACTAAGACCACATGGCCTTATGGTAGCATGAGAAAAAGACATTACCACTGTCAGTGGATTTTATAAAGATTTGTTTGTTTTCCCTTGGGTTCATTCAAGTTAAAGAGGTTCTGGAAGGAAGAGAAGCTGGCAACACAGTGGCAGTGGAAGTTTTGATGTGTCCCATCCTCCCCTCATTGTAGGGACCTCCAATATGTCAGGCCCTTGGCAATTGTCCCTCCATAAGGCCCAGTCTAATTATCTTGTCAAACAGAAAATAGCAGGGGTGGCCAACCTTTTTACGCCATGGGCCTGACCACACCCCTGGATAGCTGAGCAGGCTGGACCACGGCCCCAAAAAGCGGACGCATTTATGGCTGTCGTAAATGCAACCACTTCCGCGTTTATGACAGCCTTGGGCACTTTTTATGGATGACGTAAACGCACCCACTTCCACTTCTGGGTGCGAGGGAAGCAGTGATGGGCTGGATGGAATGGTGTCATGGGCCAGATCCAGCCCACGGGCCGTAGGTTGGGAACCCCTGGACTATAGCAAAAGTCATTCTTCACAACATGGACAGGCACAGTCCTTGCTGCCACAAATAGACATGCTACAAAAGTCAGATTTGGTAGATTTGGCCAGTAGAAAATAATTTCAGGAAGCTATTAATCTTTAAATGAAAAGATTGAGCTGTGACCTGAGTCCTTCCTAAGATTGCTTTCGTTGTTCTGTATTCTTTGCTTTTAGTGAAATTTCTAAGATGCCCCACTACAGTTTAATATTTTTAGTCTTCTTACTTTTACAGGGAGGTGGTACAGGCAAATTGTGTTCACTGGAAAAAGAAGTTTTTATTTATGTGCAAAATGAGTGCAAGTGCCACTACAGGAGTTTTGGATCCCTGCATCTGCAGAGTGTCTGTACGGAAGGTAAAATGGGGACTTCTTTGTTTCTGACTTTTGGATAGTATTTATGTTGAGGCAATGGAACTCTATAGAACTGGTAATGTATGTCTTTTTCATCTCATATGATCAAGTACTCATTCTACCAAACCTGTATTTTACTATTCTCTGTAAGCATCATTCTGCTGAAAAATATTGAGTAATTGCATGTTGACTGCTTTTATATGCATTACCGCAGTTGGTAGCTTAGAATATTATTAATAAATTGAGTTTTCAGCCTGCCAAATTTCAGAAGGTCTGGCATGATGGCATTATATTACTCTCAAACTCCCCCATAAAAGGAAGACCACATAAGTGATAAAGCTTCCGAATTATGCTCAGATTTTGATGTTTCCAGTAAAAGACAGAAAAATAATAATAATGTTTCCAGTAAAGTGGAGTGTGGAGAAGAGACAAAAATAATTAACTTGGTCTGAAACTCAGCAGTACAGCTTATTAACAGTACAAATTTGTGTTCACATTTAAAAAGTTAATAACTTTAATATAGAGAGAGAAATCTTAGGGAAATTTATTTTCAACAAACTGTAATAACCCTAACTATTTGCTGTTGCAGGAATTAAAAGGTGGGAAGGCCTATGCAAAGGTAAGAGATTATAATCGTATCAATGAATATTTTGCTCTTTTCCCCTTAATCTATATATAATTTTAGTTTAGAGATCTCTTCAGTTTTACAATTCTTCTCATCACAGATACTGAAGTTACAAACATAACTCGTGTTAATTTCAGAGGGCCTAGTTGCTATCCAGTCGTCTCCAACATCCTGAGACTGGGGGCTGTGAGCCCAGTGCCTAAAGAGAGCCACATGTTGAATAAAAATGTAACAAATTATCAACCTATAGATTTATATCAAAAGTAAACATTCAGGCAAATAAGCAGGTTAAAGGGCCTTACAGAAGGCATTTGGGGCCGCAGATAAGGGACCCCATAGACCTTTTAAAGCTGCGGGCCAGACTACGCCCCCTCAGACAGCTAAGCAGGCTAGACTGGTGGTTCCTCCGCCGTAAACGCTGCTGCACAACGTATCCGCGACTGTCAAAAGCATGTTTATGACCGCCATGGCTGCATTTACAGCTGTCAACCATGTCCAGTGGTGGTGACGTGGGCCACATGAAATGGTCCCGTGGGCCAGGGCCAGCTCATGGGCCATAGGTTGAGGAGCCCTGCAGCAGACCAAGAAAACATTTATTTATTTATTTATTTTGTTAAATTTCTATACCGCCCACTTGACCATGGCTGACTCAGGGCGGTTCACAATCATAGATAAAACAGATAAAAACAGATAAAAACATACAGAATTAAAAACCCACCCCCTAAAAAGGGGTGCAGATACCGATGGAACCGTGGGGCATACTCCTCTATATCAACCACCCAACAGAAGCCACCCCTCTACCTGCACCCCAAACTTGGCCCGCCAGCCAGGTTTTTAGTTCTTTCCTAAAGGGCAACAACTCTGTCTGGAGGCGCAGTTCTACTGGCAGGAGGTTCCAAAGGGCCAGTGCGGACACAGAGAAGGCCCTCCTCCTTGTGCCAGAGAGGCGAGCCCCCCTGGCTGATGGCACAGTTAGAGAGCCCCTCCGGTCCGCTCTGGTTGGATGGACAGACGTCCTTAGAGTGATGCGGTCTCTTAGGTAACCTGGCCCACTACCATATAGGGCTTTAAAGGTCAAAACCAGCACCTTGAATTGCACCCGGAGGCAAACTGGTAACCAGTGCAACTCCTGAAACAATGGTGAGGCATGGGCATAACGCCCACACCCCATCACCATCTGGGCCGCAGCATTCTGGACCAGCTGCAGCCTCCGAATGGTCATCAGGGGCAGCCCCATGGAGGTCACCAGAGCATGAGTGACCATGAGCAAGGAGTCCCGGTCCAGGAGCGGGCGCAACTGGCAAATCACCCGAAGTTGGGCGAAGGCCCTCCTGGCCACAGCCGCCACCTGTTCTTCAAGCAGCAGCTGTGAATCCAGGAAGACCCCCAAGTTGCGCACCGGGTCAGTCTGGGGCAAAATGGCCCCATCCAAAACCAAAGATGGTAGCTCCCGGAATAGAGCAGGACCCCTTATCCATATCCACTCAGTCTTGCTAGGATTCAGTTGCAGCCCATTCGCCCCCATCCAGACCCCAACAGCCTCCAGACATCTGGAAAGGACTTCCACTGCATCACTGGGGTCCCCACGGGCCGAGATGTACAACTGTGTGTCATCCGCGTACTGGTGGTACCGCACCCCGTGGGAACGGATGATCTAACCCACTGGCTTCATGTAGATGTTAAATAGGAGAGGAGAGAGTACCGAGGCCTGAAGCACCCCATATTTTAGGGGCCTAGGACTGGACCTCTCACTCCAACCACACTGACTGGGTCCAACCCCTCAGAAATGAGGAAAACCAGGACCACACAGTGCTCGGAGCTGTTCCAGAAGGATACGGTGGTCAACAGTATCGAAGGCCGCTGAGATGGGGGGATGTCAGTTTTTCCCCCACTTGACCCATGTCTCACTTTCACTCTGTCAAAAATTATGTTCTAATATTCTTATATAAGAAAGATTAAATTTGTATAAGAATGAATTCTGAGTAGCTTAAAATGGTAATGCTCCTTGTTTTGATGTGACTGTCATCTTTTTCTCTCTCTACAGCTGGGTTTTGCAGACCTCAATCTGGCAGAGTTTGCTGGATCGGGAAACACCACTCGTCGCTGTTTACTTGAAGGTTATGATACTAAAAACACAAGGCAGGACAATTCAATTCTCAAAGTAATTGTGGTTTTCCCCCCTCTTCCATTTATGTGTTTTTAAAAGTAGAAATAGCATAGGATCTTTTCAGCAAGACAGAACTTTTTTTCTAAAGAATGACATGATAACTAATGAAAGCTGAAATTATTAGGATGTCATAACATGGTTGCTCCAGTAAAAATCTGGCTGTTCAAATCTACTGTGTCCAGCGAGAATTTTTGGGTGAATTTTATGTAAATGTAGCCATGCAGATAAAAGTAAAAGAATTAAAAATGTAGTTTCAAAGTACTTGTTTATTGCCTTGCAGTTTGGGAAAAGTTGCTAATTTTGCTCTGAGTCATGGCTAAATATGATAAGTAGAGAAGATGCAAAAATCTTTTCCACTTGCACACTGCTGAACTCTGCCAAAGGCATTTGACACTAATATTTATAATGGAGATGTAATGGCTTACTTATTCCAGTCTCTTTCTATCAAAAAATGGCTTTTAACCCATGATCTTTGCAATTATACTGCTTGCTTTTATAATTTAAGAAAGTCACAGAATACACAAAGAGCTATATTCGGTTGGACTGTCATTGGCCAAGATCCAGTGCTAAATAATTCCTGGTGGAATTAGGAAGGCGTGATTCCTTCTTTTCTACAGCCTTCTGCATGCCCCAAAAAACTGCTCAGGAAGAATGGGCAAACCCTCTGAACCATTTTCGCAGTACTGTGGGAAGGCAATACAGTACTTTGCAGTGATGAGAGAATGTTCGAATCTTACCGGTAGAAGCAAGAGAATAAAGCAAAAGTACACCATTGGATCTTAGCTATTAATACCATGCATAGTTTATAAATTTCCGTGTAGTAGGCTAATGATAGGTTTCTTTGTTCATACTGCTCGTACTTTCATTCTGATTTTAGATTTATTTATTCTTTCTAACCTACAGGTTTTGATCAGCATGCAGCTGATGTCTGGAGACCCATGCTTTAAAACGTATGTTATAGCTATGATTCAGTAAATGAATTTTTAATTGTACTGCTCATAGTTAATTGATGGAATTTTGAATACATGGGTTGCCTTGATGTAGCGTACTATCTCTTTGCATCATTTTGTCCTTTGCCAATTTGGAATGCTGGGGTGACTCACATTTAGGCAAATGCAAGATTTGATGGACAATGTCATATTGCTCTCATTTATAAAACTCAAAGGCAAGAGTTGGTCACAGGCATGCTGTCAAGATTAAGGGCTTGTAATATGAATGGATTGTAGCCAAAAGAATATGCTTGAATAGGTTACTTGATGTAATCTTGTATGCACTTGGCACAACAGAAATAAGTGTGGAAATAATTTTGTTACCTCGGTTAGGTTTGCTGGATTGAGTCATATAACTATATTTCCAAAAAGACTGCCCAAAGTATATACTAAACTACAGATGCACACAGGAGTAGGTCACCCTTGTTCGAAAGCCAGTCGTATCCGATTCTAGGGTTCAGTGGTCATCTCTGTTTATAGCCAAAGAGCCAGTCTGCGCCTGCAGATGTTTCTGTGGACATGTGGTAGGCATGCCTCAACACCAGAGTGTGTGGAACACTTTACCTTTCCACTGAAGTGGTCCCTATTTATCTACTTGCAATTTCTTGCTTTTGAACTGCTAGGTTGGCAGCTGGGACAGACATGGGAGCTCACTCCGTCATGCAGTACCCAGGAATTGAACTCTGACCTTCCAGTCAGCGAGTTAAGCATCTTAACCACTTGAGCCACCACAGTCTCACCACAGGAGTAGAAGTGGTCTAAAAACCTGTTTCAGTGGCTAATATTGTTCTACAAAAATTATAATGTTTTGTTACCAAATAGGTAGTTACTCAAGAATAAATTTACTTTAACAATAATTGGACCCAACGGCAAAACATTTTAGCATGTTATGTGTTTGTTTTGCCACACTCATTTTCCATGGTACTCCAGTCTAGTGTTCTCATGTTCCATTTGAACTACAATCGGGTGTACTCAGGTCACAGCAACCTTGTGTTGCTGGCTAATCTTTCTCACACTAGGTCAGGCAAAAGGATCTGCAGAATGAGCTCACTCAAAGGTGCCTTCATTTTGACAGTTTCATGTCTGGCCTAGACACGGAAGAATAAGAATCCCCACAACATTCAATCATCATTTAGTGCTACTGTACTTGATCAATCTTCATCTGTCTCTCTTGTGATTCTCCCTTTTAAAAATTTCTTAAAACTTTTCTGTGCTTCTTAGCTTGCCATTTTCTCACACTGGATGATAATCTTTATTTGTTGATGCTGTGTTGACTTCATTAAGATTTGGGCTTGATGAATTAGCTTATTCTGTATATGATGGTGATATGTCAGAAGGGATTTGACAAGATGAAATTTAATTTACATAGTTACTGCCTAGCATCTTATTCTTCCTGGAACAGGCAGGGTGTGGTCTCATTTGTGTACAGTTTTCTCTTTAGTTTTAACAAATACATAATCAATAAACTCTCCCCAAATATCTATAAAACCATTTTTCTTTGTCAAACCTTTCTTTAATTTTAATTCACGTCAGTTTATCATTTATGGCAATATTCCATTTTTCTTTATAGCAATCATCCATTACAAATTCCATATACATTTTTCAATTTTTAGCCATTAATAATCTCACAGCGGTTACCATAATAAAAATCATCTCTTTCTTATATTTATCTACTTTTGTTTCCAAAATCCATTGACAAAGCTATTCTAGGGCACATTTCAAATTTTAAAGACAATATTTGATTTATTTCTTCAAACACTTTTACCCAACCCTTATTTACAGCCTTTAAATTTTAAACTTGTAGGAAACAGTGAAAAGTTGGTCTATATACTTGCTGTTTGAAAATATTAATTCTATATGAAAAGCAATAAAGTGGCTTTTGGAGATTTGAATTCTGCATATAATTAGAGTTAGAGTCATCTCAGTATTGGAAAAGAAAAATTAGATGGCAGCACTACAACAAATGCTATTAATCTTGTTCTCATTGTATGTGAAGTGCTTGCATGCTTATCTTACAATTAGGATCTGCTTTAATCTCAGTCTTTTTATTTTATTACAGGCCTCCATCCACATCAATGTCTATAGCAATTGCAGGAGAACTAGAATTCCTACATGAAGATAGTAAAGGTGTAGAGAACACAAAATCATCACAACTAGCTGTATCAGGTAGATAATCACCTTAGGATAAAAGTCTGAGGAGAATAAAACAATTCCAGCAAGTAACTACCCTGTTTTCCTGAAAATAAGACATACCCATAAAATAAGCCGTAGCAGGATTTCTAAGCATTTGCACAATATAAGCCATACCCTGAAAATAAGACATAGTGATAGGCGTGGCTATGCAGCATACCATGTTGTACCATCTATACCTATAAAATGGTGCGTTAACCATTGGAATGTGACAAAGGATGTTTAGCCAGGCCCCACTAGCCCCGACCGAGCCTCCCTACACTCGCCCGACCGAGGTTCCCAGGTAACTGTCGGGTTGAAATTTGCGCCAGGGGGGCAGGAGCCCCCCGGACGCAAACAAAAAAAGGGAACTTCAATTCCCAACGTTCCTTGCGCCGCACCAGAGCCAATCAGGCTGAGCGGCGCGAGCAAAAGGAACATTCGGAAACGCACCGCAGCCAATCAGAAATAAGCCGCAGGAAAATAAACCGCTGCACTAACCAAAATCGTGCACGGCAAACTACAAGCCCCAGCGTCCTGCGCGCCATGAGCGCGCAGAACACAGGCAAGCAGCACGCGAAAAATAAAAGAAAAAAAACCCGCTGCTGCCACACTTCCTTTCCACGGGCCAGGCATCAAGCATGGCCCACAGAAAAGAAAGACCCCCCCCCCCCCGCCCCTAAAGTACACACAAAAACAGTCAAAAATACTCAAAACCAAAAAAAAGAAACACAAAAACATCCAAAATGGAAACACAAAAACATCACACAGACACACACACACACACCCCAAAAAAAACCAAAAAAATTAAACCAGAGAGCTTACCAGGAGACGTCTTCACTCCATGACGCCGGAACTAAAATGAGAAAATAAAGAGAATACTTACCGGACGAAGAAGCGACACCCAGAGGACAGTAGAGAAAAATTGTAGAGTAGAAGAAAAGCTCACCACCACCACCCAGAGGCCACAAGAGAAAAAACATTCAAAAATATTGAAAATAATAAGATTAATTCCCAAATTAATGAAATAAGTTATCAAAACATTCAAAAATATTCACACACTTCACAAAAAATACAAAAAAAACCCAAATAACTTTTCACTCAAAAAAAATCTAAACACAGTATGGAAACATTGATTCTAAAAAAAATATTCTTACACATTTTAAAAATGATTATCCAAGGCACAACTATTAAAAAAACACATAGTAACACATTATTTGGTTCAATACAATAATTATAAAAAATTATATCATCCTTTTCTCTTTTGAAAAACCAAAAAAAAATGTGCGTAAAAATAAAGATTTAAAAAACCAAAATTAAAAACTAACCTCATTTGCATAAACATAAAACAAAAACCTTCCAAAACCATTTTAAAGAGCCTGGCACTGAGGAAGCCGGCGCGCAAAAAATAAAAATAAAACACACACTGGGAGCGCAAGTCCGCCACCGGCGCACGCAGTGCCTCAAAGCCACAAAATCACAAAACCTTTCACCATTTAAAACAGCCCGGCACCATTTGTTCAAGAAAAAAAAACGAAACCCTTTACTATCCAACACAATTTAAAAACAGCCCAGCACTGCCGGGCAAAATCTGCTACTTACTAAAATACTTAATAAAAGTAAGACATCCCCTGAAAATAAGCCATAGTGTGTCTTCTTGAGGAAAAATAAATTTAAGACAGTGTTTAATTTTTGGGGAAACACGGTAGCGGTTTGGATGTAAGTTTTTGTGTCAAGAGGAAAAACCTGGCCTAACTGTTCTCATTAACTGAGTCTTATAGTTGAACAGTTCAAGTATAACCAAGTGGTGTGGCTGAGGATTGAACTGCATATGCAGGGAAAGCATTGAGTTATTTGGTCATGTTTAAATTCTCTGTCAGATATAGAACTTTTCAACTACAAAGAAATACCATTTTGTGGGGTGTTGCTTTGCATTCATGTGGAGCTTGTGCTGATTGTAGGACATTTCAAACATATTAATTTAATTTTTTTAAAAAATTGCACTTATATGCCGCCCACTCAGGGGAACCCGACTCAGGGCAGCTCACATGGCAAAACAAACAACATACACAGTTATAATACACAGTGCAGACCGTAAGCACAATAAATACACAATAATGCAATGTACCGACGCCCTGGTAAACCCCAGCGTCACTTTAGCCCTCCGGTGAGTCCTCAGCCCGTGGCTGCAGGCATCCTTTTAACCCTCCGTCCAGGCGGGGCCAGGAGGGAACGACGGCGTCCGCAGCTGCTCCTTGTCCTACGCCGATATACTCAACTCTAAATTGGTATTATCTCAATTGCTGTTGCTTCTGAATATTTAGGTTAGTTCTTAGTTATTATAAGTAAAAGAAATGGAGTTGAATTTTTAAAAAAGTTTCAGTGCCACAAGTGAAAGTGTCATTAGCAGAAAATCCACTGTTAGCTACATTATTGGTGAACAGCCATTAACACTTTGTTGATATGATAGAAGTATTACTTCACCCAGTCATCCTAACAGCAGATACTATCAACAGAGATTCACTGACATTTAATCTCTCTCTTCCCTGAAATATCTCATTAGAAACATCTCTTTCCATTTCAGCTTTTGATTGTTTTAGAAAATTCTATAAAGAATACAAAGTGGTCAACACAGCAAAATAATTAAGACAAATATTTTGAAAATCTTGTGTCTTTATTTCATCTGAATGTTACTTATTCAAATTATGCTGAATGTATTATGTTTTAAAATACTGTACAGAAAACCTTCTGCTAAAAAAAGGTGTACCTTTGCTTCGGGTCTCTTACAAAATAAGCTGAGGCACAAATCCTAGTTAGGCTGGCACAACACAAACAGGTGCAGGTTTAAAGGCAAATTACAGTGGAACCTTGAATGCCCCACATAATGAAAAATTTGTATAACTAAGTGTTTTTGCGCTAACTGTGATGCCCCACATTACAATTTTTCCCCGTTAATTAAAATCTATGGGATGCATCGTTCTACAAAAAAATTAGAGATTTTCATTGTATGATGCATCCCATAGGGGTTTTCGTTATACGGAGTTTTCGTTATGCAAGGTATACCCCGTATAATGGAAATATATATATAATGCGGGGTATCACGGTTAGTACTTCATATAATGAAAAAATTCGTATGGCGAAGCACCTCGCAGAATGGACTTTTTTCATTATGCATAGTTCTACTGTATTTCAAATTAAGAAATTACTATAGACAGTAGTGTGACTCAATCTGCAGTTTATAATGTCTACAGTGGTTAAGTTGAGGCAATTTGCCTCTTACGACATTTTCATAGCTATGCAAGAAGATTCTAGCGTATCTAGCTGAGAAAGTAATTTGCAGTTTTGCTTGTTTTATTTTTTAGATCCTGCACCTAAGAGCACTTCTGTCCCAGAGGAATTTGGAGCTTGTGGGCATTCTAGGACCTCCAGCTATGCAAGCCAGCAGTCAAAAGTATCAGGTGGGAGGTTTATTGGTGTCAGCAAATATTCTGACTGGTCCAGGAAAAGGACATAAATTGAAATACTTGCTGCTTTAAAAGCTTTGAGAGATTCACAGACATTATAAAGGAGAACGGGAGGAGGGGTGGTTATGAAATTCAAAACGTCTTGATTTTATGCAAAATTGTCTACATGATCTATGAAAATTATCATCATGGCTGGTACTTCTTTACTGAACGTGCTTCTGTGCTTTAATTGCAGTTGAAAATTAAACAAGTGATACTTTATTATTTTATTATTTGGATTTATACCCCGCCCTACTCAGCGTAAGGCCGACTCATGGCGGCATTACAACATAGTAAATACAATATAACAATACAAAAATGCAATAGGAAAATAATAACATATCAAAATTACACATCAGGAAAAAAATACAATAATCCAAGGGGGGGGAGTCGGAGCCCAAGGCTCAACGACCTTAAACAGGGTTAACAAGGAACGGGCTCAACAACTACGTCGGAGCCCAACTCCAAGTTCTCAGCTGCATCGACAGAGCGGGGACTCCAAAGCCAGACCGGGGAAGAGGGCTGAGGCGAGGAGGCAGCAGCGGCGCGGCCAACTTCAAAGTCTTTTGCCGCACCGGGAGCCCAGGTGTTCGCTCTTCCCCGCGGCAAATGCTGGACCGGGGAAGAGGGCTGAGGCGAGGTGAGGCAGGTCCGGAGGGAGGCGGGGCCAGTGGCTGCAGCTGACTCCCATCCCGGGCCGATGGCAGGGGCCCGGGAGAGTCACGGCAAGGCTTCTTGGCAGCGGTTCCAGTGTCGTCTTATCCCTCCAGTCAGGGCAGGGCCGGAGCGAGGCGGGGCAGGTGGCTGCAGCTGACTCCCATCTCGGGCCAATGGCAGGGGCCCGGGACAGTCACAACAAGGTTTCTCGGCAGCGGCTCCGGCGGCGTCTTATCCCTCCGGAGGGAGGCGGGGTCGGTGACTACACTTCACACCACACCTCTCTCTCAGGAAAAAACATTTTTAGCTGCTATTTTTTTTAGCTGCTCCTACCTGGCTACCTTAGTATAATCTATATATTGTGTGTGGTGTTAATGTAGTGTCTTGTCACTTACCAAGGTAGCCAGGTAGGAGCAGCTAAAAAAATGGAAACTAGGGAAGAGAGATAAATCAAATTGGAAGATATGGAACAATATAAAAGCATACAGATATTAAGGTAGTATGAAACATTTCCTATTAAGTCCTTACACTTTGTCACTTCCTTTAAAGCTTACAGAATTGGCTGCAACAAATGCTAAGTATGCATTATTACAGTAATTCCATATTCTTGCCCTGCCTTCATTTCTGCCCTTCATCTCTTTTTCCAATGGTTCTTTTTGAAACGTAGTTATCCCTTGTGGCGTGGGCCTAACAGATAGTGCTGTTAAATATAAGCAATATATGACTTACTATTTTGTTTATTATTTTTAAGTTATTTGACTATAGTTCAGTCTCTTGCACATATCCAAAATAAAATTATAAATTGAAACTTGTTTCAACGCATGTTGATAACTGAATTAATCCCTTTGAAATGTGGTGTTGGAGGAGAGTTTTGAGGGTACCTTGGACAGCGAGGAGAACAAATAGGTCAATCTTAGAAGAAATCAACACTGACTGCTCATTGGAAGGTCAAATAGTAAAGATGAGGCTAAAGTACTTTGGGCATCAAATGAGAAGGGAGGATTCACTTGAGAAGGCCGTGATGTTGGGAAAGGTGGAGGGCAAAAGAAGAAGGGGGAGGCCAAGGATGAGATGGATAGATGGTATTGTAGACACAATGGGCACAAAACTGGGAGGACTGAGGGGGATGGTGGAGGACAGAGGCGCCTGGAGAACGATGGTCCATAGGGTCGCAAAGGGTCGGAATCGACTGTGCGACTGAACAACAACAACAAATTTAGGGTATATGGGACATAGCATGTAAAGCTACATGTTTAAGATAGAAATGGTGACTAGAATTGCTGATTGTCATTGTTGAATGGGCTCCAAACTATTCTCTTCTAGGGTATAGCACGTGTCACTCCAGATCATCTAGTATCTCTGATCTTTGCCATAAGAGAAGTACCTCTGTGGGAAGTACATCAACTGGCATCAGTAGTATTCTAGAGCCATGTGAAGAGGCTGATATCCAAAGAAGTAACAGTAATTTGGAGATCCCCGTGAAAGAAGCAGCCTCAGAAAAATCCAACAGGTATAAAACCAAGGACACCTTTCCCAGTTTACTTAGGTATTTTTTCCAGAAATATTCAGAATTGCTTTGATCTAAAAGTTATAAAACTTTAAATATTTCATAGACTCCCAGTGAAACAGGATTCTGTGGAATCGCAGCTAAAGAGGGTTGATGCCACCCGAGTTGATGCAGATGATGTTGTTGAAAAAATACTGCAGAGTCAAGACTTCAGTTTGGATTCAAGCGCAGAAGGTTTGTAAAGCCTTTTTAAGTGGAGTACAGTAATACCTCATACAAAGTCCGTCTCGTACAACATCGAATTCATACAACATTGCCTAATTCCTTGGAAAAAGTTGCTTCATATGAGGCATTGGGGTTTTTCCCCAGGTTGGTTTGTCCCCTTAAATCAGGGTTATTTGACATGTTTTTGTAATGTCTTAATGTTCTGTCAGTTTCCTGTCTGTTTCCTTGACTTTGCCCTAAAGTCTTTGCTGTTACAGTACAATGTATCTCTATGGAAATGACGTTGTACGAGGCATCGCGGCAAGGATTTGGACGTTGTATGAGGCATCACGGTTAGGATTTTGCATACCTCATACAAAGTCCAAATCCGTATAAAGTCCAAACTTGTGGAACCAAGTTTGGACGTTGTATGAGGTATCACTGTTTAAAAACTCCTAATGTTCTCACTCACTCATAATACTCTGAGGCTGGATTCTTGAGGCAAACTTTAAATTGTACAACATAAAATGATTAGTAACTTAGTGGCCAGTAACTTAGTGGCCAGAATACTTTTGATGTTTGCATAAGGCCTGACCAACCTGTGTAAGGCTTGCTATGCTTAATTAATTAATTACATGCCATCAATTCAGTTCTGACTCATGGTGACCCCTTCCAGGTTTTCTCTAGGTATACAGTACTCATAAGTGGTATATTGTTTTGGGGGCTCTCATGAGCTGTACAGATTGTCCAAGACCATATAGGCTGGCTCTTCTCCCAGGAGGCAGAGTAGAGAATCCAACTCCCAACCTTCGGCTCTCCAGCCAGGTAATTAAACTCATACAGCTAAGTCATAATTAGGGTGTTGAGGTATGTCTTAATCACATACCTTATTTTCCATTGTTTATGCAACCAAGACACACCTAGATCCTCATTAATTTGCTGCAGTTGGTTGCAAACCTTACATCAGGGATTCTCAATATTTTCAAGCTGTGGGCCGGACCATGCCCCCTCAGGCAGCTGACCGGGCCAGACTGGTGGTTCCCCCCGCCATAAACGCTGCCATAAAACACGTCCACAGCTGTTGTAAATCTGTTCAAGAACAGCCACGGGCACATTTACAGTTGTCTTAAATGCATCTGCTTCCGTTTCTGATGGCAGCGATGCAGACCACATGAAATGGTGCCAAGGGCTGGGGTTGGCCCACAAATCGTAGGTTTAGAACCCCTGCTTTACATAAACAGTAACAAGATTCTAGGGAGTACTTGTTAGCGTGAAAGAAATTACACAAACAAAAGCTGAAGATGGTGGAGAAGTGTAGTAACCATGTTGCTGAATGCAATAAACTATTTTAATTTCTTTAATACTTTGACACACATCAGGGCTAGTTGTTTGGATTCCTCAAGTACCCAGCATGAAACCATTCAGTGACACAAGTGCAGTCATATCTGACATTTCTACTGATTCCCTTTCCTAGCCTGCACTTCATCTTACCCCAAGGTCCCTCTGGGTTCTGCTTTTTGAGGTTATGGATGGAGATTCAGGGAAGAGGCAAGAAAACCACCTCCTGTAGTAACCTTGAGTTTAAGTAGCTAAGACGGTGACTGGGAGGCGGAAGGTCAGCAGTTTGATTCCTGAGTATTGCAGGACGGAATGAGCTCCCGTCTTCTTCCCAGCTCCTGCCAACCTAGCAGTTTGAAAGCAAGAAATTGCAAGAAGATAAATAGGGACCTCTTCGGTGGGAAGGTAACAGCATTCCGTGCGCTTCGGTGTCTAGTCGTGCCTGCCACATGACCTCAGAAACGTCTGCAGACAACACTGGCTCTACAGCTTTGAAACACCCTCGAGTCGGATACGACTGGCTTACGAGCAAGGGAAACCTTTACCTTTAATGTGCCCATTTACTTCAAATGCATTCTTTTTCAGAAGAAGGACTAAGACTCTTTGTAGGTCCAGGAGGGAGTACTGCTTTTGGGAGCCATCACTTACCTAACAGGTATGTTTAATACTGTTGCTTACCTTCCCTATCCCCCCCCAAAAAAACCTGAATATGCTGTTCTAGATGTCCTTTCATTTATTTAGTGAAAAACTAGCTTAGTGCCCGGCTGCGCCTGGGGAGGGGGGGGGTTGTTGGCTCACCTCGCAGGGTGTCGGCAGCTGGAGGGGATGCATGGGGTGGTGTGATCCGCCGCCCCTCCACCCCACCCCAGGGCACCGGCGGGGAGCATGGAGGGAGGGTTTCTTAGGGTTGAGTGGGGGATGCCAAGGCAGGGGTTGTGGGGTCCCTCCGCCACCCAGCCCCCCACCAGCCCTCCCTCCCTCTTTCCTCCTTTTGTTGGGAGGTGGAGCCCCCTCGGGTCTTTGAGGGTTTTCCCCCAGCCCCAAGCCTCGTGGCAGCTGCCACCGCCGCACTTTATGCAGCTGCTGCTGTTTCTCGTCCTCCTTTCGGTGCTGGAAGCGTCAGAGGCGGCCTGGGTGCACTGGTACCTGTGTGCCGACTTTGATGGGGTTTGGTCAAGGGGTTTGGAAACGCATTCCGGTCCCACAAGGTCGGACCTTCGCCTTATAGGTATAGATTTAAAAGTGCAAAGTATTTCTCCCTTATGATTCTGTGACGTCACAATACTTATTACTAATGGAATGTTGAAACACACAAGGCTCTGCTATTACACACACTATTGTTTTATGAAGTAGCATTTTAAAAATGGAATTAAATGGCAATCCTTGCTAATGTATTTACATTTTAAAAGTGACTCGTTCATATTTTGATCCGTGATAACAATCACAAGCCAGAATCCTTGGCTGTAGGCTTTGGATTCTGGTTCTGAATTGTGAATTAACTGGATTGGATCTTGCCAATGTAGTTGACTTTAGGTCCTAACCTGTGAGAATTTAATGACTTCATTCCTATTGAATTCAGTGGAACTTGAATAAAGCTAATGGTCTGGATTACACCTACTGCATTCAAGCATGGTTAATGGTTATTTCTTTAAAACCAGTTAACATACACGTTAGAAACAGCAAGATGCACGATTACTGATGGACACAAACTCACGTTTCTTTTCCCTATCTAATGTTTTTTAATTTCCCAATTTTTCAGAGTAGGATCTGGAGCATATGAGCAAGTAGTGATTAAACGCTAGAAGATTTGGACTAAAGTGGAAAACGTCTTGGAATTCCAGCACTTACTTGCTTCTCAACGGTGTTGAAGACGAGCTCTTCTGAAATGCCAAAACACATTGGTTGAGTTCTGAGTTTGGGTTTCTTATGCCGAAATGTCCTGTTCTGTATCAGTATGTGGTAGAAGGCAATTTTTCTTTTCCTACTTTGCTAGGCATTGTGGATGTGTTGATGGTATTTTTACAGCATTATATGTGTAAATCAAAGTACCTTTTTCAGAGACAGGATAAATGATACACAATATGTTGAAACTGTCTCAGTATGAAGAAGTACATTCAGTAGCGTTCCGTTTGCAGCTTGGTTTTTCATAAGACCTCAGAGGCAGAAGCATTATTTATGCCAGTTTTTCTACAGTGCTTTTAATAATAGCCAATTGTTTCTATCAAACCAGAATTAATATGAAAATCAAACACAGTATTTTGAGGAAATTAGCCAGCTGAGCTTGCAGAGACAAACTTTAATATTACAAATGTGCATAACTTTAAGATGCGTTATCTAAAAGGACAAGATTATCTTTAAAAATGAGTTGAGTGAATCTGAGAAAATTCAACTAGGATATATGGATGTAATTACTATTCACAGTACAGCATTTCATGCTAGCAAAGAGACCAGGGCCCTTAAAAATATAACTGACTATTGTATCATTGTGTTGAGTAACTTTTGATTTCTATCTAAAATGAAACTTGTTCCACAGGAACTCAAAACTTGTTAAGAAGCACCTTGTAATGAAAGGCTTGGCACATGGAGTGGTATGCTTAGCTCATAGAATGTCAAGATTTTGAAATAGTGCCTTGTCTTGATCAAAAATGAACATTCTTAAGTATTTTTAAAGCACTTTCAGAACCAGTAAATAATTCTGCTGGTTTTAGCTTATGCTTCCCAGAGCAGTTTATATAGCAACTTTTGTCACCGTTCTGAAAGTAAATTGTGATTTACAGCCCAGTTTAAGACATCCACAAACAATAATCTGATCTAGTACTCCCTGTTATAAGGTTTTTGCCTTGTCTAAAGGTACGTACATGAATGTTTCCCAGAGCCATAATGTTGCAGATGACCAGGACTGTATTGAGCACACATTCCTTAAATACTGACTATATGGAATCTTTACATGACTATTTTGCTTTAGCTATGTCACATTTTAAACTGGAAGACCTTTCGATCCTATTCTTTTACTGGGCTATTTGTAGACAACACTTGATGGAAGTTGTGAAGGTAAATGTTTCTGGTAGGATTCTTACTGGTATGTACAAATTTGCACAAATGGAACAGTATGCCTATGCAACAATTTCACTAATGCATTTTCTTAACAGCTTTAACAGCCCATTTTATTTTTGAAACTGTATTTTAGGATTTCAGGCAAAAACGCTGTGAAAAATTCTGAAATACATGAACAATTGGTTAGTAACTTGCCTGAAATATCATAAAGTTTAGGTTCTAGAATTGATTTACATGCTTCAAAACAACTTGGAAGAAATGTAACTGCATCTGTCGTACATGGTGTGTGCAGAACATTTCATCTTTGCAGGAATCAATGTTTTTGAAGAAATATAGATCAAATTCCTATTGCACAGTTCAGTAAAAGGCATAACTTTGAGAGACAAATTGCCATAAGTTAAGACTAAACATGTAACAATGTCTGTAGGAACCTCTAAATTTTATGCCTTATCTGTAACTGTGCAACATGATTTTGGCTATAGCGAAAGACCAAAGTCTTTAACAAAATGAAGGATTTTTAATGTTTGGTAGATTATTTTTTTATATGTCAGATTCATCTTCATTTCTTTAAATCATACATAAATATTAAAATAACATGGTACCAAGAAATAACTGTCACTGCTTTATAAAGCATTTTATTCAGTGAAGATTTAATGTTTTAAACCTGCTGTTAAAATAATAGAGAATGCACATAAACGTTTATTTTAAGATATAACTTGAAGTTTCTGAGTATATTTATGTAAAAAAATACCCACTGAAACTATTTGAATTTACAGAATGTTGTTGGTTCAGGAAAATGTTGGAGGATGGCCGATCTAGAAAAATTATGAGTTTGCATGAAGGGAAGATTAGAAAGGCTAAAAAAAATTATATTAAGATCACTTATTTAGTATCAGGAATTGTCATATTCATAGATGCTTCGTAAATCTACATAAAGTTTGTGCTTTCAAATGTAATATTGGTCAATCTCTGTGAAAATGCCTACTGTCCCTGATGACAAAACTTTCAGAAAGGCAGTTTGCCTTGACCCCTCTCACGTATGTGGTTGGTTCGCCTTGTATATACTAATTCCATTCAGTTTTAAAACAACTCTCACATCCTCTGGACAGTTGAATGATTTTCATGAAGTGATTCCAACTATGTCCCCAAGACACTGGAAAATGATCTTCATATTTATGTATGACGGTACACAAAGTTAACACTCCAGTTTTGAAAACATAAAGTACTTGACATACAGTGATCTTGCAACTTCGATTAAAAAAAAAAATTTGCTCTCCATTTGTATGTGTTTTTTTCTAAACAACACACACACACACAAAAGTAAAATGTGACTGCCATGCTAGTGAAGAGCCCTATCCTTAGAAAGAATTTGACAAACTATTTTCCCCCTAAAATTATGGGTGTGGGAGTGGTAACATCTTTCCTCAAGATCAGGGGTTCCAAACCTTTTCAAGCTGGGGGCCGGATCCATGCTCTCAGTCAGCTTCGAGGGCCGGACAGCCATTTTGCCCTGCCTTGCATGATGGGGGTGGTCATTTTGTCCCAAGAGCTTCAAATGTGGTGGCCATTTTGTTTCTCAAATGCCCTTAGAGGGGTGGGGGGCACATGAAATGGCACCATGGGCCGGATCCAGCTCACATGTATTAGGTTGGGAACCCTACTCAAGAACAAATTGCAAAGCAAAAAGCATAGGCATTAGGACAATCTACAGTGAATGAGCTCTTAAGTTTCTTCCAGGGGGGAAACATTTGAAACTATCAAATGTATATGCCTTTCCTATTTGAGTGACCTTGCCAGTTCTGGTCCCTTCTGGCCAAGAGCATGGGTCTTCTGTTTCTACACCAGAGATCCAAAGTTTTTCAGATTTCTGCAGCACTGAAAAGCCACAATGCTGCTGAACAAAACTAGGTTTTTTGAGTTAGTTGCTTTTCTTCGAAGTTACACGCATTGCTTATTTAAGCCTCAGATTTAGTCACACGTACATTTTTTCGCACACTAATTTTCTCTTTGCAAATGGACAAAACTGATGCATAACTTTGGATCAGGCATCAGAAACACTTAATTTGCTAACTAAAATCTTCTTGTCCCCATTTGTTTTTGAAGATGTCTGAAGTTCCCTTCTGCCCACAGGAAACTTTGGGGAGCCTTTAAAAGTCAAAAGCTATTGGCAATCCCCATCTTACACTGGTGTTCCAAAACAAGATGTTCTAAAAGCAGCATGCCAATAAAATTTGAGACTGGCCTTTTCCAGGGGCAAAGAAAGTACAGTGGAACTCCGGATAACGACAAATCTGCCTAACGACGCATTCATTATGCACCACATGATGCTCCGCAAAGGAAAAAATGCCATTATGCAGGGCATTTGGTATCGATACACCGGATAACAATGGTTTTTGGCATTTTTTTCCCCGTCCTTATGCAGGGCATCTCCCATAGGGACCACATAGTGTCAAAATCCGGATAACAACATGACTTGTGGAACCAAGTTATCCGGAGCTCCACTGTATTGTGCAGCTTCAGTGAAAATTACCGCCTTTTTACTTTAAAAATTCACTAAGTAAACTGCTGGAGAACACTAACTAAAGCAACTCAATAACCCTATACAGGCCTTCTCCAGTTCTCTCCAGCCAAGTAGCACCTAGTCCAGTAATGGCTGACTTTGACACTTCAGCTGTCTTTGAACTTCAATTCTCAGAAGCCCTGATCAACAGGAGTATTGACTTGGGCTTCTGATAACTGAAGTCCAAGAACACCTGGAGTGCCAAAGGTTCATCATCACTGGCCTAGTCCACCCTCTCTCCATTGTTGCTTTTTTCCACGTGGAAAGTGGTGCCAAGAGGTTCCTGCCCATATACGAGCTTTGCGAGCTGCTTTATTCTTAAGTTCACTAAATGGATTGTGTTTGTTACAGGTAGGCATCTCACAAAACAAAAGATCACTATACTATACACTCTTTTTTTTTTCAAATTAACACCATGTAATATATGGCAACAGCAAACATTTCTTAGAATATGTAATCTTGCTATCTATTGTCTTTCTTCTAAGCTCTCCCCACCACCACCATCGCCACTGATACCGGTTGACCCTCTTGTCAGAGAGACCCAAGAGATCACCTGGTGGGAGGGAAATGGAAAAAAGCAGCAGGTATGTTTCAAAGAAGATAGGCTGTCAAGTATAGTGGCATGCCACCTCATGGTTGAAAACAACACAAGTTGACCAATTGTGAGCCATGCCAATAATGTACTGTTTAATGTTTCCTGATGAAGCTTATTACATAAGGACAACACAAATATAAATAAAGGTGAACCCCTTACTTAAAACTGCAAAAAATAATAATGCTAAATTCAGAATTACAGTCGTTTGTTGAACATACTTATTCAATTCTCATACTTAAATGTATAACCTATGAGCTTTGCAAATTAAATTTCTAAAACAATTAGTACAAAGAAATGTCAGACTGTTCTAGAAGCTATTTTTCACTAGAAACATCTCTAAATAGCAATGTGTGTAGTTCATAGTGAAAACTGTTGAATAACAATTATAGCTCACTTTAAGCTCACAGTACAGTATCTAATTGTAGTATTATTAAATCTGTTATTTTTAAACAAGCAACCAAAGGAAGATTCTGATCTCTAGATCAGGTTCTCAATGTTTTTCAGCCGCTGGTGGGACCATACCCTCAGACAGCTGAGCAGGCCAGATTGATGCCGTAAACCGTGTCCAAGACTGTAATAAATGCGTTTACAATGGCCACAGACTCATTTATGGCTGTCGTATACACATTTACATGGCCACAAATGAGTCTGTGGCTGATTCCGGCGGGGGTGAAATTGACTAGAGCGAAGTTGGGGGGCAGATTATTTGGCCCTGTGGGCTGTAGGTTGTGAACTCCTGCTCTAGATCATTATCTGTTTTTTTTTAAAAGCATCTGTAATTCTCTTGTTCTTCATTTTCATATTCTGTATCAATCACCACAGATCCATCATTACTCAGTGCAATTTTGCCAGTTATGAGCTTATTAAGTGTTTCCAAGGTACCACAGAGTTGTTTGACTTTGGGGAAAGAAAAGATCTTCGCAAGAGGTATATAAGCAGTGTTTCCACTAATAAATGGCTGTGCAATTTTACTGTCCGCTTCAGTTTCCAAAGGGTACTCCATATGTCTCAGAAAATGGTGAGAAGATGGCCAAGACACATGTTCTGTTTCACCAGGATTGTCCACATGCTTTCCACATTCAGCCTTTCTACAGGATAATAGTCTCATTGCAATTATTTGAGCTGTCCGACCAACTTCACAGACTACTGCACTCTGTAAGTATTTTTCATCTTTAAGACTTGGATACACAGCTTTGAAAACCTTACACAAAAGAAAAAAACCAACATGTTTATATAGCGCAATTATGTATTCAAAACCAACTGAATCTTATTAGTTTAACCAACACAAGAAGCAAATAATTAAACATTATCTAGAATCAACCTTACCCTCCATGAAAGTCTGTTTCGAGAGTGCCCTCTTCCCCAATTCTTCCTACCTTCACACTGCTTGTACCAAACATGCTACTCCAGATGGTTCCACAGCCCTCAGAAAAGAATGGAGTGTGGGAATGAATGAAGGATAGTGGAACTGGGGGAAATTGCTGCTCTATTTCCTCCAATACCAACAGAACTTCAATGTGCACAGGTTTGGATACAGGACTATGGTTCTCCCTGCTCCTATGCAAAAGACAGCATAGAACATGTACATCATTCAGACCACAGTGACTTACAGCACATTAGCTGTTATGCTTTTGCTTTTACCTTTGAGTACCATCAAGTTCTGCCGTTAACAAAAAGAAGCAAGCCCTATGAGTGTCGGGTGCAACTCGTATCTGAGGATGCATTTATTCCTGAAGCAGAAAAAATGCCATTGGCGTGAATTTGTTTAAGGGGGATCCCAGCTTGCTATGAAGTGACCCATACACTGTGATCACGGAGCCATCTCGTGTGGCACATATGAAATGAGACATGCAGGATTAAACACCGGGACTGCAATGGACTGCCGCAGCCTTGAGGATATTATCAAGGTGCGCCTTCACAGCCAGTCCACCTGGCATGGCCTCTTCCACCTCTATGACTGTTGGGAATCAGAGTTCCTACTTTGCTCATTTTGCCACTAGGGCCCAATATGATGGTTTCCAGGTGCATTTCCTCCACTGAGGGGGCCATCACCCCACCTAAAGGGGCTCATCCATCCATAGCCGTTGGCCCCTTTAGGAAGTCAGGTTATTTATCGCTGCCCAATATTCGGCATTGAGTCACTGGCTGTACGGTCTACTCCATTACCGTAGCGGGATGTCCAGCCAGACAGAACCTATGTGTGTATAATATGAATAAAATGTCTTACGATATTGGGCAGGGTTTGTATAAAACAAGCAGGACAGTTTTCACAGAATTAACATAGATAAACAGGATTTGTTCCCAAAGTACTAGGTGTAGCATTTGGTAAGCAACTGATGCTTACATGGAGTCTGGAAAAATAAACTTCAAGTTATAATTGAAAATAATCTAGATTAAATATTTAAACTAATCTACTCGATTCTACTTTAATTATTTTATTGCTGTTATAGTGAAACTATAATCCAAGATAGTTAAATTAAAGTGGCCCACTGAATGACATGTTCAAAATTAGTTTCAGACATAGTGACCTAAATCCAACTTCAGATTTAAGAATACAGTAAGTAGACCTACTGAAATGGGATGTGAACAATTTGTGAGCAACAAGTCCAATTCATTTCAACAGGTTTCCTTTGAGTAGGACCCACCTTGGATTCAGCCTATTGGTGGGAATTTTTGTATGACACTAAATAATGTACACGAAAAAGGAATTTCATTATTAATAGCTGATAATGCTTCTGTTTGCTTTTAAAGTGTTTAGAAAGTACAATAGAGAATATCCTTCCTGAAAAAATATTCTGCTTATGAATAAAATTTAAAATAAATTATTTAAATTGATAGCAAGAATTATTCTCAAACCCTGGTTGCTATTTTAAATGCCTCTTTATGTTATTGGTTCATTAATCAAAAAAGACATTTATTTGGAAGTACACTTGAAAATCAATACAATTTCCTTCCTGGCAACTATTTTTTAGCAAGGCTCATGTGATATTAAAGAGATAAAACAATTCGAATTTTTTTTACAATGTAATCCTTTCCAAATCAATTTACTCCTTTTAAAGATCAAAAAATACTTACAGTTTTATAAACATGTTCTTGGTGTTTCTCAAAATGCTCGTGCTCCCCATTCTTTTGATAATTTCTCTTAAATACACCAATTTGTGTACAAAAACCAACATCTTTTCCAGGAGGTGGGGCTCCTACTCCAGTAAATTCCACTGTATAATCATAGCGAGCTGCAACATCAGTGGCCCTAGATTTATGGAAAAACACTATTATTCAAATAATTCAGAAAGATTTATCCAACAAGTCTTATAACTTACCAAATAGGTTATACACCCCATTAGTATTTTCTCTAACTATGGTTGTATGTAGGACTGCCGTGACTTAGTGGTTAAGACATTGGATTTGATTAATGGAAGGTCAGCAGTTTGAGACCCAAGTACTGCACAACAGAGTGAGCTCCCGTCTCTGTCCTAACTCCTGCCAACCTTGCAGTTTGAAAGCAAGAAATTGCAAGTAGATAAATAGGTACCACTTCAGTGGGAAGGTAATTGTAATAAGTGCAATACAAATAGTAAATACAGTAATACCTCATACAAAGTCCACTTCATACAACATCGGATTCATACAACATCGCCTAATTCCTTGAAAAAAGTTGCCTCATACAACGTTGTGCGACTTTGTATGAGGCATTGGGGTTTCCCCAGGTTGCATTGTGCCTAGGCAGTATAAAAGGCAGGACACATGCGTGCATTGCTCTTGTGGGTTTTGCATGAGGTGAAGAGTGTTTAGGAGTGGTTTTGAGCATGATTTTGAATTTTTAGAAGCATTCCTGGGGATTTTTGCAGCATTCTTCAGGTTCTTGGACAATCAGGGTTGTTTGACATGTTTTTTGTAATGTTTTTAGCCTTTAGACAATAATTTCTTAAAGTTCTGTCAGTTTCCTGTCTGTTTCCTTGACTTTGCCCTGAAGTCTGTGCTGTTACAGTACAATGTATCTCTATGTAAATGACGTTGTATGAGGCATCGCGGCAAGGATTTGGACATTGTATGAGGCAGTGCGGCTAGGATTTTGCATGCCTCATACAAAGTCCAAATCCATATAAAGTCCAAACTTGTGGAACCAAGCTTGGACGTTGTATGAGGTATCACTGTACTGGTAAGCCCTTGTAATTTACTGTCATAAGCAATGAACAACTTGACATCACTTGTCAAAAACAATCTATACAGATTATTCCATAGTCAGCAAAGACCATGATAGCACAACTCTGGATTGGTAAATAAATTTAAATTAATGGTTCTGAAAGGGGAATATGAATACATTTGGCAGTACTGAAATATTAGTAGACTAACAGAGCTGGAGTTCCACAGGCAGAGACTACGGTAATAATGTTTAAAAGATGAAATTTGATGATAAAATTATATGGTGATATGCAAGACTAAGCTGGCCAGACAGTGGTTTAAGTATCTGGCTCTCCAGCTAGGGATTGTGAGTGTGATTCCCCACTGTTCCTCAGGCAAGCTGCACAGTCCCTGGGCACTCCAAGACGAAGGGAATGTTAAACCACTTCTGAGTGTTCCCTTCCCGGGAAACCCCTGAAAAGGTTGCGATAAATCAAAATGGACTGAATGGCACATTATTATTCAAAACCAATCCCACTCCTGAGCAATTTTACCAGATCTTTGCTTGTTTAGAAGTTCACTGTGCCAAAGCGTTTGTCTGTCTCAAGGTCTGGGGTTTATAGAAAGGGATAAAATAAGCAGTTGACCTATCATATCGCCACTGCCATTTCTAAAATGAACAGGGAGGAAGAAATGGAAACTTTCTCAATAAAATCAGAATGACAAAGGCTATCAAACATGAAAGATTTTCTTTTGTGGATATCAAAAATATAAAACAGAATGAACTCACCAGCTTTGAAACTGTGCTCGATTCCATTCAAATTTATGATCTGTGTGTCTAAACAACGTTACACCTGGAAGCAAAAGATTAAATTCCACATTTGGTGTGCTAATTATGATCATAGCTGGAGACATAAAACCAAATACCACTTCTGGAAATTTCTCTAATTCCTTTTCCTGCAGGTGTTCTATCCTGAAATAAAATTACAAGGATCTTATTTGACATCTCCTTTAATAATATAATGAAAATACTGTACATTGAGAATTATAATGAGCTGATATGAAGTTATCATCTTCTTTATGTTCAACAGTATAATGGTATATTTGAAACATCTAGTCCTGTACTGTGCATTCCAACTAAGAAAGGTCATAGATCAAGGCTTACGTCCTAGATCAGTGATGGCAAACCTTGGCATTCCAGCTGCTTTTGAACTTCAATTCCCAGAAGCCCTGATCAGCAAGAGTGCTGACTTGGGCTTCTGGGAATTGAAGTCCAAGAACACCTGGAGTGCCAAAGTATGCCATCACGGTCCTAGATTCTTAATCTTGAGACACAGCCTGGAAACTTATGCATGCAAATCGTCCACCTTACCACAAAACTATGGGTCCTTTTTCAGTCCCTCTACACTTCCCCCTAAAAGGGACTGGGGTGGTCCAAGTGATTAAGACACTGACTGGAAGGTGGCAGGTCAGCAGTTCAAGACCCGAGAACTGCACGACGGAGTGAGCTCCCATCTCTGTCCAAGCTCCTGCCAACCTAGCAGTTCAAAAGCAAGAAATTGGAAGTAGATAAAATAGGTACCACTTGAGTGGGAAAGTAAACAGCGTTCCGTGCACTCCAGTGTCTAGATATGTCTGCCACATGTCCATGGAAACGTACGCACATGCAGACAGTGCTGGCTCTTCGGCTATAAACCGAGATGAGCACTGAACCCTAGAGTCAGATATGACTGGCTTTCCAGCAAAGGCAGCCTTTATCTTTACCTTAAAAGGTTTCCCTTGCTTGAAAGCCAGTCGTATCCGACTCTAGGGTGCAGTGCTCATCTCTGTTTCTAAGCCGAAGAGCCAGCGCTGTCTGCTTCTGCAGACATTTCCGTGGTCATGTGGCAGGCATGACTAGACACCGGAGCGCACGGAACGCTGTTACCTTCCCACCGAAGTGGTCCCTATTTATCTACTTGCAATTTCTTGCTTTCGAACTGCTAGGTTGGCAGGAGCTGGGATGAAGACGGGAGCTCATTTCCGTCCTTTACCTTACACTTCCCCTAAGATACCATTTAACTCACTTTCCCATTTCCACACACACTTTTCTACCATTTTGTCCAAAGACATGCCTGTGCTTCCCAGAAAGAAAAGTCTGTAGTACACATGACTAGAAAAGTCTGTTTTAACAACAGATCTGTTTTCAGAGAAAATATTGGTCTTTTAAAAAAAAGAAATTTGCCAAATAAATATTTTCTTCCAAATACTCACAATTCAATACAAGTTATCATGTCAAAGCCCAACATACAAGGGTCTTTATGGACAACTGAACCCTGATAGAGGGTAACTGTCAGAGATCTCTCTCTTGGCTGAAGATAGTCACCGGGAAGGGGAGACAGTCCGTACCTAGATGCAAACAGGAAATTGTACAACATGAAAAGAACCTTTGACAACTGCTTTGTTCCACACACACTACCTACCCTCTGTTCCACTTGCATCTGTGCTTCCCAGCACAGGATATTTAATTTAATTTATATGCAATATAAAATAGGACTGTGCACACAAATAATGCTTCATATTTAATATTTAAACCAGGGGTCCTCAACTTTTTCAAGCCATGGGCCAGACCATGCCCCCTCAGACTTTTTGCGGGCTCAGGGTGGTCCAGCCACTCCCCACACATACTATTTACCAGCCTGGAGGTGCTGCATAGAGTCCAGGCTGTCCTTCTCACCCACACTCTGCCAGAGCAGTCCCCAGGAAAGACGCGGGCATCCTTACAACATCTGCTCTGCTAAGGAACACCATTAGGGACACACCAAGCCAAGCAGAGGGGGAAAGGATTGAGGCAGAGGCGACTGAAGTCAAGGGGCGGGACATATGAAATGGCGCCACGGACCGTAGGTTGAGACACCCCAGTTTAAACAATGGATTTTAATATCACTTAGTATTTAAACACGACAGAATGCAACTAATGATGCTTCGTTTCTAAAAGAGTCAGATAGACTTTTACTACATCTTTCACCTAACCAGTAATTTTAGTTTTTGCTTCAGTACAAAGATGATCAACAGATTGCTTGAAGTTACTAAGTCTACACATCATGATACATAACTTCACAGCACAGTAAAAAAGTTTTAAAACCCTTAGTCTATCTACTTTCTCCATTCCTTGGTTTTATGAACGTTCTAGCAGAGGAAATTACCATGCACAACATATGAGACAGCTTATTCTCCGAAGACTGTTTCTTGGCACAAGTCTTAACTTGCACTTTTCAACTGTAAGTAGCACAGCAGATTTTGGGACTGTCTCAAAAGCTTTCAAGTGTTTTACTGGGAAAGAAGCAGAAAAGACTGACATGCTGATACCATTAACAAAGCTTGGCAGGCCAGAAATGCTTCTACAGAGCTATCGTAGTCGTTATTAATACATATTGTTTTAGATGTATTCATGTTATTGACGGCGTGGAATTGTTTGTTTCAAATGTGAAACACCCTGGCAGGAAAGAGACATCACACTCAACATTTTTCTTCAAATTGATTTTCACTTAATTATATAGGCAATAAGGATACTATATCTTATTTACTCAGTAAATCAGGTATTCTCAACCTGCGACCCGTGGGCTGGATGCAGCCCCCGGCACATTTCATGTGTCCCCCCACTGCCTCCACCAACCAGGAAGTGCCATATGGTGGAGGAAGGGCAAATTGTATCATGATTTTCACTTAATTATATAGGCAATAAGGATACTATATCTTATTTACTCAGTAAATCAGGTATTCTCAACCTGCGACCCGTGGGCTGGATGGAGCCCCTGGCACCATTTCATGTCCCCCCCTTGCCTCCACCAACCAGGAAGTGCCATGTGGTGGAGGAAGGGCAAATTGGCCGTCCAGCCCCCGAAGCGATTTGAGGGAGCGTGACCTGGGCCCCGGCTTAAAAAGGTTGAGAACTCCTGCACTAAATAGTGCCTTAACATGTTCTGTGAAATTAACTGAAATAGACATTGGAGAAGAGAGCAACTTTTAAACATTCACCTCTTAACTACTGATACTTAGTTGAGCTGGTATTTTCAGCTTGAAAGTAAAGATCTTAATGGGTATGAAAAAACCTGTTTGGAAAATGTGGAAAATGAGCTAACACTGCGGAACACATTCTTTCCTCAAAACTGATGTGTGTATATGTGCTATGTGTAATCTAGTAACTTCTAACGTGTGGTGAGCCTCAAAGTACATGAGATATTTAAAGAAAGGTTTTAAATATTGCCACTTCCCTGGGAGCTTTCATGGCTGGGTCAGTTTTTAAACCCAGGCCTCCTAATCCAGAGTCTACAGTGGCTTAATGGTTAAGATGCTGAACTTGATGACTGGAAGGTCAACAGTTCAAGACCCGAGTGCTGCAAAACAGAGTGAGCTCCTGTCTCTGTCACAACACCTGGCAACCTAGCAGTTTGAAAGCAAGAAATTGCAAGTACAATAGATAAATAGGTACCACTTTAGTGGGAAGGTAAACAGCGTTCCATGCACTCCAGTGTTTAGTCATGTCTACCGCATGTCCATGGAAACACAGACAGTGTTGGCTCTTTGGCTGTAAACAGACATAAGCACTGAAACCTAGAGTTGGATATAACAGGCTTTTGAGCAAGGGCGGCTTTTACCTCCTAATCCACCACTCTATCCATTATACCGCACTGGTTCAAGTCTTGTAGTCAACTCTAAGTCTCTCGTTTAGGAAGCTACAGGAATCCTTTCGCCAACTCTCTTAAGGGGAAAACGAAACTCTGTTCCTTCTGTTTCAACCTGTGCAGCCTTCTTATATTTGTCTGAGTTTCTGGAACATTAAAAGCCTGCGTTTACAAAAGAAAATAAAGCACTTTTTCCTTCTTACATTTTCTCCTTCATCACATCTTCGCTAATATCTAGTCCCACGAGCACTTCAATGCAATTACAGAATTTCAGCATCCAGAGCAGCCTGCAGTCAGCACACCCCAAATCTGCCACCTGCCAATTAGAATGTGATAATGCAGCAACCTAATATTCCATATTTTAAAACGAGTTTATAAAGCAGAAATCAAAGATCACCCTGATTTGGAGTTTGTGAGTGCTTCTATCACATTCGATGCAAGGGTGATATCTACCACCAAAAAAAGGGGGGGCAGCTAAAAGTTCAGACTAAGAATTGCAAACTGGTTTACAGTGGGCACAAGCATGCATACACAAATTAGTCAATATTTTTAGCCAGTACAGTATCATATAGTTTAGATAACAAGGAACACGATGGGGAGAAGACTAAAAGATGTGAAGTTCCATGTATACTTTAATAAGTATAAAATTTTCTCAGTGGATTTTTAAAAAAAACTTTAGCAGACCAAATCTATTCTGTATCTATCAGTATAAGACAATGAAAATCTACTAGGGCAGAAATATATCCTTGTTCCCAAGTAGGCAAGCTACCAGTAACTGGACAACAATAAAAGATTAATTTAGGCTGCATATTCTGTATTTCTAGATCAAGCCTTTTTCATTTGTATATCTTCCCTCACGGCAGTGCTTTAATAATAATTGAAGCAATTTTTCTGTATATTATTGAAAAGCAGGATCTTTTCCTAGACAGATACCATATGCAGTAGAAGGTAGGCTTTTGTATAAATTGGCAGTCTTGATTTTGTATTATATCATTTTGCATTATAAGAAACTTACAAGCTGAGATAACGTATCAGGTTTTTACTAGACGTAAGATACACAAATCACCCTGTGCCAGTCACTTTTATGTATCTTTCCTTGCCCAAGTGTGCCGTATATCCCATAAGTTTGGATGTGGTAAGTTCTCTATTTATGCATATTTAGATGCATTATTGTTCTTAAGTGTGGCAAGCAAGACTATTCCTTGAAAGTCCATGTAGCTGAAATAACTTACTATAATGAAAAGCGAATATTTCCTTAAAAAAATCTCTACCAACCTTTTTTGGTTTATGCTTATTCACTAACTGCTTGATAAACTGGTAGCGCTGTTTGTACAGTGGCGGTGTAAATCTAACATTGTTTACAAATTCACTGGTCTTCAACTCTGCATCCATAGCCAATGCTAAAAACAAAGGAGAAAAATGCTTAAATATTGTCACAACAAATATATTGCAGATTGGAAGTCTTGTGTATGTTTATTCCTAAAATCCAAACTATCAATTAAAAAACTAATGATTTTGATCCATGACATTTTAGTTTCCTATACAGTATGTTTTTTGCATATTTTTCTCCCATGGAATTAATCTGTATCTCCTGATACAGCATTAACATTTGATTCAAGCCCTTGATACAAACAATCATACTAATGCATTATTGAAAAATCTTTATTATTTGACCGAAATGTAAGGATTACTACAATCTATTTCTACTGTGTAACTGTTTTTACAGTTTGAAAAAGGCTAGCAGTCTGCTTGTAAGCATGTGTGTTTGAAAATAAGCTACTGTATAATGAAACTAATAGGCGTGTCTTCTGAATAATTGTATCTATTAATCAGATACAAATTCTAATTCCCAACTTTGAAACTGCTATAAGTATGGATAAATTCAGCTGTGCACATATTGGTGGCAAACCTTACAATCAAGATCTACAAAATTAGCAAAATTGTTTTGAAAGGGATTCTGGCAACTCCTTTCCTCTGATGTAGCTAATCCTAGCCTCAGATTGATCACAAAAGAGAATGGAGAGCCAATTCAAGACCTAACCAGGGACCTAAGAACTGCTAAGGCAGGGCTTCCCAACCTTGGGCCTACAAATGATCTTGGACTTTAATTCCCAGCAGCCCTGATCAGCATGGCTTCTGGTAATTGAAGTCCAAAAACACCTAGGGGCCCAAGGTTGGGAAATTTTGTATTAAGGTAACATCTAAGTATATAGGCTAGTGATGGCCAACCTTGGCACTCCAGGTGTTCTTGGACTTCAATACTCAGAAGCCCTGATCAGCAGGAGTGCTGATCAGGGCTTCTGAGAACTGAAGTCCAAGAACACCTGGAGTGCCAAGGTTGGCCATCAGTGGGCAGTTCCTAGTAAAGTTGCTTTTTGTAAATTTAGAATATTTGAATTACAGGTGAAATTCAAAAAATTAGAATATCGTGCAAATGTTCATTCAGTTCAGTAAAAGGTGAAACAAAGAAATAGGCGTACAAAGCGAGGCTTTTTTTGGCGTGGGTGGTGCAAGCTGTTCTCCCCGTTTGCTACCTGGTCTGGAGAAGTCAAATCCGCTTGGAGCCACCCCCGGCTGATCCCCTTCTCCAAAGCCTACTGAGCCCGTGTGGGTCTACTCTACACCGTTTGGGAACCAGCCTTAAGCATACTGCCCAGTGCCCACAGGGGTTCAGGAGCCCTGTTCCGGAGCATACGTGCGCTGGGGGTTGCAACCTTCCCAAAGCGGGGTAGAGGAAAGGCTCTTCCTCCATTCCCATGGACCAGATTCCTTCCTTTTTAAATCATGTTTCTTCACATGTTCCTCTCTCTTTCTCCGCCAACCCGGTGCCTCACATTTACATGGTCCCGGAAAATTCACCACATATGGTCTTGTTTAGGTTTTATACAGCCACTTTCATTAAATTGGTCCACGTCCAATTTAATAATAATAATAATAATAATAATAATAATAATAATAATAATAATAATAATAATAATAATAATAATAATAATAATAATAATAATAATAATAATAATAATAATAATAATAATAATAATAATAATAATAATAATAATAATAATAATAATAATAATAATAATAATAAACTCTAATGACTGTCATGCAATCTTTGATTGATTGATTCGATTTGTATGCCGCCCACAGCATACGCGGACTCAGGGCGGCTCACAAAAAAAATCACAGCACAAATCAGTATACAAAATAAATGCACAATAATAATAATACAATATACAAAAATTAAGTCTACAAAAGACAACACATTATAATATAATATAATATAATATAATATAATATAATATAATATAATATAATATAATATAATATAATATAATATAATATAATATAATAATAGGAAAAGTCCCCAAGAGCACATAACATAATATAAAACAATTCCATAATACAACACAACAATCTTTGAGAAAAGCACTCAATGCTACCTCTCCCCCCTCTCAAAGATTGCACATCAGTCAGACGAGTTTATTGGATCAATTTAACAAATTGTTTTTTTGTTGACAACGCAATGCAGGCAAACAAATCTTTGTAATCAGATGGGGTTGCAAGTACAGGTAAAGGTGATGAATTTTATTGATAAATTGTTTTGAGTAAAATTTATGTCTCATTGTGATTGTATCATCCTACTTTTAACCTGCTTTATGTGATCATATTTTATCTAATTTCTGATGAAGTGGACTTGATCCACAAAAGCTCACATTTAAATACAGGAGTTAGCCTTTAAGGTGGTAATAATAATAATAATAATAATAATAATAATAATAATAATAATAATAATAATAATAATAATAATAATAATAATAATAATAATAAGTCTTGAAGGTGCCATAACGTTTTTGTTTTGTTTACTCTCTTGATATGCTTGCAAAGACTAACACAGCTACCACTTCAAAACTTTAATAATTTCATGTCAGAAATTATTCTGGGTTGAAAGGATTTTTGCGGAAGAAACTGCACAGGGAATGCCCAAATGAGGCTCCTTTCATGTCCCCAAGAACTGGGACAGAAACAGGCGCTCAATCCACCATGCAGTACCCAGGTCTCAAACTGCCAACTTGCCAGCCTTCCACCTAACAAGGCGAGCTTTTATAATCACTGAGCCACGACAGCCCCTTTCAAAAATTAATTAAGGATGATAATTATGATGACAAATCAATGCTGGCAAGGAGAAAAACAGGCCTCCCTAAAATAAATGTTCCAACCTCTGGCAGTTTCTAGCAATGCTCTTACAAGGGGCAACTTTATAACTATGACGGCTTTTAACTTTTAAGCAAAATATATTACGGTTATGTCCACCTTCTAAGCTTATTCTGTAAACTGCTCTTAACATACAGTACTGTAATCCTGAACCTTTAATAGTTTAGAATCAGGAATTTCAGCAGGTGCTGCTTTTAATATAAGCTACACCTGCTGAATTTTCTAACTTGCTCCACTATTAAAGGTGGGGAAACTCTTTTCCCTTCTGGTCACCCAACAATGAAGGCTGCAAATCAAAAGATGTTTCCTGGATATAAGCTTCATTGGAGTTAGATTCCATAAAGGAGGCGAGGTGATGGCACAGTAGAAAGCGGCCTAATAGTCTTGGACAGGATGGCACTGTAAATTCAATTTCACAGTCTAACAGAAACCATGCTAGGAAAAATAAACAGAGGGAAGACAGGACAGGGAAACTAGATTTGTCTTTCCCATGTCACAAAGATCTTCCTTGGATCCACAAAATTCTTCTAGTTCTTTTCTAACCACACCAAAGACCTCTCTTCAACTCTGCAGTCTCAAAGATGACTGCACAACTTTCCTTATATATATAGAAAAACCTACATTATTCTACATTTTTCCAATGTACATTGTTTTGAAAAGACTGGTTGAAAAAGATTGGTATCCTATACATATTTACCCAGAATTAAGTACTTAAGGTTGCAGAATAAGCAACATGAAACAATCCATAATAAATTGCTAAAAGATATGAGTCAAAAGCTTTTATTAAATATTTCAGTAACTTCTGAAGTCAGAAACTAGGGCATGAGGACAAATTTCTTGAATCTCATTTCGGAGATTTACACAAAGCTCATCTTTAGTAAATACATCTTCTAAAACTATAAATGTTATAGTGCAATATGTACCATATGCACACTGAAGAAATATTATAATCGAATATGATTGCAAGGGAAGCCGTATTCGACACAAGAATAATTATGTTGATGATGAAGCATTGTTAATATTGATTATATTTCAAGGGCAATCCACCTCAAAGGACCTTTCTGTAAAAATACAAGAAGCAGATGTTGGGTCCCCCCCTCCCCCTTCTGTTTCAAAATCCATTGATCGCTATAGGATGGATTCCATCTTAATCTTAAAGCAGACCCACCAAAATTTGGGATTCAAATTAGTCAAGACCAAATTAAATCTCATTGGTTTCAGTAAGTCTATTCTAGAATGATCTATAATTTGATCAACTGTGTTTCCCTTTATTCCCATCTTTCCATACAGTGTGGCCTAGTTTAAGGTTTTCATGAACTGAATATCAGAACTTTGGAAAGTTTTGTAGAATCTTTATATATCAAGGTAATTAACATTATTTGGAGTCATATGGTTGAAATACATTAATGCATACTACTTTGGTGTTCAGGGAATGAAGAAGCAGACGAGTGAAGTAGTGAAATTCAGCTCTTTATCAGTGGGGTTTGAACACAGTTTGGATGGGGCAAAACTCGGACTTGGGTTATGGCAGCAGCAGGAGACACAGTCAATTGTTGGTAAGCCTGGGCAAGGTCAAGTTTTGTGAAGCAATTTCCTCCATGCAAGGAGGCAAGAAGGTAGCTTACCACGGGCACAGGATATGTGTTCGGGCGAATAGCTTTATTGATGGTACACTTGTAGTCAGCGCATATCCTGACCTCCCCGTTACTTTTCAAAGCAGTCACTATTGGTGTCTCCCACACTGCGGAGTCCACTGGCACTAGGATGCCCTGCCCCACCAGTTTGTCCAGCTCGGCTTCTATCTTCTCCTTTAAAGCAAAGGGTACCCAGGATGGCTTCATCCAGATGGGCCGGACGGTTGGGTCAAGCTCAAAGTCCACAGGGGGTCCTTTGTATAACCCTAAACCCTTTTTGAACACCTCAGGATGTGCAGCACAAACGTCCCGGATTGGGTCAGCATCTATTGCGTGAATGCCAGAAAGCCGGATTCCCAGGGGCCTAAACCATTGGGTCCCAATAAGACAGTGCCCTGCTTAACTACAACCAATGGCAAGGAGGTGCGAATGTTTTTGAATTTGACCACGAAATTCCCCACCCCCTGGACCGGAATCTGGCAACCTTGCACATCCCGGAGTGAAGTTTTAAAAGATTTGAGCTTGGGCCGAGAGGCAGGGGGAATTCTCAAAAACTCCCGCTGTGGGATTATGGAAAAGGTAGTACCTGAATCCACCTCCATCTTGAAGGGGACGTCCTGCAGGCTCAGGTCTGCGAAGAAATGCTCGCTGACGATGCCCACTTGGCACGGCTCAGGCTCTGGTGACACTTTGGTGATGGACGTTTTGTGGTGATGACTCTTCTTGGACTCGGGTGCTGGAGTTCTTTGCTTTCGCTGTCGGCATACTTTAGCAGTGTGCCCTCATTGCCCGCAGTTGTGGCATTCTGCGGTGCAGAAAGGGCACTTCCTGCGGTCATGCCGGGCTCCGCAGCCATCACACTTGCAAAGGAATTTCTTCTCCCAATTGTCACGGTGCTCTCAGTGCTTTCGTTGGACCACTTGGACTTCTCCCTCTGCGTTGCTGGACTCCGATGAAGAGGTGGAACCAGGCAATGCTGAGGCGGATGAAGATGAATTTTGCTGAGATTGCACAGCTGAGTTGGTGGCACTGGTGCTGGAGTGGCGCTGCTGGAAAAGCTTAAGGTCGGACCGTGCAGCCTCAGACACTACCGCCTCTTCTAAGACAGCCTTGAAAGTTAGTGTCTTCCTGATCATGACGCAACATTGAAAATCTTCATCCCTCATGCTGGCCAGCAGACGGTCCTGGAGTGCTTCTTCGATGTTGTCCCACTTGCACGGGGCGGCAGCAATGCGCAGAGCGGCGGTGTAGTCTGCAATGGACTCCCCCCAGGGTGCTGCTCCCTTCTGTGGAAGGCCACCCTGGCCAGGAAGATCGAGACCTCTGGCTGCAGGTGTTTTCTCAGTGCGGACATGATTTCTGTGAGCGGCACCACATCCACGTCCCTTGGGAGAATGAGGTGGGTTGCCAGCTCAAGCGTCTCAGAACTGCACTGAGTGAGGAAACAGGAGCGCTTCTGGTCTTCGTTGGTGATCTTCTGTGAGGCCATTGCGTGGCGGAATCGGCGTTCGTATGTTGCCCATTTCTCTGGACGCGCTGGGTCGAATGGGCCGATGTTGCTGCCGTGTGGGGACGCCATCCCACCTTCGTCGCCAGTTTCGTGTTCAGGGAATGAAGCAGACGAGTGAAGTAGTGAAATTCAGCTTTTTATCAGTGTGGTTTGAACACAGTTTGGATGGGGCAAAACTCGGACTTATATACACTATAAACAGTAACAATGACAATAATACAACAAACCCATTGGCTAACAGTATGCACATTTTCGATCCACTTATTTGCATAAGAATAGATACACGAGAAAAGATACATTCTGCTCCTGTCAGAAAACACAGTTAACATACATAACTACTCAATCTGAAGATGAACCAACAGTCTCTTTTGCTAAATAGCCACTAATGGCACAATCCTATACCTGTTTACTTCAAAGTAACTCCAACTAACCAGAGTACTGTTACTAACTTCCTCTGGGATTTAGCCCAACAGTGTAAATTTCAACAGTAAATTATTATCAGTTATAATGTGAAAGCTTGCACAGTATTTCTTGTTGAGTATGAAGTCACACAACTGATTTACAAAAAGAAGTCCAAGCTTTATTTTTGTGAACTGGCAATTTGCTGCTGAGATTTATGCCACTGGACTTATATTGGCAGGCATAACTAAAAGGATATTCACTATTCAATAATGGTTCTTTAGTAAATAATGTTATGGTTACAACTCAAGATGGACAAAGTAATAGTCTGTAGATATGTTGCTGGTTGCACTTCATATCAAGCTGACCACCACAGCCAGTGGGGAGGAACAGTGATAGATGCAGTTTAATATGTGGGGTGGGAGTATGTTGATAATTTTGTATAGTTGTATTTTGTTTAGGTTTTGTTGGGTTGATAAGTTTTTCCCCCCAATCTCGTTCTGTGCAGGACAATGACAATAAAGATTTATCTTATCTTATCTTATCTAGAAGGTTGCACTTGGCCCACTCTTACTGTACAGATTTACCTGAGAGTAGGTTACATTTACTTCAGAATGAACATAAACATAATTGTATTGCAGTTTTATTTTGACTTGCCCAGAGATGCTGGAAATTGTCTAAGAATGAACTTCAGCACAGTCCTAAGGTCCAAGTCCTGAACAATACACAATTGTCAAAATGCTTTTCTATAGCGTTCCAGTCATTGTATGTTGTTTGGTGGCATACTAAGGCACAGAGACAATCTGAAATCTTTCACTACATGACAAACCTATTTAGGTTTGTGGGGGAGAGATGTATGTTAATATGAAAAAATTAAAACAGACTGACCATCTGGTACGTCTAAAGAAAAATGTCTTATTTTTGGATATAATGTGTAGTAACATAAATTGTCTGGACATCTTTGCTAGATTTCAGGTGGGGACAATGCTGTACTCCTGACCATGCCTTACAGATTTTTAAATATGATAATTTACTGTATTTACTCATTCCAGTCTGGTCTCAGCAGTATATAGTTTTCAATCAAGGCCACCCAGTGAAAGTATTTGAGCTTACTTCTCCCATGTCCCACTATGCCACACTGGCTTATTCTTTAAGCACTGCTGGAAGATATTGGCTGATTTTTATTTTTTTAAGAAAGGGTGCACAAAAGCCTTATTGCTGTGTATTTTTATATGATTTAACAGCTACTCTGCATAGTAAAGAAAATCCAGCTACATTATTCTGCAATTCTATGCATACAAAATGAAAGTAGTGGCGTATTCCAATGGGTTGCCATAAGAAGTGACTACAACTAAAAACTACATTGTCCCAGGTTGTGTTCCATCGCATGTTTGAGCTTCTTCTCCCCCCAAAAAAACCACTATCTGCAGGAATAATTTGTAATTTTTGCTTCCCGTTAATAGGATAAAGAAGTCTAGCCAGGTTACCCTGCTATAGTAATAGAGTAGACCCTACTGCCAGTGACTCAAAGCCAATTGTCAGGCGGTGGTTAACCTGACAATCCTGAGGACTAATGGCCTTGGGTGGTGAATTCCACTGGGAAAGGTGCTGGTCCCCAAGTGGATTAAATCCCACTTGAATCCGTCTTGATGGAGGGCAGAGCTTCATCATTACTGGCCTGGAGTTGACAAAAGGGCTCAGGACCAGAAAGTGACTTGCAGAACTGGATCAGTGATCAGGGTGTCATGCTGCGATGCGGAAGGCAACTGGATTATAGTCTCATGACAATCTTCTTGTCTGATCACCTTGAAGATTATATGATAAAGTATTCTAGTCTTCCTTGATTTTACATATTTAATGATTTTTAAAAATTTGTATTCATTCTCAGTATTTCATCAGTCTAAAAAATTATTACTATTCTATAATTCCAAACTTGAAATACTGAAATTTCATGCCATACAATAAAACTGAAAATACAGATCACGCCCAATGGTGGGCTCCAAAAAAATTTTACTACCACACTGTGGGTGTGGTATGGTGGGTGTGGCCAGGGGGAAAGCCCTGTGTTGCACCCAAATTAGGACTAGTCAACCCTCACATAATAACGCGTTTGCATAGCATCATTTTCGCTTAACAACGCGTCGTTATGCACCACGTGTTCCCCCGCATAACGTTTTTAGAGTCTTTGTCCAGACAACAGCGCTAAAATAACCGTCATTATCCGGCCGCCTCCGCTAAAAACATCATTATGTGGGAAACTCCATAGAAACCTGCATAACAACAAAAATCGCTTAGCAATGCTACTTGGGGAACCAAGTAACATCGTTATGCGAGGGTCTACTTTATTTCAAAACTTGGATGGGCGGGGCCAGTCAGAATTTCTGCTACCGGTTCTGGCAAACTGGTGAGAACCTGCTGATGCCCACCACTGATCACGCACACCCCACCATCCACATGTTCAATTTCTGTGATTTACAGAGAATTGTGTGTCTGCATTTAATCTTAGTAGTACAATTCTTAATGGCTTTTTATAACATGGCCTTTTTGCCATCTTAAACTTGCCCCCCTCACTTTGGCATTTCTTTTAGATAAACTGCAAATTCCATACTACAACTGCTGTACAAGAACAGTTGTGAAAGGCTATTCATTATACATTGGCTCTCATTTTACAATTTGGTCCATTTTGTTTTCTTATTGATCTTATCGTTCTTCTTTCCATCTCAGCCAATGTGCTGTGTCTTTTTGGTGCATCACCCATCATTCACTATATACTGTATATCACTTGTCTGATTTTGAAGCAAGAACTTTTAGAAGTATCTTGGTGCTTTTAAAAAGTCTCTTAATGTTACATTGAGAGGTTAATGGCATAAGATAGTAAAAATCACAATGCCATCTTTGTATATTGGATTTTCACCCTGTACATGCACTGAGATAGAAGAGTTCTGAAGTAAATCATTTTTCCAGCAAGCTATTTTGGAAAAAGTTACCTTTTTTGCATTCACAATCTGAAAGAAAATAACTGTTTTGCCTCTACCTGTCATATCTCTAATTCCTTGCCTTTAGCAAAGAGATTATTGCCTCATTTCCATTTCCCAAACTGCACTTCAAAGCAAATCAACCTATTTTCTGTCTCTCCTTAGAACCAAAGGAACACTTAACAGTTAAACCTCCAGGGTGAGGGTGTGAATCTTGTTTAGGGTTGCAGTCAAATCCTATCATGCACACTAGGAGTGGCAAGTCATAAACCTAGTGTTCAATGGACTTAATTTTTTCCCCGATGTTTCAAATTTAGTTCGGTGGGATATATTAAAAAGACTAATTGGCACCCACGGTTGTGTAAAATATTTCACTGACCTAACAGTTTTCTTGCCAAGAAACATCTTGATATTTGCTGGGTACCACCATGTCATGAAAGACCGCAATTTCCTTAATTCGTTATTCAATGTGTTAATATTCTCAGTATTGTTTGACATCCTTATTGATGGAAAGATTTTCATGAGAGAACCAAAGAGATTTTCCCTTATTTGTCAGGGGTGTTAACCTCTCTGTGTCACTGTGAAAGATAACAGTTTGTCGGTTGTGCCTTTAGCCTCTGATGAAGTGGACTGGCTCTACAAAAGCTAACATGAATCGATGTAGAGGCTGATAAAGGTAAATCAGAGAGTAAACACAATAAAAAGACAAAAAATGTTCTGGCCCCTTAAAGACTAACTGTTGTATTTAATGTTCAATGTAGCAGTTAGCCCCTAAGATGTCACGTTTTTTGTCTTAAGTGCCACAAGGTTGTTTTGAGGTGCCACAGCATTATTATTATTTTTGTGTTTCAGGTGCCACAATGTTTTGTGTTTGTTTTGTTAAAAGTGCCACAACATGTTTTGTCTTGTTTTGTTTCAGGTGCCACAACGTTTTCTATCAGAGAGTAAAAAAACAAAAAATACAAAAAAAAAAAACCTGTGGCAACTTAAAGGCTAAGTCCTGTATTTTAATGTTAGCTTTCGTGGACCAAATCCACTTCGTCAGACATAAGAGTGGATTTTCATGGTATTCATTCATACATTTCATATAGAGGTCCAGAGTTGTTGTACAAATTTGGTTGATTCAGGAGACGGACATGTAAATCAACGAGTATTTACAACCGGTAATAAAGTGCAATCAGTTTTGTCAGGTGAATCTCTGATGGAAAACAACCTCAACCCATCAACTAGACGATGTATAATGTCAGATGCATGTCAGACTGTTAACTTTGTAAGTCTAACCACTCAAACTATTTTCCATCAGATTCACCTGACAAACTGATTGCATTTTATTACCAGTTGTAAATACTCATCGATTTACATGTCTGTCTCCTGAACCAACCAAATTTGTGCAACTACTCTGGGCCCTCTCTATGAAATGTATAAATGCATACCATGAAAATCCACTCTTATGCCTGAAAGCTAACATTAAAATACAGGAGTTAGTCTTTAAGGTGCCTGTTGAAATGGCTACCAGATGTAGGAATGGCTGGCCGCAAGGAAGAAACACGAGACAATCGTGCGGTGAAGTCCAGCCCCGAACGAAGTCGGGGATTCGTATTTATTACCCTGCCTTGGGGTGATACATGCGTAGGATGCGCATGACCCCCTAACACAGAAGGCTTGCATACGTGGCATTTCCCGGTGGTCAAGACAATACCTGCTCTTGGACATTGCCCTGTGGTTAATGGACAGCCCGCAACTAATTAAGGTTTGGGCTGGCGAAACCCATTGTTCCTGCCCTATCTCGGAGCCTTATGTGCATTGACTCCGGGTGCCTAGCTTTGTCCGCTGTCTGACTCGGCTTGGTTGCCCAGCTTAATCTGTAGCCAGCAGCTGAGGATTGTTTCTTTCTGCTAGAGTCATCATCTTGGGTTTTACCCCGTATCTACTGTAGCCATCAGCCAAGGCTTTCTGATTCACACACACACACAAACTAGCTAACTAGCCCGCACCCCAATTGCCTTTCGCGCCAGGCCCGGTTGATCCCCGGATCTGTCGAAGGCCGAGCAAAACCCCTGGGGAACGGTTTGGCCAATAATTCCCGCGGGCAACCCACAGTGCCACAGCGTTTTTGTTGGATTTTTTCCTTGTTGTTTGCTGTCTGATATGCTTGCATAGTCTAACACGGCTACCACTTCAAAAAAATTCAACGTTTTCTATTTATTTATTTTTTGTTTACTCTCTGATATGCCTTTAGCCTCTACATCCCCGACAGTTTAGCAGTGCGCCAAAGACTTTTATTTCATCAGAAAAGGCGAACAGCAGCTTCAGAACGGAGGGAGTCGAAGACTGGGAATGTCTTCCGTTCCCATTATCTGAGGTAAGTAAAGGTAAAGGTCACCCTTGCTCGAAAGCCAGTCGTATCCGACTCTAGGGTGCAGTGCTCATCTCTGTTTCAAAGCCGAAGAGCCAGCGCTGTCTGCTTCGGCAGACGTATTCCGTGGTCATGTGGCAGGCATGACTAGACACCGGAGCGCACAGAACGCGGTTTACCTTCCCACCGAAGTGGTCCCTATTTAAAAGGTAAAGGTTTCTCTTGCTCGAAAGCCAGTCGTATCCGACTCTAGGGTGCAGTGCTCATCTCTGTTTCAAAGCCGAAGAGCCAGCGCTATCTGCTTTGGCAGACATATTCCGTGGTCACGTGGCAGGCATGACTAGACACCGGAGCGCACGGAACGCTGTTTACCTTTCCCACCAAAGTGGTCCCTATTTATCTACTTGCAATTTCTCGCTTTTGGAGCTGCCAGGGTTGGCAGGCGCTGGGACAAAGACGGGAGCTCACTCAGCCCTGCAGGATTCGGGAATCGAACTGCTGACCTTCCAAATCAGTGTGTTAGCCACTTCTTCTAAAATACGGGGCTGAAGGCCAACGGGGAGAAAGACAAGGCTATTCCGGTCAAACGACTTCACCCTCTCACTCCCGCCCCCCCCCCCCTTTTACTGGCAGCGGAAGGCTCCCATTTCCGGTCGGGAGAGTCCTCGCGGGACTCCGTGCCCAGGGACCGCCCCTTTTCGCCCTGGTCCCGCCGCTGCCATTGGCTGCCCCAAGCGCGCCGGAAAGGCATGCCGTCATTTCCGGCTTGTCCGCCATCTTGTCGGCGGTTGGCGTTGGCGGAGCCCGGAGAGCGTCTTCGGCTGGCTGGGCTCGACGAGGAAGCGTGTGTGTGTGGGGTGACGGGGGGCGGCCTTCCGTCTGCCTTGGTGAAGCGGGCCCGCTCTTTTCGGCGCAAGGCGGCCACACCGGGTCTCCCGCGGGGTGGGCTGAGTGTTGCCTTGGGCCGCCATGGCCAACAACTTCCCAGTGGTGGGCGCCGGCAATTGCCACCCGCCGCCGCCGCCGCCGCAGCAGCAGTCGCCGAATGCGCAGGCCGGAGCCGTGTTGTCGCCGCCGCTGCTGCTCCAGAGCGCGGGCCCCAAGCCGGCGGCCTCGGGCAAGCAAGGCAACGTCCTGCCTTTGTGGGGGAACGAGAAGACCATGAACCTCAACCCCATGATCCTCACCAACATCCTCTCCTCGCCCTACTTCAAAGTGCAGCTCTACGAGCTCAAGACGTACCACGAGGTGGTCGACGAGATCTACTTCAAGGTGAGCGAGCGAGCGGGGCGGGCAAGGCCGGCTTCACGAGGACGACGGGGGGCCGGAGGGACGGTCGCCTCGGGCCTTGCCCTTAAGGAAAACAATCATCCCACTGCTGTACCGCCCCATAGCCCTTCGAGCACTCTCTGGGCGGTTCGCAACAAACCAATTAGCATCTGGGAAGGTCATCAGTTCGATTCCCCGAGGACTGCGTGGCCGAGTGAGCTCCTGTCTCTGTCCCTGCTCCTGCCAACCTAGCAGTTCGAAAAGCGAGACATTAAAGGTTTCCCTTGCTCGAAAGCAGCCGTATCCGACTCTAGGGTGCAGCGTTCATCTCTGTTTCTAAGCCAAAGAGCCAGCGCTGTCTGCTTCTGCAGACGTTTCCGTGGTCATGAGGCAAGCATGACTAGACACATGGAACGCTGTTACCTTCCCCCCAAAGTGGCCCCTATTTATCTACTTGCAATTTCTTGCTTTCGAACTGCTAGGTTGGCAGGAGCTGGGATGAAGACGGGAGCTCATTTCCGTCCTGCAGTACTCGGGAATCGAACTGCTGACCTTCCGCTTCCCAGTCAGCGTCTTAGCGACTTGAGACAAATAGGGACCACTTCGGTGGGAAAGGTAAACAGCGCTCCGTGTGCTCCGGTGTCTAGTCATGCCTGCCACATGACCACGGAATACGTCTGCAGAAGCAGACAGCGCTGGCTCTTCGGCTTTGACACGGAAATGAGCACTGAATAATAATAATAATTTTCAATTTGTACCCCGTCCTACTCAGCGCAAAGGCCGACTCCAGGCGACATTTACAACATATTAAAGAAACAAAATACACAATTAAGAAAGAAATAATAATAATAATAAACTAAATAAGCAGAAAAACACAGCAGCAGATACAGTAAAAAATACAATACAACTCCAGGTATAAGGTATACAATTTAAAGAAAAGCTCAACTTCCCCGCGGCACATGCAGGAGCTGGACAAAAACGGTGGCGGCCAATTATACAGTCGGTGCCACCGGGAACCCAAGAAGCTCAACTTCCCTACGGCCACAGCCAGGCCGGGAAGGAGCTCTTTAAGCCCCGCAGGGGCCTGTGTCCCTCTCTCTCTCTCCCTGCTCCTGATCACACAGGGCAGAAGAAACGGCATAGGGTCAGATACGACTGGCTTTCGAGCAAGGGAAACCTTTACCTTATGCTGGGTACTCATTTTACAGACCTCGGAAAGGACGGGGGGACCTTGATCCCCCATCCCAGGATTGAACTCGCAACCTTTTTGGTTGCAATACAGTAGTTTAACCGCTGCGCCACCAGGGCTCCTTTAGTATCCGTATCCTAAGGTAGGATTCTGGTTCCCCAAATGGCTTGGGCTCCTTGCAGTCCTTTTCCGTACAGCCAGCAAAGGGTGGAGATGATAGAGTAGGGTTGTGTCGTCCCCCCCCCCCCCCCCGTCAAGTGTCTTTTGGAAGGCCACCGGTTCCCCACCCTCTGTCGTACAAAAATTGCACCTTGCTCCCTTTAAAATAGGGACTTGCTGATCCCAAGACTAGGCTGTGGAGCCTTAAATAAGGGGTGCTAAAACTATAGCCCAGGGGCCAGACCTGCCCCCCCCCCCAATGCCAAGTCATCTCCCCCATACAGGCGCATTTTACTTCCACTTCCGGGAGTGATGAGGGCGTCATGGGCCGGATGAATTGGTATCGGGGGGGGGCCAAATCCAGCCCCCAGGCCATAGTGACCAGCCCCCAGAACCACATGACCCCACGGCCCAAAACGTTTGGTCACCCCTGCCTTAAATCATGTTTCCTTCTGTGCTGTCCAGAGAGGTGGACCCAGACTTCCGAGGCTGAACCAAACCAGAGGCAAGCACATGGGAAAATGCAGCAAACTTTTGGTTTATTATGAACTTGAACTGAGTATGAAAGGAATGTAAGAAGCTGAAAGTGATTGTTGTAGTTATGGAAGGAATTTTTTTTCCAAAAGTTTAGACAGGATTATTTTTCATTTTCTCTCCTCTCAACCCAGAAGTTGCAAAACACGGTTTATCAAGGCGATACCCAGAGGCACCCAACTGCTGGCAGATGCTTCCCTTAGCATCAGCCAGTTTTTACCTTTAGTGATTTGGTAATGATTCATTTTACCATAAATAAAAGTGGGCGGGGGGGGTAGCCTTCATCATCAACTGTTGTTTCCAGTAATAGGATCTGAGAAACATACATTTATTTATATTTGTGGCTTTGTATTGGCGCCCAATTCCAAAGACTGGGTGGCGTACAGACATTAAAACCATCACAATTTTTAAAAAAAATCCCAATTGAAACCCCATTAAAGACTACCACAAAATATTCCCCTAACTTCCCACCAAATTAAAAAAGAGGGAGAGAGTGCTCTTAAATCAGCCAGCAGGCCGGGGCCAGTGCCCCACGCCTGCTCTGCCAGCCAGGTTTTTAAGCCTTTCCTGAAGGGCAGCAACTCTCAATTGGCAGGAGGTTCCAAATTGGTGAGCAGCTGTTATTGAGCACTATATTTTGAGGCGCACCCACATAAAAGTAAAACAAGGACGGGTGACAGTAGAGATAATCTCGGGGGCAAGAACCTGGTGATGATGCTAAAACACTTGTTCTCTGTGAATATGTGTATTTTTCCTGTTCCTCTGCCTTGGGGTGGGAGGGGGGGCAGTATCACTGTGCTTATTTAGCTGTGAGATGTTCATCTGAATTGAGCACTGTGAATGAAATGTTTTGCCTGGATTTGTGAGATTGTTTCTTTTAAAGGTCACCAGTTTGTTCCTTTGCAAAAGAATATTTTGTTCTTCATTAGGAAGCAGCAGTGCAGATATTCCAAGAACTCTAATTAAGAATTAATTCATGGTCCACCTGTCAGTCCAGACATGTTTTAGTTGGATTCTACAAATACTCTCTGTATTGGAGGCTAGTTTCCTGTTCACTTTAGAAGTAACTTAAGTTTCATGATAGACTTAATTTATGATGGTTTTGGGGTTTCCCCAGAAATATGAAAATTTGCTTGAGTCATTAAAATATATCAAAATGAGGTTAGAAGAGTGGCATTTTTTAAAAAATAAACATATTATCTTTTTATAGAGTAATGTTCTGTTCTGATTCTGGGGGAAAGGGAGAAAGTCTGGATTTAATGTCCATGTGTGAATTCAGCAGTTTCTAGTTTTAACCACACAGAGTCTGCCTGATTCCATAATGGACGACTGCGGGGGAGAAAAACCATGGAACATTGGAGCAAAGCTTAGCTTCTTTTGTGCTACCAGTAGCATCATCAGGGTTGGACTGGGGTTCAAGTATCACTGCCTCCAACCATACCATGTTCTGGTATTTCTGTGTCAACATCATCGCATCAATGTAAGGAAGAGCAGGGGGCACAGAAAATGCAGATGGTTAGCATTATAGTGGGCCAGCCCCAACCTCCACCCATCTTTCAGTGACACTTGGTAGGGTTGGGACTTTTGGCCTAGCAGGAATGGAGAAAAACACAAAAGAGGTTGTCTCTGACGGAATGCTTCATTTTAGTGAAATTCAAAGGTGTAATTTCCTTCACCTCTTGTCTGTTAAATTTCCCAAAAAAAGTTTAATCAAATAGCCTACCTGGAAATTTTGAGTTGTAGAGGATTGAATTGGTTGGCACCCAGTGAAGAAATGCTCTTTCATTCACTTCCTTCTGAGGAGGACCTGTGGCGCACTGTATCTTAATTGTGCTTTCTGTCTGTGCCTGTAGATCTCTTTATTCTGGGTATTTTCTGGGATTCCTATCCCTCACTGCCATTTCAACTGGTTATGTTTTCTGCTGCTGTTAGATTCTTTTTGGGACACAAACACACACTCATGTGTTTTTTGGGATTTACTCTTCTTTCTCCCTATCCCTTCTGGGTTATTTTTTATTGCATGCTGCTGCAGGCTAGTGGTGGACTCAAGAGAAGAGATGTCAGTGAGAGAAATCTCCCCATATGTTGCTCATTTTGACTTGCAAGGACATTGTTGTCTCTCCTTCCTTCCTTCCTTCCTACCGAATATGTTTGTGAAGAGAGGGTTCTCTATTTGCTCTTTTTATAAAATTGTATTGTTTGGTTAAGATTACTTGTCTTCCTTCCCCTTTTTTAAGAGTAGCTTTTAGTGTTTTTTACAGGACTTTTGAATCGATTCTCTGCTGCCTACCTCGCCCCTATCTTTTCTTGACAGCGCCAACATGGATAAAAATTTATCAATTTGATTCCGCCACACTGGTGTTAGACACCATTTTATACATCTTATAATTGTGCTCCTTAATTCGTACTGACAAGTTTTTCATTATTCTTAATTTCCGCTTTTTATTCCAAGATACGTCTGTTATTTTCACTCTCATTTCCAATTCACTTGTTTCTTTTTAAAAAAAATTAGGATCGCCATCCTTATTTATCAATTTATCAATTTTACTTACTACTTCTTTCCACTTTGTTTTATCTTCCTTTATCGGAAAGAGTAGTTTCTCAAAACTTGCGGGACATCTTCCTGATCCATATTCCCTTCTATATCTTTTATCCCAGTTTTCCATCCTTATTTGAACTAACCAGTTCAGGTTTAATTTCTTGTATAACTCTTATCTCTTTTGTTTATTCTTGTTACTTTCCAACCAATTCTTTAAGTTTTAATCTTGTTTTTTACTAGCTTATCCTTTACTCTTTCATTATTTCTTAAAGGGAATGATTGCATTTCTTTTAATTCCAGTAATGGTGATATTCCAGGTGCAAGTTTCTTTTTCAGATTATTCCATACTATCATATTCCTGCAGAGGCTATTTTTAATCTTAAAATTACTGTAACAGCTGTCCAAAAAGGTACCTTTACCTGCTTGTTCAAGTTTTTTAATTCAATTCTTCTCCATAATACATTTTCTCTTGTTAGAGTTTTATTTAAAGTGCTATTTTGCCAAACCAGGATAGTTTCAATTTTTGATACTTTTGTAATTTTTCCTTTATTTCTTGTCTTCTCTTATCAAAATTCAACTTTCTTAAATCCTCAATGTTTTCTGAGATGACCACCCCCCAAAATTTTAAACACTTTTTATCTTTATTTTAAATAGCTTTTTAAATTTCTCTGTATCCTCCTTAGTTTTATTACAATCATTTCTATCTAATCCAAATTACTCACAATCCAGATACCTCTTCAAATTAATTTAAATGTTCTTGTATCCTGCCCCATGCTTTCTATTGGATCTTTTACCATGAACAGCGTGTCATCTGCATATAAATTTAATTTTGTACTTTCAATTCCTTTGACATTAACATCTTCTCTGATTGTGTTGGCCAATAGTTCTATCACCATTATAAACATAATTGGGGATAATGGGCATCCTTGGCAAGTCCCTGCTTTTAATTCAATTTTATCTGTTAATCCTTCATTAATTTTAATTCTGGTGTAACTATTCTTATATAATTGTGCCTCTATGCATCTAAACTTTTCTCTGAACCCCATTTCATTTACTAATTCTTTGATTGTAATCCATTGTACAGAATTGAAAGCTTTGAATATGTCTAGGGATATAATACCTAACTTACATTTATCCTGATTAGCTTGCACACTTAAATTCAATGCTCTTACTAGATCTGATATATGCCTATTCACAAAGCCGGCTTTGTCATCATGTATATATTCTCCTATAAATTTATGTATTCTATTAGCCATGATTGAAGTAAACAAGTGTGGGGGGCTGACGGGGGACTAGCCCCTGCCCGTTGGCTTCTTTAGACACTTCATCCCTATTACTGAGGGGTGGGTGACAGGATTTCGGGAAGGATGTTTTTTTAATGGGTTTTTAAGTGGTTTTTAAGATTGCTGTAAACTGCCCAGAGTCGCCCTTGGGCGAGGGGGTGGCATACAAGTTTAAATTATAAATATAAATAAATTTTGGCATCTAGATTTATCAAGGAGATTGGGTGATAGTCTTAATTTTTAGTTCTTGTCATCTGCATTTTTATTACTATTTGAGATTGCACTAGTCCTGCATTGTGGGTATCTCTAATGTGGTAGATTCTGGTACATGGTTTATTGAAGCAGGATTCTTTACATGGGAATTAAAATTTTATTTACTTTGTTGTTGTTGTTGTTGTTATTATTATTATTACTACAGTAAAACCCCGACTTACGAAAAAAAGTCCATTTCCTAGGCTTTTGCTTAAATCAAAAAAAATTGTAACTCAAAGCAAACCCATAGGAAAAATGAAATTTTTATGTAAATCAAAGCAAACCCATAAGGAAATGAATTTTTATGTAACTCAAAGCAAACCCATAGGAAATAGAATCTTTATGTAAATCGAAGCAAACCCATAGGAAATCGTGTAAATTGAGACGTGGTTTTAGCATAAAATCATTATGTAAGTAGAATTTTATGTAACTCAAGGCATTTGTAATTCGGGGTTTTACTGTATTACTATCAGATTTTGCCCGGCGGTGCCGGGCATTTTAAAAATGTGTTGGATAGTTAAGGGTTTTGTTTGTTTTCCTGAACAAATGGTGCTGGGCTGTGTTTAATGGTTTTTAAAGGTTTTGTGATTTTTTGACTTCGAGGTGCTGCGTCCGCCTGTGGCGGACTTGCGCTCTCAGTGTGTATTTAATTTTTATTTTTTGTGCGCCGGCTTCCTCAGTGCCGGGCTCTTTAAATTTGGTTTTGGATAGTCAAGGGTTTCATTTGTTTTCTTGAACTAATGGTGCTGGGCTGTGTTGAATGGTTTTGAATGGTTTTGTGATTTTGTGGCTTCGAGGCGCTGTGTCCGCCTGTGGTGGACTTGCGCTCCTAGTGTTTGTTTGTTTTTTATTTTTATTTTATTTTTGTTCATGCAAATTTTATTTTGATTTATTTAATTTAAAAATTTTTAGTTTAAAATTTAATTTTGTTGTTTTGTTTTTTGGTTTGGTGTTTTGGTTTTCTGGAGTGAAAAGTGATTTATGGTGTTTTTTTGGTATTTTTTGAGAGTAGTGTGTATATTTTTGAATGTTGTGCTAACTTATTTTATGAATTTTTGAATTTTTAATTTATATTTGCAGTTGCAAAGTTTTTGGATGTCTTTTTCCCCCTCTGGGTGGGGGTGGTGAGCTTTGCTTCCTCTCTACCATTCTCCTCTTCTGTCCTCTGGGTGTCACTTCCAGTGAGTGTTGCTTCCTTTCTTAGCTCATTCGAGTTCCTGTCGCCATGAAGTCAAGACGTCTTCATGGTAAGCTCTCTTATTTATTTATTTATTTATTTGTTGGGGGGGTTGTTGGGGGGGTCTGTTGTTTTTTGTTGCATGTGTTTTGTTGATGTGTTGTTGTTTATTTTTTTAATGTCAGATTTTTGTTTTTGACTGGTTTTGATTGTTTTTGGTTTGTGTTTTTGTGCGTCCGTTTTTGAGGGGGGGCTTTCGTTCCCACGGGCCATGCTGGGTGGCCCGTGGGAAGGAAGGGCACTGGCAGCGGGGGTGTCTTTCGTTCCCATGGGCCATGCTGGGTGGCCCGTGGGAAGGAAGGGCACTTGCGGCGGGGGTGCCTTTTGTTCCCATGGGCCATGCTAGATGGCCCTTTGGAAAGAAGCGCAGTTGTGGCGGGGGTGCCTTTTGTTCCCATGGGCCATGCTGGGTGGCCTGTGGGAAGGAAGGGCACTTGCGGCGGGGGTGCCTTTTGTTCCCATGGGCCATGCTGGATGGCCCTTGGGAAGGAAGCACAGTTGCGGGGAGGGTGCCTTTTGTTCTCACGGGCCATGCTGGATGGCCCATGGGAAGGAAGCGGAGCGGCGGCGTTTTTTTTTTTCAACTTTTCATTTTTAGCGCGCTGGCTGCCTCAGCGTTCTGCACGCTAATGGCGCGCAAGATGCTGGGGCTTGTAGTTTTGCCTGCGCATGTTTGGGTACAGCAGCGTTTTTTTTTCTTCGGCTTCCTTTTGATTGGCTGCGGCCGGTTTTTGAACGTTCCTTTTGCCCGCCCCGCGCAGGCTGATTGGCTCTGGTGCGGCGCAAGGAACGTTGGGGCTTGAAGTCCTTTTTTTTTTTGTTCGCGACTGGGGGGCCCCTGCCCCCGGGTCGAAAATGTCAATCCGACAGTTACCTGCGAACCCTGTTCGGGCGAGTGCAGGAAGGCTCGGATGGGGCTCGTGGGGACCGGTGCAACATCCTTTGTCACATTCCAACGGTTAACACACCATTTTATAGGTATAGGTTATTAATTTGTGCCTCTGCATCTAAACTTTTCTCTGAACCCCATTATTATTATTAATGTTAATATGAATATCATTTTGCCTGAAAATTTAGAGTTATGGTGTGTTTGATAATTTCATTTCCTATTTATAGGTCACACATATTGAACCCTGGGAGAAAGGGAGCAGAAAAACAGCAGGCCAGACAGGGATGTGCGGAGGGGTAAGTAGAAGTACGTGCCTTCTGAATTCTTAAAGGTTTTTTTATGGTAGCTAATCATTTGCATAATACTGCCATATGAAAGATGTAGAGTCTGCCAACTGTGATGGCATTTTATTATTTGTGAAGTTGAGATTTTTAAAAATCAGATTAATTTATTACAAGAGGAAATAAAAATACTACAGGTAATCTTTCCTTCCAGTTGTGAGTGCTAGTTTATATTTATTTGCAGGTTACATTAAAATATACAGTTGGAAAAATACATTGGTTTAATTAGTTAAAAATTAACCGTTTCATAAAATGTTAGGCTTTTTTCTATGCAAGACTTCTGCCTTGTGTCCAGCAATCTCATTCTGCTAGTACAAGCCCTGTTGCAAAACACATGTACATTTTGCGTACCTACAACTTCAAATTACCATTGGATTTTTATTTTCAAAATTTGAAGTGACTGAATGCTTAATTCTTGTTTTGGAGCAAGATGTCTCAAAAGCACAAACTTGGTTCCTAAGGAGAATTACTGTTCCTGATGACTTTCTAGAGCAGGGGTCGGCAACCTACAGCCCGCAGGCCGATTCCGACCTGTGGCACAAAATCATCTGGCCCTTGCTCCAGCCGCCGCCACTGGAAGTGGATGCATTTACGGCAGTCGCAGACATGTTTACGGCAGCTGCAGATGTGTTTATAGCAAGGGGACCACTAGTCCCGCCCCCTCAACTGTCTGAGGGAGCGTGACCTGGTCCTCGACTTTAAAAGGTTGCCAACCCCTGTTCTAGAGGGACATTTCTTTCTTTCTGGAGAAAATCGTCAGGCAAGGTGATCACTTTGATACCCAGCTGGTTTTTTTAAAAAAAAAATCCTACTTGTATTGAGGGCTGTGGTACTGCTTATTTAAGGGAGAGAAATACAAAATCCAGTCTAGGGTCATCTGAGAAGGCAGATCCAAGCCAGAATCCTATTCAGTTGAAGAGCTTGTACAATGTGATATTTGTGCAAATGCATAATGAGGTGTTCATTAAAAGCCGCTTTTTCCACCTTATACAAGAGTAAGCTAGTAGAAGACTGCTGGCACAGTGGAAATATTTATTGTACCAGCAACTTATTTTACTTAACATGCAGGGCTTTCTCTTCATAGGGACTTGGCCTTAATGTCCAGATGAGATCTCTGAGTTTCAAGATACAAAGTCTATTGTGCTACAAGTGCCTCAATTGGTTGGCATATCATAAAGGTTTGAACTCGCAAATGAAGAAGAAAATAGCTATATTTGTGTGATGCCATAAAAAATGAAATTGTATTGCACTCATGTTTAATTTTTCTTGTCACTCTTCATGTCTAAAGGTGCGTGGAGTTGGAACTGGTGGTATAGTGTCTACAGCCTTTTGCCTACTATACAAGTTGTTTACCTTGAAGCTTACTCGTAAGCAAGTGATGGGATTGATAACTCATACAGACTCGCCATATATTAGGGCTCTTGGATTCATGTATATTAGGTAAGTAGCAGTCTGTATAGCTGTCAATTAATTTTGATCATTAAAAACATTATTTAATTTGCATTCTCTTTCTATTTCAAGGTATACACAGCCTCCAACAGATTTGTGGGACTGGTTTGAATCCTTCCTTGATGATGAGGAGGTATGTCAACAAGGGTAATAATTTCTTTTCTTTTTTCTTTTCTTTTCTCACTTGTGTGAAATTACTCTAAGATAAACGATAGGTTTTCTTTTGGTTTGTATTATAATTCCAAAGTACAACATGTCCCAAAAGTCACCATACATGGGCAACAGATATCTTACAACATGTTCACCATGAGTGGGAGAGAAGATTTTGTGTGTGTGTGTGTGTGTGTGTGTGTGTGTGTGTGTGTGTGTGTGTGTGTGTGTGTGTGTGTGTGTGTGTGTGTGTGTGTGTGTGTGTGTGTGTGTGTGTAAAGATATGTAGAGAATATTTTGTAAGATTTTGTAACATGTTGACAATAAAGTTACATTTAGCTACATTTTCCCTATGTGTGGCAACTTTTTGGACACCCTATATTTTTAATTGCACATAATGAGCAGTAAGACTTTCGCATCTTTAATGGTTTGTAAGCTTAGCACTAGTAAATAAAGGACATTCTTATACTGTACCTTTAAAATACAATGGAAGTGGATTTAATATATCATCAACCTAATTGTCGGGAATGAAAACTGCATTGCTAGAGAGAAGACTATATTTGGAAACTATTATCCCTTTTTAAAGCCAGTATAATCAGTTATGAAGTCAGCAAAATGAGGTGGAAATAAGTAAATGGTTAATATTTTAATAAGACATTGGTGTAAAAGTTGGTGTCCAAAGATATTTGAGAATATCTTGAACTCAATGAAGTAGCTTAAAATGTTTAACTGACCATTAAATATGCAAATTCCTCTTAAAATTTTAAATTTTTCACTAGTTTGGAGACTCCACTATACTAGATGAAGGGTTAACTTCCTTCAGTTTTAATATACTCTATTAATGTGAATTATTTTTCAGTCAGCTTCATTTCTTAGATTGTGGAGTTTGTCTGCATGTGCTTTATCTTTTTTTGTCCGGAACTAATTATTAGGAATTCATATTAATCACTGAAATCGTGTTGCTTAATATAGTATGTCGCAACTAGTAGGCTCACTGAATGAGTGGAACTCACCAATCCCCACTGCTTCAAATAGGTCTTTTCTAGTTGTGACTTGACTATACTAAACAACCAGATTTCAGCTAATAAATAATTGTGTGTTCCATTAATTATGTCCACTTTAACGTTTGGATACCATACCATAAAAGAATAGATTATTGTGTGGTTGTGAGTTTGATCTTGGCCAGGGCTCAAGGTTGACTCAGCCTTTCATCCTTCCAAGGTTGGTAAAATGAGTGCCCAGCATGTTGGGGTCAAAATACTAATTAGCTTGTAAGCCACCCAGAGAGTGCACTAAGCATTATGGGGTGGTATATAAGTGTGATTGCCTTGCTTTTTGCTTTAATGGTTATAAGGATAATATTTATCCGTACAAATATACAGTAAACCACCGGGTTACAACTGCCTTGGTTTAAGTTTTCTCTGGTTTAGAACAGCAAATCCTATGGAAATGCTGTCCTGGTTTACAAATTTTTAATGTATTTGTTTCGGTTTATAACGATCAATTCAGAACCGTTCAATGCATTCCTATGGATGTTTGGGGTTACAATTTTTTTGGGTTGTAACAGAGGCTGTTGGAATGGACCTCCATCATAACCCGGAGTTTTACTGTATATATATTTGTATGCCTCTCTGATGTAAAACATACATTGGTACATATTTTGACACCACCACTTCCTAATTTGGTTTTCTATGGTGGCATTCTTAGGTCCTGTATACAAACTTATCTATGGCAACTTTTTCCCTATTTCCCTTATAACTGCATAAAATTGCAGTAGTTCAGAAAGATCACTTACATATAGGACATTTCCTCTCTAGTTTGCTGCTGTTCAAGATATCAAAACAATTTGGAATTCTCTCAGTGCATCCGTTTAAATGTTGTTAGTGTATCAACTACTGGTACTACATTTTGTCTGTACCTTTCACATATTACTTTTATGCTAATATGTTACTTTCTTATTTAGATCTCTGCAATGAATTTATTTGGGAAAATCTATGTATCTGAACACTTAAATGTGTGTGAGTGCAAGCAGTTTTACATTTAGATTTTTTTTGTTCCTTTTTTAGATAACAAATCTCACTTTCCTTGTATGCTTGCACTATAGGTTTGGGCCTGACAATAGCTGACTAACATGTCCTGAGCTGTGAGAGGGCATAGCAAGAAGGCCTTCATGCGGTAATGACCCTTTTCCGAGACACTGGTCATCATGGATTATGCATTTCCAATTATTTGTTACTTTATTTATTTTTTGCATAACAAAATTTAGAAACCTCACTGCTTCATGGCAGTTGGTTTGCTATTGCTTCTAATTCAGGTAGGGTCCATATGATACTACAAACTTGTCTGGTTATTTTTAAGACAGGAGATGAAGTTACCCAGAATGTCATATGACCGCAGTGTCAAGTTGTGACCATGGTCCTCAATAATGAAAGATAAATTTAGAACATCTTTAATTTTTTTTTTAACTATGTTCTGTTTTGTGACATAACAGAACAAGAAATGACAGAATAGAAACCAACTGTATAAGGGCATTTCACACGAATCTGTTGAGAAATGGACCCTTTACTATCCATGCAGGAGTAGTATGTTTATCAGACTCAATCTGTAAAGTGGCTACACATAGAGGTACAAGAATTAACATACGGAGGCAACTTATATATCAACCAAAAAAAATCCTCTAAGCCATCATATTTGAAACATAAGATGGCAATCAGTTGAAAAGCATTTATTTCTAAGCAAACATAGATGGTTTTTCACAGTCAGAATCTGTGTTGTGTTTTGTGTTTGTTTTTATCAAGGACTTGGATGTGAAAGCAGGTGGTGGCTGCGTTATGACAATTGGAGAGATGCTGCGTTCCTTCCTTACAAAGCTGGAATGGTTTTCTACATTATTTCCAAGGATTCCTGTCCCAGTACAGAAGAATATTGATCAACAAATTAAAGCCAGACCAAGGAATATCAAAAAAGATGGCAAGGAAGGAGTGGAAGAAGTAGACAGACATACAGAGCGTAGACGTTCAAGGTTATACATTAACTTTACAAATTAGTTCTTTAATGGATATTTTTTTCTTTTTATAATTTTGCATTTTCTCTAATTTCTTTAGAATAAGTAAACAGCAAATGGGTAGCAGTCTAGAACAACGAAACAGCTTTGTATTATCTCAATTATCTATAAGGAAGTGGTAGTATCCTTATATGTCACATGAACTATAATATGGCATATCTGTATTCACTTAGAGCAGGAGTCCCCCTGCCATTTACAGCTGCTGTAAACACCTCTGCAGCTGTCATAAATGTATTTACGACAGCCATAAATGAGTCCGTAGCCGATTCCGGCTGCTGCTGGAGAGAGAGTGGGCTGGATGATTTGGCCCCGTTGGCCAGATCTGGCCTGTGGGCTGTAGGTTGCCTACCCCTTACTTAGAGAATTCATGGTTTAGGGGAAATTTAAACTGAGAACCTACTGGCACATCATCTTAGCCTTTATTTTCTATCTAATGCATGAGCAACAGAAGTGATTCCTATGTTCTATCAGTACTGTATTACAAAATTACACTATAAGAAGACATTTGAGTGCATAACAAGACATTTGTAATCTGTGGTTTTAATTTATTGGATGAGATGAAGGTCCATCAAATCTAATATTTTTTATAAGAATTCTAACAAGCAATGGTTCACCACAAATTGGCTAGTGATCTATCAGAATATTGCAGTCTATATTTTCCCATTCCTTCTTTACCAGTGATTCCCATGGAGCACATGCCCCACAGGGGGACTTCAGTTCCCAGAAGCCTAAATCAGTACATTGACTGAACAGTGCTTTGAGGAATTGACTTGGGCTTCTGGGAATTGAAGTCCAAAAACCAAAGGTTGGGAAACACTGTTCTACACACTTTATCAGCTGTAATTCAGTTGATTTATATTCATGCAAAAAACCAAAAATAATTGAATTGATATTTGGTTATAGCAACATTGAATGAAAATTATAAAATAAGGAAAAGAAAATTTTTCTTGCTGAAATTCTTGTTGGAAATGTTCAGTTTCTCAAATCTTTATTTTCACGTAGGTCTCCAAGAAGATCCTTGAGTCCCAGGAGGTCGCCTAGAAGATCAAGAAGCAGAAGTCGTCATCGGGAAGGTCGTGGATCATCTAGTTTTGATAGAGAATTGGAAAGGGAAAGAGAGCGACAAAGGCTAGAGAGAGAAGCCAAGGAGCGAGAGAGGGAGAGACGACAATCTCGAAGTTCTGATCGGGCATTGGAACGTAGGAGAAGTAAGAGCCGGGAGAGGCACAGAAGTCGAAGTCGTGACCGAAAAACTGACAGAAGAGAGAGGGAGAAGGAAAATGAGCGAAGTAGAAAAAAGGAGCGTGATTATGATAAAGACAGAGGAGTTGAAAGGGATAGAGAACGGTCTAGGGAAAGAGATCGTTCTAGAGAAAAATCAAAAGACAGAAAAAGTAAGAGTGAAACAGATGAAAGGAGGTACAAAGATGAGAAAGATGAAAGGAAGCATAGGGATGAGAAAAGAGATTCTAAGAAAGAGAAGAGGCACAGCAGGAGCCGAAGTAGGGATCGGAAGCATAGGAGTAGAAGTTTGAGCAGAAATGCCGGCAAGCACAGTAGAAGCAGGAGTAAAGAGAAGTCAAATAAACACAAAAGTGAAAGTAAGGAAAAATCAAACAAACGGAGTAGGAGCGGAAGCAGAGGAAGAACTGATAGCAGCGAAAAATCCCGGAAACGAGATCATAGCCCCAGTAAAGAGAGATCACGAAAACGTAGTAAAAGCAAAGAACGTTCCCATAAGCATGATCACAGTGATAAGGACCACTCAGACAAACATGATCATCAAAGGAGCCAAAGTACAGAACGTGAGAATCAGGAGAAACAATCTAAAAACAAAGACGAGACTGTATGAATGTTCAAAAGTGGATCACATTGAATCCTATAAATGTTTTAAATCGTTGCTTTTATTATTTCCCCCCCCCCCTTGAAGTTGAGATTGTGCAGTAGTTGATGAGCACTCAACCTCCCTCTAGGCTGCAGATCGTCATTTCCTGTTTTGAGTAGGGAAGTGCCTTTGTAATCCCATTTAATGCGTTGACTATTCCTGCCCATTTGTTTAGTTAAATTCATGATGCAGATCTATGTGTGCATTTTTTTAAAAATTGTTCAAGTTTATGTACAATCTGTACATAAGTCCTGAAACTGTTCTAATCCCTTGGGCATGGTTTGCCATGTTGGTTAAATTTGTATACGGCAATAAAACTGCCACTAATTCTACTTTGTTTTATAGATGTGGAATTATGGTTTCTATCTTTGAACTAGCATGGCTGTGCTTGGCGTAACAGTATGGCAGGAGTTTTTTTAAGGATGGGCCTTGAACGTGTATTATATCTAAAGTATTTATGTGCATTCAACATCCATGAAGGCTGCAGTTCTAGAAATTTTGTGTCCATTTGTACATCTTGTCTTGGGAAAACATTTAAAATTTTATTTGCGAAACTCGAGAAAGTGTTACATTTAGAGTAGATTTTACAAAGGAGATAACAATTTAAGGCAGTAAGGGTTTTGCTTCAATGCTGGAGTCAATGTTACCTTGTAGGACCACTGTTAAGATTGATAAACCTGTGTATCATCTGCACAGGTTTGCTGTTTAGCGTCTGCTATTCATGTAAAAAAAATTCAGTTCAATAACCCTGAGTGTGTCATTTAAAACAGATCACAGTCCTATCACTGAAGAAGCAACCTAGACTAAGAAGTAAACGATACTAAATAGGGGGAGGCAGGAAGGTAAATGGAGGTCAATCAGCAAGCTTCAGCTTCAAGCTTCCAAATTTTTTTATAAGAGAAAGACATTTAATTTAAAGCATCTTCATACATTTATGCCTTTTTTTTTACAAAATGTGTGATCATTGCTTGAGCTGATGAGTTTCTCTCTAGCAGTGAGGATAGTAGCTACATTTTTTAAAAAAAACACTGGTTACTTGTGAGATAATGTCAAAATGCAGTATTGAAAATGAAATATCACAGAAGTTCATATCTGTCTCATAGACTTGTTCTAGTAACCTGTATAAGAAATATAAAATCTCTGGAATAAAGACTGGATTAATTTATTTGTGGCTATCCCCACTTCATTGCCAGGATTTCTATTGCATAAATAATATCAGCTTAGAGTACACTAAGGAAAGGTGGAGGGCAAAAGAAAAAGGGGACGGCCAAGGTTGAGATGGCTAGATGGCATTGTGGACGCAGCAGGCACCGGGCTGAGGAGGATGGTGGAGGACAGGGGTGCCTGGAGATCAATGGTCCATAGGGTCGCAAAGGGTCGGAATCGACTGTGCGACTGAACAACAGAGTACACTGCCCAGCATATGAATAGACAAATAGAAAACTCTTGACAGGTCAGCGTCCTGCATGTGTTTATAATGGCGCTCAAGTTGAAACTTAAGCACCTTTGTTAAATGTTTCTCTCTTCAATGGGTATCAGGCAATTGAATGTTAAAGCTTGATGTAGCAAAGATAAGTTGCCCATCCATTTTATGGTAGCTAGTTTTACAGTTGATATTTTTGTCTTTTAATATATTAAGAATAACCTGTAATGTCTTACCCAATGCAAGGAAGACATAATATGTAATGTGGGGATTACATAGGTGAGAAGGTAGAAAATCTGTCCTCAAGAGACTTATTTATCAGAAGAATAGAGCAGTGATGGTGAAGCTTTTAGAGACCGAGTGCTCAAACGGCAACCCAAAACCCACTTATTTATTACAAAGTACCAACATGGCGAGGTGAACTCTGTGCTGGGGAGGGAGGAAGCACTCCCATTGGGCTGCTGGACAGAGGGACATGGCGAACTCTGTGCTGGGGCGATGGCGTGTGTGCCTACAGAGAGGGCTCTGAGTGCCCCTTCTACAATAGGAGTCAGTACAAACATGGGCCAGATATGATGGTAAGAGAAGAAACAGCAGCATTATTTCATTTTCAAGGAGCAAGTGGAGATTGCGCTAGCTGCAGAAGTCACTGGCAGGACTGCTTAAGCCACGGCTGTAGGCCGAGCACGTGCTTCACGGAGCCGGTCACTATGGCCTGGGGGCTGGATGCAGCCCCCAATCCCAATTCATCCGGCCCGAAAAGCCCTCGTCACTCCTGGAAGCGGAATTAAAATGCACCCATATGGATGTGTTTTACTTCTGCTTCCAGGAGCGGCGAGGGCTTCGTGGGCCGGATGAATTGGCATTGGGGGCTGCATCTGGCCCCTGGGCCATAGTTTGTGCACCCCTGGCTTAAGCCATTAGTTGGAGGGACAGAGTAGACAGTGAACAAAGTGTTAGAGCAGCTGTGGAGCTGAAGGATATACTGAAAAAATGAAATTGCAGTCCAAAACATCTGAAGGGATAGTCTTACCTGCTTGTGTCAGTCTCTTTTCCTTGAGTACCTAGTGATCTGCACTTCTCCGTCCTCTGTAAATCACTGAGAAATTATAAAGTAATCTTGAATAAGGTTAATTGAGGGTGACTGAGCAATCATTTTGGTAGTAACTTATTTTGATCCCATGTGCACAAAGTGGGGTTTCGGGTGGTTTTAAAGGTTTAAAATGGTGGGAAAGGCTTCCCCAACTGAGATTTGGACTCCTGAAGGGCTGGGACAATGCTGGTCTAGTCCCATGGAATGGGTACTAAAATACACTTCCTTGAAGAGCCCTGCACAAAAGTAGTTTCTGACAGCCTCAGGTACTGTAATTGGAAGTCACCTCTTCTATTCTCTCTCTTTTTTTTTTTTTTTGAGAAAAGAACAAATTTCCTATGTGCAAGAGAAGGATTTTGTTATTGTCTATCAAACCACTTAGAATGTTCTTGACCATGATTTATTTCTTACAAAAGGAATCGGTTGTATTTATCCTTATAGATAATAGCCACATTCACTTACCCATTCCTACTGAACTTCCAGAACATGTCACTATAAAATGAAACAAAATGATGAAACACTAAAAAGCTGGAAACAGTATTTTGTACTTTCAAAAGATATTTCTTTGGATAATTCAGAAAAAGTCATCCCTGAATAATTTAGGGGAGGGGGGGATATAGTTGATCTTTCTTGACGGTTTTTAAAGTTGACATCAAGATTTTAGCTGCAGACTAGCAGATATAAAGAACTAGTATGTGAACCAAAGTTGTGTTAAATAATAGCAAAAACAACAATGATACAACTATAAAATAATAGAAGTTTCATAAATAACTATTATGACTATTGTGTTGTCTGTGTAGATAAAGACCAGCAACTGTAATTGGGTACAGATGAATATCTCCTTGACATTAGAGGGAATATTGAGAAGCCATCCCCGCTGCTCTCTTGCCATAGGTAGTTTAGTATCCCAGGAAGTCCTTTTTAATTTAATTTAATTTAATTTAATTATCACATTTATATACCGCTCACTCGGCCAAAGCCAACTCAGGGCGGTTCACAATAAAAATTAAAAACACAAGTTAAAACAGTTAAAACTACCCACCCCCTAAAAACAAGGGCTGCAGGATCCAAAGGCACCATGGGGAAGAGTTCTTCTACACCAACCACCCAATGGCGGTTACCCTTCCACCTGCACCCCACACTTGACCCGCCAGCCAGGTTTATGTTTATATGCCACCCTGTAAGCTTCCTAAGATACATGACAATAAAATGCCTGGTTGATGACTTACAATCTGTAATTGATAAAAGATATTTACAGCACTTTGGAGATAAGCAATTTTAAAGGCCACCCAAGGTGGTTAACCTTGAAGCAGTAATATACATACTAAAACAACGTGTATGGATGCAGTATAAAAATACCAGCATGACACATGCAACTGGAGACTAGAATTGATTGAATACAAGCTGGGTATAAGGAATCCTTCCCATTTCTTTTTTGAAGAATGGTGGATATTGGCATAGAAACAAGTGCTATGTTATACAACTATAAAAGTGAATGTGTGTGTGTGCTTTTTGTAAACTAGCCTAATAAGAGACGCTCTTAAGTGCTCCACGAAACTACTGCGTCATGTTTTCCTTCCATGCTAACCAATTTATTTCTACATTCTTTATCATTTACAATAGGGCACTTTAGATCATTACCTGAATATATTTTCTTAGGACAGAATGCAAATTTTGCTCCTGCATGATCCATTACAGGTGACACCACAACTGTATAAACGTCCCCACAAGGTATCTCCGTGATGTCACAGTATGTCAGATTTGTGTTGGGTGTACAAGTGAAATTTCCTTTTGAGCCATATAGATCTGTGCTATAGTTTTTTGACCCTTCTGATGTTCGCCAGTATATTCGTATGCCATTGTTGCTCAGTCTATATAGCTTAACCCCAGAGGGACAGCAGGCACCTAAGAAAGGAAAAACATGATATACTTAGGAATACAATTTCTCTTCATCCTTTTAGGTTAGACAATGCCAGACTCATTAACTTTGTAAGTGAAAAGGAAGTAGGGTTTTTCGTGAAGTGTAACAAAAATGGGTTCTCTCAAAGTATTCTATTGGACATCTCACAAAGAATATTTTCCCTAAATGCCAACAAAAGACATTTAAAAGCCTATGCATAGGATCAGCAGCGGAAGTAGCTTTCCACTTTGCAAACCAATAAAAGGCATAGGAAACAGATGCACACACAAAATAATTTAACTATCAATATTGTCATTTTACTCCTGGCACCTCAGTGCCTCTTAGTGTCAATGCTCTGATGGATTCTCTCATCTGCCCATTTGGAAATCTAAAGTGGTCTACAGCAAAGGGTTGGGCAACTGGCTTGTTAGGATTTGGCCTACAATTCACAACAGCCTTAGCCAGCCAGCAAGGAGTTCCAAGTTGCACACCGAAAACACTTGCTCAGCCCTACTGTGGTATATTGGGATCAATTTGTATGGCCTGTAAGATATGCCATTAGCCTGTCCGAGATAAAAGAGGGAACACACAGGTTGGACACAAACTGAAACAATAGCTAAAGAAATTGTTGATTGTTTAATAGCTCACTTGACCCACCCGTGCTCCTTTATCAATTTAAAAGTATTTCCACTGTGTTGTAGCCCTCCTGAAAGTTGATGGGGAAATAGGCTCCACTACATAGTTCCTTGTAGCTCTTCATGCTCCAGATGAAATATTTTGCTAGTAGTAAGTGATTACTGATGCTATTTGAGGGAGGGGGATCTTTCCCACTTTCCCTTCGAAAGACAGACTGAGAGGCATAGAGAGCTAAGGGCTGTGAGACTCCCCACAAGCTTTATTCAGCATAAATATAATTACCGGTATGCATTTTAGGAGGACGGTTTTTCAAGAAATGCAGTGCATCTGTTTTGAAACCTGCTTTATCCTATACTTACCAGAAGAAAACCCTCTGTACATACAATCTGATGTTAAACCTGTTTCACTAATTGCAGTGACAGACACCACGTAGTTGGTTCCACATGTAATGCATCCCAGGAGGCAATAGTTCTGGAGTGTATGACACCTGGCTTGTCCTCTGTGCGATTCCAGTTTGGTTATGTATGTCTTTGCGCCAGTCCCAGCAGACCAGCTGATGTTTGTTATAGACTGCGTCACTTCAGTTACTGCAAGATCAGCTGGGCAACAAGGAGCTTGAAAGAAAGAATGATAATATTGCCTTTGCTTAGTAAAATATAGCTTGAAGTGCAACATTCATAATATATCTTGTCATAGTAAGTGAAATTTTAAAATAATGTTTCTACTTCTAAAATGGAATACTGAGGTGCTGCTTGTGAAATACTAGTGAAGAGTTCTTTACTAATGGCATTGGCAATTTATGTGTCAATTGTCAATTCCCATTTTCCTGCAACATAAAGGTAAAGGTCGCCTATGCTCGAAAGCCAATTGTGTCCAACTCTAGGGTTTGGTGCTTATCTGTTTACAGCCAAAGAGCCAGCGCTATCTGCCTCTGCAGATGTTTCTGTGGACATATGGCAGACATGACTAGACATCAGAGTGCATGGAACGCTACCTTCCCACCGAAGTGCTGCCTATTTATCTACTTGCAGTTTCTTGCTTTCAAACTGCTAGGTTGGCAGGAGCTGGGTCAGAGACAGGAGTTCACTTTGTCATGCAGTACTCGGGTCTCGAACTGCTGACCTTCCAGTAGTCAAGTTCAGTGTCTTAACCAGTAAGCCACCGTAGTCCCTTCCTGCAACATACTCTCCTTTCCAAATCACTAAATGGCTAGCAAAAGACACCCAAATAGAACAGCTCACTTCAGCGGTAGCCAGAGCCTTGAGACTCATTCAGTTTCTACATGAAAGTTGCATTTACCTTTGGATTCATAAATTATAAATTGTCAACTTTATTTAAAGCAAAAATGACCATGATAAGGGACAAAGACGGAAAGAAGTTAGCTGATGCAGAAGAGATTAAGAAAAGATGGAAGAGTACACAGAGGAATTCTACAAAAAGGACCTCAACACACCCGATAATAACAATGATGAGGAAATTGAACTTGAGCCAGACATCTTGGACAGTGAAGTCAGAAAGGCCCTAAAAAGCACTGCAAACAACAAAGCTAGTGGAGATGATGGTATCCCAGTTGAATTGTTTCAAAGCCCTAAAAGATGATGGAATCAGATTACTGCATTCAATATGCCAGCAGATTTGGAAAACAAAACAGTGGCCACAGGATTGGAAAAGATCAGTATACGTTCCAATCCCAAAAAAGGGCAATGCCAAAGAATGTTCAAATTATCGAACAATTGCGCTCATCCCACACGCCAGTAAGGTGATGCTCAAGATAATACAGGATAGACTTCAGCAGCATGTGCAGAGAGAACTACCAGAGGTGCAGGCAGGGTTCAGAAGAGGCAGGGGGACTAGAGACCACATTGCCAACATACGGTGGATCATGGAGAAAACAGCAATACCAGAAACAAGTCTACTTTTGTTTTATTGACTACACCAAGGCATTTGACTGTGTGGACTACAACAAAATGTGGCAAGTAATTAAAGAGATGGGAATACCATAACACCTTATATGCCTCATGAGAAATCTGTACATGAATCAGGAAGCAACAGTTAGGACAGAACACAGAATGACAGAGTGGTTTGGAATAGGAAAAGGAGTAAGACAAGGCTGCATTTTATCACCCTGCTTATTCAACCTATACACAGAGCACAATGCGCAATGCAGGGATGGAGGAATCACAATATGGGATCAAAATTGCTGGGAGAAACATCAACAATTTGAGATATGCAGATGATACCACCCTAATAGAAAGTGAGGTAGACCTAAAGAATCTCTTGATTGGGTTGAAGGAGGAGAGTGCAAAAGCTGGCTTGAGACTCAATATCAAGAAAACCAAGATAATGGCAACAGGCCCAATCAGTTCCTGGAAAATAGACGGGGAAGAAGTAGAAGCAGTGACAGATTTTACTTTCTTAGGGTCTAAGATCACTGTAGATGGTGATTGCAGCCATGAAATAAAAAGACGACTGATTCTGGAGAGACAAGCTATGAGAAACCTGGGGAGCATAGTAAAAAGTAGAGACATCACCTTGCAAACAAAAAATCATATACTTAAAGCAATGGTATTCCTGGTGGTAATGTATGGGTGTGAGAACTGGACCATTAGGAAAGCTGAGCACAGAAGAATAGATGCCTTTGAGATGTGGTGTTGGAGAAGAGTTTTGAGAGTCCCATGGACAGCGAGGAGTACAAATAGGTCAATCTTAGACTAAATCAACCCTGACTGCTCATTGGAAGGTCAAATAGTAAAGATGAAGATGAAGTACTTTGGACATCAAATGAGAAGGGAGGATTCACTTGATAAGGCCTTGATGCTGGGAAAGGTGGAGGGCAAAAGAAGAAGGGGGCGGCCAAAGATGAGATGGATAGATGGTATTGTAAACACAATGGGCACAGAGCTGGGCGTGCTGAGGAGGATGGTGGAGGACAGAGGGGCCTGGAGGACAATGGTCCATAAAGTCACAAAGGGTCGGAATCGACTACGACTGAACAACAACTATCTACTTTAGTTCAGCCCTCTCACTGAACTGACCGACTAATTCCTCAATCGTATTTTTTAAAAATAACTATATCACCCTGCGTATTTACAGATCTCACTACAGATGTCCTTAATATGTTGAAGGAGGTAATGAAATGACATGGTTTAATAATTGTCATGTAATTCAATCAAAAATTGATCAGAAAGTCTATAATGTTTTTCTTTTTCCTTCGTGTTACCCAGTCCACAAAAGGGTGCAGTGTTGGGTCATCTGGTCTTCGATGCCTAAATCAACCTAAAATATTTTTTCACCCCTGACTTAAAAATGTCTATTCCTATATGTCTCTTTGGTCCTTGAGCCTTGCTTTCACCAAGGTAGCTAATTAGTTAGTTGTACTTCTTGGTGCTAGGCAAATATATACATGTTCTATATTTTGTACGGATGTTCTATATTTTTGTAATTGTGAGACTTTATCATCTTGATCAGTTACTGTTTTCCCCTGCTTTATTGTATGAACCAGCCTCTAAAGCCGGGATTCTCACCATTTTTAAGCTGGGGGCCGGGTCATGCCCCCTCAGACTTTTTGCAGGCCGGACTGGTGTTCCTGCCGCCTTCGGTGGTGACTGCAGCGAGACCACCCTGAGACCACCATACCCCCTCACTCCCCTCCCCACTGGCCTAGAGGAGCTGCGTGGTGTGGGTGAAGGACCCTCCTGCAGCCACCGGGAACGCGTCTGTGACCGCCAGGAATGCCTCCGTGGCTGCTGGAAATATACCCGTGACGGGAACACGTTTGCAGCTGTCAGGACCATTCCCACTTCTGCCGCCAGCTGGAGCGAGGGCACAGGCCAGATAATTTGGTGCTGTCGGCTGGATCTGGCCCATGGGCCGTAGGTTGAGAATCTCTGCTCTAAATACAGTATTGTCGTTTGTTATACAATGATATAAAGCAAGGATTCTCAACCTGCGGTCTGCAGCACCATTTCATGTGGTCCCCCACCGCCTCCACCACACCAGGAAGTGCTCTGTGGTGGAAGAAGGGCAAAATGACCGGCACCCAAAGCTGGAGCGTGACCCGGCCCATGGCTTTAAAAGGTTGAAAACTGATATAAAGATACAAAGAAAAACGTGTACAGTATTTGAAAACTGGGCTCTAAATTAAAACATCTCTTAAGTCGAAACTTACCTGTTTCTAAAGGAACACTGTAACTAGGCAAGCTGTGTCCTGCTTCTGTACTGGCTACAACACTGACAGAGAAGAGGGACCCACAGGGGAGATTATGAATAGCACATGAATTTCCAGAATTTGTGCAATGCCATTTTCCAGCTTCTCCTTTGACAGTGACTGAGTATGTTGCCTCATCATTATTGCCATGCCACTTCACACTAATTACAGAAGGAGCATCCTTTGATACACTTCTTATTTCCGGTCTACATGGAGCTGAAAGATGGAGCAGATTTAAATTGTGTTCTTACATATATATGGCTTTTAGATTGCATTACAATAGCTGCAGGTTATTATAATTGGTCTGCAATCTTGTTAAAACCCAGTATTGTATAAATTCACCTCTTTTAAGGCATTAACTCTGTCAAAGGTTGGCTCTCAGAGATCTCCCCAAATATATTATGTTACATTGTCCGTAGGTGTACTTGGAATCTTAAAAATAAACCTATGCACTGCATTTTGCATAATCAGTTGCAGTGCACTTAATTCAGACTTCCCCAGGCTGGCTTCTTTGAGATGTTTTCTGCTGCTGCTGCCGCCGCCATATCCAAATATTGGCGATCAGCCATGAAGACTGTCCTGAGAATATAATGCAGTGGCTTTTCATCTGCCTTCTGCATCGCAGCCTGTACCACTGATCCAGTTCCGCGATTCACTTTCTGGTCCTGAGCCCTCTTTGGCACACAAAGTTCTCATCAGCCCCAGGCCAGGATTGATGAAGCTGCTGCCATCCATCAAGATAGATTCAGTGGGATTTAATCCACTTGGGGGCCATCACCCTTCCCTGTGGACTTTGGCACCCAAGGACGTTAGTCTTCAGGATGGTCAGGTTAGTTAACCACCGCCGGACACTCGGCGTTGAGGTTGCTGACAGTAGGGCCTACTCTATTATCATAGCAGGATAAGATGTTTTACAATTCTCATATCCCACACCAAGCATGTCCTGTGGCTGGAGATTATGGAAGCTGTCAACCAGGAACATCTGGCCTCAGGGGCTTGGAAGAGGGCTTAATTAGATGAGTTACTAATGGCCTAATTATAAACATATTATATCTAAATGCTGTTCTTTGGAACTACTGTTTTATCTGTCCAAAAAATAATAATATCAATCTTTGTTTCTGTGGAACTGGAGATATCTTGATGCACAGGCTCTGGGTGGAAAAAATATAATGCAGAAAGAGGAACTGCTTGAAACTGGCAATAGTTAATTAATGTTCATTTAATCCAAAAATCAAAGGGTGTCATTCCATTTCATAAAGGTGAGTGTAATCCAACATAACAGATGCATAATCCAACATAACAGATCCGAATTCCTTTCGATAAGTGGATTTTTCAAAATAAAGCCTTTCGTCAGGGATCTGTATTATCCACAGTTATTCTTAGGTATCGAAACAACAATTTATTTTATTCTTATTTCAGTATTTAAATGCGTCCCAGACCTCATGACTAATTTCTTTCAGTGTCGACTGTCAAGCAGTTTCTCTCTTTCTGCATTGCTACTCACCGTTTGGCCCCCTTTGTCTTCTGCTTGGAAAAAATATAATGCCACATATATAATCACCAAGCTGCACAAGTACACAGGGACTTACCAAACATACACTGATTTTGATTTAGTAGCCCTCCTATTCAAACACAATAGGTAAAGGTTGCCCTTGCTCGAAAGACAGTCATATCTGACTAGGGTTCGGTGCTCATCTCTCTTTATAACCAAAGAGTCAGCGCTGTCTGCATCTGTAGACAATTTCTTGCTTTCAAACTGCTAGGATGGCAAGAGCTGGGACAGAAACAGGAGATCAGTCCATCGTGCAGCTCTCGGGTCTTGAACTACTGACCTGCCAACCGTCCAGTTCAGCCTCTTAAGACTGTTGTTAATAGTGATGTATGAAAAGCGTCATATGCTGCATATTTTAAGTGGAAGTAGCCTTTAGTTAATTCCTTGGGATTTAAACTATAAATAAAAATGCCCCACGGTGCAGCTCCCTTTTGACCCTGGATTGAACAGTCTTATAGGAGTCTGTCTTTACATGGCTATTGTCATTATTTTAGTTGTTGCTCTTTTCTGCTCTCCTCTCCTGGCCATTCCATGCTTGGCAACTGTTTTAAATTCTGGATATATGAAAGCAGAAAGAAGCAATAGAATGGGCCCTAAGCATTTTCAAAATGTGGTGGGCTAGAAAACCCTTCGAGGCACATTTTTTTAACGTACTACACCAAAATGTAGAAATGAAGAGAAAAGGGAAAATCCTGTTTGTTCAGAGTAAAAAATGCCCTGGCACTACGAAGTATAACTTATTGATTGCTAACAAGTATATCAAAGAGTAAATAAAACCAAAAGGCAAAAAACATTGTGGCACTTTAGAGACTTAACTGCTGTATTTTAATGTTAGCTTTCGTGGATCAAGGCCACTTCGTCAGAAGTGCTAACAGTAATTAAAATGCAGAAAAAAATATTCTGCAGTTTTAAACTCAAAACAAACTGTAACGCCGCCATGTCTTTTGGAACAGCATGGAGTTTATTCCTGCTATCCTGATGTTTTAGAACTTTACTGTTTATCAGGATATGAGTGTAAGTACATATCCCTTCCACTCAGATGATTTTCAGGCTGTTCTGAACTGGAGATTTCTAGGAAGCCTCTTATAGTTATCAATTATCTCATACCAGTTTCCCCCGCAAGTTATTTTGCAACTGTCTGTCAAATTCTTTGCAGCGCCTAAAAATTCTCTAACTGTTCCTTCATCCTGTAATTGGCTATTTCAAAGCGTTCTATGTTATTTTTCTCCCTGGTAATTGGTTTATTTTAATATTTTGATCTATTCATGACATCGATAAATTCTGTATTGTGACTTGTGCTGGTCATTGACTGTATTAATAAACTACAAACTACAGTGAACTTTACTGAAGAATGAGCACCATCTTGTTGCATGCAAATGATACATATATTTAAGTAAAAACACTTTGAGCCTTTACAACATGTGTTTTGACAGACAGCCGCCTCCACCCTTTAAAATGTTTTTTAAAAGCAATCACACTTATATACTGCCCATTGTGCTTAGTGCACTCTCTGCGCAGTTCACAAGTTAATTAGCATTTTACCCCAAACATGCTGGGTACCCATTTTACCAACCTCAGAAGGATGGAAGTCTGAGTCAACCTTGGTCCCTGGTCAGGATCAAACTCACAACCTTTTGGTTGCAGTGCAACAGTTTAACCACTGTGCCACAAGGAGGTTATGGTAAACAGAGACAACCCCAATTGGACCCCATAACAGGTATGCCATAATTTCTCCTAAGAAAACCATGCACACATTTTAGATTAAGGTTCTCCTAGAATCTTCTTCCCTGACACTTGCCTTATGTGCATGAAAAGAAAACATTCTAATCTTTGATCTTTCAACCACAAGTGTAGTGATGGATTGATAGCATTGGACAGTGGTGACACTCACAGGCCTCTCTATGGGCACGCACGCCATCGCCCCAGCACAGAGTTCGCCCCTCCCCTCTGCCCAGCAGCCGGTTGAAAGTGCTTCCTCCCTCCCCCAGCACAGAGTTCACCCCGTCCCTCTGCCCAGCAACGCAATGGGAGCACTTCCTCCCTCCCCCCCAGCACAGAGTTCGCCCTGCCCCTCTGTTTGGGCACTCAGTTTCTAAAAGGTTTGCCATCACTGGCATAGGATAAATAGTAATGTAAAGCAGCCAAGATGTTCAAGTGGAAGAAACATATAAAACCTTATGAACACTACTATTCCATTGAATCTTCCCTTCTACATAAAATAGTGTGTTGTGAATGTGCTTAGCAGTTTTATCCGATTGCTGCCAATCTATGAATAGTTCCCTTATATAGCTACTGCACATTTAAGGAGCCATTCAACAATTACGTGATCCTCGAGGGGGGGGAGGGGGTCTGCCATTTGAATTACGGAAAATTGTATGTGGGGGGGCGGTCATGTCAAAGATTACGTAATTCATTTGGAGCTGGTGTGGTTTCGAAACATGGTGCTTTTTTAGGTTTAAAAATGATCTCTGGGAATTTTGATCCGATTTGAGATTATTGAATCCTCACCTATACGTTCTGCATTAGGCACCAATAGTGAAAAGCAATAAAAATTAGAGTTTCGATGCAAAAGCTCTAATTTATGTAATTTTAAGGGGGTGGGGGTCAAAGCAAAAATTACAGTCAGATTACAGGGGGGGAGGGGGTCAATTTCCCCCCAAAAAATGGATCACGTAATTGTTGAATGGCCCCTAAGTCTTATAGGCCATTCAGGGGTCAGCAAACTTTGCTCTCCAGATGTTCTTGGACTTCAATTTCCAGAAGCCCTGATCAGCTGGTGTTAAACCCCTATAAAGACATGTTTTCTATAAAGCAAAATACAAACTAGAACCATACCTGTTGCCACATGTTTAGATGCACAGGACATATTGCTGCCCCTGATTTCACTGAATGAATAGACAGTGATATTGTATTGAGTATTGCACTGCAAGGCAGATAGTGTGCAAATGGTTGCGGTGTCATTGCACAAGAGTTCATTTGGCCAATCAACAGCTTTGGTTTCATACATTTCAGCACCACGAACAGGAGACCAGACGATCTGAACTGTGTCACTCGATACAAATGTTGGTTTAAAATCGCTGGGGCAGCAAGGTGCTAAAAAAAGGAAGAGCAATGACACAGTGATTTTAAATAAGACTAGCAGAGGTTGCCCGGCGTTGCCGGGCTGTTTTAAATTGTGTTGGAAGGTTAAATTGCGTTATTTTTTTCCCAAAATTGCTTAGTTTATAATATTAATTTTTAAAATGGTTATTTACGCAAAAATTTTTTGGCTTGGTTGTTATTAACTGTGACCTGCTTTTTATGTTTTTTTTAGGATTAATAAAAGAACAAAGTATGATATATTGTTTACAAATTGTTTTATGTAAGCGAATAATGTTTTTTTTATTAGTTGTACCATAGGTAATAATTTTAATAATGTAAAAGTAAATGTTTTTTACATTCAATGTTTTTAAAATGTGTTTAGATGTTTTGGGTTTTAATTTGAGTTAAAACTCAGCACAGGATTTTTTAAAAGTTTCTATTGTATTTTATTGACATATATTTGTGATTTGTGTTAAAGTGTGTTTTAGTGTAATTTTTTGACTTGTTTGTATTGTTGTAACCTTTTGTGTAAAATTGTGAATTTGTGTTATGTTTTTGATTTGTTGTTACTCTTGTGGCCTTTTGTTTGGGGCTGTTGAGTGTTTTTGAATTGTTTTTACTATTGTGGCCAGCAGGTGGTGCTGGTAGGGGTTATTGTATTTTGACTGTTTTGTCTCTCCTGGCCTCAGGGTGGAGCTTCTTTTGGTAAGTAGTCTCTTTCTTTATTCATTTCTTTTCTGGTCCTCGTGGAGGTATCCCCCCCCCCCTTAAAACAACTCCGTTTTTAAAGAGAAGAAACCTGCTTGGTTTCTTCTCTTTAAAAACAGAGTTTTTCTTAGAGGTGGGAGTGGAATCGATCTACTCTCCCTGGTCTCCTAGGTCCAGAAGGGTTGGGGGGGACATACCCCTTTTGTCCCCACAAACCTCCCAACCCCAGGGAAACCAGCGGAGAGGGGGATGCCCCCCCTCACCTACTGACATTAAATGGGAAACTCTGATGATCGGGAGCTTCAGGCACCGTTGGGGAGGGAAAGAAGGCCGGCTGGTGTTTGTGGCTATGAGGCGGTGAGGTTTTTTTTAAAAAAAATCGGGCGCCGGATTCCTCAGCGTTCTGCGTGCTCATGGCGCGCAGGACTCCGAGGATTGTAGTAATGGGTTTGTGGTTTGAGTGTGTGCTGCATTTTTTTTCTGCGGCTCGCTTTTGATTGGCCGCGGCGCATTTCTCAGCGTTCTTTGTGGTGGCGCCTCACAGCCTGATTGGCTGCAGCACGGCGCGGCGCAAAGAACTTTGGGTATTGAAGTTGATTTAGTTTATTCGTGTTTGTGGGGCTCTTGCCCCCCTGGCACAATTCTCAACCCTGCGTTTACCTGCGTACCCAGTTTGGCCGTGTGCACGAATGGTGAGTGCAGGCTAGTGGGGCCTGGCTAAGGAGCCTATACGAAGTTCCAACGGTTAACCCTTGATTTTATAGGTCAAGATATACTAAAGATAGCAGACATAATTTTAAATAAGATATACTAAAGATAGCAGACTTAAATGTCTCTTTATGCAGTCTACATCTATGTAATGGTTCTCAAATCATTGAGCTGGAGGTTCCTTTTTGTATTCTCATAATTAACAAAGAAACAAGTGACCTATTCTCTACTGCAGTGGCTCAGTGGATAAGAAGCTCACCTTATTAGCTGGAAGGCCAGCAAGTTGGCAGTTCGAGACCCGGGTACTGCATGATGGATTGAGTCCTCGTCTCTGTCCCAAATTAGGAGCCTAATTTGGGCGTCCCCTGAGTGGAAGTTCTCCAGCAAAAAATTCTTTCAATCCAGAATAATTTCTGACACTAATTTATTATTAATTATTATTAATTATTATTAATTATTATTATTATTATTATTATTATTATTATTATTATTATTATTATTATTATTATTACTGCAACGCAACACTTGCAGATGGTGGTCTTGCAGATATCATCTTAGTGGGCATTATGTAATAAGAGGCTTAATAGGACCCTGCTTGAATTATGAACTCTAATCTCTTGAACAACTGATACCTCAAGGATGATAAGGTGATATTTTGTCAGATTCTTTCTGCTGAACATTTTTTGGATCTGGTTAGTATTTGGATGGGAGACCACCAGGAAATATCGGGGATCTCCAGGTAAGGATGGAAAAGAATCCTACCAGTCAAACTTTACAATACTGGGCTCAAGGTTGTGTTGTTTAGCTACTTTTAGATCAGCTGGAACACTCGGTAGCCATCAGTCCAGATTTTAACTGATAGGCTATTTGGTCTGTTTCAGGAAGGGGCTGGTCCTCTCTTCGAGTTCACATCCCATTCCCTGTCCTTTATTTCCCTTTGAATATCCACTTCCTCCTAGAATTACATTATCATTACTTATTTGTTAACAAATGGCTCTTTGAATTAATACCCCTAGGTATAATAGGGTATGTAAAACTAATTTCAGTAGCATTCAGGTTACATTTTCTTTGCATCTTCTTCACAACAATGTCCCAATTAATGCATCTTCTAAAAAAAAAGTGAACTCTTTAAATATCTTAGGTCAGTGGTGGCCAACCTTGGGGCTCCAGGTGTTCTTGGACTTCAATTCCCAGAAACCCAAGTCAACAACCCAAGGGAACTTCTGGGCTTCTGGGAACAGAAGTTCAAGAACACCTGGAGTCCCAAGGTTGGCCATCACTGTCCTAGGTTATACCAGACTAGTCCTAGAAAACCCAATCTTAATTAGTTCTAAAATAAACCTTCTTTACATCCTCTTGTCCTCCTTGATACGTTTAACATTTAGTTGGCTTTCCCTAAATTAACCAAACAACTTTCTACCAGCTTTTTCTTGCTCCACTTCAACTTCTTTTACTGAAGTAGTAGACCCAACCAACAGCTATTTATCCAATTTAACTCTCCCAACTTGTTTCAGATGTTCACCCAGCAGACCTCAGTCATGGAGAGAATTTGAACCTTGCTCTAATGATGTTATCTTATGAATTTTTCCCAGCATATATAACTCTATTTGATATACATCCAAATGTGCAACATTTTTATACACATAAAGAAAGACAATGTCAGCAAGGATAAAAGAGAAAAAATAAGTTAGTTTGGAGATAGTATTTAACTCCCGTGAAATTAAATCAAATAGATGGTGATTATCCTAAGATGTGGTGGAGAGGGTGCCAGGAAGTAGGTGCTTATTTTCATATGTGGTGGGAATGTGAAAATACAGTAAAACCTCTACATACGAATTTTTTCTATTCCATGAGGTTATTTGTCGAAAAATTTGTACTGTATGTCAAAAAAAATTTGCATTACCAGAAGAGGCCACTAGATGTCAATGTATTTTTCTATGTGGGGTGGGGATGGGGGTACCGTTGGGTGGTTGGTATAGAGAAGTGTGCCTTCCCCCAAGGTCCCTTCGGTTCTTGCGCACCTTTTAGGGGTGGTTTTTTTAAAAAAAACTTTTAACTTTTTTATTATGTGTCTTTTATGTATTTACTGTCCGCTATGTAAACCGCCCTGAGTTGGGTTGTACCTGAGTGGGCGGTATATAAGCGTGAAAAATAAATAAATAAATAAATAAATAAATAAATAAATAAATAAATAAATAAATAAATGTCGATTTTTTTTTCCTATTAAAAATTTGTACAGCACAGTATGTTTAATTTTTTTTAGCCAGGATTTCTATTTGTATGTCAATTTTTTTGTAAGTATAACCATTTGTATGTTGGGGTTTCACTGTATACTGAATTTTTGGCAATTGATTTTTAAGGTGCTAAATTTAGACATATGTCCTCAAATAGTGCTTTTATTAATATAGATTGCCCTTCATATCCATGGGTTCAATATCCTTGGTTTCAATTAGCCATGGGTCCAAAAATATTCAATTAAAAATCTCTGAAAAATAATATATATTTCCAAGGCACATTACAGAGCAGCCACTAGAGGTTACTATTTACAACATAATGTTGAGAAGAAATGGATTGTGTTTCCAAAAGAATTATTTCATGAGGAGACCTGAAAGTTTGACAGAGGCATTTTTGCATCATCTGCTCTTTTTCTGTTTGTTTTTGGGTTTTGTATAAGTGGGAAATATGGATCAAGCATTTGTTTTATAACTGATACTAAAAAATAATTTCCTTTGCCCCTCTACCAAGCAGAGGAAGTAATTAATTTGCTAATATTCTGGAATGGCTTGTTCATTAAGCCACTTCACAATATTAGCAGAAATGATTTTCATGTGAACTGTTGGCTTGATTAGATCCCAACCATTCCACAGTGACCCACATTAGTTTGCTCCCTGCAAACTGTGAGCTGCTCTCTGATTTCTCTAATATTTTGAAATTCCTACCTTTATGTACCGTTTTACTACTCAAAGCTTGTTTCCTATAACTGTGTCTATTAGTTTTCCATAGATTCACCAAAGCTAAATAAATACAGTAAATAAATAAATGGGTACTCACCTGTGGTATAGTTTAATATGTCACCTAAGGGGCTTTGTCCTGCTTTGTTATAAGCGAAGACACTAATAAAATAGGTGAAACCACAGTCTGATTGGAAGTGACACTGAGTATGTGAAGTGTTGCAATGTACCTCCAAGCCATCATCACTTTTCACAAAGACCACATAGTAATCACTGAGGTCAGCATCTGACCAGGACACTGCCAAGTTGCCTGGCTCATCTTCTTCAGTGGTTATACTTTGTGGAGCACAAGGTACTGCAAAGTCAAATTTCCAACAAAGATATGTTCAAACATTTCCGGAGCATGGCTTAATTAAAGTAATTAGCATTCCACTACACCCCCTATGTTTGATACTGATCTAATTATAAAGTAAACAGCTTTCTCATTTCTCAATACAGTAGACCCTCGATTAACAACAAAGCTTGGTTCCATGAGTAGCATCGTTAATCGCGAATTGTCGTTGATCACCATTCGCACAACGGAGCTAAAAAAGCGGCTTCCTGTGGGAAAACCTCGGTTAAAGACATTTCCACATAACGATGCTAAAAACGTCGTGCGAATCGTGACTTTGCCGCTAACAACACGTTGCTAATCGAAAATGTTGTTAGTCGAATGCATCGTTAGGCGCGGGGCCACTGTATATATAATTGCTATAGATGTACTTGTTAAATTTTAAATGCTACAACTCTCATTATCATCCATGTGGTACAAAGGATTGAGATAGATAGTAACTATCGATAAACTGAAGCCTCAGGCATGTGTATATGTCCACACATACCATGCACACATAGGCAGCTGGTGCTCACCTACCAGATTTGAAAGTCACAGCCTCTGTGGGCTTGCTGGAACCAGCTTCATTGCTTGCTACAACAGACAAGGAATACTCAACCCCACACTCAAGTGATGGGATAGTGCAAGAGGTAGAAGTTGTACTACAATTCACTTTGGAGGTGCCACTATAGCTTGCAATGGTGTAACTGGAGGCTCCTTCTGATGGCATCCAAGAAACAGTAACTTTCAGTGCTCCACTGTCAAAAACCACTTGAACATTTCCTGGTGCTTGGGACCCTATAACATTCAAAGAATGAATCAAAATGTTTTCTTTTACTACTATTATAACCATTTAGATCTGTTTGTATGTCCGCAAAATATATTTGTTTTGCCTTCTATTATGCCTCTTACTTGTTCTTTGATTGTTGGTGAAGTCATCCCCAGGTATTCCATTAATGTCCCAAGCGTGAACTTTGATGATATAAAGAGTTCCTGGGTCTAGACTAGAAAATGTCAAGGAGCTGTTGGTAGTGTTTTCTTTTAATATGCCACCTAAACCATCTGATCGCATGATTGAGACAAAGAATCCGACAGCCATATATACAGCTTTCCAGCTCACTATAATAGTATCATAACTTGCAGAATGTGCTACTAGGATAGGTGCGGCAAGCACTGTGAGAAAGAAAAAAATTAGTTTTTAGTTTAATCAGATTTTGTATACAACCTAGGGTAGTAGCATTAGGCTTGCTTTTCACTTGATTTTGGATGCATGTATACACAAGTGAGTGCATGTGTCTAAACAACTACAATTCAGTTACATTGTACAACCCAATAGTTATGTGACTCTTGCCTGGCAAGCAGACAATAATTAATAACACTATCACAAAAAAAATATTGTACTATCCAATAAGATGGTTTTGCACTAGAGATATCTTGCCTTATATACCTATTTCTTACATCAGCTCACTGACTTGCCCAGACAAGCCTAGCCTCTCCTAGAACATACATGCCACCAGGGGACATGATTCACTGAGGCGGCAGCAGGCTCAGTGGTAGCTGCAACTGTTATAATGTTCCCATGTAAAAATACATTTCCCAATTACCAACCATTTAAACAGCTATATCACGCCTGTAACTTGAAATCTGTACGTGATAGGCAAATTCTGAGTTCAGATTTGGAATCATCACACTCAATATCATGTAAATCACATGTGTTATTCCCAGTAGCAAACTCGTTGTTGTGCAGTGATGAAGCAATGCAATTGTAGATTTAATGTGACCATAGTGTACAGTATTCAGAAAACCAAATAATAACAATACCTGTGTGCCGTCAAGTCAATTCTGACTTATGGCAACTCTTTTCAGGGTTTTCTAGGTAAGCATACCCAGAAGTGGTTTGCCATTCCTTTCTTCTGGGGACTTCTGGGGACTCTGCAGTTTGCCCAAAGGTGCATAGTCTAGCTCTTTTGGGATGCACAATGGGGGATTTAACTTGCAAACTGTAGCCCAATATCCAATATATTGAGTTATCCAGCAGGCTCTAAACACAGGTCAAATCCCGGCTCTATAACTTATTCATTTAAAGTTGATGTCGCATCATCCATGGTGATTTTTTGAAAATAGAACATTTCCAAGTCCCTCTGAAGGTCCTGAGGCTTCCATAGTATTTCTTTCATCATAGTTGTCAGGGGGGACCTTTAAAGGATGTTACTTTTTTAAAAAGGTAGTATTGTGTTAAGTTAGATTACTTTGTAGATTGATTGTATATACTTCAGTTTGTGTATTCTAAGCTATTATGTCATTGTTTTGCATTCCAATGCCCACACACACCACCCCATCAGCAGGTGCTTAGCAGCACCATGCCAAGTGTCCAAGGATGCTATGATTAGAATCTGAGAAGATGGGTTATCTCTTTGAGATGGAACCCAAGATAAGAACATCTACCAGGATGCAGGTGCATCAGACATCTGGTAAATGCAGATGTCCAGATAAAACAACCAAGGTTATGGAATATTTCCGCATTCCAAAATTGTATTAAAACTGCAGATTTTCTAACCTCAGCCACTAGTCTTCCCGATGCCAGAGGAAGCTGCATCACTTTGTTTCAAGATGCCTTGATCACCACGGACTTAGTCTCCATGTCCATGGGGGCACACGATGCCCGCTGTAGATGAGGTCTTTATTTCTAGAATGCTGATTTTTATTCTTTACTTTTGTATCCAGTATCTCACTGTGTGTAGATTAATAGACTTTTTAGATGAATTACTCCACATACTCTGCTTGTTAATTCTGCTACAATAAACGCTGCTAATTGAAGAAGCCGTGTAGTGTTTTTCCTTCTGATGGGAGAAAGGAGGACTTGGCTGGGACAAGATAAGGACTTTATAACAAGGGAGCCTTCTTTTCAAGTTTTGCTTGAGGGGTTTTACCAGAAGGAGATCCTGAAGGTTTTGTTTTCCAAAGGAGGAACCTTATTAGCTCAACCTTGAGTTTTGCTTCTAAGGTACCCACGTAAGACCCCTGAAGGTCAACCAGGTCCAGGTCCCTGCCAGATATCAGACCGAGCAGTGATGCACTGCAAATTTTTTTACTACCTACTCTGTGGGCGGGGTCAAAACTGTGGGCATGGCCAAACATCCTGCATTATGGGCTATGGAGGTGGGCGTGGCCAACCAAGTGGGTGTGGCCTGGGGAATTTCTGCTACTGGTTCTGCAGAACCTGACAGAACCTGCTGCAGTGCATCACTGAGACCAAGGGAGGTGGCATAGGATGGGTTCACTTCCATTTGACACCTGTTTATTAAGGGGTCACCATTTTATTAACCAGTTTAATCTGGAAGCCAGGAGGTCTGTTAAGGCACCTTAGCCAGCCTCTACAGAGAAAAGCCTCCTTAGCCATGCTAACCAATTTCCAGACCCGCCGTAAATCTAAAGGCCTCGGAAAAGTGCCCCGTTTGTGTCCTCCCCCTTTGTGACAATAGGAAGTTTTTGGGAGATGCAGGATGTGGAAGATTCTTTAATGCCAATATTATCAGCTTTCCTATGACAAAAGACATCTCACAGTAGGCTTCAGAAGGGGTTCTGATTTCCTAAAATCACTGCCACTGATAATGCTATCAACCTTAAGCACTGTCACCTCTGTCAATAAGATTCCATCCAGAATATCAAATGTCATCACCATATTGGAGACACTTTCCCTACTAGCATCACAGAAATATTGATTAAAAAACAGTGATAACAAAATAGACTTCTGAAATAAACACAAGTGGAAAAATTTCTCTTTATTTGAGTAATATTCACAAGTTCTCTCTTTCTAGAAAGGCATAGATAAATATGAACAAAATTGTCTTCTTAAGATGCCCTGATCTAAGGCCATGCTGCATCGGACAAAAGGCTATCTAGTTCATTATCCTGCTTCCCACAGTGGTCAACCATAAGGGCAATACTCAGTGGTGGGCATCAGCAGAACCGGTAGCAGAAATTCTGGCTGGCCCCACCCATCCAAGTTTTGAAATAAAGTACTGTAGTCCTAATTCAGGTGCAACGCAGGGCTTTTCCCCTGGCCACGACCACCATACCACACCCACAGTGTGACAGTAAAAAAAATTGGAGCCCACCACTGGCAATACTGTAGTTGTATCTTAGCAGATGGTACTGAGAGTTACGCTGCCACTGTTCCTAGAAAATAGTATGTACAGTAACTGACATTACTAGTAGTCTCCCTCCATACCTTTACAGCTACCAAAATTGGCAGACATGACCCCATGGTTGAAAATTTAAATTAGTATGTGGTATGGTCCTATTGATAAAGGTTGCCCTTGCCTGAAAACCAGTCGTATCTGACTCTAGGGTTCAGTGCTCATCTCTGTTTATAGCCAAAAAGCTAGCACTGTCTGCGTCTGCAGACGTTTCCGTGGACACGTGGCAGGCATGACTAGACCCCAGAGTGCACAGAACACTGTTTACCATCCCACTGGAATGGTACCTATTTATCTACGTGCAATTTCTTGCTTTCGAACTGCTAGGTTGGCAGGAGATTGTACAGAGACAGGAGCTCATTCCATTGAGCAGTACTCAGGTCTCAAACTGCTGACCTGCCAACTTCAAGTTCAGCATCTTATGCAGTCCTATGAATACCTTGATTCTGGGAGATATTTACTAGGGTTGTGGTGACCTTAGGTGGCAGAACAGTAACGTGATGAAGAAGGCATTCCCATTATCTATTCCAAGAAACTGATAGTCTTACTTCCAAGTCCAGATTAGAAGTCAAGACTAAAACGGATTGAGGAAGGATGTAAACAATTAGACAGTTGTTAAACACGAAAACAGTTGTAAATGTAAACTTAATATCTAGCATCTGCCTTGTCTATATAGAAGGAAAGGTATAAAATGTACCTGTCTTTGCTTTTTTAGAAGGTGATGGCAGACTTCTGCCTCCATCATTTATAGACTGGATGGTAATTTTATACAGTGTAGCAGCCTTCAACCCCGTTATGGTGCCTGGTGAATTTGTGACTATTGTTTCAATGAATGACTCTCCATCCTGTGCTGTCAGCAGGTAGCTAAAAGCTCCCGGGACAGCTGCCCATTCCACTGTGATACTGCTGCTCAGTTTTGAATAAGCTTGTTCAATAACAGGAATCTCTGGAGCTTAAAGAGGGAAAACAGAAAGCTTGGTTGTTTCAAAATAAACAGACACATTGATATTCAAGGACATGACATTGCACTACTGAAAGTTTGAGTTTAGGAATGACCATTAAGTTTAATTCTTTTAACAGAACACATTACTTGAAACATAATAGAAAAGGGTGTTTGTCCACAACAACTGTATTAATTCTGACTCTAGTGCAATGTTTCCCATCCTTTTGGTTTTGGACTTCAATTTCCAGAAGCCCAAGTCAATTCCCCAAAGCACTAATCAGCCAATGTACAGTAAAACCCCAACTTACATATGCCTCGAGTTACATAAAATTCGGCTTACATAATGATGTTTGCACTAAAACCAGGTCCCTATTTATATAAATGTCCCGATTTACATAACACAATTTCCTATGGGTCTGCTTCGAGTTATGTAAAAAATTCATTTTTCCTATAGGGTTGCTTCGATTTACATAAATATCATTTTCCTATGGGTTTGCTTCAAGTTGAGCAAAAAAATTCATTTTCCCTATGGGTTTGCTTCGAGTTATGTAAAAATTCATTTTTCCTATGGGTTTGCTTCAAGTTAAATAAAAAACCGATTTACATAAAAGCCTACTGAACAGACTTTTTACGTAAGTAGGGGTTTTACTGTACTGACTTAGGCTTCTGGGAATCAAAGTCCCCCTGTGGGATATGTGCCCCACATTTGGAACCACTGCTCTAATGGATACATGTAACCGTAGATTTGGAAAGATACACATTTATTATTATTTTTATTATTTATAAATAAAGTTATTTTGTTTATTTTCATTTGCTCTACACATTGGTACTGCCAGGCATATGTGTACACCAAAACATCACACTGACATGCACTCATTCACACACACTTGCAGGTAGATGACTGCAAGGGTTGATTTTAATAAAGTTATAAAGATCTCATACCACTACTTAAATGGTCATGGTAAAAGGGGGAAGCCGTCCCCCCCCCCCAACCCTCTTCTGTTTAAACAAAGGCTCAGCAATAGTAGAAGGCTCTGGGGACTGGTTTGGTTTAAAATGCATTTTTCCTTTCTGCTAAATAAGCACAGCAGACCTAACTGACCAAATTTATTTCATTAGCAGTTATACCTGGAATGTCAAAAAAAAATTAATAAAAATGATTTCATTTTGAATCTCTCTGAATATTCTCTTTTGCCCTGGGCATGTTTGGGCAAAAGCCAGGAACTCACTTCCACCCTTCCCCTGAAATTTTGAGATTAATTCTTTTCTCTGTTTGCTTGTCTCTTTCCCTCTATTGTCTTTGGGGTCAGTGGTAGATTAGAAAGTAGCATATGTATAGAGTGCTGGCTGGCTGGGGAATGCCCCTGATGGGCTGTAATTGAATAACATGGAGAATTCCAGATTTCTCTTTCTCACATTTTTAATAAAGGCTAATGAAGGTTTCTTTCATATTTCCCTTGCTCTGTATCGATTATGTTCCTAACATGACTCTAAAATGTTTTATTTTTAAGCAGGAATACTTCCAAAATGTTTCTCTTAAATCCTAAATTTGCCTTGGCACACCCAAAGACTTACTACGTTTCACAAACACCTGAATGCCCTGAGGGATACTCTCCTATCTACATCTCCTGAAAGTCAACAGAAAGAACAACAGCTTTGATTATTTTGTAAACATTTTGCATTAATTCTGTTGCCTGTATCTCTTGTGACTTCCTTGCATGTATTATTTATAGTTTTTTTTTTTTGTAAATTAACATGAGTAAACAGTGAGGGCTGGTTTGGTGGGAACAGGAAAAGGATTATTGACTATTTTTGGGTGGGAATGCAGATGTTCAGAAGAGGGAAGCAAATCCTTCCTTGAGGCAACCTTCCTGCTCAAGTCCATGGATGCTTATTGGTGCTTCTTAGATTCTGATTGGCACTTGCTTCCCCACTACTTGTGTTCATTATTAACCTTGTGCGCTCATTAGAGCACACTCAACAATGTCACCCTATCATCGGTCACTGTGTACCCCTAATTCCCCAACCATCTCCCACTATCTTCCTTCCTTTGAATTTTGTATCTCCTACCCCAAACCAATATTTGTATAATATCTGTGTCATTGATACCACTGTACCTCCCTGCTGAATTATTTGTTTATGAAAAGAAACACCCAACCCAATCATTGCAAGCGCGGCGCCAAAATGGCCGCCGCGCTCTTTGCGGGGGCCCCCCATCGGACTTGGACATCCGGGTAGTTAGGGGGCATGGCCAGCACCCTTTAAAAGGGGTGGCCACGAGGCAGCCGCGCTGCCATTTTGCGAAGCGACGGAGAGGAGAAGTTTTTCCCCAATCGCTCCGTCGCTCTTCCCTTTAGCCGGGAAGCCTCTTTCGAGCAGCGGTTTCTTCTGCGCTTCTTTTCTTCGGCTTCCCAGTGAATTGCAGCAATGCCTTCCAAAAAGAAGGCGATGGCGAACGCGGTTCGCACCTCAAGGAGGCGCCAGCCGGGTCGGAGGACCGCGACTGTGCCCCCTCAGCAGGCCCCCTTTCCGGGGGTGCCCACTGGGACCGGCGGGATGGGGTCGATTGCTCCCTGGCCCGAGGCTGGGCAACCTCAGACCGGCCCTACAGGGGCTGCGGCCCCCAGCCCGCAATTAGCGGCCACCGGCCCGGGCCTGGCGCATAGCCAGGCTGGGCCTTCGGGCCTTGGCATGCAGCTTCCAGCGGTGGGCTTTAACCAAGGGGGTTGGCTGGGTTCCCTTCCCTGGCAGGGTATGCCCCCGGCCCCTCTGGGGCCGGTGGTCGGGGCATGGCCGTATTCGGGCCCTGGGGTCCAGAGACCTGGCCCGGCGCCGGCGGCCGGTGGGCCGGCCAGCCCTTTGCCCCCCATCAGCGTCGGGGGCTATGTAAACGTTGATGCCCTACTGGCCCGCGTAGCGGCCCTGGAGGCATCTTTGGGGATAGTTAATCCATCAGGGGCACCCTTTGGTTTACAGGTCAACTCAGCGTCTGCCGGTTCTCGGCAGGCGGCCGAACGGGTTGAGTTGCCTGAAGCAAGTAGGTCGGCGACAGCCGCAGCCTCGCAGCTCCCCACTCAGCAGATGCCGCCAGCAGGTAGTGGTCAGGCCCCGTCTACGGGCTCGGTTGCGGTCGCAAGCTCCGACGCCCACAGTGGGCCGGAACCCCCAGTGGGGGCGGCCCATGGGGGTGCAACTTGTGAGTATACGGTCCAAGCTAGTGCACCCACACCACAACCCACTACGGGGGGAGGTTTGCAGTGGCCGTGGCCTCGCCTGGCTGGGGCGGCGGGTCAGCCGCCTCCGGCCCATCCGGGAACAGCTCCAACACTCCAAGGCCCCTCTTGGGGCGGGGCACCCTGCCCTGCAGGGAACTTATTGGGGGTGGCGGGGCTGGTCCAGGCTGCTTTCATGGTGCCCAGCACGGTCAATGTTCCGGTGTCGGCCTTGTCGACAGCAGGTTATTCTTTACCCCTTGGGGATCATCTGGCCCAGGCTACCAAGGAAAAGATCTGGCGGGGGGAGTATGTGGACATTTTCTCCCTCTTGAATAGAGAACCCACCAAAGAGGAGAGGGAGGGGCAGGACGAGAAGGACAAGGAGCAGTCTCATCGACGTAAGCCGCCACGTACGTGGGCCAACTGGTTACCCGCATACCTTATATACATGGCGGTGTACCTCAGGGCCCGGCCCGACCTGGCGATTCCGATGGTTCAGTATTTGGACAACATATACCGGGCGATGGTTGATTTCCCTGGCCCGTCGTGGTTGGCTTACGACGAGGAATTCCGCATGAGCGTGCCCCTACATCCAGAGATGAGGTGGGATGAGCCCTGCCAGAAGCTGTGACTTCTGTATATGACCCCACGCGCCCGGCGCCAGGGGAGAGGTACCATTGTGGACATGCGGTCCAGCGAGCTACTCCAGCCCAGGCACCCCGCCAGGTGGCGGGGCAGGGGGTTCCAGCCCGCCTGCTGTGTTGGAGTTTCTCAGCCAATGGTGCGTGTAACAGGAAGCAGTGCCGTTACAGGCACGAGTGTCCCTCTTGTGCTGGCCCCCATGCCGCCTCCGTGTGTCCTAGGGCAGGCGGACTGTGGGGCAGAGGTAGAGGTGGACAGGGAGCGGGCAGAACTGCCACGGAGGGAGCTGGTCAAGCAAAAGGCCCCCTCCCCAATTAATGTGAACATGCTGGAGCGTTGGCTCGCAATGTACCCGAGGAGGGCAGACGCAGCTTACCTGCTTGAGGGTTTCCAGCAGGGGTTTCACATTCCTTTCACAGGGGACAGGTCCCCTCAAGATGCACCCAACCTGTTATCACTCAGGGGAAGGGAGGAGGTGGCTGCCATGAGCATTGCTAAGGAGGTTGCTGCCGGCAGGGTCGCTGGCCCTTTCCCTGTCCCACCATTTCCCAATCTCAAGGTTTCCCCGTTGGGGTTAGTGCCCAAGAAGTCACCGGGGGAGTTCCATTTGATACACCACTTGTCTTACCCGGCTGGCCGTTCGATCAACGATGCTATCCCTGACGACCTTTGTTCGGTTAGGTATACATCTTTTGACCAGGCCCTGCGCATGGTGCGCTCATGTGGCCCAGGTGCACTACTGGGTAAGTGCGACATTAAGTCCGCGTTCCGTCTCCTTCCAGTGCACCCGGGCGACTTTGAGTTGCTGGGTTTCAAGTTCCGGGGTGAATTTTATTTCGACAAAGCCATGCCTTTTGGTTGCTCCATTTCATGCTCGGCATTCGAGCGCTTCAGCACTTTCCTGCAATGGGCCTTTGTTCGCAGGTCAGGGTCCCGGTCTGTAGCCCACTACCTCGACGATTTCTTATTCGGGGGTGAACGGGGCTGGGACACGTGCACGCGTCTCCTACATACATTTCAGACGCTAATGAAGGAACTCGGTGTCCCTTTAGCGCCCGAAAAGACCGAGGGCCCTTCAACCAAGCTCACATTCCTGGGGGTTGAGATTGACACGGTTGTGCAAGCATCCAGGTTACCTGTTGATAAGGTTTCCCGGATCGTTGCACTCATTTTGGACTTGCTGGCAAAACACAAGGTGTCCCTTCGGGTGTTACATGGTCACCTCAATTTTGCTTGCAGGGTCGTCGCACCTGGCAGAGCGTTTGCTCGACGCTTGTGCGACGCCATGACTGGCTTGGCCAGGCCCCACCACAGGGTCCGACTGAACAAGGGCATGAGGGCTGATATGCTCATCTGGCTTCAGTTCCTGAGGGAATTCAACGGGGTGTCCTTTTGGAGGTCCAACCTTTTGGTTTCCCCTCGTTTTCAGGTTCAGTCGGATGCATCAGGGTCCCTGGGTTATGGGATTTACTTCGAAGGGAAGTGGGCCTACGGCAGATGGCCGCCAGCCTGGTGGGGTTCGGATCGTCTGCGCGATCTCACGTACTTGGAATTTTTCCCCATTCTGGGAGCTTTGATGCTATGGTGCGAGGAGTGGGCTAATTCGGTCGTCCATTTCTGGTGTGACAATGCGGCAGTTGTCCACATTGTCAACTCACAGACGTCTAAATCTCCCAGGGTCATGGAACTGGTTCGCCAGTTTGTGTTGCGCAGCCTACGCCTCAATGTGCTTTTTAGGGCCAGGCATGTTCCAGGTATTAATAATGATATTGCTGACGCTTTGTCCCGCCTGCAGATCCCCCGGTTCCGTGCCTTGGCCCCGGACGCAGAGGAATTTCCCTCGCCGCTCCCGGACGAGATATGGACGCTTGGCAAGGAGAGGTGAACCGGGCGATCGGCATGTCGCTCGCCCCCCACACGCGTAAGGCGTATAACCATGCATTTAGTTCATTCAGGGCCTTTTGTGCCCAATCACGGCTGCCTGAAAGTTGGCCCATCCCAGTAGCTCACATCCTCCAAATTATGGTTTACTTACATGCCCAGGGCTTAGCCCCCCGCACCATAGCATCCAGGCTGTCAGCGCTGGCATTCATGGCCAAGGTGGGTGGTTTTGCTGACAGCACAAGTGATTTTCGCATACGACATGTTTTGGAAGGGTGGGTGCGGGAACGTGGGCGCAGCCCGGACGACCGCCACCCTATTTCTCCAGGGGTACTTACCCACCTTGCACGGGGTTGGCATGACCTGTGTTTTGACAGGTATGAGGCAACCCTGTTTCATGCGGCTACTACGGTGGCCTTTTTTGGGGCGCTCCGCATCAGTGAGCTGGTGCTACTGTCTAAGGCGGATGCGAGTCGTAGGGCACTGGGACTCGAAGATGTCTATGTTTCTTCTGATTGGGCTCAGCTGAGGATACGCTCCTCTAAAGTTGATCAGCACGGTGTAGGCAGTGGTGTAAGACTGCTACGATGTTCCTTGGCAGACATCTGTCAGGTTGGTGCCCTACAGGAGTTCCTTGCACTACGTGGTACGCACCCTGGCCCGTTTTTTCTGTCACCAAGATGGGTCTCCCCTTACTAAATTTCAATTTTGGAAGGTGACCGGTAAAGCACTAGCCAGTGTTGGCCTCCCTGGGGCTCGTTACGGCACCCATTCATTCCGGATAGGGGCGGCTTCCACCGCAGCGGCGTTTGGGTACTCTGGGGCTGAGATATGCAACATGGGAAGGTGGGGATCACGATGTTTTCAGTTGTATGTTCGCCCTCTGCAACAGTGAGTACCAGTTAAGTCACTACCCTGTTTCCTTTTTTCCTTGACAGACCCTGGGTGTCGTCTTACACCGGTGACAGTATGGCTGGTGGGCCACAGCTATGTGCACAGGGCAGCGCAGTTTGCTGCGGCGACAGAGTGGGGACCCCGACTGGGACTGGGTGCATCCGCAAGTCTCAGGTGGTACGGTAAGCGCGGAATGTTATGGCGGGAACTGTTGCCATTCCTTTTCTCCATCAGGGATGCTGACCCGCCTGATGTCCTTATTATACACCTCGGGGGTAATGATTTGGGACAGGTCACGGGCCTATCGCTGAAGCATGCGATTTGCGGTGACCTGGCCTACTTGCATTATGTGTGGCCTGCCACAACCCTGATTTGGTCAGACATGATACCGCGGCACGCTTACAGGGGAGGGTTTAACCTCCAGGCCCTTGATCAGGCTCGGCGCTTGGTGAACAGGGCTATTGCCCGGTTCTTTCTGGACAAGGGTTGGGGGCGCGTCATTCGACACCCCACCATCAGTCTACAAAATTATGAGCTTTACACAGGGGATGGGGTCCATCTGTCGCCGGGAGGTATGGACCTCTTGTTGCGAGATTGGCGAGCAGGCCTGTTGACCGAGCTGACGGTCTGGGGGGGGCGGTGAGCCTTTGTTGAAGCCTCCCCATGTGGCGGGTAGCACTGGTAAGGTAAACATTTATGACCCACAGGTATCCGGCAGGTTCGCAATTGACTGGACAAAACTAGACAGGCACAAGTTGGTTAACATTGTCCGGTCAACGATGAACCAGGCAATGGGGTGATGGCACGAGCTAGGCAGCAGGCATCACCCCGTTATTTTACGGATACGCGTCAGAGGGTGGGGTCAGTAGTTAGATTATTGACTATGGTCAACAATTTGTTTGTTGCCAACAAACAAATTGATACAAATGGATACATTGTAACCAATTGCCGTTGGCAATTTTGGGTGGAACCTTACCAGTGTTACTTCGGCCTGCTTGCCTTAAGAATTATAATTGGTTGAATACCAATAGAAATTCATAATTCGGACTAGGGCATGAATCAATAAATGTGGCCCAATGCTGTTATCCACTTTTACCAGTGTCTGAGTCCTTTATTGGGGGGTGTGCCTGCAATGCAAGCGCGGCGCCAAAATGGCCGCCGCGCTCTTTGCGAGCCCCCCCCCACCGGACTTGGACATCCGGGTAGTTAGGGGGCGTGACCAGCACCCTTTAAAAGGGGTGGCCACGAGGCAGCCGCGCTGCCATTTTGCGAAGCGACGGAGAGGAGAAGTTTTTCCCCTCCACCCCCTCCCTAGTTAACAGTGTGATATTTTGGTCTCTTCGGGGCCGGGTGGGAATTTTTGGCTGGGACCTACAATTGGCTTCCGGGTCCTGGCTTTTTTGCCCATCCCACACTGTTGCTACGGTTTGACATAGGGGTTTCTTGCTGCTGCTGTTGACTTTGGTCACATGGGCGGGTAGCACTGGTAAGGTAAACATTTATGACCCACAGGTATCCGGCAGGTTCGCAATTGACTGGACAAAACTAGACAGGCACAATTTGGTTAACGTTGTCCGGTCAACGATGAACCAGGCAATGGGGTGATGGCACGAGCTAGGCAGCAGGCATCACCCCGTTATTTTACGGATACGCGTCAGAGGGTGGGGTCAGTAGTTAGATTATTGACTACGGTCAACAATTTGTTTGTTGTCAACAAACAAATTGATACAAATGGATAAATTGTAACCAATTGCCGTTGGCAATTTTGGGTGGAACCTTACCAGTGTTACTTCGGCCTGCTTGCCTTAAGAATTATAATTGGTTGAATATCAATAGAAATTTATAATTCGGACTAGGGCATGAATCAATAAATGTGGCCCAATGCCGTTATCCTCTTTTACCAGTGTCTGAGTCCTTTATTGGGGCTTTTGTCCCATTGTATAACTTTATGGAGTGAAGAGTATAAATTTGTGGCCGAAGTATCAGGTCTGCAGTTCTCTCTTGATTTTTTTTTTGGGGGGGGGGACTACAGGCAAGGTTTAGATAGTCTTTATCCAATGGTTTGGCCCCTATTGGGTAAGCACTGTCAAATAAACCATTTTAATTTGCCTGTAACTAAAGTCTCCTTGAGTTCTTGGGGTGAGCTCTGCCAGCGACAGAATCTGAAGGAATTTCCTGTGGATTTTAACTTTGAGAGTCACCTGAAGAAGGTGGCACGATTTATAGGTAACATACATAAGGATTTTTGGACAGTAAGTCTGTAGGAACATTGTGTCTCTCTGTGTGTGGATTGTTGTTGGTGGTTGGTTGGTGGTTTTTTTTTTTTGGCAGATTAGAGGAGAAGAAATCAAAACAAACATGAAACACCTTAAAAACTAACTGCTTTATTTTAATGTGAGCTCTCATGGATCAATACTACTTCCTCAGGCACAAGAATAAGTCTATGTGACAGCCATATTTATACATAGCTCCATGACCAGGTGGGAATGGACAAGATAACAATGGTTTGTCAGTAAAGGAAAAGGCTATCAAACTATGAATAATGTCAATTATCCACCCACAAGATATCAATGGCATAGGTGACACAAATCATAACCACATACAGGTACATTAGTTACCTAGTTGTATGTTTTGACACTTGACAATTAATGGTATTTAATTACTGGCCAGAGCCAAATGAAGAGAGCCTGAAGCACAACACATTCTGATGCCCAATCATAGATCCCTGAAAACTGCTTTAAGATGGCTTTTACACGTAATTTTTGTAATTTGATGTTACCTGTTGCCTCAAAAAAGTTATTTTGTGATTATTATGACAATATACTCATCAATTCCTGGAGGGATTACACTATTTTGAAGTACAATACACTTTATTGTGGCAGTAATGACATAAGATGGTTTTTAATTGGTTTTTAATGGTTTTTACTATGCTATTTTGTTGTGTTTTGTCTGTTAGCTGCCCGGAGTCGCTTCGGTGAGGGGGCGGCAATACAAGTACGGATAAATAAATAAATAAATAAATAAATAAATAAATAAATAAATAAATAAATAAATAAATAAATAAATAAGATGTTTTGGTCCTAAATCTAAAATTATTTAACTACACTACTAAACTCAAATTTTATATAAAAAATTAAGGTTAGTAGTGTAGTTAAATAGTTTTAGATTTAGGACCAAAACATCTTATGTCATTACTACCACAATAAAGTGTATTACAGTACTTCAAAATAGTGTGATCTAGTTCAGTTGTAGTGTGTGTGTGTGTGTGTGTTGGGGGGGGGGCGTTCCTCTTCAATCTGCTGAATGGGGCCAATATATCTCCCCAAAGTCTTGAACGATATCCCCCAGAAAGGGTCATTAATTTCTTTCCCATCTCTTGCTCTGATGACACCAGTGTGTAACAGCTAAAAGAATGACATTTCAATTCAAGTGACTTTCAGTTATAAGCCTGCTGCAAATATAATAATTTTGGAAATGCTTTGGGTAAAGCTAAATAATCCAGGAGGCACAAAGAAAAAAAATACAAAATGGATAGATGTGAGAAGTAAAATGGAAAAAAATCAAAGAATACAAAATGTAAATCTACACACTTAAACCAGGAATTTAAAAATAAAAATATAAAAGCAGGTTTTCAGACACCTTGGTCACATTACAGGAGTTGTTCTTTCACAAGCAAAATGAGTTCTTTTTGAACAATATTGCCATTGTCTAAGAAGGCCAAGGCATTCTTTCATTCAGTACAAAACAGCCAGCTCATCAGATGTGTTCCTTTCCCCAACCACATCTAATTATGCGAAGTACTATTTAATAAAGGACTACAGGTAAAAATTATTCAGAAACAGAAGAAATAGTAATAGAGAGATCTCCCTTTATCCAATCAATTACTGGAAAAAATATTCCTGAAATTAATATCTGTATTCATGTTAAACACACAGAACTTCATCCAAGTTGACATTTAAAATGCAGTACACAGGACAACTTCTTTTCAGTCTGAGGAGGCAGACTCGATCAATGAAAGCTCACATTAAAATATAGTAGTCTTTCAGGTGCCACAACATTTTGGTCTTTCCTTTTTGTTGTTTTTACTTTTGTTATACTTGTATTTTATTTCTTGTCTGACATATCTGCACAGACTAACACAGCTATCACTCTATGAGATCTTCATTTCACTTAATTAGAAATCCACTGTGGATTATATTGTTTTGTGGGATCAGATCCAGGAGTCCCCAACTTTTCTTTTTTTTTTTGCACCATGAACCAGTTTCATGCTAAACAATTTTCCATGGACCGGTAAGTGGGGGTGGTGGCATTGGACAGTGCAATCACAGTGCACACAGGTGGGGGACAGAGCCCTGCTGTAGTTAAGCAACATAGAAGAAGGGTCCGGCAACCTGCCCAATATCTGTTGTGTTTGAAGCCTATGCTCTCACTCTGTTCACCGGGCAGACCCAGCAGAGCACAGTGAGGGCAGAAGGCTACCATTAGTGCCACTCAACCCTGTGGCCCGGTACCGGTTCAGGTTGGGCACCCCTGCTTTAAACACAAACAGAGTTGTTTACTATTTTTATGGGTCTTGATGGAAAAAAATCTCATTAACAGTGAGAGAGCATGGACATGGCAGAGGAAGGATTTAGGGAGTAAAGTAGAAACCACCCTATTTGCTAGCATATAAGATCCACTCGACCCCTTAAAATACACTGGAAAAATGGGGTGCATCTTATACTGTATATAGTGGCCTTTTGTTGTTCATTTGCACAGTCGATTCCGACCCTTTGCAACCCTATGGACCATTGTCCTCCAGACACCTCTGTCCTCCACCATCCTCCTCAACCCACCCAGCTCTGTGCCCATTGTGTCTACAATACCATCTAGCCATCTCATCTTTGGCCACCCACTTCTTCTTTTGCCCTCTACCTTTCCCAGCATCAAAGCTTTCTCAAGTGAATTCTCTCTTCTCATTTGATGTCCAAAATACTTCAGCTTCGTCCTTACTATTTGACCTTCCAAAGAGCAGTCAGGGTTTTTTTCTTCTAAAATTGACCTATTTGCCTATAGTGGGCTATTTTGGTAATAATGGGGTGTGTCTATACTCCAATGCATCTTATATGCTGGCAAATATGGTATTCACCACATGCAGGAAAAAGGAGCTTCGTTAACAACTATTAACAACATCTAGGAAAAGGGGCTCCAAATATAAAGATAACAAATCTGAAGAAAATTCGGATGTCATCAAATTGAGGAGAGACACCATAATTCTTGCTCACATGGACTGACAGTAACTTTCCAAGATTTCGAGCAGCAGCAATCCCAGCCGGAGCTAAATATTCCCAGAGATATTTTGCATGAAAAGGATGTGCTGGTTTCAGACAATTAACTCTGTTCTTAGGATATTAAAGGGATATATATATATTTTGAGAAAGGTAATTTTGTAATAATTAATACATTTTGTGTCAGAAATTACTCTGAGTTGAAAGGATTTTGTTGGAGAAACTCCGCTCAGAGGACACCCGAATGAGGCTCCTTTCATGTCCCCAAGATCCATCCTTCAGCACTCGGGTATCAAACCCCGACTTTCCAGTCTCCATGCTCAATGTCTTAATCACTAAGCCATAGCAGTGCTGTACTGATGTACAGCAACAAATAAAATAGACGCAAGATTGTCATCAGCAGTCAAACCCATTGTAAATCACTTAGACAGACAACCTGAAAGGTGTCACTTGGGCATCAAGGCAAAGGGGTACACAGAAAGAGCCTCCTGAAGATTATGGTATTTTTTAACCACAATCAAGCATCCCCTGGTAATGGCAACCTTGTGTTTCCAGCTAATCTTTCTCACACTGGGTCAGGTGAAAGGAACTGCAGTATGAACCCACTAAAAGGTGCCTTCAATTTGGCGGTTTTCACGTCTGGCCTAGACACGGAAGATGAATCAAGACAAGAATGCTGGACTGCAACTTCAATCAGACCCCCCCCCCACATTGACCACAGGGGGACTGATGGGAGATGGAGGCCATTTGCTTTTGGAGGGCCACCCATTCTTCTCTATTCAGTTAAGCCTCTATCCTCTGACAGAAGAGGGGACGGAAGAACATTTTCCCATACCAATAGGCTAGGATGAGACCGGTGGTTATTTATTTCTTTATGTATTATATTTATACCCAGTCTTTCCGCTAGAAGACAGCACTCAAGATGGCTTACACATTTTTAAAAAAGAAATAAAAACAGTTAAAACCAAATTCATCACAATGAACTGCCTCTTACTGACCTGTTAACTGCACCGTCTGTGCTTCAGCCAGTACAACTCCACTCTTATCAATGGCTTCTACTTTCACAGTGTGAATGATGTTGGGAGCCAGGGCTCCAAGAATGGCTAGAAGGGTAACATCACTGACAGAGGCCCATGAAGAGTGGCCCACGGTATTTCTAGGTGTTGCTGTAACACGATAAAAAAAGGCTCCAGGAAATTTGGGCCATTGGAGGTAAATCATTCTTGAGGTCACATCATAAACTGATACTGTGAATCCTGCAAAAATGTATGGATATCTCTGAGCTGAAAAACATGTCACTGCCTACAAGTCTTGGGATGCAGCAATACATTAACGGTATATAATGTAAAATACTGTAACATAAAACATATCACAACAGATTCTAACAACTACCGTTATGATTTAATAGTAATTCTCTCTATCTAGAGAAGTCCCAAATCTTTACCTCTGTTCAGGACACTAGCATCTACTTAACACAAACATTTCAGTGCCATCCAATTAAATTTCTTTAAATTGCACAGGGGACAGTCACAACAATTAAATTGATAGAGAACTGCAGTATGTGATGTATAGGTGCTTGTGAATACACAGCTTTGTCACACTGGTTTACTTTACAAAATTTGCTTGCTTTGTACAGCTGAGAACCGAAGCTACATACTTGCTGCTTCTAGTTTTATGGTTGCTCAGTTCTCCTCCTGCAAAATGGAAAAATGCTGACCACTAGGACTGCCTCTTGAGTTTGGGAAAGAAGAACCAGATAAATAAAATATTGGTATTTTCTGGGCACATACCTGTCAAGTTTTGGGAAATTTCTGTCAAATAAGGGAAATTTCCCGGCCAAAACAGGAAACTGGACAGCTATGCTTATCCTGTGCTGGCCTCCAGTCTAACTCTAGTTTAATTGCAGTCTAACTAATACGGGATGATGGCGGGAAAGAGTGTAAAATACGGGGGTTTGACAGAAATTTCCCAAAACTTGACAGATATGGCTGGGCAATGCAAGAACAAGCCCTGAGTCCAATTACTAGTCCCAGCTACAGTAAACCCATTGAATCAGTTCCTTGGTGGTGAAATAACAGTTACATAAATCCTATTGATTTGATGAGTTCACTTTAGAACTTAGATTTAATCCTGGACTCGCTTTCCTTTGAGTAACTCCCACGGAAATAAATTAGCTCAGTGCTAAGTATAGAAAATATACACAATGCTATACTGTTAGAGCAATGGCATATTCAGCTGTGAACTGGGAAAACATCTGATCAAAATTCAGCCAGAAGTCACCAGGTTGGTTTAAACAAATACTCTTTTTTGATGCCACAGTACCTTGTTGCTTTGCCATAAAAATGAAAATGAAAATAATACTACTGGCTTTCCTTGCAGAATAACTGAGAGAGCATTCATGCCTTGCTCAAAAGTAAGTTCAACAGGGCTATAAAAGGGCCAGGCAAAAAAAAAGGGGGGGCAGGCAAAATTTGGTGCTTCACATATGACTGGATGGCACAAGCTAACATAATCAGTTGTAAAGACCATTGAGAATTATGATTCAACAACATCTGGAGAATTACACTTTGCCCTTTTCTGGTTTACTTGACAGCAATATGAATGAGAAAATGAAGATCACAAAAAGTACTGGGGCTCCCCACCCTCCTTTCCCCTTGCGGGGAAGAATAAAGGGCCAATGTGGGCAGCGGGGCTGAAGACCGCCGCAGCTGCTGGGGCTCCCTGTCCTCCTTTCCCCTTGCGGGGAGGGATAAAGGGCCGATGTGGATCGAGGGGCCGAAGACCACCGCAGCTGCTGGGGTTCCACGCCTTCCTTTCCCCTGCGGGGAGGGATAAAGGGCCGATGCGGCCCCAGGGCCAAAGACCACTGCAGCTGCTGGGGCTCCCCACCCTCCTTTCCCTTTGCAGGGAGGGATAAAGCTGATGACATTGACAGCTGCTCCCGGGGCCGCCTCCCCTGCTCAGTCTGGGAGGGAAGAAGCCGACGGGTTGCGGATGGCCGAAGACCTGCCGCCACCGCCACCACAGCTGTTCCCGGGGCTGCCCCTCCTCTTGTCAGGGACACTGATCCTAGGGCTCTGTGGGGCATAGAGCATGGGCTCCATCAGGTACGTTGAGCCTTGGGATCCGTTCATGGACGTCGAGCCCTGGGTTCCGCTCCCTGGGCCCTATGGACTGGCGAGGGTGTTTTGTTCTGTTCTGTGGCCTTATTGTGCTTATTTTATTATGGTGCTTTTATTACGTATAATTTTATTGTATTTGATGTTTTAATACTTTGCTTATTGTAGTTTGGTGTATTTATTATGTATTATGTATAATTTCATTGTATTTTTTCTCTGATTTGCATTTGAATTGTTTTGTATTGTATATTTTTATTGCATCTGTTATGCTGTATATATATACTGCTTATTGTATTATTGTATTGATATTGATATTGTATTGTTTTAGTTGCTGTCTGCTGATATGCTTTTTATTTTGGTTTTGTTATATTGTATATTTAATTATGTTGGAAGCCGCCCTGAGTCGGCCTACAAGATGAGTAGGGCGGGGTACAAATTAAAAATCTAATCTAATCTAATCTAAATGCTAGGTGCTATTACTATGCAGAGGCTCTAATCACCAAATAGTTATGATTAATGATGGATTTTCAAGTTATTTCCCCAAAAGAAATGAATGGAGGTGACTATGTGTGTACTCTTTTAGTTACCTTTTTATTATATTTAATTTTTTTTACTGATGGTGGAGTTCTACTCAGTCTTGCCATTTCTAAAAGCTTAAGTATCTACCTGTGTTTAGTGTATGGGACCAAAGACAACCGGACAACCGAAGGGTTGGTTTAACACAGGTTTATTGCATGAGGTTCCAGTGAAGCATGAGGTAATGGCGGTGATACATCTCAATATATACAGTAGCTCTCTACATTTGAATCTTGTAGCACGGTAGCTCATTGGCTGCTACCGGCGTGGCCTTGCCCAGGCACGCCTCTTTCTTCTGCTGCTGAATGTGGGGAAGGTTTTCCCGCGGCTGTCCGTGATTGAGCAATGTGAACCATGTGAGGCTGAACGCTCGCAGCTGCCCTCTATGAGCTGTCTGCTCGCGTTCCTTTACAGCTGGTATCGTTTGTATCTGGAGTGGTTACATTCTTTCCTTTACAGTATAATGAACATGCATACATACATACATAACATCCCTCCCCCCCTAGGATGGGACGAAGTCCCGCAACCATTGTGGCTTGCCGCACGTGCGCTTGGGACGCGCTTGCGTCTGACCTAGTACTGGAGAGCCTGTGATCCCTGACTCCGCGGGTGCTTGTCCTGCAACGGGAAACGGGGATTCGTTAGTGGCTCTGTGGGGCGTCCGTGTCTGCCTCGCGCCCGGGGATGGGAAGGGAATGAATAGTTGGGAGGTGAACCCCTGCCTGCTGCTCTCTGACCCCGGGGACCCTCCTATTGTGAACCGCGGAACCGATGAGGTCGCCCTTGTGGTTCGGCTACCTTCTGATCCCTGCTCGGGGGACCTTGAGACTGTGGTGGGCGGACTCGCTGATGCCTCCCGTCTTGGGGGTGTCGGTCTCCGGGGAAATGGCGCTATATCGCATTCTAACTCACAGGGGCTACTGGGACTGGAGGTACCAGGGGCTGAACTGAAACCCCTCTTTTCGCTAGGACGGGTGGGGGACCACTCCGCTAACTCCCCCTGGTACTGTAAATCAACGTCTAAACTTCTATGGGCATCTGTGTTTCGGGGAAACTCCCGCGGGGTATGTGTGTGGTCTGGGCTCTTCCATTTTTTCGGGGACTCCCGCAAAAGATTTCTGTGGATCGATTCCCTTTCCTCCCCCCTTGGTGGGGACCCATGCTCCCCTTTTCCTCCCCCTTGGGCTAAGCGGGTGGGGGAGTACCCTAACGCTGATTCGATGCTATTCTCGTCTCCGTCCTGCTCTCCGGGGACCCTGCGCCTGAGTTGGTCCACGTGTCGCCTCCACAGGAAGCCTGTACTGGTCTCTACGCGGTATGAGACGGGGCCGGTTTGTTCTACTACGGTGCCCGGCACCCAGGCTGGCCCCGCGCTGGCGTAGTTCCTGCAATGCACCGGGGCGCCTACGCTGAAACTCTTTGTGGGTTCCACCCCTATGTTCCGCCCTTTGTCCTCTACTCTCGTGGGGTCTAGCTTGGAGATTCCCGTGGCCAGCTTCCTGCGCATCAACAGCTCTGCGGGGGAGTACCCTGACGCTAGTGGGGTGACCCTGTATCTTAGCAGGAATTGGCACAATTTCAGGTCGAGGTCTCCGGGGCCCATGCGCAGTAGCGCGTCTTTCGTGGTGCGCACGAGGCGCTCTACTTGGCCGTTGGTGGCCGGGTGAAAGGGGGCAGAGGTGACGTGCCGAATGGCGTTTCGCTCCATGAATGCCCCGAACTCGGCGGACGTGAAACAGCTAGCGTTATCGCTGACAAGGGTGTCGGGTAAACCGAACGTGGAAAAGACCCTCCTTAACTGTTTGATTGTTGTGGCCGAGGAGGCGCTTGAGACTGGAATGACCTCCAACCACTTGGAGAACGCGTCCACCACGAGGAGGAAAAGCGTTCCCCTGAACGGGCCAGCAAAGTCTACATGTACCCGGGACCAGGGCCCCCTTGCCGTGTCCCACTCCCTAGGTGGCGAGCGAGCCTCTTCTGGCCTTGAGCTTTGGCACGCTTCGCAAGTGCCGACCATGTGTTCGATGTCGGCGTCTAGCTGGGGCCACCAAAAGTAACTGCGGGCCAGCGCCTTTGAGCGGACGATCCCCGGGTGGCTGACGTGCAGCAGTTTAAGCACCCTCGGCCGGAGAGGCGTGGGGATCACTACCCGCTGTCCCCACAAAAGGCAACCCCTCTCTAGGGATAACTCTAGTTTCTTTTTGAAAAATGTGTCGAATTCCGCTGCTGGGGAAGACACGGGCCACCCTTTCTGTACCCAGGAGCAAACTGTGGCCAGCGTCTTGTCCTTGCCTGTCGCTTTGGCGATGTCGGCCGGTACTACTGGAGGGGAGTCTAGAACCTCTATCATTAAGACCTGGTGGTCCCTCTCTACTTCGCCCACGTGGCAGCAATCCCGGGGAATGGGGGACCTCGACAGGGCGTCGGCATGGCTGATCTCCTTCCCGGGCCGGTATACCAACGCGTGCTGATACGCGTTGAGAAAAATGGCCCACCTGAGCATTCTCGGGGACAGGATTTGGGGTGTGGGCTTATCTGCGGTGAAAATGCCTAACAAAGGCTTATGGTCAGTCACTATGGTGAAGGGGCGGCCGTACACAAAATCATGAAATTTCTTGGTCCCCGCAATTATTGCTAGTGCTTCTCTGTCTGTCTGAGCATAGTTTCTCTCCACTTGGGACAAGGACCTAGAGTAGAACGCTATCGGGGCCTCCCTACCGTTCTCCAGCACGTGGCATAACACCGCCCCCACCCCCACCGGGGATGCATCGCATATCAGGACCACTGGGCGTTTGGGATTGAAGTGGGTCAGTACAGCATCTGATGCCAGGAGTCGCTTCAGGTCATTGAAAGCCTTCTCCTGGTCGTCGCCCCACTTCCATGCCTCGTCCTTTTTTAACAATTTGTGTAGCGGTTCTGCCACGGCTGCCTTCCGCGGGAGGAAGGAGTGGTAGAAGTTGAGCAGTCCGAGGAACGACTGCAACTCGGGCTTGGAGGTGGGGCGAGGGGCCTTCTTGATGGCGGCTACCTTGGATTGGGCTGGCTTTATTCCCTCGGGAGTGACACGGAACCCTAGGAACTCAACCTCTGTAGCGAAGAAGACGCATTTGTCTTTCCGCAACCGCAACCCCGCCTTTTCGAATATTGTCAGGACCTTTCCCAACCTTGTTGCTAATTCGGCCCGGCTCCCCCCTGTAATCAATACGTCATCAAAGTAGGGTAACACCCCCTCTAACCCCTTCAGGAGGCGTTCCACAAGTGACTGGAAGATCCCGGGCGCCGAATTCACGCCGAATTGGAGGCGCGATACCTGGAACGCCCCTTTGTGGGTGACTATGGTCTGCGCAGCAGCTGCGGCGGGGGTCACCGGGAGTTGCTGGTAGGCTTGGGCCAGGTCGAGTTTAGCGAAACACCTCCCCCCGTGTAACCTGGCCAACAAGTGGCTGACTACCGGCACCGGATACGCATTAGGGCGGATCGCCTTATTGATGGTGCACTTGTAATCCGCGCATATGCGGACCTCCCCGTTGGCCTTGAGCGCTGTTACAATTGGAGTTTCCCACTCCGCAGAATCAACAGGAACAAGAATCCCCTGGCCCACCAATTTGTCCAACTCCGCCTCTATTTTGTCCTTTAGTGCGAAAGGCACTCTGCGCGGTTTAAGTCTGATTGGACGTACTCCAGGGTCCAGGTCGAAAGTCACTGGGGGGCCCTTGAATTTTCCGAGCCCCTTTTTAAAAACCTCGGGGTGCGCGTCGCACACGCTCTGTATTGGATCAGTCCCGGCGGCGTGTGCTCCCACGGCGTGCACCCCCCCAATGAACAACCCCAGGGGCTGGAACCATTGAGTCCCGAGGAGGCTGCATTTACCTCCCTTGAGGACGACTAGGGGAAGCGTTGCGGTGTGCTTTTTAAACCGGACCTGGAACTTCCCAACCCCCAACACTGGGATGCGGTTCCCTTGCACGTCCTTCAGTGTGGCCCTCAACGCTTTGAGCTTGGGCCGCATGCGGGGGGCGATTTTCATGAACTCCCCCTGGGAAATAATAGAGTATGAAGAACCCGAGTCCACCTCCATTCTAACAGGGGCCCCTTGTATTACTACCTCAACGAAGTAACGGGGGTGCTCCGTGGAAACGCTGCAAACCGGCGCGTCGTCCTCGCTGTCGTCGGAGATGCGCCCTACTCCGTCCCGCGTCCTCGTGGTCCGGGTGCCGTCCTTTGGCCTCGTGGTGCGGTCCTGCCTCGTGGTGCGGTCCTGCCTCGCCGAGCGGTCTGGAGAACCCCTGGTGGCCTCGCGCCGTTTCCGGCAGACCTTGGCGATGTGCCCGCGCCGGCCGCAGTTGTGGCACTCGGCCTTGCGGAATGGGCATTTGGCGCGGGCGTGGGCGGCGCCGCAGCCGTCGCAGCGCCGGCCCTCTCTCTGGACCCTCCGGACGTCCTCGTCGTCGCCGCTCTCCGCAGACGAGTTCGAAACTCGCCGGGCCGCGCGCACAGAGCTCTCTGCCTTGGCGGGCTTCGGGCGCCAGTCCTGAAGCTCGTGCACCCCGGCAGTAGTGGCCTCCGCGGCCTGTGCCGTGTCGAGGACTTGTTGCCACGTGGGAGGCGGCTCCCTTTTCATCAGCGCGCGCTGAGTCTCTGTGTCCCTCAGACCGCAGAGCAGGCAGTCCCGGAGGGTGATGTCGGGGAGCTCCCACTTGCATGGGCCGGCGGCCAACCGCAGGGCCGCGGCGAACTCCTCGACCGATTCCCCGGGTGCCTGGACTCACCTCCAGAACGCGCTCCGAGCGGGGAACATCGCTATTGCTGGCCGGAGATGGGCGCGCAACGCCGCCAGGAGCTCTGTAGCTTTGAGGTCGCTCACCTTCCTCGGCGCGATCAGGTCCACCAAGGTCCTCTTGGTCTCGTGTCCGAGCATGCGGACGAAAATGGCCCTCTTTTTGGCCTCATCGGAGACTTCGAGCTCCACCAGCGCTGCGTTGAAGTCTATCTCAAACAGCTCCAAGTCTCCCGGCTTCTTGATCTCGTAGCCGGCGCATGTCTTGGTCCCGTGGGCAGCCATATCCCACCTTCGTCGCCAATTTAGTGTATGGGACCAAAGACAACCGGACAACCGAAGGGTTGGTTTAACACAGGTTTATTGCATGAGGTTCCAGTGAAGCATGAGGTAATGGCGGTGATACATCTCAATATATACAGTAGCTCTCTACATTTGAATCTTGTAGCAGGTAGCTCATTGGCTGCTACCGGCGTGGCCTCGCCCAGGCACGCCTCTTTCTTCTGCTGCTGAATGCGGGGAAGGTTTTCCCGCGGCTGTCCGTGATTGAGCAATGTGAACCATGTGAGGCTGAACGCTCGCAGCTGCCCTCTATGAGCTGTCTGCTCGCGTTCCTTTACAGCTGGTATCGTTTGTATCTGGAGTGGTTACATTCTTTCCTTTACAGTATAATGAACATGCATACATACATACATAACACTGTGCTCTTCATCCATATAGACGGTCTGGACTCACAGTTAAAAGAAGGCAGTTATGCAGTTACGATCTCCCATCCAGGAAGGGCTAGTTATCTAATCCAGAAATGAGTTTCCTAGGAGGAAACTATGATCAGCAGTCTGCCACCATATGAGGTACAGAGTTATACTTCAAAGAATGCAGGATCTGTCTCAAATAAAGGAGCCTCTTCTTCTTCCATGTCTAAGCCAGAGGTGAGACTGCCAACATGAAGCAAACTTTGGGGAGTTTATTCTGTAGTTCTTTTTTCCTGACCTAGTGTGAGAAAGATTATTAGGCACAAGGTGGCCATTGCCCAGGCCAAAGTACACCAGATTGTGGTTCAAAATACCACAAACTTTGAGGAGGCTATTTCTTTGTATCCCAACAATTGAACTTAAATGGCAACTCACTCTCTTTTATGAGTGGGTATGGTTTCCTTCAGCCAGGTATAATTTACTTTCTACAGGGACTTTAAGTTGCTATATTGTTGTTTGCTTTAATTGAATAGCAGCCTGTAAAAATAAGAGTGAAGCTGTTTCCACAAAAGACAGTAATTCACAAACATGGGTACAATGATGAATATTTCTTGTACCTTAATTATCAACCCAAGTGAATAGAGCCATCACATTGGGCTGAGTTGGAAGAGGCCTATGAAACCATCAAGTCCAATCCCCTGTGCGGATTCCCCATGCCCCGCAGGGCATGGAACGGCCCGCCAGAGGCCACCGCGGTGAGAGACGCTCCCAGCCCGTGGGCTCTGCGGCCGCCAAATTAAGGGGGGTGAATAAAATATAGGGGTTGATTCACCCAATTACCGTGACCTGACCTACGACTCTGCCAAGCAAGCAGATAGCTGACTCCGGTCAAACATTAAGTGCATAGCTCATCTCCCGGCTCGGGGGAAATCCCTGGCGCAAATAAGCCATGTTTGTCCCTGCCTAATCCCCAAGACAATGAGGCTCCTAAGTCCATGTTTGCCCCAGTTAATGACTTCCCTTTGAGGTGTTCCCCATTAACCCGGGTACGTGGGTGAGGTAATTTTCCTGCCAGGTGACAGCTTGCCACCGTTGCGCTTTTTCCCCTATAAATGATGTTGCCTTTCTTCAATAAAGCACTGATCTGATCTCGCTCCTGTTGCCTCGTGTTGTCATTGATCAGTCTCCTCCGGGCTCTAACGCCGCCCTAGCGGCCAGACATCGCTACAGCTGGTGACCCCGACGTGATTTACTCGTGAGTAAAGGACCCCGGAGAGGTCTACTCGTGAGTAGCGATCCACGCGGTCCGGTTCCACGCTTGAACCGTGACCCGCCAGCCCGGAGGATAGCGCGGCGCTCTGGTCGGCAGCCAGCCGGACAGAGGATGGCCCGCCGCGAGGCATTCCAGAGAGGCATTCCTACAGCTTACTCCCCGCTTTCGAGGAGGTTTGCCATAGAGGGAAACGCGTTCCGCTCAGGGCAGGCTGTGAGCCCCTGACACCGCAGAGGCCGATAGAAGGGCCCGTGGCAGAAGGTCCACGCTCCGAGGTCTACCCCAGACACTCGTCGCCCGAACCTGTTGCCTGCAAAGACGCGTCGACTCGTCCCGGGGAGGAATCTTCCGGAGACCCAATCGCAGGTAATATGGGGACTTGTTCGCATGGACCAAGTCCGTCCGCTAGCCAAAGAACTCGGGAAGAGGAGTTCAGAATCCTGGCCAGGGTATTTAAGTTACGTTTTCACAGCAGGGAACTAGCGAGACTTTTGGCGTACCTCAGGGAACACTGCCTACTTTACCCAGAAGTAGGTACGTTAACCCTGAAGCTCTGGGATCAGATAGGAGACTGCATTCAGCAAACCCCGAAAGCTCCAGGAGGGATAGTCCGCACATGGAGGAAGTGTAGGAGACTCTTAGAGCAGATCGAGCCAGTCCGGGTAGAGGCCAAAGAACCCCCGTTAGTTGAGCCATCAGGCAAGCCAGTCGAGCCGACTGCGCCCACGGCACTCTATCCGTCAATTAGCTATCAGCAGAGTAGCGCAGGGAGCCTTCCCGCGGTGACAGCTGCAGACGTCACCGAGGGAACGCAAGGAATGAGAGGCGCTGGCGCTTCTCTGACAGCCCCAGGTTCCCTAGTCGTGAAGAGTGCCCTTCAGCGCACCGCTGAGATAGAACTTAAGAAGGGGGAATTGTCAGTTGAACAGCTAGCTGAACTTCAACAGATTTGTCCCGTCCGCTTGGAGATGGACGCGCTCACGGGCGCACAGCAGATAGTACACTCCCCAGTCCCGTACAAGCTTCTCATGGCTCTACGGAAAGCAATTTCAGAGACAGGGCTCCAAAGCCGTTTTACGAGGGGCACGCTTCAGCAAGTGTGCGAAACCACCATGTGGATTCCTCACGATTGGAAAGCCGTCATGAGGATGATGCTTACCCCCAGCCAGTACATGATTTGGGACAGTGAGTTCCGCCTAGAGGCGCAAGCTCGGGCTGCCAGGCTGGGAGGCGCGGTAATCCCTGACCAGTTGTATGGTTCAGGTGCCTTTGAGTCCATCAACGCTCAAATCAACCTGCCTCTCGCCACCCTAGAGATGTCAGCCGAGGCTGCCTATAGGGCATACTTCAAGGTCCCAGCGTCTGGCAAAACGGCCAAAAATTACACCGCCATTAAGCAGGGAGCCCAAGAGCCCTACATGGACTTCATCAATCGCCTGGAAGAAGCAATCAGCAGGCAGATTGACAATGAGCAAGCCCAACAAGAGCTCATGATTAAGTTAGCCAAAGACAATGCCAACTTGGACTGCCGTAAAATCTTGCAGTCCTTGGGCAATCGCCCTGACTTGACCTTAACGGACATGATCCGAGCATGCTCCGACGTTGGCACAGACTCCTACAAGATGGGTCTGCTAGCGGCAGCAGTGCAGGGGGGAAGAAGACCTAATGGCAAGAACAGAGGGGCATGTCACACTTGTGGCAAGGTCGGTCACTTCGCTAGGGAGTGCCGATCCAAGGGGGGCGGGCAAAAGTCCGACCGTCCCAAGGCTCCGAACACCCTCTGCCCGAAGTGCAAGAAAGGCTATCATTGGGCCAGGTATTGTCCGAGTTCGGGAAACCGGAATCCGGGCACGTCTCTGGCCCCAGTCCAAACAGAGGCTTCCTTCACCCAGATTCAGAACTCCCCAGAACGAGACTAGATTCTAGGCACATTCCAGGCACTGCGAGGGCACAGGCCAGCCCCAAGGGCAGCACAGGGCTAGAATTGACTTGCCAGGCGGACGTTACATGCGACCTGCCAGGCACAGTCTATCTAGTCGACACCCAGTACATGGGACCCCTGCCCAGAGGCTTTATAGGTTTAGTTTTGCCCCGTAGTGTAGCTGGAGCACGCGGAATTTTTATAATTCCGGGAGTCATCGACTCGAATTTTTCAGGTATTCTCCAGGTCCAGCTTTGGACACACCTGCCCCAAACAATCCACAAGGGAGACACGTTAGCGCAACTGATCATGGTTCCTTGTCACTCGCCAGCAGGCAGCCAGGGAAGGCTCAGGGACAGCTCAGAGTCCGGTTCAGCAGACCGCTCGAGCGCGAGTGAGGCAGTGCAAGGATACCAGGTCTTAGCGACAGTGGAGACCAACATTGAGTGGAAGCAGCGCCCCGTTATCGAGGTATTTTTGAACAAAAGGGTGTTCTCAGGGTTACTCGATACCGGAGCGGATGTGACAGTGATCAGCAGGAGCCAGTGGCCAAGAGAGTGGGCCATTGAGCCGGTCTCCGATGTGTGGGGGGTAGGTGGAGTTCAGGAAGCGTTTAGGAGCCGAGAGTGGGTAGAAGTCACGATCCCAAGGGCTGACGGCACAGCGGTAATTCGGCCGCACATTCTTGACGTGCACGTCAATCTTTGGGGGCGAGACATTCTGCAGCAGTACGGTGCTACGCTTACCTTCGGGTAATGGCGTTGCCACTTAAATGGCTCACCGACACTCCGGTCTGGGTAGAACAATGGCCGGTAGTGGGAGAGAAGTTAGTTGCCCTCAAGCAGCTAGTTAAGGAACAGCTAGACGCAGGACACATAGAACAGTCCACAAGCCCCTGGAACTCGCCAATTTTTGTGATTAAGAAGAAGTCGGGGAAGTGGCGACTCCTCCACGATTTCAGAGAGATCAATAAATGCATTCAGCCGATGGGTCCGCTTCAATGCGGCATCCCCAATCCGAACATGATTCCCGAGGGGTGGGAGATCCTAGTCGTAGATCTCAAGGATTGCTTTTATACAATCCCCTTAGACCCCAGGGACCGGGAAAGGTTCGCCTTTACAGTGCCGGTCGTGAACCACGGTGAGCCCACGCAGCGTTACGCGTGGAAATTTTTGCCACAGGGCATGCTCAATTCGCCCACCCTGTGCCAAATTTATGTTCACGGCGCACTGGCAAAGTTCCGAAGCCTTTACCCTAAAGCTATTGTTTGTCACTTCATGGACGATATTTTAGTAGCGTTGCCGCAACTTGGCAGCGAAATGTTTTCTGACCTCCAGGCCAGCCTGGGGGACAGAGGCTTACTCATTGCCCCGGAAAAGGTGCAGAGAACCGAGCCCTTCTCATACTTGGGCCATCGGCTTCTCCGCTCTTTTGCAGCGCCAGTTCTGCCTCAGATAAACTTACAAGACTCAGTCACCCTTGTAGAGTTGCAGCAAGTTTTGGGGAACATCAATTGGGCCAGACCGTATTTTCGCTTAGATACGGATCTTCTAAAACCGCTCTTCTCGCTGCTAACCTTAGGTAAGCAGCCGGCAGACTGGATAAAAATCCCTCGAGACGCGCGCTTGGCGCTCGAGAAGGTGAACCAAGTTCTCAGCCAGAGGTGGGTGGATAGGATCGCCCAGGGGCCATATGCCCCGATCCTGAATTTGTACATCGTACGGTCAGGATCCATGTTCACGGGGGCACTAGGAGTGGACTCAGAGAAAGGAGCGAGAATTGTGGAATGGGTCTACTTGCCTAATACATCCTCACGGAACATCGTTCCGCCCCAAGAGCTGGTTTCCGCGGTGATCTACCGCGGCAGGCTGAGAGCTAGGGACATTTCAGGAAACGATTTGGCCAAAATTGTGGTCCCGTTCACCAAGGAACAAATTCATCAGTTAATGCAGCTAGGCGACTCGCTTCCGATAGCCTTGGAAGGTTTCACTGGGAGTCTAGCATATCACTTGCCCAAGGACCCCAGACTTGTTTCACTGCAAACCGGAACGATCAGCTTGTTCGAATTGCTCTCGCTGGTCCCGCTTCAGGGGGCCAGAACAGTTTTCTCTGATGGAGGTCGCACCTATGGTGTTTTGACTTGGCAGGAGGGCGAAGCTTGGCACACGCTGCTAACTCTTCCGCAAAAGTCCGCGCAGCGGGCGGAGTTGGCGGCCGTGAACCTTGCCTTGCGCACCTTCACCAAAGAACGGTTAAATATCATTACTGACAGTCTATATGTAAGGAATTTGCTTCACAGTCTACCGGGAGCTTACATCACTCCCGCGATAGACAAGAACTTGCTTAGCTTGTTTCTCACTGCTCAATTTCATCTGCGAAACCGCACGGAGCCGCTCTATAATGCCCACATTCGAAGTCACCAAGACCTACCGGGTCCGATTTCCGCGGGCAATAGCAGAGCGGCCGCGGCCGCAAGGGAAATTCAGCAACGTTCAGTTTTGGGAGTTTTTACTACTCCAATCCAGAGTCATGCCTTTTTTCACCAGAACGCCAAGGCACTCGCCAAACAGTTCAACCTGCCACTCTCTCAGGCCCAGGGTATAGTTCGCTCTTGCCAGCATTGTGCAGGGGCGCCGGGGGGGCCCTCGTGGGGGGTCAACCCACAAGGGACAGAGGCTAATCAGGTATGGCAGATGGACGTCACGCATGTGCCGCAGTTCGGCAGATGGCAATACATGCATGTCTGCATTGACACCTTTTCTCAATTCGTTTGGGCGACGGCGCAGAAGGGGGAGGCTGCTTCCCACGTGGAGCAGCACCTCCTTTCCTGCATTGCGGCGATGGGCAAGCCGCGGCACGTGAAGACGGACAACGCGCCGGCCTACAGTTCCAGGCAATTGGCCGCCTTCATGGCTACTTGGGACATCAAGCACACATTTGGAATTCCCTACAATCCGCAAGGGCAAGCGATTGTAGAGCGGGTCAATCGGACGCTAAAGTCCTATATTGACAAACAAACAGAAAGGGGGGAGCGACCAGCCCTCCCCAAATCACAGGGAGAAGCACAGTTCTGCCTGAACAAGGTATTGTTCACATACAATCACCTTAATGTTTTTTCGGACTGTACGCCGCAGGAGAAGCATTTCCGCCGTTCGGAAGCTCTCCCGCGACCTATGGTCTGGTACCGAGTGCCACCAGACCCTTCTTGGAGGGGCCCGGTGCCGCTCATAACCTGGGGAAGAGGGTATGCTGCAGTTATGTCTCCTACAGGTGTTGTTTGGATTCCAGCCCGGTGTGTCAAGCCCCACCTGGAACCGCATGGCGTGGAACCAGGCCGGCCCGAGTCCGATCCCGGAGATGGAGGACCTCACCCTGACCGAGAGGACCCGCCGGAGGAAACGGCCGCCGATGCCCAAGATCACCTGGGGGATGGTCAAGATTCTTTGCAGTGACGCCCAGGACGCCGTTCAGCGCGAGGAGAAAGAGCCGACACCGGAGAACCTCACAGCTGCAGTTTTTGCCCAGATTCACGCCAACACAGCGGCGATCACCATCATCCTGGCCCTTTCCCTGCTTTTGGGGGGAGGCGTTCAGGCTACTCCGATCCAGGCCGGCGGCTTGCCGCCTGGCGAAGATATTTCCGCACGAATGCGGTACAACTTGTGGGAAAGGTTGGCGGGCCTCGTCAACCAGTCCGATTTTTGCCTACAGCAGGACATTGGCTCTGCATCTATCCTCAGCACCTGTCTCATCCCCGTGTGCCACACTCTGGACGCGCGCACCAAGGATGGCGACTGGTTGCTGAAGGCGTTCTTTGGCCCACACACTCCTACCACCTTCTCAGCATACGCACGCTGGGGGGGACGGCGACTTGCATCAACCTTGCCGGCTGACGCAGCCACTCTTCATACCCCTCGAGTGGCGGTCAGCCCGGACGCTGCTTGTACCCGAATGACCGGCTGCACCTCAGGCGGTCAGACTCGGCGCCGCTGCCTTGACCCCGGCAGCGGCAACTGGACTTGCAATAAACCAGAGACCCTCATTTCGCTGTACGCTCATGTCACCCTACCTTCAGGGTGGTTTTTCACCTGCAACCAGTTCACATGGAACTATATCCCTGCAAATCTGTCGGACTCAATGTGTTGTATCAGCCATTTGACACTGTTACTTCCTACTAAGGACATGGTTGCCCCAAGCACAAATGACACGAATGTACCAAATGTTGACATTTCCTCACTCATACGGCACACACGCACAACCCAGTTAGACAGCTCTTGTGACAGCAGCTTTAGGGTAATGAGTCCCGCTGAGTACGTATCACTAGCAGTCAGCCTTGTCGGCGTGCCAGGCTTGGCCGTCGGCAACGCACGGAGGATTGGCCGCTTGGCTTGCGGTTTGGCAAAAACCATTAACCATACCTCCTCAGCGATAGCGCTCCTCAATCAGGAACAGGCAGAACTTCGCCATGCTGTTCTTGACAATCGAGCGGCTATCGACTACCTCCTCTTGCTGCACCACCTGGGTTGCGAATCTTTTCATGGAATGTGTTGTTTCAATCTTACTGATAACTCCCGTAAGATCCAAAGCCAGATCACGAACCTCCACACCATAGTCCAGGGCATTACTGAGGGTTCCGCATGGGGAGCTTGGTGGAGTTCCCTGTGGAATTGGATGTGGTCATGGATCCCCTGGGGGTGGTTGCAAACGGTGCTTAAGGTAGTGGTGGGGATAGCCATACTAGGCATTACGCTTTGCTGTTTTGCTCAATGCATTCCCTCGCTGATCTCCAAGTGCCGCCCCAGGGAGAAATTCCGTGACGTCATACCCGCTCAACAGCTGATGCCGCTCTTGCGCAGGGTCGCCAGTCAGGTCCTTAAATAGAAAATAAAGGGGAGATGCGGATTCCCCATGCCCCGCAGGGCATGGAACGGCCCGCCAGAGGCCACCGCGGTGAGAGACGCTCCCAGCCCGTGGGCTCTGCGGCCGCCAAATTAAGGGGGGTGAATAAAATATAGGGGTTGATTCACCCAATTACCGTGACCTGACCTACGACTCTGCCAAGCAAGCAGATAGCTGACTCCGGTCAAACATTAAGTGCATAGCTCATCTCCCGGCTCGGGGGAAATCCCTGGCGCAAATAAGCCATGTTTGTCCCTGCCTAATCCCCAAGACAATGAGGCTCCTAAGTCCATGTTTGCCCCAGTTAATAACTTCCCTTTGAGGTGTTCCCCATTAACCCAGGTACGTGGGTGAGGTAATTTTCCTGCCAGGTGACAGCTTGCCACCGTTGCGCTTTTTCCCCTATAAATGATGTTGCCTTTCTTCAATAAAGCACTGATCTGATCTCGCTCCTGTTGCCTCGTGTTGTCATTGATCAGTCTCCTCCGGGCTCTAACGCCGCCCTAGCGGCCAGACATCGCTACACCCCTGCTCAATGCAGGAATCCAAATTAAAGTACAGTAGATCTGACAGATGGCTGTCCAATTTTTCTCTTTAATGCCTCCACCAAATAATATTGATGCATAAATATTCTCAAATGCCGCATGGGATCGGAATGGGGGGAAAAGAAGAAAAGGGGGAATTCCATTTATGTTAACGAAGATGCACTTATTTTATAGATATATATTTAGCAATAATTGTAGTTAAAAGCTATACCATGCCACTCCTATTAATTGTAGTAGAAATTTATTTTACTATCCCAATGTTTAACCAAACAAGTGCAAATAAGGTTCATAAACCTTTTAAATGTCCAAAGAATATCTTGAGGCATGATTTTGTAATTAAAAGTTTAAAGAAAAGTACCTCTCATGTTTACCTTGTCATCCTCTTCCTCCCTCTCTTCCCAACACATATGTGTGGTCACACTTTGTGAATATTATTAATATGCCTTGAGTGTGATTTGCACTTACAGGTATTTACTTCTGTTTAATAGTTGATAATTGTTGTAATACATTTGTAAATTAAAAGCTAGCAATATTTAGGGAATTTCCCCCCAATGTTGATCAACTTTAAAAGGTCTGTCAAGTCTATCAGCCATAGGTTTTCATTGCTTCCTCATATTCATTTAAAAGTAACTGTAAAAGGAAAAAAAACTTTCCTGTTTTACCTGTATTAGCTGAAATAATCTGTAAAAGAAGATTCAGACAATTAATATGATTGTGAATATACTTATTTTAGATATTTTTCTTAACAGTAGAATCCTAACTAATTTATGCAAAAGTAATACCCAGTATGTTTCCTGGATTTACCTGCCCACTCATGAGCTTTGGAGAACAACATCATTACACAAACAGCATTACATATACTGTACAACATAAAATAGTTTCCCCAATAACTATCATGATGTCTGATTTTATTTTGACCAGTTAAATACACATAAATACGTACATAACTTGGAGACTTATTATGTGATTTGGCATTGCTTTGTCAATCAAATTATTAATTTACCTTTTCTTCCCAAATTGGCCTATTAACCTAAAAGGGAAACTTAACTCCTGGCAGACTGGCATTCCAAATGCAGACATTACTCAGACATAAATGGGAGTTTTGTCCCCATAAGCTCCCAAGTCATGTAAGGATAACCCATATTTTTTAAAAAAACACCTTTCTATTACATACTGTTGATGTATTTCTACATCTGAATGCAGATTCCCATAAGTAGTGTGGTGCTCACCCGATCCCTAATGGTAAGATGTGTGTTTTAATATGAATCAGGATGTACAATGTGGAGTCCTCATATTGTTCTTATGAAACACTTAAAGACTACAACTACTGCTGTATCAGGGCCAAAATGTTTCAAACTATATAACATAAAGGATTTTTGATTCACATGCCAGCTAAACCCGAGTGCTTGAATTATTACTTGCTTGCATTCACTGAAATAAACTATTTGGTTGAATTAATGAGACATATGAGAGGAAACATACTAAAAATAAATATGTCGAAATTCCCCAACAATACGTGAAATCACAGGGCTAGGCTTTTCTCACTTTGCGACTGCTTATTATTGGCATATTCTAACGGCAGTATGGATTAGCCTAAATCAAAATGGTATATTACAGTATTAGGGCCATAGTCAAAATGCATTTTTCTGCTAATTTTAGAATACAGACACCTCAATCTACAATTGTAATATACTTTTACAATTGTAGATTAAACTGTTTGCATTCTAAAATTAACATACAGATGAAGCTTCCTCTTTCATGATTCCAGAAAAGGACATCCAAATAATGCAATGCAAAGAAATAATGTACTAATAATCCATTGCATAGTATAGCAATTCTCTTAATTAATGATTAGGATTAAAATGCTTTTACTCACCATTTTAAAACTGAAGAGAATTAATCCAGAAAACAAGATACATTTACATCTTCTAGCAATCATTTTTAAATCTGAACTTTCATACCCCCTGTTCACTTATGAACACAGTGAGACAACCATCCAGAAGTTAGGCACCTAACAATATCAGTCTTTGAGGCAGTGAGTCAGTAGCCCCTCCTCTCACCACATCTAGAGTATAAAAGCTGGAGTGTAATTTGAGTATAGTTAAGCCATATTTCTGCTTTATTTAATTACTACTTATATAAGAATTTATGATGTTAGTTGAACACAGAAGCTCAAATGTTATACAGAATCTCTTTCCTTTCCTGTATCATGCATAATTTTACTAGATGATATCAGAAGAAACCTAAACTCTACATAAAATTGGAAGTGACTCCAGTTTCATATTGTGCCATCCTACCCATATCAACTCAAATGTAACCTCACTGGCTTTATTCGTATCTGACTCTAGGGTTCAGTGCTCATCTCTGCTTATAGCCAAAAAGACAGCACTGTCCGCATCTGCAGATGTTTCTATCATACCTGTCAACGGCGGCTCCGGACAAACCGGGACCTGCGCACAATGGTTCTGTGCAAGTCGCGTTCTATGCATGCATAGGGTTCTACGAAAGCGTAAAAGCCTTCTATGCATGCATAGAAGGCTTTTACGCTTTAGTAGAACCCTTTTACACTTGCGTAGCCTTCTACGCAAGCGGCGTAGCCTTCTACGCAAGCGAAAAGGGTTCTACGCAAGCGTAAAAGCCTTCTATGCATGCATAGAACATGACTTGCGCAGAAGAGGCTGCACTGTATCTCCTTTCCCCTGCTGTCAAATTCCAGGGTTTCGGCAGCGTGGGGTGGGAAATGGCACAAATCAGCGCCGAAAACCATGAAATCCCGGCCAATCCGGGAAGGTTGACAGGTATGGTTTCTATGGACATGTGGCAGGCATGCCTCAACACCGGAGTGCACAGAACACTGTTTATCTTCCCACCAAAGTGGTCCCTATTTATCTACTTGCAATTTCTTGCTGCTTGGTTGGCAGGAGCTGGGACAAAGACGGGATCTCACTACGTTGTGCAGTACTCAGGAATTGAAATCTGATTTTCTAGTCATCGAGTTCAGTGTTTTAACCACTTGAGCCACCACAGTGTAAATTGAAGCTAATAAGGTCTTATTCCTGAGTAGACACTCAAAATTATGCTGTTATAATTTCCTGCTTCATTTTTGAATTAAGCTTCACCGCCTTTCCAGTGGGAAAGTTTAAAGTCTTTCTAACCTTTCTGAAATAATACCAAGTTCTTATCTAAAATATTAATTCCTATTTTTATTTTTGCCACAGTGGAGTAAAGAGTTTTGGTGGAAAAGCAAACACCCGGATGTGCCATGGAATGTGCTTCTCCTCCTTTCCCTTGTCACCGAGTTTTTGCAGTTTGTTACTCCTTTTCACTGGTTGCCAGACAAGCTGTCTGAATGAGCCCCTTTGTTCAAATGTCGCAACCAGGACAAGTGTCATTTCAGATTTGAATAGAGAAAATGTTCGAGGAGTTTCTGGTAGATGCTCAGTTCAGAGACGTTCCAACCTACAAACACTCTGAAATAGTTTGGGGAGTCTAAAAAGAGGCAACTGTATTAATATTTCCTTCCAACTTATGTCCAACCTATCAGATCAAATTGTATGGACTAAAACAGAGCGGAGAACCACAGATATACCTATAAATCTTATCTGAGAGGCAGCTTCATAGGTGCCAAATGAGGCAAGTTTAATGGTTTTGTAGAGGGGCCAGATGGTTTTTAAAAAGTGCATTAGGGCATAGAGTTGCCATAATCCCCCCCCACACACACACACACACACACAAAACCAGGATAGAAGTAAAGGTTGCTCAAAAGCCAGTCCTATCCAACTCTAGGCTTCAGTGCTCATCTCTGTTTCAAAGCCGAAGAGCCAGCACTGTCAGCTTCTGCAGACATTTCCATGGTCATGTGGCAGGCATGACTAGACACCGGAGCGCATGGAACACTGTTTACCTTCCCCCCCGAAGTGGTCCCTATTTATCTACTTGCAATTTCTTGCTTTCGAACTGCTAGGTTTGCAGGAGCTGGGACAAAGGCGGGAGCTCATTCCGTCCTCAGTATTCGGGTATTGAACTACTGACCTGCCGCCTTCCAGTCAGTGTCTTAACCACTTGAGCAGACATAACTAAGGTGCAAAGGCCATTTTTCAGCAATTGGTTAAATCTTTTGGATTAATCACATCTTTTCTTCCATGTTATAAATTCCAGCTCCCTCCAGTTTTAAAAACAAAACTGCAGTATCAAAGCATTAAAGAATATGAAGCAAGATCCACCTACCCATATTAATTTCAGAAACTAGTAATTCAGTTTACCCAATCTCTTTCATTGGCCACCGTCAAAGCCTCCAGAACAAAATAGGGGAGCTGGAATACTTAGCAATAGATAAAAATATTGATATTATTGGCATCATTGAAACCTGGTGGACAGATGATAACCAATGGGATACAGTTATCCCAGGCTACAAACTGTACAGGAAGGATAGGAAGGGGCAAACCGGAGGTGGTGTATCCTTGTATGTCAAAGAAGTGATAAAATCATACGAATTGGAATATCTAGGTGATTTGGAGTCACCATTAGAAGCTCTGTGGGTACCAGGCCACAAGGATGGTCTAACAGTAGGCATATACTACTATATACAGCTATATTGGAGAATGTTGTAAAGGAGGCATCCAAGAAGGGAAGCCTGGTTATAATGGGGGACTTCAATTATCCTCACATAGACTGAGTGAACTGTTGTTCAGCACATGATAAAGAGATAAAGTTCCTAGATATGCTAAATGATTGTTCCCTGGGACAGATGGTTGAAGACCCAACTAGAGGTACAAGAATCCTTGACTTGAGGTTAATGTGACTGACCCAATAGGGAACAGTGACCACAACTCAATTATGTTTAACTTGATCATAGACCGCAAGTCACTGATAAAATCTAACCCAGAGACCTTAAATTTTCAAAAAGGAAATTTCCCAAAGATGAGGTAATTAGTAAAAAAGAAGCTGAAATGGAAAATTGAGAGAGTCCAAACACTCCAAGAGGCATGGAGGCTGTTTACAAAAACAATAACAGAGGCCCAATTGGAATGCATACCCAAAAGGAAAAAGGGCACTGCCAGGTCCAAGAGGACTCCGATGTGGCTTACAGGAGCTGTTCAGGAAGTGATCAAAAGCAAGAAAAGCTCATTTAGAAGATGGAAAGCTTGTCCGAATGAGGACAGCAGGCAGAAACATAAATTCTGGCAGAACAAATGCAAGGCAACAATCAGGAAAGCAAAGCAAGACTTTGAGGAGCGTATAGCTAAAAATACTTAGAGAAATAACAAAGACTTCTTTAAGTACATTAGAAGTAAGAACCCAACTAGGAAGTCCATTGGACCATTAGATGACAATGGAAGGCAAGGGGTTATTAAAGAGGAAAGAGATTTGTTATGTATGGAATACTATGCCTTTAAGATGGAATGCAACAATGTAACCCAATGTATTGCAACAGTTACAATGAGCTACGACTGCCTCTAGATGGTATCGAGAGACAGCTGATAGCGATCCACACACATGATACGAGTTAACCAATTACAGCCAGCCACGGGAACTATTCCCGTCACAGGTAAACCTGATGAAGAATGCCGTGCGTCACAATGACGTCACGAATACAGTAACCAATGAACAACCGTGTAACCAGTTTCAAATGTACCATGCTGTATAAAAGGAGCTGCGCCTCCGCCATTACCTCATGTTCAGATTGCTTACTCTACAATAAAGATGTGTTTGGCCTTATGAATGCTGCCTACTGAGTATCCAGTTGACACTGTTTATCTGGACTTTCAGAAGGCTTTTGACAAACTTGAATAAACTTACCAGTCATGGAATAAAGGGACCGGTCTTGTCCTGGATCAGCAACTGGCTAAGGGACAGGAAACAGAGGGTAGCACTAAATGGACACTTCTCCAAGTGGAGGGAAGTAAAGAGTGGGGTCCCCCAAGGTTCAGTACTGGGACCCCTGCTTATCAACCTCTTCATAAATGATCTAGAAGTAGGAATAAATAAATATGTATGTATGTATGTATGTATGTATGTATGTATGTATGTATGTATGTATGTATGTATGTATGTATGTATGTATGTATGTATGTATGTATGTATGTATGTATGTATGTATGTATGTATGTATGTATGTATGTATGTAGTGCCAGATTAGCCATATAGCAAGAGTAGCAAATGCTATGGGCCCTGTGCCTCTGGGGCCCCTGCGCCACACCGTCAACCCACCCACTTGCCCTTCCCTGCCTCCAGTCTAAACGTTTGAGTGGTTCATATATTTACTGAGATATTTCCTGCTTCTGTGATTCTTGGCTTCCTCTCGAAACTAATAATTAAAAACAGAGTGCTCCATGGTCAAGATATGTTCCTTTAAGTACTGTATATCAAACATGATAACACTAAATTTTAAAACTTTTTCAAAGATTTGTCCTCATACACTTTTCAGCTGGCTCTATCCTGTATGAAAACAACCTTCTGTCTGATACAGGGTATGCACGAAGGAGTGTATGTGTTTAGGTAGAGCAAGGGTTTCTCTTGCTGGATAGCCAGTCTTGTTCAACTCCATTTACAACCAAAGAGCCAGCGCTCTCTGCGTCTGCAGATGTTTCTATGGTCATGTAGAAGGCATGACTAGATGCACGGAATGCTGCTACCTTTCCAGCTGAAGCGGTACCTGTTTAACTACTTGCAATTTCTTGTTTTCAAACTGCTAGGTTGGCAGGAGCTGGGATAGAGACGGGAGCTTGCTGTTTCGAGTTATTCTTGACATCATAGTACATTTTAGTGTACCTGAGTGAGAGCAGGCCAAGGCAATAGGTAAAGTATTTTAGAAATGCAAAGTGTTACTTCGTTTTTACTAGTGGTGTTCTATTTTATATGAAGATAGCCACCTTGGGCTGGCTTGTTTGAGCGGTCAGTTCTTGGAAGTTTGGGTGGTGGCATTGGTGGGCATTTTAAAAGAATTTTTTAAAAAGAAATTTAATTTTTTAAAACTTTAAATAAGTTTAAATTTTTGATGTTTTTAAGGTGTTTTATGTTTTTACTGTTTTATTGTAAGCCGCCCGGAGTTGCCTTGGCGAGGGGGCGGCATTAGAAAAATAATTAAATAAATACATAAATTTATAGGTATCCTAAATCTAAACAAGGGCCCCTTGAAATGATTTGCTACAGGCCCCGTGCTGGCTTAATTTGGCACTGTATGTATGTATATATGTATGTAAGGGACTGCAGTGGCTCAAGTGGCTTAAGACACTGACTGGAAAGTGGCAGGTCAGCAGTTCGATACCCAAATACTGTAGGACAGAATGAGCTCCCATCTCTGTCCCAGCTCCTGCCAACCTAGCAGTTCGAAAGCAAGAAATTGCAAGTAGATAAATAGGGACCACTTCGGCGGGAAGATAAGCAGCGCGTTCGGTGCATTCCGGTGTCTAGTCGTGCCTGCCACATTGTTATAGAATGTGATATATATGATAGGTCAATCTGATCTGTTTAACTTTACAGAGTACTAAGAAAATATTTTTTACTTTTAAACCAGAATTAATATCTTAATTCTTTCACCCCTATTTCAACATGTCCATGGAAATGTCTGCTGGCTCTTCAGCTATGAAACAGAAATGAGCACTGAACCCTAGAGTCGGCTTTCAGCAAGGGTGACCTTTATGTACAGTCCAGATATGTATGTCTACATCAATACATTAACGCGATAGCCGCCACCACCTCTCCTTGGCAATATTAGAAACAAGGGCAGCCTTTTTGAAAAGGGGCAGGGCAGATATTCCCCCTGTTCCTTGCCCATAAACTTCCCTATGACAGGAGGGCAAAATATCCAGAGCAGCCAGTGGTGGGCATCAGCAGGTTCGCACCAGTTCGCCAGAACTGGTAGCAGATATTCTGGCTGGCTCCACCCATCCAAGTTTTGAAATAAAGTAGTCCTCATTTGGGGGCAACCTAGGGATTTCCCCCTGGCCATGCCCACCATACCACGCCCACAGTGTGGTCATGCCTGTCAAGTATCCCGGATTGGCTGGGATTTCCCGTATTTCAGCACCGATTTTCGTCCTTTTCCGCCCGGAACTGCCGCTATCCCGGATCTTGGCAGCGGGGGGAAAGGAGTTACTGCGCATCCCTTCTGCGCAGATCCTTTCTACGCATGCGTAGAAGGGTTATGTGCAGGGGATGTGTAGAACCCTCTACGCATGCGTAGAACTGACATGCGCAGAACGGTTTTGCGCAGGTCTGTTGTACGCATGCATAAAAGCCTTCTACGCATGCGTAGAAGCGACCTGCACAGAACGGATCTGCGCAGGTCCGTTGCACGGAAGCGTAAAAGCCTTCTAGGCATGCGTACAACAGACCTGCGCAAAACCGTTCTGCCCATGTCCGTTCTACGCATGCGTAAACGGCTTTTACGCATGTGGAAGACGGACCTGCGCAGAACCGTTCTGCGCAGGTCCCGTATTGTCCCGAGGCGCGCTTGACAGGTATGAGTGTGATAGTAATTTATTTTGGAGCCCACCACTGAGAGCAGCAGACCCCCGCATCCTGCAGCAAGTTACGGGAGACACATACACCCTCCCCATAAAGTCGGCGTTTCCCCTCCTGGGAGCGCGCGCGGCAAGGGCAACCCCGGCCCCCCCGGCCCACTTCAGCGGCTTGGCTTCCCCCGACCCCAGGAGAGGCGGCCCGCCCGCGACCTGCAGAATAAGGGGCGTGGCCTGCTGACGGAGGGGCGTGGCATTGTGGCGGAGGCGGGGCGTGCGGGTGGCCTGCCCCTTCCTCGAGTGCGGAATTTTCTCCCGTCGCGTCGTGGGCGGCAGGGGAGGCAAAATGGCGCCGGCTGCGAGCGGGGACCGGGGGTTGAAGAGCCTAGTGTGGCAGAGTGAGTGCTGGCGGCGGCCGCTTTCCCTCTCCTTCTCCCTTCGACGTATAATAATAATAATAATAATAATAAACAGCCGTGGCATTTAGGTTGGTTTTCTTGCAGTGCCTGCCGGGGGCCGCCACTCCTGCCTGTCATAGGGACGGAGCAAAAGGGAAGGGTGGCGGCGGCATGGGGGTTTGGTGGCAGCCACGAATGGGGCCACGGCTTTCGTGTAATTGCGGGGTTGCCCCCTCTTTTTAGCGGGGGGGGGAAGCTTTAATTGTACCTTCACAGAGGAAACCACGGGTGGGAGAAAACCGGTGGTCGAGTTTCTTGGGTTTCCGACGGTTTTTTACACCAGGAAACACCCCCCCCCCCGGCTGAATATCGGCGTTTCATTGGGGTGAATGCGAATGGGTGCCACAATTTTTCTGATAATTAATGCTAATTCACTTGTGAACCGCCCAGAGAGTGCACTAGGCGCTATAGGGGCGGCACATAAGTGTACAGTACAGTAATGGCTAATTCTGTCCACCGTAAGATGGAAAGAGTTTGTGGCAGTAGCACATTTCTGCCAAACGCATGGTACTTAAAATGGTGATTTTTCGCCATCTATACAGGTGAAACCCGGAAAATTAGAATATTGTGCAAATGTTCATTCAGTTCAGTAATGCAACTTAAAAAGGTGAAACAGATATATGAGATAGACACATTGCATGCAAAGCGAGATAGTTCAAGCCTTACTTGGTTATAGTATTGATGCTTATGGCTTACAGTTTATGAAAACCCCAATCTCATGTACCCCATAATCATCACATAATCTCATGTACTCTGTATGCCATGATCATCACAATTATAACGAAGTAAGGCATGGCATCTCTCGCTTTGCATGTAGTGAGTCTATCTCATATATTTGCTTCACCTATTAAGTGAAATGAATGAACATTTGTAGGATATTCAAATTTTCCAAGTTTCACCTGTAGATTAGCAAATATAAATAACAACTGGGTTCGCATCCTTTTGCTCAATCCAGCCTATCCTGTTTGGGTTTGCTATTTGTTTTTCAGCCCGACACAAAGGTTGTGTGTGTGTGTGTGTGTGTGTGTGTGTGTGTGTGTGTGTGTGTGTGTGTGTGTGTGTGTGTGTGTGTGTGTGTGTGTGTGTGTGTGTGTGTGTGTGTGTGTGTGTGTGTGTGTGTGTGTGTGTGTGTGTGTGTGTGTGTATATAATCTATCTCTCTATATCTCTATATATAGAGATCTATCTATATATCTATCTATCTATCTATATATATACACATCTATCTATCTATCTATATCTCTATCTATCTATATATATACACACACATATACACATATACACACGCACGTGTGTGTGTGTGTGTGTGTGTGTGTGTGTGTGTGTGTGTGTGTGTGTGTGTGTGTGTGTGTGTGTGTGTGTGTATAAGATCAGTAGATGATTTGCTGGGGGAGGGGGAATTCCAAGCATAGCAAAAAATGGCCAAACGGAGAAAAGGATACAAACACAATGTACCGTTTGTGTGTGCCCAAAAATGATGAAAATAATAATAAACGAATCTTCTTATAAGGTCTTTGTATTCTTAATGTTATTTTTATTTTGCAAACTCTTGTATATTAACTTGTAATGTCATCAAACAGAAACCAAACTCAGATACTTCTCTGCACAAAAAGGAGGGGGAATGGCATTCCTATTGACACCCCAATATTTCAGAGAGGTATGCAAGGGTCTGATTTTGATGCTTTGCATATGATATTTTTTTTTTAAAAAAAAAAAATTGCAGCAAGGAGTTTAGGTTGGGAAACTGTAATATAATCCAAGGTTGCTCAGTGGGCATTGTGAGCGAAAATGAGGATTTGAACTTGAGTCTTGTGTGTAAATCTTGTCTGATTAAGTGCTTGTGAGGAATAGGCGTGGGACAGGGATGACCTGTGTTAGTGGTTAATGCGGAGGGTAAGAAGAAGGTGATAACCAAGTGGATAAATGGAGGGAGATGGATTGGGTTTTAGTAAAAACAAAATTGGACATACTGTATTAGAATCTGAGCATGGATAATAAATGTATATTTTAGCACCACTGATAACAATAATGGATGAAAGGTTATCTAAGAAAGGAGTCAAAGAAAATGTTGGATTTGAACAGGGAGATAAAAAATTATCAGGTGTTTTTGTTATTCAAGGAGCCAGTAGAATAGATCATATGTGCTTCAGATTTCTTCCATCAAGCCATGCATTTATGTGGCTTTGCAGTACAGGTGTAAATCCTTACTCCTTCTGTTCTCGTGGGGTGAATGAGAATGAGTGCAACAATTTTTCTAATACTGTAAGATGGAAAGACTTTGTGTACTAACACATTTCTGCAAAATACACAGTACTTAAAATTGTGATACATTTTGTCACCTATAGATTAGCAAATATAAATAACACTGGGCTGTTTATATCCTTTTATTCCATCAGCCTATCCTTTTTGGGTTTTCTATTAGTCAGCTCAACAAAGGGAAAATATATTAGTGTTACCTGAGTCATTTTTGCACGAATTGTGCAAAAAATAAAGAAAAGATTTGCTTCATGATTTGGTCTCTCACTAGAGTTGAGATTCCTTGTATAGTTTGAGATTCCTCACCCAGCTGTCTTACTGCGTTTATAGAATCTGAAACTTGCTTTGACCAAAATGAAGACAACAAAATCTTTTTAAAAAACATCTCTACCTTACAGGTAACAGTTGTCCTTCCTGTAATGAGTAACATAGTAGGAATGACATGATTTGAGACATTTTTAAAATGCTCAGTTGAGTATGTTTTGTTCTGTGGTTCCTATGTGGAACATATTCTGTGGTGTTTCTGTGGGACATATGTGTCAAACTACATAATACATTAAGGACAGAATCCTATTGGTAGTCTCAACAAGAGTGAATGTATTAAATTGATGGGATGTAAATAACGGTTGACTTACCATTCAACAATTAATTCAGTACTGTATGTCTAAGTACATAGCATGCTGCTGACCATCTTTTTACTCACAAGTCAGGACACAGGGGCTACCATGTAAAGTTGCAGGATGCTTAACCTACCACCATTACCCCATTTTTTTGCCTCGTCCTGGGCTAAAAGCTAAGACGCTGATTTCAGTACATTAACTTTGCTCACTTTGTACAAAATTGAATCGCAGATATGCTACTGTCATTGGTGCTACAGAATCTTCTTAGCAACAAATATTTTTGTGTGCACATTAGGTATCTGATTGTGTAGCTAGACATTGGGAGTTTGATTTCCCACTGTGTCTCTTTTGGGAGAAGAGCCAGCCTGTGTTGTCTTGAGCAAGCTGCACAGTCCCAGGAAGTCCCCAGAAGAAAAGAATGATGAACTTCTGTGTATACTCTACTTAGAAAACCCTGGAAAGAGTCACCCTAAGTCAGAATTCACTTGATGGCACAGAATTATTAATTATTTTATTTTGCTTTCAGTTGGGAGGAGATCTGAAATCACTGATGTGAAATACTGTATTATGATTTATTGTATCCCCTGCTGTTCAACCCATAAGAAGGAGACTGTTATCATTGTTTTCTATGCCCTCATTTGTTTCCTGCTTCTATTTCTAATGTAATATGTTTCCTCTCTAGTTCTGTGCACACTTAAAAGTAGACCCGGACTCCTTGACATTTTCTGCAGCTCATTGTCAGAATTCTCCCATGCTGCTGGAGGTATCATGATACATTAGAATCTATAATTCCCTGGAAGTATTCATTTAAACTGTACCTGGGGACCTTGAGAGAGTGTAGATCTTGTACTATAAGAGAGTGGTGTTTCATTAAATGTTGTAATTGTAATTAAATGTTGGTGGAGGTTCCTGTTAATGATGAGGAAGAAATGGCCTTGGTCAGTGATTGCTGATTTTGATTGTTTCTGGAGTAGAAGTTATCAGAGTTATGTTTCTGTATGAAAACCAAATCATGACTCTGAGAATGTGATTGGCCATTTGATTCTGATTTTTAAAAATGTGGGGGCTATGGGGAACCCAGGGCTGTATATGTTCCCTAGGCCTCTGAATATTGTAAACATCTGCTGTAGTCAACTGTTATGAGTGTGTGACCTTTTTGGGCCCTGAAGGCATCATTCAATGTTGGTGTATATGCATACATACGCACATGTACCCCCTCCCACCAATATATCTACAGAAATTACTTGGAAGCAGGTAAACAGCTATCTTGGAAGGCAGGCAGAAACATCCTTCCTCCTGAAGCCTACCTGACCAGAAAGATACATTTGCAGGGTCCTGGTACCTTCATGGCCTCTAGAACAGTTGTACCCAATGTGGGACCCACACCCCACAGGGGGACTTCAATTTCTAGAAGTCCAAGTCAATACATTGGCTGATCAATGCTTTGGGGAATTGACTTAGGTTTCTGGGAATAAAAGTCCAAACACCAAAGGTTGGGAAACAGTGCTCTAGAATTGCACTGCTTAAAAGATGCTCAAGTTATAGATGGATGTGATTTGTCTTCACACAGACTTATTGATGGTGCATTGACTGGGAGGCGGAAGGTCAGCAGTTTGATTTCCGAGTAATGCAGGACGGAGTGAGCTCCTCCCTTTTTGTCGCTGGTCCAAGAGGACTCCAGGTCTGCCAGGTCCAAGAGGACTCCAATGTGGCTTACAGGAGCTGTTCGGGAAGTGATCAAGAGCAAGAAAAGCTCATTTAGAAGATGGAAGGCTTGTCCGAATGAGGACAGCAGGCAGAAACATACATTCTGGCAGAACAAATGCAAGGCAACAATCAGGAAAGCAAAGCAAGACTTTGAGGAGCGTATAGCTAAAATACTCAATAACAAAGACTTCTTTAAGTACATTAGAAGTAAGAACCCAACTAGGAAGGCCATTGGACCATTAGATGACAATGGAAGGCAAGGGGTTATTAAAGAGGAAACAGAGATTGCAGAGAGACTCAATGAATTCTTTGCTTCAGTATTCACTGAAGAAGACAGAGGCCACATGCCCAAAACAGAGCCTATCTTCGTAGGGAGGGAAACCGAAGAATTAAGCCAGATAGAAATAACCAGGGAGGAGGTCCTTGCATGTCTTGTTAAACTAAACACTAACAAATCACCTGGACCAGATGGCATCCATCCACGAGTTCTCAGGGAACTTAAGGATGAAATTGCTGATTTCTTGGCCAAAATATATAATCTTTCACTCAAATCAGGCTTTGTGCCTGATGACTGGAAGGTAGCGAATGTAACACCAATTTTCAAAAAAGGATCCAGAGGTGATCCAGGAAATTACCGACCTGTCAGTTTGACATGTGTCCCAGGTAAAGTGATGGAAACCATCCTAAAAGATAGAATTAATAGGCACATAGAAGAGAAGGCGCTGCTAAAGGAGAGCCAACATGGCTTTTGCAAGGGCAAATCATGCCTCACTAATCTTTTGGAATTTTTTGAGAGTGTCAACAAGCATGTGGATAAGGGGGATCCAGTTGACATTGTTTATCTGGACTTTCAGAAGGCTTTTGACAAGGTCCCACACCAAAGGCTCTTGAATAAACTTACCAGTCATGGAATAAAGGGACAGGTCTTGTCCTGGATCAGCAACTGGCTAAGGGACAGGAAACAGAGGGTAGCACTAAATGGACACTTCTCCAAGTGGAGGGAAGTAAAGAGTGGGGTCCCCCAAGGTTCAGTACTGGGACCCCTGCTTTTCAACCTCTTCATAAATGATCTAGAGGTAGGAGTAAAAAGCAAGGTAGCCAAATTTGCTGATGACACTAAATTATACAGGGTAGTGAAAACTGTGAGAGATTGTGAGGAGCTCCAGAGGGATCTCTTGACACTGGGGGAGTGGGCAAAATAGTGGCAAATGAGCTTCAACATTAGTAAGTGCAGAGTGATGCATGTTGGGGCAAAGAACCCCAATTACATTTATAAACTGATGGGGTCTGAACTCTGCGACAAACCAGGAAAGGGACCTTGGTGTTCTGGTGGACAACTCAATGAAGGTGTCAACCCAGTGTGCCTCAGCAGTGAAAAAAGCAAACTCAATGTTAGGGATCATTAGGAAGGGTATAGAAAATAAATCAGCAAGTGTCATTTTGCCTCTTTATAAATCTATGGTGAGGCCCCATCTGGAATACTGTGTACAGTTCTGGTCGCCATACCTCCAGGAGGATATTATGGAGCTGGAAAAAGTGCAGAGGAGGGCAACCAGAATGATTAGGGGACTGGAACACCTTCCTTACCATCTGAGGCTGCAACGGTTGGGCCTCTTCACTCTTGAACGACGACGTCTAAGAGGTGACCTGATTGAAGTTTATAAAATCATGCACGGTGTGGACAAAGTAGATAAGCAAAAACTGTTTTCCCTATCGCATAACACTAGAACTAGGGGACACTCCATGAAACTTTTGGGTACTAGTTCTCAAACAAATAAGAGAAAGTACTTTTTCACCCAGAGGATTACTGGTCTATGGAACTCCCTGCCAGAAGAAGTGGAGACAGCTGTCAGTCTTGACAGCTTGAAGAAAGGATTAGACAAGTTCATGGAGGACAAGGGTATCAATGGCTATAATTATGAATACTTAAGGACAACCTCCGGGTTGGAGAGATAGGCAGGATATCTCTCAATGCCATTTCCAGGGAATCCTAAGCAGGTGAAGGCATCTCCTTGGGAATACCCTGAAGGAAATGGTGAGCCACTGTGTGAGACAGAATGCTGGACTGGATGGGCTGTGGCCTGTTCCAGCAAGGCTGTTCTTATGTTCTTATGTTCTTATGTCCTGCCAACCTAGCAGTTCGAAAGCAGGAAATTGCAAGTAGATAAATAGGGACCACTTCGGTGGGAAGGTAACAGCATTCCGTGCGCTCCGGTGTCTAGTCATGCCTGCCACATGACCACGGAAACGTCTGCAGAAGCAGACAACGCTGGCTCTTCGGCTTTGAAACAGAGATGAGCACTGCACCCTAGAGTCGGATACGACTGGCTTTCGAGCAAGGGAAACCTTTACCTTTATTGATTAAAGCAATTTGGATGCTGGGATATTTTAGAAATTAATTGGATACCCACAATTTGGTATGATAATATCATATACATTAATGGCACTGAGCATTATTTTCAGAAATCTTCCAGTACTGTCTGGATAACCAGAGTCACCAATAAACCTTATGTCTGGTGAACAGTAGGAGTTGTATGTGGATGTTCAAGCATAATAGTTTCTAAAGTCAAATATTGTTATTTTTGGGAGCAGCTATAAAACAGTACGTGGGAACACCTATTCATAAGTCAAATATCTGCAAGGCCACACCCAGGCATTGTGCAGAGCATTTCCTGCTTGTTGTAGAATAATGAGCCTTCTTGAAGATTGTGGTATTTTTGAACCACTGTTGGATGTACCCCAGGCAAAGGCAACCTTGTTGTGCTGGTTAATCTGTTTTACAACATGTTAGGCAAAAGGAACTACAGAATGAGTTCACCAAAAGGTTTCTTCATTTTTGTAGTTAAACCTTGATGTAGACATGAAAGAATAGGATAATGGATTGGAAAGTGTTACTGAATATCATTACTGTTGGGGCTGCGGTGGATCAGTGGTTAAGAAGCTCGTCTTGTTAGCTTCTATACTTCTGAAAGAGTAAGCAAAAATTATAGAGAAGAGAAAGATGTTCTGCATGGAAAACCCTTAGTTGTTTTTGTGCACTTGTTTGTTTCTTGGTATTTTTAATGTTGTTGATGCAAAGCGATATGATATGATCTGGTGCCTTTTTTGTATTAAGTAGATATGAACATACTTCAGATAAATTCATTCAGGTTTAAGAAAATGGTTATTTTGCCATTCTGAACTGCTATTGTATATATCCTTTATTTCTGAACCTTTATACCTTATTCATGGTATAAAGCTTTTTTACTTACAGAGCTGGTGTGGTGTCATAAAGTTACAATACCTGTACTACTGTTTTAACTACTGAATTTTATTTTCAGAGCTGAAAAAAGAAGTATTTGATGACTGTAGGAAGGAAGAAGAGTGGAAGGTAAGATTAATGTTAAATTACTTTTATTACAGATAATTCATTCATCCCATCACTTACACACTTATAACACTTAAAGCAGGGCCGGGTCATGCCCCCTTAGACAGCTTTGGGGGCCGGATGCCCATTTTGCCCTGCCTGCCACACATGGCACTTCTGGGTGTGGCAGAGGCGGTGGGGGGGCCACATGGAATGGTGTCATCCAGCCCCTAGGCCGTAGGTTGAGAACCCCTGATTTAAGACATGTTAAAATGTGTGGTTTAGTTTCCAAATTTTGTTGTGTGTGCCAGTTAAGTAACAGAGGGAGTTGAATACAAGTTCTGTAGCAGTATCCCAGTACTGTATCTACTTTCACAAAAATGATTAGTTTCACATTAATTTTAAATGCTACTACAAATAAAGCTTCTAAATGCAAGTGTTCTTTACTTCAATGAAATTCACAGAAACATATGTCCTGGCAACTTACATTTTAACTAAAAGTTTCTTTGAGCTCTCTTAGGGTTTCTCCAGAATTCAGGATCAAAAATAAAGTGTAAAATAATAGGTGTGCATTTATACTGTTTTTCAAAGCAGGAGAGGACCCAAATGCTTGATTTTGAAACAAATCAGATCTTCCTTTTCAAAGAGCGCTCTAGGCAAAGTTGTTAATTTGGGGAGGCAGAATCCATCCAAATTCTTTCGTTGGAGGCAGTTTGATCAGGGGAAGAACCTGCTTTGATCCTAGTCAATTTTTTTACTTGTTGAAAGAGCTAGAAAGGGATAACAGTGTACAATGATACCTCGCTTAAAGAGCATAATGCGTTCCACAGGATTGCTCTTTATGCATGTTTGCTCTTTAAGCGAAACACCATTGTAAGTGACCAATTGTGACTTCTGGTGGGGGGGGGATTCCAAACCCTGATTTAGTTGTTAGGAGACTTTTTGTTTGGTTTTAGTTGTTAAGCAAGGCAGAGAAAATTCTGCTTTTTAAGCGAGTTAGTCTCTAAACGAGGGGCTCTTTATGCCAGGTTTTACTGTACTTCAGTATTAGGAGTGGGTTGAGAAACTTCAGTTGGCATGAAATGGTGTAGCCAGACTACTAGTCGATTTGTATCTTTACCCAATTTGAAGTGCTAGTTTTAATCTTTGAAATCCTGAATAATGTGGGACCAAGATTTCTAATGGTTTGCTTAATAATACCACACATTTTAATCTCAATATCTGATTCTCTATTTCATGTTTCTTCCTTTTTTAAAAAAAAAACTAAAGTATCTGATAAATGCTTGTTATAGTTGTGGTACTGAAATTTTGGGGAACCCTCTTTAGGAATTTGAGCAAGCTGTGAAAACTTGGTTATTTAGCATGCTGTTTTAGACAGATTAATACTGACTTTAAAATTAAACTTAATGACTAAGGTTCCACCCTATCGATAATTGGGTGCCAAAACCGAATGTGGATGAAGTAGTATAGAATTGGATTTAGTTGTCGAAAGCAGTACTTTGTTTTTTCCTCCCTATATAAAGATAATTCTTCTAGATGACTTCACCACAAAGCTTCTGGCATCATGTGGTAAAATGACAGATTTGCTAACAGAAGGGATAACTGGTAAGTATCTTCTAAACGTATTTTTGTAATCTTTGTATAATTGAAACTAGTTTTGCCAGTTGATACTTTTGCAGGAGATGCTCCATGGAAATGTATTTTCCGTCTTTGATATGTTTATGCTTAAAATTTCCCCTTTCATTCTTAGCTGTCAACCATCTTGAAGATCTCTCATTCATAGGGTCATCATAAGTTGGAGATGACTTGAAGGCACATAACAGCAGCAGCATAATGTACCAGATAGTCACACAGTTTCCAGTGAGTTTAGTTAATAGGAGACAACCACATGACTAAAGAAGCTGAAGCCAATTACTGTATTGTACTTGTTTTAGTGAGTTGGTAGCTACTTATACAGCTTTCCTTGAAGTACAAAAATATTCTGAAGCAGTGCTCTTTATTTTCTTATTTATTTGGTTGGTTTTTAGTTGATGTTTGTTTAATGTGGTGTGCATAATCCTAGAAGAAGCAAATTCCCCTGTACATGAAATAAAGAATGCATGCTTAATGTCTCTTAAAGCAGAGCTTGTTATCTGTAATTTTTGTAAATTTTTGTTTTAAAAATAATTATTTAAAATTGTTTCTTTAGAGCAGGAGTTCTCAACCTTTTAGAGCCATTGGTATGGGTTACACTCCTTCAGACAGGTTCAGGGGCGAACGGCCATTTTGCCCTTCCTCCACCACATGGCACTTCCTGGTGTGGTGAAGGCGTTGGGGCCCCCACATGAAATGGTGCAGCGGGCCACATCTGGCCCTCGGGCCGCAGGTTGAGAATCCCTGCTTCTAGAGTAACACATTTTATCTGACTAATTAAATAAAATATTGTATTATACCTCTAGTGTAAAATCATTTCTCGGGTTCTCCATAAAATACTATTTTTAGGTTCATATTCCTATCTAGCCAGGTTATCTGACTATGGTAATAGAGTAGAACATACTCCCAGCGACACAATGCCGAGTTGCAGACGGCAGTTAACTAACCTGACAACCCGAGGACTAATGCCATTGGGTGACAAAAGTCCACAGGGAAGGCTGATGGTCCCCAAGTGGATTAAAGCTCACTTGAATCCATCTTGATGGAGGGCAGCAGCTTCATCAATTCTGGCCTGTGGCTGAGGAGAACTTTGTGTGCCAAAAGGGTTCAGGACCAGAAAGTAACTTGCAGAACTGGATCAGTGGTACGGGTGTCACACTGCGATGTGGAAGGCAAATGGAAGACTACTGCATTATATTCTCAGGACAATCTTCATGGTTGAATCATCATGATGATAGCCAATATTCAGAATTGGATACCGCATAAGAAGAGGAAGGTTCACATAGACAAATGTCTGCCTGGTAGAGACTGATATAATATTCTTTTATGGAATATGTTTTACCTTACTGCCGTGTATATATTTATGATGGTGACTGAATAGTTGTTATTATCTTTTGTGAACTATAATAAACTACTATAGTCTAGGAAAGACAGATAAAATTTAAATAGCTTCAGTATGAAAATCTTTATCAAAGAGAAGTTAAATACGTAAATAGGCTTTTAAAATATGATGTGTTCAAATATTAAGTAGGTAGTTTTAACGTCATTAATATTTTATTTTGTAGTTGTTGAGAATGTTTACAAAAGTCGTGAGCCCGCTCCTCAAATGAAAGCCATTTATCTCATCACACCTACAGCTAAGGTTAGTGTTCCAAAGGGGGGGGGGGGATTGTGTCAAATTGATTTAATCTTCCTTATGAAAAAATTATTGTATGATGAAGAGTACATAGGCTATTGTTGAAGTAAGTGGTAGGGTTTCCCCTTGTAGAATTGCTAAAGGCATATCCATCAAGCGTGGCTCCCAAAAATACGGGATAATTCTGTGCTTGCGCGCTTGTGCAGTAACCCCTTTCCCCGCCGTTCAAAATACGGGACGGTGGCAGGAAAGGGGAGGAACGAGCGCCAAAATACGGGATTTCCCGGCCAATCCGGGATACTTGACAGGTATGTAAAGGACACTAAATGTTTAGATTTGTTCAGCAATAGACCATTTTTCAATACAAGGGCTAGGACTGTGTAGTTTCCTTAATATCATTTGGATCAGATTGAAGGCCTGTCCAGATGTTCCTTGTGATGCTTTGCTGAGGTCACTTGAGCTATGGGGTGATGTGGCAGAATTTGTTAAGATATCTGCTTATGCAAAGCAATTTTGGATCTCATCTGGTTGTCCATATTTATATCTATGGCTAAATCTTAGTATAATGTTAGAGAAGTGAGCCTTTAACTTGTACAATTTCCCCCAGCACATACCAGATGAAGAGTAGAATCGCCTGCTTATGGTCTTAAAGATCTCTCTTATATCCAAACTTAAAACTGGTTAGTTTATTTAGTTTATATTAAAGAGTCATATCATAAACCAATATTTCACCATGGCTTATTCAAATTAATTATTGTACCTTTTAAATTCACTGTGTTCCAAACCCTGTCCTCTTAAATACGTTTCTGTGTCATTTGAGATTTATTGTTTTTATTGTTTTCGAAATACATTCAATAGTCAATAAAAGAGTGAGAAAAGCAATAATGGGGTATAATCTAAAAAATGACAGAATGATCTCAGTATGGATCCAAGGCAAACCATTCAATATCACTGCAATCTTAAGTCTACACACCAACCACTGGTTCAGATGAGGCCACAGTTGACCAGTTATATGAGGAATTACAGCACCTCATAGAACTGACACCAAAAAATTATGTCTGTGTTATATTGGAAGATTGGAATGCCAAAGTAGAAAGTCAAAAAGTAAATAGAATAACAGGCAAGTTGGGTCTTGGAACACAGAATGAAGCAGGACAAAGACTAATAGAGTTCTGCCAAGATAATAACGTACTGGTCATAGCAAACACCCTCTTCCAACAACACAAGAGGCGACTTTACACATGGACATCACCAGATGGCCAACATCGAAATCAGATTGATTACATACTCTGCTGCCAAAGATGGAGAAGCTCCATACAGTCAGCAAAAACGAGACCTGGAGCAGACTGTGGCTCAGATCATAATCTACTGATCACCAGATTCAGGCTTAGGTTAAAGAAAATAGGGAAAGCAATTGAGCCACACAGGTATGACCTAGATAACAGCCCTAAGAAAAACATGGTGGAGGTGTGGAACAGATTTAATGGTTTAGGCTTGATAGACAGAGTACCAGAAGAATTATGGACGGAGGTTTGGGACATCATAAAGGAGGCAGCAAGTAAATACATACCAAAAGAAAAGAAGCATAAGAAAGCAAAGTGGCTGTCTGATGAGGCTCTTGAAATAGCGGAGGAAAGAAGGAACGCAAAAGACAAAAGAGAAAAATTCAATCAATTGAACACAGGTTTTCAAAGAAAAGCAAGGTGAGAAAGAAAGCTGCTTAAATGAACAGTGCAAAGCAATAGAGGAAAACAACAGAAGGGGAAATCAAGTGAGCATTTAAAGCAAAAATGACCATGACAAGGGACAAAAACAGCAGGGATTTAGCTCATTCAGAAGAGATTAAGAAAAGATGGCAAGAATACACAGAAGAACTCTACAAAAAGGACTTCAACACTCCTGACAATCACAGTGAAGAGAACTTTGAATTTGAGCCGGACATCCTGGAGAGTGAAGTCAGGAGAGCCCTAAAAAGCACTACCAACAACAAAGCTAGTGAAGATGATGGTATCCCAGTTGAATTATTCAAAGCCCTAAGAGATGATGGGATTAAAGCATTGCATTCCATATGCCAGCAGATTTGGAATATACAACAGTGGCCACAGAGTTGGAAAAGGTCAGTACAGTAAACCCATGGTTAGCGACGTTTCTTGGTTCCCAACGTCACATTGCTAACTGGGAAATGTCGTTAACCAAGAAGCAGAAACCTGCAGCAGACGAAGGGGTTTACCCAGGGATTTCTGCTTGGAGCAGCGTCGGAAAAGGTCTGTGGGGGTCGGAAACAGCTTGGATCTCCTCCCCCAAGCCTCCAAGAGGTGGCAAGGGTGGCAGGGACCCAAAAATGGGCGGAACAAATTGTACCCATTTTCACCTCTGGGAGGCTGGGGGGAGGCGATCCACTCTTCTGCCCACCCCTATGACGAGATGATCTACCTTTCAAAGCTGGAAAATCACCATCGGTGGGGTCCCTGTTTCAGGCTCTCTGCCTCTCCAGCAGTGTGCAGGAGGCTTGGAGGACCTATTCTGCACTATTCCCATCTTCCTAGGTGCTCCCTGTGCCGTGCAACAGCTGATAATAGTTGCAGCTGCCATTTTGAAAAACAAAAAACTCAAAGAAAATTGCGGCCGCAACTATTATCAGCTGTTGCACGGCACAAGTAGCACCTAGGAAGGTGGGAATAGTGCAGAGTAGGTCCTCCAAGCCTCCCACACACTGCTGGGGAGACAGAGAACCGGAAACAGAGACACCCCCACACACTCCGACGGTGATTTTCCAGCTTGAAAGGTAGGAGATGAAACACGGTGCCTCGGATAACGGTGCCAGATCGTTAGCCAAGAGATGACTTGTCACAAAAAGTCACGCCGTAAACGACATTGACCGAACGCAACATAAACCGGGGGTTTACTGTATATGTTCCAATCCCAAAAAGGGCAATGCCAAAGAATGCTCAAGTTTATTTATTTCGGTTTCTATACCACCCACTTGGCCAAGGCCAACTCAGGGTGGTTCACAGCATAATAAAAAACATAGTTAAAAAGATAGCTAAAACTGCTTTAAAAACTACCCACCCACTCACTAAAAAAGGGTGCAGGGGCTGAGGGTGCTGGGATTCGCTATGCCAGCCACCCCACGGAAGTCACCCCTCCACCTGCACCCCATACCTGGCCTGTCAGCCAGGTTTTAAGTTCTTTCCTGAAGGGCAGCAATTCTGTCTGGAGACGTTACTCTGTTGGTAAGAGGTTCCAGAGAGCTGGTGCGGACACGGAGAAGGCCCTCCTCCTTGTGCTAGAGAGGCGAGCCCCTCTAGCGGATGGTACAATGAGAGAGCCCCTCCGGTCCACTCTGGTTGGACGGACAGACCTCCTTAGGGCAATGCGGTCTCTTAGGTAACCTGGCCCACTACCATGTAGGGCTTTAAAGGTCAAAACCAGCACCTTGAATTGCACCCGGAGGCAAACTGGTAACCAGTGCAGCTCCCGGAGCAGAGGCGAGGCATGAGCATAACACCCGCACCCCATCAGTACCCGGCCACCGCATTCTGGACCAGCTGCAGCCTCCAAATGGTCAACAAGGGCAGCCCCATGTAGAGCGCATTACAATAATCAAGTCTGGAGGTGACCAGAGCATGTGTGACTATGAGCAAGGAATCCCTATCCAGGAGCGGGCACAACTGGTGAATTACACGAAGTTGTGCAAAGGCCCTCCTGGTCACGGCCGCCACCTGCTCTTATAGAACAATTGCGCTCATCCCACATGCTAGCAAGGCCATGCTCAAGATAATACAGAATTGGCTTCATCAGCACACAGCTAGAGAACTACCAATAGTGCAGGCTGGGTTCTGAAGAGGTAGGGGAACTAGAGACCAAATTGCCATCATAAGTTGGATCATGGAGAAAACAGAAGAATACCAGAAACAGTCTACTTCTGTTTCATTGACTACACCAAGGCCTTTGACTGTGTAGACCACAATAAAATGTGGCAAGTAATTAAAGAGATGGGAATACTTAAATGTGTCATGAGAAATCTGTACATGAGTCAAGAAGCAACAGTTAGGACAGGATACGGAATGATGGGGTGGTTTGGAATAGGAAAAGGAGTACAACAAGGCTGCATTTTGTCACCCTGCTTATGTAATTTATATGCAGAGCACATAATGCGCAATTCAGGGCTGGGTGAATCACAAGCTGGAATTAAAATTGCTGAGAGAAACATCAGCAATTTAAAATGTGCAGATGATACTGCACTAATGGCAGAAAGTGAAGCAGACCTAAAGAAGTTCTTGCTTAAGTTGAAGGAGGAGAGTGCAAAAGCTGTCTTGAGACTCACTCAACATCAAAAAAACCAAGATAATGACAACAGGCCCTATCAGTCCCTGGAAAATAGATGGGGAAGAAGTAGAAGCAGTGACAGACTTTACATTCTTAGGATTCAAGATCACTGAGACGGTGATTGCAGCCACGAAATAAAAAGGCGACTAATACTTGGGATGCAAGCTGTGAGAAACTTGGGGAATATAATTAAAAGTAGAGACATCACCTTGCAAACAAAAGTCTGCACAGTCAAAGCAATATTATTTCCAGTAGTAATGTATGGTTGTGAGAGCTGGACCATAAGGAAATCTGAGCACAGAAGAATGGATGTCTTTGAAATGTGGTGCTGGAGGTGAATTTTAAAAGTACCCTGGACAGTGAGGAGAACAAATAGGTCGATCTTAAAAGAAATCAACCCTGACTGCTCCTTGGAAGGTCAGATATTGAAGATGAAGCTAAAGTACTTTGGACATCAAATGAGAAGAGAGGATTCACTCGAGAAAGCCTTGATTTTGGGAAAGGTATAGAGCAAAAGAAGAAGGGGGCGGCAGAGAAGGCTAAATGGTATTGTTGACGCAATGGGCACAACACTGTGTGGGTTGAAGAGGATGGTGGAGGATAGGGGTGCCTGGTGTGCAGTGGTCCAGCAAAGGGTTGGACTTGATTGTGGGACAACAAAAATACGTTCAGATATTTGAGTCTGTACAAACAAAAATGATGTTGAAAATACCTTGTTTGTAAAAAGAAAAGAAAATCTGAAGCTATTGAGAATTTCCCCCCTCTTTCCCTCCTGTTCGTTTTGTTTTTGTTTAGCACTCTGTGTAGACCAAAATGTCCAGGACTGGGCATTCAGATTCATTTTGATTATTTCTCAATTTGCTGTTGTTGATTTAGTTCTACTTAGAAACACATCAGCTGAAACGCTGTTGCACATCTCTATATATTCAATATTGATGTCATCATCACTTATTACAAGTGGTTTTTGAGATGCACTCAACATATACACAGTGTGACAAAGTCACATGTGTCCCAAAATCCCTAAAGGAAGCCTTTAATCAGTGGTTTGTTTGTTTGTTTGCTTGTTTGTTGCTTATGATGTCATCCTCACTGCACATGGAGGATTTCAGCCTGAGTATGTTAAGTATTTTTACTCTCTGGTTTTAAGAGCAAATGGAAAAACATTTTAGTAATTAACTAGATTATATTGTCTTCATTCTTCAGTCTGTAGATGGCCTTATAAATGACTTTGTCAGTAAATCATCTAGCAAATACAAAGCAGCATATGTCTACTTCACTGACTGTAAGTATTCACTGATCAGATATTAATAATTCTACTTTGTGTTGGCCATTTATGTAACCACACCAATGGCCTTTTAGTATTTCAGGTGTATGTTGGGGCAGATGTTGAATCGGTATCTATTGAATTCCTAGGATAACTTGGGACAAAAAAAATCATAGTTAAAAAGATAAAAACTAGACCTGGAGGGCAACTTCCAAAAGTGTTTGGTCCTTATTGTATTTCTTAGAGCTCTTGAAGGCAATTTATTTATGTGTTGTGGATTGTAAGAGAGTGGGGGTAGGTTTGATGAAAATAATCTTTTTTCAAGGGTTAGAGAAGTGCTGGGTGATGCTTCTTCTGAAGTTTGCTTTGCATAGATATATATTACATCTGTTTCAAAGAAAGGTCTGGGACATGTAATAATATGACATCTGGATTTTTATTTTTATTTTAGTTTGTGATGACAAACTTTTCAATAGAATGAAATCATCTTGTTCAAAGGCTATAAGACGGTGCAAAGAAATAAATATAAACTTTTTCCCGTATGAATCACAGGTAAACCCAGTTCATTCAACTTCTGTTTTTAAGTGTATGGTGTTTATAGAGCAGATCTCTCAGAAACTCTCTAACCTTTTCCAAGAAGTACATATGCCAGGGGTTCCCAACCAAAGGCCTGTGGGCCAGATCCGGCCTGTGGTGCCATTTCATGCCCCCCCCCCACCGTTCCAAGGGCATTTCGGAAACAAAATGACCACCCCTTTGAAGCTGTTGAGACAAAATGGCCATCCCATTGTGCAGGCTGGGCAAAATGGCCATCTAGCCCTTGAAGCAGACAGAGAGAGTGACCTGGCCCCTGGCTTGAAAAGGTACCCCTGGCATAGACAGTGGAAATAAAACCATCCTTTCAAACACAGCCACATTAGCTGTCTGTTCTGTCTTGGAGAGGGCATGAGCCTAAGTCAGCTGTAAAGAAGCCTTTTTTTTTTTGCTTAGGTATTTACACTTGATGTCCCAACTGCATTATATCGCTGTTATAGTCCCATCGTGGAAAAGACAGATGATACTGTATGGGAGCAAATAGCTGAGCAGATCGTTACATTATGTGCTACTTTGGAAGAAAACCCAGGTGTAAGATATAGAAGGTAGGAAATTAAATACGATTTTTAAAAACGGTGACAAGTATTCTCTTAGCTTGATAGAAATGGGGCCCATGCTTTTGCATTATCCATTCATACAGTCAAGTGACTTATCCAGTCTGAAATGTGAAGACAAAATGCAAACCTCTTGGATATATGGCATGGGTTTGCCGTTCCTTCTTCCAGTTGAAGTTCTTACTACACAAGCATTTTCTTGTAGAGAAGTCCCAGAGGGCATCAAGGTAGCATTCAGAGCATAGCCCTCAGCAGGCACATGGACAGCGAGCACGCAGGCTTCGACAATCATACAGGCAGCATGACAGCAGCACACAGGCTCTGGTGGGCACATCGGCTTCTGATGAGCACATCAGCTGAGGTGTGTGACCAGATGCCTTACTTATACACAGGACCTTGGGTTGCAAAGTGAGTAGGCAATACCTGTGTTTCCCAGTCAAAAACCTTTAAAGCAACAGTACAGTATTTCAGCAAAGTACAATATGCTATACAACTTAGTTAGGGCAAATATTTACTCCCTAACAGTAAATAACCTGACTCCCTAAAGGTGATAGGCGGATGAGCTCCTTTAGGTGGATTGATGGTCCCCTCAGCAGAGGAAATGCCATTGGAAACCATCATATTGGGTCCAGCGGCGAAATGAACAGAGGAGGAACCACTTTATGATTCCCAACAGTCATGGAGGCGGAGGATGCCATGCCAGATGGACTGGCTGTGAAGGTGCACCTTGTCCATATCCTCAAGACTGCGGCAGTCCATTGCAGTCCTGGTGTCATATCCTGCATGTCTCATTTCATGTGTGCCGCAGGAGATGGCTCCGAGATCAGCATGTGTGGGTCACTTCTTGCCAATCTGGGATCTGCCTCGGAGGATGAAGGTAGCCCAGAACCAGCTGGCCTCCAAGACCAGGCCTCCCGGCAAACGGGGCAAGAAAAACACGTATGCTTGGATTGAGTTGCAGCCAACAACGAGCCTAATATGCTTATTGATTCTGCATAGTCATGGTCTCTGCAAGGGAAGGGCAAAACTGATGGCTAGATTGACTCTTGCTAGTTGGTGTAATCATGTCAAATCAATGTGATAAAAATAAGACAGAGGTGCCCAAACTACGGCCCGGGGGCTGGATGCAGCTCCCAACACCAATTAATCCGGCCCTTGTCACTTTGGAAGCGGAAGTAAAACGTGCATTTTGTATGGGCACGTTTTACTTCAGCTTCTGGGAGCGATGAGGGCAACACGAGCCAGATGATTGGCATCAGGGGCCGCATCCAGCCCCTAGGCTGTAGTGACTGGCCCCCAGAACTACGTGACCGGCCCCAAGCCCAAAAAGTTTGGGGCCCCCCTGAAATAAGAGATAGTAAAAGAGAGAGAGCGTGTGCTGTAGTTCAATGATAGAAGACTTGATTTGCCTGCAGAAGAGCTGGTTTCAATCCCTGGCATCTTTAGGTATATTGGAAAATGTCCCTTCTAAAACCCTGGAGTAGAGTTTGGAAATTTATTTTTGCACGAGATTTCATAGACTCTCCCACTCAGTGTGGCAGTGTGAGCTGGGAAAATGCGAAAGCTGTAGGGGGAAAATAATGTTTCTAAGGTCTGATGCCAATCTTTGGCTGAAATCCTGTATGTTGTGGTGTGATGTAAAGTTAATATCAGTGAAAGTGTGCCAGTTATTGCATCTAGGCAACTAGGGTTGTGCAAATTGTGAAACCAGTCATATGGTGTGCATATAGAAGTGACTTTCAATAGCACTTCTATTCTGCTGCACTTTTCCCTAATGCTGCTGTAGCTTCACTCTACACAGTAGGATTTCAGCCATCGTAAGACAAAATTGCTAAATTGTACCAGTTGTTTGCTCCTTGAACATACTTGGCAGCTGATAAATCATTACAAATTTTTTTTAAAATCCCCAAATCTCTCACTTTGAACACTAATATCAGATTTCTTAATATCTGGATGAAGAGTAACAAAAATATTTATTTATTTTTCTTTTCAGCAAGCCTTTGGAAAATGCTAGCAAACTTGCACAGTTAATTGAGAAAAAGCTTGAAAACTACTATAAGATTGATGAACGAGGCCAAGTAAAGGTAAATGGATGCTCATTTATTTCCCTCTGAAAAGATTGGTATAAGTGAGCTATATGACAGGCTTTCCAAATTTCTAGTCTATTTTGCTATGGCAGTGTGATTTGCAGAGAGCAATGCTACCACAGTATAGATGGCCTTACCAAAGTTTTCAGAAATATACTCCATGGGAAAGACAGAATTCACTGCACGGGCATGAATTAATTGCACAAGTCTGCAAAAGGAGAAGTAAGCTTCAAATCAGTGCTCAATTTGAAAAACATACTCTTTCACTACCAAGACTGTGAATGGTGCTGTATATTACTTAGAACAGAATCTTTCTGAGATCTAGTGGGATCGAATATGCTATTTCTTTAGCAAAGGTTTCGTTGAAGATTTCTCCTTTTTTAAAAAGAGGGAACATCTGATCCATTGACCTGGAGGAAGCTCTTAATAGGTATATCATGGTGTATGGGTATGGTTTTGATACTGCTAGAATAAGCTGGCCTCTTTTAATATTTTTGTGGCATTCATTTTATGATGTTTGTCATTTTTCAATGAAGAGCTGTATAGAAATGGATCTAATTGAAAAGGCTGTAGAGTGCTCCATTGTTTTGCTTTATGTGCCTAAAAGGGGATGTTTATTATTATTTTTTTCAGGGCAAAACCAACTCCCAGCTGTTAATAATTGATCGTGGCTTTGATCCTGTATCAACGGTGCTTCATGAACTCACCTTTCAAGCGATGGCCTATGATCTGCTACCAATTGAAAACGATACATACAAGCAAGTATAACTTTAGTTAGATCTTTTGTAATCGTATTTTGCCGGTAACATCTCTCTAATTTGTGGCCTTCTGTGATCCCTGTAGAAATGTTAGCAATTTAAACATAGTTCTATGGCAGTTCTCGTACTAGAAGTAGTAAACAGTTCTTGCAGCTGTCATTGTTAACTTTGTTGCTCATCAAGAAAAAGTACTCCAAAGGCTGTATTCTTGAAGATGCCTGTTAGGCAATAAACCCTACTACTACCAACGAGATTTCTTAATAATGTTTGGACTCAGTTGCACCTAGTACATTTTAGACCCTTCCATCTAGTCCTGCCCAAAATGTTTTAAGATCTAGTTTTTCTTATGAAAACAATATTCTAGCCCAGGGGTCAGCAAACTTGACTCTTTAAACGTTCTTGGACTTCAATTCCCAGAAGCCCTGATCAGCAGGAATGCTGACTTGGGCTTCTTTTAATTGAAGTCCAAGAACACCTGGACAGCCAGGTTTGCTGACCCCTGCTCTAGCCTAACATCTCTGTCTTATGACAACAATACTGTTATTTTTGTTTGTCTTTGTTAGTTTGTATGCAGGTGTGGGCAAATTTCTGCTCTGTGGATCGTCAGATCTTCTTGATGATATAAAATAACAGTCTGCTCTCTACAAACAATTATATGCTTTCTCTCATCATGAAAAGGTGCAGAAGCCATGATTTTTGTGGTGTCTGAAATTTCAAAGAAACCTAAGGTTTCGTTGAAGATTTTTCCTTTTTTAAAAAGAGGGAATATCTGATCCATTGACCTGGAGGAAGCTCTTAATAGGTATATCATGGTATATGGGTATGGTTTTGATACTTTTACCTTGAAGTAAAAATAAAGTATTATTAGAATTCAATTATAGAAAGGTATTCCCTCCTTTCTGTAGCATAATTTAAAAGAGTAGGAGGTCATAAATAACACTTTATATTAACTCACACATCTAAAATATTTGAGAGCATGTAGCTCTCAAGTTACGTTATACAACATGAAGAATCAGTTGTTGATATTAGTATAGCTTTAATAGTAAGATTTCAAGTTTTAAAAGAAACATATAGTAACTATTGCATTCAGGTGTAACAGATATTAGGTAGCTAATACACTTTGGAAATACAGCTATGAACTAACTTCTCATTTTCCCCCTCTTGTATTTCTACTGCTTTCTGGTTGAATCAGTTTATGTGAGTGTCAATACATATATATAAACAATGTTTTGTGACATAGCACTAGTACTCTCTGTAGTATTTTTTAGTGCTTAGGAATCTGCTTACTAGTTTGAAATGTGTCATGCTAAGCATGTTGTAGATACATGTACATTCATTAATCTCAATATCCAAATCTATTTTGTGATTTGCATGTGAAATCAGTTTTGGATTATTTCCCTACGTCATAATAAAAGGAGCTGCCTTGAACATTGGGATCTGAAGAAACTGAGTAACAGCAAAGTAATTCTATGTATTTGAAGAACAAATTAAATATAGGGATTAAACAAAATTGACAGTTCTTAGGAAAAATAAACTTTGTATCTCAATCCTATTTAATATTTGACATTCTAGTTAAACTCAGTACTCTTTCAGCATATCTTGTGCATGTTTACGAGAAAGTAAATCCACTGCCCTCAAACAGATTTGCTTCTTGGTAAGTATGCTTAGTATTGCAGCCTTTCTTTTCTCTAAAAATGCAGCTCTTGTTTATCATTAGATTCTAGATCAGGAGTTATCAATCTTTTTAAGCCAGGGGCCAGATCACGCACCCTCCGACTGTTGGCGGGCCGGACTGGTGTTCCCCCCGCCCCTGCTTCCCGGCTTGCCATGGGTGAAGGAGGGGTCCTGCCTGTCCTTGCCCGCACTCGGCCAGAGTGGCACCCAGGAAAGACACGGGTGGTCATGTGAGTCTGCCGTTTCTGCCGCCGCCATATTTGTCCCCTCCACCTGTCTTGGTGTGTCCCTAATGCCGCTCCATAGCAGGGTGGATGTTGTACGCCTTCTTACAACATCCACCCTGCTATGGAGCAGCGTTAGGGACACGGTAAGACAGGCAGAGGAAAATGACGACGGCAGCAGGAGCAAGGGCGTGGGCTGGATGGAATGGCACTGCAGGCCGTAGGTTGAGAACCCCTGTTTGAGATGCTGTTTATTAAAAATGAAAGTTCAGAAACTTTTCTGCTCCAATACTCAACTATTTATGTGAGAAACGTAACTATGTTAATTACACCTAAGATATAGTGTTTTTTCTATATGTAGGTATAAACCAGAAAGTGCAAGTGGGAAGGAAAGGGAAGCATTTCTAGAGGAAGATGATGACCTCTGGGTGAAAATTCGACATAAGCATATTGCAGATGTATTAGAGTAAGTATGACAATGCTTTCTGATGGTTTTATGCAGCATTCTATGGTAGTTGCTAAGTAAGACAAGAAAATATATATGCACACTTTCATCATAGAGTTTGAGAACTGCTGACCTGTCGACCTTCCAGTCACCAAGTTCAGCATCTTAACCACTAAGCCACCACAGTCCATTTTTAACTACTCTAATTAATTATATTATGAATTATAAGTTGCACCTGGAGCAGGAAAGAAATCATTAAAAAACTAAAACAGGATATCTTTTATAGGATTAATCAAAAGGCTAAGTAGTCTAGTTTTTTCCATTTTATTTAGTTCAGTCCTTACTAAGCAAGCATTTAAAAATATAAATAATATTTTATTAATAATAATAGAAATAACCAAAGCTATAATCTGATATTATTTAATCATTGATTTCTAAACAATTGAAATTTCACTAAGCATATGATACATGAGACAGAAGCTTAAAACCTGTCCATGTAAGATCTGTGGTTTGTGAGAGCCTGTTTATGTAAGACCAATAGAAGGCTTAAATTACAAAAAATTGTCACTGCAGGCATCATGGAGGTGCTAATTTTTATAATTAGAGACTTCTCGTTCCCTTCCCTCAGTCCCCGCAAGTTTGCTTTAGGACCTCTGAACCCATAGGGGCTTTGTAATGGGAGAGAAAAATGCTTAGTTTTCAAACTATTGTCCTGCCTGAGGACATCATCAGCTTTATGGAGTGGAACTTACACAAATAAGGATTTCAGCCAATCATTGTAAGGTGATCGTTTGGGTTTTGTTTTTGTTTTTTTGTAATTCAAAAATATTAAGGACATTTTCTTCTGTTTCAGAGAAATACCAAAACTTGTGAAAGAAGTTTCCTCAAAAAGGAAAGCAACAGAAGGCAAAGTAAGACAATTTTATTTTAAGCTAGTTTTGCATATTTTAAGATGTCAGCCTGTTTATTATGACTAACTATGTTAAATACTGTAAACCTAACAATAGATTTGGAAAAATGATATGTTGAAATGCACTTGTACCATTACTGGTTCTCTAATGTGCTGCAGTCATCATTGTAATATAATAAAATCCTATAATTGGTATAGTGGAGAGAGTAACAGACAAGGACTCAGGAGACTTGGGTTCAAGTGTCTGTTAGGCTGACTGTTAAGTCAGAAGCAACTTGAACATATGTGACAATCCGCTTACACCCAGGCCAAGCTTTTCCAGCTTCCTGACGATGGGATTGCGAGAGTGTACCAGATCCGGCCCCCAGGCTCAGATCTGGCCCTCTCAGTTCAGGCTTCTCCATCAGGCAAATCAGGTAGCATCAAACAAAGAAATCACTCCAAGTCTCTTCAGGCATTTTCATAATTGTATTACAAGCACAGCAAAGTCCAAAATACATTCCAGTAAAAGATCAAAAGCACATAGTTAAAACAATCTGTTGCGGGGGAGAAGAAAGCAGGCTGCCCCCTTCTTTCCAAGAGACTACATTTTGGCTGTTTGCCAGCAGGCTTCCCAAGAGAGACTGAATGAATGTGGGAGGGTGACTTCCTCCCGGACAAGACTTCTCCCATCAGGATCCTCCCTTTGACCCTCCTCCTTAGGGTTTATTCCCAATGATCTTCCAGCAAGAAGACATGTCAATCACACACCAAGTTCCACCCCTTCTTCCCCAAGTTTGCCATGTGGCTTCCATGTGACACCATCTTGAAGGGGCATCTCCCCGCCCCCCCTCTTCCAGGAGGCAGGAAACATGGAATGAGGACCTTCATTCCATAACAACATATATAGCAATATTCAGAAGCCAGACCCAGACATTTCTACAGTACAGTAAAACGTCTACATACGATTCCCCCCCCCCTTCCACATGGTTAGTTGTATGTCGGGGGGAAATGTATGTCGACAGCACATTGGATTACCAGATGAGGCCTCTAGATGCCACCATATATTATTTTGTATGTAGAATTTTTCCTATTAAAAGTTTGTATGTTGATATTTTTTTAGCCAGGATTTCTATTTGTATGTTGAATTTTTTGTGAGTCAAACCGTTTGTATGTCGGGGCTCCACTTTCCTCTGGTACATGTGTGCACGCAGAGGATTGCAGTGTTATACTCCTTGTACCTGTGAATCATGCTACTTTCCAATCTACCAGTGTAGCAAAATTGGGGGGGGGGGGGTGACTATTAAGTATTTTGAGACAATTTTCAACTTCTTTTTCAGGTTTCTTTAAATAGTTTATCTCAGCTCATGAAGAAAATGCCTTACTTTCGCAAACAACTTACTAAGGTAAGCACAATATTTGGATGTTGCAATCCTTTAAAAAAAAACTTTTAAACCTGATCATAGCCTTAAATTAATGCCATTAGATTTTATTCTTATGTCTGATGATGTGGACTTGATCCACGATAGCTCACATTTAAACACAAGAGTTAGTCCTAAAGGTGCCACAACTTTTTTGTCTTTTTGTTATATTTCCTCTCTGATAGCCTTAAGTCTGTGGCTGTCATAGTATACAAAGTTTTTTCTTTTAGTCGAGATGCTGAAGAGCTGTAGCTATTATGTACCAGAATCATAGTTTACTTAATCTTAAATCTGAATTGCCCTATTAGGTCAAACCAGAGTTCATCTTGTTCAATATTTTATTTTCAATTATGACCAGCTGGGTGGCAGCCTTTATCTTGTTCTCCTGACTGACTGTACAAATTCTATATACAGTAACACTCATTCTTACTCGTTCTAACCTTCTGGATGTGTGTTCACCTTACAGACAGCCATAGCACATTAAATTGTAGCTGACAAAGACATATTCCACTAATCCGTAAAACCTAGTATCTATTTTATGTTTTTATTTCATGATACGCAGGCTATCCTCCATAAGATTTATTCAGAAATATAATTCTACATTTCGCAGGATTTCTCTGTTAAAAACCCAGCCTTAGAAAGGTCCAATTAATATTCTTATGAACCAACATATTACAAAATCCTGCCTCAAAAAATTGTGGATTAATGGAAAATAATACTGAATGGAAAATAATACTGAATTCTTAAAATTATTGTATTTTCTCTTGTTGTGACCTAACCATGTAACATTTGTAAATTTTCTGCTTCTGTTTTGCAGCAAGTAGTGCATCTTAACATAGCTGAAGATTGCATGAATAAGTTTAAGAGTAACGTAGAAAAGCTGTGTAAAGTTGAACAGGTATGTGAAGTACCTTATGTATATTGCCGTTTAGCCTAGACAACTACTAGCAGCATTATAGTAACAGAAGTCCTGTTAGCTAATTTCCTTAGTTGAGCTAATTCTTTATGTTGGTAATTATTGGCAGTACGTTTAAGTAATGTATCATTTTTTTTCCTTTCTAGAAAAAAAATATTACAGGGTTGGGTTTTACAGTTAAGGAATACTAATGCAAAACTGTTTCTTTTAAAAAAAACGATTAAAAGAGGTTTTATATGTAGCTGTTAGGGCAATGATGGCGAAGATCAATTAACAATTGCAGATACAGTAATACCCCGGATAATGCTAAAACTTGGTTGCACGAGTCTTAACGTTATCTGATTTTTAACGTTATGCGATACATTTATTGCACACCGTTAAAGCCGGCTTCCTTTGGTGGAAGCCGGGGGGGGGGCGAGTGCGCCTGCTCGCATTTCCCCAAACCTAGCTGGGGATCAGACACTGTGATTTCCAGCTTGGTTTGGGGGAATGCGCGTGGGTGCGCCCGTGTGCATTCCCCCAAACCAAGCCAGGGATCAGACACTCAGACCACCCGTTTCCTTGGGGTGAGAGCGTGCGCATGAGCTCTCACCCCAAGGAAACTGACGGCCTGAAACTCAGACCACCCGTTTCCTTGAGGTAAGAGCGTGTGCGCGGGCTCTCACCCTAAGGAAACCGGTGGCCCGACACTCAGGACAATATGGTCTAATCATAATCGAATCTTGGAGGTAAAGCACAGTTTATCTAGTAAGCTAAGTATGGTGTGAAATGTTTGTTATATTTTACCTTGTGGCTGAAGATTAATTGCAGGCTGTAGCTACAGTAAGGTTAACATTATTCAGTAATTCCTTTGATTTAAGAAGTTATATTTTATCACATAGGATTTGGCTCTTGGAATGGATGATGAGGGGCAGAAAGTGAGAGACTCAATGCAGGTCCTCCTTCCAGTACTGCTCAATAAAAATCATGATAGCTATGATAAGATAAGAGCTATCCTTCTTTACATCTTCAGCACAAATGGTAAGGTTTAAATTTTGTATCTATTGTGGCTTAATGAAATGCTCTTTATATTATTATATGGGTCATTTGGGACATAGCCATAATCCACAGATGTCCACTGAGCAGAAACTATTGACATGAATGCAAGTGATGTAAAAGTCCTTTTCAACCCTCCCCCACATACACACACACTTGGGGGTGGGGGAGGGAAAGTATTCTGTGTAACTGATATTTTAGCTTGGGAGGGGAAAAGACGCATAGCTTAAGAAAACATACTCCTTGCAGTTCATTGGCTTTGTTAAACTGAAGTCCTATTCGCAGTGGGATGCACTAGTGAAGAGACATAGGGTTGTAATCCTAAATTTGTGTAAGGAATGTTTTTCATTTTATCCTCTTTGTGGCCACTTTGAACTCTTGAAGCACCTCTATAAAAGTATGTTTGTGGGTGTTCTGAGTAATGGGAAAGGAAAGGAATTTCCCCCTGTAGTCTTTGTAAAGGTAATTTAGGAGCTAAGCTTAATTTCAAGCATTTCCACTCTCCCCCAGCAGCCTTAGACACTCCATTCCATATTGTTCAGAAAGGCATCTGTGGAACTTAAAGGGATGTGTGTGGCTATACATGGAAAGAGAATGGAAAATGTCTGTGAATTTCCTTATGTTGATTTGACTTAGGAGCCCAACAATTATTACATATTTGAGGTAACTCTATTTATAATACAGTAATACCCCGGACAACGACAAAACTTGGTTCCACAAGTTGTGTCGCTGTCTGGTTTTTGTCATTGTGCGGTGCATGTATTGGATATTGTCAGCTGTGGGGGGAGGAAACAATGCGGACAGGGTCCCCTGAGCCTCCCAGAGGGGGCAGGGGCGGTGGAGAGCACAAAATGGGCAAAAAAAACTTTCGTGACGGAATGTTTTTCACCCATTTCAGGTTCTCTGCCACCCCTGCCACCTCTGGGAGGCTCAAGGGATCCTATCTGCGCTGTTTCCGATGTCCCGTGACACCACCGCCCCGGGGGGGCAGTGCTGTAAGCCAAAACGCCGGCGAAAACTCCTTCGTCAACTGGAGGTTTTATCTTGCAGCACCGCACCGGGAGGGGTGGTGGTGGTCCTGGGGCATCGGAAACAGTGTGGACAGGGTCCCTTGGGCCTCCCAGAGTGGGCAGGGGCAGCGGAGAGCACAAAATGAGCAGAATAAATTCCATTGTGATGGATTTTTTTTCCACCCATTTCGGGTTCTCCGCCACCCCTGACACCTCTGGGAGGCTCAAGGGATCCTATCTGTGCTGTTTCCGATGTCCCATGCCGCCGCCGCCGCCCCCCCCCCCCCCCGGCAGTGCTGTAAGCCAAAACACCGGCAAAAACTCCTTCGTCAACTGGAGGTTTTGCCTTGCAGCACCGCTCGGGGGGTGGGGGTGGGAAACAGTGCAGAAAGGGTCCCCTGAGCCTCCCAGAGGGGGCAGGGGCGGCGGAGGGCACAAAATAGGTGAAAAAACTGTCGTGATGGATTTTTTAAAACCATTTTGGGTTCTCTGCCACCTCTGGGAGGCTCAAGAGACCCTATCCATGCTGTTTCCGATGCCCCGCGACCCACCCAGGTGGTGCTGCAAGCCAAAACGCCAGGGGAAACTCCTTCGTCAGCTGGAGGTTTTGGCTTGCTGCACCGCCTGGGGGGGCAGAGGGTGTCTGAAACAGCGTGAATTGGCTTTCCTGAGTCTCCCAGAGGCAGCAGCCCACCCCCACAAAAAGGACGACATGCTCTCCTACCTTGTCATGCTGTTTGGGGCCAAAAAATAAAATGGCGGCTGCAACTTTATTCAGCTGTTGTGCGGCCCAGGGACCTCTTAGGAAGGCGGGAATAGCACAGAAAAGCTCCTCCCACCCCCCAGAGCCTGATGGAGAGATGGAAAGTCAGAGCAATCGAAGATGGCGATTATTATTATTTTTTTGCCCCAAACAGCATGACAAGGTAGGAGATAAAAAAACGATGCACCGGATAACGACAAAATGACGCTGTCCAGTGCATGACTTTTCTAAAAATCTAGCGTTATCCGATGTTGTCGTTGTCCGATGCTGTCGTTAACCGGGGTTCTACTGTATAATAATGTAATTGCCAAACAGATGGGAGGAGTTTGGTGGTGTGCTACATACTCTTTCATTATACTGTACAGTAATACCTCTGAGAACAACCAAACTTGGTTCCACAAGTCTGGTCGTTATCCGATTTTTAGCGTTACTCGATGCATGCTTCGGAGGCAGTTGGCTTTTTTTTAGTGATATCCGATGCATGCGTCGGATATCGCTAAAAATGCCGTCTGCCTCTGGGAGGGTCGGGGGATGTTTCTGACATCCCCCGACCTTGCCAGGAGTTTTCCCCAGCGTTTTGCCTTGCAGCAGCGCCTGGCAAGGTTGTGGGATGTTGGAAACAGCACGGATTGGGTTCTCTGACCCTCCCAGAGGAGGAGGCGGGTGAATCTGTGCAGAAGCGGCGGCAGCGGGTGATCGCAGAAAAAGATGCATCGCATAACGCTAAAACGATGCTATCTGATGCACACACACACGCCAAAAAATATCAGGTCATTATCCGATTTTAGCATTATACAATGCGGTCGTTATCCGAGGTATTACTGTAGTGCTATTATATATATAGTACAAGTACATTGTGTATCAAATGTTTTAATACATCTAGATCAGTGTTACCCAACCTTTGACTTTTGGACTTCAATTTCCAGAAGCCTAAGTCAGTTCCCTAAAGCACTGATCAGCCAAGGCACTGACTTAGGCTTCTGGGAATTGAAGTATCCCTATGGGGCAATGGTCCATGGGGTCGCAAAGGGTCGGAATTGACTGTGCGACTGAACAACAAAAAACAACTATGCAGCCCCACGTTGGGAACCACTGAGCTAGATGGTAATTTGAATACTTTGGGTAAATCCAAAGATTGCACTAGGATACTTTTGTCAACACAATAAGGTTCTCTCCTCCTTTCATTCCTCCCTGTATGCTATGCATGTTTCCTAACCCTTTGGAGCACATGAGTTATATTGGACTTGGGATTGCCCCCTACCTAGTTCCACTGATAGAATTGCTTCTGCAAGCTGAATGACACTGCTAGATCCTGGCCTCTACATTCTAATCACAACAAGTATCATTAAGTAACTAATTCAGAAAATCATATTTATTTTTAAATATTGAAAAGGAACTACTCAAGAGACCTTGGACAAGCTGATCCAAAAAGTACAGATAGAGAATGATAGCGACATGATCAACAATTGGAAGTACCTTGGTGTACCTATTCTAGCCACAGTAAGGAATGCAGCATTTCTTTTTCTAATCAGTTCTGTATTCACTCTCTTTTAGCAATGGCTACATTATCATGTTTGCTTTCTCCGGTCTGTTTTGACTTTCCTCATTGACTTTTATGTTTCACACTTCTTTGGACATTTATTTGAACAAATAAAGTACTCCAAATTTATCAGATCCCACTCATTTAGAACAGAATCAGAATAGTGTATCCCCATTTAGGCAATATAATCCAAACATAATTCTGATTTAGAACAAATTAAGAAAAGTATTGTATTCAGATTGTCAATGTTACATTATAATGATCATGTGTACTGACGATATTTCATTTTCATGTAGTATCTGGGAGCGTGCAAAGTACTTCACATAAATACTGTTATGATTATTTCAGTGACTTTATAGGAACCCTTGTAAGATAAAACTTAAATTATGTCATACTACTCTCTTATAAATTATGGCGATCTTGAGTAGAGTAGCAGGTATGAAAGTTAGTTGGACTTGTAGTTTAACTCATGCCACATGGGAGGATATATTTTAGCAAAGCTAGGCCACATCATTCAGCACTCCTGTGAGTAATGTACAGTAGAACCCCGCATAACGAAAAAATTCTGTTCCACAGAGCTCTTTGCTATGCAGTTTTTTTCTTCGTTATGTGGTTCCCTATGGGAGATACCCCACATAACGGGGTGTGTGTGTGTGTGTGTTTTTCATTATGCGGGGTATCGCCCTTGCATAACAAACAATTCATTATGCAATTTTTTCGCTATGCGATGCATTCATTATGTGAGGTACCACTGTATTTCATTCTAATCTTGAACAACAAGCAGAGAATAAGACTTAGAATAATTTGCTTTTTGATGTTCTTTTATAGAATGGGAAATGTTTTGCATTAAAGAAAGGACTATGACTATTAGCTCTAGCTGTGCAAAACTCATATGTAACAACAGCCAAAATTGTATTGTAATTTTTTTACACACAACAAATTATGTTGCTATAGCTAATTGGTGAGGTGTCTGGTTTGTGCTGGGTAATTTTTGGGATGTACCTCGCAGTTTGCCAGGTAGCATCAGCAACAACTTCTGTGATTTCTCTAGTGCACATGTAAAAACTCAACAGGATTTGGGCAAATGGTAGTTAAGAGTCTCAATGTTAATATTAATGCTAGATAGAGAGACTTGTCTCCATCTGTGTTAAGACTCATCTACTGGATGAACAGATGTGAATGTACTTTCAGATGCCATTTGTACCCATATCTGTTTGTATCTGCCCACAGGAAACACTTGTATAAGTAGCAGTCTACAAAAGCAGTTTCTTGAGGTGATAGATTGTCGTTTTTTCCCTTCTGAAGGCTGAAGAATTAATCCCTGACATTACAATTTACTGTTCCAAAGCATTTGCTATCATGTTATCCTAATCCTTTATCTAAGTACTCTGTACTCTGTGTGTGCATGCATGCAGGGTTGTGTTTGTCAGGGTTATGTTTCATTAATTACCTTTCTTAAGACAATAATAAGTCTGAGAGTTTGGTGGTTTTTTAAAAAATATATTATTTTCTAAAACACAGTCCCTTTGATGTTTTAGTCTACTTCACAACGCAGAGCATCAAGGAGGGCCCGTTCTTTAGAAGACACTTATCAGCTTTCTAGATGGACACCCATTATTAAGGATATTATGGAGGTAACATTTCGAGATAAATGCTTTTAGGTGTGTAAGCAGAATATTCCCATTTGATCAGTCCATTTGCATCTCATTTGGATTTCTATAGCAATATATTATCAATTGCTGGGTCTGTTGCAACTTCACTTCCTCCAGAACATTTCAAGTGACTCATGATAGCCTTCATAGCTGCCGTAGCAGTCCTGTGGCACAAGGCCACACCATACTTCACCCAATCCTAGCAATTGCTACGCACAATGCAGCATGTACACAACTAACTGCACCCACTGATTGGCAACAAGCAATAATAATACCATGAGAATGCACACAACACTCTTGGGACAGGTAGGGAAAATGTATGCCAAGATAATAAAATTGAGAATGAGGCTAGTTATAGAACCACAACTATAAAAACAGATGGGTTTCAGAAAAAGTTGAAGCTGTTCAGATGCGATTTTTATGCTCAAACAACTAATAGAGAAAAATATATAATATAAGAATATTTTTGTTGCATTTGTAGACCAAAAGAAGGCATTTGATAGAATGGACAGGAAATTGCTATGGCAAATATTGACCCCATATGGAGTAAGTGAATACAGTAATACCTCATACAACGTCCGCTTCATAGAACGTCGGATCCATACAACATCGCCCAATTCTTGGAAAAAAGATGCCTCATACACTGTCACCGGACGTTGTATGAGGCATTACGATTTTCACATGAGAAAGAAGCCGCAACACCCACCGGACACTTCCCTTGGTTGTGAGCTGGGTGGGAGCGAAACTGACCCCAGCTGTGAGGCAGCCAGAGAAACGACCGTGGGGGAATCCCCCAAAATATCCAAGCGGCCTCGAGCACCCTCGCCCGAGGACAGGAGGAATGGGGCGAGGAGGAGGAATGGCGCTTCCGGGCCGGCGGCGGGAGACCCGACGAGTCTCCTCCTCTTCTGGCACTGGTCGCTTCTCTTGCTCCCGCCGACAAGTCTCGCTCCCACCTACCTGCTCTCAACCAAGGGGCGCTTCCCTGGCGAGAGCAGGGAAGGGAAGCGAGACTGGCTTCAGCTGTGAGGCAGGCAGCATGGCGCATAAGAAGACCAGCCACGCCGGAGTCTCGCTTCCCTTCCCCGCTCACAACCAAGGGACGCTTCCCTCGCGAGAGCAGGGAAGCGATTGAGACTCCGGCGTGCCTGGTCTTCTTAAGCGCCATGCTGCCCGCCTCACAGCTGAAGCCAGTCTCGCTTCCCTTCCCTGCTCTCGCCAGGGAAGCGTCCCTTGATTGTGAGCGGGGAAGGGAAGCGAGACTCCGGCGTGCCTGGTCTTCTTATGCGCCACGCTGCCCACCTCACAGCTGAAGCCAGTTTCCAAGGGACGCTTCCCTGGCGAGAGCAGAGGAAGACAACAAATAAAGTGGTTTGCCCACTTGGAGACAATGTCTTGGAACACCATACCATACAAGGCATATGTGAAAAGAGGAGAAGGACAAAGACCATGAGGCAGACCCAGAGGAAGGTGGAGAGATGACCTCAAAGACATATTACAAGAACACCAACTAACACTGGTGGTAGTCGATAGAAATGCCAGAGCAAGAACCTTGTATCTTCCTCAACACCTGAAGGTGTAAAAGAAGAAGCAAAGAAGAATATTTAAGGCTTTAAAGGCTAAGTTTTTCTTTTGTTGTTCAGTCGCACAGTCGATTCCAACCCTTTGCGACCCCATGGACCATTGTCCTCCAGGCCCCTCTGTCCTTCACCATCCTCCTCAGCCCGCCCAGCTCTGTGCCCATTGTGTCCACAATGCCATCTAGCCATCTCATCTTTGGACGCCCCCTTCTTCTCTTGCCCTCTACCTTTCCCAGCATCAAGGCCTTCTCAAGTGAGTCCTCCCTTCTCATTTGATGTCCAAAGTACTTTAGCTTCATCTTCACTATTTGTCCCTCCAATGAACAGTCAGGGTTGATTTCTTCTAATATTGACCTATTTGTTCTCTTTGCTGTCCAGGAGACTCAGGACTCTCCTCCAACACCACATTTGAAAGGCATCTATTCTTCTGCGCTCAGCTTTCCTAATAGTGTGGCATCAAGTAAATTCTGACTTATAATGACCCTTTTCAGGAATTTCTAAACAGAAATAGTCTACCATTTGCTTATTCTGGGGTAACCTGGAACTGTGCATCTTGCCCTTGAATACCTAGGCTCGCTGTTTTCCAAAGAGGCAAAGTAGGGAATCTCCCAACCCCTGGGTCTGCAGCCAGATACCTAAACCACTGAATTATCCCACCAGCGTTTGAACATCTGATTAATGCCTTTATTTTAGTTAATGTATACTTCAGGTGTTTTATTTCAGGTTATTCTGGGACAAAAATACATGGATCAAAATGTACACAAGGACATTTAATACATGTATCAATCAGTTTCCCCTAATCTAATTCCAAGTTATTTAGGGGCATATTCAGGAGTTTCTGTGCTGCCTCTTTCATTTGTTGCGATTTTGGGATGAGTTGAGGAGCAGTCCTCATTTCCCTTGTATAGTAAAATACATAAATTAGAAAAAAGTTACTTTTAAAAGGTAATTATTTTTTCAGTTCTGAAGTACCCTACCATGCATGATGCCCCATCAGTTGACATTACAGTCAATTTTTAAAGTAAGTCATTTTCCCCTCCCCAAAAAGTAACTAAAATAATTATTTAAAAAGAAGAGAGCACTTCAAGGTGATGTATGAAACAGTATTTGAACTGTGAGATATTATACTTTTTACCATTTCATGAGTTCACACAGACATAACTATAAATGTGACTATGAAATTGCAGTCATAGTTAGAAGGGATGAAGGTATTCAATTTAGGGGATTTGTACTATCATTTTACTGAGAGAGAAAATAATTTACTTTCATAATTTAACTCGTTCTTTGCAACAAGTTTCTTCCAGTCTCTTTTAAAACATCATTATAAAAACAGTTTAATGCTTAGTGTGCTTCAAACAGTTTAAATTTAGGCAAAATCTTATTCATACCAGTTTGTCTTTCTACAGTGCTTGCTACTCATGTACCTGTATTTCAAAACTTTGGGGCACTTTGGTCAAAAGGAATTGTTATTTTCTTTTCTAGGATGCAATAGAAAATAAGCTGGATCCAAAGGATTGGCCTTATTGTTCTCAGTGCCCTGCACCCTGGAATGGTTCTGGAGCAGTGAGGTAAGTAAGTGGTGTTTCAATTTAAAAAAAAATTCCTCTCAATTTCTACAACAAATTCCTGATTTTTAATTTTAACACACGTAATAAATACGCACGACTCCTATGAACTTTGAAATGTTCTGACTTGACAGTGCTCGCCATAAACCCAAAACGAGTCACGTGGAGGAGCGGAAGAGTGGATCGAGGATGATTGTGTTTGTCATTGGAGGGATTACCTATTCTGAAATGCGCTGTGCATATGAAGTTTCACAAGCCTACAAATCTTGTGAAGTTATTATTGGTAAGCTAAAAATAATGCTTAGGTTACAAGCATTCTAGAAATGTTGTGTGAGCGGGATTCTAAAGAGGTTGGGAATGTCAGCATTTCTTTTTAACTTACAGTAGATATTTTGCCTTTTCTTTTAAACCCTCCTCTCCATCTCACATCTTTCTTTTGCTCTTCTCTGTAGTGGAACTGTGGCCAATTAATAGGCTTGGAAATGATTGCCAGTTCTACAGAAAACAATTAGGTCTCCTGGTTCTTTCCCTTTGCTATTAAGACAAGGTCTATCGCCTAGTAAGAGAGAGGAGATCCTATCTTAAGACATATGCCCCAAATCAGTAGTTTTAGATATCTTACAGCCACCATTTCTTGACAACACTTTTATTGTGGGATTTGTAATTTACCTAAGAAAAATGCCAGATTGGGTAAATTTCAAAGTGAGAAGATATTTTTTGAAAGAGCCAACAACAAATGTCTTAGGAATTAGTAGTAATGGTGTTTGGACATTTCCTGTAGTTTTTAGAATTCAAACTTTGATTACTTTTAAAAAATAATAATAAATAAAACATGTTCAGGTTTTAACAGCCGCAGAAAACAATTAGATTAACAAATTAATCTCCTTATTTCTAATATTTAGCTCAAAATGATTAATTTTCAGACTTAACATCCTAAAATCTGAGGATTAACTTTATCTGGTTGTTTTTCAGCCTTTCCCCCTGTTATTTCTAAGTCAGTGCAGTATATGGCTCTCTTTTCACTGTTTGGTTCTCATGATAATTTTTAAATAAGGTGCTTGTATGATTTTTTTTTTTTTTGCTGGCTCTGTAACTTTTCATTTACACAGATTACGCCTCACTATATTCTGTTGGCTACTCAAAAGGGACAGCAGTGACTTAGTGGTTAAGATGCTGAACTTGACAATTGGAAGGTTGGCAGGGCAGCAGTTCGAGACCTGAGTGTTGCATGATGGAGTGAGTGCCTGTCGTTTGTTCCAGCTCCTGCCAACCTAGCAGTTTGAAAGCAAGAAATTGCAAGTAGATAAGTACCACTTTGGCAGTGGTGGGCATAAAAAAAAATTTCTACCACACTGTGGATATGGCCATGTGACTGGGTAGGCGTGGCCTGTTGGCCATGTGACTGTTCTTCGCTATAGAGCTATGAAAATAGAAGCATCTTCTATTGTCATCACTCTACAGTGAACCTCTGAAGCCATTTCTCCCTTGTCCAAGGCTTTTCCTGGGCTCTGTTTCACCTCAAAGTGCCTCCTCAACCACTCCAAAGTGGCTGGGGATGCGCTTTGGGGTGAAATGGAGCCCAGGAAAAGTCTTTGATGAAGGGGGAAATAGAGCCAGCCCCCTCTGAAGCCTCTTCTAGGAGGAGGTGGTGGTGGACGGGGTGAGGAGGTGGGCGGGGCCAGCCATTTTTACTATCGGTACGTGCCTACTGTTGTGAACCTACTGATGCCCACCACTGCACTTCAGTGGGAAGGCAAACACCGTTCCGTGCCCTCTGGTGTCTAGTCATGCCTGCCACATGTCCACAGAAACGTCTGCAGATGCATACAGTGTTGATTCTTTGGCTGTAAACAGAGATGAGCACCACCCCTTAGAGTCAGACCCGGCTTGCTTTTGAGCAAGGGAGACCTTTACCTATTCAGACAACTTGTAGGTCTTTATTTGAGTTGCTTACTTACCTTGGACTTCATGCCCCCCTCCAAACAATGAGGTGCTGTTTTGAACCAGCTAAGGGTCCATAGAAGAAACGTGGGAAATGACCAGTTCTCTATTTTCTTAGAAGTCTTGGTATGTGTAACAGACCACACGTTTGTACTTGGGAAAAATACAGAAAACATGTTGATTCTCCCTGTACCAATGTTTTTCCTTCTGTCATGGGTAAAATAAAACTTTTATTTGACAAGATGTCAAGTTGGCACCTGGCCTAGACACGGAAGAAGGAGAATCAGCTAACAAGCTGATGTTTCTAAGTTTGTTCCTAGCTGCTACAATTGAATTTTAGCTATGGTTGCTGAAGCAAGCTATCTGGGAAAGTTATCATGAGTACTATTGACAGCATTGCTTAGTAGAGCAATAGGAAGTGCAGCGTACTCAAAGAACTGGGAGACATGAGTTACATGACCATCAATTTTTTAAAAAAATATATAATTTTGATCTAGTGCAGAGCAGAACCAAGTGTTTTGTACATTTAAAAATGCACAATTGTGCACCTCTGTGTTGTCATTTAAAATTTTTTGAGACTAATATTTCTGATCACTGTTCAAGATTGCATTTTTCTTTTGAAAACAGGCTCTACTGACATTGTGACACCTAGAAGACTACTTGATGACGTAAAAGCACTTACTACACCAAAATCAAAGGATACCATGTATTTTAAAAATGAATAGAAATTATAATATTCAGAGATTTTCAGCTATGCCTGAAGATACTAAGGACACATGGAATAGATCTTACGGACACAATCTAGCCCAAGTTAAGCATGTTAAATTTCATTGATTTAATTGGTAGGAATAAAAGTATCTGTATAAATCGATGGAACTTAAGTATTTAGCTTGAATTAGATTGTATCTTATGTATATATTTTATAAATTAATGCTATACCTAGGACTGTTCTTTTTATAATTTGAAATCTGCTGCTTTTCCTTGGTTTGGGGGAAGAGAGGGAGATGGTCTGTAACAGTGGACAAATGTATGTAAACGCTGTGTTCTTAAATTACTGTAATCGGTGATAGGTGGCATTTTGCTGTGATACGTTTGATGTAGAGAACACTCTGTGCTAGGATTAGGGAAACATGGTTGTATATATGCTAATACATTCTCAGTAATACTATGTAAACTTTCTATTCTGTACACATGTTTATTTCTAAAGATACTAAGATAAAAGGGCCATGAAGTATAGAAGAAGGAAAGTTGTAAATATAAATGTATAGCACAGTTTCACAGTCACAGTATGGTGAGCTGCAACATAATGCAACATGTAAGAAGTCATTGCAAGCAACTTGCAGTAGTTATAGAGTGTAAGGTAAATTTCTTCTTGAGACACTGGAGATGAAAATACTGGTTATGTGTTTGGAACTGCATGGATTGTTCTGTGGTATTTGGGTCAAGTTAATCATGGGCAGCAGTAAACCTCCGACCATCAATAAAGAACATTGAAGAATGGGGTTTGACTACTTGTTTCAATTGTTTTTTTGCTGGAACCTAAAAGGGAACATGGTGCTGGCTGGGCAACTGTTATTTTATATACTGTACATCCCTCAGCATGCAAAATTGACTGCCTCATTGGACTCTTTCAGACAGATTTCCCTTCTTGTTTCCTGTTTGTCATTTGGGGTGATGGTGTAAAGAGGAACATAAATTTGTGTTTGTTCCTGGCTTCGTATTGCCTGATACGAGATAAGATTAGCCAAAATCCTATTGCATTAATTACGCCTATGGAAAGGTGCTGATCTCCCCCTGCTGGTGATGTAACCCTCCTTATGCAGGTCTAACATTCACAACAGGATTTTGACCTGTGGTTTTGTAGCATTAATTTTAATACTGTACTCACATTATGAAGATGTTCTGTACAAGAACATAATGGGATGTACTCACAGTTTGCTACATAAACCAGTGGATTCTAAAACTGGCTGTAATTCAGTAGAAAGTTGTAACTAGACTAGGCTCATGGAATTAGTGGGTATTTGGGGAGTCAACTCAAAATTTTATTGATTCAATGGGCCTATACTAGTTGTAACTTACTACTGGATTTCAGCCAGTGGTTGTATCCATCATTCTGCTAGTGGGAAAAGTGTAAGTTTAGATGTTCTGTTTTTTCAATTACTATCAGTAAAGTAACATTTGCTTAACTGAATCAAAGCAGCCTAAAAAGGTGGAGTCTAAAATATAGCATTTGATACTTGCTTAAGGATAAAGTGGTGTTCTGCAAGCAGCAGAAACTATACTAGTGTAATGATACCACTGAGTACTGTGCAGTCGTTGAGATGACCAAAATTTTTTTACGTGAGTTGTGAGGATATAAAGATTACAGTATTACAAGAGCTGTGTAAATAGTATGGAAAACTGAATCAATTTTATTTTTCTTCTACAGTTAAGTAGGATTACACTTTGGTGAAAAATAAAACAGTATGGTCAGTTTGAGGCCAAGACAGTGTCTGGTCTGGTTTATCTAAGACGCTGACTGCCCTATTTAAGGATTAGTATATTAATCTAGAATTAGAAAAAACAGAATTATGCTTATGTATATAATGAGAAACATTGCAAAATCAGTTTAACTTTATTACCAAGTGGTATAAAAGCTTTATGTCCTACATACTAAATTTGATAAACTTATGCTTTTTATTTACATGGAGGAAAAGTAAGAGAATAGTTCATTTTAATAGTTTAAAGTTGTAACTGTTTTGTTTGATGCTGCCATATCAGTTTTCACAACACACATTCACATATAGTACTGGCTAGCAGCAACACGTGGTAGTATCTGAATTTTGGCCTTGGCTAGATCTTCCGAAACAACCTGCATCATGTGTTCAGTGGTTTTCTTCAAGCTATTTGCAGTTTGTAAAACATGATCCAAAGTGGAGCTTAACATCTGTAAAGGACAAATACTTGCTTGAAAAATAACATCTTTGATCTTATTAAAGACCAAAGGCCCACTTGAGGAACATTTGAACGTCACATTGTCAAGACTCCTTTCTTACCTTTGCATCAATGTCCTCACCATGTTTGTTTCTTAGATTACTTGTTGATCTCCTTCCATGACTATGCCTGCGACTGAGGTATTGTGGTGATAGGATAATGGTATCATACATCGTTGAATAGTAGGTTTGAGGAACGTGTAGATTTTGCCTATGAAGTAACAAGGACTGTCATTAAGTTATTTCTTAATGATGGTGGAGAGACAAATAGGGAAAATTACAAGTGTTTTTATGTGTAATGGGTAGGAATTATTGAAAGTGAGATATTTCTGTATGAGATAGCCTGGATTTCTGACATTCACAAATGCAAGAGAAAATGCTTAATCAAAAGTTATAAGTGTTAGGTTTTCCTTTGGAGGCCTTAATATTCCAGGTACTGCTGCAGAGAGGATGGCAAATTTGTACACAGAATTACAACTTCATAGAAACAGTGATATGGCTGGATTTGGAATTAGATTTCTTTGGTTCAAAATGTCTGTACAGTAAAACCCTGTATAATGAAGGCCTCATTTAAACGAAAGGAATTTTAAGGAAAATGTTACCTTGTATAGCAAATTTTTTGTTCTACAAAGCAATGTATCTTCCAGGATGGTTTTCAATCCATCCCTATGGAGATTTTCGTTATACGAAGCATCCCATAGGAAATTTCGTTATACAAAGTATGCTTCGTACAGTGGAACCTTGCATAACGACACGCTCGTATAGCGTCATATTCGCATAACAACACGTCCGTTGTTTAATTTCAAAAAAAGTTATGCGGGGTATCCCTGGATAACGACGTCATTATGCGGGGTAACTCCTGGATAATAAAGATTTTTCATCATTATGCGGGGAATCTCCCATAGGGATCGCATAACGACGAAAATCGCATAACGACGCTACTTAGGGAACCAAATAATGTTCTGTATAATGAAAAAAATTGCATAGCAAAAAGCCTTGCAGAACGCATTATTTTCATTATATGAAGTACCACTGTATTAGAACTTATATCTTACCTGTCACACAGCCTGTCTATAAATTCTTCTGGCTTTTTATGTGCATGACTCCTTTGGGAGGTAATGTCTGTCTTCTGTGAAGATGCTGAAATTTGAAAAATAGCAATGTATATACAGGTGAATATACACATTTCTTGAATCTTGGTTTCAGGCACTTGCTCCAAACAATAAATGCTTAACCTATAAAGGTAACAATTGCTGGTTTACCTTCTTCATTGGAGAAGAATGTGGCATTTTCTGAAGTAAATACTGAAGTCTTTTGTTGGGAGACTGAAGGTTACAGAGGGATGTAGCTAAATACTGAAAAGTGTTCAGTGTACCATTGGGATCCTAAACTGCAGGATTGCATAACTTGCATCACTTTCCTCATTTGTAATGTGACAGGACAGAACAACCATCCTTGTTTAGCAAGATCATTATGGCAAAAGTAGATTGTGTGTGTACCTGTACAGGCCTGTGTGTACATGCAGATTTGTATAATACACATGCATTTGCACAGACAATAGAAGGTTCATAATCTCTATTAGACATTTACAGCTATCACGTAACAAGTTCTCTGGATGGCAAACAACAGACATAAAAATAATTAAAATAAAATCTAAGACCTTGCCATAAAAATCACATTAAATACAGAATATCAATCTTAAACCATACTCCAGAATAAAATGACAACCACAGGTATTAAAACAAACCAAGATTATGTAAGTTATTTTTAAGGATGCATAAAGAGAAAGGTATTTAGCAGGATGAACCTCTTAATTCATTAAAATACTAGCATAGTTTGCCCGGCATTGCCGGGCTTTTTTCCCCCTGTGCTTTATATAAAACAATGAATTCTTTGTTGTTTTTTGTAAAAATTTTATTTTTTTAACTTTGTAAAGTTTTATAGGTTGGTTTTATAGGTTAAGATCAGCATTTTTTGCGCTGCCGGGCAGGTATAACATGTGTGCTTGTGGTTGGGGTGGTTTTGAGGGGTAGACATACACACAATATAAGCATACATGCAACACAACCACACACGCGCACACAATACACACACACACAACACATACACACACACACAAAATACACACACAGCACACACAACACAACCACACTCATTCAATACACACATACAGCACACACAATATCACCACACACTCATTCAATACACAAATACAAAACAATCACACACACAACCCCCCACACACACAACACACAACACACACACAACACAACCACACACTCACTCAATACACACACAACAACACACACAATACACACAGCACACACAACATAACCACACACACACACTCAATACGCACACACAACACAACCACACAAACAACAACTACACACAACACATCCACACAAACAACACACCCACCCACACAACACACCCACACACACAACACAAACACACCCACACACAATACACACACACATGCCATAGCTCCATGGGGAGAGGATGGGCTCTTCATCCCCCCCCGAAGCCTTGGTGAGCACACACACACACACACACACACACACACACACCGAAGCCTTGCAGGGGGAGGAGGGACTCTTCCTCCTCCCCCCCTGACGCCTCAGTGAGGACACACACACACATGCCAAAGCTTTGCAGGAAGAGGAAGGCCTCTTCCTCCTCCCCCCTGAAGCCTCGGTGAGGACACACACACACACACACACACGCATGCTGAAGCTTTGCAGGGGGAGGAGGAGCTCTTCCTCCTCCCCCCAAGCCTTGGTGAGGACACCCAGGAGGCCTTTGCTGGGTGGGCGGGAGCATCGTTTGCCGGCTGGGCTGCTTGATTTTGGTGGCCCACACCCCACCGATGAAGGCCTTGGCGCCGGCATTGAGGGAGGAAAGGTCACACCATGGAGGCATGGAAGGTGAGTGGTCCAGCACAGAAGGCCGCTCTGGGGAGGCGCAGAGTACGAATTGCCCAGCTGCCAACAGGTAAGTGGGGCAGGGGACTGAGACTGGGAGGAAGGAGGTGGGTTCGTTCTCCCCCTTTCTTCTCTATGACCTGTGTGGGTGGCGTGCTCCCCAGGCCCGTTCCCCTCCTCAATTCCTCTCCCCCGCCCCACTTACCCGTTGCCAGTTGGGCCTTTCGTACTCTACGTTTCCCCAGTGCAGCCTTCTGTGCCGGGCCTCACCTTCCATGCCTCTGTGGCGCAGCCTTTTCTCCCTCTCCGCTGGTGCCGAGGTCCTCGCCGGTTGGGTGGGGGCCGCCAAAAGCAGGCAGTCCAGGATCCGACATGGCCAGCCTCCCACCGCGATGAGCTGGGGATGGCTTCCCTCCGGGAGACGAAGTGCCTCCTGGAGGGAAGTTGTTGGCGCATTGGCTTTCCCAGCCTCCTCCATGCTCATGTCCCTTAGCCTGATTGGCTGAGGGGTCACAGCACGGAGGACGCTGGGACTTGTAGTTTCTGACGTCTGTCGCTCGGCAAGCTTTTGAAACGCTACTTTTGATTGGTTGCGGCTCGTAAAACAAAGACTGAGTCCGTTGTTTTTATCATCTTGATTGGCTGACACTGGGAGAAACACGGCGAAACGCAATGCTTTTTGGGAAATGAAGTTGTTTCCCTTTCTTGCCAATGGTGGGGCTGATGCCCCAATCGCGATTTTTTAAACCATTCGTTGACCTGCGTAGCCACTTCGCCCGTGCTCTCGAAGGGAGGGAACGGGTAAGTAGGGCGACGCACAGCAGCCCATAGCCAATTCCAACGGTGAACACTTGGTTTTATAGGTTAAGATTCCATGCCTGGCAAGTTACTATCAAAAAGCCCTCTTTCATCATGTCTCCTTGAATCCAAGCTTCTAAGGAAGATTTCAAAAGTGTAGTAAGTATGTATGGGAGAAGGCAGTCTTTGTGATAAATGTTAGCAGTTTAAAGCTTTAAACTAACACTTTGAAAAGGACTCAGAAGTAGTTTGAGAAGGCAGTACAGTTGACAGAATATAAACAACATGGTAAATTATCAAGTCCTAGTCTGTAGTCTTTGAACTATCTTTTGGACCAATTGCAGTTTTGTTTTAGTGCCAGTCTCCAATAAAATGCAGTGTAATAGTTTGGTACCCTCCATTTTATATTGCTTTGTCTGAACTTGCCTGCCTGGTGGCAGAAGAGAAAGAAGAAAAATACACCAAGTGGTAGGGAGAGAGAAATCTCCCAATTTTTTAGTCATTTTGATTTAGTTGGAGCTTTGCTTGCCATTTTCCCCTTTGCTTGGTTGGTTATCTTGGTTTTTTGTTTGGTTTTTACAATAACAATATAAAATTAAACATAAACAATAAATCCATAATAACATTATTGGTAAATACAATAGATGACAATGCCTCCAAAACAACACATATTGACAATGGTAAAGTATAAATTAGTTAATCCTACTGCTCAGCAATTGGTAAGATCTTTCTAAAAGCCTCTTTAAAGAGCAAGGATTTCAATTGTTTTTAAAAACAGGTAAAGATGGAACCTGGCACAGCTCAATAGGTAGAGAGTTCCAAAGAGTTGTTTAAATGGACTGGATACCTCCAGATCTAATTACATTTAACTGATTGTAAACAGCTTGGTTTTGTGTGACATTCGATAAACATTTGAAATACCTATTATAATCTGAATTCTTTTCAAAGCAAGGCATTGTAAGACAGTCTGTATCTGGTGTTCCCAACCTTTTCAAGCCAGGGGCAGGTCACGCTCTCTGTCACCTTCAGGGGCCGGATGGCCATTTTGCCCTGCCTGCACGATGGGGGTGGCCATTTTGTCCCAACAGCTTCAAATGGGTGGCCATTTTGTTTCTCAAATGCCCTGGGAGGGAAGGGGGCCACATGAAATGGCACCATGGGCCTGATCCAGCCCACGGGCCTTAGGTTGGGAACCCCTGGTCTGTATCTTCATGCAGATTTGCATCAACTATTCAAAGGACTAGATGTTTTTGATCCAACAAGCAATATATGCTTTGAAGCATGCTTATACAGATAAATCGCCTTAAGTAGACTGATGGAAAATTTAGTTTTTTCTTAATTACATTCAGAATTGTCTGTGTTAAATATGAATCATGTTTTTAAAAAACCTCTTATACCATGATTTTGTTTGTCTTGTCCTGTTGTCCATCGTCCATGACTCTTCAACCTCTGTTCCTGGCATTCTCCACTATTTGAACTGTCTAGGTGGTCAGCGAATGAGATGTCTTCTGTGTCACTACCTAACAACCCACCCCCCAAAAAAGTTACACAAACATGTTAAGCAATGTCTCAGTTTTAAATTGCAAATGCTTAACCATCTAATCCTAATGTGATTCTATTAAAATGCAGCATGCACTTATTTATGAAGCTTTTCTTAAAAACTGGCTTCAAGGTATTGAGATTTGAGTTTCCAGTGATACATCATTACATCAAATTACAATTGTCACATCTTCAGCTCAGGTTGCTAAAACTACTTGCCTGATAAATCTAAATCTGTTGTTTTTCCTTCTAAGAAAATTGAAAATCTTTCACAATCTGTTTTTCCTCTGGTTGTTTTTCTGTACTCTGTGTTTTTACTTCTGCATTGAAGACAGAAAAATACAACTGGAATGGCATGATTAACACCAAGAACCGGTATATATCAAACTAATAAATAACTGTTACTTATGTCAGTGGATTTGCTTTCCAGGGTACATGGGTAGCGAATTGCAATTTATTCATAGGAGGTTTACTTTTGTATTTTCAAGCCACAATATTAGTCCCCTGAGAATTTAGTTGCATTTATATACATACTAACCTGGAAGGACAGGAACACATTTGTTTATTTGATAACTGTATCTTCAGTCTAGGATGTATAATAATATTAGGTTCTTTTGAAGTATTTACTAGTCCTCCAAGAAAACAGTGATCTATAGGATAAGGCAAGTCTCCTGTGGAGGGAAACAACAGGGGGAAATTGATTACTAGATTACTTCCATTATAATTATTTAAAATATTGTTTCAAAAATAATTATATATTGGTCATTTGAAAGAGCGAGACCTGCTGTATTGGATTCTTGATTGTTGGTACTGCAGGGATTAATTGGAGATGGAGATCTCATTTCCCAATAACTTAAATTCCTGCTGGAAGAAAAAGGTGTGGCATAATGTGTCAAAAGTGAGCAGTAATAATTATGCAAAGAACATAATGCAGCACCCTCCCTTGATTTTATTACCTGATATTGAAGTGATTGTCTACAATCAAAGGGCAAGAAGAGAAATCCTGAGAGCTAGTTATGTTTATGTAGCTAATGAGTGTTATCTGGTATGCTATCAAAACACATGTATGAATTTATACATGGTTTGAGTATATGCACTTAGAAAGGATCTTTGCTTCCTGGTGGTATTGCATCTTAACATACATTAGATCAATTAGATCACATACAGCCATCTAATGGAGATTGTATTCAATACACAAGGACAGAAATATAGACAATCACTGCTTTAGGGATTAGCAAAGATAGCAGAGGTGCTCTATAAATGGCAGACAATAAGGCCAGGCTCTTGTTAAGGTACAATGCTCATTGTAACTAGGGGTGTTCGTGTAGTTCTACAGTCCTTTCACTCAGACAAGGAAGCCGCCTTGACTTTGCACAAAGCAAGCTCCCGGTGGTCTTTAATGGTTTCACAATGGTCAGGAAGCATGAGGAGGCTGGTCGATACTTTTTTGGGTTCCCAAACCACTCCAGTCCCTTCCAAACAGCCATCAGATGCAGTAACAGAAGCAGGATGTATCATGCCTCCCTCCAACTGATACATTCCAGAAGATCTCCACTCCACTCCAATCCTGGAATATAATGTCAACTAGCATTCTCTGCCTGGCTGCGCCCGGACGGGGTGTGGGGAGGGTGTTGGAGGTTTCCCTCATGGAGCGGTCCTACCTGGGCGTGAGGGGTCCGGGGCAGGCAAGGGGTCCGCATGGCTGTTTCCTCGGGGTGTAGGGCAGCTGGATGGCCGGCCGCAGCCGTGTTTTCAGGCAGGGAGGCGGAGGCTTAGTGGTGCGGCAGGGCAGATGCGGCACCTATGGTGCCACCTTGTCCAGCCCTGTGTCCAGGCAGCGCGGTGGAGGCTTAGTGGGGCGGTGGCAAGGCAGAGGCTGCACCTACAGTTGTGTCTCGTCCGGCCGCATCATCAGGTGGTGCGACGCAGGCTGTGTTGGGCGGCAGGGCAGAGGCTGCGCCTACGGCACCACCTAACCCGGCCCTGTCTTCATGTGGCGCGGTGGAAACTTGATCTGACGGCAGGGCAGAGACTGCGCCTATGGCAGCGCCTCACCCAGCTGCATCTGCAGGCATGACTGGGCACCTGGTTTTGATGTAGGCACGCCATCGCCATTGTGGCAATTTTCTCCGGTGGGACTAGCGCCCCACCCGCGGCGTCTGGACCCCCTTCTTTATCTGACGGTATGTGCAATGCAAGTTTCACTGGGGTTTCAGGGGGGTGGGTTGCAAGGGGTACGAACGTATGCAAGACACACTAACGTACCCCTTTGCTTTATATATATAGACTAGTATATTTGTGCCTGGCCAGCTGGGCAGTTTTTATTTGTTGGGGTTTTTTTTAAGGGAGGTTTGGTTGGGGGTGTTTTGCATTTGTGGTTTGTGACTTTTTTTGATCTATTTTATTAGATTTATTTGTGATTTTTGATTTATTTCTTATTTTTTGACTTGTTTTTACTCTTGTGGCCTCTAGGTGGGGCTGTTAGCAAGAGGGCTGCTTTGCATTTTTTTACTTGTTTTTAATCTTCCAGCCTGCAGGTGGGGCTGTTAGTAATAGTGTTGGATTATTATTTTTGTTTGACTTGTTTTTTCTCTCCCGTCCTCTAGGTGGGGCTTCTTCCGGTAAGTAGTCTTTGTTTCTTCATTTCTGTTCCGGAGTGGTAGAGGGAGGGCATGCTGGTGAGTTCTCTGGTTTTTTTAATCTGGGTTTTGTTTTTTTGGTGTTGGGCTGATAGGTGTTTCTGTTTCTTCTTTTGTGGTTTTTTGGGGGGTTTAGATGTGTTAAATTGTTTTGTTTATTTCTGGTTGTTTTTTATGTTTCTGATTTCTTTTGTGTTTATTTGTTTAATTTGTGGTATTTTTGTTGATTGAGTTAGGTATTTTCGTGTTGTAGTTAGGTGTTTTTTCTGTGCTTTCATGGTATTTTGGGTGTTTTTTGGATTTTGTTGTTTATTGTTTTGTTGGTTAATGTGTTTGTTTGTTTATTTATTTATTTGTGTTTTATTAATTTTGGTGGTTGGCGTTTTAGGTAAATGTTTGGTTTTGTTGTTGGTGTGTTTTTTTGCTTGATGAACGGCCTGTCGGTTGGTTCCTCTTCTCCCCATTGCTGCTTCGAAATTTGGTTTCAATGCAACAATGGGGAAAAGGAGGAGCCGGCAGTCAGCTCGCTCTTCCCCCGGTAAGGTTCGTTAGGTAGGTCGGGTGAAAAGGAGGCAGGGAAGAGCTATGTGCCTGACGATGGTTCTCTCCTCTCTGTCTCCTTTTTCTCCTGGCTTACCTAACCGGAGATCGGCAGGCAGCGATCCGTAAGGGGTTGTGTTCTTCCTTGCAGATTTTATATATACCTCTGTCGGTAATGCAAAGGCTTAAAGAAGAATGAAACCGTAATGTATAAGCAAAATTCTTTATAAAAATATATATTTCCAAAAGCGTAACAACAAAAATAATTCCTCTGTGGGTAAGTTAGTTAATGAGAGTTACAGTAATGACGTATTCTTGGATAAACAAAATTATTTAGAGTACTCTTCTTATCATCCAGCCTTTGTCAGAAATAACATCCCTTTTGGCCTTTTTGCCCGTGCCAAGAGAAACTCCACGGAATCCGCAAACTTCAATAAATCCGCCTTAGTCATCCAGAGAAAACTTAAAAATAGAGGTTATCCCACTCACGTAATTAATTCAGCTCTTCAGAGAGTAAGGGACACACCCAGAAAACATTTGCTTGATAGGAAACAGCATGGAGGGGGTAATTTGATCAGGTGTTCTTTTGAGTTTTCACCAGCAGCCAACCAAATTAAGAACATTATTTACAAACACTGGCATTTGGTTAAGGACCTTCCCGGGTGTAATGAAAAACCGATGATTGGCTTTAGAAGGTCGAAATCTATTAGTAATATTCTTGTACGTTCCGACCATACTGCCAGGACTATTATTGATGATAAACCATTTCCTACAGGACATTATAAGTGTCATTCATGTACAGTTTGTCAATTCTGCTGGGAAACCAAAGATATTTATGTTCCAAATAAGCGGTTAACCTTTTCTTTAAAATCCCTTTCCAGTTGTGCCAGCAAATGTGTGATTTATATGTGGGAATGCCCCTGCCAGATGCGTTATGTGGGACTCACCAGTCAGCCACTCAGGCAGCGGATTTCAGAACACAGGTCTAAAATTAGACACCAGGTGACAGAAGCACCATTGGTCTCTCACTATATGCAAAAGTGCCACTCAGATAGGGACTTCCGCTTTGTAGTGTTAGAGATGGTTCGACCAAAGTTATTTGAAAGATGTGATATCAACAAAAGATTAAGACAACGGGAAGCTTTATTTATTCACTTCTTTGATACTATGTATCCAAAAGGATTAAATCAGGAGCATGATTTGGCGGCGTTTCTATAGAATTTTCCAGGGAGTAAGTTTATACGAGTCTAGCTGCTGGCTTCGGGTGTGTATAGCAATTGGTTACACGTGAGTCAGTTTTCATCTAGCATAAAGGCAGCTGCCCCACACACATCATTAACGTCCATATGCACCTAATAGCTTGAGCGGAGGCAAGGACGCGGTTTCAAGAGACTCTTTTACATATTGGTAAGATTGTGCCTTTTGATTTTCTTACATTCATAGTAATGTTGTATATCTTTGAGAACTCATGTGCAACAGTAGTTACCATTTTAGTCATGCTAATTATCATGTTTGTATATAATTTTTGTGTGCAGATCTTCCTGAAGAAGAATATAGTAATTCGAAAAGTCGAAATAACTGGTATCAACTTTGAAAGAAAATATTGCTATATCAGTGAATCATTCATATCTACCTGTGAAAGAAACAGTGAACTATTTACATTTACCCACAGAGGAATTAATTTTGTTTATCCAATAATACGTCATTACTGTAACTCTCATTAACTAACTTACCCACAGAGGAATTATTTTTGTTGTTACGCTTTTAGAAATATATATTTTATAAAGACTTTTGCTTATACATTACGGCTTCATTCTTTTTTAAGCCACAGTCACTATTTCAAACGGTTCTTCTTATCAGTTGAGTTCTATACCGTTTGCGCCTTCATCCCCTTGGTAATGCAAAGGCAGCAGCCAGTCATTTGCCAGGGAGTGTGCTTCCCCTGACGAACTGCTGCCTGCTGCTGTTTTTTCCCCCCACCCCGGCTCAACTTACCTTGAGGCCAGCGGTGGTCTCGCTGTGTCTTTGGCGGGGTAGCGGGGAGGAGAGGGAGTCCCTCTTCTCCCCATTGCTCCGGGAAAGAAGGCCGGCAGTGGTCTCGCTGTGGTTGTTTGTGTTGCGAGGCTGTGAGGTGCTGCGTATGTCTGTGGTGGACTTGCGCTCCCGTTGCGGGAGGCTGGCATGTTTTTATTTTATTTTTCGTACACTGGCTTATTCAGTGTTCTGTGCGCTCGCATCCTTCAGCCTGATTAGCTGAAGTGCTCACGGCGCGTAGGACGCTGGGACTTGGAGTTTTGTTTGTGTTCATGCAGCAGTTTTTTTCCCTGCGGCTCGATTTCAATTGGGCGCACCGCGTTTCCCAATATTCTTTTTGCTCGCACCTCTCAGCCTGATTGGCTGAGGCCCGGCACGACGCAGAGGATATTGGGAATTGAAGTTGTTTCCCTTTGTTCCCGTTCGTGGGGCTGTTGTCACACTGCCGGCTTTGGCAACCTTGCGGCGCTCTGCGGTCCGGGTTCAGGCGAGTGCAGGTGGCTCGGTACGGGATACGATAGTTGGGTGCGGGCGTGTATGCCGGAGTCTAACTGTTAACACCTCTCTTTATAGGTAAAGATAAATATGTAGCAACTGAAACATTTTCTGCAGAATCAGGTCATGTTAACTCAGAAGAAGCAAATAGCCATGACTCAAGCTAAACCCTTGAGTAAGAAAAAGTACTATATTTGCATCAGTTTTGTCTGTTTGAAATCAATCCAGAAGCCAAGGAATACATGATGCACAGCGAAGGCATGCATCATTTTGTCAAAAGGTGGGTTATTTTAAACCAACCACACGACAGGGGTCATTTATTTTGCAACAATTCTTGAGTCGCTGTATTCTGTGTGCATGCATGCATGTCTCAGTGCATATAGTTTGCCTCGTAGAGTTTGCAGGATTCCCTGCAGCCTGAGAATGATTTTTTCTCCCTCTCTCCCCAGTCTTTATGGTAATAATGCTATGACAGTTCAGCAGTTTGCTCTCATGCCAAGGAACTGTTGCAACATAACACACATTCAAGTTATTCACAGGCCATCAGTCTTCTCTTTTGGTGCTGGCACAGCATCTTCCTCATAAGTCACTGGTATTTTCAATTCCCTTTCTACTATTTTTAATCACATGACTTCTTGTCTAATTGAACATTTTTAATTGCTCAAATGTTGGATTTAACACCCTGTGTTAGCCACTGGACTTTTTGTTCTGTTTGTGATCATCTTGGAAACACAGAGGTAGTCCTGATTTGGTCTATATTTATTAACTCGTCTTAAAACAGTCTCCATATCTAATAACTAGTAACATGGAAAGTGAGATACAAAGTTGATTTCATTTGATGTGGTTGAGACTGTGATCCTAGGCCAAACATCTTCTACAGCTATTGATATTATTGCAAACTTTCAGTAAGTACCTGGACCCCAAAGATCTCTTGGATCTCTAAGCTTAGTCTGTCTAAATTATACCCTCGCCCCCACCAAACAAACGAAAGTCCAAGGGAACAAATAAGCAAATAAACAAGCAAACCCTAAAAAGCAGCCAGTGGAGAATAGAAGTTTGTGTTCTTTTTCATTGACACAAAAAAAGTTTCCTGATGGAAAAAATATGTTCAGTTTTTGTTATGTATGTACAATGTTGCTTTAAGAAATGTATGAATGTAGCCTGACCACAATTACAATGTAGCTCAGCTGTTAAGGAACGCGAGTTAGCTGCCCATAGAGGGCAGCTGCGAGCGTTCAACTCACATGGTTCACATTCCTCAAATCACCGACAGCCGCGGGAACTCTCTCGCACGACCAACAACTACAGGAGAGAGGTGTGGCTTGGAACGACGTCACGCCGGTAGCAGCCAATGAGCTACCGTGCAACAAGATTCAAATGTATTGTACGACTGTATATAATGTGATGTACCTCCGCCATTACCACATGTTCATACTGACCATCAATCAATAAACCTGTGTTAGTCCTTACTGCGACTCCTTCTTGTCTTCCGTGCAAGACACTAAAGTTTTAATGGGTATAGGCCAAAGAGAAAGGAGGGATGAACATATGTAATATATTTTGGTATCTCTAACACTTACCCATCTGTGTTTTTTTGGTCACTGTTACTTTGATTTGATGTCATTGGTCTTAGGTATTGCAGGTCTACAGTCTTTTCATTTGGTGAAGTCATATAGTGCTGCATTACAAAACATGATACACTGTTAACAAAAGGTTTCAGAATTTATCCTGCCAACACCTGGATTTTTCTGTATTCATTTAAGTCACTTTTGGAATAATTTATCATACAGCATCTTATATAATATAAGAAATAATTAGCAGATTTATTTCAATATAACAGTTGACAGAATTAGATTGTACTTATTTAGTGAACTCTAATAACATCTGAGTACAGTGATACCTCATACAACATCCAAACTTGGTTCCACAAGTTTGGACTTTATATGGATTTGGACTTTGTATGAGGCATGCAAAATCCTAGCTGTGATGCCTCATACAACGTCCAAATCCTTGCTGTGATGCCTCGTACAACGTCGTTTCCATAGAGATACATTGTACTGTAACAGCACAGACTTCAGGGCAAAGTCAAGGAAACAGACAGGAAACTGACAGAACTTTAAGAAAACATTGTCTAAAGGCTAAATACATTGCAAAAACATGTCAAACAACCCTGATTGTCCAAGAACCTGAAGAATGCTGCAAAAATCCCAGGAATGCTTCTAAAAATTCTGATGAAAAATCCAATTTTTTTCCCCAAAGTCACGCTCAAAACCACTCCTAAACACTCTTTGCCTTGTGCAAAACCCACAAGAGCAATGCACGCATGTGTCCTGTCTTTTATACTGCCCAGGCACAATGCAACCTGGGAAAAACTGAATGCCTCATACAAAGTCGAGCGACTTTGTATGAGGCAACTTTTTTCAAGGAATTAGGCGATGTTGTATGAATTCGATGTTGTATGAAGCGGACTTTGTATGAGGTATTACTGTAATGTAATTCAAGTTTAAGTCAGCTTCTAAACATTAACTGGAATATCAAATAGACTTACATGGGGATGTTGCTTATTTACTAGCAGCCCAGAGTTATCCAGAGGATTCACTATTTTTGCATAGGCATTTTTGTTTCGCAGTTCGGGCTGGCTAATAAGAAAACAAATGTTTTTAACAACTTTTTGATTAATTGTAACATTCTACAATTGAAACAATTGTCTATTTCCACATCTGAAGAATCAGGGAGTTGGGCTTGTCCAAAAAGAATAGTCACATTTGTTGGCAGAAATCTTGTTAGTGGTAGTGAGTCACATTTTGAAACAATGGAACTTTATAATGAAACTTTCACTATATTCTCTACTAAAGGGTCTAAAGTATTGTACAAACAATAGTATCAGCCCAGAGAGATGGAGTTGTTTCTCAAAAATCAATCTCCTTATGCTGTCAGACCACTTTGGAAAATAAGTATTTTCATATAAGCTGTTTGATAAGGTTGAGTGATCAGTTGTTTAAAACAAAGTCTCGTTATATGAGCTGTAGTCACATCAAAAATAGTTCTATACATCCTAGCTCAGGGATTCTCAACCTGTGGCCCGTGGACTGGATGTGGCCTGCAGCCCCATTTCATGTGGCCCACCACCACCACACCCTGAAGTGCCATGTGGTGGAGGAAGGGCAAAATGGCCATCCAGCCCCCGAAGTTGTCTGAGGGAGCGTGACCTGGCCCCTGGCTTAAAACGGTTGAGAACTGTCCTAGCCAATGTGTTTGAGCTGTAATGTTGGGCTTTCTCTAATAAATCAGGGATAAAAATGTCTGAGCTCAAGCACTCCTCCCTCTTTGCCCATAGCTTCTCTTTCAGTTTGCAGTTGAGTGTTTACCATAACCTGCTGACATATCAAAGACAAAATTAAAACCACTGCTTATCTACACGATTGGCTCTCCACAGTCCAGTTCAGGTACAGATTGCAAACAGTAACCATAGTCTAGCAATTCATGGAATGACACATGAACGCCTATATTTTGTTTCATGCTTACTAAGCAATGGTTCATAAAACTGCCCTAAGTGGATCAACAGCCAATTGCAATACCATTTAACAACAATTTTCCATGTATGTCAACAAGATTAACACTTACTCCTGATGTAAGGGATGAAATCTGCCACCCTGGCTAAGCTGCTTATCTACTCTCTGTAGAATCACGTATGTACGCTGACTTCTATTCTCTTTGGACTTTTCATTCTTTAAAATTTCCACTCCCATAGTATTCTTTTGTGAAGACTCATTAATGCTTGAAATTGTGGGACTCTGTAGGAAAGAAGCACATGAAGAATGAAAAAGTACAGTATGAAATATCAAGCACAGTGTAAGAGCTACTGAAGAAAGTCCTGTAAGTGATTTTGAAGGTTTATGCATCTTTTTCACATACAACAAAGGTGTCAACGTTTATAAATTACTTATGTTAATCTGTAAACCAAGTTGACACAACATGGTCAGCCAAAACAATTTTATTCACGCACACACACACACACACACACACACACACACACACACACACACACACACACACACACACACACACACACACACTGAATGAACTTGTATCAAGTTTGACATTACAGAGCCGTGGTGGTAAATCCACCCCAAAATCCACAGCCAGATGTGCATGCCAGCTTCCTTATTTAAATCAAGTTCCAAAATGGGAGCTGCAAAATATGCTCAGAGATAGTGGGCCTCAGATTTCATATCTGGCAATGTGGACCCAAAGTGTAGACAAATTAGCAGCTAAGGTGTGTGTGTGTGTGTGTGTGGGAGGGATAACAAAGTTATATTTTGGGTAAACCCACCAAATCTGCCGTTCAGCACACAAAAATTGCAGGTCATCCTCCCACTCCATATCCACAGGTTAAATATCTGGGGTTTCACTTATCCATGGGTCTAAAAAAATATTCAATAAATCCCTAAAATATATGACATAGGCATTTAAATGGTGCATTACCACTAGAGGCTATTGTCTGCAGTCTAGTGATTACAAGGAATGGAGGCAGACATTTTGGTAGCGCTCATGTAGAACAACAGAAGTATTTAAAACCCCTCCCCTGTTTCTATGACACAGGTATCTGTGTTAAATATAGGTATTCTCAGTAGGTCTCTTTAGTGTATGGGACCAAGGACACCAGGACAGCCGAAGAGCTGGCTTAACACAACTTTATTACATGCTGGTCAGAGGGAACATGAGGTAATGGCGGACGAACAGCTCAATATATACAGTGGCTATACATTTGAATGTGGCTCCTTGATAGCCTATTGGCTACAGGCTGCGTGACGTCATTGCAGGTCACACCCTTCTTGTCCAGGTGAAGGTAGTGGCGGGAATCTTCCCGCGCTGTTGTTCTAGGTGAGTCTTGGACCAATGAGCTTGGACGCTCGCTATTGCCATCTAGTGGTCACTAGCTCGCGTCCTATTAAGGTTACAGTGATGCAGCTGGAGGTTACAATGTTACACATAGAAAAGGTTACATTGGATACACATGGATAGGTACGTTGTTTAAAGGCACAGGCTTTAGAACACAACACCCCTCCCCCCTAGGATGAGACGAAGTCTCTCAGCCAAGATGGTTTATTGCACTCGCGTTTGGGCCGCGATGTGGGTTGGCCCACCCGAGGGCCGCTCCCGCCTCCTTGTTCCCTGGACCCTTGTCCTGTAATGGGAGAGGGAGACTTGTTAGAGGCTTGCTGCGGCTTTGCAGCTTTGAGGGGAGAGGTGGATTCTGTTGTGGGTGAACCGGGGGCACCAGGGGCTAACGAAAAACCCCTCTTCTCGCTTGGATGGGTGGGGGACCACTCCGAAACCCCCCCCCCGGTTCTGAAACTCAAAATTAAACTCTGTTAGGGGATCCCGCGGGGTATCTACGAGGACAAATTCCTTCTCCTCCCCCCTTGGTGGGGACTCTGGACCCCCCTCTCCTCCCCCTTGGGCTAAACGGGTGGGGGAGAACCCTAACGCTGAATTTGTGTCTGTACTGCTGGAGCCCTGACTTCCCGGGACCCTGTTCCGGAGCTGGTCCGCGTGTCGCCGCCAAAGCAGACCTGTGTTGGTCTCCACGCGGTACGACACGGGACCGGTCTGTTCCACGACCACCCCCGGCACCCAGGCTGGCCCCGCGCTGGCGTAGTTCCTGCAATGTACCGGGGCACCCACGCCGAAACTCTTGGTGGCTTCTAACCCTATGTTCCTCCCCTTGTCCTCAACTCTCGTGGGATCTAGTCTAGTGAGTATGGTGGTCAGCTTCCTGCGCATTAAAAGCTCCGCAGGGGAGTAGCCTGACGCTAGCGGGGTCACCCTGTACCCTAGCAGAAACTGACACACTTGCAGGTTGAGGTCCCCGGGGCCCATGCACCGCAGCGCGTCCTTCGTGGTGCGTACGAGGCGCTCCACTTGGCCATTGGTGGCCGGATGGAAAGGGGCGGAGGTGATGTGCCGGATGGCGTTAATCTCTGTGAATGCCCTGAACTCAGCGGACGTGAAGCAACTAGCGTTATCGCTAATTAGAGTGTCGGGTATGCCGAACGTGGAAAAAATTCTCCGCAAATGCTTAATTGTCGCGGCCGAGGAGGTGCTCGTGACTGGGATGACCTCCAACCACTTGGAGAAAGCGTCCACAACAAGGAGAAACAGGGTTCCTCGGAACGGGCCCGCAAAATCTATGTGCACCCAGGACCACGGCCCCTTAGCCACATCCCATTCCCTGTGGGGAAGGCGGGCCTCCTCCGGTCTGGAGCATTGGCAGCTCTCGCAAGTGCCGACCATGTGCTCGATGTCGGCGTCTAACTGGGGCCACCAGAAGTAACTCCGGGCCAGCGCTTTGGAGCGCACAATTCCGGGGTGGCTGACGTGCAGCAGTTTAAGCACCCGCGGTCGAAGGGATGTAGGGATCACCACCCGCTGCCCCCACAAGAGGCACCCCCTCTCTAGGGACAGTTCCAGCTTCTTCCTAAAAAATGGGGCGAATTCCTCTGCTGGGGAAGACGCCGGCCACCCTTTCTGTACCCAGGAGCAAACCGCCGCCAACGTCTTGTCCTTCCTTGTCACTGTGGCAATGTCGGCGGGCACTATGGGGGGGGGCGAATCCAAAACCTCTATCATGAGCACCTGGCGGTCACGCCCCTCTCCGCCCATCTGGCTCTGCATTAGGGGAAGGGGGGACCTTGATAGGGCGTCCGCATGGCTGATCTCTCTCCCGGGCCGGTACACCAACGCGTGCTGGTAGGCGTTGAGAAAAATGGCCCACCTAAGCATTCTCGGGGACAGGATCTGTGGCGTGGGCTTATCTGCGGTAAAAATGCCTAGTAGGGGCTTGTGGTCAGTCACGATGGTGAAAGGGCGGCTATACAGAAAATCGTGAAATTTTTTGGTCCCCGCAACTATCGCCAGCGCCTCCCTGTCTGTCTGGGCGTAGTTTCTCTCCGCTTGGGACAGGGACCTGGAGTAAAACGCTATTGGGGCCTCCCTCCCGTTTTCCAACACGTGGCATAACACTGCCCCCACCCCCACCAGGGATGCATCACAGATCAGTACCACCGGCCGTTTGGGGTCGAAATGGGTCAGAATGGCGTCAGACGCCAGGAGTTGTTTCAGTTCCGTGAATGCCCTCTCCTGGTCATCGCCCCACTTCCATGCCGCATCTTTCTTGAGCAACTTGTGAAGCGGCTCAGCCACCGCAGCCTTACATGGAAGGAAGGAGTGGTAGAAATTTAAGAGCCCTAGGAACGACTGTAACTCGGGCTTGGATGTGGGGCGAGGAGCTTTCTTGATGGCGGCCACCTTGGATTTGGACGGTTTGATCCCCTCGGGTGTTACTCGGAACCCTAAGAACTCAACCTCCTTCGCGAAGAAGACGCATTTGTCTTTTCGCAACCTCAACCCCGCCTGTTCGAACGCCGCCAGGACCTTGTTTAGCCTTTCAGCCAACTCAACCTCACTCCCCCCCCGTTATCAATACGTCATCAAAATATGGTAAAACGCCGTCCAGCCCTTTGAGGAGGCGTTCCACGAGCGACTGGAAAATTCCAGGCGCCGAGTTCACGCCGAATTGGAGGCGCGTCACCTGGAACGCCCCCTTATGCGTGATTATGGTCTGTGCAGCAGCTGCGGCAGGGGTTACCCTGAGTTGCTGATAGGCCTGTGCCAGGTCGAGCTTAGCGAAACACTTTCCCCCATGTAACCTGGCTAGCAAATGGCTGACCACCGGCACCGGGTACGCATTAGGGCGGATTGCCTTATTAATGGTGCACTTATAATCGGCGCAAATGCGAACCTCCCCATTGGCCTTCAATGCTGTGACAATTGGAGTTTCCCACTCCGCGGAATCAACAGGAACAAGAATCCCCTGGCCCACTAATTTGTCCAGTTCCGCCTCTATTTTGTCCTTGAGTGCAAAAGGCACCCGGCGCGGTTTGAGTCTGATTGGGCGGACCTCCGGGTCCAGGTCGAACGTTACTGGGGGTCCATTGAATTTCCCAAGTCCCTTCTTGAAGACTTCGGGGTGCGCGTCGCACACCTCCTGTATCGGGTCAGACCCAACGGCGTGCACCCCCCCAATGAACAGACCCAGGGGCTGAAACCATTGAGTCCCGAGGAGGCTGCAATTACCCCCCTTAAGAACGACTAGGGGGAGTTCCGCGGCATGCCGCTTGTACTGAACCTGGAAATTCCCAACCCCCAACACCGGAATACTGTTCCCTTGCACGTCCTGAAGCGTGGACCTCAACGCTTTGAGCTTGGGCCGTACGCGGGGGGCAATTCTCAAAAACTCCCTCTGGGAAATGATTGAGTAAGAGGAGCCAGAGTCAATCTCCATCCTAACAGAGGCCCCTTGCACCAGTACCTCAACAAAGTAACGGGGGTGTCCCATGGACACGCTGAAAACCGGGGCGTCGTCGTCGCTGTCGTCGGAGATGCGGCCCACGCCGTCCTGCTTCCTCGTGGGCCGGGCGCCATCCTTTAGTCTCGTCGAGCGGTCTGGCCTCGCTGGGCGGTCAGGCGAGCTCCTCCGGTCCCTCGCTGGGCGGTCGGGCGAGCTCCTCCGGTCCTTGCGCCGTTGTCTGCAGACTTTGGCTATGTGCCCGCGTCGCCCGCAGTTGTGGCACTCCGCTTTTCTGAACGGGCACCTGGCACAGTCGTGAGCTGCCCCGCAGCCGTCGCAACGCCGGCCCTCCTTCCGGACCCTCCGGACGTCCTCGTCGTCGCTGCTCTCGGCGGACGATTTCGAAATTCGCCGGGCTGCTTGCACCGAACTCTCTGTTTTGTCGGCCTTCGGCCGCCAGCCCTGGAGCTCTTGCACCCCTGCCTTCGTGGCTTCCGCGGCCTGTGCCGCTTTCAGGACCTCCTGCAACGTGGGGGGCGGCTCCTGATTCATTAGCGTGCGCTGAATCTCGGCGTCCTTCAGGCCGCATAGCACGCAGTCCCTGAGGGTGACTTCCAAATTCTCCCATTTGCATGGGCCGGCAGCCAGGCGCAGGGCCGCTACGAAAGCGGCGACCGACTCATCAGGCGCTTGGACTCGCCTCCAAAACGCGCTCCGAGTGGGAAACATCGCTACCGAGGGCCGGAAATGGTCTCGCAGCACCTTCAGGAGCTCCTTTGCCTTGAATTCAGCCACCTTTTTCGGAGCGATGAGGTCAATCAATACCCTCTTGCCGTCGTGCCCGAGCATTCTGGTGAGGATGGCTCTCTTCTTTGCCTCGTCAGTCACCTCGAACTCCCCCAGCGTGCCTTGGAAGTCCATTTCGAAGAGTTCCCAATCTTGCGGTTTCTTGATGTCGAAACCGGCGTGTGTCTTGGTCCCGTGGGCAGCCATAATCCCATCCTCGTCGCCAATTTAGTGTATGGGACCAAGGACACCAGGACAGCCGAAGAGCTGGCTTAACACAACTTTATTACATGCTGGTCAGAGGGAACATGAGGTAATGGCGGACGAACAGCTCAATATATACAGTGGCTATACATTTGAATGTGGCTCCTTGATAGCCTATTGGCTACAGGCTGCGTGACGTCATTGCAGGTCACGCCCTTCTTGTCCAGGTGAAGGTAATGGCGGGAATCTTCCCGCGCTGTTGTTCTAGGTGAGTCTTGGACCAATGAGCTTGGACGCTCGCTATTGCCATCTAGTGGTCACTAGCTCACGTCCTATTAAGGTTACAGTGATGCAGCTGGAGGTTACAATGTTACACATAGAAAAGGTTACATTGGATACACATGGATAGGTACGTTGTTTAAAGGCACAGGCTTTAGAACACAACAGTCTCAGAACATATCACCTGTGGATACTCTCTCTCTCTCTCTCTCTCTCTCTCTCTCTCTCTCTCTCTCTCTCTCTCTCTCTCTCTGTGTGTGTGTGTGTGTGAGTGACACCTGTACTTAAAAGATATTTATAAAGATATATCTATATAAAGATTATGACAGGGCTTGTCAGGTTTTTTTAAAAGGTCTGTGTTTCTACAATGTTAATTATCTCTGAAAGGCAAATTGTTTTTCATTTAGGAATAATTGTTTACCTCAGAACAGCATGAATGTGAAGAAGGCACAGATTCACAAGGTGTGACTGAAGAGCAGGTTGCAAAAGTTGAAAATGGAGGATTATGTGTCTTATCAATTTGCTCCTTTATATCGTCAAGAAGCATCCCAAGCTTGAATATTTCTCCCTCAACTCTTCTAAATCCAGTCACAAGAAACAAAATCACATATATCAAATGAATGCCTTTTCTTCCCTTGTTATAACACTACAGATACAAAACAGATGGAAACTTGCGCTGTGGGCAGATCATAATGTGAACTGTGGTAATATCTCTTCTGCTTGGTTTCTGAGATAATACTGATTTATTACACTTCCCAAAACACATTTGCTGCTCTTAACATTGGAAGTAGATATTTCTATGTGGAAATACTACTGACTTCCCCCTCCCAATGGTCATGTTGACAGGTTGCCATATGTGAGACATTTGCTGGACAGAACTGGGAGAGACTAAAAATAAATGTATATTATTATTATTGTTGTGTACCTCAGCATTTGGACTAAACAACAACATTCCCCACCAAATATGCCCCCCCCCCAATGCCAGGTAGGGAGATATTGATGGATGAGGATAGAGCCTAATTAACCGGGAAGGGTATATGGCACTTATATTTTAACTTCTGTGGAGGTCTAAAAGGACTTGTTGGCAGGGTGATGTCTCTACTTTTTATTGTGTTCCCTCGGTTTCTCATAGCTTGCTTCCCAAGAACACAATAGTAATATTATTTTTACTAAGTAATTTTTTTATCTTTACTGTTTAAAAATATGATTAAACAGAGCATCTATCAACTGTATAAGAACAGTGTGGTTTCGAAATGGAGCTGTTAATGTCCATAAAAAGATGTTGCACGATAATTCTGCATTGCTATTTGAGCATGGTATGGAAAATTCTAGCAGCCATTTTTTCTTCTACATAAAGCTTTAAAGCTCTTCTAATAGCACACTGTCATCCTTAGGGACATTAAGAAAATGGTATTTCCAAAGTACAGCTATCCACAGCCTTGTTTTATACTGTTGCAAAAGGCAGGGTGGAGGTGGTGGAAAGTGGTGTAATGTATTTACAACGATTGCCACCTTCACCCACTTCCTCACTCCAATGTCTCCAGTCATACAATGTTTGTTAATGTTTTTAACCTAAATCCTCTCCCCAAATGGGAAGAAACCAATAGGCTTAATACTTACAGTATGACACTTCAGTGCTTTTCTGCACTGCAGGATTAAATCCCACACCACATGTAGGAAAAAAGCAATGCAGGAGAAAGTTGGTTTTTACAATACCCAGAAGCTGCCATTGAGTATAGCCATTGGTATTGCAAACATCTTTCTACCTCTATTTTCTATGTTCTGGGGAAGAAGTATTCTAAGCACAACTATTTGCTGCCTGCAGACATAATACAGACCAGCAGTATTAATAATATTGTAGATATCTCGTTCCCAATCTTGTTGTTCTGTGCAGGACAATGACAATAAAGATTTATCTATCTATTTATCTATATACAGTTTTAGTAAAGGTAAAGGATTCCCTTGCTCGAAAGCCAGTCATATCCAACTCTAGGGTTCAGTGCTCAGCTGTTTCAAAGCCAAAGAGCCAGCGTTGTCTGCTGCTGCAGACGTTTCCGTGGTCATGTGGCAGGCATGACTAGACACCGGAGCGCACGGGACTCTGTTACCTTCCCACTGAAGTGGTCCCTATTTATCTACTTGCAATTTCTTGCTTTCAAATTGCTAGGTTGGCAGGAGCTAGGACAAAGATGGGATCTCATTCCATCCTGCAGTACTCGGTAATCGAACTGCTGACCTTCCGTGTCCCAGTCAGCGTCTTGGCCACTTGTGCTAATATTAAATGACTATATTGTTTTTTAAAATAGTGGGTAAAAATGACCTTTCAGGATCAAAAAGTACAGTGTTTGTTGATGAGTCCTTGAAATTTTGGAGTCGTAGAGAACAATGTTCCTCCTTTGTGGCTAAATAATTCTGCTCCAGTTGATCCAGCTGCTCTTTCAAAAGCCTTAAAAGCTGTACAAATAAAATGGAGGGAAATTACTTTTTCATTATTCGGCAGTTTTACTCTGTACACATAATATGATTATTCAGCGCTGCCCTTTAAATATGTTTTATGTCAATTGGTCCAAAAGAAATTAGACAATGTAAACACCATGTTAAGAGCTAAATTGAATTTCATTAAACTATTTAAATTAAATCTGGTTTATATGGTGCCAAAACAAAGACAGAAATGAAATGTGACGGATGAAACTTGCTCCATAAAGTAAATTATAATTTCGCTCTCTGTTTGAGAGGATAACTACCGTATTTTCCGGCGTATAAGACGACTGGGCGTATAAGATGACCCCCAACATTTCCAGTTAAAATATAGAGTTTGGAATATACTTGCCGTGTAAGACTACCTCTCTTCCAATGCACACCAAATAAAAATTAACCCACACTCAACCCGAAGACGCACAGCCCTCCGAGTCGAATGGGCAGGTTCTGGTGGAGAGCCAATCCATGCTCACGTTCTCCTCCTTGAGGTACAGGAAGATGTGTGCAGCTTGCTTCCCCTTGCTTCATTCTCCCCGCACAGAGCAGGGACTCGGCCGCGGCACCCCCCACTATATGCGCCGGACATATGAAGCAAGGGGAAACAAGCTGCAGTTACGTACCTGTCCTATAAGACGACCCCCGACTTTGGCACAGATTTTTCGGGGTTAAAAAGTAGTCTTATACGCCAGAAAATACAGTAAATGTTTCTCTTGTGAAAACACCACCCTTGGATATTATCCTTCTACCCAGGCAGAGGTCAATGTGTACTTCTTTATACAAATGAAATTGCTGCCTATATGGAGTGCCCTATGAGAAAAAACAAGCAGCAGACTCACACAACCCTGTCTGGCCAGGTTATCCTGCTAAGATAATAGAGTAGACCATACTGCCAGTGACTCAATGCTGAGTGTCAGGCGGTGGTTAACTAACCTGACAACCCTGAGGACTAGCGGCTTGGATGCTGAAGTCCACAGGGATTGGTGATGGTCCCCAAGTGGATTAAATCCCACTTGAATCCATCTTGATGAAGGGCAGAAGCTTCATCAGTTCTTGTATCATCTCAGAGCAGGTGTCTGGTGCCTTGGGTAAATTCAAAATGGCAGTGGACTGCAGTCAAGAATCCGTTGGCACAGTGGACCCTACCAGATCACTAGAACTCCAGTAAATTCCCAAACTGCCAGATTTTGTACCACCGTTAGGTATGAATGACAACACTGAGGACTAACTGCTTTGCATGGCAAAGTCTACAAGGAAGGGTGATGATCCCCAAGTGGATTAAATCCCACTTGAATCCATCTTGATAGAGAGCAGCAGCTTCATCAATGGCCTGGGGCTGAGGACTTTGCATGCTAAAAGTGTTCAGGACCAGAAAGTGACTTGTGGAGCTGGATCAGTGATACGGGTGTCATGCTGCAATGCAGAAGGCAGATGAAAGGCCACTGCATTATATTCTTAGGACAGTCTTCATGGCTGATCACCATGATGATTGCCAATACTATATTCGGATTCAGATATGGCAGAACAAGAAGAAGAAAGCTCACACAAAAGAAATGTGTACCCAGAACTCTCCACTCTCATGAACGGATGTGTGCGCTTTGTGTGTTTACTGGTAGTTTCACATCTGCAGCACCACCACACTTGATTGGGGTACAAGCAAAAAAGGATCCCCATCAGATCCCATTTAACATTTAAGTCACACCAAGTTTGTCCAATTTATTTCAAGAGATCTAGTAATTCCTATTCATTAGTACCAACTTGGTCTGTACCTGAGTTCACCTAATGTGATCTAGACTCAGCTCATCATTATTATTATTATTATTATTATTATTATTATTATTATTATTATTATTATTATTATTATTATTATTATTATTATTATTATTATTATTATTATTATTATTATTATTATTTTACATATTCAACATTATTATTTTTAAAAAGATAGGGAAAATACAGGTTTTTAAAGCAATTCATAAAAAATAAAAAAAATGTATGTTTCATTTCTTACTTTCTCAATTTAAGTGATTTTTTAATATTTGAATTAAGACCTGACCTTTACAATCTACCAACTTATTTGGCCAGTATCCTCTGTTTGATAAATAAATGTAAAAGCTGCAGTATCAATTTCTGGCACATGACTGGTACAGCATCAAATTGCCATTGCAGTGTCCTCAACTTGAGTTAACAGCATGTACAAAGCTTCATTCACCTGATGCTGTTCTTCTGCAGGCAATACATCTTGCGTCATACATTTAGAAAATGCTTCCACCTTTAAGAAAAAAGGGATGGGTATTATTTTAGCTTTTAGAAGTTATATGTATACTGTAAATGGAAAGGCAGAATCCAAACAAATCTTTGAAAGAAAAGAATTTTACATTACTTTCATTTTCAGCTCCTCTGTCTGTTGCTTTAACGACTGAGAAAGCGGTTCTCTTATTTTTTGCAATATAGGAAGCTTGACAGAAGCTTGTGTTAGGACGTCATCTAAGTGTAAGCTTGAAGCCATCCTTCCAGACTGTGGCTCTACAAAACAACATTTGAAAAAGGAGAGGAATATGGATTTGAAACTCCAGTTTCCTCAGCAATGGACTGTCCTCATGCTGCTTCCTTGATTAGAAACAGAATGCAGACTGCATTAATAAATCTCTGAAAATAAGAGCTGCATTATTCTAGTTATTTCAATAATTGATCTGAACTACCTGACTGGGAGAAACCAGATGTCGACTTCACAGGACCAGTTATAGGAACAACTGTAGACAATTCAGAGGTAATTCCAATATCTCTTCTTTTAATGCCAGGGGATGTCTGTGAGAATGTAAGCAATGGCATCTCTGTTAAAATATACAAAAGCACAATGGAAAGTACAAAACCAACATTTACAATGAAAGTGTACTCTTGCCTCTTTCTTTTTAGTGCCCTCGGAGCCCCCTCCCACATCATCGCTCAGGAATGATAACATACTCACACTAAATAAGCAATATCCAAATGTGAAATATTTAGTTACAGTAAAACCCCTACTTACGTAAAAGGTCTGTTCGGTTTTTTACTTAACTTGAACCAAACCCATAGGAACATTGAATTTTTACATCTCAAAGCAAACCCATAGGGAAAATGACTTTTTTACTTAACTCGAAGCAAATCCATAGGGAAATTATATTTATGTAAATCGAAGCAACCCCATAGGAAAACTGAATTTTTACACAACTCGAAGCAAACCCATAGGAAATTACTACTTACTTTATTATGGGAATTGTGTTATGTAAATCGGGACATTTATGTAAATCGGGACATGGTTTTAGAGCAAAAATCATTATGTACATCAAATTTTATGTAACTCAAGGCATATGTAAGTTGGGGTTTTACTGTATTTAATAGATTGAAATATGACATGCTTTAATGCAACTTCTAGGGCAGCTTACAAAAACATGAAAAACATACACAATTATATAATATTTTTTTAAAATTAAAATTGTATTTATTAAACAAATAATTTATGTTTTATATTATTAGCCAAAACTCTACTCACAGTTTAAATATGGCTCCAGGTAGACTCAGTCTTCCATCCTTTTTGAGATTAGTAAAATTAGTATCCAGCTTGCTGGAGATAAATGTTAATTACCTTTTGAATCACTAGAGAGTTATCGAAGCACTGGGTAATATATAAGTGTAACTGCTATAACTGGTATAACAGATATATAATAAATAGACTTGAAGATTATATCATAATAAATAAAGAACACATACATGATTAATATATAGTATATAACCTAATAAAGGGAGGATTTAAAACGATGGGGGAATATCCTTGCCTCATACTGAAATTGTTGAAGATTATGCATACATACATTGGCAAATTCACTCTGTAAGTTCAGCCCTTTGAAACTTAGAATCGGTACTAGAAGAAAGTTAATGTGTATTAGAGGATATACTTGTGATAGGAAAGGGGACAGAAATCCTAGTTCTAGCTAGTTAAATTGGAGACATTAAGAGCCATGGCTGTCTCTTTCATCTCTAGAGAAGAGAAAAAAGATTGCTTCTTTTTGAAGAAGACAGTGGTAACCCTAAGACTAGCAATCTAAAGTTGAAGAACAGTCTACAGACATCAGAGCAGATAAAGTGCAGTCTATGAAACCTGAAGAGGTCCTCTCCTTACTCTTCCCCATGTAACTGAGATGCTGGATAGCTCAGTGGTTTAGGAATAATGACAAATTCAGACGTGAATATAATTATCAGTGGCTACCATAAATGGCTAACATGAAGTTATATGCTGCCCCTGCCAAGACAGTTTTGGTGTAGATCAGGGGTAGGCAACCTATGCCCTGTGGGCCAGATCTGGCCTGTGGCACCAAATAATCGGGCCTGTGCCCTAGCTCCAGACGCTGCCGGAATTGGCTGCAGACTCGTTTATGGTTGTCGTAAAACACGTTTATGACCACCAGTCCTGCCCCATCAATTGTCTGAGGGAGTGTGTCCAAGGACCCAACTTTAGAAAGGTTGGCAACCCCTGGTGTTGATTGTGAAACTTTCTAAGTCAATTCATCTGAGGTTCTTGCTATGCAGGCCCATAGCCAGAAGGGGTCCGGGGTGGCTGTGCAAAAACCCTACTGAACTAACAGCCCGCCCTCCCATAAGAACATAAGAACAGCCTTGCTGGAACAGGCCACAGCCCATCCAGTCCAGCATTCTGTCTCACACAGTGGCTCACCATTTCCTTCAGGGTATTCCCAAGCAGATGCCTTCACCTGCTTAGGATTCCCTGGAAATGGCATTGAGAGATATCCTGCCTATCTCTCCAACCCGGAGGTTGTCCTTAGGTAGCCATAATTATAGCCATTGATAGCCTTGTCCTCCATGAACTTGTCTAATCCTTTCTTAAAGCTGTCAAGACTGACAGCTGTCACCACTTCTTCTGGCAGGGAGTTCCATAGACCAGTAATCCTCTGGGTGAAAAAGTACTTTCTCTTATTTGTTTGAGAACTAGTACCCAAAAGTTTCATGGAGTGTCCCCTAGTTCTAGTGTTGTGCGATAGGGAAAACAGTTTTTCCTTATCTACTTTGTCCACACCGTGCATGATTTTATAAACTTCAATCAGGTCACCTCTTAGACGCCGTCGTTCAAGAGTGAAAAGGCCCAACCGTTGCAGCCTCAGATGGTAAGGAAGGTGTTCCAGTCCCCTAATCATTCTGGTTGCCCTCCTCTGTACTTTCTCCAACTCCATAATATCCTTCTGGAGGTATGGCGACCAGAACTGTACACAATATTCCAGATGGGGCCTCACCATAGATTTATAAAGAGGCAAAATGACACTTGCTGACTTATTTTCTATACCCTTCCTAATGATCCCTAACATTGAGTTTGCTTTTTTTACTGCTGAGGCACACTGGGTTGACACCTTCATTGAGCTGTCCACCAGGACACCAAGGTCCCTTTCCTGGTTTGTCGCAGAGAGTTCAGAGCCCATCAGTTTATAAATGTAATTGGGGGTTTTTGCCCCAACATGCATCACTCTGCACTTACTGATGTTGAAGCTCATTTGCCACTGTTTTGCCCACTCCCCCAGTGTCAAGAGATCCCTCTGGAGCTCTTCACAATCTCTCACAGTTTTCACTACCCTGTATAATTTAGTGTCGTCAGCAAATTTGGCTACCTTGCTTTTTACTCCTACCTCTAGATCATTTATGAAGAGGTTGAAAAGCAGGGGTCCCAGTACTGAACCTTGGGGGACCCCACTCTTTACTTCCCTCCACTTGGAGAAGTGTCCATTTAGTGCTACCCTCTGTTTCCTGTCCCTTAGCCAGTTGCTGATCCAGGACAAGACCTGTCCCTTTATTCCATGACTGGTAAGTTTATTCAAGAGCCTTTGGTGTGGGACCTTGTCAAAAGCCTTCTGAAAGTCCAGATAAACAATGTCAACTGGATCCCCCTTATCCACATGCTTGTTGACACTCTCAAAAAATTCCAACAGATTAGTGAGGCATGATTTGCCCTTGCAAAAGCCATGTTGGCTCTCCTTTAGCAGCGCCTTCTCTTCTATGTGCCTATTAATTCTATCTTTTAGGATGGTTTCCATCACTTTACCTGGGACACATGTCAAACTGACAGGCCGGTAATTTCCTGGATCACCCCTGGATCCTTTTTTGAAAATTGGTGTTACATTCGCTACCTTCCAGTCATCAGGCACAAAGCCTGATTTGAGGGAAAGATTATATATTTTGGCTAGGATATCAGCAATTTCATCTTTAAGTTCCCTGAGAACTCGTGGATGGATGCCATCTGGTCCTGGGGATTTGTTAGTGTTTAGCTTAACAAGACATGCAAGGACCTCCTCCCTGGTTATTTCTATCTTGCTTAATTCTTCGGTTTCCCTCCCTACGAAGATAGGCTCTGTTTTGGGCATGTGGTCTCTGTCTTCTTCAGTGAATACTGAAGCAAAGAATTCATTGAGTCTCTCTGCAATCTCTGTTTCCTCTTTAATAACCCCTTGCCTTCCATTGTCATCTAATGGTCCAATGGCCTTCCTAGTTGGGTTCTTACTTCTAATGTACTTAAAGAAGTCTTTGTTATTTCTCTGAGTATTTTTAGCTATACGCTCCTCAAAGTCTTGCTTTGCTTTCCTGATTGTTGCCTTGCATTTGTTCTGCCAGAATTTATGTTTCTGCCTGCTGTCCTCATTTGGACAAGCCTTCCATCTTCTAAATGAGCTTTTCTTGCTCTTGATCACTTCCCGAACAGCTCCTGTAAGCCACATCGGAGTCCTCTTGGACCTGGCAGTGCCCTTTTTCCTTTTGGAAACCCATCCCGTGATGCCAATGTTATACATGTGAATGTGACATTGCTGCTCCTCCTGGAAATTTTTGCCCCTCCTGAAATCCCCCCCCCCATCTAGAAGCCTGGCTATGGCCCTGTTGCCATGACCTTTGTTACGGTGGGGATATACACTGTAGGATATAAAGGCACTCAGTGCATCAGCAGAATTCCTACACTGTCCCTATTGACCATTACTATGTTACAAACACCCTCAACTGGAGTTGTTGGATACTGATCATGGAGAGGGAGACAGAATGCTTATATAAGAGGGTGTCTTGATTAATAAAAAGTCCTACATCTGTCTTGGTTTTGCCAGGTTCCAAATCAATTCAATGATTGAAGAATACAAAACGCACAGCTGAAGCTTACATTATCTTGCTGAGATGCAGGTTTCTTTAAACCTGTGGTTCCCAATGTGTGGCACACGCCCCACAGTGGGACAATTTGATTTTAAGGGGGGGGGGTGTAATTCAAGAATAAATTAGAGCAAGTTAATGGTCTCTTTCTCAAAATGAATAGGAGTTCTCTTTTTGAATAATAATGTCACGGGGGGGGGGGATCAGGAGTTTAGAGATGCTTAGGTGGTGCATGGCCAAAAAAAGGTTGGGAACCACTGCCACTGGTTTATTTTGCAGCAATTCCTGAAGAGTTGTATTTGGGTGTATTCAAGCATGTCTTGTTGTACATTGTGTTTCTTGGGTCTGCCTTGCAATGTAACAATGGCAGCGGCAGAAACAAGGGACCCGGCAGGGTCCAGCTGTTCAGAGAAGAGCCAGCAAGCAGGCATGCAGGAATAAAAAAGATGCGGCAACATGGGGGCGTTGGGGTAGGTGGAGCTGAACCATACCTGTCAACCTTCCCGATTTGGCCGGGATTACCCCGTAAATTGACGTTGATTGACGTCATAACCCGGCCCCCGCTGCCAACCCCCCGTAATTTGGCAGCGGGGGAAACGCTTTCCGCGCATGCGCGGAAGGGTTTTACCCCTTCCACACATATGCGGAAGCGCTATGTCGCTTGCGTAAGGGCTGCTCAAGCGGTGTAGCGCTTCCGCGCATGCATGGAAGGGGTAAAACCTTTCCACACATGCGTGGAACGCGACCTGCGCACAAGAGATATGCGCAGGTCCTGTTTTTCCGGAGCCGTGGGTTGACAGGTATGAGCTGAACTCTTTTCCTCTCTTCTCTCTTGTTCGGTGGCAGGAAGAGGAGGAAGGGACACACAGTTGTTCAGCATCCAGCTCAGTTTCACCTCTGTGTCTATGCTGCATCTCAGCTGGCTAGAAAGACGGTACTTCTTCTCAGCTGTGACCAAGACTCCTGGATGTAGCAATTCAATGGGGTACCACCTCCATCTGGCTCTGGCCACCTATCCGAGCTAAGGAAAAATAACACTAAATCTCCTAATGAGTTGATCCAGTTCAACTAAGTTCTTTCACCCACAAATAAATCATAGACAGCAGCTACCTACTATGGGCTGAACTTGGTATTGATGTGAATACAGGATAACCAAGTTTGGGACTTGAAGGCAGCAATTCAAGACATGAAAAATGGGGGAATGACTGGAAGAGGGGGGATTTGAAATGTTCATAGAGGACCTCAAAGGGAGGCTACGGTTTTTAAATAATTACAACGTCTAACTTGCAAAGTACAGGTTTTTGTCCAGTGCACTATAAGGAATACGTGTACCACAGTCATATTAAACAAAAGATTAGAACAGTAACATTGATCAATAGGCTATGAAAGTAAACAGATTTACTGTTTACACAATTCAGACAGTTGCTTCAGAGAGATGATATTTTGTGTTAAATGAGACAACTGAAACAATACAGCTGATTCCTTATAGGAAACTCACCTTATCATTAAACCTCAGATGATCAATATGATTCTGAGCTTCTGCTTGTTTTGTCAGCATCTATTGTTTCAGTAAACATAATAAACAGAAATTAATAATTGTATAAATTGAAACTATAACAATCTCACTTATAAAATGTACCACCTTAAAATAACTCCATTTTTAAAGAGAAGAAACCGCTTGGTTTCTTCTCTTTAAAGACGGAGGTTGTTTTTTTTGGGGGGGGGATCGATCCACTCTCCCTGGTCTCCTGGGTCCAGAAGGGTTGGGGGGACATACCCCTTTTGTCCCCCCAAACCTCCCAACCCTAGGGGAGCCAGCGGAGAGGGGGATCGCAATCCCCCCTACTGATATTAAAGGGGAAACTCCAGTCGGGTCCTTCAGGCACCGTTGGTGAGGGAAAGAAGGGCGGTTGGTGTTTGCCTGGCTGTGAGGTGGTGAGTTATTTTTTTTAATTTTTCGGGCGCCGGCTTCCTCAGCATTCTGCACGCTCATGTCGCGCAGGACTCTGGGGCTTGTAGTTATGGGTTTGTTATTTGTGGTTGTGGTGCGTTTTTTTCCCTGCGGCTTGATTTTGATTGGCCATGGCGCGTTTCTCAATGTTCTTTGTGGTCGCGCCTCTCAGCCTGATTGGCTGTGGTGCAGTGCGGTGCAAAGAACATTGGGAAATGAAGTTGTTTCCCTTTTTTCGCATTTGTGGGGCTCTTGCCCCACTGGCACATTTCTCAATCTTGCGTTTACCTGCATACCCAGTTTGGGCGTGTGCACGAATGGTGAGTGCGGGCTAGTAGGGCCTAGCTAAGGAGCCTATGCAAAGTTCCAACGGTTAACCCTCGATTTTATAGGTTAAGATGGGAAAATCCTAGAAAACCGGGACATTTGGCAACCCCAATCTTATGTGTCCTACCTTGAACAAGAGGTTTCTCTTCCACTTCATTGGCAGAGATACACATACCCTGTGCTACTCCCTACTGTTTTTGCATAGTGTCAGTGCCGAACAAGGCGGTTGGGTGACATATTTTGTTTTTGTTTTTAGGGGGGGGTGGAGTTCATAATAGCAGTTTTCCTCTCATGTTCCTCACAAAAGAAGCTGCTACAGTGAGTGCAGGCCGCATTCCTCCAGCCTCCCCCAACTACTTACTTCTTTTACCACAGCTATGTTTCATACTGCTTGCAAACTCTAACCAAAGAACAGCACACGGAGACATGCACACACAGGTATAAATCTATTAACTGAATGTATCTGTCTGTATATATTAATCCTCTGCCTGATACACCTCAAAGAGGCTTAAATCTAATATATGGTTTATAATGTATTATTCTAGGAATCTACTTATTCTAAATCTTATTCCTAGCTATATTAAGTAAACAATATTCAATGAGGTATAGAGAATGTCAGTGTCACAATAAACATAGAAAAAACAACTGCAACATAGGGTTGCACCAGTGCCTATCCCCAGCAAATGCTCAAGGGATTTATAGGTAGTTTTATGTCTGCCTTTCATCTGGAAAGAACCAATGTGAAAAAAACATCTTAGGGTGTCTGTGCCAGCTTCTAGATTTCATTGCTGCAGACACTTTTCACAGGTTTTGCTCTTATCCCAGCTCCACCTCTAATGGGAAAACCATGATGGCTCCAATCAGGAGACACTAAATTCTATACCCCCACTATCCTTGGCATCAAATTAACTGATTAATTTAAGCTTCATTTTACAAGAATCCTCTCTAGGATGCTTGAAAAATAGGATTTACTTTCTTCCTCTAGTAAGCAGAAACTTAGTCTTTTGATTTCTAATATAAAGGTATAAATGAGATCCCAAGTACAGTATTCAGAATTCACAGAACTATCAAATTCAGATTTGGATATACAGTACTCGGAACTGTCTGATTATGGGATTATTAGATGGATTTCAAATATTTTTGACTCTGAATGCACATCCTTAATTTAAATGAGATTAAAATTGAACAGAGGTTTATAGTAGGCCTTTAGCATGTGTTGGAAAACTTCTTCAATACACATCACCATCTTTGGCTTCAATAGATGGGAATAGTCAGAAGACTACATTACAATTTGACTATATGTTGGCAATACCACCTCTTATCTACCTCTAGCTGTTTGTCAAGTTCAGCCATCCTCATTTCTTCTTCTTCATTCTTTGCTGTAACAAATTCTGAAGAGTTCATAGCTTGTAATATATCTTTCACAATTGCTGATTTGCCAAGCAAATTTATTGAAGATTTTGGTTTTTTTATTACAGGACTTGGGGTGCTGGTGTTATTTTTTGGAGGGATTTTCACTTTTGGAGGAACCTTAGAGAAATCAGGAAGCTGGTAGTGAACCTGATGTTGACCATATTTGTGATTAGAGGAAGACCTAGTTTTTTCTAGACAATGCTTTTGGTATTCTTCTTTTGGGGTCGAGATAAAATTTAACTGTTCATTAATTATGTGCTCCTTCTGAGCTACAAATTCTGGATTATATTCTTCATAGTCTTTTCTTTCACAGTTGCTGTTATTATTCTTATCTATCACTTTGACTTGGATCAAATCCCAGTTTTTGTCAACTGATTGACATGCTAATTCTTGTTCAACATTATTTTTTCTTTCTACCGTTGATGACAACTTTTCACTTTCTGGAACCTTTCTAGTCTTTACAATAGTTTCATCAAAACTTTCAGTAAATGATATTTCTGGGATAGTCTCAGAATCAATTAATTGGCATGACTGTGAAAATCCTTCTTTGGGAAAATGACGTAAAAGAACATCTGAAAGTTTTGATTTGGACATATGTTGATTTCTTCCAGAACTGACAAAATCCCAAGTTACCAATTCATCCTTTGCAGTTATGGTACATTTGGTGTCATTCTTTCTTGGCAACGACGCCAGATTTATTTTCCTGCGAAGCAGCTGTGTTTCACAGTTTGATTTTTCTTTTGAACAAACACTTACATGAGAAGATGTCAAAGTGAAAACACTCTGAGAGGCATTTTCTGCAGAAAAGAAATCTTCCAAATTTTGTGAATTACAGTTGTGCTGAAAAGTATTTTGTAGGTCTCCATCGTAAGGCAAATTTTCTTGCTCATCATCAGTATTGTCCTCAGGGCAAAGCATATCAAATAAGATATTATTCACAGTTGTCATAAAGTTGCTGGCCTTATCTGCAATACCTACTCATTTTGTTTCACTCACATCCGATATGATTCTTCCTGATAGAATGTCATCATTTCACATCCTGTAAGAATTGAGAGAACATGCATTCTTTTAATACATCTGAACTATGGATAAGAGCAGTTAAATCCATAAATCATATTTTCCCCCTCCCCGACCCCATAAAATGTGCAGTGACCTGTTTTGCACATTCATGCAAATGTGTGCTAAAAAGTCCGGTTAGGAGAACTAAGCATCTAGCTGCAGAAACAGAAATTATACCCACTGATGGCTGCAATGTAAGAATTAAAGAAAATATTCTGGGCGCAATAATATGCCAGTAATGTTTATTGGGAGACCTACATATGACCTGCATGCGCACACACAGAGATTATCCGTATTCCTAATTTCAGATCTTCTGAACATACTTTCAAATCCAACTATTCTTTGAATCTGTGGTATTGTCTAAGATAAGGGCTTGAATCATTCAGGAAACTCATAGGATGAAGACTTTTAACAGACTCAGCAGCTATTAAATACATTCCCTGAAATCCTCTTTGCAGAGTTTTTTTGTTTTGGTGGTGGGGAAGCTCCTGAGCAATTTGGGATAGGGTAAAAGTCCACTGGCCAGACAGCTCAGTGATTTGGGAGTTTGATTCCCCACGCTGCCTCCTAGAAGAGCCAGTCTGTGTAGTGATGGGCAAATTACACAACCTGTGTAGTGATGGGAAAACTACACAGTCCTAGGGTGCCCCTAGGATAGGGATTATCAACCTGAGGCCCAGAGGCAGGATGCATTGCACAGGCCAGATGCGGCCCATGGTGTCATTTCATGTCCCCACCCCTCCACTGCCTCCACCACACCAGGAAGTGCCATGTGGTGGAGGAAGGGCAAAATGGCCCCCTGGCCCCTGAAGCTGTCTGAGGGAGTGTAACCTGGCCCCTGGCTTAAAAAGGTTGAGAACTCCTGCCCTAGGAGAAGGAGAAGGTAACCCTCTTTTGAGTATTTTTTTTACCTAGAAAACACTGAAGAATTGACTTGACAGCGCACAATTATATTATTATAAAGGATGACTGACTTAATATTTCTGTCTACAGTATATATATTATAGGTGAAGAAGGAATTTGGAAACTTTACTCTCATGGAATGTCTTGTGTTACTGTGTTGTGGGTTCCAAACCACACTTTTGGTTGTTCCCTTGCTCAGCCCACAGCCTTTTATATTGCTGACGAAGCTTCCCTTCCCAGTTCCCTGCAAAGACTTAGGAAGGCACATCTAACTATAGGGGAAATATGAAGACATTCTAAAAATACTTTGCTTCTGAGGGCACACTATATTCATATATATTTTTCCCTTACGAACATACCATAATGGCTGAAATCCAGCTTTTTTATAAGGCTGCAAATTTTGGCACTTGGGTAAGTAAGAAGTCGTATAGGTGCATTGGGATTTAGATCCAAGTAAATATTACCAAAATCATGTTCAATCCTAAACATATATACCTTAGACTGAGAGGAAACATTATTGAACTCAATAGAGTTTTTTGAATAGACATCCATAAGTTTAAACTTTTATTTTATGCAAACTTACCGGCAACATTCCCTACTTGTAATTTCTCTCTCTTCCTTTCCCCACTGATTTTACTTTTCTAGTCAAATGCACATGACCCTTGTCGCTCCCAGAAGCAGAAGTAAAATATGCTTGGATGGGTTTTACTTCCACTTCCAGGAGTGATGAGGGTTTTGTGGGCCAGATGAATTGGTGTCGGGGGCTGAATCCGGCCCCCAGGCTATAGTTTGGGCACCCCTGCTATATACTATCTGACAACTTGGGCATACACAATAAGCAAGCTGACTTTAAATAACTGCATCCCAAATTTTTCTTTGAAGACGTATTTCTTGCACATTAATATTCCTGCTCAAAGAAGATTCAGGTGGATTTCAGCAGAGAAACCAATGCCAGAAAAATGCATATAGTGGAACCTTGGTTAACAAATGGCTCGATTAACATACAAATCACATAACAAAAAGAAATCCATATAAAATAGTGGCTCTGCTTACAGATTTTTTTCCAGGACGGATTAATTGGTTTTTCAACACATTCCTGTGGAAAACTGCATTCCGATTAAAGTATTTTGGTTTCCAATGCATCCCTATGGGAAACTCGGTTAAAGTAATTTTTGTTGTAAGAAACGTTCTGGAGAACGCATTAATTATGTTAACCAAGAGCTCCTCGCTTAGAGATTAACTCGCTTTAAGAGCAGAATTTTCTCTGAATGGTCACCCTCACTTAACAACTAAAACAACAAAAAACTTGCTTAACAACTAAATCGGGGTTCACACACACACACACCCCAGAAGTCACAATCGGTCACTTACAATGGCAGTGGCAGTGGCAGCAACAGCGCTTTTTCCAAATGTTTCGCTTAAAGAGCAACTCACTTAAAAAGCAATCCCGTGGAACACATTATGCTCTTTAAGCGAGGTACCACTGCATATAGGATAACAGATAGTTGAATTGAAAATGTTCCTTTATACTTACCACCAGAGGCCAATGTTTGGCTGATTTCTTAGGCAACCAGTATAGTTATAATAGTTGAGCTAAAAAGTCTTATGCAGGTTTCAGCACTGACTGAAGCAAGGAGTCAAGGGCTCTCTTTCATAGCGGATATTATTTCATTATATCAGTTGTAACCCTATACTGAGCACTGTGGTAGAGGAGAAGCAAACTATCTTTCTAACTGCAACTATACACTGCTCTTTATTATTCCAGTCTCATGTTGCTACAGTTCAGTAGGAACATAAGAAGAATATACAACAAACCAACATTTCCCAACCCTCGGGGGGGGGGGGAGTCAAATTGAACCTAATCTCATGTTTCAGTCAATCTGTGTTATTTTAAAACTGGGACTTTTTAAAGAATAACTTCAAATAGGATCTTGATTTTCTGGATGTAAGGTACCTTTAACGTAAATGTTATTATTCCATCTACACCAGGGGAACATTTAATTATTTATATGGGAAGGTCTATGCAAATTAATTATTTACTATTATTCTAGCTGCCATCTAGGACTTATCTCCAGGAGCATGAAAAAGCATTTGCATTTAGGAACCTTTATGAATTATCTCGCAAGTTCCAGGGACATTTGTTAGGCTAATTGGGAGTTGCAGACCAATAGGGCCAATAAGCATTCCTGTCAATTAAGAAAATTCATCAATTACAATGACAATTACATCTTTGTGGAGATAGTTACTAGAAATTTATTGCAAAGAGGCCTTATGCATACAAGAAGGGGAAAAGAGCCTTGTATCACGGGAAAGTTTGCTTGGGCAGACTGCAGCCCACTTGTCTAGATGCATGAAGTGAAGCTTCGGTAAGGTAAAGGTTTCCCTTGCTCGAAAGCCAGTCGTATCCGACTCTAGGGTGCAGTGCTCATCTCTGTTTCTAAGCCGAAGAGCCAGCGCTGTCTGCTTCTGCAGACGTTTCCGTGGTCATGTGGCAGGCATGACTAGACACCAGAGCGCACTGAACACTGTTTCCTTCCCACCGAAGTGGTCCCTATTTATCTACTTGCAATTTCTTGCTTTCGAACTGCTAGGTTGGCCTCGGTAGACACTCATTTATAAACTACCAAGTTTACACCATGTACAACAATTGTTTAAATATCTGTCTCCTGAAGTCATACTCCATGCATCCAAAGAAATGGGTTCCCATCCGTAGAAGTTTATGCCAAATAAAACTTGTGCATCTTTAATTTGCCACCAGACTCTGGTGCTTTTGCTGCATGTTTGCTAACATATTTACACTCTGGAAATGTAGCCATGCAGAAGCTGAGCTTCTATGGGCTGTGGTAAGTAAGGTAATTTTGTCATATCAATTGGATCCTTACACTCCATCTATGTTTTACAAGGACTACAAATAATGGATATAGACAGGACAGCTCTTCCCCACATCTTGTTCACCATGCTTAGTATTGGTGGCACTAAATGGGGTGGGGTGGGGGTAAGGATTCTCCCATGCTTGGAACGGAAGCATACACCACCTGTTGTGTATGCATGCAGTTCAGCTGCTCGCCATTAGCGCAGCTGTGCGGAGCGTCACGTGGCTCCATTTCCTCCAATGGTAACTTCCACGGGAAACCTTTCCGCCACAAGTGAAGCTATGTTAGGTATGCACAAAGGTCTGATTACATCAGAAGGACGTCACTATGCCTGTAACCAATGGTGCGCCTCCGAGCCAAATTAAAATGTACAGATTGACTATGTTTCAATAAAGTAGCATTAGCCCGCCTGCCGGCTCGTGTGCATTCAATCTGCCTACATCAAACCACCCATGACACAAAATTAGACTTGTTTCTTCCCAGTTGCTCTCACTTCCTGCTGGTCTCATCAGCTTCTCACTTACAGTGGTGCTTCCATTCACCACGAGCAGAACAATCTGAATACACACTACTATTCATACCAGTCCTTCATTACTTTAACCAGTGGTGGGCATCAGCAGGTTTGCACCAGTTCGCCAGAACCTGTAGCAGAAATTCTGGCTGGCCCCGCCCATCCAAGTTTTGAAATAAAGTACTATAGTCCTAATTCGGGTGCAACGCAAGGCTTTCCCCTGGCCATGCCCACCGTACCATGCCCACAGTGTGGTAGTAAATTTTCTTGGAACCCATCACTGACTTTAACTGTAATTTAACTTTGACTGTAGACTCAGAGGGACAAGAATCTGAAATGAGATACCCCTTGAGTGCAGAAACCAAATGACAATATTCATTACACCAGCAATGTGTGGCAATTTGTTGTTGTTGTGCGCTATCAAGTTGCTCCAGAATTTTTTCACCACTCTGAATTAAGAATCTCCAATAGGTCCAATCATTAACAGTTCACATATAGTCTTTCTCATTTCCTACTGAATTTAACTTCTAGCAGTAATATTTTTCAAAGGGAATCCTGTTGTCTCATTTTATGCCCAAAACATAATGGTGTGAGTTCAGTCATTTTCACTCATAATGAGAGTTAAGTTTAATTTCCTCTAGAACCTACTGTACTTTGTCTTTCTGGCTATCCAGAAAGCTCTTTTCCAACACCACATTTGTAATAAATCCATTGTTTTCCTGACAGCCTTCTTCACTTTCCAGCATTCAGATACTGTATGTACATCTTAAATAGGAATACTGTACAGTAAAACCTCGTATAAAGAGTGCCTTGCTTATAGACTAACTCGCTTAAAGAGCAAAATTTTATCTGAATGGTCGCCTCGCTTAACAACTAAAAACAACAAAAAACTTGCTTAAAAACTAAAATGAGATTTGCAATCCCCACCGCCTGACAGAAGTCACAATCGGTCACTTACAATGGCAGCGGCGGCACTTTTTCCAAATGTTTCGCTTAAAGAGCAACTCGCTTAAAGAGCAGTCCTGTGGAATGCGTTATGCTCTTTAAGTGAGGTACCACTGTACAATACTATGCTATTGGTCATGGTCTCCAATGACATAGCTTTTCTAATCCTGTTATGTACTGAATGTTCTGTGTTAAGTATACCTTTAATGGAGTTGTATCTGTCAATTGTATCTGCTGTAAGCAATCATTGTTTCATTGTACCAAGCTGTTAAAGAACAATGCTGCGCCTGCAGTAGCAGAATTGTATACAGGATATCCATTCACCTGCATACCTGGAGGGCAGGGTACCACTACTACCTCTACTGCATCAGGGTACTGCTACTACCTCTACTGCATCTGGAAAAGGGGCGTGGACTGTTCCCGGGCTATCCCAAAAAGTACTATAAATAAGGCTGTTATTTCACCTGTACCTCATGTTCACTTCCTACGATGCAATAAACCTGGTTTTAGCCCTTGCTTGTCTTCTTTTGCAAGACACTAAATTGGCGACGAGGATGGGATGGTGTCCCGACAAGTGTACATCGCGCCCTTCGACATCACAAAGCCTGAGAGATGGGAACTCTACGAGGAGCAGTTCCTCTATGCTTTGGACCTCGAGGGCATCGAGGAGGAATCCCAACGGCGGGCATTCCTACTGGCCCAGTGCGGCTTAGAGACTTTGGAACTGGTAACCAACCTCCTGACGCCGAGACCGCTCAGGGCCGTGCCCCTAGAGGAGATCCTCACTGAGTTGAGGAAGCACTTTCAGCTGAAAGTGTCTGTGTTTCCGGCAAGGTTGGCGTTCCAGCAGCGTTGCCAGCAGGCCGGTGAGTCCATGGCAGACTTCGTAGCAGCCTTGCGGGTGGCTGCCGTGCCGTGCTGGTGGGGAGCATCCCTGAGCGAGGCGCTGAGGGACAGGCTCCTGCTGGGCCTGCGAGATGAGGAGGCCAGGAAAAAGCTACTGGCCAAAGATGAGAGCATCTCATTCGAGCATGTCCTGCACATCGCCCAAGCCGCCGAGTCAGTGCAACAAGGCAAATGGGTGTGCCGGGCCAGGACCGCCGTGGTTGGGGGCCCCCCGCCAGCGGTCCCAGTCCACAGCTGCTCCTCCCATGGAGAGCGAAGGGCCTCCGAGTCCTCCACGTCCACCTCCGACTACAGCGAGGATGAGGATGTGCAACGGGTGCAGAGGAGACCGGAGAGGCGAGGCCGCGCCAGAGAGGACCGCCAATGCGACAGATGCGGGGCATCCCACGAACGGAGCCGATGCCCATTCCGGAAGGCGGAGTGCCACAACTGCGGGTGGCGCGGGCACATTGCGAGAGTCTGCAAGCGGCGTCGAGACGACGGCAAGGGCCAGGTGGAATGGCCCCAATGCAAGGCAGACGGGGTCGGGCACATCTTCGACGACGAGCCCCAGGACCGACGCGCACCTCGACGGGTTCCCGAGAGCAGCGACCATGCGGTCCACAGTGTGCAGTTGCAGCGGCCCTGATTTTTTGTTGAGGTACTGATTCAGGGGGTCCCAATAAGGATGGAGATCGACTCGGGGTCGGCGTATTCCATCGTCTCCCACAGGGAATTTCTGCGTATTCCCCCGAAGTCACGCCCCAAGCTGAAGGCCTTTAAGACTATTTTGCGGGATGTTCAGGGCAAAAGTATACCAGTGTTGGGGGTGGGAGAGTTTAAGGTTCAGTTTAAGAGGCGCTCTGCGCAGCTGCCCCTAGTAGTTCTAAAGGAAGGGTCCTGCTGCCTCCTGGGTACACAGTGGTTCGGGCCCCTAGGAGTTTTCATTGGAGGCATACATGCCGTGCAGGCTGACCCGATCACAGAGGTGTGTAACGCACATCCTGCCGTTTTTGAGAAGGGGCTAGGGAAGTTCAAAGGGCCCCCAGTTTCTTTCGAATTGGACCCCGACATTCGACCCATCAGGATGAAGCCAAGAAGAGTGCCTTTTGCACTAAAGGACAAAATAGAGACTGAACTGGACAAATAGGTGGGTCAGGGGATTTTGGTGCCGGTGGATTCTGCCGAGTGGGAAACCCCCATTGTTACGGCGCTTAAGGCTAATGGGGAGGTTAGAATCTGCGCTGACTACAAGTGCACGATTAACAAGGCGATCCGCCCAAATGCGTATCCAGTACCAGTGGTAAGCCACCTGCTTGCAACCCTGCATGGGGGGAGGTGTTTTGCCAAACTAGACTTGGCCCAGGCATACCAACAATTGTCGGTAACCCCGGCTACAGCCGCCGCTCAGATAATTGTGACCCATAAGGGGGCTTTTAAAGTGACGCGCCTACAATTCGGCATAAATTCGGCTCCGGGGATCTTTCAGTCCCTTGTAGAAAGGTTGTTAAAAGGGCTCCCAGGTGTTTTCCTTTACTTTGATGACATTTTGATTACAGCGGGGGGGAGCAGGAATTGGCCAAGAGGTTAGACCACGTGCTAACAGTGTTCAAAAAAGCGGGGCTCAGGCTGAGAAAGGATAAATGCGTATTTTTTTTGCTGAGGAAGTAGAGTTTCTGGGTTTCAGAATAACCCTGAGGGCATTAAGCCAGCTGAATCCAAGGTAGCGGCAGTGAAAGATGCTCCTCGCCCCACCACCAAGCCCGAATTACAGTCCTTCCTAGGACTCCTTAACTTCTATCACTCGTTCCTCCCGGGAAAGGCGTCCATTGCGGAGCCATTACACAGATTACTCAAGAAGAATGCAGCTTGGTGGTGGGGGGACAGTCAGGAACGGGCATTCCGGGGGCTCAAACAGCTTCTATCTTCCGAGGCTGTGTTGACACACTTCGACCCAAAGAAACCCGTTGTGCTGGTCTGCGATGCCTCACCGGTGGGGGTGGGGGCAGTCCTCTGCCACGTGCTAGAGAGCGGGCGAGAGGCCCCAGTGGCATACTATTCGAGATCCCTGTCCAAGGCAGAGCGCAACTACGCGCAAACTGACAGGGAGGCCCTAGCGATCGTTGGAGGAACCAAGAAGTTCCACGACTTTCTCTACGGTAGGCCATTCAAAGTTGTGACTGACCACAAGCCCCTCTTAGGAATCTTCACTACAGATAAGCCAACCCCGCAGATCTTGTCCTCAAGGATGCTGCATTGGGCGATCTTCCTCAACGCGTACCAGTACGCGCTGACCTACCGCCCCGGCAAGGAGATTAGTCATGCCGATGCTCTTTCCAGGTCACCCCTCCCACAGGCAGAGGATTCCGAGTGTGAGGTAGAACAGGACCACCAGGTGCTCCTGATTGAGGCCCTAGTGGCACCCCCAATCCTGCCAGCAGAGATCGCCAAGGCTACGGCGAAAGACAAGTTGTTAACCCTAGTCAGTTCATGGGTACAGAAAGGCTGGCCAGCAAGCTCCCCTATGGAGGAATTCAGGGTTTATGGTAGGCGGAGAGACGAGCTCTCCCTAGAAAGGGGCTGTTTACTCTGGGGGCAGCGGGTAGTAATCCCCGAAGTTCTGAGGTCCCGGGTGCTAAAGATGCTGCATATCAGCCACCCGGGGATCGTGCACACCAAGGCGCTAGCTAGGAGTTACGTCTGGTGGCCCAAACTGGACACATATATAGAACACATGGTAGGCACTTGCGAGAGCTGCCAGAGCACCTGCCCCGAGGAGTCCCGACTTCCGCACAGAGAATGGGACACGGCCAGGGGTCCATGGTCACGCTTACACGTGGATTTTGCGGGTCCTTTCAGAGGCACCGTGTTCCTCATAATAGTCGACTCCTACTCCAAGTGGTTGGAGGTAATCCCGATGGCTAGTACATCGTCAGCTGCAACGATTAAGCAATTATGCAAGGTATTCAGCTGTTTCGGTTTACCTGACGTACTTGTGAGCGACAACGCCACAACTTTTATGTCAGCTGAGTTCCAGGGTTTCATAGAGATTAATAAGATTCGCCACATTACTGTGGCCCCTTTTCACCCCACTACAAATGGTCAAGCGGAACGCCTGGTGCGAACAACGAAGGACGCACTGCGTAGGATGGGCTCCGGGGAGTTGAACTTGCAACTCTGCCAATTCCTGTTAAGGTACTGAGTAACCCCCTTAGCGTCAGGGCTCTCGCCCGCCAAGCTCCTCATGCAGAGGAAACCCGCCACGATCCTCTCAAGGCTAGACCCAACCAGGGTGGAGGACACGGGGAGAAACATAGAAACGGGGGGCACCAAGAGTTTCTAGATCGGCCAGCCAGCACATTGCCGAAACTACGCGGCTGGTGGCCCGGCTTGGGTACCGGGAATAGTGTTCGGACAGACGGGGCCAGTATCCTACAATGTCGAGACAGGTACAGGGCTCCTCTAGAGGAGGCACACCAACCAACTAAGAGGCAGAGTAATGGAAAGGCAGGACGCGAGTAGCCAGAGGGAGCACTCAGCGTTAGGGTTCTCCCCCACCCGTTTATCCCAAGGGGGAGACACAGGCCACAGGGGGGAGGAAAATGATACAAACCCGCATCCTTTGGGCATGCCGGGTAACAGGGACAATTTAGAAGAGAGGGATTTAGAGGATTTTGAGTTAGGAGACCGGGGGGATTTTTCAGAGTGGTCCCCCACCCATCCAAGCGAGGAGCGGGGTTTTTCATTAGTCCCTGGAGCCCCTGGTCTCACATCCCTGGAGTTTACTCCCACACCTAGACCTTCCCAATCCCCGGCTCGCGACTCGCAGCCAGCCGCTGACGAGTCACGTTCCTCCAATGCAGGAACTCCGGCCCGGAGTGCGGCCACCCCTCGCCCAAAGCGAACGTGCGGAAAGCCACGATGGCTGGAGGACTTCGTCCTCACCTAGAGGGGAGGGATGTTATGTACTGAATGTTCTGTGTTAAGTATACCTTTAATTGAGTTGTATCTGACAATTGTATCTGCTGTAAGCAATCATTGTTTCATTGTACCAAGCTGTTAAAGAACAATGCTGCGCCTGCAGTAGCAGCATTGTATACAGGATATCCATTCACCTGCATACCTGGAGGGCAGGGTACCACTACTACCTCTACTGCATCAAGGTACTGCTACTACCTCTACTGCATCTGGAAAAGGGGCGTGGACTGTTCCCGGGCTATCCCAAAAAGTACTATAAATAAGGCTGTTGTTTCACCTGTACCTCATGTTCACTTCCTACGATGCAATAAACCTAGTTTTAGCCCTTGCTGCGGCTCCTGCTTGTCTTCTTTTGCAAGACACTAAAAATCCCTTCTTAGTTTCAATGTTCTTCTGATTTCCTGGCTGCAGGCTTCATTTTCACCGATGACTGAATCAAGGTACAGTACAGAAAATATTCAATAATTTTAATTTCTTGATTGTCAATGTTAAATTCATGTCATTCTTCAGTAATCATTGTTTTTGTGCACAGTACTTAATGTTTAATTGTAATCCTGCTTTTGTACTTTCTTCACTAACCTTCACTAGTCGTTTCAAGCTGAGGTTGTTTTCTGACAGTAATATGGTATCATCTCCATGTTGTTCCACCTATTTTCACAGAAAATCACAGAAAAGAAGGGCAGTGCTGAAATTGTCAGTAGAAACATTGCAGGTTTCGACAGTCTGTCAGGTCTGTGGAACTTTTAGTAAATTATTGGGTAATTAGCTACACCCATGTCCCAGATATGCTGTTGCCACTAATCAACATCTTCTTCTGATGTGCTACACCACAACAGCAAGCTTTCGAATCAGCAAAAATTATGGGTGTGTTTCTGCACACACCCCATTCTGTATATATATCTATATAATTATTTGGACTTATTGCCAAGTGCTCAAAGGAAATAACTATGGTTATCCTACATTCTTTCTTCCTTTGTCTGGTTATATCAAGTTAATAAATATCCTCCAAATTAATATAGAGACATATAACGTTTTTATCATACAGGTTATATTGGCTGGTTGTGGCAGAGGCAAGAGCTATATACTGTATGTTCTCACATGCGCATGTAAATGCACTAAAACTGACCAAAGCGTCCTCCTTTGGATCCCTTGGGGCAGGTGGCAGTAGAGGGCATCCGTCATGATCCGCCTAGCCAGAGAGTGACATGATATCCAAATGGCTAAAAGAAAAACAAAAAACCTATGCATGCAAACAGACTTGAATCTTCAAGTCCATTTGCATGTGTGGAACGTCATCATGGAGACATCTACCAATGTGCTGACTCCTTGCTGAATAACAGCTCCAAGGTATCCAAGGTGAGGTATTAAACTATATGTGAGGTCTGGAGAGAGACTGCCCGCCCCCCTCCATGGTGATCACTACCAACCATATTTTTTTTTTCATTGCTAGAAATCTCATTACAGTACACACTTTTAAGCCCATCTGAACCAGAAATAAAAACTGGATCATGGTATTTCCGGTTTTGTGGGCAACACAGGGAATGCTAAAAGGCCACAGTTTGCGACTGTTGACTTTATATAAAACAAGAAAAGGCATAGCTGCAAACTTTCTTTACCTTTTATCAATAATGCACAACTTCCAATAATCAGAGAGTATATTTGGCTGTTTGATCCTCATCAGTTGATGTGGAGTGGGATTGTTATATCTTTATTGGCATGGAAGAAATTGGAAATTCTAACAATGAAAGAGGCTTTATTTTTCATTAACCATGCTGGAGCGATACCCTTATTAAGCCATCAATAAGACATTAAAAAGTGTGCATCTCTTCATTGCTTTCCGTCAGTGAAGATATCTCATAAGTAAGAAAGAAGTAGAGAAAATAGAGGTAAATGGTTCAATTTTAAATCACAGTTGAGCCAAGGGCAATTTTAAAGATTGGTTGGCTACAGAAGGACTTTTAAGACTGGTTGGCTGCAGAAGCACTTTGAAAAATCTGTGCAAAAAAAGCAAAAAAAAAAAAAAAAAGGGGGGGGGGGACCTGATTGGCTAGCTTTTGATCTTCTAAATCATTATAGTTTACATTTCATCTTGTGATGGAGAAGACAATAAAAGGGCCTCATCAGTGATGCAATGATATTACAAGTCACCTGACACAGCACATAGAAGTCAAAAAGGACTTGTATTCCATCATAGCCCACAGGCCGCAGGTTGAGAATCCCTGGTCTAGGAAGCAATGGGATTTGGATATGAGACTGAACGGGTGTCCTTGGGCCATTCAGTTTTTCAGCCTGTCCTACCTTACAGAGGTATTGTAGAGATAAGTGTGCAAAAGCATCAGTATAAACGTAACACATACTCTGAACTCCAGTCAAGAACCTTCTGTTATTACTGGTTGGAAAAAGTCACACAGATTTGTAAACTTAACTGTTATACTAACCAACCATTGTGTGCATCTGTACCTGATATGTATACATTAATGCCATGAAGTCTCACTCTTATGTTTGACGAAGCGGGCTTGATTCATGAAAGCTGACATTAAATTACAACAGTTGTTATTGTTGTTTATTTATTTATTTATTCAATTTCTACCCCACCCAATCAGCCAAGGCTGACTCAGGGTGGCTAACAAACACAGGATAAAACAGCATATAAAACAATTAAAACTACCCCCCACATTAAAAAGGGTGCTGGGAGGCAATCTGATCTATATCAGCCAACCCAAGGTGATCACCCTCCCACCAGCACCTCATACTTGGCCCCAGTGATGCACTACAATTTTTTTTACTAACTACTCTGTGGCATACCTGTCAACCGCGGCTCCGGACAATCCGGGACCTGCGCACAACGGTTCTGCGCAAGTCGCATTCTATGCATGCATAGAAGGGTTTTACGCTTGCGTAGAACCCTTTTACGCTTGCGTAGCCCTCTATGCAAGCGTAAAAGGGTTCTACGCAAGCATAAAAGCCTTCTACGCATGCGTAGAACGCGACTTGCACAGAAGGGATGCGCAGTACCTCTCCCCCCCCTGCTGCCAATTCCGGGGTTTTGGCAGCTGCGGGCGGGAAATGGCGCAAATCGGCGCTGAAAATCGGGAAATCCCGGCCAATCCGGGAAGGTTGACAGGTATGCTCTGTGGGCTGGCCAAATCTGTGGGCAGGGCCAAACATCCTGCATTGAGGTGGGTGTGGCCAACCAAGTGGGTGTGGCCTGGGGGAATTTCCGCTACCGGTTCTGCAGAACTTGACAAAACCTGCAGCAGTGCATCACTGCTTGGCCCGCCAGCCAGGTTTTAGGTTTGTCGCCGTTGTTGTTGTTGTTGTTGTTGTTGTTGTTGTTGTTGTTATTATTATTATTATTATTATTATTATTATTATTATTATTATTATTATTATTATTATTATTATTATTATTATTATTATTATTATTATTATTATAATATTTGGACTTGTTAGGTTTTAAGGTGCCACAACTTTTTTTTTTGTCTTTTTATTTTGTTTACTCTCAGACCAGTAACCTTTCCTTATACCAGAGTTACAGGCAAGGCTCCTCGTTCCATTAAAACACCACGACTAAAAATGAAGTTAAAAAAAGCATTCTGAACATGTTATGGAGACGTCAACTCGACCTCACCATGACAACGTATCCTCGATAAACACCTGTCCCCCCCCTCCCCACCTTCGCCAAGCAAGGCGAGGGAGTGGCAGCAGCAACGACCTCCTCCACGCTGGCTCCGAACCAATCGGGAGACCAGTGGAGGCGGTACGTGACCCTCCCCCCCCGCCGTCCGGAGCGAAGCGTGGGCGAAGGGCTGAGCCGGCCACGCCCACCGAGCCCTCTTCGTCTCTCTCATTGGTGAATGCGAAAGATGCGGAGGGCGGGGATAGGGACATCCTCGCTAGCCTCTCGGCTGCCTTTCGAAAGGGAGGAGAGAGAATAGATGCATGTCTGCCAGGCGCATGCGCTCGCGGAAGGCCGTTGTTTTTTTTTTTTAAAGCCACTCTGGGGAAGGGAGGGGGGGAGAGTGAGTGAGTAAGTGAAGGAGCCGTTGAGCGCGCGAAGAGGAGGAGGAGGAGGAGGAGGAGAGCGAGCTGTCCAGGGTGGCTGAAGCCCATAGAGGAGGAAGGCTGAGCCCTGGTAAAGGTTTGGCGCGGGAGGAGGCAGCAGCTCTCGGCTTGAATGTGGGAGAATTAAAATGGTGGCTGAGGGGGAAGAGAGAGGGCTTTTGTTCGGCGAAAAGGCCGAAAGAGAGAAGGGGTTCCATAGAGAGGTGGCCTCCTTCGTGAAAGGCGGTGAGGAGGAGAAGTCATAGGCGAAATGGTTTTTTTTTTAGGGGAGCCATTTTGAGGAAATCCGACCGGGACCAGATATTGATCGGTGTGAGGAGAAGGGGCTGTTGATGGACTGTGCATTGAAGTACCCAGTAGGAGAAGGTCTGGGCTCGCTTCTTACCGGTGCCCGAAGGCTCAGACGGTCCTGCCTGAGGGTCACCTGGTGCAGCAAAAGGGGGGGAAAAGACAGAAAGGCAGGCAAACAAAGCTGGCTGCCCCCCATTATCAGTGGGGAGAAGCAGACCCCCGCCCCCCACGTACAACGCATGGCATCCTCTCTATTTTCCTCATTGTAGCAGCTCAAGTGCCTAAGACGCTGACTGGGGGGCCGAAGGTCAGCAGTTCGATTCCCGAGTACTGCAGGACGGAATGAGTTCCCGTCTCTGTCCCAGCTCCTGCCAACCTAGCAGTTCGAAAGCAAGACATTGCAAGTAGATACATAGGGACCACTTCGGTGGGAAGGTAATAGCGTTCCGTGCGCTTCGGTGTCTAGTCATGCTTGCCACATGACCACGGAAACGTCTGCAGCAGCAGACAGCGCTGGCTCTTTGGTTTTGAAACAGATGAGCACTGCACCCTAGAGTCGGATACGACTGGCTTTCGAGCAAGGGGTACCTTTAGCTGGTAGAAGTCCTTATTTACTCCCCCTTTTAAAGTTTTGCTATTGCTTCTGTGGCTGGGTTTGGATTGGCATGCTATTATTGCTGCATCTTTTCTGTTTTTAATGGGGTTTTTTTTGCCTACAATATACCAGAGAGTAAGCAAAACAAAGACACTTTAAAGAATAACTGCTGTATTTTGAAGCTAGCTTTCCTGGATCAAGTCGACTTCATCAGACTTTTGCCTACAAGTGTCCTAGAATGAACTAGATCGGGCGCCCCTGAATGTACAGGTGAAACTCGGAAAATTAGAATATCGTTCAAATGTTCATTTATTTCGCTTAAAAGGTGAAACAAATATAAATGAGATAGACTCACTACATGCAAAGTGAAACATGTCATGCCTTATTTCGTTATAATTGTGATGTTCATGGCGTACAGCGTACATAAGGTTATGTGATGATTATGGGGTCCATGAGATTGGGGGGGTTGGGGTTTTCATAAACTGTAAGCCATAAGTATCAATATTATAACAAAGTAAAGCTTGAACTATCTCGCTTTGCATGTAATGAGTCTATCATATATTTGTTTCACCTTTTAAGTTGCATTACTGGACTGAATGAACATTTGCACGATATTCTAATTTTCCGAGTTTCACCTGTAGTATTGTTCATATTTTATTGGAAGAGTGTAAGGAATTGATTCCCCCCCCCCCAAATAAAATAGAGATCCTCATGGTTGTTTGAAATGGATCCGTGGGGGACTTCATCCCCAATACAGATTTTTCTGCTGCCATTCTTTCCAGAACAGCCTCTGGAAAGATGCTGTTGGAGACTGCTGGGAGTAGAGTTTACTGTATAGCAGTTTTTCTGCTGGTGGACTGAATCTTTCAGATGCTCCCATTACTGTTGTTAAATAGCACTGTTTAATCGTATTGGCATGTTGCATAAACAAACTTCAGGATTGTTTAAACCAAGGGAATAACTTTTTGGATAGGGAGATTTTGCTAGGTTACAGGTTTGATATAAAAATAATAATTTCAAAGACAATCAAAATGAAAATCTAAAATTTAAAGTTGTTCCTCTTTCTTTTGCTCTTTTACTAATCAGGTTTTCATTGAATTTAGTTAAATATGGCTGTGTATTAAGGAATTGAATATATTATTTGAAAACAAATCTCCCACATTTTCGGCTATTGGAGTGCAAAGGCTTTCCTAAGGGACTAATTTTACTAGTGCTAATGTAGAATATGGGAGTAAAAAAGTTAATTATTGATAAGGAGAGAGAGAGAGAACTCAGCCTTGTATGACTGGGAAATAAAGTTTATTTAATGCTTATGGCCAAGCAAATGTGCAGTTCAATAGCTGAAAGCAAAATGGTAGCACACTTTCTTCAAGATGAGATTGCAAAAATATTTTTCAGTGTGATCGAAACCATTTCTAGACAAGGAATGGTAACTCTTGGCTCTCTAGATGTTCTTTGACTACTGTCAGTCCTGGTCAACATAGGCATCGGTGAGAAATGGACACATGTTACGCTCATATAGACCCCCAGTCACCCAAAAGAAAGCCTTGTAGAGTTACTTTTTGTGTGCTTTGTGCAGCTAACTACAGTACTGTACATGAAATACAGGGAAACTGTCAATGATCCTTTGTGTGTGTTTTTGTTTTGAAGGGCTTAAGGTTTAAATTTCTGGTTGAACTGACAGAATTAATTGAACCTTGTTTTATCTTGTAACAAGTTCCTTATTTTAAATAGTCCCAGGAGACATTAATGAACCTAGTGCTAAGCTGGAATGCCTTCAGTGCTAATTTAGGGACAAACTAGACAAGACATTAATTATATGAATGCAATAAACTGATGCTTTTTAAAAAATGTAATTCTTCCTGAAGCGGAGAAAGGAAAACTAAGTAATTTACCTCCCTTCTGTGGTTGTGTCAAAAATTCTGCACCTCCACAGTGAAAATGGAGGCTTCCTTTGCAGTGAAAATAACAACATGTATGTGCCTGCTTTTGATTGGGTCCTCGGTGAGGGAAGGTTAAATTACTTATCATCCATGCACCCTGTGTTCCTCATTCATGGGGTTTTTTTTTTGCATTTTAAATATATGCACATTACTGTACTTCATTCACGTGTTGTCACAGGCATTTTGATGATGAATCATGTTGGGTAGATATCCAGACAATAAATTTGAATTTCACATTCAGAAGTAATGATAGACTTATAGCAGTTTATTGAGTTTAAAAAAGGTCACAAAATTATCTAGTGAAACTCCTTTAAATTTTGGAACAAGAACATTTATTTATTTATTTATATTTATATAACATTCAATAAAAGGCTGGAATTCTTTTGATACAGTTCTATACAGGCAAGAATGATGACGTAATTAGCCATAACATTTTATAATGAATTAAAATTTTCTAATTTTCTTTGCTTTTAAGTTCTGTGACTGCATGGGGTTCAATTTTGACCTGGGGGATGGTGGCAGTAATTTTAACATTCTCTTTTCTGAGGGTACCAAAGGCTTTCCCAGGTTGAAATGGGACTGTGCCAATAGAATTCCAGCCAATGTGTTACAGTGTGGAATGCTCCTTTTCAGGGTCCCTTCAGTTTTTCCAGTCCCCAACAGTCAGTTAAGTATTCCATGGTCAGTAAATGTTCATTTAGTTGTTTGTTTGCTCTCTAAAGATAATATTGTAATCTCAATGTTCCCCAAAGACTTTGTGTTTGGAAGACACCGATACCTGGTAAAGTAGTCATACTTGAGAACATAGTTGGATTACTTTTAGTAAAAAATCAGTTCTGGCATATAACAACAACAATAATTTCATGTCAGAAATTATTTTGGGTTGAAAGGAATTTTACAGAAGAAACTCCGCTCAGGGAATGCCCAAATGAGGCTCCTTTCATATCCCCAACAGCTGGGACAGAGACGGGCACTCAAACTGTCATTAAGTACCTGGGTCTTGGACTGCCGACTTGCCAGCCTTCCAGCTAACAAGGAGAGTTTCTTAATCACTGAGCCACAGCAACCCCTTAGTTCTGGCATATTCATGTAATTCTTGACAAAAACAAATTCAGAAATTTTGCTGTAGTATCACAGAAATTTTTATTTCCACCGAAAACTGTACTCCCGGAAACTGAACTTTTCAATTTTACAGTAAAACCCCCACTTACAAGTGCCTCGAGTTACATAAAATTTGACTTACATAATGATTTTGTGCTAAAACCATGTCCCGATTTACACATTTTCCTATGTGTTTGCTTCGAGTTACATATTATGAATGATTAACCTGTTTAACTGGAGATAGTTCACCTTGCAGTAATTTCATAATTATCTATCTATGTACAGTAATACCTCATACAAAGTCCGCTTCATACAACATCTGATTCATACAACATCGCCTAATTCCTTGAAAAAAGTTGCCTCATATAAAGTCGTGCGACTTTGTATGAGGCATTGGGGTTTTCCCAGGTTGCATTGTGCCTGGGCAGTATGAAAGGCAGCACACATGCGTGCATTGCTCTTGTGGGTTTTTCATGAGGCAAAGAGTGTTCAGGAGTGGTTTTGAGCACGATTGGATTTTTTTTTTGAATTTAGCCTTTAGACAATGATTTCTTAAAGTTCTGTCAGTTTCCTGTCTGTTTCCTTGACTTTGCCCTGAAGTCTGTGCTGTTACAGTACAATGTATCTCTATGGAAACGATGTTGTATGAGGCATTGCGGCAAGGATTTGGACATTGTATGATTTGGAGAAACGGAACTTTACCGCTCAGTAGGAATGCTTTCCCAAATAGCATTACGTCATCGGGATTAGTGCCTCTAGAGGCTCTTTGACAGGTCTTTGGGAGTAATCGGGAGGGATTTTCCATAACCCAACATACATGCTTACACTCTGAACTTCAAGTTCATATTCCTTTGAACTTGTAAGGTCATTCACCCACATGAGAGAAGAGGCCGAAGTCCGACCTTGGGCATCTTGCCAGGTAGTTTCGACCTTGAGAGATCTTGGAGAGTTAACGAAAATATTATCTCCCCTGATCTAATCTCAAGGACACCCATAAATTCCTAAGGTAGGAGAAAGAGGGACTTTTTTTAGGATAAAAAGCCCTGCTTTTGCGAGGTAAGGTTAGAGAGAGTCTTCATTTTATGCAGCGGAGCACTTTGAAGTTTTGAACCATCACCAGGAGAAGTGGAGATGGAACTTTGAAATGGGGCCGAAGTCAGGCCGTTCCTTTGGGAGAAGGAGTGAGACTAGGTCTCTGGACTTAGTGCATTTTCTTGCCAAAGCGACACTTAGCCGAAATTCCATACAATCTTTGAACTTTGAAATTTCTAGGACAAGATTAGGTCTACTTTTAGATTTTATGCGCTTTCTTATTTTCAGTTAAGTGATGCAAAATTAAGTTTAGAGAACAAGGGATCCAGGAATGGGATCTTTTTCTTTGAAGTCTTTTAGTCAGGTTACTATTTCAGCAACCGCTATGCTTTGCCTTTGGATATTTCAATTGGATTTATGGAACCAGCTTTGCTTACTATCACAATAAAAGGAGGGAGGCCTGACCGGGTCTCTTTTCCATGAAAGACAATTGGAAGTAGTGTTTCGTGGAGTCACTGGAGTCTTTCGACGTCTATGTTATCACGCTACCATTTCAAAACTCCCATTGAATATCCTTGGAGGATCTCCAGGTAGGAGGGGAGATAAGAAAGGACTCAGGCTTGAGAAACCATTCTCAGGGCTGAATACGGAGAAGGTATCTGTGGGAGTACTTGGTGGCCCGGCAGTTTGAGGGGAGGACTGGGAAGCAAGGCCTAGAAGTCCCAACTGGACGCGCCTGGTTCCTTGCCCCCTCCACCTGTCGAATTCCGTTGTGACCCCAACACGGAAGGAGGTTGGCGACAGGTTAAACAAATGAATGAGAAACCTTTAAAACATTTCTTCTCGGCTCTTATGGACCTAAGCCCCTGGCTTTATTTATTAGTAGTATCAGTAGCAATTACACTTATATACCACCCCGTTTTTTAATTGCTTCAGAAACACACAAAGGTGCTTTCTGGGTTGAAAGGATTTTTGATGGAGGAACTTGGCTCATGGGACGCCTGAATGAGGCTTCTTTCATGTCCTCTAGATCCTTTCCCATCGAAATGGTCCCTATTTATCTACTTGCAATTTCTTGCTTTTGAGCTGCTAGGTTGGCAGGAGCTGGGGCAGAGATGGACGCTCAAACTGTCATGCAGTACTCTGGTCTTGAACTGCTGACTTGCCTTGCCAACCTTCTAGCTAACAAGGCGAGTTTCTTAACCACTGAGCCACCGCAGTCCCACTGCCCCAGGTGCATTCTCTGAGCGGTTCACTAGGTAATTAGCATTCACTGAGTCAACGTATCTAGTCTTTTCCTGCTGTTCAACTTTTCCTCATAGAGTCGCATTTCCAGTGAGTCTTGTCTTATGATGTGCCAAAGTGTGTAACCTCAATTCTAGGGAAAGTTTAGCTTTGATTTGGCTAGCACCCAATTTTTTTACCAGTCTAGTATCCTTGAAGCTCTCTTCCAAACCCACATTTCAAATGTCCTTTCACTTGAGGATCTCATTCATTCATTCGTTTGTTTGTTTGTTTATTTATTTATGGGCTTCCTAGCTGCAATCTTGAGTCACAGTCTTCTGATTTCTTGGCGACAATCCGCATTTGGATTGAAGATTGAGCCAAGGCATAGACAGGGTAACCCAGTAGTCTCCTACCTGTCTCCTTTTTCTCACTCTCTATAAAGATCAATTAGTCTGCAAAAATTTTATGTTCATTCTTAGGTTGTCTGGTTTTCAGAAGTCTGCCAAGTGCTTCACACATTTGCATGTACAGTGATACCTCATACAACATCCAAACTTGGTTCCACAAGTTTGGACTTTATATGGATTTGGACTTTGTATGAGGCATGCATTGTACTCTAACAGCACAGACTTCAGGGCAAAGTCAAGGAAACAGGAAACTGACAGAACTTTAAGAAATCAGTGTCTAAAGACTAAATACATTACAAAAACATGTGAAACAACCCTGATTGTCAAAGAACCTGAAGAATGCTGCAAAAATCCCAGGAATGCTTCCAAAAATTCTGATGAAAAAATTAAAAAACAAAACAAAACCAAAATCGTGCATGAAATGCATTTTGTTTGATTGGCTATATATATATATATATATATATATATATATATATATATATATATATATATATATATATATATATATATATATATATATATATATATATATATATATATATATATATATATATATATATATATATATATTGGCTATATATATATTGGCTATATATATATTGGCTATATATATATTGGCTATATATATATATATATATATATATATATATATATATATATATATATATATATATATATATATATATATATATATATATATATATATATATATATATATATATATATATATATATATATATATAGGGGCAAAATATATAAGTGGTAAAAATGAGATGGAAAGAATAAGCATTGATATCTTAGGCATCAGTGAGCTCAAATGGACAGGGATGGGGGAATTCAGCTCTGGAAACCATCATATCTACTACTGTGGGCAAGAAAACCTTAGAAGAAATGGAGTAGCCATAATTGTCAACAAAAGAGTGAGAAAAGCAGTAATGGGATACAACCTTAAAAATGACAGAATGATGTCAGTCAGATTTCAAGGCAAACCTTTCAATGTCACTGTGATCCAAATATACGCACCAACCACTGGTGCAGATGAAGCCACAATGGACCAGTTCTATGAGGACTTACAACACCTCATAGAACAGACACCAAGAAATGATGTCCAAATTATACTAGGAGACTGGAATGCCAAAGTAGGAAATCAAAAAGTGGAGGGAATAACAGGCAAATTTGGTCTTGGAACACAGAATGAAGCAGGGCAAAGATTGATAGAGTTCTGCCAAGAGAACGCACTGGTCATAGCAAACACTCTCTTCCAGCAACACAAGAGGCGACTTTATACATGGACATCACCAGATGGCCAACACCGAAACCAGATTGACTACATACTCTGCAACCAAAGATGGAGAACCTCCATACAGTCAGCAAAAACAAGACCTGGAGCAGACTGCGGCTCAGATCACAACCTACTGATCGCAAAATTCAGGCTTAGACTAAAGAAAATAGGGAAAACACGGAGACCAGAAAGATATCACCTAGACAGCATCCCTAAAGAATACACGGTGGAGGTGATGAACAGATTTAATGGCTTAGACTCGGTAGACAGAGTACCAGAAGAATTATGGACGGAGATGAGGGACATCATGCAGGAAGCAGCAAAGAAAACCATACCAAAAGAAAAGAAGAGTAAGAAAGCAAAGTGGTTGTCTGATGAGGCTCTTAAAATAGCAGAGGAAAGAAGGAACGCCAAAGTCAAAGGAGAAAGGAAAAACTACAATCATTTGAACACAGAATTTCAAAGAAAAGCAAGGAGAGATAAGGAAAACTACCTAAAAGAACAGTGCAGAGAAATGGAGGAAAACAGCAAAAGAGGCAGAACCAGAGACCTTTTCAAAAAAATCGGCGAAATCAAGGGAACATTTAAAGCAAAAATGACCATGATAAGGGACAAAGACGGAAAGGAGCTAGCTGATGCAGAAGAAATTAAGAAAAGATGGAAAGAGTACACAGAGGAACTTTACAAAAAGGACCTCAACACTCCTGACAATCACAATGATGAAGAAGTAAACTTGAGCCAGACATCCTGGAGAGCGAAGTCATAAAGGCCCAAAGAGCACTGCAAACAACAAAGCTAGTGGAGATGATGGTATCCCAGTTGAATTTTTCAAAGCGCTAAAAGATGACGGCGTCAAATTACTGCATTCATTATGCCAGCAGATTTGGAAAACAAAACAGTGGCCACAGGATTGGAAAAGATCAGTATACGTCCCAATCCCAAAAAAGGGCAATGCCAAAGAATGTTCAAATTATCGAACAATCGCGCTCATCCCACATGCCAGCAAGGTGATGCTCAAGATAATACAGGATAGACTTCAGCAACATATGGAGAGAGAATTACCAGAGGTGCAGGCTGGTTTCAGAAGAGGCAGGGGGACTAGAGACCACATTGCCAACATACGCTGGATCATGGAGAAAACAAAGGAATACCAGAAACAAGTTTACTTTTGTTTTATTGACTACACCAAGGCATTTGACTGTGTGGACCACAACAAGATGTGGCAAGTAATTAAAGAGATGGGAATTCCAGAGCACCTCATATGCCTCCTGAGAAATCTGTACATGAACCAAGAAGCAACAGTTAGGACAGAACACGGAATGACAGAATGGTTTGGAATAGGAAAAGGAGTAAGACAAGGCTGCATTTTGTCACCATGCTTATTCAACCTATACACAGAGCACATAATGCGCAGTGCAGGGATGGAGGAATCACAATATGGGATTAAAATCGCTGGGAGAAACATCAACAATCTGAGATATGCAGACGATACCACCCTAATGGCAGAAAGTGAGGAAGACCTAAAGAACCTCTTGATTGGGCTGAAGGAGGAGAGTGCAAAAGCTGGCTTGAGACTCAATATCAAGAAAACCAAGATAATGGCAACAGGCCCCATCAGTTCCTGGAAAATAGACGGGGAAGAAGTAGAAGCAGTGACAGATTTTACTTTCTTAGGATCAAAGATCACTGCAGATGGGGATTGTAGCCATGAAATAAAAAGGCGACTGATTCTTGGGAGACAAGCGATGAGAAACCTGGGGAACATAGTGAAAAGCAGAGACATCACCTTGAAAACAAAAATTAGAATAGTCAAAGCAATGGTTTTCCCAGTAGTAATGTATGAATGTGAGAGCTGGACAATTAGGAAGGCTGAGCGTAGAAGAATAGATGCCTTTGAGATGTGGTGTTGGAGGAGGGTTTTGAGAGTCCCCTGGACAGCGAGGAGAACAAATAGGTCAATCTTAGAAGAAATTAACCCTGACTGCTCATTGGAAGGTCAAATAGTAAAGATGAAACTAAAGTACTTTGGACATCAAATGAGAAGGGAGGATTCACTTGAGAAGGCATTGATGTTGGGAAAGGTGGAGGGCAAAAGAAGAAGGGGGAGGCCAAGGATGAGATGGCTAGATGGCATTGTAGACACAATGGGCACAGAGCTGGGAGGGCTGAGGGGGATGGTGGAGGACAGAGGCGCCTGGAGGAAAATGGTCCATGGGGTCGCAAAGGGTCGGAGTCGACTGTGCGACTGAACAACAACAACAAAAATGTCCTGAGGATGTAGACAAGGTGCTTAGAGACAGGCAGCTAACTTCATGGCTGATTTCATGGCTGAGTCAGGTTTATGTTCTGGATCCGTCTCAGTCTGGCTCCAGGCCTGGTATTGTCATAGAACCTGTCTTGATTGCCTTGAGAGATGGTGTATGCTGCTGACAGAGAGGAGGGGCGGTGTTTTTTTTATTAATTTTTGTAGATCTCTTAGCAGTTGTCAGGACCATAGTATCCTTCTGGGTAGTCTATGAAGAGGGAGACAAGGTATGGTGGCAGTATGGTGGTTTTGTTCTTATTAAAACAAAACAAAAATGCAGTAGCACTTTTAAGACTTAACTGTTCTATTTTAATGTGAGCTGTGGATCAAGTCCACTTCGTCAGATGGCATGGACTTGATCCACGATAAAGTGGACTTGATCCATGACAAAGTCTGACGAAGTGGATTTGATCCTCGACAAGGTCTGATGAAGTGGAGTTGATCCATGAAAGCTCACATTAAAATATAACAGCTAGTCTTTAAAAGTGCTATTGCATTTTTGTTTTGTTTTAATATGCTTGAAACATAGACTAACTAGCAGGGGTTGCCCGGCGTTGCCGGGCTTTTCCCCCCGTTTTTTTAAAATAAATTAGGATTCATTTTACTTTTAAATTATTGTTTATTTTTAACAATTTTTTTTGCATGTAATTGTACATTGTGTTTGTAATGCTTTTTTGGTTTGTTACAAAAATATATTTTAAACATTGAAACTTTTTAAACTGTAGTAATGTTACTTAAACATGCATGCTAAACTCTGTTAATTAAATTTGTTCAACATTTTTATAAATTTAACTGTTTGTAACTTTTAAATATTTATATTTGTTGTTTTGTTCCATCCATGTGTCTGTTGCATCTGAAAAAGAGAATACATAGGGAGAGATATTGATATTTGTCTAGTTTCGTGCAAGATTTTAGTAATGATGGTTTATCTTTTGTATTGAGTAGTTGTAATTAAGGTATTTTTGATTGATTTGTAAGTGTAATAATTGTTATTGTTAAACATTTTGTTCTATATTTTTTTGCATAAATTAGTTTATCAATATATTTTTATTTACCTTCATTTATCTTTGTGGTTGGTTTTTGCAGGAAAGTTTTTTGAGTTTGGCTTTGTTGTGGCATCTATGAAATGAGAAAAATCAATTGTATTGTTATTAAAAAAATTCTTTTGTAAATAAAAATTTATTGTTATTTACCTGTTTTTTCTTGACTCTAGAAATTTAATGTTGATTAAATGGTTTAACATTATTAATGCTACTGGCAGGTTGAATGGGTTGGGTGGATTCATCATCATGAGCAGATGTCTTTGTAGTATGGAATCTATGAGCATATTTTGGTTTATTTGTAGTTGTGGGTTATTTTCTTGTTCTTTTTCATATGTTTTGTCACTGTTTTTGTAATTTGTTTCATTTTGTTGTATTTGTTTGTTGTTTATTTGCTGTATTATTTCTTCTAATGTTTGTTTCTGTTGTTTTAATTCTGTGTCCTTTTCTTTTATGTTTTTTTGAAACTGATTTGTTGGTTGAACATTATTTTCTGTGATTTCTGTTGTTTGTTGTTTCCATGGCAAAATTCCTTTTTGTTTGGATGTTGTTTGTATTTCTTTTTTCCTCACAACTTGTACTTCTGGATTTTTAGATTCTTCCATTTCTTGTTTGTAAATTTGTTTGTGGTTGTGTTTTGGTTTTCTTCAGTTGTGTTTGCTCTGTAATTTTTGGATTCATTTGTTATTGTTTGTTTTTGATTGATTGATTTGATCAATTATTTTATGTGTTTCCTTTTTTCTAACTTTGTAGTGTCTTCAGTGTTAGATTTTTCTATTTCTTGGTTTGGTAATTGTTTATTTGTTGTTGTCTTGTTTTGTTCATGTGGTCTTGTTGTGCACTGTTGGTAATCAGTTGCTGCTGTTTGTTTTTGATTAATTTTTTCAATTATTACTTTTAGTTTTCTTTGAGAGTCCTCTGATATAGATGCATATTGTGGCTCAGGATTATTATTGTAAAGATGTTCACCTGGTTTTTGCTCTTGATCTTCTTCTTCTTCACCTTCTTCACTGTCTGAGTTATATTCCTGCATGAAAATAATTTGAGAGTCTTCCGTTTCAAACTCGATATGTGTAATAATTTTACACCATTCCTTACCGTTAGAGTGATGGAGTATTTTTTTCATTGCGCTTAAGGGTCCTGTTCTATAATTTTCTTTTGAAAGTTGAGCTTCCCCAAGACCGTCATTTTTGGCAGGTCTTTCGTTTGCCCTTTTTTCCGTGCTTGCTTCCATCACTGTTTATTAAATGTCGCTGTGAGTTTGAGTTCCGTATGTTCAATTCCCCCCTACTTTCCCAAGGTTCCGTGGCTGGATTAGTTTCGTTTCTTTGCTGTTTGTAGTCTGGGTGTTTTTAAGTTCTCATTCTCGTGTTATTTTCCCTCGCTGTTTTGCGATGTTGGCGGAGCTAGCTTAGCTTCGCTGTTTTGCATGTGTGGAGGTGTGGCTCGTTTGCGCATTGCTGTTTGGCTTTGGAGTAGGCATTGCTGTAAGTGAGTGCGTATTTTGGTGTTTAAGTAGGCGTGTCTGTATTTGTTGGGCTTGCTTCCTATTGGAGTCACCGTGAGTGTACTTTGGCTCGCTTTTTAAAAATGTTAGCAGACGCGATTCTTTGGTCCCTTTCTTTATTCTTGTGCTGTACCTTTTATAATTTTTTGGAAGAATGAAATGGGGTTTGTATTTTTGAAAGGATAATGTTCCTCCTTTTTGAGGTTGTGTGAAGATTGGCCATGGAGTCTTTGCTCATCTTTTGCTAAGTGTGAGTGTTTTAATTTAATTGTTTGTAATGGTGCTGTGCTATTTCTGATTTTAAATATATGCCTTTATTTAAAATGTTAAATAAGTAATTTCTGTTGCTTCTTCAAAGGATTAAATGTGTTGCTTATTCTTTTATTTTTTGCAGTACTTGTTGGTAGACTATGTTTTTGGTTTCATCGTTTTGTGCTAGTATGAATAAGTTATCTGCTGAAACAACCCTAGAGCAGGCAACATATAATTGTCCGTGAGCAAAACATGGTTTGGTGAGGTGAACTCCGTAATGTTGTAGTGTCTGTCCTTGTGATTTATTTATTGTAATTGCGAATGCTAGTTTAACTGGGAATTTGAGTCTTCTAAATGGAATTGTTTGATCAGTTGGTATCAGTGGTATTCTAGAAATGCATACTGATCCACCCGCTCCTTTCCCTGTAATAATTATAGCTTCTATAACATTTGGCATTAGGTTTTTCACACATAGTCTTGTGCCATTACATAAGTTTGGTGGATTCATATTTCTAAGTAAAATGATTGGTGCGCCTTGTTTTAGTAATAGGTGGTGAACTGGCATTCCAGGCAGTTCTAATGAGTTCAAAAATTCTGTGGGGAAATTTACAGCATCTTTGTCAACCACTGTATCAATTGATTTATATACAGTTGGTTGGTCTGGCAACATGTCTAGAATTTCGTGATTAATATTATTAACATCATTTCTGACTGCTAAGATTGCTCTTTCTGTTAGCCATTCATGATGATGATAATTGTTGGTAATGTCTGTGTAAATGGCATCGATTAGTTCAGATTCTGAGGGTACCATGGTGCAGAAGTAATCTGGAAATGTAATGTTGTTTTCTTCATTTTTGGGCACCTTCCCTTCACCAATCTTTAGGAGAAAGTCAGTAAATATTTTAGTGTTACTGTTGTGTCTTACTCTCATGTTTTCTCTCAATGTTATGCTTTGGACATGTTTCCATAGAAAGGATTGGTTTATACATGTGTTAATTTGATCTGCTGGTGTAGATTTTGGAATTACAGGGAGTGTTTGTCTGAAATCTCCACAAAGAAGTAATAGAAGTCCTCCCATTATTTTTTTATTGTCATTAATATCTCGTAGAGTTCTGTGTAAAGCTTCAATTGATTTCTTATGTGCCATGGTACATTCATCCCATATTATTATTTTCACTTCTTTAAGTACTTTGGCACGTGCACTATCTTTTGTAATATTACACGTGGGTGTTTCTTGTTTTGCTATGTCAAGTGGTATTTGGAGTGCAGAATGAGCTGTTCGACCCCCTTCCATTAATGTGGCTGCTATTCCAGATGATGCTATGGCTAATGCCACATGGCTTTCTGATCTTATTTCTGCCAGAATTAGATTTGTAAGGAATGTTTTTCCTGTTCCTCCTGCTGCTTGTAAGAATATTATTCCTCCACTTTCTGAATTTATTTGTGTCATTATTTTTTCATAGGCAGCTTTCTGTTCATCATTTAGTAGTGGTTTATTTTCAGTTATGTATTCTTTTAATCTGTCTATGTTATATGTGGTCTCTCTTATATAATCAGCATTTAGTGCATCTCCTTCGTTCCTTGTAGCTTCTGGAAGGCCAACTTGTTTTAGTGTTTTGTTTGCCATGTGTATGCATTGGTCTTCAATTTCTATTAAGGCCATGTTGTAGATGTGTGGTGTATAGTCAATGTTTAAAGATGGATTTTCTTTCTTTGCTTTGAGTAGGTGATCTTCTCTTAGTGGGTTTTTAAACATTTCCAACAAATGTAGTGGATTTGATGGACTACATGAAGTCAGTATTATAGCTATCAATGTTCTCATTTGTTGTGGCATAGAAAATATATTGGCTTCTTCCAAAGTTGTTTCCCAATGTTGATCTGCTTCTAATAATCCCATATGCTGACAAACTTCTCTGTATGTTTCCATAATTTTTCCATCCACAGTTTTTAGTTCCTGGAAAGATTTAGGACCAGGTATTGTGTGGAGTAGCATTCTGAGATTCGCTATTATTTGGATGCACAGTATATAGTCTTCCTATTGCATCACTTTGATACATGTCAAGTTCTGGTATATAAGTGCCAGTTTTTCTGCGGAAGAATTGTTTCTTAGTTTTATTCCATGTATAATAAGTAGCCACATCATTATATAGGATTGTTTGTGCAAATCCATCAGTCTGGCACAATTTAAAAAATGCTGTTAAAGTTGTTTCCTTTGGATTTTCTGCCACACTTGTTGCTGATTCTGGTGTGAAATAAACTCTTTGGCCATTTTCCAGATGGACACTTAAATGAAGGACTGTGGAATGTCTTTCATGAATGTGGAAGCCAAGAATACACCAGAAACCTTCATTTGTGCTAATGTACCTTCCACATTGGTACTGTAATATCTCATCATTTTTGTTTTGGTTTCTGACATCATAAACGGCCATGTCACTGCCTTTATTTATGTACTTGCAGGCATATTTTATTGATTTAACACTATTACAATATTCCACATTTATGTGTGCGTTGAATATTTTTGATAGTAAAGGACTGTATGGAACTATCCATGTGTTGTCAATTACTACTTCTCCTTGTGTTTTCATTGTTATTTTTGTTGTTTTCCCTCCATCCTCTACAGAACGTCTTCTGTATTGTGGGTATCCATCTTCTGATGTTTGTGTTTCTTTCAATAATGCTCTGGGATATCTTTTGGTGCAGCTTTTATCTTTCATACATGGTGCTTGTGGGTTAAGAAGTCCACATGGACCATGAATCATGTTTTTCTTCACTATTGCATGCAATTCAATGTCTTCATTTTCCTCTGGTATTTCTGCAGATATAATTTTATCAATTTCAGTGGGATGTATTTTGTTTTTTAGCCATATTAAATTGTGCGCATGTGGCAGCCCATGCTTTTGCCATTCTATGGTGTACATATAACAAATACATTCTCCAAATAATTCATTTTTGGTGATCAGATTAATTAATTGTGTTTGTTTTTGTCTGAATACTCTTGCAATTAAATCGTGTCTGTCATTAGATGTTTCATTATTTCTGAGGTTATTTTTGATCTCAGGCCATGTTGGGTTGCATGTAAAAGTAATGAATAAATCTGGTCTTCCATGTTTCCTAACATAGGTCATGGCATCCTGAGTGTATTCATGCATATGTCTTGGGCTTCCAGTGTATGTTGCTGGCAGTATGAGTAGTGTTCCGACATTAGCTGGGTTTCCATCTTGTGCCACAGCATCTTTTAAGTGTATGTATTGTTCTGCTCTGAGTGATTTTTGATTGGTTCTAATGTAAAGTAGTCTTTCAGACTCAATTTTTGCATACATATCAACCACAAACTGGTTTAACAATTTTTTGCAGTGCAGTATATTGTAGGAATGCATCTGGATTCTGTCTTGCCTGTCTTCTGACACATATTGTAAACAAGGCCTCTTTGCCTGAGAGACAACGCTGTACTTTAGGCATGCGTAGAAAAGTGAGAGAAATTCTTTCTCCTTATTTGGGTTCTGACATTCTGATTTATTATGTAGGTTAAGTTTCGTTTCTGGTATACAATGCTTGCTCAAGTTTCGTTTCTGAGAGTCTCTGCCTGAATAAAGAGAAGGCTTCGGTAGCGTTTGACCAGCAAAAGAGAGCAGTCGTGTCTGTTTTTGTCTGTCTCTGTTTCTCCCTACTCAAAGCCTAATGAAGCAGGACTTCATGGGACTGATTGCTATCTTAAAGATCTGAGGATAAAACTGCTGCTAATGAGGCTGGCTGATTGAGAAGATATCTTTACATGAATCAAATCCCAACAAGTGGTGCCCCGTGTGAGGCGATTGAATGAACTTCAAAGGACTCTCTGTGAAAGCTGCTTCAGCATTTAGCATCTAATTAACACCCCATAATTGGCGACCGGGGACAAGGTCTCATTTACCCCCGACCGGGAAGGTCATAAATCGAGCTCGAAAATTCATCCAAAGTCAACTTTGGGTCCCATATATAGGGTAAGTGGAAAGAGAAAAATATTTTTTTTTTTATCATGGGGTGTTTGCTTTCTTCAGAAATGCAGGAACTTTGTAAAGATATCTCAGATCTTTTGCATGAGAATGGGCGAAAGGTAGATGAGAAGAAGATACAGCAGCTGGTTAAAGTTATAGCAAAAATCTGTCCTTGGTTTAAATATGAAGGTCTGGACTTAAAACAGTGGAAACAGATTGGGAGAGAAATGCAGAAGCATAATGGAATTTCTGTGTCAATATTATTTACATGGGAGGAAATTGAAGGCTGCCTTCAGAGACTTACTCCAAAAAATATTTTATTGTCTCAAAGACTTGATGGCCATCCCCTCCCACAGCCTTTGCCTTCAGAGAAAAGGGGGGCCATTGCAACTGTTCCTCCATCATATGAGAAACAACAGACTCCTGATGGGGATGGAGGTAGAAAAGGAGATGGGCAATTATGTCCTGACTTGCAACAATCAAGTCCTTTTAGCCCTACAAAAGACCTGTTCTCTGCTGCGTTAACTACAGCGGTGCTGGATATGGAACCTGTTGATGTATATCCAGTGAACAGAGAGCCGCTTGCAAATGAGACTGTTGCAATACTAGTGCCAGCTGATGGGGAACAAATGGTAGGAAACTCATCACAGATTGAAGTTGTTGATGCATGCAGAGTGGCAGAAAGCAAGGACTGTGTTTCAAAGAGCAGCTTAGGGGATCTCAGCCCCCCCGTGAAGCAACCCTCATCACAAAAGCAGGAGAAGCTGAGTAGTAAATTTGATATCTCACGTTTGGGCAGGAAGATCCTGCAGAAATGGAAGGATGGCCCAAAGGAGGAACGCACAAAAACAAAGACAAAAAAGGGGTGCAAGTACAAACTAACAGATGCAGGTTGTCATAAAGTTGAGAATCAGCTACTGCAGATGACAGAAGTCCAGAGGAGGAGGGGGATGAATCCCGCCTCGAACGACAACAGACTGTGGCAAAAATACAAGGAGTTTTTGGCTGATTTTGAATTGCCCAACCCTCAAACAAAGAGACCCAGAGTGAGCTGTTCCAAGTTTGTTCATACCTCTTCGGCCTGCCTTGCAAATGGGTGTGGCTGGAGCATGAAGGAATGTGTGTCTGCCTGAAAAGCTGAAAAGGGGGGTTGTGGGGGATTGTCTTGTGAAGTCAGTGAGACTTAATTTATGGCTTAATTTCAACTTGCCATGCCAAGGACTGTGCTGGAGAGGAGATGGTGTTTCAGAGAGCTTCAATCAAGATTGGGACTTTTAATTTGGACATTTTAATTGGACTAAAAAGGAAAAAAAGTTTGTGTGGACTTAAAAAAAAAAGAATTGGCTTTGTTTGAATTATAAGACCTGACAGCCTTTTAAAGAAATTGTCTACCTGCTCATGCTAATGAGATTTGTACTGTATTTGAGTTACCATGCTATGCTGATTATAAGTTATTGAATGCCTCTTTCACTTTACATCTAGTGGGAGAAGAAGAAATTTAATGCCTTACTCATGTAATTGGGGAAGTAAGAACTGCTTTCTAATATGCAACCAGGCCTCCTTCATGTAAGGAAGAAAAAAAAAATGTTCATGTCTTGTTTATGCTTAAATGTTTTGCTTATTCTTTTGCAGGAGAAAGACCTGTCCTTGTTTATGTTATGTATTGTCTTATGAAACTGCATATCTCAGGGTACCTCCAGAAGCACATGGAAGAGGTTTCAGTACTCTACACATGTAATTGGGTTTGTGATATTGCATTTGTGTTATATGTCACTCATGTTTCATGTTTAGTTACATGGTACTAGTAATAACAGGGCATGCTCCTGTTTCTTAGGGGAGTGTCTTCCTAAGCCATTGGTCATTTATTGGCAACAAGGGAATCCTGAGTGGAAGGATTCCTGCTCGAGCGATCCGTCCATGGAGAGAGAAGAAGGTTACTCAGCTCCAGGATGGTGGTTCACCAGTAAACTAAATGTGCTGACATTTGTTTTCTTTCTTACTGTGCTTCCAGCTGTAAGAACAATACCTCATGGGGGCAACCCCAACTTTTGGATTCGTCATGCTAACTATATGTTTGAGGTTCATGGTAAGAATGCAACGTTATACTATGAGCATCCACTGGCAGTGTCTCAAATGGCTTTTCTTCCGGCATTGTTCAACACACCAGAGTTGGTTATTGGACATTTGCAACATGTTGATAGGTCTACACTCTTCTCTAATCCTCCAGAACAATTTAACAACACCCGTTGGCGAAGCATGACATTCAAGAAATACACTAAAGGACTTTGTTTCTGTTGTCATAGTTCTGGAGTCTGGAATAGTAAATGGAAGTACTGGACTCAAGCACAAAGGGTTTTGTGGAATGTAGGCAATTATACGGGTTGTGATGATTATTTTTGGTTATGGGGTAGTTATAACAGTTCTTATAAGCTTAATTATACCTTGTTTAACACCACTATTGAAGATATATATGATGTATTTCCTATGTTTACTCCTGATTATTCTGCTATAGATAGTGGTTCAATTTGCAATGGATGGCAAATCAAGGATCCTAACATGTGGTTCTTTTTTAATGGAGTTGCCACGAATTTCCATCCAGGACAATATCAATGTGCAGCATTGGGTTATTTTACCTTACCCGTACAAGTGCAAATGCCGCCTCAGGCACATGCACGGCGCCGGAGAGCTGCTGCCGGCCCGATGGGTTCTGGTTGCAATGATGAAGTGATAATCGATGTTCAGCTGTCTGATGGTAGCTCCTGGGGGAGAGCTATAGGGAGTGCTATCACTGGCGCACTCACATTGGGATCATACCCAGGTGTCATTTCCCAGGAGAATAGAAGGTCCATTTTGGGACTCACCTGTAGGCTGGAGAAATCAATCAATGCCACAGGGAGGGTCATACGGGATCTTCAAATGGAAATCACTGAGCTTCATCAAGACCAAATGCAGGACAGACTGGCCATAGATTACCTGTTAGCAAAATCCGGAGGATTTTGTAAACTGGTCGGGAACCAGGGATGTCGGATAAAATTCCAGGATTTGAATAATACTATTGAGAAAGAACTTCAGAATTTACAGGAGAGTATTACTAACAATGTACGCACTGATGTTAATCTCTTTGATTGGGTGACTTCTTGGTTGCCTGATTTATCTGTCCTTAGACAAGTTTTCTTTTATGGGTTTATTATTATTATCTGCTTTATACCTTTGTATTTTTGCATTACTTGTATTCCTAATCATATTTCTATGTGTAACACATGTCCACTGCGTAGAAGGGAGACATCGAGTTTTGCACGACGGCAATTGTACTCAATGAGGTATCATCCTTCGGAACAAAGTACCATGAGTCAGGAGGGGTACGATGTCCAGGAGGACAGTGATGATGTATATGGAGGAGTAGTTATGGAGTATGATGACATGCAGGGGTATGATTAGCCGTCCCTCTCTCAAATTTAAATGAAAAAGGAGGACATGTAGGAATGCATCTGGATTCTGTCTTGCCTGTCTTCTGACACATATTGTAAACAAGGCCTCTTTGCCTGAGAGACAACGCTGTACTTTAGGCATGCGTAGAAAAGTGAGAGAAATTCTTTCTCCTTATTTGGGTTCTGACATTCTGATTTATTATGTAGGTTAAGTTTCGTTTCTGGTATACAATGCTTGCTCAAGTTTCGTTTCTGAGAGTCTCTGCCTGAATAAAGAGAAGGCTTCGGTAGTGTTTGACCAGCAAAAGAGAGCAGTCGTGTCTGTTTTTGTCTGTCTCTGTTTCTCCCTACTCAAAGCCTAATGAAGCAGGACTTCATGGGACTGATTGCTATCTTAAAGATCTGAGGATAAAACTGCTGCTAATGAGGCTGGCTGATTGAGAAGATATCTTTACATGAATCAAATCCCAACAGTATATGATTTTGTTCTTCATTTCTAATCATTAAAATGTATGAGTAGTAGTCCATTGCTGATATTTTTTTGCAAGTTTCTGTTCCTGTTTTGGGATCAATGTGTTTCAAATTAAAGTGATACCCATCTTCACCATATGGAAAAAGTGGGATACTGTGAAGAGCATCATAAGAGCGATGTGTTTCTGAAATACGTTGGAGTTTTTTATCATGTCTTTTAAGTATAATATCTCTTGGATGGAAAGTGTCTCCAGAAATGAGGGCTGCCACTTCATTTGCTTCTGGAGCATTATATCTGCGTATATGCTCTCCTGTTGGTGTTTTGTCTGCAGCTATGACAATTTGGTATTCATGTTGTGGCATATTTTCCATTGCATTCTTGAAAGTGCGGATGAGGTTATTGTGTTCATGTAGCATTCTCTGTATGTTTAGTACTATATGTTTTTTGGTTCCTTCAATGTATGTACATCGTTGGGCTGTTTCTTTTTCCTCATCTCCCATTAAATAAATTTGAAGGAACTTTGGATCTTCTTCTGGTAGTGGTAGAAGTGATCCAATCTGGTGGTAAACCTGTCCTTGTATGGTGAATGTTGGATTGAAACCCTTGTGTTGTATAATATTTGTGGCTCCAAATGAGGTCATTTGAAAACATGAGTTGTATTTTCTAATGTTCTTTAAAAATGTTTTGAATCTTGTGTTTCTCCACTGGTGTATTCTATAAGTTGGTGTGGTGGCAATTGTTGCTGTATTTTGATTTTTCCCTTCTTACAACATAAGGATTTTGTTTCAGTTTTAAATCTTCTGGCTTGGCAGAATTTGCAAATGTTGTCTAGATTTCCAATGTGTAAATTATATTGTTGTGAATAATCAGTTTCTGGATCATAGGAAAATGCAGCCATTTTTGATTTCTCTTCTTTACTCCTCTGTTTTCTTTTTTATCCTGTCTCTTTATTCTGTTTTAATCTATTTTCATGTCTTTTGTTAGTTTCATTTGCCCTTGAAGTACTATCTATTTCTCTACGTTGTGTTAACATGCTTTCATGTTCCTCAGAATTTGTTTGTTGTGCCTTTTCTGAATATGCCTTTCTACGTTTACTAAGATTTTCTTCCCTTTCTTGTGCTGTCTGTTGTGTGGTTTGCATTTTTCTTTTTAATCTATCACTTGTTCTTTGCGCTATATTTACTCTTTTCTTTGGTGGCATTTTGATATTCAGTGTAATGGATTTATTTGATTTTTATAGTATTTTAAAATAATGTGTAATATTTGTGGTATTTAATTTTCAGCAGAGTAAATGGAGTGTGCAGCAGACAAAATGGAATCTGCACAGTGAATAGTTTTGATCCTTTCCTATTTGTTGTAGTGTTATATTTTTACTCAGTTAGGTTTATTTTTAAGTCTTTAGGTTTAATTTAAAGTCTTTTGGATTTTTAAAATCGTTTATATTATGTTCTGAAGTAGAAGGTTGCAATCTTTAAATGGGGCTGTATCTTTTTAAATGAGTGAGAACTCCTGCGTTGTTGTTTTAAAGAAAGTGTTCTATTATTTCAATGTTTTAAAACTTGAAAAGTATTTTTGCAATATTTTAAAATTTGAAAAGTATTTTTGAAACGTATAATATTACTGTTTATATTGTTTTTAAAATATTATGATATGAAGTGGAAGTTTTCTGTATTTAAAGGCTGTTTGGTTATTTGGTATTTAATTTTCAGCAGAGTAAATGGAGTGTGCAGCAGACAAAATGGATTCTGCACAGTGAATAGTTTTGATCCTTTCCTGTTTGTTGTAGTGTAATATTTTTACTGAATTAGGTTTAATTTAAAGTAAAGTATTTTGGCTTTTTAAACTCGTTTATATTATGTTCTGAAGTAGAAGGTTGCAATCTTTAAATGGGGCTGTATCTTTTAAAATGAGTGAGAAATGCTGCGTTGTTGTTTTAAAGAAAGGGTTGTATTATTTAAATGTTTTAAAGCTTGAAAAGTATTTTTGAAACGTATAATATTATGGTATGAAGTGGAAGTTTTCTGTATTTAAAGGCTATTTTCTCTTTCAATTTGAGTGCAAAGTGCTCTGTTGTTGTCTTAAAGGAATAGTATGGTGTGGTTTAAATATTTTTAAATTATCAAAGTCTTTTTGAAATGTTCAATATGACTTTTAATTTTTTAAGATATATATATATGTTTGTTAATTTAAATGTATTGTAATTTTCTCTGGGTTATTTCTGATTTCGCTAAGGTATTCTGTTCTGTAATTGTCTTTACTTTAAACTGCTCCTTTCCTCTTTTAATGCGTGTTGCTTTTCTTTTCTTTAACGTTTATTTTGGACGTGTTTGGTTTATTTCAACGTGTATTAAAGGTTATTTAATTTATTTTCAATGGTTCTATTATTTTCAATGGTTTTTTTGAACTTAAATGATTAATTTAGAGAATGGAGTGTGCTCCGCCAATAGTTTGCTTTTCAATAGCTCCGATGCGTTACGGTTTGCGTAAAGATTTGTAGTTGAGTAGCAATGGATCCGATGCGTTCTGCTTATGTGTGTTGAGAATTGGTTCGGGATGTGTATTTTTAAATTATATGTGTTTTGATAGTATGTTCGTAAATCAAAATTAAATAAAAAGAAATCAAAGCAAAGGTAACGTAAACAAATTAAATAGTAAATGAATTGATGATAACCGTAATTGTGGTTTATGCTCAGCAAAATAAAAAACTATAATTAATTTAAAGCAAAAGACAAACTGAAAAGTTGAAGGTAAATGTTAAATAATAAATTAATTAGAAAGAAGTAGGTTTTTCGTAGTCAAAGTTCTGTGCTCAAAGCTCGCAATTGTTTTAGCTCCGTACCAATACGCAATCACAAAAGTACGTAACTATCAGGGGTTAGCAAGGTAATGCAGCTCCTTTTGTACCGTTTGGTGTTGCTATTTTTCGTCATGTTTGACGCGTTCGCTCCAAAGCAGTTGATTGGCTATATTACTGTGAATGCGTAGGATGGTGTGATTTGTACTGTACCTCCTTAAATGGTAATAAGGCTGATAGGACGCTGGGATATGTATTTTTACCTCTGTTTTCAGCGTTCGTGCTTCGGCAATGTTTTAAAACGTATGTTTGGATTGGCTGCGGCGCCCCTGAGAACGACTGAGAACGTTCTCTTTTTCATCGCATTTGGCAGCCGCTCGGAGAACCGCGGCAAACCACAATGGTTTGGGGGTATTGAAGTTCTTTCCATTTCTTGCCGTTTGTGGTGTACCTCCTTAAATGGTAATAAGGCGGATAGGATGCTGGGATATGTATTTTTACCTCTGTTTTCAGCGTTCGTGCTTCGGCAATGTTTTAAAACGTATGTTTGGATTGGCTGCGGCGCGCCTGAGAACGACTGAGAACGTTCTCTTTCTCATCGTAATTGACTGCCGCTCGGCGAACTGCGGCAAACCGCAATGGTTTTGGGGCATTGAAGTTCTTTCAATTTCTTGCCGTTTGTGGGGCTGTTGCCCCCGTGCCGGTTTTCTGAAACCTTCGTTGACCTGCGGACCCACTTCGGCCGTGTGCACGAATGGTGGGTGCGGGTCAGTAGTGCGAGGCATAGCAACCTATAGCCAGTTCCAACGGTTAACACTTGGTTTTATAGGTTAAGACATGGCTACTGTTCTGAAAAATTGTTCTTATTAGTTTCCAGAATGTGGCCCATAAGGCTTCTGTGAAGGGTCTGTAGGCTTTCACCTCATCACCCAGGTTGCAAAATATCCATTTTGATAAAGTTCAGTTAGGAAGTGTGTCTTGGAGTAAGTATTATAATAGTACTGTGCTTCAGCCCTACTTTGCTGTAGCATCAGAACTGCCTGAGGTTCTGAACAGGTGCCTAGATTTGGTAATGGTCTGTTGAGGCATTAAACAGCAGAGTAGGACACAAGCGCTTATTGGTCGGACTCCGTTTCATCATGTGCCTTAATAATTCTGTTGGTGTTGAAGGTGCTACAAAACGATGTTAGTTTTCCTGTAGCAGCTTAATTCAGCAATTTCTGCAACAAATTAGAGTATTGGATTTAGGATAAAAAGTACAGTACATACAAATTTCTTCATCTTTTTGTGGATAAGTAGACATTAGTTGTATTTTGCTGAAATACATTGTATTTCTGAAGTCCAGTTTTTGTAGACTAAAATTGAGCTAATTACAGTAAAACTCCTACTTACGAAAAAAGTCTGTTCCGTAGGCTTTTGCTTAAATCGTTTTTTATGTAACTCGAAGCAAACCCATAGGAAAAATGAAATTTTTATGTAAATAGAAGCAAAAACATAGGGAAATGAATTTTTACGTAACTCAAAGCAAACCCATAGGAAAAAGAATCTTTATGTAACTCGAAGCAAACCCATAGGAAATCGTGAAAATTGGGACATGGTTTTAGCACAAAATCATTATGTAAGTCGAATTTTATGTAACTTGAGGCATTTGTAAGTTGGGGTTTTACTGTATTTTAAAAAGAAGCTTTTATTTTACACCACCCGTGGTATTAGTAGGCTTGGTCACACTTTCAAAAGAGACTGGAACACATGTGGAGATGGAACATGACTGTAATGATTTTTCGGTCTATGTTGAAATGAAATAACAGTTTTACATCAGTGATTTATATTTTCTTTCTAGAATAGTTAGTATGGGGGTTAGATTTCCCAGCTGGTTATTTCATTTTAGAGTTTCAGAAACATAATTTATTGAACTAACTGCAAATTTGACTCTATAATCTTGAAACTTAGTGAGCAAAGCTTGAAACAGTATCTTTTGTTCCTTTGCAGAAATTCAACTGACTGAGCCACAAATACAGACCTTCATCCTACTTCTAATCTTCTTGCTTTTAAAGAAAAATACTGCAGGAGGAAGGAGCAGTTTATTAACTCCAACTTGTTAATGCTCTGAGACATTGTTGTGAAAACAAATCTTCATATCATAGTGATTATCCTGTATGCAAAACAGTTGCTTTTTGTTCTACTCATAATGCAACTTGATGGAACAAAATGTTCCATTAAAAATGTGTGAAGGTCGTTCATTTCATGTCCGTTACAGGTAAGTACATATACTAATTAGAAAAATATTTTTCTTAAATGCATTATGTGAATACTAGAGGTAGAGAAAACTGTCAATTTTGCTTTTGTTTTATTTCTCTTTTCAGCATTTTGTATGTTTTGCCCATTTCTGCATGTGTTTGGTTTTTTAAAGTACAGTAAAACCCTGATTTACATAAACAGTCTGTTCCATAGCAATTTACGTAACTCGATTTTTAACGTAAATCGAGGCATCCCCATAGGGATGCATTGAAAGAAAAAGAAAAATGGAATTTAAACGGAGTGATCTCCCTACTTTTTGCATGCTGCTGTTGTTATCTTCCCGTCAGGAGAGTGGGAACCGTCACCGCCACCACCACCACTGCCCCTGCTGTTTCTACAGCTCCGGTAGATCACGCAGGGGTACATCTGCTTGGTCATGCTCCCCATCCGAGGCTTTGCATGGCTCGTTTGGGATGTGGACTTGTTTTTGAGGAAAACCGCTCCTTTCTCCTCTTTGTCCAGGGCTTCTGCAGTTTGATTTTCCTCCGAAGCAAGTCCACAGCCCAACCGAGCCCTGCTGAAACCCTGGACAAAGAGGGGAAAGGAGAGCATCCTGCTGACTGACCAAGTGTGAATTATTGTGTATGTATTGATTGCACATGTGTTTCTCTCTGGAAGGATGTGTGAGAAAAGAAGCTGAAGGAGGAGAAAAACAGGAAGTGTGAGAGAGAAATGGAGATAAATAGAGGAGCAGTTTCCCCCAACCTTTTGAGAAGGTTATTTATTTTATTTGGTGCGATTTGTATAGTTACCCAATTAACATTATAATACATATAACGAAGCAATGCTAAATGGGGTAGTATTAAGTTGGGATATTACTGTGCTTAAATACTTTGGCAGCATCATGCTCAGTTGCACCTGTGTCACTATGTTTCCTTTTTTCTAGTGTGAAAGTTATTTTTTTATTTCCCTTTTAGAGATTATGTTAAGATAAAAAGAAAGATGTAAGGTTACGTCAGTCTTCAGGAAACTGTTTCAGAACCCTTCAGTTGGAATATGTTGGAGGAAGGATCATGAAGGAATTCTGTTCCAAATAATAAGAAGAGTTTTATTGTTTCTTTGGAAACAAACATACTGTATATGTTTTCCCTTTCTTGACATTGTTGAAATACCCACAAAGGAAATAGGTGATTAGTTAAGAGTTGTTCTTGTGTTCCTTGAGAATAAAAAAAGTGCAGTGATACACTGTTTTAGTTGGCATCTAAAAGGCCAGGTGGTGAATTTCTTTGTAGTTACACAACAAAAGCGAGGTAGCCAGACAGCTAATTGCCTATCCTTGTTTCCTAACATGTTTATAGTTAGAATGAAGAGAAATGTGTTAGAACAATGTTTTCCAATCTTGGGTCACCAGATGTTCTTGGAGTTCGATTCTCAGAAGCCCTGATAAACAAGCATACTGACTAGGGCTTTTGGGAATTGAATTTTAAGAACATTTGGGGATCAAAGATTGGGAAACAATGTTCTAGAACAGGGGTCTACAAATATGGCTCTCTAGATGTTCTTGGACTTCAATTACCAGAAGCCCAAGTCAGCACTCCTGCTAATTAGGGCCTCTGGGAATTGAAGTCCAAGAACATCTGGAGAGCCAGGTTTGCAGACCCCCGTTCTAGAACAAGGGAGGGTGAAGTGATGCTATGGAATTTCCATCATCACAAGCCAGCTACATGCTAGGTGTCAGCTATATGCAATCCTTGTTAAAGCAAATTATATCTGAAATAATGTTTGTACGCTAACTTGCTTCAGTGGAGGGAGAAGACTGCATTGTATTTCCAGCCACATGGAGTATTCTATAGGGACCACCATGTGTAGGGATGCCATATTCCCTCTCACAAAAATGGGACAGGAGTGGCCCTTGCTCAAAAGCCAGTCGTATCCGACTCTAGGGTTCAGTGCTCATCTCTATTTCAAAACCGAAGAGCCAGCGCTCCTGTCAACTCTTTACCTCACCAAACTCATGTTGCTGGAAGGCACTTCCCCCCAGCTTTACTCTGGGGAAAGGGGGGAAAGAAAGCCAGCTGGCTGGGGAAAGAGGCTCCTCCACCCCTGAACTCTGGGAGAGAGGCGGGAGAAAAAGAAAGAGTTAACAGGAGGGGGGAGTAAAAAAATCCTCCCGAACGCCTAGAGTTGGCGGCTCCCTTGCTGTGTTCATGCGACAGGCATGACTAGACACCAGAGCGTACAGAACACTGTTTACCTCCACCCCCAATTGGTCCCTATTTGTCTACTTGCAGTTTCTTGCTTTCGAACTGCTAGGTTGACTGGAGCTCTTTCCGCATGATCTTTTGCTCACAGACGCGAGACGCCACCTGCTGGCAATTCAATAGAATTGCTGCTCTAAGGTTAAAAAACACAAAACAAGCTTGATTTCAAAAGCTGGACATATCAATGTTTTTAATGCGGCCGGGTGGGGCAGTTTCAAACCGTGAAGTTTCCGGGTTTCCGGTATGTATGGCAACTCTAACCATGTGATAAGCAGTGCTCGTGCAGATGCTTTTGATTCATAACACAACAGTGTGTTTGTAGCCACCTTGTATTTCCATGCTTTTTTGGATTGGGGCTGTTACCAGCCACAGTATCTAATGTACTGTAATTGAGGTTCTGTGCTTTACATATTATTTATTATTATTAGGTTTATTTCTATACCGCCTTTCTTCCCCAATGGGCAACTCAAGGCGGTTCACAACAGTAAAATAAACACTGAAACAAAATACAGCATTACAATATCAGAACAAATAGCAATAACAATGCAATAATCAGCAAAATAAAAGATAAATAAATACAAAATAATACAGTCAAATCCATATAATCAGTAACATAGTAACAATAAATAAGATCCCCAGAGATACAATGTACAACAGATCATAAGGCCATACAGTGCGATACAAAGCGTCTCACAGACCACAGCCCTAACAACACAAGGTATACTTCCCCGGGCGAAGGAGTGGCTCCGGGAGGAGGCGAAGCAGTCCAGCTTTTTCGTATCGGCCTGAGGCAGGACCCAGGAGTGCGAAGGAAAGAAAAGGCGCTTCCCCCCTCCCCCCGCAGCAGCAGCAGCAGTCCTTGAGTGGCAGCAGGTCTTCGGCTCAGCCTGGCAGCCCACAGCCCTTTATCCTCCCCACAGATAGACTGGGAAGGAAGGTCGGGGCTCCCCACAGCTGTGGGAGCAGTCCTCAGGCGGCAGCAGGTCTTCGGCTCAGCCTGGTAGCCCACAGCCCTTTATCCTCCCCACAGATGGACTGGGAAGGAAGGAAGGGCGGGGCTCCCCACAGCTGTGGGAGCAGTCCTCAGGCGGCAGCAGGTCTTCGGCTCAGCTTGGTAGCCCACAGCCCTTTATCCTCCCCACAGATGGACTGGGAAGGAAGGAAGGAAGGGCGGGGCTCCCCACAGCTGTGGGAGCAGTCCTCAGGTGGCAGTAGGTCTTCCATAACTACACAAAGCTTTCTTCTTCCTTCTATTAATTTGCTGCTACAGTTTGCTGAATTGTATATATACATAGCAATATGTGAACTGTAATATAGCAGCTCCCCCCGTGGTTTAGTGGTTAAAACACAGCTTGGAGACTGGAAGGTTGGGTTTTGATACCCGAGGGCTGCACTTGGGGACATGAAAGGAGACTCATTTGAGTTTCTCCAGAAAAAATCCTTTCAACCCAAAGTAATCTCTGATATGAAATTATTATTACTGTAATTATATTGTACGAGCATTCTGTTCAGAGAATTAGTGAAATAAATAGTAGAACCAAAGATTAATCTTGTTTAAAATATTTGGACAAAATATCAAAAACTGTATCATGAGACAGATACAGGAATGTAATTTTTGGTGGTTGTTTTGGTCTGGTCTACTTATGATGAGTATTTGTTTGTTGAGCCGTTGATTACTGGATAATGGATTAATTTGAAGCCTCTGGAAAGAATTTGTGGATATGAGACTGCTTTTCTTATACCTGTTGGAGGAATATGTCAATATTTTTTTCTTTGATCCTTCAGTAAATTGATGGAGCATTTTAGAAGGGCTTGAAATGTCTACAGGTGAAACTTGGAAAATTAGAATATCGTGCAAATATTCATTCAGTTCTGTAATGTAATTTAAAAGGTGAAACAAATACATGAGATAGACTCATTACATGCAAAGCGAGATAGTTCAAGTCTTACTTTGTTATAATATTGATGCTTTATGGCTTACAGTTTATGAAAACCCCAACCCCCCAATCTCATGTACCCCGTAATATTACATAATCTCATGTACGCTGTACGCCATGATCATCACAATTATAACGAATTAAGGGATGACATTTCTTGCTTTGTATGTAGTGAGTCTATCTCATATATTTATTTCACCTTCTAAGTGAAATAAATGAACATTTGCACGATATTCTAATTTTCAGAGTTTCACCTGTATTTGTACACCTGCTCTTTGCACACCTGTTAATGCTATTCCTGTAATTAACAGGTTATACACAACTTATTTTTAAGGCCCACTGTTTATCTCCAGTGAGATGTCTCTAAACAGCTTTTCTTACCAAAGCTGCTTTAACCACAGACTCTAGTATGGCATACAAACAAATTGCCTTTGTATACTAATGGTAGGGATGTCTGCCATTATTCATTAGTAACAATTGCAAAAATTTTTGTCTTTGAGGGTATGCCTCCCATCATAATAAAAATACTTCCAGCTTTGTCTCCATCTGTTATTAAGACTGCTTGCTTATAAAATCACGTGCACTTTGGTTTTTAACAAGTAGAACAATATTTCTTTAAAATATATTTTAGATCTATTTGCAGATGTGTTTGGTGCAATGTTTAAGAATGTGAATCTTTAGGGCAGGGACTCTCAACCTATGGCCTGCTGGCCTGATAACGGTCTGCGGTGCCAAATAATCCAGCTCCTGACCTCACCCCAAACACATTGGTGGCATCTGGAAGCCCCCACAGCCGCTGGGATGCTTCTGCCGCTACCAGGAACACCTTTGTGGACACATTGTCGGTGGCTGTGGAGGTGTTCCCATCAGCTGTGTATGTGTGCGTGTGTGTGTGTTCTGGCTACTGCTGACACGTGTCTGGTGGCCATGGAGATGTTCCAGGCGGCTGTGGAGGCATTCCCTTTGGCTGCGGGGGTTCAGCTTCACCCACACCACGCAGCTCCTCCAGGCTGGTAATCAGGGGTGCGATGGGGAGGGAGAGTGGGAGGCCTTTTTTGGTGTGTGGTGGGCTCGGGGTGGTCCCGCCGGTGGCAGCCTGCAAACAGTCGGGGGGGGGGGCGTGATCCTGCCCCCAGTTTTAAAAGGTTGAGAACCCCTGCTTTAGAGGGGGAAATCACTGAATCTATCAAGCTGACGTGGTGAAACTCCATTAAATGTCATTTAAGCACCATAATGTCTAAATATCAAGTTAATTGAAAGTGGCATTTAACATGAGGTGCCCACAGAGAACCTCTTTGGTAGGGAGAGGATTAGTTAAGATTACACGATAGAGTGTATTTAATCTTTTGTTGTAGTGGTATAACATACTGTTACAGGCAATTTTGTTCTTTTCCAAGTCATGCTGGGCATAGATTGTTTGTAATAAACTGAAAGAAGATGGCTATTCATTTAGTTTAGGATATTCTGGACCATATTTTTAGCTTAATATCCTGCATGTGACATGACTCTAGACTTGGGGAGAATTTGCTGACTGAAAGATCTGTATAGTTCCTGACTACCAGGCAGCCTCTTAGTTGCATGAATTAAGAATGTCGATTATATCTTCATGTTTAGGCTGTGGAATATCAAAGACTAAAAGGTATGGTATGTTTCAGTAGCTTCCCTTTGTGTATTTTTTGTGAAAAGCTAATAGTCTTGCAGTATCGTGATAAAAAATTTAGCAGTTCCAACTGCCAAATATATTTTAAAAGCTTGTATTATATAGTGTATCGAAAGTTTGATTTCTTTGTTATTTTTTTAAAATAGAAAAATATATAGCAGTTGGAATATTTTAATTAGTTAACTATCCAGCAGCAGCAATTGCTATATTTCAGTTGGTGACAGTGATCCAGTTTTTGTAAAATACTGTGAACTGTTTTTTTTAAAAAATTTGTTGTATTTTCTCTCTGTAGGTTTAGAGTTCTAGGATTAATTACTGGGCTTTATTATTTCATAGAAATAGTAATTTTAATGCAAGCAGGTTTTCTTATTCCTAATTGTGAGAAGGAATGGATAATCTATGGAGAACTGCACTCATATAGTATGGAGATACATACATGAATTAGAATTTTTTGCTCATAATAAAAGCGGTTGGTTTCAAAGACTGATTTTGGAAGAGAGACTCATCTGGGATTGGGAATTTAAAAATACAATACTGTAATTTGATAACCAGGAGAATACAGTACTAAGTTGTTCTTTATTTAGAATACAGTGGTACCTCGCTTAAAGAGCATAATGCATTCCTCAGGATTGCTCTTTAAGCGAGTTTGCTCTTTAGGTGAAACACCATTGTAAGTGACCAATTGTGACTTCTGGTGGAGGGGATTGCAAACCCTGATTTAGTTGTTAAGCGAATTTTTGGTTGGTTTTAGTTGTTAAGCGAGGCAACCATTCAGAGAAAATTCTGCTCTTTAAGCAAGTTAGTCTCTAAGCGAGGCGCTCTTTATGCGAGGTTTTACTGTATATAGATTTTAAAAACTCAATTGCATTACATGATACCCTGTTTTGTTTTGGGTTTGGGGAGTGGATATTACTTTGAATATATTTTCTGTTTTGTATGTCTGATTTTATTATTAGAATGTCTGCTTCCTTAAATAGCATTTATAAATAATAATGTGTATGTTGTACCGTATGGGCATCTGTCGGGGGAACCCAGTTAATTAAAATTTCATGTTAAGATTCCAGTGCCAAAAGAAATGAATGCTTCAGTGTGTAGGTGAAATAAACAAGGACAAATACAGCTTTAGAGGAGTTTTTGCTTGTTTTGGTCTTAAGGACTGCTGCAGGGAATACCAATACATCTAATCTCAAAATGTCCTTCATTTTATGTCTGCAGAATGGAAGCTTCTTGCCTGGAGCTAGCCTTAGAAGGGGAGAGGTTGTGTAAAGCAGGAGACTGTCGAGCTGGTGTATCCTTCTTTGAGGCTGCAGTTCAAGTTGGAACAGAAGACTTAAAAACCCTCAGTGCGATTTATAGCCAGCTAGGCAATGCCTATTTCTACTTGCATGAATACGCAAAAGCTTTGGAATATCATCACCATGATTTAACACTTGCAAGGTAATTTAAGATTTTGGTATATTTAGAGTCATCTAGATATGATATTTCTGTTTTGGGATATTATTGTATTATGCTTGATTGCTTATATGTTTGCAGTGTATTAATTGCTTGTTTTTATTGCTTATAAGCTGCCCAGAGTGGTCTTGTTACCAGATGGGCAGTATATAAATGTGATAAAATAAATGAGTAAATAAATAAATAATAAAGTAATGTTAGTTTCTTTTTTATGGGCAAACTTTGTTAATTGGAGTATTGAGCAGATATATTAAACACATCATGACCACGGCTAAAGAAAAGATTGTTATATATAGTTTTGCTAGTATAAAACTCTTACATTAAATTTTTTTGCTGAGTTTTTGTCACTTTAGTGATATAACAGTCTCATGGATTTGCCTAGCCAACATCCAAATATTGGCAGTGCTTTAACAACTTCACAGTAGCGTTTACATAGCACCTATCCTAGCGAAAACTTTTTTTTTTTTTGCTATCAGTAAAGCTCAAGTTGCTTACTTCTTGTGAACAGCTAACACAATTTGGCTTTGCTGTTGATCTGTATTCTGTGTACCATTCCAATGACCATCTGCCCTGACATACCTGAAAAAGCAAAGTTAGAAATTACACAAAAAATCTGCTGACAAGAATTTCCTGCTGGAAGTATAGGTAAAGGTAAAGGTTGCTCTTGCTTGAAAGCCAGTCATATCCAACTCTAGGGTTTGGTGCTCACCTCTGTTTACAACCAAAGAGCCAGCACTGTCTGCATCTGCAGACATTCTGTGGACATGTGGCAAACATGGACTAGACAGGAGTACACGGAATGCAGTTTACCTTACATTACATTAACAATGCAGTCTTAGTCCATTTAGTGCAGAGAATTTCCCACTGTGTTCAGTGATTGCAATGCTTAATATATTTAGGAGTGTAGCCATAAAATGTATAGCAATAATCACAGATATTGCTACATTTTGATTGCTGTAATGTACATTAAATGGCTCTACAGCTTGTATTTAGCTATAGCTAGTATGAAATGTGGCAACTTGTGCCTTATCAGTCACATATCGTATTGGTATTGAAACCGCTACAATTGACTGTACTGCCCAATTGAAGAATTGTATTTTAACCTATATTACAGGTGGTAATAACTTAATGTTTTTAATGGATTCTAAAAATACTGTTGTGCAGTTACACAAATGGCATACATTTTAGATGCAAATTGCCATAGGTTAGAAAATCTCTGTAGGCATGCTAATGTATGCTGGGTCATACAACTCAGTATGCAACAGATATAAAGTACAGAGATTTTTTAAAACATATTTATTTATTTACATTTATATCCCACCTATCTGGTAACAAAGCCACTCTGGGTGGTTTACAAGCAGTTAGAAATAACAAGGTAATACATAACAATCAAAGAAACAATCAGACCTAGTGGTTGTTTCTGTTATGTGGGTTGCAGCTGTGTTTTCATGTGAGGGGGAAAAACAAGACATGCAGATTAAAATAAGATATTTACTTCCACCAATTACACTGTTTAAATGACTATACAACAGTATTGTTATATATGGTAAGCAATGCAGAAATTTGTAACAACAATAATAAAAGTATTATGTTTTTGTTTTCTAATTCTGTAACTAAAATTTAACTGCATATTTAGAAGTTAGTATCTCCTATAATTTCTGGTGCATTTGGTTAGGCTGTCTGGGGATTATAAGAACAGGAGGCCAGTATAATTTAAGAACTACAGGTTGGAAGAGGTTTATCTAGATTACAGAAAAAAGACTTGCTTAGCATTGGGGTTCTTATGGATACTTATTAATACAGATAGTTAATGGGAAGATATACTACTATATCTAAATTGAGTTTTAAAATACTACAAAGACTTTGTTTTTAAATAAAAATTGTAGGAATAAAGTGGGTGTTTTCTTCATTTTTCAGGACTATTGGGGACCAGCTTGGAGAAGCTAAAGCAAGTGGCAATTTGGGTAATACCTTAAAAGTCCTTGGGAATTATGAGGAAGCAATTGTCTGCTGTCAAAGGCATCTTGACATTTCCAGAGAGCTAAATGACAAAGTAAGAGCAATTTATATGAACATTATTAAAATAAATTAGACATTGCAATTTTCACATTTAAACAGTGCTGCCAATTTAAAATGCATCTGGTGCAATAATAGAACAGAATAGAATGAGGCTGTGGTGGCTCAGTAGTTAAGAAGCTCACCTCGTTAGTTGGAAGGCTGGCAAGTCAGCAGTTAGAGACCCAGGTACTGCATGATGGATTGAGCACCCATCTCTGTCCCAGCTCTTGGGGACATAAAAGGAGCCTCATTTGGGTGTTCCCTGAGCAGAGTTTCTTCCACAAAAATCCTTTCAATCCAGAATAATTTCTGACACAAAATTATTATTATTATAGAACAGAGGCAATTTTGTTCATTTCACTAGGGAAGCATATGCGAAACAGATTACTCAAGAGGTTACCTCAGCACCAACTCACCTACACATGAGATAACTCCCAGATTGGTGATGGGAGTAGATATGACTTGGGTGAAAGCTTAGACTTTGGTAGAAATTCCACAGCAAAATGGATCTATTTTTCTTCTTCTTGTGGATTAAATTCAATAGCCCTTGCATGGTGGGAAATGCTGATAACCCCAATAGATCATGTAATTCTTGTGTGCATATGAATGGTAATTTCATCTTTAGCTCACAGACTTTCATGTTCTGTAACGGAAATGGAGTGTTGAAGAGCTCATTTGGGATGTTGAGGCCACTGAGAGGGTCCTGTTCATAGAACACTGAAGGAAGCTATTGGCTGATCTAAATAAAATAGTTCTGATCCTTGGCTTTGAGATCCAGGGGTTCCCAAACTTTTCACGCTGTGGGCCAGTCACGTGGTTCCGCCGGCCAGTCACATGGTTCCGCAGCCGTAAAACATACTCGCAGCTGTTGTAAATGCGTTTTTGACAGTCGTGGGTGCAGTTACGACAGTGTTTTGCGCATGCATGGAACACATCCGCTTCTGCTTCCGGTAGTGGTGTGGGCCGGATGATTTGGTGCTGTGGGCCGGAGTTTGGCCAACCCTGATTTAGTGCTTCACTAGGAATTCTGAGTCCTAAACAGTTTCAGTTGGCAGGCTGATTTTGTCAATAGATATCACTGTTTATTTGCACTTTTAATGTAATCTGAGGTTTCATAAAAAGGTCATCTGCAAGAGGCTCAAATATTCAAAGTATTTTAGTCTCCTAATTTCCAGAAATAAGAAGGTCAATCCTAGTTTTTGGCGGTGTAATGATGAAAAGGAGGAGTTGTTATTTTGCTGCATTGGTTACAGAATCTGACAGAAATTGCTCTTGGTCTTTTTATATATTTCCATTTTTGGTTGCTCTTCCTCCAAGGAGCTCTATGCTGTATATAGTGCTTTCCTTTATTTCGTGCTAGAAGGAGCCATGTAAGATATTTATAAATCTGACTAAGTTTAGATTTATTTTAGCCACTGCAGGACACTAAGTTTCTTGTCTTGTCAGTGAAAGTTTATAGTTACAGGAAAAATGAAAGATTAGTTTTTTAAAAATTAATTCAGTAATTAAATTAATTTGGTAATTAAATTAATTCAGTAATATAACTGTAATATATACAGCGCTGGCTCTTTGGCTTTGAAACAGAGATGAGCACTGAACCCTAGAATTCGATACGACTGGCTTTCAAGCAACCTTTAGCTTTACCTAACAGTTTAATGGATTTCCAAGGCAATACCCAAAGGTTGACAGTGCTCTAGCAACTTGGCAATAGTTTCCATCTAGCACTTACCATACTGTGAAATTTCTGTCTGCTTTTATCAAACATAATATTTGGAGGAATACATTTAACCACTAAATATATTGAAATTATTTCTTTTGGGCTGTAATATCTTTGAATATGGCTGCTCTAATGTATTTTTATCTGCAAAAGACAAAATTGCATTCCAGTAATAAATCTAATGTTTACGTAAATTTGAGTATATCCCTATACCAATCATATATAGTTTTTTTTCTGTATTCTGCTTATTTCTTATCCTCATATGTTTGCCATTTGTCTTTGTTAAGACTGAGTAGGTGCAGGAATTTGCATGTTGATATACTGTAAGATGCATTACAACATTTAGTGACTTACAAAGTCCGTGATATACTCATATTAGCTTTGTAGGTGTAGCCACCAGATACTTAAACCATTTGCATTTAATTAAAGGAGATCTGTGAGGTATTCTGGTAGTAAATAGATGTGGTATGCTTCATAAATATTTTATGAAAGTAGCAGGTAATGAGTAATACGGTGATTCATCAGCATTGCAGCAGTAGAATAATTCAACTGTCTTGATTTTTTTATATATAACTAAGAAATTCGTTTTTAAAGCTGTAGTTAAAATGCGTACAAAGCAATATAGGTTCCTCCCCATATCTTTGGGTTCAGTATCCATAGCTTCAGTTATCCACAGGTAAAAAAAATCAGTAAAAAATCCATGAAATACATATGTATTTCCAAGATGCATTACCAGAGCTGGCCACTACAAGTCACTATCTACAATGTAACGTTGAGAAGGAATTGATTGTTTCCAAGGGGATTATTTCCTGAGTGGACATGAAAGATCAATGGAGGCATTTGCAGAACCCCCGCTTATATGACTCAAGTATGTGAGCTATATTATGGGGTTTGATGCTTTCCACAGTTTCATGTATCTGCAGAAAATCATAGACTGCATTCCCCACGGATATGGGTGTGTGTGACCTGTAGTATGAAATGCATGTCCAGTATTTTTGTTGTTGTTTGCATTATAGGTTGGAGAAGCAAGGGCACTTTATAACCTTGGAAATGTATATCACTCAAAGGGTAAAAATGTAACCTGTTCAGGTACACATGAACCTGGGGAATTTCCAGATGACGTTAAAACTGCATTGCGGAAAGCTGCAGATTATTATGAGTAAGTGACGGTTTTGAAAAAGGGAATAATATTTCTAAACAAAGTTGTTACAACTTAAACTATTGTCAGGTTTATCTCCGTTTGAAAAGTGTAAAAGTATAGTTTGATTCCCCCCTCAAAGTTAAAAACAAAAAAGCCTCTTTCCCTTATCTCTCCAGCGACAACAGCAGTTTAATACTAGCCACCAAAAAGATTGTAACTCAATTTCTAAAGAAAGAAAAATCACCAGTTTCAGATCTGCAGCCATAAGTGTATTTATATGCTCTTGCCTCATAAAATTAACACATGTATATTATAATAAATATTACATTCCCAACTGATCACAGAGATAATGTAAGGCCCTCATGTCCCAGGTGTTATGAATTACAAGCATACCTCCCTTTATATGTGGAATTATGCTGAAACACTGAATGGCGTTCTCCAGATCCATTAAGCTACATTTCTTATTAGGCATGTTGACAACTATGGTGTAGAAAGCCATTCGGTGATTTTTTTGCTTCTAACAGTTATCATGGACTGCTACGCTGAATGAACTACAGAAGTTTTGCTTTGATGTCATAAAAGCATGACATTATGTTTCACCAAATTTAGAAGATGGGGTGCACCCTTCTCAGGCAAAAAAGTATTCCTGGTCATTACAGTCATCAATCACACAACTTCTTTTCTGTCCCATGTTATGAGATCCCTGGCTCATTCGTTTTGTTTGTGTTCTGTTTATGTCTGGTCACCCACATCCTGCCTTGATTATATGGTTAGGAATAGCAAAGGCAATAGCAGCTACATTTATACAATGCCCCATAGTGTTCAGAACACTCTCTGGGTGGTTCACAATATAATTAGCATTTTGTCTCCAGCAAATACTTTAGCAGAGAATGCTAAACTGGAGTTGTGAAGAAACTACCACTTTGAACTTCTGGCTCACATAGTGAGACCTAATTTTTAACATGAAGACAAGTGTTATATGCACTAGTTCCAGAGCATAAGCAAAATGTAAAGCAGTCTTTTCAGTTTACTCTCTAGGGCGAACCATATTTATTGTAATTGACTAAAGTATGTTTGGTATTGGGATGGCTTTTACAGCAGCTTTTAAGAAGTTCATAGAAGTGATGAAGCTCTGTTGGACCTACAAAATTTTCCGTGTCTTACTAAAGCTCTTGTGGAATATGGAAATAGAAAAACATACCTGTGGTTTCTGGTAAATATTAATTATCATGGCCATAAAGTTAATCCCATAAAACATAAGGATTTTCTTCATAACAATAGGAAGACCAATAATATTAAGAATTTCTAAATGTATACACCTTCCTAAAATAAACCTGTTTGCCTGTTATTATAGGGAGAACTTGGCAATAGTGACAGAGCTGGGTGATCGAGCTGCTCAGGGGCGTGCTTATGGAAACCTAGGGAATACTCACTATCTGCTGGGGAACTTTAGGAGTGCTGTCATTGCCCATGAACAGGTATAAAAACATATATATTGGTGTTTTCTAGCTGTACTGTATTGTATGTGTGCTATTTTGAAAATGCATTCGCTGCCTGCCTTACAAAAGAAAAAAGAATTATGTTGTTTTAAAACAACAAAAACAAGAAGGCATTACATATTTTAAGAATGCATTAAGTAGCTGAGGAACCCAGTGTGATGTAGCGGAGTGACAGACTGGAGTCAGCAGACTTGGGTTTGCATTCCTATTCAGCGTCAAAAGTCACGAATTGGAGAGTAGCACTGGTGAAAGCACAGTTTACCTTGAAATGCCTATTAGGGTCACTATAGTTGGTTACAACTACAGGTAAAACTCGGAAAATTAGAATATCGTGCAAATGTTCATTCATTTCACTTAAAAGGTGAAACAAATATATGAGCTAGACTCACTACATGCAAAGCGAGAGATGTCATGCCTTAATTCGTTATAATTGTGATGATCATGGCGTACAGCGTACATGAGACTATGTGATTATGGGGTCCATGAGATTGGGGGGTTGGGGTTTTCATAAGCTGTAAAGCATCAATATTATAACAAAGTATGGCTTGAATTATCTCGCTTTGCATTTAATGAGTCTATCTCATATATTTGTTTCACCTTTTAAGTTGCATTACTGAACTGAATGAACATTTGCACGATATTCTAAATTTCCAAGTATCACCTGTTGATAGCAATTAGCAATTACACTTATATACTACCCCATAGTGCTTAGTGTACTCTCTGGGCACTCTTTGGGCGGTTCACAAGTTAATATTTTGTCCCTGGAAGGCTGAGGCAACCTTGTGTCCCATCAGGATTGAATTCACAATGTTTTGGCTGCAGTACAGCAGTTTAACCACTGCACCACCAGGGCTCCTTAGTGGCACATAAAAGAGTAAACATTTAGCATATTATTAAATTAGCCCATATCAGATAATTTGAGAATTACATTTTGAAGTCTTCAGGATTTATCATAATGTTTTGTTCCATTTTTCTGGACAAAGATGTGGGCACATGACCAATATATCCCAGTATATTTTAGATGCAGAAACAACTCAGATGCTTTAGAACACCTGATATGAGAGTTTTATTTTTCAGCGTCTTTTAATTGCAAAAGAGTTTGGTGACAAAGCTGCAGAAAGAAGAGCCTACAGTAATCTTGGAAATGCCTATATTTTTCTTGGAGAGTTTGAAACCGCTGCTGAATATTACAAGTTAGTCAACTTACTGCTATAATTGTTGATGTCAAATGTAACTATTGTAGTCTCATTTAAAAAAAAAATACCGTTTTCGCTGGCATATAAAACCCACTCCCCCCTAAAATACACTTTAAAAATTTGAGTGTGTCTTATGCTGTATATAGTGAACTATTTTGGTAATAATGGGGTGCGTCTTATACTCCAATGCATTATATACGCCGGCAAATATGGTAATTACCTATATACTCAAGTATAAGACAATCCAAATATAAGCCAAGGTACCTAATTTTACCTGAGAAACCAGGAAAACCGATTAATTTGAGTATAAGCCTAGGGTGGGAAATGCAGCACTTACTAGTGAGTTTCAGTAATCAAAATAAATGAAAATAAAATTACATTGAGACATCAGTGGGGTTTCTAACAGGAGAGGCACAGGAGAACCTGGGATTGGGGGGAAGGAGGAGGGGGAGGGTGTTTCGCCCGCTGTAGAAGTGATCAAGGCCGGCTCTTCAGCCACCCGGATCACTTCTACATGAAAGCCCATCACTGGCAGAAAAAAAATAAGATCATGGCTGCAGCCATGATCCAGATCTAACCACTTCCTGACTAGGACGTTTACGTTCAGCAGTCAGGAAGTGGTTAAAATAAAATCAGCCTATGACAATGTTGTTGCTTCCCCATGATAAGCTGTGGTGATACTACTCAGGGTAAAAATGTCAATTTATTTTTAAAAAAACGTTGAAAGGGATACTCACATTCTGCTAGGGCTCGTCAGCTCTATAAAGCACAACATCAGATGGTCTCAAATGTGCAGATCTCCTGTGCAGCCTGGAAAATAGAGCCGATGACTCGAGTATAAACTGATTCTGCCTTTTTCAGCACATTTTTGGTACATCCTTTTAATTTTAAGTGGACATATAGGTTTTCAGCATTATCTTTTTCAAGTGACTATTACTTTGTTATCTTTTCTCTCATTTTAAAAAGTAATATGTGCTTTTGTCGGCCAAATCTTTCTTTCATTTAATATTATTCAATAATTTCTGCAAATTTTATTTCTTAAAAGCCTTCTATGACTTTGTAAGCAAAATAATTCTTGCAAAAATAATTTTATGTGAATCCAGGGGGGGTGGGGTTGCATGCAGATTGAAGGATGATGTTTGTCAACTTCAGTTTTATAATATAAAGGCATTCTTTGTTCATGAACTTTAAAACTGTAGTTCAGCTACCTTTGGGGCATCTTGTGTTGAAGCAGGATATGTCACACCAGGGCTAATATACTGTATTTGCTCATTTGGGAGCATTGAACCCAGTGGTTTTTTTTTCTTTGAGTATATACATATAGGATTGCAGTGGTACCTCACTTAAAGAGCATAATGCATTCTACAGGATTGCTCTTTAAGCAAATTTGCTCTTTAAGCGAAACACTATTGTAAGTGACCACTTGTGACTTCTGGTGGGGAGATTGTGAACCCCGATTTAGTTGTTAAGCGAGTTTTTGGTTGATTTTAGTTGTTAAGCGAAGCGACCATTCAGAGAAAATTCTGCTCTTTAAACGAGTTAGTCTCTAAGTGAGGCATTCTTTATGTGAGGTTTTACTGTACATTGAAGCTTCTAATTTACTGTAACTGAAGAGAGGTAATAATAGCATTGGTGCTTAAAGCAGGATCTTAAGTTAGTTACAGCCAGGTATTATAGTATTAATGAGTATTATAGACTAAACACTTAAGACAAGTATGACTTGGAGAATATCTCTTTTTGATGCATCTTGCTTCATATGCAATGCATTCAAGTAAAAACAAATGAAAAACAAAACCAGCATTTATTTTTTAAAAATCAGCAGCTGACCAAACATTAAAAACAATCAAACTGTCGCATGAGGAAAACTCAAAAGGGTAGAGATAAATGCATGGCCCATGGAAGGCAATCCTAAAGCTTCAGAATGGCAGTTCAAAGCCATGCTTCTTGGAAAGTTCAGTCTGGCACCTGAAAAGAGTGGAAATTGGAATAGGGCTTCTCCAGCTGCTCTTTGAACTACAGTATGTATTCAGGTGATGAGCTGTGATGGGCTAAATTATTGTTACTGTTGTTGCTACTGTTGGTCTCAGTATGTTCAGATGAATGGGCTTACAGGCTTCTTTGCAGCGCATCATGTTAAAGATGTGATGGTCTTGCTGACTTTCCTTACATATAACTCAATATCATCACACCTAGAGTTTCACAATTTGAGTAAAAATGTTGAAATAGAGATAATGAGAAGGTTCATATGAGAAGTATGTACTCCCCAGGATATCCAGAATCTGACACGTTTATTATGATGGAATATACAAAATAACTTGCACTAAATGAAACACTTAAGTGTCTTTTTATTCTGTATTGTCCCATCTGTACTTTGCCAGACAAAGTGAAGAGAAAGATAGCAAAGAGGCATTTAATTTTTTGAACTGATGCTCAGAGGTACCAGTAATGGCTTCTATGAGAATTTTTTAAAAATGGTCATGAGATTGATTTTTAGAAACAGTATGTGTATTGGGTAATAGCTTTTTTGAATTCTTTAGCATTCTTCATCAGGCAAGACATTATAAAATTTGGGATTAATTCAGGAAAAATTTGCCGTGACACTGTGTTTTGGACTATGTTTGCCCGATAAAGAGTTCTGCAGAACTCGTCTTACATTTAATCTTTTAGTTCTTCCGTAAAGTTATTGCCCAATTCCAGTTGAAACTTGCCTATCATTTTCAGTTCCTTCCTCCAGTACACAGATATAGGAGGTTTTTTTTGATGGGTTATTGACTATTGTATATACTCGAGTATAAGTCTAGTTTTTAGCCTCCAAAATGAGATCCAAAAAAGGGACTCGACTTATACTTGGGTCAACGACCCCGAGGGTCCCAAAACTGGGATGCTGCAAATTCAAACATATATTTTTTTAAAAAGCACTAACACTACCGTAAAAATTTGAAAACATACCCACACACATGTCTGAATAAATTAATTGAACCGCATTTTCATGCATTTTAATTGCTGAAACTCACTAGCAGCTGCTGCATTTTCCACCCCCGACTTATACTCGGGTCAATCTATTTTCCTAGTTTTAGAGGTCCAAATCAGGTACCTCGACTTATATTCGGGATGACTTATAGTCAAGTATACATGGTACTTTCTTGGTTCAAGGGGTAGAATTGCTTATTTCCCCTTGTACAGTATGCCTCAGAATCCTCTACAGTGTAACAGGGTTCTTTGACAAATAAGACTACTGTATGTGGAAATAATTTTCTGGTGATTTAGAAACATCTGTTTATAGATTAGCTAACCGGTGGCAGGTATATTATCTGTCTTTGTGAATTTCTAGTATAACATTTTCACTTTCTGTTGTCTTGAACGTACAGTACACTTGGACATGGTATATAATAGAGTCCTGCTTTCTATATGGCTATTGGTTAGACTGAAAATAGAAATTCAGCAGACATAAATCATGAATTCCATGCTAATTTACAGGTAATGTCATTGGCAGTGTAAGTGTAGATTATATCAAGCTGTTTTTCCTTTTAGGAAGACATTGCAGCTTGCCAGGCAGCTTTCAGACAGAGCTGTAGAAGCACAGGCTTGTTACAGTCTTGGAAATACATATACTTTACTTCAGGACTATGAAAAAGCTATAGATTATCATGTGAAGCATTTGGCAATCGCTGAAGAACTGAATGACAGGTAAGCCTCCCCTCCCCCCATCCACCCCTTTGTGTATGAAATTAAGATCTGAGAGCAGAATTGCCATGAGATCCAGAAAGCTAGTTGGATATACACAGAACTTGATAAAAAGTGGGATTTTTGATGTTTTCATTCTTCATGGTGTCCATGAATCACACAGATAGGTTTTGTGCCTGGGTAAAAACCAGCCTTGAAAACTGTAGGAGCTTAAAAAGAGAAGGATTTTCCTCTTCACATAGACACTGCATGACCAGACATACTATAATAATTTTCTGAGTTCTCTTTTGTCTGCTGGATAAGCAGCATCTTGAAGAATACTAGAGCTTCAGTCCACCTCAGAGTTGTAAATAGTTTATTCTCTGTATATACATGTATATTTCCTTTAATTTCAAATTTCATTTCTTTATGGCAAAAAGTTTGCTCTTTAAGAAGTGTGATAGTTGTGCAGGCAAAGTTCACAAACTGATAGACATGATAAGTACATTTTTGTTTGGGTGAAGGACTCTTCACTCAGAAATCCAAATTTTGAAGAGTTTAATTTGTGTTGCTTTGAAAAATATATACAAGCTTTTGTCATCATTGATACTGAGAAAGCAAAAGAAATCCACTTTTGACTTCAAGCAAGCTGGAGAAATCTAAGAAACAATAGGAAGGGCAAATTTCATTATGCTGTCTCTCAACCCATTAAATCAAACACTGCTGTTTCTATTAAGGCTGTCTCTCATGGTCAGTCACAAGCTTCCTTGAATCCAGACAACAAAGACATTATATGTCTTGGATCCATATCAGAGGATGAATTCATTTGCTCACTTGATATTGTCCCCACTACATATGTCACCCTGATTATCAGATGGGTTGGTGTGTGGATTCTATATGCTCACTTCCTCAGCAGCGTGCCCCCTGCAACATCAGAACCAAATTGAGGGCAAAGTCACACCTTGGTCTCTGTCCTTTTGTTGATCTCTGTGTTTTTGTTGATCTAAAGTTACCTTTCCACTTGCTGTATGAACCCTTCAATCACAACTGACTCCAGCCAGGAAAATTCAATATATCATGGCCATATTGGATTTAGAGTTAGCTAGGACAATTAACTGCTCTTGATCACATTGCTTCATTTTTAATTTTTTTTTTTGTGAGGGGTTGTCATACTGGTCTTCCCTAGTAAATTTATTTGAAATTTGATTTATGTTTGATAGCAAATAAAAGCACAAATTTGAGGGAAGAGACAATGAAACAAAAAGGAGTTTGTTTCATTAGAGTGGTAGATTCAGTGTGTGTGAGAGAGAGTCAAAGAGAGAGAGAGAGAGAACTTCCCTGATGATCGGAAACTGGTAAGAGTCCAACATTCAATCAGTCTTTATTATGGTCCAAGACCAGCATAGTACAGCGAAATGAACAGAAGTTAAATGAAGGATACTTAAAGATACAGAAGTTAAAATGAGGGTACTTAGTTAGTATTTAAGATTAATAATGTTACAATAACCCATGTATATATAGAACTGAAATTTCAGTTTACAGTATTTTAAAAATTCCTCATGAAAGATAAAGGTTGGTGGATATTCTGTTAAAGTTATAGTACATACCGTATTTTAAGATGTACCCAGTTTTTAAACAAGAAAAAATATTCTGAACCAAATAGTACTGTATTTGCACCACCAACCAGTGGTGGCGCTGCAGGGGAAATGGGCGGGCAAGCCAATTGCACTGAGGCAGGAAGCGATGCTCTAGCCCAGCCTCTTGCTCTCCCTGCAACCAGGAAGCATGGCTTCTCCCTCCATTTTGACCACATGGAGCAGGGATAAAGGCAAGAAAGGTAAATGAAACCCTTTCTTTTTATGCACAGGTTTGGTTTCCCACTGAAATGCATTGGGAACATACAAACAGAAAAGCTTTAGAATACTGTACAAGAAACTGATTTCCGATGCATTTAAATGGGAAATTGCGATTTGCGCCCTCTTGTGGCCACCTGTGGTAATGGCCTGTCGAACATATTTTTCTTTCCCCGGCCCTTCTTTCCCCAGCCCCGGAACAGCTATGGCGGCGGAGGTCTTCAGCTAGCCGCGGCTGTTGCAACATATCCTTTTACAACAGCCTTGTAGGATAGCATTCGGACTATAAGACACACCCTCATCTCCCCCCCCACTTTTTTGGGGGGGAGTGCGTCCGAAAAATATGGTATTTTATAATGTGTTTGCTGTTTTATTGTAGCAACATGAATGCCACAGATGGCTCATTAGAAAGGCTGCTTGCTTTTATTAATACTTTGCATAGTATTCTTAACTTTTTCTAGGAACTTCCTTTAGTCTGAGAAAAATATACAAAACCTAGCTGGTCACTATTGTAGTTAGACACTGTTTGGTAGTTTAATTGTTAGACTTTCTGTTCTAAACCTCCCTTGACCATTTAATTGGCTCTGGATCTGTCATGGTCTAAATGGTTTAGCAGCTTTAGCTCTATTCGGATATTAAGATCATGCTGTTAATATGTCTAGAAAGGAGCATATAGCCCTTCTTCCTCTTCTCATCCTGTGCAGGATTTTGTCTTTCACATTCACCACTGAAGCTAGGTAGAACACAACAACAGAGGGGGCAGAGTTTGGCCCTTTCCTCCAAGTAAATTCACTGCACCATCTTGAATAACACCTGAAGTAGAATTTTAAGAGGTTAAACACCACCTATGTGTCATCACAGGAGTGGAGGCTTTAAGCACAGTGTGCAGTTCCAATCACTGTATGTGTATTAAAGTCTGTACTGCAGCATAAACAGAGATAAAGAATAATAAAGGGGAGATAATGGGTAGTTTCTTTTCAAATTACACATGCCTCCCCTGAAATTTCAATATATCTCCTCAAGGAAAGGGAACACATATGCCACTGATTGAAAATCCCCTTTGTAAAATGTTCTGAGCTGGAGAGAAAAAAGCACAACATGTAGATAGAAAGGCATCTCTTTAATCTTCTGGTTTCTGTTCCTTCAGTCCCAAAAGCCTGCCTGGGGTTTTTTCTAGGCATATTCTGGAACTGAGAGCCCTAGACTACAAGGTTTTAGCCTTAACAGCTGTGCAGTTGGTCTTTCTGTAGCAAGTTTGTTGAGAGAATATAAGAAGGGGTTCTTACTAGCTTCAACAATTAAAATATGAACACATAGAGTTTGTAATAAGTGTAACACGTTTGAACAACTTTTCAGAATTGGTGAAGGAAGAGCATGCTGGAGTTTGGGTAATGCATATACAGCCTTGGGGAATCATGATCAAGCTATGCATTATGCAGAAAAACACCTAGACATTTCACGAGAGGTAAGTGTATAAATTTTGAGTTCACTGTTTTGTGAGTTTTCTTTTTAATGGACAGGCTATATATAATATCAATCAAATTGCAATAAAATGTGAAATGTGTTTTGAAATAGTTAGCTTGCAGCCAAGTGACAAACTCATAGAGATATCTGGGCAGTGTTCTATTAATTTAATGATGGTGGCACGTGTAAAACTCCTAGTTGATCATCCTCTGAAACTGCAAACACTATTGAAACAAATAGTTTGTCGCAAAGTGTACCTTATAAGAAGCCTTTAAGATTCCAGCAGAAAGAAACTGAAAGCAAGATATAATTGTAGGGTTTATTTATTATCTTATTATTTTTAAGATCTCTTGTAACATTTGGTATTATGCTCATATAAGATGTTCACAGACTGAAATCTTTGAGGTGTTCAAAAGGATAACTGGAAGTTTTAGATTCTAAAACCTTTCTCACAAGACTTGTGAGTTTCATACATCTGTGCATAGTTGACATAGCAATTGTTCAACAAAATTACAAAACAAAATATACTTATTGGTTACAGGTGGGAGATAAAACTGGAGAGCTAACAGCTAAGCTTAACCTCTCGGATCTTCAGATGGTGCTTGGCCTAAGTTTTAGCGCCAACAACTCATTGATGACAGAGAATCATATTCCAGATAATGGCTTGAATGGTAAGTGTTTGCCTCCTTTATGATGACTGACTAATGTGGGAGTTTTCAACCTTTTAAAGCCGGGGGCTGGGTCATGCTCTCTCAGGTAGTTTTGGGGTCCGAATGCCCATTTTGCCCTTCTTCCACCACATGGCACTTCCTGGTGTGGTGGACGCAGTGGGGGCCACATGAAATGGTGCCATGGACCGGATCTGGCCCACGGACCGCAGGTTGAGAATCCCTGGACTAATGAATTTTTAGTACCGTATATGCTCGAGTATAAGCCGACCTGAATATAAGCTGAGGCATCTAATCTTGGCCTGAAAACCCAGGAAAATAGATTGGCCCAAGTATAAGCAGCTTTGGGCCCCTTGTGGTCATTGACCCAAGTAGAAGCCGTGTCCCCTTTGGGGGGCTCATTTTTGGGGCTAAAAAACTTAGCTTATACTCAAGTATATGGTAAGTTCTAAAATTCCTCTGCAAGATTCAGTCTTTGGTTTATTTCTGTATACTACATTTAAATAGATCCATGTACAGCATTCAACAGCAGCATTATATGGTTGTAGATTTAGAAAAGCCTCCATACACTTAGACTTTTAAATGGTTAAGAGGATTGTCTACTGCTAGTAGACAAGCTGAGGGTCATAGTGGGGAGCTGAAATCACTGCTGCCTAAATAAATACATTTCATGTCAGAAATTACTCTGGGTTGCTGCCTGAAATGACTTGACTCTGTCTGACATTGCACTACTTCAGGAAGTTGTGCAAATTTCTGAAAAGTTATCATATGGCTACAATTCTATTGGGATAAAAATGAGTGAAACCTACTTTTATTAAATAAAACCATTGTAGATATTAATGCAGTGCCTGCCTGTCTGTGGTTTTAATAGACTGTTAGCAGTTACAGAAAAGTGTGTCTTTATGGTTTAAAAATGTCATATTTTGATTTTTAAAAAAGGCTTTAGGAATCTGTCCTCCCCCAACAATAGTTGTATGTTTTATACACAATTATTAAATCCTTCTTCAAAATACATTAATTCTCTATTTCAAGGCACTAGAGCACGGGCAGGACGTCGCCACAGTATGGAAAACATGGAACTGATGAAACTAACTCCTGAAAAGGTTAGTGCCCTTTACATGCTGTGAGGAAACTAGTACAGTAAAACCTTGCATAAAGAGCGCCTCGCTTAACAACTAAAACCAACCAAAAACTCGCTTAACAACTAAATCGTGGTTTGCAATTCCCTCCCAGAAGTCACAAGTGGTCATTTACAATGGTGTTTCACTTAAAGAGCAAATTTGCTTAAAGAGCAATCCTGTGGAATGCATTATGCTCTTTAAGTGAGGTACCACTGCATGCACAGTAAAACCCTGGTTTACAGAAAAAGTCAGTTCCGTAGCTTTTTCTGTAAGATGGGTTTTCTGTAAAGTGAAGCATGATTTTCCATAGGGGTACATTGCTGCTGCTGCTGGAGTGGTGTGTCCAACTGTCGGGGAAGTGGGCTGTTGCTGCCACCAGCACTTCCACTGCTCTCCCTGCTGCTTCTACCGACACTGGGAGAGTGCAGGGGGCATATCTGCTCCATTCCGCTCTTCATCCAAGGTTCCTCCGTGGCGAGCTTTAGCCAGGAATGTGTATCGGATGAAGAGCAGAATGGAGTGGATATGCCTCCTGCACTCCCAGTGCCATTAAAAGCAGCGGGGACTGTGGAAAACGCGGCAAAACTGCCTCCGCTGCTGCCTCCATCATGGTAAGTGATGTCTTGTGACTTCTGGCGGTGGGGGCAGGTTGCGCAGGGTGGAATTTTTTAGTTTAAAATGGCAGGGGCCCCATTTTAGACTCACCAGATGGAAGGAAATTCTGGGGAAACCTGTTCCATAAAACAATCCCACCGGGAAAACGGGACTTCCATAAAACGAGGCATCCATAAAACGGGGTTTTACTGTATATAAAAATAATTCAGATAGTTGGATCCAAACTACATCAATTGGCTCGAGCTCCTGAGTTGGGCTTGCCTGAGTGGGCGGCGAACAAGTCGAAATATTAAAATTGAAATCAATGAGCACTACAGACAACTAAATCTGAATCCAATTCATAGTTTTTATAGTACAGTACCAATCAAATAGGACATAATTGTTCAGCACTTTAAACTTGCCTTAAGACTGTTCTTTTTATGAAGAGATTATGTGATTACATATGGATTCAGATCCTATCACCGATACTATTCAAGATGACCATATTTTTGAGACAGTAGCCTTAAAAATGGTCTAATTATAAATATTCATATAATAATTTTTACTTGCCATCATATTACTTCATATTACAACTCATCATATTACAATTCATGGTGACTCTTAACACCAACTCATGGTGACTTAACAGGTACAGGTCATGCTTCATATCCTCAAATTCTCTTTCTACCGCTTCATTTATCCTTGTGTTTAAATATACAGTAAAACCCCGTATAATGAAGGCATCTTACAATGAAAAAAATCGTACAATGAAAGGAAATCAGGGAAATAGTGTCCCGTACAACAATCCGATTTTTTTCCCTTAGCAAAAACGTTTCCCCAGGCTGGCCCTTCTTTCAGCTGCCTGGCCAGCCACCACCACTTCCCACGGTGGTGGGGTGGGGACATTTTCGCTGTGTTCCCGAGGCCTGGTTGCAGTGAATTCCTGCAAAGGCAATCGGGGTTCATGAGGGAAGTTTCCCTCAAAAGAACCAACTAGTGCTGGCCGTGCGCCTGCTACCTACGAAAAGAAGGCAGTCAGGTAGCAAAGCGAGAGGCCTTGCCAAGGCAAGGCGAAGAGTTGGGAGCAGATGAACCTTGCCGGGTCTTTCTCTCGACCACCCCCTTTTCCCCACGCATGCACCCGGGGCTGGGACCAGTGCTTCCGAAACAGTCCCTCCCAAAAGCCCCGATCCCAGCCCATGGTCGGCGCACCCGATCTCCAGTTTGGGTTCGGGGCTGGATCCCAGCTCCTCTTCACCTAGCTGCCTTCAGCAGTGACGGGAGAAGGCAAGAAGGCAGGCAGGCAGCAGAGCGAGTGGCCTCGCCAAAGCAAGGCAAAGAGTTGAGAGCAGATGAGCCTTGCTGGGTCTCTCTCTCTTTCTCCCGCTTATCCCCGCACGCGCACCCCCCCAAAAAAGCCCCAATCCCAGCCCATCATTGGTGAGCCCAATCTCCTATTTGGGTTTGGACCTGGATGCCAGCTCCTATTCACCCAGCTGCCTCCAGCGCTGACAGCTAGAGGGGAGAAGGCAAGAAGGAAGATAGGTAGCAGAGTGAGAGGCCTTGCCAAGGCAAGGCAAAGAATCGGGAGCAGATGATCCTTGCCTGGTCTCTCTCTTTCTCCCAGCCACCCCCTTAGCCCCACCTGTATAACAAATCGTTCAAAAAAGAGCCTCTGGGAACGGATTATTTTTGTTATACAAGGTACCACTGTATTCAATAAAAAATTCAGCTCTGGTATGGCACATTACCAGAACTGGCCACTAGAGGCCAATGTCATCAATGTAATGATTACAAAGAATGGAGACAGACATTTTGGTAGCCCTTGTGCAGAATGATGGAGGAATTTGAAGCCCCTTCCCCACTTCTCTGTGTTAAGTATCTTGAAATTTTATGCAAACATTGTAGTAAGTCTACTGTGCTAGCATATTGTGCTATAAGAAAATGTCTTCTGAATATTTTCTTAATATACAATGTTCCTTTCCCCTAGGTTCAGGACTGGAACAGTGAAATTCTGGCAAAACAGAAACCACTAGTTCCCAAACCTTCAGCAAAGCTACATTTTGTAAATCGATTAAAAGGGAAAAAGTATAAAAACATCACATCAAAGGTTCTTCAAGATGCTAGTAATTCTATTGATCATCGGCTAAGTTCACAGAAGGTAACTCAGGTGTGATACTTGATCACTCTAGAATTCTGAATATTGAGATACAGTATATCTTAAATCACACCTGAAATATCATTTTGGAGGCTTACTGGTTTATTTTATTTTCCCTATTTTGAAAAATGCTTGGGAAAGTAATATTGCTTATCCAGCTAAGAATGTTAATTCCAAGCTTCCTTGGAAAGCAGTTTCAATTGAAATCAGTTGTTAATTATCTATAAACATATATTTGTAAGATTTGATGGGAAAGTTGTTAACTCAACATATGACAATGAAACCTTGATAAGCAGTTGCTATACAGCAGGGACTCTCAACTTGTGGCCAGTGGGCCAGATGCGGCTGACAGCACCATTTCATGTGGTCCCCCACCACCTCCACCACACCAGGAAGTGCCTTGTGGTGGAGGAAGGCCAAAATGGCCTTCTAGCCCCTGAAGCTGTCTGAAAGGAGTGTGAGTGACCGGCTTAAAAAGGTTGAGAACGCCTGCTGTACAGAGACTATATTGGGATAGAACTGAGTGAAACCTACTTTTCGGGACAAATGCCTTGGGTTCTTATCCAGTAACACATCTTACTTTCCTTCACCTAATGACACATTTGTATTGCTCAAACTGCTCAGGAGGCTATGAACTGATAGGTCTGAACGCGATTAAACAAATATTTCTACACATTTTTTTTGTGAATAGCCAATCTACCTCGAGTTTGTCTCCTGTGTTTTCAGAAAAATAGCACCGATGCGCCTGGAGATGAAGGATTCTTTGACTTGCTAAGTCGATTTCAGAGCAATAGAATGGATGATCAACGATACTGTTTCCAAGATGGAAATAGACTGGCAGCAGCAGCAGCTTCCACACCATCCCGAACAATGAAAAAATGTAACTAAAATTTCATCACTCCCAACCTATCAGTAAAATGAGTTACATCTGAAACTTCAGTAATCTATGCAGAACAATTTAAATGCTTCTGTTTTTTTTTTTTACTATTTTGCAGCCTTTTCTACTTCCATGGTCTCACCCCACACAGATGAATTTCTAGATCTGCTTGTTAGCTCTCAAAGTAGACGTCTAGATGATCAGCGAGCCAGTGCCAGCAATTTACCAGGACTTCGGCTTAATCAGCATAATAGCCAGTCGGTGCTTGGCCATCTGATAGGCAGTAATCGCGCTGAACCAGATGAAGATTTCTTTGACATCTTAATAAAATGCCAGGTGAGTCTGGTGACTGACAGTTCCATTGGATCGGTACCATTTCAAGGTAAAGGATGGATGTCTGAGGGGGCCTGTTGGTGGCATTTGGCTTCTGTAATGTATTTTTCAGAATGAGAATTTAAAATTATGTGATAATTTTGCTTGAGCGGTCTTAACTAGGCAGCGTTTCCCATCTCTTGTTAATGATGCTAGGCTGGGACTAAAACTCACCATTGGATTGAGAAGCAGGATATAAATTTAAATAACAACAACAACAACAACAACACATCCTCTATGGGATCCCTTTGGCTAGGTGAAAGCGGAGGGCACACGTCATGGCCTGCCTAGCCAGCAGGTGACGTGATCTCCAAATGGCTAAAACAACGCATACAAATGGACTTGATTTCTCAAGTCCATTTGCATATGCAGAATGTCATGGAGATGTCTACCAATGTGTAGACAGACTCCTGGCTGAATAATGACTTCAAGGTAAGAATTAGGACCATCTAAAAAAGCAAATTATCAGTTAATAAATCTATGTGAGGTAGCATTTTTAATGAAACTGCCACAGGAAGTTTCATGTCTAGAGGTGCTTCCCAGATAATTTAAAACTTAGTAGTAGACTGAGTAGGTGCACAAATGAAAGGAAAAATACTGGAACTTGCAGCAATATTTTACTGTTGGCTAAATGAGAAATTACCAGACGCTTTTGACTAATGGCTAAGAGAATTGTTCTTAGTCTTGGACAGATTTTCTAAGATCTTCACTGTTATGGAGGTTGCTATTCATTTTAGTTTTAATCATTTATTCATGAACTGATCCAAGCCTATCTTATATCTTACTGCATCCAAACTTGAGAAACAGTTCTACTTCTGAACAATTCTAGTCCATTAGAAAACATTCTGCTTAACTTGATTATACTACATTAGTTCACCTTGCTTCCATTCCGTATCATCATTCCACCGCAGCGAATGTGTCTCCCAGACATAGAAACAACTCAATAATTTTAAACAAAATAATTTCTATTTAGATTTGCAGGCTTAGGCTTTTACTTGCTTGTTTACGTGAGTATGAATTGGGTAACTAGATATGATCTAGTAATTGTGCACACCAAATAACATCAGTGGAGGCTGCTAGAAGTGCCAGAACAAGAACCTTGCATGTCCCTCAACACCTCATGGGAATACAAGATAAAGCAAAGAAGTAGTTGTTGTGCACAGTGAATTCAGCATTGTTACATTGGCTGTTAAAATGCACAATAATTATTAACTAACTTGATCCAGATTAACAACAATATGTTAGTTTCCTGGCAGTTCAGAAAGGACTTGATTCTTCCATATACAGAATGCTGGTGATGGGGGATTTGTGCATATGATAGTCAGGGCTTCCCCTCAATGTGTGCATACAATAACACTGAATCCATTTTTTAACCAATCACATTTCCTTATGAAGAGAATGTTGTGTCCTTAAAAATGGGAATATAAAGTGGAAAGTGTAGATTTTCTCCTCCTGTGTATAGGGGTAATATGTAGCACCAAAGTTTTTTCTCAGATCTGACAGTAAGCTTCAGATTTGTGTTCATGCTATTCTAAAACTATTTGTGTTGACAGCTATTTAAACCAGACTCAAATATAACATAGCACATTTCAATTCCTTTAAAATTAAAAAAAGAAATAAGTATGTATAATTTGTATGTTGGATTGTGGACTGTTCATACTGTACAGCTTCTATATATATATATGGGTGTCAAATTATGCTGTCTTTTTGGCATGGATATCTATATTGAGAGAAAGTAAGTTGCTTGGAAGTATAACCAGCAACAAAACATTTTGTCATGTATAGCGCTGTTAGAGTTCAATACCTCTTGGTAAAAGAGGCAGTGGTAAAAGAAATTATATTTTGGTTTTTTCCCCAATATTTTGATTGCTAGTGTATGGCATATATGTTAGGGGTGACCAAGGGGGTGCCATAGTTGGATCTCACTCCATCCTAAAACTTGCCTCGGACCAGCACTGGTGACGTTTCCAACATTCATTGACTGAGCATGAGACACAAAATGAATGCATGGTGACTCTAAAAAGCATTTCTGCTTCAAATTTATTAAATTGTTTCCTTGTATCTCTTCCATGGAAATTGAAAGCTTTTCTTTAACTGGCAATATTGTGTTGTGCCCTTAGTACATTTCTGTGCTGTGTACAGAGCAGGGCTTCCTTCTACTGGCAGCCCATATGGTATCTATGTAGGATGAAGAGAGAGGACATGGAGTGTTCTGTATGTGTACTGCCAACTTTCTTGGTCATTGACCTGGTATTCTTTCTGCTTACCTGCATACAGGTTGCTTTTGCCTACCAAGGGAGCGTTGAGATACGAGGCTAGTTTAATGCCATAACATTTTCACAGGCTGTAGCCAAAATTTCTGACTAAACTCCTTATGCTGCTGGTTTTACGTTAGTTAATATGGTGTTGAATCATATACGTTGAATGCAGTTTAACATATACAATGGAATTTATTCTGAATTTAGCTTTTCTTCTTTTCTTAGGGCTCCAGGATAGATGATCAACGATGTGCACCACCACCACCAAATATCACAAAAGGGCCAACTGTACCTGATGAAGATTTTTTTAGCTTGATTTTGAGATCACAGGGGAAGAGAATGGATGAACAGCGGGTATTTCTACCTTCTGGTTTGAAAAGGCTAAACTCCAGCTAGTGGAAATGGAAATCTCTCAGAACAACAAAGCACCAGAGGATTATGTAGTACTGTAGTGATTTTTTAATATGCAAGGAACAATGCCTTCAAGGGAAAAACAAAATTCGGGATATTAAATGTACTGTACTACGTAATTTTACATAGTTCAAGGTACAATTGTTGCTGCCACTGCTTAGAAATCAAGTGTCTTAACAATGTTTGTAAAGTGTCACCTGCATAGTGTATTTTTTTTCTTTCTTGCTGTGTTTTTCATTTGTAAATATACTTTCTTTTTTTAAAAAAAGACAGTGGTACTTTTATCAAATTTGTGAAGCTTCCTGCTCAAACTATGTAACTAAATGGGGAAACTGTAGAAATAGCCTCAATGGTTTTTCTAATTTTTGCATTGTATAAAAGGTTCTAAAATTAAAAGTATTGTGTTAACTTTTAAAAAAACTCTACAAAAAATAAAACTTAATATTATATAAAGCAGCTCTTTTCTGCTATATGTAAATATCAAACTAACATAAACAGGACAACAATATAGTTTATACTGTATACAAGCAATTACAGGTACTAATTAGCATTCACCAGACCTCCACCGATCCTTGGTATATATTTTACTTCACGGCAAGTTCAACTGATAATCGGTTGAAATCAGTAAAAAAGAATACTGAATTTTTTGCTGTCTTTCTCCTTAGGTAAACCAAGATACAGTGAAGGAAAACTTTAAATTCACATCCCTTTGACCACCACTCCTCCCAAGTATACTTTAGGTATCCAAGGTCTTTAGTATTCATTTCCATGCAAAACTGCTGAACATTTAGGCTTTAAGTCAAGTCATAACATGACACCAAAGTGCAAGAGAAAATCCTGCAGCCAAATTATTTCTTGTTACTTATGAATTTAGAATAAATAAGTCTCAGGTTTCCTGTAGCTTTTATTTTGTGGTTAAATAAAAATACAAAAACCTTAACACATATTTGAGGTCTCAACACAAGTGTCCCATTAAGATGCTTTAAAAATGTTTTGAAACTGTACACATACCTGAAAAACATAATTTGGAATTCTAAAATACTCAGCTTCTGTTAACCTAATTCAATGGTCCTGGGCCACTGAAAGGCAATTATTCTTTGTACTAAAAAACAGCTACATTTTATTATTTTTAAAAACATAATTACTATCATTTTGCTTGTAAAAGTGGAGATCTATCAGGAAGCAGTGTTCCTCTGATTCTGTTCCTGTAATGAGAAAATTTAAATTATGAAAAGCCAATTTGCCAAATGTTTGCAAAAGCCCTAATTGTCTTATAATGATTTTTTTGCTCCACTGTTTCTTTTGGCAATTAAAGCCTTTAGTGTTTATAAATTGGCAAATGTAGTGCAATAGTACAGGCCCGTGGGGATCCCAGTAATTCGGTCAATGTCCTATCCAGATGTCTGGAAGCTGTTGGGGTCTGGATGGGGGACAACGGGCTACAATTGAATCCCTCCAAGTCTGAGTGGCTATGGGTAGGGGTCCCCGCATTATCCAGGGAGCTGCCAACTTTGGTCTTGGATGGGGCTGCTTTGCCCCAGACAGAACCGGTACCCAACTTAGGGGTCCTCCTAGATTTGGGACTGCTACTTGTAGATCAGGTGGCGGCCGTGGCCAGGAGGGCTTTCGCACAGCTTTGCGTCATCCGTCAGTTGCGTTCGCTCCTGGATCGGGACTCCCTGATCATGGTCACACATGCTCTGGTCACCTCCAGGCTAGATTATTGCAATGCGCTCTACATGGGGCTGCCCTTGACGACCATTCGGAGGCTACAGCTGGCGCAGAATGCGGCAGCCTGGGTGGTGATTGGGTGCGGGCGTTATGCTCATGCCTCACCATTGCTTCGGGAGCTGCACTGGTTACCAGTTTGTCTCCGGGTGTAATTCAAGGTGCTGGTTTTGACCTTTAAAGCCCTACATGGTAGTGGGCCAGGATACCTAAGAGACCGCATTGTCCCAAGAGTGTCTGTCAGTCCAACCAGAGTGGACCGAAGGGGCTCTCTAATTATTCCATATGCGAGCCTCTCTGGCACACAAAGGAGGGCCTTTTCTGTCACTGCACTGGCCTTGTGGAGCCTCCTGCCAGTAGAGTTGCGGGAGCAGACGGAGCTGCTGCCTTTCAGAAAAGAATTAAAAACCTGGTTGGCGGGGCAAGTGTGGGGCCCGGGTGGAAGAGTGGCCCCCGCCTGGTGGCTTATAAAATGAAGCCTCCCTATCTTTTTAATGTGGGCAGTTTTAATGTGGTTAGTTGTTAATAGGTGGGTGGGTATGTTGGGGTTTTAATTGTTTTTAATATGTATGTTTTAATCCTGTTGTGAGTCGGGTTCGCCTGATTGGGCGGCATAGAAATTTGAATTATAAATAAATAAAAATATAGGCAAAAAAATTAGATGCATTTTAACAAACAAGCAAGAGTGGCAATAAGGAGGATGAATTGATAATTATCTGTCTCCACCAACCCAGTTACACATAACTTAATCTACTACTAATCTATTATCCTCAGAACTGTAATCTTACTCAGCCATAAGTGCATACAAGGAGACGGGGTGTGTACTCTTGCCCTGCCAACACACACACACACCATCTGTTAAAGGTGGAGAAAATGACTTGGGAATTTCACTCTGTATACTCCTGACAATTACAATTCCATAACATATTGTATACACAAAGTGAAAAACTGGAGAAACCAGAAACATAATGAACTTAAATGTCATCTGTGGAGCATAAACGTCTGCATCAGCTTTTTTTAAAAATGTTGCTTGTTAGTTAGCTTTAGCAAATAGCTGCGTAATGACAGGCAGCTTTCACTCCAATCTTAATTCTGGGCAATTCTATGCAGCAAGGAACTAATATTCTTACACAACCACTCCTCACTAAAAAACAACGGAGAAAAACATACAAAGTAACCCTCTGTTGGCACCTTTTTGTGGCTCTTTCGGGAACTGCAACAGACTTACAAAGGGGGAAAAACCTGTTTACTTAACGCAGCTACCTCATTAAGGGAAGGCAAACCTATCTAAGCTGTACTCACATTTTCTGTAATACACAAGAGAGACTGTGTTAAACTTACAGTAAAGCCCAAACTTTCTGTTCTTTTCTCTTTAGTTTCTTCTAATCCATGTGACTTGTTCTCTGGTTTCAAATTCTGATCATTCATTATAGGTTTTCTGTCACCTTGGTTGTCTGTTGTAAGTTCTCTGTGGCAAGGCTGATCTAGTTCAATGGGGTTGGCTTTACTCAGGCTTTCATCTATGCTGTTTTTTCCTGTGCTGTCAGTAGTCTGATCACTTGATTTAGTACATAATTCACTCTGTAAGAAGTTAACATATCGGGAAACTATGGAAAAACCAGTTAAATCGTGTCACATTGCCAAAAATACTCCCATCTAGTGCAGTGATGGCGAACCTTTTAGAGGCCGAGTGCCCAAACTGTAACCCAAAACCCACTTATTTATTGCAAAGTGACAACATAGCAACGAGGGGAAGGAAGCGCTCCCATTGGGCTGCTGGACAGAGGGACGGAGCAAACTGTGCTGGGGGAGGGTGGAAGTGCTCCCATTGGGCAGAGGGACAGGGCTAACTATGCGCTGGGGTGACTGCATGGGTGCACAGAGAGGGATCCAAGGGCCACCTCTGGCACGTGTGCCATAGGTTCGGCATCACTGATCTAGTGGCTGAAATCCTGTTGCTTAGAATAGTCGGTCACACTAAAAGGCCCAGTAAATCAGGGGGGTTGGTGAATCAATTCCATTGATTCAAATGGGCCTGGTCCATCTCTGACTTACTTTAGTATAGTAAATTGCAAATAGAATAGGTTCATTTGAAGCAGTGAAATGTATGTATGAAGGAGTTGAGTCAACAAATCCCCACTGATTCTACTTTAAAGCAACTTACTATGCTAAGCAGCAGGATCCAAAACAGCAGTTTATTAATGTCGATTTCAGTAAATGCACTTTGAGTATCATATCTGAATCGAACTTTACATCTAGTCTAAGAAACAAGATAGCCCGAAACTACAATTAAGTTATAAATAGGCTACATTAAAAATAAGTCTTTTTAGTGTATTATGTATTTTATGTTATATTATTCTGTATTTGTTTGAAATATAATAATAATAATAATAATAATAATAATAATAATAATAATAATAATAATAATAATAATAATAATAATAATAATAATAATAATAATAATAATAATAATAATAATAATAATAATAATAGAAATTCAGCAATTCTGGAGCTGGTGCAACCAGGGGACACATTTAATGCTGATATGAATGCAATGTATTCAACAGACAGACCCAGAATAAAAAATAGGGCAAAGAAAGACTGCAAAAATAAAATAAAAATAAGGATTATTTTCGTCCAAGCAAGAGAAACTAATTCCTTCATGTCACCCCAACTCCTCTAATGACAAAAACAGATTGGTTACAACCCATTTATCAACTTACTAGATGGCTGCCATTGCGATTCTGCTTTGCTCCTTCTTCTGAATTTTCTTTGGAAGACAGATTGCTCTGCAACACAAGGCCAATTAAGATGATCAAATAATTAAGTTGCACATTTATATGGGACACAATTCTATGAACCCACTAGGATTACCTCTGAGTATATAGAAGAACAAGATTGCACTGTCAGTTTTATTCAAATAAATTACATCCTTGTTTGAGAAAGACAACGTATGTTCAAAGATTGGGAGTCTGTGTACACTTACTACATGGACATGGAAGCACTCTTACCACATCACATTTTCTAATTTCATTGCTGTCTGAAACACTGAGAGTATTTTTTGGAACACAGTGGAACCCCAACAAATGGCTTGGTTAACATAAAAATCGCACAACAAAAGGAAATCCATAGAAAATAGTGGCTCGGTTTACGGATTTTCCCCCAGAACAGATTACAGTAAAACCCCGGCTTGTGACTGCCTTGGTTTACGTTTGCTACAGTTTACAACGGCAAATCCAGTGGAAATGACGTCCCGGTGTATGACTTTTCCCCCCACCTTATGACCGGGAATTTCCCAGAGTCCAAAATGGCTATGGGGCTATTTAAGACCGCCTGCCGCCATTTTGGACTCTGTGGGTGGCACGATTGCAGTGGGCAACCTTGCGTTGCGCGTTCACGGCACCTCTTCCGGAGCCATTGCTAAGCGCGGGATGTCTTTTAAATCCTGCGCCTTACCAACGGCTCTGGAAAGAGGCACCGTGAATGCGCAAGGCAAGGTCACCAGCTGTGATCGATCGCCTCTCTCCCCTTCTGTGCCCGGGTCAGTGCGGTGAAATGCTCTTTTGGGTTCTTTTATTATTTGCACGCATTTGCACCCTTGTCTGGCACAAGTTGAAAAGCCCTTACTTTAAAATATTGCAAAAAAAAAAAAAAATGTGTGGGGGCAAGGCTGTAAATCCACAGTAAATTAACTAAATAACCCTTTTTAAAATAAGTCTAACAAGGAAAACACTCCCAACATAGGGGGAAAGGCACAAAAGAAGCACCATATGCCGCCCCCTCTACCATGTTGAGAATTTGTTGTTGACAAGTTAGGTAACTCCACAGGACGTGGCTGGGTGCACGGAATAGGTGCATTCAAGTCCCAAATCAATAGGTTGCAAAAAAGCCACAAGCCTTTGAGGAGTAGAAAGTTCACCCAGATGTTCTTCTGTAGCATTAGAATCGTTGGGTGCAGCAGCAGATATAACAGGGGAAGTAATCTGTTTAGAAGTTTGCTTAACCATAGACTGTTTAAGTTGTTTGGCCTCCTTAGCATGCTGCTTTGAGGCCTCTATTTTCTTATGCTTAGATGTAGTTGGAACCAAAATGGCCAGCTGCATATTTGGCACCTTTTTCTTAGGTGGTAATAAAGAATTGCGCCCCCAAAACTGAGCAAGTCTAGCCGCTTTCGAAAGCTAAGCTTGGAAGAGCCAACGACCGTGCATGCGCGGACAGCAAACCCATTAGTACGGATGCTCACGGACGGCAAAGGAGAAACAGTATTAACACAACTCACTTGAAATCGAATCAACCATTGCTTCCCTAATTGTCAAAACACTTAAGACAGAAATTACTGGCCTCCCATTTGATACTTTTTTAAATAAGGAAAGGAACTGCTAAAGCAGGGGTTTCCAACCTAAGGCCTGTGGGCCGGATGTGGCCCACGGCACCATTTCATGTAGCCATTTCCCACCTCTCCAAGAGCACGTGAGAAACAAAATGGCCAATCATTTGAAGCTGTTGGGGCAAAATGGCCACCCCTATTGTGCAGGCAGGGCAAAATGGCCGTCTGGCCCTCGAAGATGACTGAGAGTGTGTGACCCGGCCCCCGGCTTGAAAAGGTTGGGAACTCCTGTGCTAAAGAGAAGAAGCTTCTTGTATATTGACACTTGGGTTTCTGGCTGTGGAGCCAGAGGTTGGGAATTTGATTCCCTACTGTTTCTCCAGGGATAAGAACCGATCTGTATAATCAATGGCAAGTTGCCCAGTCCCAGAACACCACTAGAAGAAGGGAATGATAAACCACTTCTGTGTATTCTCTACAAGGATACCTTGGAAATGGTTGCCATAAGTCAGAATCAATTTGTCAGCACACAATTATTAGGCACTATATGCAAGAAAGAAACTCATTTTTCCAGGGTTCCTCTTTGAATGTAAATCTTACATGCTAGCAAGCAGTGTCTTCAGTCGCTTTCTGGGGATATTATGAAAGAGATGGGAAGGGGGCTATCATAATGTGTGGCCAGTTTACCTTGACAGCAAACTTTGAGTGCTCCTCTGTTTGGGCATCCAGCACATCACCTGCTAGCAAAACTTCAAAATTGTTTTTGTTTCCAGCTTCAGATTCTGTAGACTGGGATCTGTTTGTTGAAGCATCCCCTCTGTCGTAAGGTCCTCTCTCGATGGCACTACTTGTCCCTGGCAAGCAGCCTCCCCTTCTGTCTACAACATTCTGCTGTAGGTAGTGTATTTGTTTTTCTTGTTGTCCATTCCAGGGAGGGAGAGAAGGTGGAAGCTGCCTGTCTTGGTAACTTAACTGCCTTATTGAAGTAACTGATCTTCCTGCCCCATAGCAGAAAATCTACAACAGAAACAATTTTGTAATCTTTCACGATTACATTTGATGCATTTATCCTATCTTTTAATATGTTTTACACAATTTTGTTAGAGGGGAAAAAGAACTCTAAAGATCTGCATTCATCTGTGATTTAAATTGTCTGTATTCCTCCTCAAATGGTGTGCTTTGTAAAAATTATTAAGAGCTCTTCTACATAATCACCAATGCTACTTCCAGTATACTAGTCAAGGGGCAGGGGGTGGGGGAATAAAGTGCTCCAGCCAACTATGGAAAATAAAGTTTGCCCCTCCAGAACCCTCTGGGGTTCAACCCTTTGTTGGATATTTTCAGCCATCTCTATTTTTATTAGGCCCCAACAACCTGTGAGAAACAGCTTATCAAACACATTCCTTTGTGAGGCTTCCATGCTGCACCTGGCAATTTTCATGCCAATTTTATCATCGGCAAGCATGAAAATTGTGTGTGCAGTCCTCCGAGGTCTGGTGGAAGATAAAAGTAGTTCTTTGACCCAGCAAAGTTGTCCATCGCCTGCGTAGCTGGTTCTCTTATAACTGTGTCTTATATAACATGGAATTCTATTGATTCTGTTCTTTTTTATTTAGCCAAGTCTATTAACAGCATGGATTTATAACTATGTGTTAAACATTGCTATAAAATCAGTGCAACCAAAGGTAAATGTTAAATTATATGCTATTGTTTGTGCTTTATAGTGCACCAGCATGTTCATTTTAAATCTGTTCACTGTTTCTTCGTAAGGGGATTCTCTATTCGAAAAATAAAGTTCTAAAACTTCTGCTGCCTCTTCTAGCAAAAACGCACCTCCTTTCTTTGTGCTATAAGGGAAAACTGTGATAGGTGTTCGCCAGAGTTAGTGTTAAATGGGTAACTGTGCCCCTAATTAGCCTCAAGAGTATAAAAAATTATTGTCTAAATTCGCAGTAAATTGTACCTGTTTTCAAAAATTTCATATGTATGTTAGGTATATATACATACCAGAAATGCCCCTGCGATGATGATTAGCACTGGAAGCTGTAGCAAAACTGGGATCTCTTTCATCAGTGCTCTAATAAATTCTCCAATTCCTTGCCCTATATACTTCAGTGGCTCTGTTACAAAATTGGTAAATGTAACAGCCAATGCCTAAAAAATGGACAGTAAAAATTAGCTTTTGATAACTTCATTAGAAAACAAATCAAAATGACTCAGTCAGAAATCAAGAATACCTTAGTTGGAGGAACAAGCAAAATAGGATTTACTAATAAAGTTTCATAATACTTTTCACAAGGATCATCTCGGAATGTCAATGAGCTTCTAAACCATTCTACAGTCAGAAAAAACAGGAAAAAATGCAATTACACATAACATCAGAAACTTTTTTAAAAAAAACCCTGATACTTACAACTGCTTTTATAGCAATAAAACCTTATATCGAATTAGGAAGTGACATCCAGATGAGACGTTACTTATATGGAATAAAATGTTTAAGTATCAAGAGGTAAGCAATACTTGTATATACTTGTCTTGCTAGAGCACCACCTCTGTGCTAAAGGAAATGAAAGGTGCTTACCTGTAACTGTAGGTTTATGAGTGGCCATCAGTAAATTCACACAAATGGGCTAAATCTGGCTCATGCACAGAAAATTCAGAATGTTCCAGAGTTGTAAAGGAGCTTTAGGCTCCTCTTTTTCTCCTTCACTCGTATTTCCCGCCCAGCAATTCCTTAGTTCAGAATCTGCTGCTGCGTAATAGACCAGACAGAGTGACAGACTGAGGGGAGGTTGGGCAGGATATATGAATTCACAGATGACCACTTGAAGAACTACAGCTGCAGGTAAACAACCTGTCCTTCTTCTTCATGGTCCCAGTGAATGCACACAAATGAATGCCAAGCTCACTTACCAGATGGTGGGAGTCACTGCATAACGGAATATGGGATCTTGAATCTAAACAAGGCATCCACTTTTTCTCTTGTATCCAGCCTGTAGAAGATGGTTCAGACCAAGTGGCTGCTTTACACATACTGGTGAAATTGGCTCCTCAAAGTAGGGCTGAAGACATTGACACAGCCCTAGTTAAGTGTGTTATCAATCAGCCAGGCAACGTCACTTCAGCCAGTTTGTAAGCCAAAACAATTATTTTCACCAGCCATTTAGTCTTTGAGAGGATACAGCATGTTCTTTCTTGGTTACCCCTAAGCAACAAAGAGTCTGAGAGTGTTCCAAAAGTCTTTGGTACAGTCCAAATAGAAGACCAAGGCCCAGTGCACATCCAGAGTGCACCAACCTCTTCAATGAATGGTGGTGGTGGTGAGTTAGAAACACCAACAGTTGGTTAATATGAAACTTGGAAATGACTTTAGGTAAAATTGAAATGTCTGTATGCAATGTTACTTTGTTCCGGTAAAAATGTAAACCTGGTGGGAGACTCCGAAGGGCTGCCAACTTGCTGACACACCTAGCTGAAGTGAGTGCTTCCAAGAAAGCATTCTTCAACGTCAACAAATGAAGGTCACATGTTGCCATGGGCTCAAAAGGAGATTTGGCCATCTGTTTCAGGACATGTGACAAAGACTATTGAAATCTAGGTCTTTCTACATCACGATAGATGTTAAGTCTTTTCAAAAACCATTTAACAGTAGTCTCTAAAAAAATAGCTTTCCTGGAGAGCCTTCTTTTTGATAGGCGACTATTGCAGCCAAGTATACTTTCAGTGAAGAGCTGAGCCCAGACTGCTTAAGTAGTAGTAGGAATCGTAAAATCATGTGTAACAAGGATGGAGATTCACCAATTGACTCCGCAAACTCAGTAAAACATCTTCCATGTAGAGTAGTTTCTCTGCACCGAGGGCTTCCTTGACTCTTAAGAAGATTCTTGATATTGTGGGAGAACCCCCCATGCCATGAGGTTCCGTCTCTTGATGTCTGGATAAAATGAGGAATGATTGTGAAGTGTCGGTAGGTTGCTAAGTTTGGGGAGACATTGATATCAAGGAGACATTTGAATGAGGGTTGAAAACCATGGCTGGCTCGGCCATCAGGGGTCAATGAGAATGGCCCTTATCAATTCATGCCACAACCCTACCAAATAGAGGAATTGAGGGGAAGAGATATAGCGACTCTTGAGTCCAATCGATCATAGGTGCATCCCCCAGAGAGTGCTTTCCTACCCGTTGCCAAACACAACCTGCTGCATTTCTTATTGCGCTCTGACACAAATAGATTTATTGTTGGGATATCTCATAGTTTGGTGATTGACTCGAATGCCATGGGTGCAAGTTTCCACTAGTGAGAATGCATGTTGAGCCTGCTGAGGTGGTCCGCTATGTTGTTGCTCATCCCCACAAGATGTACTACAATGAGAAACACATGCTTGGAAAGTTGTTACTGACACAGAAGAATAGACAGGTGCAATAATGTAAGGGTGTGTGTTCCTCCTTGGCAGTCTCTGTAGTGCATTGTGGTCATGCTGTCTGTCATGATTTGTGCTATCTTTCTGCTGACCAGTGGCTTGAAGGCTTTGCACACCTTAAGAACTATCAAGAGTTTGAGGGGATTGATGTGGAAATTGCCACCCCCCCCCGAACATGGATCCATTGACCTTTGCAGTGGGTGCCCTATCCTGATAAGTTGGTCTTGTCTATAATTTGTATCTTTAGTTTCAAAGGTGTAAACATTCTCCTTAGCAAGAGATCCCGTTCTCTTATCCACTGGCAGAGTTGAAGGGAGAGTCCCTTGGTTTGGGTATCTGTTGAACTGGTCCAGAAAACAAGCCTGTAACAGTCTTATGTGAAGCTTGGTGCGCGGAAGCACAGCCGTAGTCGATGCCATGAGACCTAATAACTTCTGGTCCCTGTTAGCTAGCAGGCTCAGAATGTCCAGACTACGATGCCAGAGCCCCAAGTGTGTCTAGAATACTGGGTAGTCCATGTGGCCTTTAGCATCTCTTCAATATTTCAAGAATATTCCAAGGCCATATAAACCAAGTAAAAAGTTCCCAATACACTCTTAAACTTTTTTTTCTTCAGAATTGTAACTACAAGAACCAGGAAAACAATAACAATGGTTTCTAGAGTCTCATCTGAAAATAAGGCTCTCAGAAGAGGTAAGTTTTTGATGGCGCCAGTGGTGGCAGACAAAACAGAATGGTGGAAAGAAGAATTGGAGCAGGCACTGAAGGATATGGGGGAGACCACAGTCAAATGTTCTCAATCTGAAAGATTCTGAAAGGGTTGACTCAACAGAGGTGCAGACCCGTTAGTATAACTGCACAGAGATAATAATGAAGAACATGTGTGTATTTATGTATAGTCTTTCATAACTAAAAATAACTTTTATAAACTGAATTTACCACACAATATTAATGCAATTATCTTAGCAGATACAGGTGAAACTCGAAAAATTAGAATATTGTACAAATGTTCATTCATTTCAGTAATGCATCTTTAAAGGTGAAGCAAATATATGAGATAGACTCATTACATGCAAAGTGAGATATGTCAAGCCTTACTTTGTTATAATTGTGATGATTATGGGGTACAGCTTATGAAAACCCCAAATTCACTTTCTCAGAAAATTAGAATAGTGAGAAAAGGTTCAATATTCTAGGCTCAAAATGTCCCATAACACCTGCAAAGGGTTCCTGAGCCTTAAAATGGTCTCTAAGGCTGGTTCCGTAGGAATCACAATCATGGGAAAGACTGCTGGCCTGACAGTTGTGCAGAAAACCACCATCGACACCCTCCATAAAGAGGAAAAGCCCCAAAAGGTAATTGCAAAAGAAGCTGGATGTTCCCAAAGTGCTGTATCAAAGCACATTAATAGAAGGTTATGTGGAAGGGGAAAGTGTGGAAGAAAAGGGTGCACAAGCAGCAGGGATGACTGCATCCTGGAGAGGATTGTTAGGAAAAGGCCATTTAAAAGTGTTGGGGACTTTCACAAGGAGCGGACTGAGGCTGGAGTTAGTGCATCAAGAGCCACCACACATGGGCTTCAAATTTCGTATTCCTCTTATCAAGCTGCTCCTGAACAAATGTCAGAAGCGTATTACCTGAGCTAAAGAAAAGAAGAACTGGTCTGTTGCTCAGTGGTCCAAAGCCCTCTTTTCTGATGAGAGCAACTTTTGCATCTCATTTGGGAACCAAGGACCCAGAGTCTGGAGGAAGAATGTAGAGGCACACAATGCAAGATGCTTGAAGCCCAGTGTGAAGTTTCCACAGTCTGTGTTGATTTGGGGAGCCATGCCATCTGCTGGTGTTGGTCCACTGTGCTTCATTAAGTCCAGGGTCAACACAGCCGTCTACCAGGAGATTTTGGAGCACTTCATGCTTCCTTCTGCAGTCGAGCTTTATGGGCATGCTGGCTTCATTTTCCAGCAGGACTTGGCACCTGCCCACACTGCCAAAAGTACCAAAACCTGGTTCAATAACCATGGGATTACTGTGCTTGATTGGCCAGCAAACTCGCCTGACCTGAACCCCATGGAGAATCTATGGGGCATTGCCAAGAAGAAGATGAGACATGAGACCGACCAATGCAGTGGAGCTGAAGGCCGCAATTGAAGCATCCTGGTCTTCCTCAGCAGTGCCACAGGCTGATAGCATACATGCCACGCCACATTGAGGCAGTAATTGATGCAAAAGGGGCCCAAACCAAGTACTGAGTACATATGCATGCTTATACTTTTCAGAGGTCCAATATTGTTCTGTTTCCAATCCTTGTGTTAATGATTTCATGTAATATTCTAATTTTCTGAGATTTTGAATTTAGGGGTTTTCATAAGCTGTACCACATAATCATCGCAATTATAACGAAGTAAGGCTTGACATATCTTGCTTTGCATGTAATGAGTCTATCTCATATATTTGTTTCACCTTTAAAGATGCATTATTGAAATGAATGAACATTTGCACGATATTCTAATTTTTCGAGTTTCACCTGTATGTCAGCAAGTTGTATAAATGGCATTTTACATTAAAGCATCCTGATACGTGTGGCAGCATGCTATAAGCCATGAGGTGGATTGAAGGTACTACAGTAATAGTGTAGTCTTTATTAATGACCAGTGTATAATAGTTTTTAACTGGATAGACATAAATTCTTAAAATAAACATATATATCTTAAATAATCAAACAAAAAATTATGACAGCAAAACTCAAAAGTCATTACCCATAAGCCCATCACTCCAACTGATCTTCTCAGCGCAAACCTTATCAAAATCTCCCATTTTTGCAACTTCAGCTTGATGCTGAGCAAAGGATATCTAGAACAGAGATTAAAGATTTTAACACTTGAACAAAAAGCTTCAAATCAATTTATTTTTAACTCTCCTTTGTAAAACAGTTTTAGAGGGAAAATATTAATCTACTGTTCAAATTCAGTTCAGGCTAATAAAAAATTTTGGAAATGTAATAGTGTCCAGTATAATGATTAGCATCTTTCGCATGCAGCACAATTCAAATGTTTTAAAAGAATTATTGCCATACATATGATTACTTAAAGCAGATTCTATGCCTGTAGTTTTCAAATCTGGGTTCTCAGTCTTACTTAAAATATGGCAGAGAAAACTGATGCTAACTGCTTGGTTGTGCTCAACAGCATTGGCTGATTCTCCGGGTGGGTGGGTAGTAGGGTGATTGGGTTTTTAAATTTGTTTTTATATGTTTTAATTGTTGTACGCTGCCCTAAGTCGGGTTACCTGATTGGGTGGCATAGAAATTTAAAAATTAAATTAAAATCTAGGGCTGGTAGTTATCTCTCAAGAAAATTTAAACAATTCTTCCACAGCTGTAAAAGACAGCCCATTGTGCATGGTGTAGCCTACTACTGGCCAAGATTGACAGAGCATATATAAAGTTTAAGACAATACTGTTACTGAAATAAAGCAGAATTATTTCTTTTTATAAAGCATGTGTTAGGTTATTGTGATAAATTGCTGTGACATGCCTATCCTTCCCTGTACTGGCAGGTCCCTACGTATTGACAGGTGCTGCTGCAAAGGGCCAACTTTTTTTCAGTTCCATTTTCAGTTAGCCACAATGTACTATAAAATCTGAACTTCTGTGCAAAACTGGATCCTCACTCTTAGTTTATAATAGCATTTCACTTATATCCTGCATCTCCTACAAAATGGAAGGGGGCTGACAAAAATTAGAGTATTAAAATGCAATTAAACATATTGCAATTAAACATATTGCCACTGGTAAGATTTTACCAGTGGATGCAATTTTGGGGAATTAAAAGACTTGCTCCTCATTTCATAGCTCCACCACAACTTCCCCATGATGAAAGGGATCCCAAAGGTGCCTCAGAACTTTTACAGGGCACTGGAAAATGTTCATTTCCAAAACATTGCTGTAGCTGATATCACCAACATATGGCACAGCTCTGTGAATAGGATTTCAGCCATAGTCTATCACAGGGGTAGGCAACCTACGTCCCACAGTCCGGATCTGGCTTGCGGTGCCAAATAATCTGGGCACGCCCTTGCTCCAGCCGCCAGCGGAATCAATCATGGACTCGTTTACGGCAGCCATAAACAGACCACCAGTCTGGCCACCTCAACTGTCTGAGGGAGTGTGACCCAGCCCCTGACTTTAAAAGGTTGGCAACCCCTGGTCTATCAGGTTTGCAGAACAAACAAAATCAGAAGGAAAAGTTTCCAAACTCGATAGCAGAGTAAGGAGGGGAGAAGTGTGCTGCCTAGGGTGGGGAGGTTAAGCATATTCCTGTTGAAATAAAAGAGTTTACTACAGTATCTGAACATAGCCACATGACTAACAGGTATGGATAAAGGTCAGAATTTCAAATCTCTTACAAAGATACACAAAAGAAGCACATGACCTAAAATACTTACTGCTCCATGAGAACCAAAATGTAAAGAAAATAGCAATTTCTGCTTAAGTTTTATCTTATGATTGACACAATGAGTACATTATAATAGGCAAATCCTTTCTTCATGAACAATATTCACCATTTACCTTATATAGATACATCCAGTTCCACCAAAAACTGATGATAAAACTTATGAGCATAATACGTTTTAGCTGCGTAAACCAACCAATACGTGTCCACAATTCTGTAGCAATGATTACTGCGATGCACACTAAACAAAGAAGTACCTTTTAGAAAAAAGATAAAAATAAGGTGTGAATTGCAAAACACTTGAATTCTAATAGACAAGGTATTAATAAGAATATCTCCTTTTTCAAATGATGAAAACATTTCTGCCTCAGGTAGTGCAATGTATAGCAGTGAAGGAGTGATGATTTTTATTTTGGTTTGATTAAAATCAAGCAGTGGGAAACTATCAAGTTACAGAATGTTTACTACCTATAGAACCCAACAGCCATAATTTTACTTTTAGAACCAACCAACTAATCAAAAACCAATATAAACAGAATTGAAACTGAGGTTATTTTAGACATGTACCTCTTGTATCTCACCAAGCTAAACTTAAGCCTTCTTACTGAGCGTCACAAATGGACAGGTGCTTCATATCCATCTGTTTTTGCACCTCTGGACAACATCAAAACTAAGCAAACTGTTCATAGCTGATGGACTATATACAGGTGAAACTTGGAAAATTAGAATATTGTGCAAATGTTAATTCATTTCACTTAAAAGGTCAAACAAATATATGAGATAAACTCGCTACATGCAAAGCGAGAGATGTCATGCCTTAATTCATTATAATTGTGATGATCATGGCGTACAGCGTACATGAGATTGTGTGATGATTATGGGGCACATGAGATTGGGGGGTTGGGGTTTTCATAAACTGTAAGCCATAAGCATCAAAACTATAACAAAGTAAGGCTTGAACTATCTCGCTTTGCATGTAATGAGTCTATCTCATACAGTACATTTGTTTCACCTTTTAAGTTGCATTACTGAACTGTGAATGAACATTTGCACGATATTCTAATTTCCCAAGTTTCACCTGTATAGGTTAAAATGTAAGCAGCCCTTACTGCTGGCTGGATTCTTGGGGGGGAAAAAAACCCTTAATATATTCACCCTCCAGTGAGGCACAACACAGTGTGAGAAGTACAGTAGATACAAGGTAGGGCACCTAGTACCAACATGGCAAATATTTAATGACTACAGGTCCTGCGATCTGAAACAAATGGAAGGTCGCAAATTGCCTTCCCCAGTAGTTGTGGGCAAAGTGCCCTGTAGAGGAACATTTCAACAGAGGAGCTTTGTCTCACCATGAAGACATTGTATGGATCAATCCCAAATGTGTCCTCAAACTTCCATTTCCAAGCTTCATAATCATGATGCCTAAAATTTATCAGAATATCGCTGAGTGCATCATCTAAAGCTGCTGATTTCCAGCCCTCGTCATTAAGGAACCTGCTGATCTCATTATAGGTCTGTTTAGTAAGGATGATCTCAGCATCGTAATGCATATCCCCAGAATTATCGTCAGGCTAAAAGAAAACAACACAAAATTGCTATTGAATTAGCAATAAATGTTTTTTTTTGCAAAGACATACAAATAGATAAAATAATGACAATTAAGCAGAACTGGGCAATCTAATGCTCAACACTGATGGGCTGAATGATGGACTGTTATAGTAGCAACACTGATAATGTATGGACCAGCCTGTGATGATTCCACCCATTCTAAAACCTCTATATATTGTGCATTATTATTGCACAAGAGTGCAGTGATGTTATTTTTGGGGGAGAGCAAAACAACACTCTACAAGGCAATTGTAAAAAATAAATAAATGAAAAATGACTATCGTAGTTAAAAACCTCAGTAATAATCCAGATCCTTCTCATCATTACTGAAACCCTAGGCGAGTGTTTCCCAACCTTTGGTTTTTGGACTTCAATTCCCAGAAGCCTAAGTCAATTCCCCAAAATACTGATCAGCCAGTGTACAGACTTAGGCTTCTGGGAATTGAAGTCCCCCTGTGGGGTGTGGGCCCCATGTTGGGAACCACTGCCCTAGATTCAAGGCTTTACATTAAAGGTAATGACTCCAATATCTAGGACAAGGAGCTTATTTTTTGCCTCACACTGCATCCCACATAAATCAAAAGACCAAAACCCATCTTATCAATGTATATAAGCTGTTTAAAATTAATTGCTTCTCATTTGCTTTTGTGTAATCAGACTGGCTAAAAAATTACATTCATATACCAGCTGATAATATATAGAAAGAAAAATACATATTTAAATGCCAAAGAATGTTTGGTATGATCTCCCTTCACCTGGTCCTATATGTTTTAGCAATTATTTTTCTTCCTTAAGTGAAAGAACACACAGGCCTGTGAGAAACAGCCCCCCCCCCAAATATATCTTCATCCAGGATTTAAATACTCACCAGACCAATTCTTCCAGCTTCATTTAAAATCTTATTCAAGTATCTCTTAAAAACATGTAAGCTACTGCTTCCATATAACTTGGCTTTATCTTTCTTTTCACATTCGTCAAGCTGAAAAAATAAAGCATTCTGATGTTACATCTCCCTTAAACAATTTCCTGCAGTATCTAAAACTTAACATGACAAATAATGAAAAGACAGTTTTGGCCATGAAGCAATTTACTGCAGCTCAGTATTAAAGTGATCTGATACAGAATCAACCTCTGAAAATCATTTTTATGCACAGATCTGCACAATTTGTAACCCATCAACCAAGAATGGCCTTTTAACTGGGTACCTGGGTGCCACACTCTTGACCTGATTTTCTTGAGGGGGTGTATAGACAATGATCTGAAGATGGTGCATCTTGCATCCACCTCTTTTCCATGGTCAGATCATGTCCTGCTGAAGTTTAAAGTACTGTATTGACATCAATACCCCTTGATGGGTAGCCAGGACCAAGGAAGAAGTTCCGCTCACTCAGAATTAAGTATACTGGAACCATAACAATAAACTGAATTTGTAAAATAATACTGGTACAAATTATTATTTTTTGCCAAGATGATCTTCTACTAAGATCTGAATCTATTCAAATTAGAGGTTGTGCAACAGACAATAGCACGGGTACCCTGTTGGGAGAGACATCATTCCCTCTCACCCAGAGCCTGAACAACAGGCCATTTGAACACGAGACAAATGAGGGCTAAGAGACAAGGAAGCTTCAACCATGGCAGGTTGCAGGATGCAAAAAGAACCAAATAAAAAATGCAGGAGCCCAAACTGAATTCCTGCCAATGTTCATAGCCTTGGAAACCCTGGGTAGCGTGGGCAACCCCTTGGGTGGAAAGAAACCCTTGGGAATATTGCTGGTGGATGGAGGATGTAAAAGGAACTCTGCAATGAAATAAGGCAGATCTCCCACTAGAGAAAACCTGTAGTGAAGGTGGTGGAGAAAAAAGGCAAAGGGCCATCCCAAAGAAACTCTCTACATACATCATTGCCTTCATACAGTCAGCAAAAACAAGACCTGGAGCAGACTGTGGCTCAGATCACAACCTACTAATAGCAAAATTCAGACTTAGACTAAAGAAAATTGGGAAAATAATCAGGCCAGACAGATATGACCTAGACAACATCCCTAAGGAATACACGGTGTAGGTGAGAAACAGATTTAATGGTTTGGAATTGATAGAGTACCAGAAGAATTATGGACAGATGTGCGGGACATCATGCAGGAGGCAGCGAGGAAAACCATACCAAAAGAAAAGATGCATAAGAAAGCAAAGTGGTTGTCTGATGAGACTCTTAAAATAGCAGAGGAAAGAAGGAATGCAAAAGGCAAAGGAGAAAAGAAAAAATACAGTCACTTGAACACAGAATTTCAAAGAAAAGCAAGGAGAGACAAGGAAATCTATTTAAATGAACAGTGCAAAGAAATAGAGGAAAACAACACAAGAGGCCGGACTAGAGATCTTTTCAAAAAAATTGGGAAAATCAAGGGAACATTCAAAGCAAAAATGACCATGATAAGGGACAAAGACGGCAAGGAGTTAGCTGATGGAGAAGAGATTAAGAAAAGATGGAAAGAATACACAGAGGAACTTTACAAAAAAGATCTCAACACCACTGATAATCACAATGATGAGAAGATTGAACTTGAGCCAGACATCCTAGAGAGTAAAGTCAGAAAGGCCCTAAAAAGCACTGCAAACAACAAAGCTAGTGGAGATGACGGTATCCCAGTTGAATTTTTCAAAGCTCTAAAAGATGACGGAATCAAATTACTGCATTCGATATGCCAGCAGATCTGGAAATCAAAACAGTGGCCACAGGATTGGAAAAGATCAGTATATGTTCCAATCTCAAAGAAGGGTAGTGCCAAAGAGTGTTCAAATTATCGAACAATTGCGCTCATCCCACATGCCAACAAGGTGATGCTCAAGATAATACAGGATAGACTTCATCAGCACGTAGAGAGAGAATTGCCAGAGGTGCAGGCGGGTTTCAGAAGAGGCAGGGGGACTAGAGACCACATTGCTAATATACGGTGGATCATGGAGAAAACAAAAGAATATCAGAAACAAGTATACCTCTGTTTTATTGACCACACCAAGGCCTTTGACTGCGTGGACCACAATAAAATGTGGCAAGTACTTAAAGAAATGGGAATACCAGAACACCTCATATGCCTCATGAGAAATCTGTACAAGAGTCAAGAAGCAACAGTTAGGACAGAACACGGAATGACAGAATGGTTTGGAATAGGAAAAGGAGTAAGACAAGGCTGCATTTTATCACCCTACCTTTTCAACCTATACACAGAGCACATAATGTGCAATGCAGGGATGGAGGAATCACAATATGGGATAAAAATTGCTGGGAGAAACATCAACAATTTGAGATATGCAGACAATACCACCCTAATGGCAGAAAGTGAGGAAGATTTAAAGAAGCTACTAATTAGGTTGAAAGAAGAGAGTGCAAAAGCTGGCCTGAGACTTAACATCAAGAAAACCAAGATAATGGCAACAGGCCCTATCAGCACCTGGAAAGTAGACAGGGAAGAAGTAGAAGCAGTGACGGATTTTTACTTTTTTGGGATCTAGGATCACTGCAGATGGTGACTGCAGCCATGAAATAAAGAGGCGACTGATTCTAGGGAGACATGCCATGAGAAACCTGGGGAACATAGTGAAAAGTAGAGACATCATCTTGCAAACAAAAATCCATATAGTCAAAGCAATGGTATTCCCAGTGGTAATGTATGGATGTGAGAGCTGGATCATTAGGAAGGCTGAGCGCAGAAGAATAGACGCCTTTGAGATGTGGTGTTGGAGGAGAGTTTTGAGAGTACCCTGGACAGCGAGGAGAACAAATAAATCAATCTTGAAAGAAATCAGTCCTGACTGCTCATTAGAAGGTCAAATAGTAAAGATGAAGCTGAAGTACTTTGGACACCAAATGAGAAGAGAGGACTCACTTGAGAAAGCCTTGATGCTGGGAAAGGTGGAGGGCAAAAGAAAAAGGGGACGGCCAAGGATGAGATGGCTGGATGGCATTGTGGATGCAGCGGGCACCGAGCTGAGTGGGCTGAGGAGGATGGTGGAGGACAGGGGTGCCTGGAGATCAATGGTCCATAGCAAAGGGTCGGAATCGACTGTGCGACTGAACAACAACAAGTAACAACCTTCACTGTTAAGGACAGGACATTCTCCAAACCCCTTTGGACTAGGAGCCTCAGCTCCAGTACTAACCTTGACCTCAGTGAAGAGAACTGAAGTCGGTCAAGATGTTCCACATGCATGTTTCAGAAGAGAACCAAAGGACCACAGACTGCTAAAAATGACCCTGCCCCAGTGAATGGAACTGGACATGAGGATGTTACATTACTGTATTTCAAGCCTTTCCTTGTACAATATACAGTACTCTGTTTTGAAACCCTCATGTTGCAATCATCATCATATATGGAATTCATGGCTTGTGGGATTGATGAAGGTAATACATTCGAGCCAATCAAGACTCACCAGGTTCACACAGGTGAACCATATTTTAATAAAGCAAAAAACACAGTATAATGCAACATATATACAAACCTTGTGAGTTAGAGAATCTAGTCTCTTTTGGCACTGGGAAATAGCCACATCTGTCACTGTATCTGCTGATACTTTCTTATTTCCAGAAGCATCTTGACTTACTTCCTGTAACTTTAATCATATGTTTATTAATTTGCTTATATTTGTTTACAGTAAAACCTCTGCATATGATTTTTTTGTTCCATGAGTTTATTTGTATGTGGGGGGGGGGGGGGGCTTCTTGAAAACACATTGCATTACCAGAAGAGGCCATTACATGTCACCGTATTTTTTTAGTATGTCAAATTTTTCCTATTAAAAATTTGTATTTCGAATTTTTAAGCCAGGATTTCTATTTGTATGTTGAATTTTTTGTACGTTGAACTATTTGTATGTAGGGGTTCCACTGTATTTCATTTATACACTACTCATCTCAATCTGTTTATCTGTCTATTGGCTTAATTTTGTATGTTTAATGGGAGATATGATGGTTATCGTAATTATTACTGACGATTATTTATAGTTTTACTGTTTATAAGTTATTGTTAATGGTTTTTTTGCATTTGTTTGATTTGTATGGTATGGGGCTGTTCTTGTTGTTTGTATAAGTGGGAGAACATCCCAGATGGATGGGATATAAATATAAATAAATAAATAAAATATAAAATTAAATATAAGGAGAGAAACCAATAGAATTTGCTATTTCAGTTGAATGGTGTACAATTTATCCAAACTATAACAAACTTAGAGTAGAGTGACTAATTCTAATGGGTATGCTCTAAGCATAACAAACTTAGAGTAGAGTGACTAATTCTAATGGGTATGCTCTAAGCATAAAGAACTGTGTATGTTGTGTAGTGGATAGAGTATAGTGGATAGAGTGAGGTCAGATAACCTGTTTGAATCCCCACTCAAACATGGAAACTCACATGTAAAACCAATAAAACCACTCCTTAAATATCTAATTTACCTTAAATGCGCTATTAGGTTAATATCCATCAGTTCTGACTTGATGGCATTTTTATTTTATTTATTCGTATCTGTATCCCGCTTTTCTGGTGCGTGCGCCACCCAGAGCGGCTAACAGCATATACATAAAAAAGCACATACAATCATAAAAAACATATAAAACCCGAGCCCAGACCTACCCCAACCCCTTAAGACAAAATAAAAACAGTAGGGGGGGGGGGGACTAACAGGCATGCAACACACACAAAACGCAATCTAAGTATAACTAAGCCTGGATCCAACTCATAAATAGTACATTGATACAACTGTTTCTGTTACTAATATATTCATATTTGGAGATATATTCTCTTCTTATAATGAAGCCTATATATACTGTACACACACACACACAGTGGAACCTCGGATAACAAACGGCTCAGTTAACATAAAAATCGCATAACAAAAGGAATTCCATAGAAAATAGTGGCTCTGTTTACAGAATTTTTTTGGAATGGATTAATTGGTTTTCAATGCATTCTTATGGGAAGCCACATTTTGGTTAATGAGCTCCCGTCTTCGTCCCAGCTCCTGCCAACCTAGCAGTTCGAAAGCAAGAAATTGCAAGTAGATAAATAGGGACCACTTCGGTGGGAAGGTAACAGCGTTCTGTGCGCTCCGGTGTCTAGTCATGCCTGCCACATGACCACGGAAACGTCTGCAGAAGCAGACAGCGCTGGCTCTTCGGCTTAGAAACAGAGATGAGCACTGCACCCTAGAGTCGGATACGACTGGCTTTCAAGCAAGGGAAACCTTTACCTTTACTATTTTGGTTTTTTAAAGTAATTTCCGCTGTAAGAAACATTCCAGAGAATGCATTAATTACGTTAACCAAGGAACCACTGTATAGGCTTCCCTAAGCTCTTTCTATGTGGTCTTTCAACTTACATCCTTACTACTATCACTTGCAAGGTATTTCCCCTTCTGCCCCGAGTAACACCATCTAGTGCTGTTTCCCTTCTTTCTTACAAAAACCACAATAGCAATATTGTTTCTTCTGGTTCCCATGGTTAGATGTCATATTTACCTTTAATCTAAATTGGTAGGTTAATAATTTTGATTTAAAATATAGCCCATTTTAGGCATTGAGCACTCTAATGTGGCCCCCATGTACCAGAAGGTTAGTTCACGGGTGCTTTATGTAAATACAACTTACTAATTCAAAGTTCCATGGGATTTCAATATTCATGGAATTCCTCTTGCAAACAAGAGCAGCATCTTCTTACACTCAATATTAGGGATATTTTTTTACATACAGATGGGATATCAAGCAATATGGAGCGGTGTCCAGACTTCTGATACAAAGAGAAACCTTCTGTTCTATTTACTGAGCTATTTATTCGTGTATAACGCGCAAAATTTTATACCAAAAAAAGAAATCAAAGTTGGGGTGCGCGTTATACACGAGGACTGGGTGCGCGTTATAAACGAGCCTCTTTTACTTCCTTTTTAGAATTGGGTCGGCTGTCTATTGCTGCGGCGGGTGAAGGGGAGGCGGGGGGGGGGTGGCTTTGAAGAAATTGACGGGATCTGATTGGGTGGCGCGGGAGACGAGGCGTGGCCCGGAGGTAGCTCGCAGTTCGAGCGAGGCTCCTGGAGGTCGGAAGTGCTCGTTTCGAATTGCATTTTCTGCAACAGGTGGGTCTGATTATCCCCCCCTCCCTCAATATTTTAAGGCGTGCTCTTTTTCACCGATATAACTGGTTCCCCTTTAGATGGCATCTCAGGGTATCAAGCGTAAACGTTGTGATATGACGCTTCGTTCAAGCTCAAAGTTGTTGATCATGCTGAAATGCATGGAAACCGAGCAGCTAGCCGAGAAAATTTTATACCGAGGTTTCATGGAAAATTAGGGGTGCGCGTTATACACGAGTGCGCGTTATACTCGAATAAATACGGCACTTAATTTTTTGATTAATAGGCAAAAAAGAGATATCAACAAAATGCACAGAAATGAACAGTGAAAGCTTTCAAAACCAATCAGCAACTATTTAATTCCAATCCTCTTCCTTTGTAATTGTTCTTTTCAGGTGGGCACCATGATTCCAACAATGGTATTAGAGATTAGGACAGGATACAACTGCACGTCCAATGAATCTAAAACAGGATGTGCCTTGTAAACAGGATCTAGGCACCCACCACAGGTACATTGGACAAGATTCTTAGAAAGCCTTGCTTCAAATAATTATATACCTGTCAACTTTCTGGGATTGGCCGGGATTTCATGGTTTTCGGCGCCGATTTGCACCATTTCCCGCCCTGCGCTGCTGAAACCCCGGAATTTGGCAGCGGGGGAAAGGAGGTACTGCGCAGCCCTTCTGTGCAGGTCACTTTCTACGCATGCATAGAAGGGTTTTACGCTTGCGTAGAACCCTTCTACGCATGTGTAGAAGGCTACGCCGCTTGCGTAGGCTACGCATGCGTAGAAGGGTGCTACGCAAGCGTAAAACCCTTCTACGCATGCGTAGAAAGCGACCTGCGCAGAACCGTTCTGCGCAGGTCCCGGATTGGCCGGAGCCGTGGTTGACAGGTATGAATAATTACTGAATAGCACTTTTAGCTCAAAAAATAAAGAATGGCTAGATACTTACCTTCTCGGGCTTCCTCATTGTTCCTGAAGCTGCATCATAATTCAGCATATCTGTTGGATCAATCCACTCATCATAATTCTGAGCTTTACTCCTTCCAATGAGCAAGACCACACACAAGTGCAAAGAAAGCAGCATTTTCTGTCAAAAGTACAATGCACGGTTATGTTAAGTGCAAGTTCACTGAACAAAATTTCCCTGCCTACACGGGGCTACCTTCAACATCATATCATCAAAAACACTTGCACAAAGGGAGTTTCCCTTGCATTCCTCTTCCTTGAGGTCTGGGCACCACAGCAAATGAGCACAACATGCATGAGCACTACATCCATCCCACCAGCATATTTCTAATCAGCTTTGACAGATTAAGATTTGGACTGTATCCTTGCTGTTTTGTACATAGAGTATGCCAGTTTAGACTAGTGGTTCCCAACCTCTTTTTGGCCATGCACCACCCAAGCATCTCTAAAATCCTGAAGTCGGCCCCCCGTGACATATAATTCTTATTTTTGAAAAGTGAACTTCTATTCATGTGGAGGAAGCCTAACTGTTAATAACTCATTCTTGAAGTGCCCCCTTAAAAATCAAATTGCCCCCGTGAGGTGTGTGCCCCATGTTGGGGAACACGGGTTTAGACACAGCACAATTAGCGGCATGTTGTGTGGTTCACAATCTTTGAATCATTTACATCATGTGAAAACTGACACAAATATAGGAGGATCTTAACATCTAGACAAGCTCTGAAGCAATGGCAAAAGCTTTTTCATACACTATATACATATTAAATCAGCCCAAATAATTGAAATCTTCCTAGTCACCTCCCTTCCCCATTCCAAGTACAGTGGAATGTGTTTTAAGAAATTAATGCGTTCTTTGGGACTTTTTGTATTATGAAAAATGCGTAAACCAAATTTCCCATACGATTGCACTGAAACCAATTGATCCGTTTCAGGGGAAAATTCTACAAACCGGGGCGATAGTTTCAATGGATTTTCATTCATTAACAAAAAATTACGTTAACTGGGGCGTTCGTAAACCAAGGTCCCATTGTATTGAGGCTTCCTAAGGTTTCTTTTTTGCAGTGAGAAAGACTTTGGGAGTTTTGGGGTAGGGAACTTGTACTAGCTAGAAAACTTTCCCAAGTTGCTACCAGAAATTCTGATTCTGTCAGTGATGTAAAGTATTCTTTATTTTAGGCCAGAATGACTTTTACAGCCTCGGTCTATGTAAGAGTTTCTAGATTTTATGCTGCCTAGTTGCATCTAAGAGCTTTAAACTTTTGTACTGCATATTAACTCCAGATGTCTTTGCCAATGCTTATTTTAAAGGACTGTGGTGGCTAAGGGGTTAAGACCCTGAATTTGACGACAGGAAGGTCGGCAGGTCAGCAGTTCAAGACCCAAGTGCTGCATGAGGAAGTGAGCTCCTATCGTCTGTCCCTCCCAGCTCCTGCCCACCTAGCAGTTCAAAAGCAAGAAATTGCAAATAGATAAATAGGTACCACTTTGGTGGGAAGGTAAACAGTTTTTCAGACAGCGCTGGATCTTTGGCTATAAAGGGAGTCCGATACAACTGTATTTCAAGCAAGGGCGACCTTTACCTTTACTATTCTTCATTTCTAGCTCATTTAGTAAACTCTGTACATAAGAATGAAGCAAGTAAGCAGCCCAACAGTTTGTTGGAAGGGTCAATTTCTTCCACACCTTGAAAACAGAGTTTGCACCCATATAAAGCAGCAACAAGACATGAGAAAAGAAAAATATGGAAAAAACAATCAATCAATTTTGACTTTACTTTTCTCCTAAATTGCTCCAAGGTGATTTACAGTACTCTCTGTCCCAGCTCCTGCTAACCTAGCAGTTCGAAAGCAAGAAATTACAAGCAGATAAATAGGTATGACGTCAGTGGGAAGGTAAACAGCCTTCCATGTGTCTAGTCATGCCTGCCACATGAAAACGGAAACATCTGCATATATAGATAGCCCTGGCTCTTTGCCTATAAACAGAGATGAGAACTGAACCCTAGAGTCAGATACAACTGTCTTTTGAGCAAGGGCGACTTTTACCTTTACCTACTCGGTTTAACTCCACTCATGACTTTTTGACGTGTTACACCACACAGACAGAGAGACACAGAGAGAGGGGCAACTTTTAACAAAAAAAACCTGATCCTGCTATTTTCAACAAATGTAAGGTTTCACGTGCTCGAAAGCCAGTCGTATCCGACTCTAGGGTTCAGTGCTCATCTGTTTCAAAGCCGAACATTCAGCGCTGTCTGCTTCTGCAGACATTTCCGTGGTCATGTGGCAGGCATGACTAGACACCGGAGGGCACAGAATGCTGTTACCTTCCCACCAAAGTGGTCCCTATTTATCTACTTGCAGTTTCTTGCTTTCGAACTGCTAGGTTGGCAGGAGCTGGGACAAAGACGGGAGCTCATTCTGTCCTGCAGTACTCGGGAATCGAACTGCTGACCTTCTCCCACCTAGTCATACCTGTCAAGTTTTGGATTTGGAAATAAGGGAAATTTCCTGGCAAATAAGGGCTACTCGATAGCTATGCTTATCCTGTGCTGCCCTCCAATGGCGGCAATAGGGCATTGCAGTCTAATTAATAAGGGATGACAGTGGGAAAGAGGGTAAAATAAGGGGTTTTCCTGGCCAATAAGGGATACTTGACAGCTATGCTCCCAGTCAGCGTCTTAGCCACTTGAGCCATAGGGGGAAAAAAATCTCTAGCCTTATCAGGTATGGTTTGTGGTGTTCTGAAAAGACACGAGAAATATTTTTGTTTGCAAGCTACAATATACAGTAATTGTTTGAATTAACTGAATTATGTACAGTATCTTGCAGAATGCAATTATACACGCATACAATTAAGCAATGGAATTGCATAAACTTCCAAAAATTTTGCAGAAGTGAATACAAAAGAACATAAATAAACTGCTTTATTTATTTTGCTTTAAACATCTTTATCAACCTCCTGGGTCCTTTTTGAGGTGGGAATCCTAAGTCCTAAAGTTTGTGATAACAGGTTGGCATAGACCCGTGATGGCGAATCTTGGCACTCCAGATGTTCTTGGACTTCAATTCCCAGACGCCCAAGCCCCCATGAATCCGCACGAATGGGTTTACTGCGATTCATCCGCCCGCGCCGCTCCTCGTCGCGTTTTACTTCTGCTTCCAGGAGCGACGAGGGCGGCGTGGGCCGGATGAATCGCAGTAAACCTATTCATGCGGATTCATGTGGTGGATTGGGCTTCTGGGAATTGAAGTCCAAGAACATCTAGAGTGCCAAGGTTCGCCATCACGGGCATAGGCAGAGTTTCATTGGAACGGAAGCTCTGACAGAGGGCAAAGTCTCAAGCCATGAATGGCTTTTTTAGGCTACTAGGTAAAGGTCACCCTTGCTCGAAAGCCAGCCGTATCCGACTCTAAGGTGTAATGCTCATCTGTTTCAAAGCCGAAGAGCCAGCGCCGTCTACTTGTGCAGACGCTTCCGTGGTCACGTGGCAGGCATGACTAGACCCCGGAGCGCACGGAACGCTGTTACCTTCCCACCGAAGTGGTCCTTATTTATCTACTTGCAATTTCTTGCTTTCAAACTGCTAGGTTGGCAGGAGCTAGGACAAAGACGGGAGCTCATTCCGTCCTGCAGTCCTCGGGAATCGAACTGCTGACCTTGCGCCTCCCAGTCAGCGTCTTAGCCACTTGAGCCACTGCAGGTGCCTTGTTGGCTTCATTCGGGCTCGGGCAGTCCAAAGTTTGCTGTGGTGGACACGAAAGAAGGGAGGCGGCGGCGGCGTCTTCTGCGAGAGATTTCTGAAGGGACGAACTAAGGGACAAACAAACGAACGAACAAGCCGGGGAGGGGCTGCAGAGGGAAAGGGCGGTTGCGAAAGAAGACACACAACGCTACCTCAGAACAACACAAACACACACACGACGGCGCCTCAGAAGGACAACACACAAACACGCGCGACGGCGCCTCAGAAAAAAAGGCCCACCTGATAGAGTCGCCCTTCTAACGGGCATCCAGCTAACTAACGGCTAGGCTGGGCTGTCCTCGCGCGGCGCTTCTTCGCTCCGCCCCCTTCACTCCCCTCCCCTCCCGCTTTTATGTAATCGCTGAGCTCGGCCATCCGCCGCAGGCCTGTTCGACGGCATCGGAGATCCGGCGCGGGGCCCCTCCTCCATGGGTCTTTGCATGGAGGCATAAAAAAAACAGCAGATGGCCTGACGTCACAAACCTGAAGCCGACTCATCTGACGTCCGCCATGTTAGTTGGCCCAAAACATTGCCTTATGGTGCTTTGATTGTGTGGAGTCGTGAAAGTAGGCCGGGGTTTCCCCTTTAATATCAGTGGGTGGGGGGCAGTGGTGGGCTCCCAAAATTTTTACTACCACACTGTGGGCATGGTTAGGACTACTTTATTTCAAAACTTGGATGGGCAGGGCCAGCTGAAGTTTCTGCTACCGGTTCTGGTGAACTGGTGCGAACCTGCTGATGCCCACCACTGGTGGGGGGTTGCGCTTCCCCCTCTCCGCTGGCCCCCCTGGGTCCTTCCAGTCAGCGTCTTAGCCACTTGAGCTTCTATCCCGCCTCATAGTGCTTAGTTAGTGCACTCTCTGGGCTGTCCACAAGGTAATTAACATTTTGCCCCCAACATGTTGGGTTGACTCATTTTACCAGCCTGGGAAGGAGGAAAGACTGAGTCAATCTTGACCCCCATCAGAATCGAACTCACAACGTTTTGGCTGCAGTACAGCCGTTCAACCACTGCACCACCAGGGCTCTACAGGCGAAACTCGGAAAATTAGAATATCATGCAAATGTTCATTTTCACTTAAAAGGTGAAACAAACATATGAGATAGACTCACTACACACATAGCGAGAGATGTCATGCCTTAATTCGTTATAATTGTGATGATCATGGCGTACAGCGTACATGAGATTATGTGATGATTGTGGGGTACATGAGATTGGGGGGGTTGGGGTTTTCATAAACTGTAAGCCATAAGCATCAATATTATAACCAAGTAAGGTTTGCACTATCTCGCTTTGCATGTAATGAGTCTATCTCTGTTGTGTTTGGAGTAATGTGCCTTTAAATAATGTAACACTTGAATGAGTAGATGTAACAATCACCAGCTGTAACACTGTAACCTTCTGTATTGGGACGCGAGCTAGTGACCACTAGGGGCAATAGCGAGCGCCCAGCTCACATGGCTCCAATTCCCCAAATACCTACAGCCGCGGGAAGATTCCTGCCACTACCTCACCTGGACAAGAAGGGCGTGACAGAGAGTGACGTCACGCAGACAGTAGCCAATGGGCTACCGAGGAGCCACATTCAAATGTATAGCCACTGTATATATTGAGCTGTTCGTCCGCCATTACCACATGTTCCCCCTGACCATCATGCAATAAAGATGCGTTAAGCCAGGCTTTCGGCTGTCTCCATTGTCTTGGTTCTCAAACACTAAAATCTCATATATTTGTTTCCCCTTTTAAGTTGCATTACTGGACTGAATGAACATTTGCACAATACTGTATTTTAATTTTCCGAGTTTCACCTACCACAATACTCCTGCTAGCCATTATGAGAGCACCCACTTTATGTCTCTCCAAAGAAGAGGAATACTGTATGTGACAAAGAAGGAAGATAAACATGAGCCAAAGTCCCACAGCATGTGCATATTCTCTGCAGTGCCACTTCCATGCCATTCTCCAAGTTTCATGAAGCCATAGTTGGTCTCCAAACTGTTCCTGCCCGTGTCCATTGTTTATATACAGGATATACGTCCCCCTTTGGTGATCAGTTTTGAAGGAAGTGGCATATTAGTCTATGTGGGCATCTTAGAGGAGAACGGAAACAAACAAAATGAAATTCAATATTAAACAATATTGTGGCACCTTGCAGACTAATTGGTGTTATATTTAACTGAATTGTTGTGGATAAATCCCATTTCTTTGAGACACTTGAAAATACTTCGCTGTCATATTTATACACAGCTCCATTATCAGGTGAGGATATCCGATGATATTTAAAATATTTCACTGGTACTGTGTGTGTGTGCGTGTCCGTGCATGCATGCGCGCACTCACACACAGTACCAGTAAAATATTTTAAATCCCGTTTCAGGAAATGGCCATGAAGCTCAGAATGAAGTATAACAAGATTTTAAGATGCTACATTTTTGTTGTTTTTCCACTTCATTTTTTCTCCTAATATGCTTGTACAGACAAATATGCTACTTCTTTGAATACTGTAATTGAAAGCCTCCTTCCATGTCGTGTTGCAAGTCTCCCTGTGGATTCCTTTTGACCTGGGGAAGCTTAGGATAAAATGGGCTTTAATAGAAAATTGCTGTTAGTGCTCCAGGTTTGGGAGCATCACTTTTCCAATATTAAAATACTCCCTGCCCCTTTCCAAGGCTTCCCCATGTCAAAAGGGACACCTAGGGAGACTTAGGACCTGAGAGAGGAGATAGGAGTTTTAATTACCTTTAAAAAGTAACGTGGACTTATGATGTCATTGTCATGTATACTTGCATAGTTGCGCCAAATGGATTTCCGCCAACACAGCAGTATTTTAAATAGATAAAAGACATTGCCCCCTTTGATTCAGATCCTAAGCAGAACTCAATATTCAACTATACATACAGTTGAAATCTAGTAAAATCTACAGTAAATACTGCTTATTATTGGTCATAGCTGTACTATAGAGGTTTAATGTATTTAGGCAGGTGAAACACAGATATAAACAGTGAGAATGCAGAGAAATAAGAGCTAGCATGTTGTAGCTGACATGAATACTGTACTAGACTAGGACTCATAAGACCTGGGTTCAAATACCCACCTGGACATGGAAAACTGACTGGTGAGCAGAACTAGTAAAATCACTCTTTAAACATCTCATCTTGAATATCATGTTATGGTTATCATACATTGGATGAGCACATCATACACAGTGAAGCACAGCAATTGGAATTGTATGCTGAATTGAGTCCAAATTAGCTTGTCAGTATTTAAGTATTTTCTAGCAATATTCATGACTAATAAGGTTTGTCTACTAACGGGGGAATATATTACGCTAAGAGATCTGAAAGCTTTACATAACCTGCATGGTGAGTGACTGAGTCAATAAAATGTTTATTTGTTAGGATATGAAATGTTTTGTTATAAAAATGCCAAAACAATTTGTCCTTTCACTTTTCAGGTGCCGTAGTCTTTATTGTGTTTAAAGCACATATACAATTCTATAGTAACCAACTTTTTTTACGATAGTTAAAAAGGTCTTGCTACAGTGCACAGAATTTATGTATCAGAACCAAAACAACTTCAAATAAATAACCTAAATATTTAAGATTTTAATTTAAAAGCAATATAACTGTACAATATGAAAAATATAAAACAATACTTAAACATAATACTCTAAAGATATTTAGAAATAAAATTGTAACTCTGTATTATAACAGACAGTGCAAGAAATGAACAAAGTCCAAATAAGCTTGTGAACTGGGAAATAATTTAGTTTTACATTATCATGCAGACATAGCATTTCAAGCCATGCTGTTGCCTTTAATATCCTTATACTACTCCATATGCACACATGGTGGGAAACAGTGCTTGCTTGTCAAAGTTTCTTTGCTGTGAAGATATCTGACATTTTCACTGCTGAAGAAAAATCTACTCTTAAGTATGAAATATATTAAATCTGTCAGCAAAGCAAACTAGTTCTGGTGGCAACTTCCCAATCTACATGCATATTCTTCCCACACATGTGCATAAAGGTTTGTGGGATCATGGCCTTTCTAATTAAAATTGCTGTACCAACCACATCAAAATGCTTCCTTCTTTTCCTACAGCACAATACATCACACAGAGGTATTTCATCGCACTCAAAAGTGGAGATATCTTTTCGGCACACCAATGTTTTTCCCCCATCAAAAGCATAAGTGTTGAACACAGTTTAATAAAAACCAGGCCAAGCTGAAACCCAATCTATTTTTGTTAAGAGTTGGCCACTACATATCCACCTTTGGAGTTCATAATTATAGGTACGAATAAAGGAAATAAGAAACTTGGGTGAAGAAAAAAGTGACCACTGGTTAAGCTGGAATGGCATACACAGCGTCACTTTAAAAAAAAAGATCTACTTTGTGTGGACCGAATGATGCTGCATGTGAGCTGAACTGTTTCCAGTCTTAGTGTCTGTGGAAAAGTCATCGAGGCAAAGACTAGGGAATGCAATTAACATTAAACTGTAAACACAATTCGTTTTACTTTTTTTTGAGTGCACACTGACATTGCAAGAGTTCTTTCAACAGACATCTGCAACAAAACAATAGGTCATAGCAGCATGAGATCGCATGGAAAGCACTGGGAAGTAATACTGTAACACACCACCAACACCTAGCAAGTAAAGTGTCTGTGGGAATTATTTCTTCTTCATGACAAATGCTGCTTTCTTTTAAATGCCAAGTTGAGTGTTCCAGTAGTCCTGTGTGCCTGTGCTTTATCAGTATACTTTGCCCTTACAGCTGCCTTTTAGCCATTATAGGTCCAGAGTTTTATCGTTCTGTCTGCAGAAGATGACAAGAAGGAAAGATCTTGCGTATGCCACCTGCATTGAATGACTTTGTCCTTGTGTTCCCCTACGACCATAGTTGGAAGCTGCTTGGTAAGGTCACCTGTGAAAAAGGACGACAAATCACAAACTTTACACATTTATATTTCAATTTATTTCTGTCATGTAGATGGCTTTATCTAGCTCAAGTAATTCAAAACCTGATAATTTAATCACATGGTTAGTTTGTTGCTTTTTATACAGAGCAAGAAAATCTATACACATCTACTCAGAAGTAAGTCATTAAATTCAGTAGGTTTAATCCATAGTAAGCAGGCATAGGATTGCAGCCCTAGGGCAGTGGTGGTGAACCTATGGCACGTGTGCCAGAGGTAGCACTCGAAGCCATCTCTGTAGGCACCTGTGCGGTCGCCCCAGCAGAATTTGCCCCACCCCTCTGCCCAGCAGTCCAATGGAAGCACTTCCTCCCTCCCCCCAGCACAGATTTCACCCAGCCATCTACCAGCAGCCCAATGGGAGCGCTTCCTCCCCTGTTGCCATGTTGGCACTTCGTGATAAATAAGTGGGTTTTGGGTTGCAGTTTGGGCACTCGGTCTCTAAAAGATTCGCCATCACTGCCCTAGGGGATGGAAGACGTTTTCAGTTCTCACTTAGCAGTCATGCCTCTGAGCTTCGAAAGTTATCTGAGGCGAAGAGATTTGACCAACAAATCAGACTTCATAGTTTGTTGAAGTTCAGCACCAATAATCTATTTTTCCTTTTAGTACCTGTGATGTGATTCTGGAAAGAAAAGAAACCTTTCTCGTTCCTGGCTGATTTAGCAGTTAAATTACCTTGGAGGTCTGTCACCTTTATTTTCATATCATAAGATCCGGTGAGGAGATAATGAGCCCCAGGAGAGAAGCGAACAGAACGAACATCACTAGAATGAGGGTGGTAACTCTGCACCATTCGCCCACCACGAATATCATAGAGCATACAACTGGAATCCTCCTGGCCTGTAGCAAGAAGACGACCACTAGGATCTACTGCTACGGAAGCCACAGCACTGCCTGCAAGATGGGGGGAAAAACCCTTTTTAGCTCTGAAATCAATTCTCTGTAAATTGTGTCCACATTTCAGAATACTAATTTTAAGATGTCCTTGTCAGGAAATATTGCTAGTCATTGCAAACAAACAAACAAACAAACAAACAAACAAATAAACAAACAAACAAATAAATAATTTCCATATTCTTTGTGTAGAGCAGTGTTTCCCAATCTTTGGCTTTTGGACTTCAGTTCCCAGAAGCCTCAAGTCAATTTCCTCAAAGCACTGATCAGCCAATGAACTGACTGAGGCTTCTGGGAGTTGGAGTCCCCATGTGGGGCGTGTGCACCACAATGGGAACCATTGGTGTAGAGCATCCACTTTTAAACAATTATTTTAAGTCACTGAAATGTTTTTTTTTATTTGGCTCTAACATCAGCAATCTTACCAGTTCCATGAAACGTTGTTCCAACAACCCGAACACAACTGGGTACTCTGAGATCCCAAAATCTCACAGTCTTGTCTTGGGATCCAGATGCTATCATCCATCCACTCCATGTATAAAGTGCTAAAATGTGACCTGCATATATTTTAAAAAAACTTGACTTGTATTCATTACATTTTAAAAAGGAAACAGTAACATTTCTCTTGTAATAGCCAGCAATGCATATTTAAGTACCATACAATGAGTAACCAGAACCTTTGTTGTCAATTTATGCGTGTGATATTGCTGAGCTGAAGGAGCAAATTGCTGTTAATTGTGTGGTTGAATGCTTATCACATAACTGGTTGTGGAACTAGGAATACAACAGTATTTTGTTAATTAGGGCCAACTTGTCCCTGCAACTTAACATGCTTTTAATTACTCACAGATTACTCACGTTCAATAGGATCCTGGTTGCCAAATTCAGCATATAACTTTAGTGATTGTGGCAAACATTTACAAATGTACACAGTAAAGTGCACAAGATGTACATTTTTATATTTATCAGAATAATTCACTCCTTTGGCAACACGAGTAGCTGTATTTACAATCCATATAACTGATTACTTCAACAGAAGTGGCAAAGTTGGATCAGTGACATACCAGTATGGCCACTCAACGCATGAAGTCCTTGTCCTCGTTGGCAGTCTGTTGTGTAAATATTACAATCCCCGGCTCCAGCACTTATTAAAATAGCACCGCCACTTTCAGGGCCTTCCATAAAGGCTAGATCTCTAATCGTTCCATCATGCATGCTGAATTCTAAATCGGGGCCTAGAAAGATTTAGAACAAAGTGAACAATTGTGTCCTTAGCAGAGGAATGTGGCAATAATCGCCACATTAAAATATAGCAGTTTCTCGCTAAGGTGCCTCAATGTTTTTGTCTGTTTCTACCTTTGCTGTTTCTTGTCCATAATTACTTAGTTCCTCTTATATGAACATGTGGACTTGAATTTTGACACACAAGGTAAAGGCTAATTTCAGAGAAATGAAAGAATGAAAGGTGGGCAGACCAATGGGGAATATATATTTCCACCGAATCGCTCAGTAAGCAATCATCAGTCAATGTTCTGATAAAAACGGACCTTCCCGGGTTTCTGAGACAAAGAAAAGAAGCTCTTATACTCTGGATCAGCACTAACAAGTACTATTTTTTCTGCACTGTGTTCCACAATAAGGTACTGTGGGAAATTTTAACTGAGCCATCATTTATTGCCACTGTGCCCTAGTGCAGTGCAAAGACAGAGGAATAGTGGGAAATTTAAACTTTGCCAGCAAATTTAGATTCTGTTTTGGGATTTATTTTTTTTAGAGTATCCCAAAATAACATCAGTAGTGGGCATACCTGTCAAGTTTTGGGATATTTCTGTCAAATAAGGGAAATTTCCCGGCCAAAACAGGAAACTGGACAGCTATGCTCATCCTGTGCTGGCCTCCAGTCTAATTGCAGTCTAACTAATACGGGATGACAGCGGGAGTGTAAAATACAGGGGTTTGACAGAAATTTCCCGAAACTTGACAGGTATGGTAGTGGGTTCTGTTGGAAACCTGGAAATTGTCTAAAGATCTTGTGTGCTGATGACCAATGATATTTGGTTTATAATGTCTGCTAATATGCTAGACATATGATGAGATTCTGGGACAGGGGTGACCAACCTTTTCATGCCGCAGGCCTGACCACATCCCCAACAACTGAGCGGGCCAGACCACGCATCCAGAAGCGGAAGCATTTACGGCTGTTGTAAATGCACCCACTCCCGTGTTTACGACAGCTGCGGGCGAGTTTTACATCTGATGTAAACGTGTCTGCTTCCACTTCCAGGTGCGGTGGAGGCGATGATGGGCTGGATGGAATGGCTTCGGGGGCTGGGGCCAGCCTGCGGGCTGTAGGCTGGGAACCCCTGTTCTAGCATATCTACAATACTATATACAGAAAATAGGGTTTTAAAATATTTTGTCCTATGTACTGTAAAAGGTAATATTATAAGTGTTCTGGAAACATTTCATGCTAAAACTCAACAACAACTTTGGAGCGGGTAACAGGACTATTTACAAAAACGAGTCTTTCCCTCCGCCCCACTAGCTTTAAAAATGAAACACGAGAACAAAAAATATCCTACATATTTTATGTCTGCAGCATCCTCTTCTGTAACATTTCTCTGTCAAATGGTTCTGGCATGTATAATATTGTTCTCACATGCCAAAGTTCAATTTATTATGTTTGGAACTACGGTATATGTTCTGTCAGGTTTCCATGTGGAATGCTGCCCTTCTATTTACCCATTTTCTCTTATCTTCCTCTGATAAAATTTATGTTGTAAGAGTTCAGATGTGCAACATACACTGATGGACCTATATAAATGAAGTAGAATAGCAGTACAGCAAAACCTCGGATAACAACCGCATCGCATAACACTAAAATTGGATAATGACCTGATATTTTGGAGAGGAAATTACATCACATAACACTTGCTCTCCTTGACCTCTCAGCAGCCTTCGATACCATTGACCACGGTATCCTTCTGGAATGGCTCAAAGGATTGGGGATCAAGGGCATGGTGTTGTCCTGGTTTTACTCATTTCTGGAGGGCCGTACCCAGTCAGTGTGGCTGGAGAATGAGAAATCCAGCCCTAGGCCCCTCAAATATGGGGTGCCGCAGGGCTCGGTGCTCTCTCCTCTCCTATTTAACATCTACATGAAGCCGCTGGGTGAGATCATCCATTCCCACGGGGCTCGGTACCATCAGTACGTGGATGACACTCAGGTGTACATCTCAGCCCATGGTGATCCCAGTGATGCAGTCAAAGTCCTGTCGAGATGCCTGGAGGCCGTTGGGGTCTGAATGGGGGACAATGGGCTTCAGCTGAGCCCAGGCAAGACTGAGTGGCTATGGGTCAGGGGTCCAGGGTTATCCAGTGAGTTACCACCTCTGGTTTTGGATGGGACATCTCTACCCCAGGCTGACCCGGTGCAAAACTTGGGGGTCCTCCTGGATTCACGGATGCAGCTGGAAGAACAGGTGGCGGCCATGGCTAGGAGGGCTTTCACTCAGCTTAAGAGTAATGCGCCAGTTGCGCCTACTCCTGGACCGGGACTCCTTACTCAGGGTCACTCATGCTCTGGTCACCTCCAGACTGGATTACTGTAATACGCTCTACATGGGACTGCCCTTGACGACCATTCGGAGGCTACAGCTGGTTCAGAATGTGGCTGCCTGGTGGTGATGGGGTGTGGTTGTTATGCTTGCACCACCCCACTACTCCGGGAGCTACACTGGTTACCAGTTTGCCTCCGGGTGCAATTCAAGGTGCTGGTTTTGACCTTTAAAGCCCTATATGGCAATGGGCCAGGATATCTGAGAGACCGCATCGTCCCAAGAGTGTTTGCCCGTCCAACCAGAGCGGACCAGAGGGGCTCTCTAGTTGTTCCTTCAGCTAGAGGGGCTCACCTCTCTGGCACGCGAAGGAGGGCTTTCTCCGTGTCCGCACCAGCCCTCTGGAACCTCCTGCCAATAGAATTGAGGTTACAGACAGAATTGCTGCCTTTCAGGAAAGGTTTGAAGACCTGGCTGGCGGGGCAGGTGTGGGGCCCTGATGTGAATATGGCCCCAGCCTGCTGGCTCATCCCCAGCTAGAGCCCAATTGGTATCCCTCCTCTGCATTCCCTCCTATTCCCCTTTTAGCTCTTTTATTGGGGGGTAGTAGAGGGTGGGTGGGTGATTTTTTAGATTTTTTTGTAGGTTTTAATCTGTTTTTATATGTATTTTATTCTTGTACGCCGCCCTGAGTCGGGTTTACCCGAGTGGGCAGGATAAAAATTGAAAAATTAAATTAAATTAAAAATTAAATTAAAAATTAAATTAAATGAAAATCCTACGGGATGCATCAGATAACATTCGCTAAAGTTTGTGTCGGTTACCATGCATCTCTATGGAGTTTTGACGTTATGTATCGGATAACACTAAAACCCGGATAACACTAAGACTTGTGGGACCAAATTTTAGCGTTATCTGAGGTATTACTGTACTGTATAATTATTCTTACTTAAACTGGTCTACTCTTAGAAGGTATTTAAGATGAATTAAAACTGAATATCCAATATCCATAAAGCTTTTTAGTTCCATGCATTCCATGCAATGTATATACCTCTTAAAAACCCAAATATTCTTAAGTAATGCTAACAGCTTGCACTCACCTGTTGCATTACAGGTGTCTGCATTGAAAGGAAGCACTTTAACATATTTGTCATTTGAACCAGTAGCGAGCAACTGTCCACAGGGACTCCATGCCACACAATAGATTGATCCTTTGTGATGTTTGTTCCGTTTGAAACGAACTACTGGCTGTTTAGGAGTATTACCACCACTAGAAAAATATTTTAGAGAGAATAAGGTTACTATATCCTTCCATCCATTTGTGTCCACAAGCATAAGTAATCAAAGCTAATGGCGAATACGTATAACATGTATGAGCCCATTTTTGGTAAGAACATTGGAGAACTACTCTTGCTACCTTACTATTTTATTAAATCATGAAAATTTGGTTGGGAGGGTAAGAATGTCCCCAAAGACTTCTCTTTGATGGCTTTTCAGAGCTCCTGGAGGGTGCCAGGCGGAAATTCAGAGGGTGGCCATTCCATAAGATCTGGCCCACCACCAAGAAGGTCCTGTTCCTGTTATCAACCTCCTGGGTCCTTTTTGAGGTGGGAATCCTAAGTCCTAAAGTGTGTGATAACAGGTGGCGTAGACAGAATTTCATTAGAACAGAAGCTCTGATAGATACCAAGGTCTCAAGCCATGAATGACTTTTTATGCTACTAGGTAAAAGTAACCCTTGCTCGAAAGCCAGTCATATCTGACTCTAGGGTTCAGTGCTCATCTGTTTCATAGCCGAAGAGCCAGCGCTGTCTGCTTCTGCAGACGTTTCCGTGGTCATGTGGCAGGCATGACTAGGCACCGGAGCGCATGGAACACTGTTTACCTTCCCACCAATGTGGTCCCTATTTATCTACTTGCAATTTCTTCCTTTCAAACTGCTAGATTGGCAGGAGCTGGGACAAAGACGGGAGCTCATTCTGTCCAGCAGTATTTGGGTATCGAACTTCTGACCTGTCGCCTTCCAGTCAGCGTCTTAGCCACTTGAGCAACTACCAAAATCTTGAATTGGGTACAAAAGCAAACAGGCAACCAGTGCAAGTGGACCAGGATTAGGGAGATGTGGTGAAAGTTCTGATCATCCGCCACCAACCTGGCCGCTGCAGTCTGTACCTGCTTTAGCTTCTGTACCGTCTTCAAGGAAAGCAAACAAAATAAAGCAGTGGAAATACAGAGGCAAAAATCTTGTTGCTTAGTGTAATAAATTACACTACAATAGGCCCAACGAATCAGTGAGTCAACTCCACCATACGTTCCCAGGGTAAATGGCACCCTTGTGCCGGCTAATCTTTCTCACACTACGTCAGACGAAAAGAACTGCAGAATGAATTCACCAAAAGGTGCCTTCATTTTGGCAGTTTCACATCTGGCCTAGACGCGGAAGAAGCTACAAGTCTTGTGATAGGTTTTCAGTTCTTGAAAACACAACACACAATGGATTTTCAAGATTACACACTTAATAGGCAAATAATACATTAAACTGATTATAATTTGTTCAGTTTAATTACAACAGAAACAGATCACTTCTGGAAGTGCTCTAGCTGAAGCCAACTAATAGGGTGGTACTGGCTACACAAAACTACACTTGAAAGTTTAAGGTGGGAAGAAAGGCCACACTTTCTTCTTCTTTAATTAGCTAACCAATCACTTGGACTATAATACAAGACAATGCAAAGGCAATAATAATAATAATAATAATAATAATAATAATAATAATAATAATAATAATAATAATAATAATAATAATAATAATAATAATAATAATAATAATAATAATAATAATAATAATAATAATAATAATAATAATAATAATAATAGAATATTAGGAACTTGGGAACAAACCAGAGATTTACAAATACTGACAGAGATACCACCTACAATTTCAATTGTAATTTTCAATGTGAAAATACTGTACATCAGATTCTCAACCTTTCGGCCGACAGCACCATTTCATGTGGCCCCCACTGCCTCCACCATACCCGGAAGTGCCATGTGGTGGAGAAAGGGCAAAATGGCTGCCTGGCCTCCAAAGCTGTCTGAGGGAGCATGACGTGGCTCCTGGCTTTAAAAGGTTGAGATCTCCTGCTGTACATGTTGAAAATACAACTTCTAAAACAATTCTTAGCTTTTAAAAGGTCAAGCAAATGATAACATGCGTGGTATTTTTTTTTCTATCCACATGTGATCATTATTTATACAGGATGCAAGAATGTGCCTATGTATACACATTACCTACACATACAAGTAAATTGTGTGAAAAGCCGTGGAATAAATTTGGCTTTTGAGAAGCTGAAATAAAACAGATGCTAACAAGGCAACTGAAAATTACACAACCAAAAGGTTTTTTGTGTGATAGCAGGATGTTGATTTTTTTTAAAAAAGAAAAATCATGCTGCAGAAGCTAGAAAGTGGTGCTGGTATAATAAGATAATGAATAGTGGAAATAGAGAGGTAGAGCATGAAGAAGATGGCATATTCAAATAGTTATGCAGTAGGCACATAATAGAAAGCCAAAAGAAATAATAAAAAAACCCAATGATCTGGCAACTCCAAAGTGTTTGTAAGAGGAAATAAATTTACTAGTTACTTTGTTGTCATCTTTACAGAAGAAGACAGCGGAGATCTGTCTAAGTCAAATACCAGTTTTCGAGGAACAGCAGAGGAGGCGCTAAACAGCATATAAGCAAACAGTTATAAAAAAGACTAAGCACACACTTCACAAAATATCGTAAATCAGTAACATATTTATGGCTTATAGGATGTGACATGGTAGAGGGTGGCTTGCAATGGGTCACTATGAAAGCAACAATGCACTTGGCCAACATTTTATAATACAAGTTGCCAACCAACTGAACAAGCATCAAGCCATGTGATGAATCCTATTTTGCCACACTCTGCCACAAACAGCATTCATTCTGATTTGCCATGCTTGAAGCCACCAAGAGGGGGAAAAGCTCACAATGAAGTTGAAGTTCATTTCCTTTAGTTTCTTGCTTTACTCTGTTTTTTAACAAACAAACAAAATATGGAAGAACAGTCCCCAAGCATTCGGAAGTGATCTCACTGACTTTGCTGCAACGGTTTGTGAGGTATTTGGCACTGATCCTGGGTATTCATTCATGTATAATAACATTTACATGGTTGCTAATAGCGTGTACAAGTTACCTGTCAACAACCAGTTATGACTTCCTCATACGGAGAGAGTGCGGACTCTCTGAAGCAGCCATCACTTTTCTGTGTTTCCTAATAAAGCTGCATTATGGCTTTTGCATCAGGGCTTCTAAGCGCACCCCAATAGAGAAAACATACTGTAGATCCATTCAATGTCAATGTGTGTTTTCCAACTGCAAGGTTGAAATATTAGAAGATGCCCAAACGGTGCATGGTGGAGCTATGGCAGAACAGCTGACAGGTATTGCAGAAGTAGACGGGGACATCTCAGCAGACAAAAGGAAGGTAGTTGTCAAGTAGGAGCATATGTTTTAAATTATCGTTTGTATTTGCAAGGCTGAATTTGTTAAGACAGAATAGTAAGCGTATGGTGTTGTCATAAGCACTACTTGTTCAAATAGGAAGCATGCTGAATTTTAAGATAGAGACCAGGATCCAAAATTCTGCTTAGTCCTAAAAATTGGCAAGTCACTTGATTTTTTTATTTATAAGTAGCTTGCCCTACACAATTACTATGAGGCTCTACTCTATGAAGAATGCCAAAAACAGTTGTGTCATCCATGCAGAGAGCTAAGCTCCTGGGTTAAATAACACCTTTATTGGAAAAATAAACATTTCAAGTTCTACAGATTTCTTCATAAAACAAAAATGATCTAAAATGTGGTATTCAAGCTGGAAGTGCAAACACTGTGTCCGGGATGATGGCCATGGCTCATACAGACAACCAGAAAGGCAAAATAAAATTTACATGAAAGAGAAACAACAAAGGCATCATTTTACTAGTTGTTTACTGTATCTTTGCTACTTCTGTCTCATGCAAAATGCTAAACTGTACTTTGCCTTCCTGGCAAAATGCACAGGCCAAATTTCTGTTCAACTTCAAGTTATATACCAGCTATAATGAATGAAAAGTTATGTAGAACTCAAAAGCTCACCCTATTTCTAACTTTTTACTAATTCAATAAAGGTACCATCATCATTAGCAGATCATGCTGGGATACCCAATACAGTAAACCCGCTACTTACGTAAAAAGTCTGTTCCGTAGGCTTTTGCTTAAATCGTTTTTTTTATGTAACTCAAAGAAAACCCATAGGAAAAATTATTCTTTTACGTAACTCGAAGCAAACCCATAGGAAAAATGAATTTTTAAATGTAAATCAAAGCAAACCCATAGGGAAATGAATTTTTACGTAACTCGAAGCAAACCCATGGGGAAAAGATTCTTTATGTAACTCAAAGCAAACCCATAGGAAATCGTGTAAATTGGGACATAGTTTTAGCACAAAATCATTATGTAAGCCGAATTTTATGTAACCCGAGGCATATGTAAGTCGGGGTTTTACTGTACATCCATCTTTGCATAGTCATTAAATTTAGACTTCTCGGTATGATTACTAAAATTAAAAAAACATCACTTTCAGCAGAACAGATTTTTGCTTATTACATAAAGGCTGGTCTCTGTTAATTATACACAGAAAGGGACGGTAAGAGGAAAATTTTATTCGACACTTAAATTTTCTTTTGGAATAATGGACTTGGGTATCCAGCTGAATTGAGACTTTCTTTTCCTCTCCTTCCTGATGCAACCTACTGTGGTGCCAAAATATCTCAACAGGGCTTTCCAGTTCTTTGGAATATTTAGAATCCACAGGAAACTGCAGAAGGAAAGGAGAGTCACCAAATTTTCCAGAAATAGTGGGAGCCAATAGAAGTAGATGCCAGTAATAAAATCTTTGGCAACGTCTTTGCAACAGAAACTAAAACAGAGGTAAATGCAGATACCAAAATAATTCTTATTTTGAAACATGTATGAACGCACTGTCTGTCCTCAACCTTGTTGTTGGAAAAGCAATAAATATGCAGCAAAGACAAATGGGGTGGGGGTGGGGGTGGGAATTCTCACATATAATTCTTCTTATGTCTTTTATAATGTCAATGTTTCAGGCTTCTATCAAAAGGAAAAAAAGCAATGCCAGTGAAATACAGTACTATAAGATTATTTAGAATTGTCCTATTCAAACAAAATATTTAGCAAATATCTTTATGGTGCCCTCATAACTGAAAGCCTGCAATTAATCAATCACTGAGAAGTTTAGAAAACAGGAAATGGAAAAAAAATGAGCAACAAAAAAGCAGACAACATAAATGCTTATCAATGACTGATATTATGGGATGGGAGACAAGCACAAGTTCTATACATTACTCTGACCTTGAATCTGAGAGGTCTGGGTAGGCACACACTCTCAAAGTTTTGGAATTTGAGCCGACAGCATACAAAGTGCCACTCGGATGAAAAGCCACAGCTCGGACAGCTTGCGTATCTTCTAAGGTATTGACACAAATGAACTGCTTTTTTGATTTGTCATCCTGTTGTGTAAAAGGTTACAATGCAAGTGACTACTACACCATAGTTTTGCACATATTCAAGAAAGCCTTTTAGGAAAACGTTACATACATTCTCAACTACCAAATACAGGAGCTTATAGTAATTGTATCAAAAACACCTATAGAAGTTTCTCACATGACTACAAAACCCAGAGTGAAGAAATTGTTATGATGCATATTAAGTGCATCTATAATAAAGAAAGTTTTAAAATCACTTCTCAAAATATGCATTTATGGGGTCCTAGTGGTTAAGACACTGAGCTTGCCAACCAGAAGGTTGGCAAGTAAGCAGTTCGAGACCAAGTGCTGTGTGACGGAGTGAACTCCTGTCATCTGTCCCAACTCCTGCTAACCAAACAGTTTGAAAGCAAGAAATTGCAAGTAGATAGATAGGTACCACTTCAGCAGGAAAGGTAACAAGTTATGTGTGTTCTGGTCTCTAGTCATGCGTTTTACATGACCATGGAAATGTCTGGATTTGCAGACAGCCCTGGCTCTTTGGCTGTAAATGCAGATGACAACTGACCCCTAGAGTTGGACATAACTGGCTTTTGAGCATGGGAGACCTTTACCTTATGTCCCATTGCCATTCCAATTACTTCCCATATCTTCAACATGATCAAGGACATGTGTGGCTTATAGACTGGAACACGGGGTACCAAATATTAAATTTCAGGGGATGAGAGACACCTGTTATTCATTAAACTCCTTTGTAGTCAATAGTCAGGAATGATTAATCCAGCCCTTTCGGCTCTCGGAAGTGGAAGTAAAATGCAGATGCATGCCTGCACATGTGCATAACGCTGCCGTAAATGTCCCACCATGGGTAAATGTCCCACCATGGGTAATTTATGGCAGAGTTATGCGCATGCATGGGTGTATTATGCGCACATGCATTTTACTTTTGCTTCCAGTGGGAGGAACCCCATGATCAGTGCGCTCAACCACGTGACCGGTCCACGGCCCAAAAAGTTTGGGCACCCCTGGATTAGAGCTACCTCCATTCTAAGAAAGAATGACTCATCCCATACAATTTGACACACGTTGGAAAGGGAACATGTTGCATCTGAATTCTAGAAAGCCTGGATAGATTTACACTACCCGTGTATAAGATCACGGCCATAGCCGGGGGGGGGGGGGAGAAGGGGGGGCAAAAACCCTCCTGAGCTAACAGCCCCCCCCCCGATGTAAATGTTATATATGTGAGTGTGACATTGTTGCCTCCCTGGAAATTTTTTGCGCCTCTTGAAAAATCCCCACCAAAAATAATAATAATCTAGAATCCTGGCTACAGCCCTGTATAAATCTATGAACTCAGTGAGTTAAGTATCTGGATGCAGAACCAGACACTGGGAGTTCAATTTCCCACTATGTCTTCTGGGAAAGAGGCATAACCTTGGGCAAACTGCACAGTCAGTCCCAAGGTGGCCCCGGAAGAAGACAATAGTAAACAATGTCTGAGTATTCTCTACCAAGGAGATCTTAAAAGGGGTCACCATAAGTCAGAATTGCAATTGCTAATTATAGGTGTTTATCTCACTGGATGAGAATAGTTAGGATGTTTGGCAAGGGCTGGTATTGCCGCCAAGCTTGGTGAATGAGCCACCTCAAGTATTAGAAGTGATTAACTACTCCGCAAACCCAAACAGGGACCCTGCTCCATCTACCATTACTTCCCATTTCCCCATCCTTCTCTCTTACAAGCTCTGCCAGTGCCACCTCTATCTTTGGACCACCACCACCCAATTTTCTGACTTGCTTGGTTCAATGAACACTGCCCACCAGCACCTCCCCACTGAGTCCATGCTTGTAGGCTTGCGGCTCGCTCAATTCGTTTCTAGTTCCTGCAGCAGTAGAGATGGTCTCTCATCTCCTAGGCCCAACAGCTGGTATGCATTTAAAGCAATAATGTTCTTTTTCCTTAGAAATAGTGATTGGAGTTGTTGGTACTTCATTAATGTAGGCTGGTGACTAGCAACAATGTCAGTAATAACAACAGGATCACGGCAATTCTAAAAGGACTCTACGTCTAGAATGGAAATTCATCGGAGACAGGGTAAGGTAAAGTACTTTGAAGTCCTACCTCATCACCTCTTGTTCTGCTTCCCGGAGAAATGTCATGTTGTGTCGGTATGACAGAATGTTCTGGTATTCTGTTTTGATGGACAAAATTAAATTTAGCAGAAAGGGATAAGGAGCCGTTTCTCCTTTAAAATGTGCATGACATGAAAATATTCATTATAAAACCATGCAACTATAAAAGGGGAGGAACAGAAAAAGGAAGCTTAACAAATAATAGGGAAGGGCCTGAATTTTGGGATGTCGTGCCAATGCTTTTCAGACAGCTGAACCATCATATAGGACACAATGTATTGTAGGGCCTACATATCATATGGATTTATTGTACCAAGAAACCTCTCATTAAAAACTTTGTTAACAAATCTCATTACTTTGTTAACACTATAAAAGTGTCCAAGTACTTACGTTTGGTTTCCAAGGACAGGTGATTCTTCAAGGGATGGGATTGGATTAGCTGACCCAAGTTTCCGAGGAGTGCTTGTATTAATGTTTGCATTTTCACTTGTTATTCTATGAGTAGACTCTGGAGGTTTGGAACCATTTCCTTTGTTCCCGTTGCAATGCTGGCTTAGTGTCTGGATATCACTTCCCAGACTGTCCATCCCCATGTTTAATTCTCCCAGTTTCTGAATAGACCTGCAGGGTAAGATATTAAAAAGTCTCAAAAAGAGGTATGAAAGCATATTACATACTTAGTTAATAGTATTGTTATCAGCAAGGCAATATTTACTGAATCAGACATAGAGAAGGCAACAACATACATCATCTTATGCTGTCAGTTGATGCGATGTTCAAAGCAGAGATAATTAGGAAACTTTGTTTAATGAAGTAATTTCACATTTAAGGTAATTAAATTACAATCAGTCTAAAAGAATTGTTTCTAGTGACAGTCTCTATTTATTCAAAATAAATGTTGTTGAAACTACAGTGTAAGACTTGGCTAGATGGCTTAACGGGAGTAGGCTACATAGGGTGGCTTATGGTCAGGTAGAAGCCCCATATGCCATTTGGTGTGGTCCTTGCATCAATATGCCACATGAACTTCAGGGAATTCTTTATGGCCCACCTCCCTTAAGAAATACAAACAAAACAACAACAAAAAGCCCCTTCTTGCCCTCTCCTACTTCTAGGAGAAAGTTTTTAACCCCCCTCCCCCAATTTTTTCTGAAAGATACAGTGCATCAGTGCTGCTCTGGGGTACAGAGAAAGAGCCTCCTCAAAGATTGTGGTATTCTTGAACCACAATCAGGCGTATCCTTGTAATGGCAACCTTATGTTGCTGGCTAATCTTTCTGACACTGGGTCAGGTCGAAAGGAACTGCAGAATGAACTCACCAAAAGGTGGCTTCACTTTGGCAGTTTCCTGGCTGGCCTAGACATGGAAGAAGACAACTGGATGGTTAAAAAGGAAACTTTGCTTCCTTCCTTTGCCCTTCCACAGAGGAACAAAGTACACTTTTAATTTCCTAGAACAGTGGTACCTCGGATAAAGTCCGATTCGGATAAAGTTGCGGTTTTCATGCACACGTGATGTATCGCATAAAGTCCAAAACCACTAAAAATGGATGTTATCTGAGGTATTTGGTATAGGGACCTCGAATAAAGTCCATTTTTTGGACGTTGTTCAATGCATCGCCCATTTGATTCAGATAAAGTCCAAACTTGTGGAACAGAGTTTTGACTTTATCCGAGGTTCTACTGTACTGTATTATGAAATTCAACTATCTTCTTAAGTCACTTAACAATACTGAGAAACTGAACATAGACATTTTAAACAGGAAGCTCTGCTTTGGTTTGAGCTCAGAGATCATATATTCTGGAAAAGAACCAAAATAGAGCAATACAGGGTTTGTACAAAACTTCAATTTCAAATTTCCCTGACTTTTCCCTGATTTCCAGACCCAAAAAAATCATGTTTTCCCCGATATTTAAGGAATTTCTAAGATTTATTAGAGTGTACTTTTGCTTGTAGGAGAGGGAAGGGGGGATCTGCGGCCAGGGCTCCGGCATGCACAATGGGACAGGATGGGCGGCGCACAGCTCGTGCAGTACGGCAACAAACGCAACACGTACGAAAACCATGGAAGTGTCCGGCTTACTCAGAAAAATCGCGACTTAAGCAGTTTTCCAGAACAATTTCTGCTTTTCCCTGACATTTCCCTGACCATTTTCATTTCCCTGACTTTTCCCTGATTTCCAGTCCTTGTACTACTTGCTCTTAAAAAAGAGAATCTCCAGACAGAGGTCCTGATTTTTTTTTATAGGGAGGAATGCTATGGGTTTGGGCTGGTTTGCACTTGCACTTACCTCATCTGATTGTTGGGAAAGGAGAGAACCAGCCCACGTAGCCATCCGCAAAGTTTTAAAATGTTGTCTAACAAAATCTAAGCCCACAGCTACAAATCTGCAAAGCTAACCTGTTCAGAAATTGCTCTGTAAGATTCTGTTGTGCATCTGAACCATCCTCCTGGTTTACTCCACCTTCTAATAACATCTGCTGATAGAGCTGTCGCTGCTGCTCCTTCTGTTCCAAATGCTGTTGGTATCGCAACCGCTGTCTGTAATATTCCTGAAATTGCTCTGTTGAATCACGAAGCTATGAAGATTGGACATAATTAAATGGGGTAAAAGCTTTAACCATCATAGCCCTTACGACAGCTACCTCAACACCGAAGGCACATTATTAAAAAGAACAACTTGATAGCCTTTTATATTATCTTGGCGCCGAGTTCAAATAAATAATCTAAAGACCTAAAAAGACACTAGTAGGTTTGTTGAAAAACATCATTTAACACAAAGGACAACAAAAACCTAAGATTTGAAGATTGCTCATTCATAGGGTCGTCATAAGTCAGGGGCTAATTAATAGGAAATGTTCTGCAATTGGAGGAGGAGGAAGAGGAAGAAGAAGAGGAGCCTGTTTAAAAACTGCTTGCTGCCTGACCCTTGCCCCTCACCTGCCCGGCCTGAGAAAGGAGAAACAGCTGGGGAGGGCCAGTGGCTGATTCGTGAGATAATGGTCCCTTGGCCACAGTTGTCGATGTATGTGTTGGTCTTTAACATTTTATTGCACTGTTACATTTTATTGTATTGTTATATTTTATTGTATTGTTATTTTTATTGCACTGTTACATTTTATTGTATCATTACTTTTTATTGTACTGTAATGTTTGACATGTTGTGATTTTTGTGAGCCACCCTGAGTCGGCGTATGCTGAGTGGGCGACATACAAATTGAATAAATCAATCAATCGAATCAAGAAAAAGAAGAAGAATTCTAGCTATTAACACCACACATTGGCTGAAATCCTGTTGTGTAGTATAGTAAATTACAGTTTGTATGTAAATTGCAGTTCATGCATTTGTATGAACTGAAATTATGGAGGAGTTGACTTACCAAATCCCCACTGAGTCAAAGGGCCTATTCTAGTGAAACATACATGCTAAGCAATAGGCTCTCAGACATTATGTGTTCATCTGCCATCTTAAAAATAATTACTTGTTTTGGTCAAGAAAAGCATATATATTTTTTAAAAATCACTTGGATGACTGCAGCAGATCCTAATATGGATTAAGGGGAAAGAAACATGATGAATGATGGCAATTTCTGAGTTAGCAGACAGTGTTGCCTCACTCACCATACCAAAAAACACATAGGCCAGAGATCCCTATGTTGTTGCATGATTTAGGGTTATGCAACTATAACTTTGCCAGGCAGTAAAAAACAGGCAACAAAGATTGCATGGGTTGATTATGTAATTAGTCACAGGTTCACATTGCTAAAGACTGTGCAATGTGTCTACTGATGTAAACAGCACTCCCCACATGGCTCTACAGCATAGCTCTGCAATAGGATTTCAACCATGTTGTACTATACCCCTTTTCTGATTATGCACTCTGGTATATTCCCTGTATATACCAGATGTAACAGAATAAGTATGTTAGCTCTATCTGTTTCCAACTCTCCACATTCAGGTTATCAGTAGTTTTCAAGGCCACTCCTTTTATCAATAATTTAATTAATAATTTGCTGGAATTAATTCTTCATCAACAAGGGGAATGTACTCAGATGTTACTGGAGCAAAAAGTAAAAGTGATTGATAGATAGATAGATAGCTATTAATTGATTTGTCTTATGACCTTATCAATAAAATCTGATAAAATTTAAATTAAATAAATAAAACGCAATACAATAAAATACATTCCAACACATGTGGGTCAACTTAGGGGCCTGTTAAGGCTACAGCTTTCTTGACAGAGGGAAAGATAAGAACTGAATTACCTACAAAGCAATCACACCTGAGCATGTAACATTGAGACATAAAGAGAGTTCCTCAATAAGAGTCAACTAGGTGTCTGCACTGCAATTCCCAAAATTCTTGGAGATGCTGTTTCGGTGAAGGTAAAATTTGCCAAGAATTCTTGAAATTGTAATCTAAAAACATGAAAGGGGACAGCTGTACTTACTATATCTCATTTTGTCTCTGCTGGTTGGGAATTAAAAATACACACATCTACACCAGCATTTGAAAGGAAGTTACTACTGCCTCTACTACTTGCTTAAACATTTACTTTAGTGGACAGAAGAGGGCGTTCTCATATTGAAAATCCTTTAACAAATGGGCTATAGTCAGATTTCATGCACATGTATAGTATCGAGAGCAACTCCTAGTGACTGGAATGAAGTTTAGAAAATGTCTTGCTGGATACTGCAGATCCTGAAATAAGCAATTTCAGGTTTATAGGGGAAAAAATCTCTTCGCCTGATTTCAACTGAAGATCTCTAAACCCTATTCAGATACAATATTTATAAATGTCAGTGCTATGAACACACTTAGAGGGAGGCATCTAGCTCTATTCTATCCATTTTCACACTCGTCATGATTTCAGTGCTGTTTTGAAAAAGGCGTGTTTTACTTCCGCTTCCGGGAGCAACGAGGGCGGCGCGGGCCAGATGAATCTCAGTAAACCCATTCGTGTGGATTCACAGGGGCTGGGGCTTCCTGGAATTGAAGTCCAAGAACATTTGGAGTGCCAAGGTTCGCCATCACGGTTTTAGGAGATGTAAGAGATTGAATGGCACGAAGAGATAAGAAAGCTCTGTTCTTCTTGTATCTTAAGATCCAACCCATTAGAAATGTACCAATTTATTTATGCACTGCAGGACTGTGCTACCATCGCACAGTGTGTAACAGTGAGAGGTAGTGTTTAAGTAAAGACATTTAAAGCTTCATAAATCATCACTTATAAATACTGGTTTTGTAGGCAGGCTGAATTGGTCACTGAGTTACAAATCTGGCTGTGGAGCCAGAGGTTGGGAGTTGAATTCCCCACTGTGCATCTTAAAAGAGCCTTTGGCAAGCTGCAAAGTCCCAGGATGCCCCCAGAAGAAGCATTTCACTCCTGAGCACTTTCAATGTAGAGAACCATGAAAAGGGTACACAATTATTATGCTGACGTATAACTTCTTCATTTTCTTCTGTGTCTAGGCCAGACATGAAACTGCCAAAATAAAGGCACCTTTTGGTGAGTTCATTCTGCAGTTCTTTTTCCATGACCTAGGGTGAGCCAGCAACACAAGGTTGCTGTGACCAGGGTACGCCCAATTGTGGACCAAAAATACCACAGTCTTCAAGAAGGCTCTTTCTGTGTATGAAGTATAACTACAGCATAAATATAAATGAGCCGCATAGATCCATATCGCATCTAAATAACAGGAGTGCTGACTTGGGCTTCTGGTAATTGAAGTCAAAGAACATCTGGAGTGCCAAGGTTTGCCATCACATGTATGGAGTACAGGTGAAACTCGGAAAATTAGAATATTGTGCAAATGTTCATTCATTTTACTTAAAAGGTGAAACAAATATATGAGATAGACTCATTACATGCAAAGCAAGAGATATCATGCCTTAACTCGTTATAACTGTAAAGATCATGGTGTACAGCTTACATGAGATTATGTGATGATTATGGGGTACATGAGATTGGGGGGTTGGGGTTTCCATAAAATGTAAGCCATAAGGATCAATATTATAACAAAGTAAGGCTTGAACTATCTCACTTTGCATGTAATGAGTCTATCTCATATATTTGTTTCATCTTTTAAGTTGCATTACTGAACTGAATGAACATTTGCACGATATTCTAATTTTCCAAGTTTCACCTGTATTCTATGAAGAATATTTTTGAGTTAAAAGATTATATGCAATCCTTTTATACAAAATTATAAACATATGCTTGCTTTTAGAAGCACCGAGAACGACATGCAAGATACACTGCACAGCAAACACACTTAACTACTGAGAACGAAGCTTAATTACACAAAAGGTTGCACAGAAGTTCCCATCATTGCAGGCATTCTGTTGTACTAAGCTATCCAAACAAAAGTAATCAAAGGCCCTCATTATTTGAAAGCAAAAAACCAAAAACCATTACCTCACTTTTTTCTTGCTTGGTTTGTCCTTGATTTTGTGTTCCATTTGCTGACTCTTTTTCTGGATCTGAGTTCTGGCAGACAGCCTCACTGCCAGATGAGCCCTGGGCATCGACAGGAGTGTCACATCTATCAGCAATTTAGGAATCAAAACAAGGGGCTTTTTTTAAAAAAAAATATTACATATTTTCAAAATATATTTAGTTAACCATAAACAAAGTCAGCATGTCTGAAGAAGTGATCATGAATAACGAAAGCTCGCAATGATTTTTTTATTTAGTGCTCGAGAAAGGGTATCACCTTCTCCTTCTGCATTAGTTAACCATGGTTTTAATATACAGTAATACCTCGGATAACGCTAAAACTTGGTTCCACAAGTTTTAGCGCTATCCGATTTTTAACATTATCCGATGCATGCATCGGATAACGTTGCAATCCTATGGGATGCATTGAATAACGTTAGAACTCCATAGAGAGACATTGTAACCAGCACAGGTTTTAGTGAACGTTATCCGATGCATCCCATAGGATGTTAACATTATACGATGCAATTTTTTTTCCAGATTGCTTAACGTTATGCGATTTTAGCATTATCTGATGCTAATGTTATCCAAGGTATTACTGTACAGCAAAACCTAGCATAAAGAGTGCCTCACTTAAAGAATAACTCCCTTAAAGAGCAGAATTTTCTCTGAATGGTTGCCTCGCTTAACAACTGAAACCAACCAAAAACTCACTTAACAACGAAATTGGGGTTTGCAATTCCCCCCCCCCCCGAAAGTCACAATTGGTCACTTACAATGGTGTTTTGCTTAAAGAGCAAACTCACTTAAAGAGCAATCCTGTGGAACGCATTATGCTCTTTAAGCGAGGTACCACCATACCTGTCAAGCGCAGCTCCGGAGATTACGGGACCTGTGCAGAATGTTTCTGCGCAGCTCTGTTGTATGCATTCGTAGAAGGCTTTTACGCATGTATAGAACGTTTCTGCGCAGAACATTTTTACACAAGTCCGTACTACGCATGCGTAAAAGCCTTCTACGCATGCATACAATGGACCTGCGCAGAAACGTGCTGCGCAGCTCACTGCTACGCGTACTAGGCTTTTACGCATGCGTAAAAGGCTTTTATGCATCCTTCTGCACAGAAGCCTTCTACGCATGCGTAAAAGCCTTCTACGCATGCATAAAAGCCTTCTACGCATGTGTAGAAGTGAGCTGCGCAGAAGGGATGCGCAGTAACTCATTTCCCCCCACTACCAAATTACGGGGTAGCGGCAGCTCCGGGCAGGAAATGACGAAAATCAGCGCAAAAATACGGGAAATCCTGGCCAATCCGGGATACTTGACAGGTATGGGTACCACTGTACACCCCTTCCAAGCCTGATCAAGTTTAGGATAGGAAAAAACTCACTACAGCTATCATAACAGGATGAAATGGAAGCAATACAAAAAGAGAAGCACTATTATTCTCAATATAACTGCTAGCAAAAATTTGTTCCCTTGAAAATAGCAGAGCAAAATGGAATTCGCTGTTTGACCAGGAATTTAGTTCCACAGCAGAATAAACGTGGTGGTATGTCTTCTAATATGTGAAATGTCCACTCCCGAAGCAATTATTATTATGAGAAGATCCAAGAGTGCTCAACTAGGGCCAGAATAGGGGTGGCACTGACGTGAAGGCTGTTACTCATGAAGACCGACTCTGCTCTTAAGTGAACTCCAAGATTCCCAATTAGATTTTAAGTTGCCTTCAGGGAACTTGAGAGAAAGATCCTTTAAACTTTAGAACGGTTAAAGGCTACTGCTCAGATTTCACGTTGGAGCTATGATTCTTGTGAATCAATCCACTTGGGCAACTAAAAAGAGAGCCATTCTTAGTCAGAATGTGGAAAATACTGGGTTGTAACCGAGTTAGTCTAAACTTGCAATTCAGGGGTCACCCAGACAGAACCTTTATTCCTGTTTAGTACCACTTAGTTCTAATGAGATAACATTTTACCAGGGTTTATTGGCAAGTTCTATTCATTCCTAGAACCCCCTCCTTTTCTCTATAAAAACTGGTAGTTTTTTTTTTTTTAATGGCTCAAAAATACTTCAAAAAGCTTGAAGAAACAAGTTTAAGATCTTTTGTGCTGGGTCCTTTTAAAAATAATAATAGATTAACACTACCATTGGAAGCTCCTATTCTGAGCCCTTTTCAGCAGAAAGTTACCCCACTGCTAAACTACTTCAGAAAACAGCTGCCTTTCAAAACAACTCCTTCCCAATTTGGGAATAAATTATTTAATCCATGTGCAAATGATTTTCTCTGCTAAATTTTTGTTTTATTTGCTTGCTAGTGAATTAGTGCCAACAAAGATTCCAACAACAACAACAAACTATTGCAAAAAAAAAAACAAAAAACCTATTGCCATCCAAACTTCACTCAGTACAAAGTGGCACTAACAAAAATACCTACAAAAGGTGGTTTTTAGAAACCCACAAAGCCAGGGATTTTGATTATTCTGTCACTCCTGGTACCAATTTAAGCAGAAAAAACATCCATGCTATCAGCACGCGCGCACGCACGCACGCTCCATCAAGATAACACCTGAATCTTCAAATCTAACATAAGCGTCTTATACCTATGTATGTTTGTTTGTTCAGAACCAAATCACACGATTTCAAAGGACTTCTCCCAAACACATGCACACCAGACTACAGTCTCAGTCTTATGACCAATCCGCTTTAATCTAAATAATTTTTCTTAGCTGTGTATAAGATTAAAAAAATATACTGATCAAGAAATAATTTTCTTGCTACAGTATTTCGCCTTTTGCCTCCCATTTTGAGGGAGGGCAGCATGTGAAAAATCCCCCAGCTAGCGTTGACAGTGGATGCTGCCATGGATGCTGATTTCTTATAGTTTGTTTTTAATTTAAATCTCATTTACCAAGGCAACTATTCTTTGTAATTTCTACCACAGAATCTGGAAAGTAACTTAAAGGACATGTGATCACAAGCAAAAGGAAACCTCACTATAATTACAGAACAGAACTAAGCACACCATATTTCAAAATGCAGAGAAAACACACTGCTAATTCAGCAGTTTCCTACACACTGGATCTCAGACTTAGATCTATGCCCGTGATGGTGAACCTTGGCACTCCAGATGTTCTTGGACTTCAATTCCCAGAAGTCCAAGCCCCCGTGAATCCACACGAATGGGTTTACTGCGATTCATCCGGCCTGCGCCGCCCTTGTTGCTCCCTGAAGCGGAAGTAAAATGTGCCCGTATGGCGGTGTGGGCTGGATGAATTGCAGTAAACCCATTCATGTGGATTCATGTGGGCTTGGGCTTCTGGGAATTGAAGTCCAGGAACATTTGGAGTGCCAAGGTTCACCATCACGGATCTATGCAATACAATGTATTCCTCTGTATTCACTGGTTCCTCCCATACTGGCCAAACTTAACTATTTTTTACAACTGTGCTACGAAAGGCAATTACATGCTACAATTGCATGTTAAAGCAGTAAACTAATTTGTGGTTTTGGAAAAATGTCAAAGGATCAATCTTATACAAGCCATAGTCAGCAATTTTCCTTTTTGTTCATTTGGTAGTTTGCTACATTACAGCCCAATGGCATCTAATAACATGTGCGCCACTTGGATTCACAGTGGTGCTATAGTTGCTATACAACATGCTGGAAATCCTCCTTGCCTTGCGATACTAATGACTGGGCAGCACCTAGAAAAGGCTTCTTAAGAGTGGGTTTCTTGTACTTAAAATAATATTTAGTTATTGCTCTAACTTTATAGAATTCTATGAATATTGCACTTTTTTGGGCAGTATCCTCTTCAATATTTATGTGTATACAACTTCCTTTGCAGATATCATGACAATATGAACAGATACTAATGATGTGCCAGTTTGTTTGAGACCAATACCTCACCCGGTAGCTGAAGCAGCTTCCACAGCAGGGGCTCAAGACATGCATGACTTTGGACTCCGCTGATTCTCTTCCTACTTGGTTAATTATTGATTTGATACTTCCACAGCAGTGATGCGCTGCAGCGGGTTCTGTCAGGTTCTGCAGAACTGGTAGCGGAAATTTCCCCAGGCCATGCCCACCTCCATAGCCCATAATGCAGGGTGTTTGGCCATGCCCACAGATTTGGCCCCACCCACAGATTTGGCCCCGCCCACAGAGTAGGTAGTAAATTTTTTTTTTTGCAGTGCAGCACTGTTCCACAAGAAGGAACTATTACCGTATGTTCTTCATTCTCCACTGATCTCTGTAAGGGCATATTCTCAGCCCTTCTCTATTATCTCTCACCATTTTGACTAACCTAACCAAATCCCATTGGGGTCAATAGTGTCTGTAAACTGATATCAGGTTCTGATGGCCATCCCCATCCAGCACAACTCACTTTACATCTTAAAGTGCTTGGTAATTTTCTTACAGACATCCATGTTATCTGGCAATGTCACTCTACCTTCCTTCTGGCAACAAGCCTTTCTACGGCCTTCCCTCTCATTTATTCTCTGTATTCAGGCAAATGCCAATTCATGTTAGTTCTCCATCAGCAGCACACAGAAAATGTGACTGTTAGCTTTCTTGGTGAAAATCCGTTGATCTTTCGCTTACCAATGTCAGTTCTCTTCCTTGAACTTTTTTTGTCACACAATTGCTATCTCAATTTTATGCACAATTCACTCTCATTAGCCATGTTATGCAATGCTCTTTCTCACAACCCTGCTCTAAGTTCATCACTTTATATCTTCAGAATGGTCTTGAATCCAGCACAAACTCCTCATTCTTACCTTCAGATCTTTCCATGGCCTTTCCTATACCATGTCTCTCTATGATATCCAATTTTAACTAGTCTTCACTCTTCAAGGTCAATGATCTTCCTTTTTATTTTCTGGGTCTTAGTGCCTTGAGCTCCCTCCTTAAATCCTGTATTATGCCATCTATTTTTCTACAATCAGTTCCAACCCTCAGAACACTTATTCTGTAGTTTAACATAGTGGTGCTTTTGTATGTTGCCATTTTTAAATTATATGCAAATTTGGGTTGGGGAGAGCTTAGTAAAACATTCTTCTCCATACTAGCTTTTTAAATAAACAATTACAGAAATATTATATCCAGACATTCCTCATATATTTATTGTTACTGAAATGCATGCTGACATAAATAGTATGTTTAATGTGCAGATATTTACATTTTATATGCTGCAAGATTTCTCTAGTACAGGAGTTAAAGTCTCATCTACATTTAGTTCTCATTCATCTGTTGAAACCAACATGTTGATATTCCGCATTACCTTCATCTCCACTTTCCCCCTGTCCCACATCAAATGTAGATGTGGCTTATAGCAGGGTACATATGTCTTTGTTACACATCAATGCTTCTATATGTACTGATAGTGCTATATAGATAATTAATACTGTTTTTACCACTGTTATCTCTTAATGCAAGCATGTAAGGAAAAAGAGATCTTATTATACAGAGCAGTTTCAAGAACTAGTTTACAGCTTACCGCTCAGGTGATTCTTCATAAATGCTGTGGCAATCTGTATTTTCCAGCATTAAGCTTCGAGTAAGATTCTGTACTCCTGGGTAATGGAAGTTAGCGAAGGAGTGGGACATGGGAGATGTTTTTGTCCCAAGATCTGTGATGCGTTTATCATGATTTGTTAACCCACAGGACAGTCCATCTAATGCAGGGTTTAAGGAGCGTGTCATGTAAGCATCAGCAGACTGAGGCCGCCTCATGGGTGATGAAGGATATGGAGAAAGTTTGCTGATGAGGGGTGTCAAGAGATCAGCATAGGCAGCTTTTGTAGGTTTTAGCAGCTTATCAACGTGAATATTAAGCATCTTCTGTTCAAAAGCACAAGAAAAAACAGTAGGGGGCAGATTTTGAAGCCATGAGAGCAAACTAAGGTCCAAATCATCACAACCGTTCCCACATAAAAGGTCAATACCAAGCAATACTTCACTCTCTGTAATTTCTTCTCCTGTCGCTTTACTCTGACAGAATTCGACACAACATTCATACAGGAGCCCTTTCATCACAAGTTGAAATAAACGATTATTGCTTGCTTTAAATCCAGCCTCGCTTAGTTTTCTGTCAGCAGGAATGAACTCGGCCACCATCACACAAGCCTCCTCAAAGCAGTGAACCCGTGCCGTGCTGGGATTCCAGTCTTTGAATTCTGCGTGGTTGGTCAAACGAGGCAATGTGAGAAGTAAACAGAGTTTGCTGTAGTCATCTTTAGATGGACAATATTGTTCTAGAGCATGTAGGCATTGAACAGCTTCTTGCATTGTAAATTCCAACTGGGGGAAAAGAGCATTATTGTTTATTTAAGACAAAAATAACTTCTCTGTAGTACCACAAATATAAAATTAGAGAGGACAGATGGATAACAGAGGAAACTACCTGTCAATTTCATTTTTGGATTTTAAAATAACCCTTTAGACAGAAATACAACTCCAAATAATTTGTCGAATAAAATGCCATTCAACATAACCTTTCTGCACAAACCCTTTTCCTACCTTGATATTTCCTAGATCAAATGTGGCATTCCATGCTATAAACAACTACTAGTCATGATGGCTACACATTACTTTCAGTATCTTCTAAATACCAGGAATACAGAACACTTGATAGGGAACATAAGCAGGAGGAGCTATCACATGCACATCTTCACAGGCATCAGGCTGGCCACTATGGAATACTCTGCTGATATGGAAACAGTGTTAGTCTAATCCAGAATAGCATTTTAGACGTTCTTAATTGGAATTTATGCCAATAGCTGAAATCCTGTTGTTCAACTCCATGGTCTTAAAGGCTGACATCACCATTAGTTATGGACATTAACGTTTAATTTAAAGTTTCCTATATGCTCTCTCAGGATCAGAAGGACCCTAGAGATTCCTTTCAACCAAATGAAACCTTTGGGAGCCTTGGGACTGGTGTGGGAGGGAAGCTTTAATATAAGAAATTCCCACCGCTGCTCCCATCACCAAGATCAGCACTGCCAGCAGCAATTTTCATATATTAAAAGTTTCCCTCCATTCCCAAGGCCCCCAAAGGTTTCCCCAGGTCAAAAGGGATCCCTTTGAATTTTGGGAATGGTGTGCAAGTAAATTAAACTTTACATTAAAGAGTAACATCTGTAAGCTGATAACATCATCAGCCTAACAACCATGAAGGCAATATGCGCTAAGGTTTGGTATCTTCGTTATTTTTTTTCCAACCTTGGGTTAAAATTGGAGACACCCTTCATTCTTCTACTGAAAAAAATATACATATGGTATATATTTTCAAGCAGCTGTTATCCCTTTTATTGTCAAGTCCATATAACAATTGAATCCTGTTGCCTGTGTGCAGAAGGGAAAAGGCGTAACATCCTAGCCAGCAATTAATGAGTCCCTGCTGGGATTCTTGATTATGCACGAAGCCAGCATTTGCATGTGTCCCTAAAAATCTCAGCAGTGACTTATTAATTGGCACATAATTTAGTCCTTGTCCTAAATGTTGACTACCATTAAGGACTTAGTAATGTAAGCACAGTTTGATAAGCTATAAGAAGATTTCCTGTCACCTATCACCAGTATTGTGAGCTGCATGAGCGAAATAGTAATGCGCCCTTACTTCTGTTTTCCCAGGATGATGATAACACCAATTTATTTTATATCCCACTGCTCTCAAAGTAGCTCACTAATAAAAAACAGAGACGGTATATCCAAACATAGTCCAATACACAACAGTGGCAGCAAGAAAGGCAACACATCAGTATCAAACTCTATCTTTAGAAACCAGGGCAAATAAAACATTTTTCTCCTGCTAACAAAAGCACATCAGGTGTGGTGCCAGGTAAAGCCTGTCTGGAAACAGCATTCCAAATTCATGTTGCCTTGACTAGTGGAAAAATAATAATTTTAAAAGTGCACCATCCCAACCCTTATTTCAGTTATCAGAGTCAAGAAGAAATTAATATTGACAGAGAAAGAGAAGGGTCAGTACTGGAAATAAACCCCTCTTTACTCCAAAATGTATTCATGGTAGACTTACATGTTGAGGCTCATCTTCTGCAGACATTGCATTATTTACGCACAAGGCTTCTAAAAACTTCTGCTTCAATACGATATACCGAAACCTGAACAAAAAAAAGATACACATACAAATCGATTGAGAATAATTTTGTACATCAATGTTACTTTTAACGTTGGAAGACAGCATTTAAAAATCACACTAAAACAGTGTTATTTTTTCCAGTTGGAATGTACAATGTAAGAAGATATTCAGTGTGTACATACTCTAGAACAGTGGTTCCCAACGTGGGGCCCACACCCCACAGGGGGACTTCAATTCCTAGAAGCCTAAGTCAGTACCATTGGCTGGCCGGTGCTTTGGGGAACTGAAGTCCAAAAAGTAAAGGTTGGGAAACACTGCTCTAGAAGTATAAAGGTAAAAGTTAAGCTCTCCCTTGCTCAAAAGCCAGTCATGTTTGACTCTAGGGCACGGTGTTTGTCTCCGTTTACAGCCAAAGAGCCGGTGGTCATGTGGCAGGCATGACTAGATGGAGTGCACAGAATGATGTTACCTTTCCTGTCGAAATGGTACCTATCTATCTACTTGCAATGTCTTGCTTTCGAACTACGAGGTTGGCAGGAGCCGGGGCAGACAACAGACGCTCACTACGTCATGCAGCATTTGGCTCTGCATCTTAACCACTAAGCCATATTGTCCTTTTAAAGATGACTATGGCAAACTCTGTTTACTTCTCACATTGCCTTGATTGACCAACCAAGTAGAAGTCAAAGATTGGAACAGAGACATGGTGACAGAGTTTGTGTCTCTTCCTAGAATTTTGGAAAAACCATGTCCTAAAACTTTTGGTTCACTGTCAACTGTAAACCTAAAACTCCTGGATCAGTACAATAGCAACACACTGAAAGCACTGCTACACTATTTCTGCTTATTTAATGAAAGGTCAGTAATATTTCTATGGAATTAACTGATAAGTATTTGAAGGGAAAGACAGCCACACATTGTATACTGTAACAGCTCTTCAATTAGTTTTTAAACAGTATGTGGTACACAGCTTCATAAACAGCGTTTAGAGTTGTATAGGCGTTATTTAAGCTGCTTTCCTGGTACCATTTCTCTATTGTGCCATAAACCCCAGGTTCTGTTCATATAGAGTCATACAGTATTTCTGAAAACAACAAAAAGAATGGCCCAAGTCAATGAACACCCTTGTAAGTCTACTGTTTTTCCTGAGGCATTTTCTAATCCAGTGGAAAGCACTGAGTTGAAAATATGCTATCAGGCATTTCAAATACAAACTGCTTGAAGGAAGCAGACTTAAGCACCATTCTTCTGACACTAATCATGAATGTATTTTTGAACTTCTTACCATACTGGGATCCACTGGCATGGATCGGTGAAATATCCCAAAACCATCTGTGCAAATGTACTTGCAAAATTCTGTCATTCCAGATAGAATATTTTACGTACATACATGTAGTTGGATGTATAGGATTCACATTTAGAGTGTGAAGAACTTGCCCCTGAATAGTTAAAAGCAATAATAAAGGTGGCAGAGAATTGATGGCCAAACGTCCTTGGAAGGTGCTAATTTTGTGGGCAGCTGAGAGTGCTGGCAGGACTCCCTTCTGACCCAAGACTTTATTACAGCTGGAGTTAATACAAGATACCTAGCTAAAATGGGCTAACCTTTGGGCAGACTGTATCCAGAGAGAGAATTACCCCGTGATGCTAGCAGCCCAAATTCACATTGGCTGGGGTAAGATCAGGAGACAAGATGAGAGGTATAAATGTCCCCAGGAAAAACATGGAGGTTGGTTAGGACTTTGGCTTTCCTGTTGAATGAGTCAGGTCATCCGTTTAACTCAAGATGCAGTGGAGCTTCCCCCAAAGGTTGTCCCATGGAGTGCAGGAGAGATTAGGTAATAGCGTCGAGGGCAAAGACTGATGCCCTAGGCTGGCTAATCATCCACCCAAAGTGGGTAAGATTCATTCTTTTGCTCCTTTCAGAGTTGGGCAGGTATTATGTAGAATGAAAGATTTGTTTCCAGATTTTATTTGGTTTGCAATTTGGCCATTTTACTTCTCACCCTTGAGTCCATGTGTGGGGAAAGGTCCTTTTCTTTTGGACCTTCCGGGTGTCACCTGGTCAAGCCTTGTTTTTCTGTCCTGTTTTTAAACAAAGCCAGTTTCAATGCCAAGACATTCACTAGGTCCGTGATGGCGAACCTTGGCACTCCAGATGTTCTTGGACTTCAATTCCCAGAAGCCCAAGCCCCAATGAATCCACACGAATGGGTTTGTTGCGATTTATTCGGCCCACACCGCCCCCGTCGCTCCTGGAAGCGGAAGTAAAATGCGCCTGTACGGGCACGTTTTACTTCCGCTTCCAGGAGCGACGCGGGCCAGATGAATTGCAGCAAACCCATTTGTGTGGACTCATGGGGGCTTGGGCTTCTGGGAATTGAAGTCCAAGAACATCTGGAGTGCCAAGGTTCACCATCACGGCACTAGGTGTTCTGGGAATCTAAACTCAGTTCCTAGTTTTTAGACATCTAGGTGCAAATGGAGAGTGGCAACTGCTAGGGTTGGCTACCAAAAGTTGAAATACTAATAGCAGAGGTAGATGCTTTAAGACCTAGCCCAAATTTGTCCTTCCCTTTTTGGAAGATGAGCTCTATGACAAGGAGCGGAAAGAAGTGGGAGGGTGGAGAGCTCTTCCCCTGGCTGGAGAATAAAGGCATCCCGCAAGCAACTTTTGGGTGCCCGGAAGCAGCAATGTCATAAGCCAGAGATGATCCTCCATGCTAACCCTGGAGTTCATCTCTTCACAGTGGGTTAGGTATATGGCTGTATAGCCAAAGGTTGAGAGTTTGATTCTCCACTGTGGCTCTTGGGAGAGAAGTCAGACTATGGAGTCATGGGAAAACTGCACAGTCCCAGGGTGGCCAGAAGAAGGGAATGGTAAACAACTTCTGAGTACTTTATACTAAAATCCCATGGAAAGGTTCACCATAAGTCAGAACTGACTTGATGGCATGTACAGAGTACAAAATGAGCCCCAAACTCCAACTGAGCTTTCAAAGGAGCACCAAACCACATGGTTTACAGTGACATATAATAATAATATAAAGACTTGTTCTATAACTTTTCTAACATTACTATGTGACTGTACCTTTTCTTATCAAATTTGTCCATGCATTCGAGAGGTTGGATGAACTGAAGAACCTCATCCCATTGACCATCAAGGACCAACTGTCTTTAAAAATATTGAAATAAATCTTTTGAATTAAATTAAACTTGACAAAAAAACTCCCCCCCCCCCGCAACTCACTAATGCATTATACAATCAATACTCTAGAAAGCAGTTAATAAGATTGTTAAAATACATAAAAGTAAAACGTAAAGCATTGTAAATAACATGCATTTCTAGCCCTATATACTGCTATGAGAACAAATAGTAATATTCCTATATAAGAAGTAGTAGGAGTCTTTATGGAATGTTTTAATATTCAATAGTTTTTCCCCCAAGACATTTCATTATTTCACCACATGAATAATATATTCTGAACTTTTAAACCGGACAGTTCTGTGTTAGCTCATAGTGGTGCATGCTTCTTTAAAACAGTATCCAGAGATTATGACAGCACCTAGTGTTACAAAAGCAGAAATGCATCTGTAGACTTGCATTTGAAATAGAAATAAATGGCAGTCTTCTAGATACAATAAGAGCTGAAGGGTCAGAGCTGCAAAGCCTCTTGGACTGGACAACTTCATTCCGGTCCAAGGATGAACAGCTTCAATTTGTAAGCTGCTTACAAGCAAGCACTGCCAGTAAATGTCTACATGACACAATGACAGTTGTTCATGAAATGAACTTCTAAAATACTGTATTATATTTAGAAAAAGTAATTCCCGATGGATGTTTCTATTTATCTATCAGGATAGGTTTTTTTAAAAAAAAATCTTGGCATGAATAAACAGGAGAAAATAGACACAAGATTCAGGCATACTACCCTCAAATTATTACACTAGATATATGTCAATGATATTAAAATGTATCATTGGCATATTGCTGCATTTTCCCCACAATAATGCAAATGGTAGCATTCTGACAAACAGTAATTGCAGCCATAAGAAAATCAGGGCTTCTCACCTTGAGAATGGACATATAAAATCTATATAAATTATGCTTAGAAATAACACATACAGTACACACTTCTTGCACCAACAGGGAACAGCACTTTGTTTGGAAACATGATGTCAGGTATACATCATGAGCGGCTTTAATGAATCCATATAGCAAAAACAGGGTGTCTTTTGTTTGTCCCTTTTAAGAGAAATCTCTCACATTTAAACTAGGATATAGATAGGTTTTATTCATTATCGCCAGAATCCTGTAGCAAAAATCTGCATGCATAAGGGCAATCGTAAAAGCATTTTTCCATTGGTTTACAGTTAGCCTCTGTATGACTGGCTAGATCAAGGGGTTCTCAACCTTTTCTAGTCGAGGGCTGGGTCATGCTCCCTCAGACAATTGAGGGGGCCAGACTGGTGGTTCCCCCACCGTTTACGGCTTTTGTAAATGAGTCTATGGCCGATACTGGAGCAAGGGTAGCGGCTAGATTATTTGGCGTCACAGGCTAGATCTGACCCACGGGCCATAGGTTGAGAACCCCTGAGCTAGATGATCAATTTCTCCATCTGGAGACTACTGGATGCATGATAGGCAAGTTGGAGAACAGTGCGCTTTGCTTGCACAATTGCCATTATGTGATCACATAAACCAACATATACAAATAGATAACAGGAAAGTCAAATACAGTTTTAGATCAAAGCAACCTTGAATCAAAATCATTTCAACTTATTTTAGATATAGCCTTAATACTATGACCATAATTTCTACCTTAAGAAAAGCATATCATCAGAAAATAGTCCATTAATTACTCCACTTTCTTTCTCCAGAGCTAGCATACTGATGTGAAGTTTTCTTGAATGCAAGAAATCCAGTATCAGTTTGACTATTTCAGCCTCCTTTACATTCACTGTCTCTTCTGCCGTCATTGTGGTAGACTGGAAAGCAAAAATAAAAATAAAATAAAAATTAAATTGGAATAGAAATAAATGGCAGTCTTAACACTCAATTTGTGTTAAGTCAACAAATAGGTACCATGAGAAGCATCATTCCAGATTATTGTTGTTGGTTTTTTATGTTACAGTTTGTTTGCAGATGTAAAAGGAACAATGCACTCAGCATCATATACCAAGAAAAATAATCCAGCCCAACTGTGCAATGATATTTGCAGCTGGTGCCCCACATTTGCACAGAGAAATAATAAGATCAATCTGTATCTATAAAAGAGAGGTGTGGGTTTGTATGTACTCTAAAGAAACCCACACTCCTGGAACAATGTCGAGGAAATTTGGCACATACATACTTTGCACTTGCGAGATCAGCATTGTGAGGGTCACAAACCCATTTGGGGGTTTATGCCCCCCAAAGTGGAATGCAAAGGGGACACCCCCACCGACAGGAGAAAAAGCAATGAAACAGCAGTACTGCACACATACACCACATTCTCCGTTTTCCCTAATCGATCCCAACACAGCTAACGCAGCCGTGCTTTTCCTTGAGGAGAACTTACTAACAGGATGGTTTCCAGGCGTTCTCGACAGTACAACATAAAAGTGACTAAGGCCACAGAGGGCCATGTTTACAAGTAAGGATTGAAGAAAGGAGGATGTGGCTTGACAGTGGTTTGAATTTTCCGCTCAGCAGCGTCTCCGGCCCATAAACCTAAATTTCTGTCAAGCCGTGGCCTCCTTCCGCTGAAAGAAGGCAGACATGGTTTGACAGTGGTTTGAATTTACCGCTGGTAAAGCTTTCTTCAGGGGCGGCGTCTCAGGACCGTAAACTTAAAAGTTCTGTCTGGCTGGAAAATTCAAACTGCGTCCTCCTTTCTACAGCAAAAGGCGGCAGCGGCTTGACAGAACATAAAGTTTATGGGCTGGAGACGATGATGCTGAAGAAACTATACTCCCTTTAAGGGAAAAAAACCCGAGCAAGGCCGGGTACTCAGCTAGTATAACATAATCTCCCACTTAAATGTGTTTTTGTTTACACAAGAAGTACAAGAAAAGAAATTAACTTAGTTCACAATTACTTAGGAAATGATCCATTCCACTCTTCCCAAGTATGACAATAACATGAAGTACATTTTCATGCAAACGCATGTATTCCGGGTCTTTGCAATGTGTACAGAAAATATGCAAAAAAGTGGAAGACTATAATTGCATACATTAGGGGAAATGGATATCAAAATACAAACAAACTTCCTTGAGGGAAGAAAGGAAAATCTCTCAGCCTGATTCATAAATGAAGAGAGATAAGAATACCTGTGAGATTCACAGAATTAGAACAAAAAATGGAACTGCCAGGTCTTCACACCTTAGTTAGGTATCTGGCTATGGAGCTAGAGCAGTGTTTCCCAACCTTTGGTTTTTGGGCTTCAATTCCCAGAAGCCTCAAGTCAATTCCCAAAGCACTGGTCAGCCAATGTACTGACTTAGGCTTCTGGGAAGTGAGGTCCCCCTGTGGGTAGGGTTGCCATACGTCCAGGAAAACCAGGATTGTCCCGGATTCAAGGTCCAAAAAAATTTGTCCAGGCCACTTCAATAAAATTCATGTTAAAGTCCCGGATTTTAAAAACTTACTGATTTTGTATTGTAACACACCATTAAAACAATGTTGTGCCGCCTTAAAGACTCACTTATAGCAGTTAGTCTTTAACTTGCCCAGCCACCACCCCCACTGCTCTGTTGAGGCTGCACCTGCTTCAGCCGGTGCTATCCCCGGCCCTTCCAAGAATCCAATTAGGAGGCCGCTCCCACCCCATTCGCAGGGGAAGGCGCGCCAAGTGGGGTGGATGCGGGACCAGGTTCCCCCTCACGGGGCTGTGTGCTTTTGGGGCAACAGCATCTTCCTCCCCGTGCATGCACGTGCCCTTGCCTCGTCCATCATCCTCTCCTCTCCATTCCCTCGCTCTTCCTCTGGCAGCTTCAGAGTCGCCAAAATGGGAGAGCCAATGCTTTTGAGTCTGAGGTAAATTCTTATCTCTTCGACAGGTGTGGGAACAAATGGGGTGGAGGGAGGCTTTCCCCCACCTTTACTCATAAGGAGACCTGCCTGGGGAAACACAATCGGCCATTTTTGTCAAGAATACTTCTGTCCCAGTTTTGTGGGAGAGAATTATGGCAACTCTACCTGTAGGGTGTAGGCCACATGTTGGGAACCACTGAGCTAGAAACTGATTATCCACTGTGCTTCCCAGAAGAGCTAGACTGTTTATCCTTGGGCAAGCTGCACAGCCCTAGGGTCTCCCCCAAAAGAAGAGAATGGAAACTATTTCTGAGTATTCCATACCAAGAAAACCCTAGAAAAGGTCACTAAAAGTCATAACTGATTTGACATCATCAAGTTGATGCTGTGTACAGCATATTTTGTGGCACGTAATTAAACTGTAATATTGCAGCCAAAACTGCTGACATTGAGAGCTCAATCCTGATGGACTCCAGGTTGACTCACCCTTCCAAGGTCAGTAAAATGAGTACCCAGCAAAATTGCAGGCAAAATTGCTAATTACCTTGCTCTAAGTGTATTGCTATGGAGCCAGAGCCTAACTCTGCCTCCCAGGAAAAGAGCCAGAATGTGTAGCTGTGGCCAAGCTGCTAGAAAAAGGGAATGGCAAACCACTTCTGAGCACTCTACCTAGAAAATCCTGGAAAGGGTCACCATAATTTGGAATCAACTTGTTGGCATACAATTATTTATGATCAACGTTCAACAGTGAAAGTTACCGTACTTTAAATAAGAGTACTTCTTGAAGAAAGTTCAATAAGCCTTAAAGTAAAACTTGTGCCGATTGAGAAAGATAAAGTTTTGGTTATCATGCTGCAAAACGAAAACATCCTTATTTTAGAATTTTAAATATCCATTATTAAAAATGAACAATATGATGAAATGAGATACTGCTCTTGCAGATTGTATCAGTGACTATGTTAGTGCATCTGTCACTGCATTTTCTTCCACTAGGTTCAGCTTTTCAAAACCAGGGCAAACAGATTTATATGATTTGGCATTTTCTGCTCCTTATGTTGTGTTTCATTGCAAACCTAAAAATCTAGTAAGCATGGATACTTCCTAATACCATCTGTCTAGCAAGATCAAATAAGAAAGTTAAACAGGGCATATTCAATGGTTGCTGCACTTGTCCTTGTAAAACAAATTTGTACTGTGAATGTAGTAGTCTGGCCGGATATCCTGCTATGGTAATGGAGTGGACTGTACAGCTAGTGACTCAACGCTGAGTGTTGAGTGGCGGTAAATAACCCGACTCCCTAAAGGAACCAACAGCTATGGGCAGATGAGCCCCTTTAAGTGGGGTGATGGCCCCCTCAGTGGTGGAAATGTCATCATATCGGGCCCAACGGCAAAATGAGTGAAGGAGGAACCACTTTACTAATCTGATTCCCAATGGTCATGGAGGCGAAAGAGGCCATGCCAGATGGACTGGCTATGAAGGCACACCTTTTTAATATCCTCAAGGCTGTGGCATTCCATTGCAGTCCTGGTGCTAAATCTTGCATGTCTCATTTCATACGTGCCACAGGAGATGGCTCCGTGATCACAGGGTCACTTCATGGCAAGCTGGGATCCACCTTAAACAAATCCACGTGAGCGACACTTTTCCTTCCAGGAAAAATGTACACTCGGATATGAATAGAAGCCGATGACGACTGTGAATTATTTGTCACAAGCTATATGCATGACTTTTCTTAGCTCCACAGGTTTGGCAGAGGAAGCACTAGTTATGATATAGTTTATCATTTAAATGAATAGCTGCCCTTTATATAGTATTGTTAGTTTCCAAAGTGGGATACAAATTGAAAACTGACACTGACTAAAACCCAGTAGTAAGTCACAACTAAACTATGCTGATTGAATCATGGTGGATTTGGTGAGTCAACATCTATGTAGGTTCCAAAGATTCAATATACAGTACCTACTCTAGCTTGACTCACTACTGGATTTCAGCCAATATGTGATGAATTGTTATTTTATGTATTTATCACATTATAATTCAACAGGAGACGAACAAATAGCATACAAAATACCATATGAATATTGTGGCAATTTACTATTTTATGAACAATTGCTTGTGTCCACCAAATCCACATTGCTAATGTTGCCATTTTCTGTTCCGAAAAATGGTTTTTCAATCACTCACTTGAAATACAATTTGAACAAATGCTTAAAACCCTTTCTCCAGAAGCCAACCTTAGTAAGTACAATTCCAACTGTTTTAAAACTTTTCTCACTGTAACAGTACCTTCACATAAAAATGATGACTGACATCCAGTTTCCTCCTAACATACACACACACATGTACATTTGCAGTTGTCATCTTATACATAGACACTGTTAAATACTGTATGACAATGATATGTGCTAAAGAGTACTATATAGCCTTGTAAGAAGTAGCCCCAACTGTGTTCATCAGACACCATTGTTATTAATTTGATCTATAAAAGCATCCAAGCATAAGGAGGAATCAACCAACCGCGTGCCTATTTGTAAAGTGACAGTGAAACATAATGCTTATGGTATGCTGGGTATGGTGATTCCATCTTTGGCATTCATACAACAATGCAACTTCAGAGCTCCTCTCTCTATTCTCTCCACAGTTGTAACTGAGGTTCTCATATTTAAAACTGCATGATTAGCGCAGCAGATACAATGCTAACAGCAATACAGAAAATTGTACCTTTACGGTCACACATTGTAATAAAGCTTCTACCGGTAGTGTCACAAATGGGCAGGTTCTCAACCAGACCTTCAAAAGAAATTCAACCAAAAGCTTCCAGGAGGAAACTTTCAATTTCTTCTTCTTTTTAAAGTAGTAGAGCAAGTATTTACTGTTCAATGCACACTTAACAATTTTCTCCCACTTCCTTGCCCCTCCATGGAACCAAGGAAGAAATTAATTTGTCAATATCCTGAAGTGGTTGGTGTAGATTAAGAGAAAGGTGAGAGAACAAGACCTACCAACCCTGTTCAGCCCAATCCAGCCTGTTCCTTCCTGACTATAGAAATAAGTCCTAAAGCTACAATCCTATTTACACATTGGATTGGGGGCCCTGGGTTGCCCAGGGAATTACCATCTTTGGTTTGGATGGGGCGCAACTTGGGGGTCCTCCTGGACTCGGGGCTGCTGCTAGAACAACAGGTGGCAGCCATAGCCAGGAGGGCTTTCGCACGGCTGCGATTAATTCGCCAGTTGCGCCCGTTCCTGGACTCCCTGGTTGTGGTCACTCATGCTCTGGTCACTTCCAGACTAGATTATTGTAATGCGCTCTACATGGGTCTGCCCTTGACGACCATTCGGAGGCTACAGCTGGTACAGAATGCGGCAGCCCGGGTGGTGACGGGGTGTGGACGTTATGCCCATGCCTCGCCACTGCTTCAGGAGCTGCACTGGTTACCAATTTGCCTCCGGGTGCAATTCAAGGTGCTGGTTTGACCTTTAAAGCCCCACATGACAGTGGGCCAGGTTACCTAAGAGACCGCATCGCCCTAAGGATGTTTGTCCATCCAACCAGGGTGGACCAGAGGGACTCTCTTATTGTACCATCTGCTAGAGGGGCTCACCTCTCTAGCACAAAGAGGAGGGCCTTCTCTGTGTCCGCACCGGCACTCTGGAACCTCCTACCAACAGAGCTACGTCTCCAGATGGAATTGCTGCCTTTCAGAAAAGAACTGAAAACCTGGCTGGCAGGCCAAGTATGGGGTGCAGGTGGAAGGGTGACTCCTGTTGGGTGGCTGGTATAGTGTAACTCCAGCCCCCTCGGTCCCTGCAGCCATTTTTAGAGGGAGAGTAGTTTTTATGCAGTTTTAAATTATGTTTTTATTGTGATTGTGAACCGCCCTGAGTTGGCCTTGGCCAAGTGGGCGGTATAGAAATTGAAATAAATAAATTGCAGGTAGGAATGGGTGTTACAAGATTTAAAGGGGAAGGTAGCTCTATATTTTCGTTGTTGGCTACAACTCGTAACCGAGAATACATTTTTCCCTGAAGCAGGAAAAATGCCATTGGTGTGAATTTGTTTAAGGTGGATCCCAGCTTGCCATGAAGTGACCCACACGCTGGCAGTGCTTAATCAGTTTCTCCTCCACTCATTTTGCTCTTGGGCCCAATATGATGGTTTCCATTACTCCATTACTCCATTACTGTAGCGGGATGTCCGCCCAGACAAGTACGTTTTATGACATATAGAATAAAAGTTTTAAATCTGCTTTCAAATGATTGTAGCAGAGTAATTGATAGTGTGAAGGGACATGTTATCTATAGGACATGAAGTTAAATGGAAGCAACACAGAATTCTGTACTTCTTATCGTCCTAGGAGAAAGAGAAAGTCGCCTCTCAGGAGCTCTTAGTCTCTAGCAAATGTATAGATAGGGTTAAGGCAGTGATTCCCAAACTTTTTTTTGGCTATGCCCCATCTAAATATCTCTAAAACCCTGATCCCACCCATAACATATAATTCTTATTATTCACGTGGAAGAAGCCTAAAAGGCCATTAACTTAGTCTAACTCATTCTCAAATTGCCCTCGTTAAAAATCAAATCCCCACCCCCATGGGGCATATTCCCTAATTTGGTAACCATGGGGTTAAGGTATGTTACTTGTCAATTCTGCACTCAATTGTTTCAGTCATGTACTTAAACAGTTCAAGATATTTATTCAAAATTACTCCCCATTCAAAGCCTGGAATCCATACTGCAAGCACATGGTTGTAGAGATGCAACCAAAAGCAATTAAAATTACATTCTTAGTGTATTTGGACAGGCCTAGTTTACTTTCAGAATAAAGATGTGAACATGCTGTCTAGCCTAGCCTCACATCAGATCAAGATCCTGTTTATTCCAGTGTAACAAAGTTATGCTGTCATAAATGTGCGTTCTCAGTGGTGGATTCACTGCTGTGGAATAATTCACATCCTGAAATCCATCAGGCCTCTTCTCTCCTGGCTTTCAAAAACATTCTTCCCAAGGATAGGGCAGTCTAATAGGAGTTTCTAACATACGTTTTTAATCAGATTATCAATTGTTGCTTGTTCATTTATCTGTCTGGTTTTGGTTGTTTGATGTTTTGTCATTAAGGTTATGGGTTGTGAGTGTGTGTATGTGTGTGTGTGTGTGTGGGGGGGGGGACTTGACTTATGTGGGATGGATAAGGTTAATGGGGATATTATTTATTTACCATCCAGAGCAGTGCAAGTCATTAAATTAGGTGGTGTATAAGTGCCAGATACAAACAAACAAATAAAGCAAGCAAGCAAATAAACAAGCAAATAAACAAGCAAACAAACAAGACAGGTATAAGTGTATAAAGATTTTGCACATTATGTTTAATATACAGTAGTAGTAGTAGTAGTAGTAGTAGTAGTAGTAGTAGTAGTAGTAATAATAATAATAATAATAATAATAATAATAATAATAATAATAATAATAATAATAATAATAATAATGGATTTAATTTCCCAGTATGTTTTGCATTTGAAGCTTTGATGTCCTACCTAACTATGCTGTCTTTAATGAAAGCAAGCTATGTTTGACCAGACTGGCTTTAACTTGTCTCCACATTTTAAGACACAGAAATTGAGAATGAGAATTACATATTTTAATGGTTCTAATGACACACACAACCTTAAATCTGTATTATTCTCTTGGCTGAAGGATTTGCTGAGGGAGGTTGGAGACACAGCTGGCCCACAAGAGTCAATGAAAGAACATTCAATATAGATATACATTTACAGGTGAAACTCGGAAAATTCAGTAATACAACTTAAAAGGAACGGCTCAAAGGATTGGGGATCCAGGGCACTGTGTTATCCTGGTTTTCCTCATTTCTGGATGGCCGGACCCAGTCTGTGTGAGTAAGAGGTCCAGCCCTAGACCCCGACTTTATGGGGTGCCTCAGGGCTCGGTGCTCTCTCCTCTCCTATTCAACATCTACATGAAGCCGCTGGGCAAGATTATCCGTTCTCATGGGGTGAGGTATCATCAGTATGCTGATGATACCCAGCTGTACATCTCAGCCCGTGGGGACCCAAGTGATGCGGTCAATGTCCTATCCAGATGTCTGGAAGCTGTTGGGGTCTGGATGGGGGACAACGGGCTACAATTGAATCCCTCCAAGTCTGAGTGGCTATGGGTAGGGGTCCCCGCGTTATCCAGGGAGCTGCCAACTTTGGTCTTGGATGGGGCTGCTTTGCCCCAGACAGACCCGGTACGCAACTTAGGGGTCCTCCTGGATTTGAGACTGCTACTTGTAGATCAGGTGGCGGCCGTGGCCTGGAGGGCTTTCGCACAGCTTTGCGTCATCTATCAGGTGCGTTCGCTCCTGGACCGGGACTCCCTGCTCATGGTCACACATGCTCTGGTGACCTCCAGGCTAGATTATTGCAATGCGCTCTACATGGGGCTGCCCTTGATGACTTTCGGAGGCTACAGCTGGTGCAGAATGCGGCAGCCTGGGTGGTGATGGGTTGCGGGCGTGATGCTCGTGCCTCACCATTGCTTTGGGAGCTGCACTGGTTACCAGTTTTTCTCCGGGTGCAATTCAAGGTGCTGGTTTTGACCTTTAAAGCCCTACATGGTAGTGGGCCAGGATACCTAAGAGACTGCATCGTCCCAAGAGTGTCTGTCCGTCCAACCAGAGCAGACCGGAGGGGCTCTCTAATTGTTCAGCCAATGAAGGAGGGCCTTTTCTGTGTCCACACCAGCCTTGTGGAACCTCCTGCCAGTAGAGTTGTGGGAGCAGACGGGGCTGCTGCCTTTCAGAAAAGAATTAAAAACCTGGTTGGCGGGGCAAGTGTGGGGCCCGGATGGAAGAGTGGCCCCCGCCTGGTGGCTTATAAAATAAAGCCTCCCTATCTTTTTAATGCGGGCAGTTTTAATGTGGTTGGTTGTTAAAAGGTGGGTGGGTATGTTGGGGTTTTAATTGTTTTTAATATGTATGTTTTAATCCTGTTGTGAGCCGCCCTGAATAAGGTTCGCCTGATTGGGCGGCATAGAAATTTGAATTATAAATAAATACATACATAAATAAAACAAATATATGAAATAGACTCATTACATGCAAAGCGAGATAGTTCAAGCCTTACTTTGTTACAATATTGATGCTTATGGCTTACATCTTATGAAAACCCCAGCCCCCCAATCTGATGTACCCCATAATCATCACATAATCTCATGTACGCAGTATGCCATGATCATCAAAATTATAATGAATTAAGGCACGGCATCTCTCGCTTTGCACGTAGTGAGTCTATCTCATATATTTGTTTCACGTTTTAAGTGAAATGAATGAACATTTGCACGATATTCTAATCTTCCAAATTTCACCTGTAAATAAAGGGTCAGAAACCAGAAAGCCCCTGAGCAAATAAGATGTCTTTTCCTGTTGAAGACAACTGTTTGAATTTCATCATAATTGTTTCAGTTCTCATTAAGCAGCTGGGACCAACATTTGATTCTTGGGAGATACTCCCTTTATAGAATGGGAATCTCAGAGAGACTAACAATTTGATAATCTTCAACACAAAACTATATTCTTGAAACATACCATCTTAAGTTTCTCCTCTCTCTCCATTCCTCTAGATCTGGTTTTTCTTTGGGCTTTAAAAACAGTACTACTGTATATGGAAATTAACACATCCAATTTAGCTATCCATTCAGTTCCTTAGATTTAGAATAGAGCATATAATTGAAATAGGATTGCCAGTTTTTAATAAATTAAAGTAGATTATTTAACATGCCTTCTAAGTGAGTATTAGGAATTGTATTGAATATTTATACATGCTATTGGTGCAAAACACACAATATGTTGTTTAGAAGTTCACATACACTAAGCAACAGTTGTAATGGCATTGTCAATAGACACCTACTTGCAATCAGATATCTGCAGGGAAACTAGACAGAAAAAGAGAAAAGGACACTTACTCTCCCTAAGTTGTGCAAAAGTGGGAATTTCAGGGGGAAACTGCTTTTCAAAATCTTGCATGGCCATGCTTACCTGCTGGAAATCCTTCCCATATACAAACAAAAACTGCCAGAATCTTGCTTGTAAATCATCATAGCCAAAGGAAAGATCCAACCATCATTCACTCTCTAGTTTTAGGTGAAAAGAGTGAGCAGATACAGATATTAGCTGTATCTGCTCATTCTTTTATTACATCTATTACAAGATTGATGCCTATAAATTCACCACATAGCATACACCATCCTTTATAGGTTTTCTATTCATTTTGATTTAATGATTTGATTACTTGTTACAAAAGAGCACCACCTTCTACAAACAATGGTAAGCCATTGTCACTGTTGTCTATCATGTGATGATAGACCTGTGAGAGCTCTTTATATTGCCCCGATTTAACAATTAAATGGATGCTGCAGATGAATGAGCTGTTATCAATAATTAAGCTTCAAGGAGGCTTTCAAAAACATTTTCCCCTTTTGATAGGGCTGTCTAACCTGAGTCCTTTATTTTATGTTATTAATTAATCACAAGCTATTTATGAGTTTATGGATTATGCAGCTGGATGGAATTTAAATGGTGGTGGGTTGGGGTTTGTGGGGTTTGTTGTTTTTATTTGACCACCCAGAGTGGTCTGCTACTAAATCAGGAGGGGAGTGTGTGCATACGCATACACGAACACACACGAACAAATAAATAAACCTTGTACATCTCATCAGAGGAAGCAAATAAGCAAGTCCAGTGGTACTTCACTTAAAGAGCATAATGCGTTCCACGGGATTGCTCTTTAAGCTAGTTTGCTCTTTAAGCAAACCACCATTCTAAGTGACCAATTGTGACATCTGGCGGGGGGATTGCAAACCCCAATTTAGTTGTCAAGCAAGGTTTTGGTTGGTTTTAGTTGTTAAGCGAGGCGACCATTCAGAGAAAATTCTGCTCTTTAAACGAGTTAGTCTCTAAGCGAGGTGCTCTTTATGCGAGGTTTTACTGTATTTGTTTCACTGTTTGTGCTGTGTTCTTACTGTTTCTTTTGATAGTTAGTCTGTTGACTACATGGTGTTACCACTAATTACAAATAGACTGGATCTTTGGCATGAATATGTGGTATTGTATATTTGCTTGGCCTGGAGGGCTTGATTTGTTTCTTTTCGCAGAGTTTTCAGTTGCATCATATTCTCTTGCTTTTGGTTCATGTGACTGCCTACATTTGTCCTCTGGGGTAGTTGTTTGGTATGCCCCTATGACCATGATGGCAAACCTTTTAGAGACTGAGAGCCCAAACAGAGGGGCGGGGTGAACTCTGTACTGGGTGGACGTAGGAAGCGCTGCCATTGGGCTGCTGGGAGAACTGTGCTGGGGTGACGCTCGCCATAGGTTTGCCACCACTGCCCTATGATATTACAGACTGGGCACAATATGGGAGTTAAATCTAGTCCTTTTGTTTGCCTTCTGTTTGTACTAGTAAGAACTAAAACCACAATACAATGTGTACACTTAGTTTCAATTTTTTTTCTTACTTTACTTCTCAACCTAGCACTATACTGCTAACCTGATACAGCACTGGTTTAAATGTCTACTGTGTCTTATCAGTTGAGTGCAATATTACTTGCTAAACATTAAAAAAGAGAGAGATTTGAATGCCAATGAAAAAGTTAGGTAAAAAGGTGGTGATAATGACAATGGTCATGGGGAACAGGGCTATGTAACAATGTAGTTATAGACAGTTGAAACACACCTTTCTGGAATAATTAAACAGCAATAATAATTTAAATACCAGGGAGCAGTATAGAGAAATTTACATCAACATGGGCAAGTGTCTGTGTGGTCACATCCACAGTTACCTTCTCGTAACAGGCACTCTTGACTAACCCTTCCACAGCTCTTAACAAGACATTTCTATACTGCATGAGACATTATAGAGTACAACAAACATGGTGACTACTCAGTTGGAGAAATCTACCTGAAATGTTTCTCACTTCTCCACTATTGGTAATTACTTAATTTACAGAGCAGGCCTATGCAGGCCTACTAAATTACAAGTGCAAATTAGTTGGATGAAACTTACTGCAGAGTTTAGAACCACAGTCTTAACTCCTGCTACCTTCAAACAGCAATATTCACCTTAAAGCCTATATGAAGCCAAACAAGTTTCTAAATTTAATTGTTATTCTGGAAGAACCAGATCTAATGTGGTGCCTTCATTAATTACATCACAGGGAGAATGTTCAATATTAGGTAAAGAGGTTTCTACCTTTCCCTATAGTTTACAGCTTAATTACTTGTGTCATCTTGTGCTATATATTCTACAGGCATTTCTGCCCAATGTTCCATCTGGAAGCAAAGCATCTTGATCTGGATCAACCTAATCTCCACAGGCCAAGCTGCTTGTGACTTAAGAGAATGACTATTAGCATGATCATATACATGTTTATTCTTAGGCATGGAACCACTGTCCAATGGAGTTTACGTCTTCCCCTATATTAAATGTATTTAGAATAAAAATCAAAATACTTTAGGTTTTTTTCTTTTGAACTCTTTGGAAATCAAAAGAAGAGTACAGTATTACAAAAACTGCTGTTCTATTTGCCATATAAAAAGAACCCACCATTATCTTATGTCCATCACCAATTTAAGGTAAATTTTCTAATACTGTACAGTATAATTATAATTTTGATAATGTTAAATATACAAAAGAATTCAGAAAAATGACATTTATTATGCAAAACTGTGAATATTCTGTAGATGAAATCCTGAAGATGAAATCCCGATTTATTTATTTATTGGTTATCAGGAACAATGTAAACATCTTCTTCCTCTCTCAGATGTCCCTGATTTTTCAGATTGGCCGCAACATTTTCAACTGTGGTGGAAATTAGTTTTTACAGTATTGGTATATGGTTACAAGATACTCTTGTTATTATACAAAGGTATCTTTGGTTAGCTTGGTTTTTAATGTAAGATATTTGGGAGCAGTACATTATACAGAAATACAAGAGGGCTTTTTCAACTATAGCACCCTGGTTGTGGAATGCTCTTTCATGGTACTTTTATAGATATTATTTCAGTGCCAAGCTCAATCCTGGCTGTTCAATCAAGCATCTGAGATCTACTGAGATAATAATAATAATAATAATTGTGTGCTGTCAAGTCATTCCTGAGTGATGGTGAACCCTTCCAGGGTTTTCTAAGTAGAGACTACACAGTAGTGGTTTACCATTTCCATCTTCTGGCAACACCCAGACTGTGTAGTTTACCCATTGCTATACAGACTGGCTCTTCTGCTGGGAGTCACAGTGAGGAATTGAACTTCCAACCTTTGGCTTCGCAGCCAGATACCTAAGCCACTGAGTTCTTCAGCCAACTATTGAGGATAATACCTAGAATTTTTATTTTTTCAGTCTGCAGATTTTGTTTTCTCTGAGTCATCAAAATGTTTGAAACTATTTTTATCTCCTCTAAATGTTGAAAGTGAATACTGTATAATTAACTATGCCTTACCTTTGGAACTGTCAATATTGGGTAAATTAGAAACAAGAGATAGTTTGTTTCCTTTGAGATAGTTACTACTGCTATGAAAACCTTAACCTGGTGGGCTAATGTTATTTGGAATGTACTGTGTGCTCCCCTTGCATCCATCTGTGCATCATTCTAACCACTATTCTGCCTTTTGGCACCTGATCCTAATACACTTGATATGACAGTACTTTACTGTACTACTGTTCTGGATTCACCTGGAAGGGGCTGTGGCAACTCATGTGGCAACTCATGCCCTTTATTCCAAGTAAATACCGTATTTCTGGGTAGGAATAATAATCTATAACTATAAGAAAGGGGTGTGGCCGTGCATGTGCGGAATGTGTGTCCATACCCGTGCAGCCTATCCCATGATGCACCGTACACACCAACCTTACATCACTGACATCAACGCTGCGAGGGTACGGAGGACGAGAGTGGGTCCTGCACCCCACAAAAGCCAGAAAAAACAAACACTACAAGTCCCAGCATCCTCCATGGCACGCCACAGCCAATCAGACAGGACGGCTGGAGTGTGGAGGAGGCGGAACAGCCAGCGCGCGAACGCTCAAGCCAATGGCCGCTTCGCGCACACTACAGCTGAGGACCCTCCCTAACATACCCCGGTGGACTGGGCCCGGTCTGCAGGGATGGTCTGGTCCTTTTCCCCCTCCTCAAATCCCAGCCCTCGGCGCCACCTTTGCTGTCACCCCTTCCGCCCTCAGCCATGCCGCCTGAGAATGCAGCCGAGGGAGGCACCGCCATAGGCGCTGCCTCTGCCCTGCCGCCCCTTCCCTGCCACCTGAGGAAATATACACTGAAAGCAAAGACCTACTGTTTTGTTGTTATCCACTGCACCCATTTTATTTATTCTTGCCCTAATATAGTTAGGCCCTTGCAATCAAAGTTCAGCATTTTTGTATCCCATTAATTACATAGGAGACAGTTTTTGCATGAGCTTTATTTCTCTACTGAAAGCAAGGGAAAGTAGCAGTGCTTTGTTTCAGCTAGGTTATGGTTTGACAAAAATTACCCAAGCCATATCATGACAGAGCAAACAGACTTGGTAATCTACAATTATTTTTCAAGTGTTTAGTTCAGTAAGGACAAAATGATCCCTTCACAAAGACTACTAGCCTCCTTCAGCTCCAAGATAGTCTTTGATCAGAAGGTCCAAAAGGACAATGCACGCACATCCTTGAGGAGCATCATTTTTTCCCTTTCAGAACAGTAAGGGAGTATAGAGTTACTGCTCTCCTTATGGTAGTGCTAAAAACAGGACTGTCACTCCATCCTCATCGATAACATTTTTAAATACCACAATGCTTGGGTTGATGTGACTTAAGTAATCTATAAAATACAGAAGGGCTATAGATAAGTTGTGTAAGTCCAGATATTAATGAAATGGTTAAGAAATGGTTTGGGTTTTGGTTACTAAAGGGACCAGGAAGGTGGTTTTTCCTTCTATGATGGCAGCTGCTATAAAGCCTGGTTACCATCATCATATTAAAGAGTAATCATATTGTTTCTGATCAGTGTTCAAGCAAATCTTGTATAAGTGGTATACATTTTTCGGTTGACAACACAACAGCAAGAACAAAACCTGTCTCTGGCACATTCATCTCTTTGTGTTTCCCTTCCAAGCAGCTCCTAGTTTTGCAAAAGCCAAACATTTACAAAGGAGGAAAGACATAAGCCAGCTAAAACAGGCAAATAAACCCCATGATGAAATTAGTTAAAATGTACTTCATTGTATTCCACTCAATTTATGCCCAAATAAATAATTGTTCTGCATACATTGCTTTTCCTTGTTTCCATCTGTATCCGTTACAATTTACCATCCAACCATTCTTTGTCTCAAAGACTCAAAAGAAAGCAGACAAGCATGGCAGGAACTAGTGTGAGATGGTACATTATTATTCAACACAGCAATTAATAGGGACCAAGATTGAGGGATGTCATTGAAAGATTATTGTCTAGAAATCAGGATGAGTTACAGCCACGACACCTATATTAGCATAGTATGTGCATTTCCAAACTCCTATCAAAGTGATAGGTTTATTCTGCCAACTAAAAATGGAAAAGGACACAAAACTGTTTGCAGGCTTCTGGAGTTAGGGCCCCTTCCTCAGGCATGAAGTATTGATACTGATTTTGTTTTTTAAAATGTATTTAAAGTTAGCCTTAGAAAGGCTTCACTATGGTATGCAGTTTTGATTTGGGGCTTTGTTTATTGGTCAACACATCATTCTCTGCATTCTATTTTGTTTCGTCAATCTCTCTCACAATGTGACCTATTGCCATTCAAGTTTCTAAACTACTAGTGACACATTACTCCAGAAAACCAAGAGTATGAACTTGCGTTCATCGTATCCTTCAGATTAAAGTTACCAGTACAGTGGAGCAAACAAAGAACATTAGTCTTTCCTCCTACTGTAGACATCTGCCATCCTTGTTCTCAAGTTCACACTCTTTTCATTCAGACTGCATCCATAACTGTCACCCTTTATTTGTATGCCTACAGAACTGTCACCTAAGACATCAGAAACAAGTATATGCATACATACATCCATATGTACAGGTGAAACTTTGAAAATTAGAATATCGTGCAAATGTTCATTCAGTCCAGTAATGCAACTTAAAAGGGGAAACAAATATATGAGATAGACTCATCACATGCAAGGCGAGATAGTTCAAGCCTTTGTTATAATATTGATGCTTATGGCTTACAGTTTATGAAAACCCCAACCCCCCAATCACATGTACCCCATAATAATCACATAATCTCATGTACGCTGTACGCCATGATCATCACAATTATAACAAATTAAGGTATGGCATATCTCGCTTTGCATGTAGTGAGTCTAGCTCATATATTTGTTTCACCTTTTAAGTGAAATGAATGAACATTTTCACGATATTCTAATTTTCCGAGTTTCACCTGTATATGCATACACACATCCATCAGTACATGCACACACATAAAAAGCTAACCTTCTCTCACTGCAGCTCAGTCATGTAAACAAAGGATTTTAACTGTGCTAGGGGAACTGAATGTCAGAATCTGCTAAGCAACCTTGTGTTCTTCTACTGAAAGCATACCTGTCAACCTTCCCGGATTGGCCGGGATTTCCCAATTTTTGGCACCGATTTGCACCATTTCCCGCCCGCAGCTGCCAAAACCCCGGAATTGGCAGCGGGGGGGGGGGGGGAGAGGTACTGCACATCTCTTCTGCGCAAGTCGCGTTCTACGCATGCGTAGAAGGCTTTTACGCTTGCGTAGAAGGCTTTTACGCTTGCGTAGAAGGCTTTTACGCTTGCGTAGAACCCTTCTATGCTTGCGTAGGCTACGCAAGCGTAAAAGCATTCTACGCATGCGTAGAACGCGAATTGTGCAGAACCGTTGTGCACAGGTCCCGGACTGTCCGGTGCCGCGGTTGACAGGTATGTCTGAAAGTAACTGGAAGGATTACCCCAATCCAACACAGTAAACCATTCTTTGCAATAAATGTACTAATGAATAAAGGCTTTTTGTTGTTGTTGATGTTGGACATGACACAAATACAGTAAGCATTGGTATGCCCAGCATGTCTAGAAAACATACACTTGAGAACAGGTGAGCCTTACAGCCAAAGCATCACGCCTCTACGTCCCTCCAGTGACACTGCAAACCTTATGGCTCAGGCACGCCATCGGCCGAGCATGCCGGCACAGCCAGAGACCACCTTTCCTCTTTTGTGCATCCAGGGTAGTGAGGACTGAGTAGCAGGTGCTTCACAACTCTCAGCACCAGGGCAACAAAGAAACAAGGGGTGGCATTCAAACAGAGAATGGCAAGTGGCACGAAGAAAAATGCAATGCTACCAGATTTATTTATTTTTTTTAAAAAAAAAATTTAAAAGGGGGTGTTGTGTAGCAATCACACACACACCTTTTTATCTGCAAGGCGTTGGCAGGGACAAGATGGAGGGGGAGCAGCCAAGAAGCTGGTCCTTTCGCCAATTCAGCATCAGGGCAGCTCAAGGGAGGCTGCTGTCTCGCCTTTTGCACCCCCACGTCTGCCTTTGCCCTGCCAAGGCTTGCAAAGGGGCACAACCACCAGCGCCCACCTCCGACCCCGCACATCATCATCATCATCGTTGACATTTTCGCAATGGTAGGCGCGTTAGTCTGTGCCTCAAGGATAAGAGAGTAGGCAAAGCAAAAAAGACACGCACAACCTCCCCCCACCCCCGTTGTGGCACTTTAAAGACTAACTGCTGTATTATGATCATCCCAATCATCATCATCATCCCACCCACCCTGTGTATTGGGCCTCCGTGGCTCCAAGACTCACCTCTCGCTGCGTGAGCGGGAGAGGCCGACCCGGGTGTGTGTGTGTGGGGGTGTGTGTGTGTGTGGGGACACACACACAAACACACGCGCGCGCCGCGCACACAAAATGGCCGCAGCGCCTCCAAACTGGGTGAGGAGAAGAGGAAGAAACAGAGGGAGCGTCCTCCGAGCGCCCGCTTTTAGGGCTCTTTCTGTAGCCCAGGCAGAGCCGCCCAGCCGGTATATCCGTCCCTCCTTTTCCGTCAGAGAAACGGCGGCCTGACTGCGCTGCTCAAGACAAGCGGCTTCGCCAATCCCTGGCGGCGCTTGGGCGGGGACCGGGGTGGAGGGGGGGGGTGGAAACCACGAAAGCGGCGGCGGCGGCCCAGTGAGGCGTGGAAGAAACGGCGGCGGCGGCGGGCGGCGTCTCCTCTCTCTCTCTGTCAGGGAGGACGTTTCGCTCTCTGGCGGCCGCCCCACACCTCGAAGCTCCGGGGGAGGGCGCGGGCGTGATAGTGGGGCTGGTTAGGGGGAGGCCCAAGAGGGAAGGGGGTGGACTGCTGGTGTGCTGACTGAGTCCCACACCCCACCACGCTCCTCCTCAATAATATCGTGTGTCAGAAATTATGGAGACACTCTGCTCAGGGGACGCCTGAATGAGGCTCCTTTCGTGTCCCCGAGAGCTGGGACAGAGACGGGCGCTCAATCCGTCAGGCAGTACCCGGGTCTCGAACTGCCTTCCAGCTAACAAGGCGAGCTTCTTAACCACCGAGCCGCCGCAGCCCCTTCGGCTTTCAAATTATGAGGCTAGGTCTCAAACGAGGCTAGGGGGCTGAAAGAGAAATTTACTCGTAGAGGTGGCATGCCACAATGTGGATTTTGCACCAGTCTACGGACTGCAGTGGCTCAAGTGGTTAAGATGCTGACCGGGAGGCGGAAGGTCAGCAGTTGGATACCCAAATACTGCAGGACGGAGTGAGCTTCTGTCTTTTTTTTTTTAATCTTTAATTTTTATTTTAATAACAATACAATTTAACAAATTCATGGTACAATTATAAGGAAACAAAAATTATTAAAATCATTACAACAACACTGGTTAAAACAAAAATCACCACGTGCTATGTACCTTACACCTCCAACAAACTTTCAACTTTGTACTATCAGTTTGATGTAATCGCATGGGGGTCAGATACCATTTCCACAGTAGCTTAAAGTTATGCTCTGTTATTCTTACGGACAAGGTCCTCATTATGAATGAGGCTCCTTTTTGTGTCCCCAAGAGCTGGGACAGAGACGGGCGCTCAATCCGTCAGGCAGTACCCGGGTCTCGAACTGCCTTCCAGCTAACAAGGCGAGCTTCTTAACCACCGAGCCGCCACAGCCCCTTCGGCTTTCAAATGAGGCTAGGTCTCAAACGAGGCTAGGCGGCTGAAAGAGAAATTCACTCATAGAGGTGGCATGCCACAATGTGGATTTTGCACCCATCTACGGACTGCAGTGGCTCAAGTGGTTAAGACGCTGACTGGGAGGCAGAAGGTCAGCAGTTGGATACCCAAATACTGCAGGATGGAGTGAGCTCCCATCTTTGTCGCAGCTCCTGCCAAGCTAGCAGTTCGAAAGCAAGAAATTGCAAGTAGATAAATAGGGACCACTTCGGTGGGAAAGGTAAACAGCGTTCCGTGCGCTGCCACATGACCACGGAAATGTCTGCAAACGCAGACAGTGCTGGCTCTTCAGCTATAAACACACTTGAGCACTGAACCCTAGAGTCGGATACGACTGGCTTTCAAGCAAGGGTGACCTTGACCTTTACTAACCATGTGCAACTCAATGGAACTGAACTTCCCGGTAGTAAATTTGAATCCCAATCAGGGGGTCTTCTGTTATTACCCGTCGTAAAATTACACACGGGTGTGTAAACTTAGCTGTTTGCACAGATACCAACCACTGTCTGCCTCTGTACCTCATATGTATAAATTAATGCCATGAAGTCTCACTCTCAGGTCTAACGAAGTGGACTTGATCCATGAAAGCTCACATGAAAATACTGGAGTATTTGTCTTTTTGTTTTATTGTTCTTACATGTCCTGATCAAAGCCTGGACTGCCAAAATGAAGCCACTTTCTTGGCTTTGTTGTTGGCCAAACTTAAGTCCTTTTGTTTACTGCCTGATATGCTTGCACAGACTAACCGGGTTGCCACCTCAAAAACTCCTCCACTGTGAGATTACTTTGCCTTGATAATCATTTTTCATTTCTACTGAAGGTCTTTCCCCTCCTTTTCCCTTTAAGAGGATGCTTTATGAGCTGGGGATGCCATGGGCTTGTTGCTTGTGTAATACAGTAAAACCCCGACTTACAAATGCCCCGAGTTACATAAAATTTGACTTACATAATGATTTTGTGCTAAAACCATGTCCCGATTTACACTATTTCCTATGGGTTTGCTTTGAGTTACATAAAGGTTCTTTTTCCTATGGGTTTGTTTCGAGTAATGTAAAAATTCATTTCCCTATGGGTTTGCTTCGATTTACATAAAATTTTCATTTTTCCTATGGGTTTGCTTCAAGTTACGTAAAAATAATTTTTCCTATGGGTTTGCTTCGAGTTACATAAAAAACCGATTTAAGCAAAAGCCTACTGTTGTGTTCTGTAAAGCTGTGCCTTTAACAATGTACCTTTGCCATGTGTTATCAATGTAACCTTTCTGTGTGCAACATTATAACCATCAGCTGTATCAATGTAAACCTGATAAGGGGACGCGAGCTAGTGACCACCAGAGGGCAGTAGCGAGCGTCCAGCTCTCATGGCTCAGATTCACCTGGTTCAGCAGCGCGGGAAGATTCCCCGCCACCTCTTCACCTGGTCAAGAAGGGCGTGACCTTCTACGACATCACGCAGGCAGAAACCAATAGTCTGTCGACGAGCCACATTCAAATGTATAGCCAGCTGTATATATTGAGCTAACCATCCGCCATTACCACATGTTCCTCCGGATCATCATGCAATAAACCTGTGTTAAGCCAACCCTTCAGCTGTTTCATTGTCTTTGGTCCCTTACATTAAATTGGCGACGAAGGTGGGATATGGCAGCCCACGGGACCAAGACATGCGCCGGTTTCGAAATCAGGAAACCGGGCGACTGGGAGATCTTCGAGATGGACTTCCAGGCAGCACTGATCGAGTCCGAAGTCACGGAAGAGGCAAAGAAAAGGGCCATCTTCACCAGAATGCTCGGACAAGAAACCAAAAGGACCTTGGTGGACCTGATTGCACCGAGGAGGGTGAGCGAATTCAAGGCCAAGGAACTCATGCAGATGCTGCGTGAGCACGTCCGGCCCGCCACGGCGATGTTTCCCGCTCGGAGTGCGTTCTGGAGGCGAGTCCAAGCGCCCGGGGAGACGGTCGCCGCATTCGTGGCGGCCCTGCGGCTGGCGGCCGGCCCGTGCAAATGGGAGAATGCCGAAATCACCCTCCGAGACTGTGTGCTGTGCGGCCTGAACGACGCCGAGACCCAGCGCACATTAATGAACAAAGAGCCGCCTCCCACGTTGCAGGAGGTCGTCAGAGCGGCCCAGGCCGCAGAAGCTACAAAGGCCGGGGTCCAAGAACTCCAGGACTGGCGGCCGAAGTCGAGCAAGGCAGAGGCTCCGGTACAGGCGGCCCGGCGAACTTCGAGGTCGTCCACAGAGAGCAGCGACGACGAGGACGTCCGGAGGGTCCGGAAGGAGAGCCGGCGATGCGACGGCTGTGGAGCGGCCCACGACCGCGTAAAGTGCCCCTTCCGGAAGGCCGAATGCCACAACTGCGGCCGCCGTGGGCACATCGCCAAGGTGTGCAGGAAGAAGCGCGAGACCCGGAGGAGCTCCGCAGACCGTTCCGCGGGGCAAGACCGCCCAACGAGACCCAAGGACGGCGCCCAGGCCACGCGGAAGCAGGACGGCGTGGGCCGCATCTCCGACGGCAGCGAGGACGACGCCCCAGTGTTCAGCGTGTCTACAGGACACCCCCGCTATTTTGTTGAGGTACTAGTCCAAGGGGTTCCCATTAGGATTGAAATTGACTCGGGGTCCTCATATTCAATCATTTCCCAGAGGGAGTTTTTGGGAATTGCCCCCCACAAGCGACCCAAGCTCAAAGCATTGAGGTCCACACTACGGGACGTGCAAGGGAACAGCATTCCAGTGTTGGGGGTTGGAGAGTTTCAGGTCAAATTCAAGGAGCACGCCGCGTCCCTTCCCCTAGTCGTGCTCAAAGGAGGAGATTGCAGCCTCCTCGGGATTCAATGGTTCCAGCCCCTGGGGTTGTTTATTGGGGGGGTGCACGCCGTGGGGATGCACACCGTTGGGACTGATCCAATTCAGGACGTGTGCGAGGCGCACCCCGAAGTTTTCAAAAAAGGACTGGGGAAATTCAAGGGGCCCCCAGTGACTTTCGACCTGGACCCGGAGGTCCGCCCAATTCGCCTTAAACCACGCAGGGTGCCGTTCGCACTTAAGGACAAGATAGAGGCGGAACTGGACAAGTTGGTGGGCCAGGGGATCCTTGTGCCTGTAGATTCTGCGGAGTGGGAAACTCCAATTGTAACCGCACTAAAGGCCAACGGGGAGGTCCGCATATGCGCCGACTACAAGTGCACCATCAACAAGGCGATCCGCCCGAATGCATATCCGGTGCCGGTAGTCAGCCATCTGCTGGCCAGGTTACACGGGGGAAAGTGTTTCGCTAAGCTCGACTTAGCACAGGCCTACCAGCAGCTCACGGTGTCCCCTGCCGCAGCTGCTGCGCAGACCATAGTCACCCATAAGGGGGCGTTCCAGGTGACGCGCCTCCAGTTTGGCGTGAATTCAGCGCCTGGAATTTTCCAGTCACTCGTGGAACGCCTCCTGAAGGGATTGGAGGGGGTGTTGCCTTATTTTGATGACGTGTTAATAATGGGGGGGAGTCGGGTTGAATTGGCCAAGAGGTTGGGGAAGGTCCTGACAATATTCGAAAAAGCGGGGCTGAGGCTGCGGAAGGACAAATGCGTCTTCTTCGCAACCGAGGTTGAGTTCCTAGGGTTTTGTGTGACTCCTGAGGGAATAAAACCATCCAAGTCCAAGGTGGCAGCCATTAAGAAAGCCCCCCGCCCCACCTCCAAGCCCGAGCTGCAGTCGTTCCTAGGGCTGCTCAACTTTTACCACTCCTTCCTCCCCCGGAAGGCAGCGGTGGCTGAACCGCTACACAAACTGCTAAAAAAAGACCAGGCATGGAAGTGGGGCGATGACCAAGAAAGGGCATTTAGTGAGCTAAAAAGTCTCCTAGCGTCTGATGCCATACTGACCCATTTCAACCCCAAATGCCCGGTAGTCCTGACCTGTGATTCATCCCCGGTGGGGGTGGGGGCGGTGCTGTGCCACGTGCTGGAAGACGGAAGGGAGGCCCCGATAGCATTTTACTCCAGGTCCCTGTCCCAAGCGGAGAGAAACTACGCACAGACAGACAGGGAGGCACTAGCAATAGTCGCGGGGACGAAAAAATTTCACGATTTTCTGTACGGCCGCCCCTTCACCATTGTAACAGACCACAAGCCCCTGCTAGGCATCTTTACCGCAGATAAGCCCACCCCACAGATCCTGTCTCCAAGGATGCTCAGGTGGGCCATTTTTCTCAACACGTATCAGCACGCGTTGGTCTACCGGCCCGGGAAAGAGATCAGCCATGTGGACGCTCTATCTAGGTCTCCCCTCCCCCTAACGCCCAGCCAGGTGAGCAAGGGAGAGCGGGACCATCAGGTTCTCATGATAGAGGTACTGGATTCGCCCCCCGTAGTGCCCGCCGACATTGCCAAAGCGACAGAGAAGGACAAGACGTTAGCGGCGGTAAGCTCCTGGGTGCAGAAAGGGTGGCCCGCGTCCTCCCCAGCGGAGGAGTTCGCTCCATTTTTCAGAAAAAAGTTAGAACTGTCCCTAGAGAGGGGGTGACTCTTGTGGGGGCAGCGGGTGGTGATCCCCACTTCCCTTCGACCGCGGGTGCTCAAGCTGCTGCACGTCAGCCACCCCGGCATCGTGCGATCTAAGGCACTGGCCCGGAGTTACTTCTGGTGGCCCAAGCTGGACACCGACATTGAGCACATGGTCGGCACTTGTGAAAGTTGCCAATGCTCCAGACCAGAGGAGGCCCGCCTTCCCCACAGGGAATGGGACGCGGCTAAGGGGCCGTGGTCCCGGGTGCACGTTGATTTCGCAGGCCCGTTCAGAGGCACCCTGTTCCTTCTTGTAGTGGACGCTTTCTCCAAATGGTTGGAGGTTATCCTAGTCACGAGCACCTCCTCGGCCCAGACCATTAGGCATTTGCGGAGGCTCTTTTCCACGTTCGGCATACCCGACACGTTAATTAGCGACAACGCTAGTTGTTTCACGTCCTCCGAGTTTAGGGCATTCATGGAGATTAACGCCGTTCGGCATATCACCTCCGCCCCGTTTCACCCAGCCACCAATGGCCAAGTAGAGCGCCTCGTCCGCACCACGAAGGACGCGTTGCGGCGCATGGGCCCCGGGGATCTGAACCTACAAGTCTGTCAGTTTCTGCTAGGGTACAGGGTGACCCCTTTGGCATCAGGATACTCCCCCGCAGAGCTCTTAATGCGTAGGAAACTGACCACCATCCTTACTAGGCTAGACCCCACGAGGGTAGAGGACAAAGGAAGGAACATCGGGCTAGAGGCCACAAAGAGTTTCAGTGTAGGCGCCCCCGTGCATTGCAGGAATTACGCCAGCACGGGCCCAGCCTGGGTGCCGGGCGTAGTTGTGGAACAAACCGGCCCCGTGTCGTACCGCGTGGAAACCAATACAGGACTCCTGTGGAGGCGGCACGCGGACCAGCTCCGACGCAGGGTCTCCGATGAGCAGGGCACAGACCAAGCAGAGAAAAAGTCAGCGTTAGGGTTCTCCCCCACCCGTTCAGCCCAAGGGGGAGGGAAGGGGGACCGCGGGCCCCCACCAAGGGGGGAGGAGGATATCCTTGTAGATACCCTGGGGGATCTTTCCGAGGAGGAGGAACCCGACCCCATACATATCTTGCGGAAGGTCCCCACAAATGCGGATACCCCTACTAAGTTAGGTTTTAGTTTCCAGAACCGGGGGGTTTTTTCGGAGTGGTCCCCCACCCGTCCAAGCGAGAAGAGGGGTTTTTCGTTAGTCCCGACAGCCCCCGGTCTGCCCACCATGGAGTTTTTCCCTTCCCCTAAGGCCACCAGACAGCAGCAAGCCACTAACAAGTCTCCCTCTCCCATTTCAGGACAAGGGACCAGGGAACAAAGAAGCAATAACGCCCCCGGGGGGGCAGCCCTCGTCACGGCCCAAACGCACATGCAACAAGCCATCTTGGCTGAGAGACTTCGTCTCATCCTAGGGGGGAGGGATGTTGTGTTCTGTAAAGCTGTGCCTTTAACAATGTACCTTTGCCATGTGTTATCAATGTAACCTTTCTGTGTGCAACATTATAACCATCAGCTGTATCAATGTAAACCTGATAAGGGGACGCGAGCTAGTGACCACCAGAGGGCAGTAGCGAGCGTCCAGCTCTCATGGCTCAGATTCACCTGGTTCAGCAGCGCGGGAAGATTCCCCGCCACCTCTTCACCTGGTCAAGAAGGGCGTGACCTTCTACGACGTCACGCAGGCAGCAACCAATAGTCTGTCGACGAGCCACATTCAAATGTATAGCCAGCTGTATATATTGAGCTAACCATCCACCATTACCACATGTTCCTCCGGATCATCATGCAATAAACCTGTGTTAAGCCAACCCTTCGGCTGTTTCATTGTCTTTGGTCCCTTACACTAAACCTACGGAACGGACTTTTTTCGTACGTAGGGGTATTACTTGTACACCATCACATACTTTTAATGATCAGCCCTTCTTCAACCTAAGCTCTCAAGAGGTGTGTAAGCAAATGCAAACAATAACAATGAAGTAGCAAAAAGTCAGACATTAAACAGATGAGAGAATTTTTTCTTTGCAAATGCATACAGAAGCTTGAGTGAGTTAAGAGGCTTGAGTGAGTTAAGAGTTCAGCATAATCAGAAGTACTCTTGTATCAGCACCTCTTGTATTTACAGAAATCAAACATGACTAGTATTCATCTTTTGTTATTGGTATATATTGAATATTAACATTTCAATTGTTTTTTTCTTTTCTTAAAACATGTACACAGTTTTTTGTATCCTCTATGTTCTAACAGACATTTTTCACAACTTGGAAGAACATTCGTGCAAAAAGGTTGATGAACATATCCATTTAATCCTCAGAGGAGAAAGAAGCATAAAAATGCTGGAGGAATCTGCTGGGTGTGTGTGTGAATGAATTCCCAAACTGGGGAGCTAGCACTGAAAAGGCCTTTCATCCGATAAGTGGTTTGCGCTGCTGAAAATAGAAGAACAATAGTCAGAGCATAATCTGCTCTGTAAAGGGAAGAAGGTAAATCCGTTAGCATCCCTGATCCTTATCTATTTATGAAGATAAATCAGACCATATTTAGAACCAGTGCTGTTTGCAAGCTTCACAGCAGAGGCAGTTGACAACCTGCTTTTGGAGGGACACCTGACCTCCAAAGTTTGAGAAGACAGCCTTAACCCACCTGTGCTTGGAGGTATCTGGATGGTCACTGTTGCAAACAAAATGCCAGGATTAGATTGAATGTTTTGCATAATCCAGTTAGCCTGTTCTTATAGTTTTAGAAGAGAAACAGATTAAGGTTAGCAGTGTTTTCTTCTCTGCACCCTTTTCCTCAGCTATAACTTTGGTTAGGCAAGGCATCTATTCATCTGGGTTCCTGCTGTTTCCGACCATGTTCGTTGGCTCTCAAATGAAACAACATGTGTTGTAATGCTCCCCCCGGAGGATCGGAGTGGCGGCAAGGAAGGTACACAAGACAGATGTGTGGTGGAAAAAGCCAGTCCCGAATCCTCGGGTGGTCTGCATTTATTGACTACATCGGGATCTCCCCGCACAGCCTGCGTGAGACCCCGTGACAGAAGGCTTGTTTACGTGGCATTTTGCTGGCCAAGTTACATTTGCCAGCCTAAGAAGTTACTACGTACATGGGTCCCTGTTTTGGGGACTGATTAGCGGATTTGGCGAGACTCATTGTTCTCGCCCTATCTCAGAGTCCTTGAGCCTCTGGGCACCTATGCATAGCTATTTGGTCTAGCTGTGGTTTGCCTTTGCCCAGCTCAGTTCGTGGACGTGAGTTGGATACCGTGTGGTCTTTGCTAGACCTTGAGTCTCTATTGGGTGTTTCACCTTAGGACATTTGTCCTACTTCTCTCAGCGTCCCCAGCCAAGCAATATGGATTCTCTTTTGCTGCCTAATGCTATTGGCCCGCGATCCAATTTCCCTTCCAGCCGAGCCAGGTTGGTCTTGAGCCGCTGTGCGTAGCTCGACAAACCGATTGGAAAAGGTTAATAGCCAATCAATAACGCGGGCAACCCTCAAACATGAATAGTGTGACTGGGTATAATCATAATAAAGGGACAGCAGAAAGAAAGTGACAGCAGAAAGAGGACAAATCTTTACATTAACCAGTGCCAGCACCAGACTATTTGCTACCAGCTGCACCGTACTACCACTCCATTTACAAAAACTGAGCAAACTGTCCCTTTATTTCCCTCTGTAATACTGGTAACATGAAAGTCCCGTCCACCCAGTGTCATAACTAGGGCAGGGCAACTGGGGCTTTGACCTAAGGTAGTGATGGTGAACCTTTTAGAGACTGTTATGTATGATAACTATGCTTATAACTGTCAAGGCAATTCAAACTGCCATGTTCCCGCCCTTTCCTAGCTGTCAAACAGCGTCCCTGTTTGACAGCTACGAAATCTCGCCAGACAGCATAGTCTCGCGAGATTTCGAGTGGCGCGCAAATTAGAATCTGACAGGAGCGGAATGTATCTTTTCTTATGCAAATAAGTGGATCGAAAAATGTGCACACTCTGTTAGCCAATGGGCTTTTGTTGTTACTGTTACTGTTTATAGTGTATACAAGTCCAAGTTTTGCCCCATCCAAATTGTGTTCAAACCCCACTAATAAAGAACTGAATTTCACTACTTCATACGACTCGTCTTCATTCCTTGAACACTAAAGAGACCGAGTGCCCAAACTCAACAGGCTGCCGCCTACGCTGCAGAGGAGTGGGGTGAATTATATGCTATGGAGAGGGAGGAAGTGCTCCCATTGGGTACCCCTCTATTCTCTCTCTTCTTGACCTCTCAGCGGCTTTTGATACCATCAACAACGGTATCCTGCTGGACTGGCTCCAGGGGTTGGGGTTCCGGAGCACTGTGCTGTCCTGGCTATCCTCCTTCCTGAGTGGCCGGACCCAGTCAGTGTGGGTGTGGGGGCGTGGAGTCGAATCCAAGGCAGCTCATGTGTGGGGTGCCTCAGGGTTCGGTCCTCTCGCCCCTACTCTTTAACATCTACATGAAACCGCTGGGTGAGGTCATCCGATCCCACGGGGTGAGATATCTGTATGCTGATGATACTCAGTTGTATAAATCTGCCCATGGTGATCCCAGTGATGCGATCAAAGTCCTGACCAGTTGCTTGGAGGTGGTTAGGGTCTGGATAGGGGACAATGGACTACAGATGAATCCCGGCAAGACTGAGTGGCTGTGGGTGAGGGAACCTGGTCCTCATAAGGAGTTATCCTTGCTGATTTGGGATGGGGCATCATTGCCCCAATCCTATCAGGTGTGCAACCTGGGGGTCCTCCTGGACTCGCGACTTCTGCTCCAGGAGCAGATTACGGCCATGGCCAGGAGGGCCTTTGGGCCAATTGCGCCCACTCCTTGCTCATGGTCACCCATGCCCTGGTCACCTCCCATTTGGACTATTGTAATGCGCTCTACATGGGGCTGCTCCTGATGACCATCTGGAGACTGCAGTTGGTCCAGAATGCGGTGGCATGTGCGGTGGTGGGGTGCGGTTGTTTTGCCCATGCCTTGCCACTGCTGCGGGAGCTGCACTGCTGCGGGAGCTGCACTGGCTGCCTATACGTCTCTGGGTGCAATTCAAGGTGTTGCTTATCTCCTTTAAAGCCCTTCATGGTAGTGGACCAGGATACCTCAGGGACTGAATTGTCCCTAGTACATCGACCCATCCCATGAGAGCAAACCAAGAGGGCACCCTTCATATACCATCTGTTGGAGAGGCGCGCCTCTCCAGTATGGGGAAAAGGGACTTCTTGGTCATAGCCCCTGTATTATGAAACCTCCTCCCGGTGGAATTACGCCTCCAGGCCCAGTTGCTACCATTTAGGAGAGAATTGAAAACATGGTTAGCAGAATGGGTCTGAGGGCCGGGATTGCCAACAAGCTCTTCTTTTTGGCTCACCTGAGGTCCCCCCCTCTTGTAATTGGTTTTATTGAAGGGCTTTTAACTGTTTTTACATTGTTTTTAAGTTTTGCTGAGCAGCCAGTGAGGTGTTCGCTGTACTGTGTACACCGCCCAGAGTCTGAGTCTAAATCTAAACAAATAAACGAATAAATAAATAAATCTGGTCAAAGGGGCAGGGTGAACCCTGTGCTGGGGGGATGGTGTGTGTGCCCACAGAGAGGGCTCTGAGTGCCCCCTCCAGCCCACGTGCCATAGGTTCGCCACCACTGACCTAAGGGGTGAATAATTAGAGATGACAAACATTTAGTAGTAAAAGGGCACAAACCAGCTTAATTAGCATTTGCTGTTGAAAATATATCAACCTGCGTCTCCAGCTGCTCCTTCCAGGCAAAAGGGAGCACAAAACAGGCAGGCTCTGCACAGAACTGACATGGCCCAAGTGTTCCTCTCTATTTTTCTGTGTGTACCAAATTCATTTGAACTAAGCTTGACCAATAAGGAAGCCGAGTTGTGGGCACCAAAATTGAAGGTTACAGTGTAAAGTTTAACTCTCAGCTTCATTTTTACTGATTGTAAATTTCTAGTATATTTTCACAGCAGCCAAACACCCCAAAACTGCCACCAACAGATTGTAAGGATTTTTTAGACTTCCCAAGATAACGAGAAGCTCTGTGTGAAGACATGTTGTAGTTCTGGAATTTACTCAGTCTTCCCTTCTTTAAAGTTTTTTCTAACCCTCCTATGCCAGGATAGGACATTTCAGTCATATTTTGTTGCAGGATCTACTACACAAATATGGACTGACAGTGTTGGCATTCTGAAGAGTTGTAGAGGATGCCCAGTTTTTAGCCATTCGTTTTACATAGTTTTTACAAATGATATATGCAATAATAACCAGCCTGTGGGGTTTCACGGTGCGATTGCTGTGACTCATTGGCCATAAATCGTGTATAATTGTCTCCTTTACCTCATCTGTTTTTACACAGCAACCTAGAGGCCCCTTTTGGGTCTCTCAAGGCTTTTGCCCCTCCCTGCACTGTTCAGGGATGGCACATAGCTATCACGCAGCTTCTGTCCAATTAGAGCAAGGTGTGCACGAGGAAGACATGCAGATAGTTAACCAATTAAGTAGCCTCCTGTTATCGCAGATAACCAATGAAAACATCTTACATGCTCTCTCTGGAATGTCTTTGTCCTGCTTCTAATAAAGTCCAGCCGGACTGCTTTTTTGGATGCCTATGCCTATGCCTTTGAATAAATTCATGCCTTTGGATGAATTCAAGCCTCCGCGTCTCCTTGATCCCCACAAACACAACATCTGGTGACCCCGACGTGATTACCGGATCCCAACCCCCCTACTTGCCGGCTGGCATAGCCCCCTGGTGCACCGATCAGCTCAGCTTTTGAGTTCCCAATTGTGAGCATGGGGGGGGAAGTTTCTTCAGGGCCAAGAGCCCATGCAAACGAATTGCAGAGATCCATCAAGGAGAGCGGATGTCCAGACATCACGCTTGATAGTACAGAAGGCTTCACTAAGGGAGTCAAATGCCAATGTCCCTGGCACCCAGAAATTGGATCACTCAAATGGGATGATGGGCAAAGAGCAGAAACAAAAGAAGGGCAAGACTTTACTCCAAAGAATCTTTTGTTCTCCCAGAAGTTTACTTTACAATTGCCACAGATTTTCCCCCCAGCCAAGGGATGGAGTCTGACTGTCTCTTCATCATATGGGACACAACAGCAGGAGCCCTCCTATGGAGATGGGGGTGGAAATGGAGATGGGACATTAAATTCTGCCTTGGAGCAAGCAAGTCCTTTTAGCCCTACAAAAGACCTGTTCTCTGCTGCTTTAACTCCAGATGTGTTAGATATGGAAACTGTTGCTGCTGGTCCAGTGAACAGAGAGGCTCTTGCCGAGCCTAAGAAACCCCAAATGCCAGCTGATGAGGAACAAATGGTGGGAACCTCATCACAGATTGAAGCTGTTGATGCATGCAGAATAGCAGAAAGCAAGGAGTGTGTTTCAAAGAGCAGCTTGGGGGATCTCAGCCCCCCCGTGAAGCAACCCTCTTCACAAAAGCCGGAGAAGCTGTGCGGTAAACTTGCTTCCTCACGTATGGCCAAAAAATGGGAGGATTGCCCAGAGGAGGAACGCACAAAACCCCAGCCTAAAGAGGGGTTTTCCTGCAAGTACCAGCTAACAGATGCAGCTTGTCATAAAGTTGAGAATATGACAGAAATCCAAAGGAGAAGGGGGGTAAATTGTGCCTCAACCGACAACAGACTGCTTCAAAAGTACAAGGAGTTTTTGGCTGATTTTGAGCTATCCACCCCTCAAACAAAGAAATTCGAATGGGCTGTTCCAAGTTTCAGGCGTCCTCATTGCAGAGAAAGCAAATGGAAATTTCCTGTGATTTTCACCTTATCGGCCTGCCTTAGTACAGATGGGGACGGCCGGAGCATGAAGGAATGTGTGTTTGCCTGAAAGGCTGAGAGGGGGGGTGGGGGTTGGCTGGTTGTCTTGTGAATTCAGTGAGAAGTAATTTATGGCTTAGTTTCACCCTGCCATGCCAAGAAGAAGTGTTTGTTTAAAAGAACTGTGCTGGAGAAGATAGTGTTTTAAATTGTAATCTGAGCTTCTATCAATTTGGACATTTTTAATTGGGCTAAAAAGTTTGTGTATTCTTAATACTCTAAGCGAAGAATTGGCTTGGTTTGCATTATTAAACCTGAAAACCTTTTTTAAATTGGATAAATAGTTCAACTGTATGATCATGCTTTTTTCTGTTTTATATTCAAATGCCTTTAAATGCTCTGCTGATATTAGTACCTGTTTTATGAGTGTGAAATGTTTTAATGATATTTGTGCTGATTTACCATGCTTTGTAGTAAAAAGTTATTAATGCCTTTCTCACTTTTACACCAGTGAGAGAAGAGAAATATGCCTTACTCATGTAATTGGGGAGTGAGAATTGCTTTCTAGAATGCTATAGAGACCTCCTTCATGTAAGAAGAGATTCTCTTGCTTAGGGAAAGACCTGATTTTGCTTACACCAGTGAGAGAAGAAAAGATATAATGCCTTATTCTTGTAAGGAAGAAGAGAGATGTTCATATTTGGTTCATGCTTAAATATCCTGCTTAATCTCTTGCTTGGGGAATGACCTGTATTTTGCTTTTGTTATATATTTTGCTTATGATATATTTTGTGTTATGTTACTGCATTTTTCAAGATTCCTTTAGAAGTACATGAGAAAGTTTTCAGTCCTATTATAGCTGTTAGCAGTGACACATGTAAATGAGTTTTGATGCTGTTTCTCTATGTTCCTATTGTAGCTGTTAGCATGCTAGAAAATGTGCCAAGGTTGTGAACTGTACTCGACATAAGTCAAAGCCTCACTGTTTCCCTCCCGGGGTCGACACCGGGGGAGAAACTGAGGACCTTCTTTTTAACTTTGGAACTATATTCCTGCTTACCTCTCTACAACCACTTGTTGCCTTAAAGCTTGTTTGTGCATTTGTAAATTCTGATAACTGCCTGTTCTATGCATACCTTCGTTGCCAGCCTGCAAGGACGCTTCCGGCTCGCAAATGCAAGGGTTAAATTTATTATGCTTATAAGCTTCTTAAAAACAGAAGGGGGAAGATGTGGGGTTTCACGGTGCGATTGCTGTGACTCATTGGCCATAAATCGTGTATAATTGTCTCCTTTACCTCATCTGTTTTTACACAGCAACCTAGAGGCCCCTTTTGGGTCTCTCAAGGCTTTTGCCCCTCCCTGCACTGTTCAGGGATGGCACATAGCTATCACGCAGCTTCTGTCCAATTAGAGCAAGGTGTGCACGAGGAAGACATGCAGATAGTTAACCAATTAAGTAGCCTCCTGTTATCGCAGATAACCAATGAAAACATCTTACATGCTCTCTCTGGAATGTCTTTGTCCTGCTTCTAATAAAGTCCAGCCGGACTGCTTTTTTGGATGCCTATGCCTATGCCTTTGAATAAATTCATGCCTTTGGATGAATTCAAGCCTCCGCGTCTCCTTGATCCCCACAAACACAACACCAGCCAGCACATGCAAATGTCTTAACAAATCTGTTGATGTGTGTCACTGTGGTAATTGTTTCAGCTGACATTCCATGCTGTTTTTCGTAAATGCAATGCAGCCAAGACACATTCTAGTTGTCAATAGGTTGTATTTTTCTAAAGTTGGGGAGGCACTGAAGATTCTCATCAGAGTCAGGAAATACAACAAATATGAATAAACCCATAACCACAAACCTGCCAGGTGAGCATTGTTTGATGGTTGGATTTAAAAATCAGGTGCTCATTAACAGATAGTGCTACATTTTCTTTACAGCTGAAAAGATGAGAAATTCGAAGGGCACTGTGTTTAGTATGTGCATTGTATGGAAGAAAGTCCCTGATACGATTCAAGGAAAATAAAACTGGATGAATGGTATAGAGAAACGTGGCAGCTGGCACTGAATGATAAATTGACATGGGAATTAAATGAAAAGAAAGGAATGGTTAGAGAAAATAATTTTGGGAAAATTTGGAAACCATTTCTTGATTATACATTAAAGAAAAGAGGAGGATGTATGTCAGTACCGGATCAATTGAATTTTTGGCTATAATGACAAGAGACAGGATGCAGCTCCCCTTTGCCATTGTAATATATCATGTGGTGATGTTTTCTTTCTTTTTCCCCCTTCTCTTATTCACTTTTTATAGTTTTTCCAATTGTAAAATTTGTTGAGAAGATGAAGTGTAGAGGAGTGGAGGATGTTTACTAGTAAGGTAATTAAGTTTAATATTATTGGAATGCTGATATATGCTAGAGAATGTAAGGGGTTTAGTTATCAATTTTATATATTCTCTCCTCTTTGTATTACTTTTATATGTATATAAAAAGAGTGATTTATATTTTGTTATATTTTGTTAGTTAATGTATGTCTCATGTTTTCTTATTTGATTCTGTGTAGTAGCAAAAATCAATTAAAAAATTATATAAAAAAGAAAGAAAGTCCCTGATGTCATATGCCACATTTTGTAACATTTGAGGGTTTCTTTAAAATTAATATTGAAACTCAACATAGGTACAGGCACCAAACACTTGGACAGCCAAGTAGAGTTCAGTACTCCCACTTTAGATTTCTAAAAGAAATAGGCAGGACCTCAAAATATTATGAGCTTAAAGACACTAGATTTTGCTTTTTGTGGAATTCTTGGGCCCTTGTTCTCTATTGTTGATTTGAACTGCATTTTATTCAGTGGTGGGCATCAGTAGGTTCGCACCAGTTCACCAGAACCGGTAGCAGAAATTTTGGCTGGCCCGCCCATCCAGGTTTTGAAATAAAGTAGTCCGAATTCAGGTGCAACACAGGGCTTTCCCCCTGGCCATGCCCACCATACCACACCCACAGTGCAGTAGTAAAAAATTTTTTGAAGCCCACCAATGATTTTATTTTATTCTTTTAATACAGAGAGACACCTAAATTACACTTGGGACTGGCCAAATGCATTTTGCTGACTGAGACACAGCAGAAAATGATGCCCTTCATCCACCCTTCCCTAGTTAGAGTGAAGCAGAATGTGACATAAATATTTTTCACTGTCCCTGATAGTAAACATTATAAAAGCGAACTAAATAATTGTTTGCTGCCTTTTTGTGGCAACCAAGATTTGCTAATTGAGGCAGATGCCTCACTCTGTTTACTGGTAGAGCCAGCTCTGATTATAACGTTTTAATCAAGGAAGGAAGGAAGGGCAAATACAACCCCTTCTTCAAGCATTTCCTAGTTATTCAAGCAATTTAAGGAAAATGATCTACCAATGAAATGAGGAACACTTCATCAGGCTACTACTATGCTTGCTTAAAGTCCATGTCTCTGGCTACATATTATGCTAGGGCAGTGATGGTGAACCTTTTAGACACCAAGTGCCCAAGGAGGAGGAGGCAGCTCACGGGCAGGCATGGTGCAAGTCCACACACCCATGTGATGTTGCTGGAGTGCCTCTGGTGATGTCATATGGGTGCATGTGCACCCCATGTTAGCGCACGCCCCCCACTTCCTATCTGCTCCTGCCCTTTGGAACCTCCTGCCACCAGAACTGCACCTCCAGGCGGAGTTTCCCCCCTTCAGGAAGGCTTTAAAAACATGGCTTTGCCAGCAGGTGTGGGGTGCTTCTAGCACCACAACTCAGCCCTGCTGGCTTATTTAGCCCTATCTGGGGTTTTAAGGGTTTTAATGGGATCAGGGATGTTTTAGGGATGTTTTAAATGTTTTATAGTGTTAATAATTCGGTTTTTATGGTATGAGAGATGGGCTTTTAACCAAAGTGAGCCGTCTTGGGTTGCTGAGGTGAGGAAGGCGGCTATACAAGTCCAAAAATAAATGAATAGATAGATAGATAGATAGATAGATAGATAGATAGATAGATAGATAGATAGATAGATAGATAGATAGATAGATAGATAGATAGATAGATAGATAGATAGATAGATAGATAGATGGATGTATGGTTGCCAGGTGAGATTTCAGTCTTCTTTCTCGTCTCCCCATTTGTGGAGGGAGAAGGGTGGGTGGGGAAGTGGCTTTGCCATTGGGGCCAGCAGCACGGGGTGGGGCTTGCCCACTGCAGCTCATGTGCCCACAGAAAGGCCTGTGCATTCCACCTCTGGCATGGGTGTCATAGGTTCGCCTACACTGTGCTAGGATAACCCGCATATTACAAGAAATAACTTTATAGAGAATAAATGAACATATCCTGTTATTTGTAAAGCTTCAATGCCCCAGCTTTGTGACAGGATCTTATGCCATGCATTGACATCCCTGCAACAATTGGAGCTGGGCTAATCAAGAATTTCATACACCACAGCACATTTTTGTCTAGTAAACCTATTAGCATTTAAACAAAGAAAAGGCTGAGAATGGATAGAATCAACAAAGCAGAGTTCAAATACAGGAAATGAAGCATAAACAGATTCCCATAAATGGGAAAGTTAGCATGAACAGGTTAATATTTTGTCTTAGGGAGCCCAAAAATCTAACAGAGTAATGCTTGGGTTGGAGGAAACAACTTTTTAACTATTATGCTGATGCAAAATTGCCATTTAAAGTTAGATGATAACAATAAAGCATTAGGAAAAAAGTAGACATAGTTTGAACAGAAAGCAAAACCATCTGCAGCATCTTATCCAGTGGTGGGATTCAGCAGGTTCACCCAGTTTGCCAGGACCAGTAGCGGAAATTCCAGCTGGCCGCACCAATGCAAGTTTTGGAGAAAAAAAGTAGTCCTAATTCATGTGCAACGCAGGGCTTTCCCTCTGGCCAAGCCCAGCATACCACACCCACAGAGTAGGTAGTAAAAATTTCTGAATTCCATTACTGATCTTACCTACTGCCCCATTAATCTGTCCCCACCACCACCAACACCTTATCCATACAAAAACTACAGCAATACCCTATTAACAATAAAGTTTGGAGGTCAGAAGGTCAGTATATGGTGACAGGAAAAGGGGAGAGGATAGTGGTGCAAGCTTGCATTTGAATCTTTTCCTTGGTGCACTGCTACGACCTCCTCAAATCTGGCCCTTGGCTTACTGCCCACCTGGCCCTTCAGCTCACAATGGCCAATGGTTTGGTCATGCCTAAGGGGGGGGGGAGAACCATGGGAGAGGACCATGCATCTGTCTTTTAGGCCAGGACTGTCATATCACCAAAATCACCAACAATGGTTCTTTGGGCAAGTCCAAGATCCATCTTTACCATGTAGGAAGTTGACAGAAGCTACTGCAAGGGCAAAGATGACTAATGCCCGATGTAAGTTCAAAGAGAGAATCCACAAGCAGGTCAGATACCCTTCGTCTTTCCAATGTGGGCTGTATCCATGAATTCAGCCTTCTCTCTCACAGTCTTGTTCCAATGACAAATTCTGAATTACTTATCTCACTCACACAAAATAGTTTTATTCATATCAATGTCAAGTTCATCTCTGGAGTACATGAAACTTTCTCCTCCTCCTCTCCTCTTCCCTGACAAGCAAACTCCTTAAGCGGTAGAGGGAAAAGAATCTGTCTGTGGCATTTGTTTCTCACACTCTGTGCCATTTTCAGTAGATTATGTATTGAAGGACATAATCTATGAACCCTGCAATGGTGGTGGGGACGTTGGAGCCATCTTGTTCTCAACCTGGCTTAGGAACAGTAAGTTCCAACTTATTTCTACAGGTAGTTTACTGTAAGTTCGAAGCTTTGATTTAACTCAAAAAACCTACCTCAATAGTTTTTGTGTTCTGGGAATGAAGAAGCAGACGAGTGAAGTAGTGAAATTCAGCTCTTTATTAGTGGGGTTTGAACACAGTTTGGATGGGGCAAAACTCGGACTTATATACACTATAAACAAGCCCAGCATACCACAATAATACAAAAAGCCCATTGGCTAACAGAGTGTGCACATTTTCGATCCACTTATTTGCATAAGAATAGATACATGAGAAAAGATACATTCTGCTCCTGTCAGAAAACACAGTTAACATACATAACATTCTTCCCCCCCTAGGTAAAAAGAAAATCCTTTAACCAGGATGGCGGTCGAGTTTCCCTTCTGGGTCAGATACTTGGCTGAGCCGGCTCAGGGGCTCGTAGGATGTGCGACCCGACTGGAGTGAGGGATTGACTAGAGGGGGAGGATTGTAAACCCGAATTTAAGCCCCGTTTGTCAGATGGAGGAGCAGGGGATCGCTCAAAACCAAAATCTAATTCTGTGGATGAATAAGACAACTCAGGGTCCAGGAGGTGTGTACTGTGAGTGGAGGGTGACTCCAAACAAAATTGGTCATCATCAATAAAGGAATCAATAAAGGAATCCAGAGTGGCTGGGACAGTGTAGGGATACACATGGCTGGAGTAGGGGAGCATTCCACAAATTCCCTTTGAAATCAGTTCCTAGAAGACACTTCTGGGTCAATGTTGGCTGGCTGCTGACTTTTACCTCTGCCTCCTGGGTTTTAACTGGTGGGGGCCAACCCTAGCGTTGAGTGTCTGTATTTGTCTTGTGGGTCCAGTATTCTAGGTCTCAATTGATCCGCGTGCCTCCTCCAGATCAGACCAGTGTCTGTTTCGATTCTGTAAGAAACAGGACCAGTTTGATCGATCACAAACCTGGGCACCCACGTAGGGCCACCAGATGCATAATTGCGGCAATGTACAGGGTCTCCGGACAAGAAACCCTTCTGATGTTGGATTGCTATATTTGTGCCTTTGTCCTCTACCCTAGAGGGATCCAATCTGTCCAGCAAGGATGACAGTTTCCTTCGCTGGAGCAATTCAGCAGGGGATAGCCCTGAGGCAAGGGGGTTGAGCCTATATGTGAAAAGAAACTGGCATAACTGGAGCTCCAAATCCCCTTCACCCATACGCCGAAGCACGTCTTTAGTTGTGCGCACCTGCCGCTCTACCTGGCCATTGGTGGCTGGGTGGAATGGGGCGGCAGTGATGTGCCCAATTGCATTCCTTTCCATGAAGGATTGGAATTCTGCAGATGTGAACGTGGATGCGTTGCTGGACATCAGCACATCTGGAAGTCCAAATGCTGCAAACAGCCTTCTTAGGTGCATTATCATGGTGGCTGAAGTGGTATTAGGCACCCTAATCACTTCCAGCCACTTAGAGAATTAATCTACAACCAACAAAAATAGGGCACCCCTAAATGAACCTGCAAAATCTATGTGCAACCTGGACCATGGGCCCCGAGCAGAATCCCATACCCGAGAGGGAAGGTGGGATTGCTCTGGGCGAGAGGATTGACAACTGGCACAAGTGCCGACCATTTGTTCTATGTCTTGGTCCAGTTGAGGCCACCAAAAGTAGCTACAGGCAAGAGCTTTGGAAAGGACAATTCCCAGGTGACTTGTGTGAAGTAGATGTAAAACCTTTTTCCTAAGAGTGACAGGAATGACCACCTGCTGGCCCCATAGAAGGCAACCTCGTTCCACTGACAGTTCCAAACGCTTGCCGTGGAATGTTCTGAATTCCTCAGCTAGAGGAGAGACAGGCCAGCCTTTTTGTACCAAGACATTACTTTAGTCAATGTTACATCCTTGGCTGTAGCCTTGACTATATCTGAGGGGACGACTGGGGGCGAGTCGAAAACCTCAGTCATAAGGACCTGGTGGTCGCTTTCGATCACGCAATCGGCTTCCCTGACTCCCGGCAGTGGAGAATGTGACAGGGCATCAGCGTGACTGATGTTCTTGCCGGGCCTGTGCACCAAAGTAAAATTATATGCATTTAGGAAAATTGCCCAATGCAACATCCTTGAGAACAGAATATGATGCGTGGGCTTCCCATTTGCAGCGATTCCAAGGAGGGGCTTGTGGTCAGTTACGATGGTAAAAAGTCTTCTGTAAAGGTAATTGTGGAATTTCTTAGTGCCAGCCACGATTGCGAACGCCTCCCTGTCTGTCTGAGCATAATTTTTCTCAGGCTTTGAGAGTAAACGGGAATAGAATGCTACGGGGCTTCTCTCCCATCATTTAGTGCATGGCATAACACAGCTCCCACCCCCTCAAGGGATGCATCACACACAAGTACAACTTCCTTGTTAGGATCAAAATTAGTTATTACAGCATCCAAAGATAGCAGCCTTTTAATTTCTAGGAATGCTTTCTCCTGGCAATGGCCCCAGTGCCAAACTGTATCTTTCTTAAGAAGCTGATGTAATGGTTCGGCAACTGAGGCTTTGTGATGGAGAAAAGCGTGATAGAAGTTTAACAATCCTAGAAATGATTGCAATTCGGCTTTATATTTTGGCCTGGGTGCATTTTGTACGGACGCCACCTTGGAGTCAGAGGGCATGATACCTTGGGGTGTAATTCGGTACCCCAGGAACTCCACTTCCTGTGCCAAAAACACACATTTGTCTCTTCTGAGACATAGACCAGCCCTCTCGAAACGTGAGAGGACTCGATTGAGCCTGGCCGCTAGTTCGACGGTGTCCTTAGCGGTGATCAGGACATCGTCAAAATATGGCAGGACACCGGGCAAACCTTTTAAAATACGTTCTACAAGAGATTGAAATATTCTGGGGGCCGCATTCACCCTGAATTGTAGTCTAGTTAGCTTATGCCCCCCTATGCATTACTATGGTCTGAGCTATGGCAGCAGCAGGAGACACAGTCAATTGTTGGTAAGGTCAAGTTTTGCGAAGCAATTTCCTCCATGCAAGGAGGCAAAAAGGTGGCTTACCACGGGCACATGATATGTGTTTGGGCGAATAGCTTTATTGATGGTACATTTGTAGTCAGCACATATCCCGACCTCCCCGTTACTTTTCAAAGCAGTCACTATTGGTGTCTCCCACTCTGCAGAGTCCACTGGCACTAGGATGCCCTGCCCCACCAGTTTGTCCAGCTCGGCTTCTATCTTCTCATTTAAAGCAAAGGGTACCTGGCGTGGCTTCATCTGGATGGGCCAGATGGTTGGGTCAAGCTCAAAGTCCACAGGGGGTCCTTTGTATAACCCTAAACCCTTTTTGAACACCTCAGGATGTGCAGCACAAACGTCCCGGATTGGGTCAGCATCTATTACGTGAATGCCAGAAAGCCGGATTCCCAGGGGCCTAAACCATTGGGTCCCAATAAGACAGTTAGTGCCCTGCTTAACTACAACCAATGGCAAGGAAGTGCGAATGTTTTTGAATTTGACCAAGAAATTTCCCACCCCCAGGACTGGAATCTGGAAACCTTGCACATCCCGGAGGGAAGTTTTCAAAGATTTGAGCTTGGGCCGAGAGGCAGGGGGAATTCTTGAAAACTCCCGCTGTGGGATTATGGAAAAGGTAGTACCTGAATCCACCTCCATCTTGAAGAGGACATCCTGCAGGCTCAGGTCTGCGAAGAAATGCTCGCTGATGATGCCCACTTGGCACGGCTCAGGCTCTGGTGACACTTTGGCGGTGGATGTTTTGTGGTGATGACTCTTCTTGGACTCAGGTGCTGGAGTTCTTTGCTTTCGCTGTCAGCATACTTTAGCAATGTGCTCTCGTTGCCCACAGTTGTGCCATTCTGCGATGCGGAAGGGGCACTTCCTGCGGTCATGCCGGGCTCCGCAGCCATCACACTTGCAAAGGAATTTCTTCTCCCGATCGTCATGGTGCTCTCGGTGCTTTCATCGGACCGCTCGGACTTCTCCCTCTGCGTTGTTGGACTTGAATGAAGAGGTGGAACCAGGCAATGCTGAGGAGGATGAAGATGAATTTTGCTGAGCTTGCACAGCTGAGTCGGTGGCACTGGTGGTGGAGTGGCGATGCTGGAAAAGCTTGATGCTGGACCATATGGCCTCAGACGCTACCTCCTCTTCTAGGACAGCCTTGAAAGTTAGCGTCTTCCTAATCATGAGGCGACATTGAGCATCTTCGTCCCTCATTCCGGCTAGCAGACGGTCCCAGAGTGTTTCTTCGATGTTGTCCCGCTTGCACGGGGCGGCAGCAATGCACAGAGTGGCAGTGTAGTCTGCAATGGACTCCCCAGATCGCTGCTCCCTTCTGTGGAAGGCCACCCTGGCCAGGGAGATCGAGACCTCTGGCTGCAGGTGTTTCCTCAGTGTGGACATGATTTCTGCGAGCGGCACCACATCCACGTCCCTTGGGAGAATGAGATGGGTTGCCAGCTCAAGCGTCTCAGAACCGCACTGAGCGAGGAAACAGGAGCACTTTTGGCCTTGGTCGGTGATCTTCTGCGAGGCCATTGCGTGGCAAAATCGGCATTCGTATGTTGCCCATTCCGCTGGATGCGGTGGGTCAAATGGGCCGATGTTACTGCCGTGTGGGGATGCCAGCCCACCTTTGTCGCCAGTTTCGTGTTCAGGGAATGAAGAAGCAGATGAGTGAAGTAGTGAAATTCAGCTCTTTATCAGTGGGGTTTAAACACAGTTTGGATGGGGCAAAACTCGGACTTATATACACTATAAGCAGTAACAGTAACAATAATACAACAAGCCCATTGGCTAACAGAGTGTGCACATTTTTCGATCCACTTATTTGCATAAGAATAGATACATGAGAAAAGATACATTCTGCTCCTGTCAGAAAACACAGTTAACATAAATAACAATAGTATAGATAAAGGAAAATGTCACCCTTGCTCAACATTGTATTGTATTTCAGGGATTGTATTTCAGCACTTGTCACAATTCCTTTGCAGAAACAGGTTAAAACATGCCAGGCTAGTAGAGTTCATATCTAAACTTCAGTTTATGAAACAGGGTAACCTGGATGCATAACTTCTATTAAACATGAGGCACATTTTCTAGGCACCTACTTGCAAAGATATGAGCTCTTGACTGGATCTTATTTTTGAGACTTTCAAGTCTGTGCCTTCCTTTGGCATCTCCCTTTTTCTCTCAATTTGTCCTTAGAGAGCTGTGCTTTGCTTTCTTCATTTAGTTATGTTTATGTATGAGTATTTGGTCTTATATCACTAGCAGTTATGGGTTTAGTAAAGACTCCTGAATTGTTTTTAGGGAAAGGCCAAAGAGATTCCTGCACACAGATACATACTGTTGTTACTATTTTTAGTATTGCACTATATGTGTCAAAAGGTACTGCAGTGTCTTAGTGGTTAAGATGCTAAACTTCATGACCTGAAGGTCAGCAGGTTGGCAGTTCGAGACCTGAGTGATGCACAATGGAGTGAGCTTCCATCTCTCTTCCTGCTCCTGCCAACCTAGCAGTTCAAAAGCGAGAAATTGCAAGTAGATAAATAGGGACCACTTTGGTGGGAAGGTAACAGTGTTCCGTGCGCCCCGGTGTCTAGTCATGCCTGCCACATGACCATGGAAACGTCTGCAGACTCAGACAGCGCTGTCTCTTTGGCTGAAAATAGAAATGAGCACTGAACCCTAGAGTTGGATACTACTGGCTTTGGAGCAAGAGTGACTTTTATCTTTATCTATATATGTCAAGCCAGTTTAAGAATATAATGCTAATATTCTCTGAACATTAACCCTAAAGCCACAATTTAGTTGTGCTTTTTATTTATCCTTTTACTTCATTTCTTTAAATTTTGGTTACTGGAAATATATTTCCTGATTGTGATACTTTCTACAATATGCATAGAACTAAGAAATAATAGTACACATGTAAGCAAGCCTTAGCTGTACTTTTACACCTTCTTCCTTAACATAAAATGTTCATTCCTAATTTAGGATTCAAACATATTCTTCTTAATATTAGTAATAGTTCCTCCTCTTACCTACTGTGTTTCTAAGAATGCTGCTTTTAAAACCCTGGTTAGCTAATATTTTACTAATAAAATGAATGAATCAGTGCATTATGGAATGTCTTCAAAAAAAGTAACTTTACATTAGTCATCTTCTTCTTCTGTATCCAAATCCAAACATTGACGATCCTCATAGTGATCAGGCATGAAGACTGTCATGTGAATATAATGCAGTGGCCCTTCATCTGTCTTCCACATCGCTGTGTGATGCTCGTACCACCGATCCAAGTTCCGCGAGTCACTTTCTGGTTCTGAACCCTTTTGGCAAACAAAGTTCTCATTGGCCTCAGACCATTATTGATGGAGTTGCTGCCCTCCATCAAGATGGATTCCAGTGGAATGTAATCCATTTGGGGACCATGACTCTTCCCTGTGGTCTTTGGCACTCAAGCAATTAATCCTCAGGGTTGTCAGGTTAGTTAACTGCCACCTGACACTCGGCGTTGAGTCGCTGGCAATATGGTCTACTCCCATGATGGCGAACCTTGACACTCCAGGTGTTCTTGGACTTCAATTACCAGAAGCCCAAGTCAGCACTTCTGCTGATCAGGGCTTCTGGGAATTGAAGTTCAAGAACACCTGGAGTGCCAAGGTTCACTCTCACAGGTCTACTCTATTACCATAGCAGGATAACCTGGCCAGACATCATAACATGGGCAGACTAGTCACCAAGCACACAAAACTCAATGGCCAGTAGCCTGTTTAACATATAGGTGCACCCAGAACTTGAGCTGCAGAAGATGGTCACATGAGACAAGACATATGACTGGCACTTCATTAGACTGCTTCAGTAGTCCTTCAGAAATGCATGTGTTGTACATAAATATCGAACAGGACACTGGCCATAGTTTCACAGTCCCTATAGCTGTCCCTTAAGAAGATACAGGAGGTGAGAGGCAGTAGCACCATGCTCTGTTTAAAAGACAGGCTTATTGTCATGAACTAATTTATTCTGGATGGACAAAGAACATAAAATTCTGACACATGCAGTGATTTTCAAAGCTGGATTGTTTGGTAATAATGACAGTGAGTCTGTAGGTGTGTACTCAAGTGAGCTGATCATAATCATACTTGGAATTTAGGTGTGTCGCACCCCCATAACCATGTAATAATCTAAGAGAAAACGTGCTAACTTTATTTAAAGAAAAGGCATCATTAATTATGTTAGATTAATATAAGAATTAATTGAAAGTTTGTTCGACTGTCTTCTCCTTTCTCTGATACAGCTTAGCCAAGCACACACAAACATATGTATACACTTTATACTTTAAGGTATATATACCTTCAGCGTATAGACAAACTGCCTGATGATAAGCTGTGGAAAATTAGCGTAACAAAACCATCTTTTTAACCTTGTTAAGTTGTAAGAAAATTATGACAGTCCAGGAACAAATACGTAGTAGGAGGTTTAAAAGAATTGTTATTTCTATGAGCTCTTATTATTGTATCAAACATACCATTGGAGATGCTATCTGTCTTTATCAGGGGTTCCCAACCTAAGTACCACAGGCTGGATCCGGCCTGCAGTGTCTTTTCATGTGGTCCCCCAGCCCTCCAAGGGCATCTGAGAAACAAAATGGTCACCCCTTTGAAGCTGTTGGGACAAAATGGCCACCCCCATCGTGCAGGCAGGGCAAAATGGCCATTTGGCTCTCGAAGCTGACTGAGAGCATGACCTGGCCCTTGGTTTGAAAAGGTTGGGAACCCTTGGTCTATATGCAAGTACCTACTTTAGCCTCTGCATTGCCTATCATTAGTTGCTGTGTTTTCTGTTCTACCAATAACGATGGAAACCAATCAAAAGTACAATTTTTCTTTTTTAATTTATCCAACATGAATTCCATCTTTCACTAATCAAATAGGAAATCTATAGTGTATGCAGATGCCTTTTTCTCATTAAGGGAAAGCACTGTGAACATTTTAAAAAACCCAAGTGGATGTTTGCCTGCACTCATGGAGGGCTAAACTGGTGATGGGGCTTGAGAGGCAACACATAAGTCAAGCAGCTCCACAGTGCCCCTCATTTACATACAAGGAAGTCACTAAACTGCTGTACTGCAGTCAAAAACATTGTGAGTTTGATTCTGATGGGGCTCAAGGTTGACTCAGCTTTTCATCCTTCCAAGGTCAGTAAAATGAGTACCCAGTATGTTGGGTCAAAATGCTAATTATCTTGTGAACCACCCAGAGAATGCACTAAGCACTATGGGACGATATATAAATGTAATTGCTATTGTTATTGCTATCTTCATCCATTGTAACATGGAAATCAACAGGAGAGAAGGAAAGCATATTTTAGTAAGACAGAAGCCTAGAGGACAAAACTCTGTCAGATGAATGCACTTTACCATCTTCTCTGCAGAACCCCATGGTTAGTACATGAATATTTTGCAGATAAAACCAATTTGCTGGCATTGCGCTAACCCCTGAAGTAAATTTTCTTGAGTTTACAGGAAAACATTACACCCACTGTTAGTAACCTTAGAGTTGAATCACGCACTCAGCACAATCAGGAAATCGGTTGTGTGTGGTGGAGGAACAGGAGGTCTGCCCTTCTTACACCATGTTTTCCAGCTGTGGGCCGGACCATGCCCCCTCAGATAGCTGAGCAGGCCAGACGGGTGCCATAAAATGTGTATGTGGCTGTCTTAAATGCATTTACGATGGCCATGGACTCATTTATGGCTGTAGTAAATGCATTTACAATGGCTATGGACTCATTTACAACTGTGTAAATGCATTTATGCAGCCGTAAATGAGTCCACAGCTGATTCCGGTGGCGGCGGCTGGAGCAAGGTTGGGGGCTGGATTATTTGGCACCACGGGCCGTGGGCCATAGGTTGCGAACCCCTGATATAGACAGCATTCATATGCTTTTGTATAGTTGGCAGAGGATGAGGTGGCTGGATGGCATCATGGATGTGGTGAGTGGGCATAGCTCTGGCTTGTCTGCAGAGAATGGCAGATGACAGAGGAGCCTGGCATGCGGTGGTCCATGGGGTCACAAGGGGTTGGACTTGATTATGCGACTGAACAACAACAAATACTTGGTGCAATTGCTTTCGTGGACTGGAAAAGCAGGAAAACTGTGACAGTAATAAGGCCACATCAAAGAGTGTGCTGACAAGGTAATAATGGGGTCATCTTCATGTATACTGCTCCCGGCTGGGCTCTTTGAATGAAGAATGTGCCACAAATAAATAATCCTGAGAGGAAAGTAACACACCATATGGATTTAGGGCAGTTCTGCCCATATTTCTCATTATTATATGTAGTTATAAAATAATGTGTACTGTACTCTGCTGCTCAACAACCTTTGCTGGAGGGAGTATATCCACCCCTATAAATTATGATACAGGGTACTGGAAAAACACACGTGATGATTGGATAACTCAGTGGAGTTAGGTTGGGAGTTCAATTCCCTACTGTGCCTTCTAAGAGTAGAGCCAGCCTCCCAGAAGAAAGGAATGGTAAATCACTTCTGAGTACCCTCTAACTAGAAAACCTCGAAAAAGTTTTGTCATGAGTTAGAATTGACTTGAGGGCAGACAATTATTATTAAAACTCAAAATGTAATTCATTCATTAACACATGACAGTACCATGCTGTTAAAGATCTGAAATATGAAAGAGATCTTGGTGGTCTCTCTCTTTCCCTTTGCATATGTATTTAGAAGTAAGGTAAAATGTCCATCTCTATTTTTGACCTTCTGTGTCATTTTTTCCACTTCTTTCTACAAATACAGTACTGATTTTGTGGGGCCCCTCCATCTTCTGACTGGGTCACAGTGGCTGGGCCTATTCCGCAGTCAGTCATTAAAATCACATTTTCCTTAGTCTTTGCCAGAGCATATAATTGCCATCTGAGAGTCTTTTTGATTCCAAGTTTTCTTCATATTTTCCATTGCTACAGCAAAAGTCTGGTTTTGACTTAAATAGTAACTCTGACCAAAAAATAAAAAAATTACCCATACAAAGCTCTTTTCTTATCTGTCAACCAAAATGAATAACTCCATTATTCATTTTGAACCCGATTCAGCTGCAGGTAGACTCTCAATCATAACTTTAAGAGAAAAATGTCTTAGGTATGTTGCATATCACTATACCTAACTTACAGTATACAAACCTGATACACTTACAATTTCCCCCCACTTCCTCAACCTCTCCATGAAGCTGATGAAGTGTTTAATTTGCCTAAAGTAGCTCTCTTAAGCCATTTTGCTGTACTGTACTAGCAAATTGACAGTGGGTTGGTGTGGACCAAATATGGTCACTTGAGATCTGTATGCCATTTGAATATTAGAAATGCACCAAATGGCATACTGGACTTTGTAGCAACCCTATTTAGAAAGTTCCAGCCCAGTCATGTAGACAAGAAACCACATTACTAGAGAATTACTGCAAGTTCCATGGCTAAAGTTAGAATGAACACTGGTATGTTTCACTTTATTGGAACACTTACCTATGGGGTCAGGTTCCAGATTCTAATTCATAACTGTGTCTCCAGGGAGAAAGGTCAGCTGAGATCACACAAATCATGTGGATTATTGGATTTTACTCAATTCCACCGGTGTGCCCTTAGCCAAGCTACTTGATCAAACCTACTTGTGGTTTGCCACCAAAAAGGACTGGCAAACCACATCTGAATACTTTTAATCTTGAAACCCTGTGTCACTATATGTCAGAACTGATTGACAATATGTAATTATTACTGAAAGTATAATGTCTGTGGGTTTAAGAAGTTATATTTTACTATTAGTTTTCAAAACACACATGTGTATGTACAGTAGAAGATCTTAACATGAGCCATAGGGAGTATGGAACAGGTGGTCCTCCAGGCGTTATTGTACTGTGACTCCTCTCAACCAAAAGCAGCAGCATACTTAGTTGTGAAATAAGATGAAAACTGTAGTCCAGCATCTGGAAGACCACCTGATCTCCATACCTGTTATTTACTAAATAAGCCAATTTGGTGACTACACATATGTTGCAGGGAAAACAACAACATGGAGCATCTTCAACCCCATGAAGGCTCAGAAGTGCAATTAAAATGTATTTCCTTTATTTCCTTAAATGATATGATTATCAAAGTCCACATCTGCTGTGGGGGCTCCACATGCTCCCTGCTAAAACCCTTCTCAGTATGACTTTTCTGCAACTTCAAAATCTTGATGTCATCCTCCTCAATGTGAGACAGTTAAACCTTACAAACCAAATTGATCATAGTGTGGGAAGGAGAAATGATATATGCCTATTTATTTAATATAACATATTTCTTGCTTGCTTTTCCATTCTTCCAGTTGGCACTTATTCTCCTGAGTAAAATCTTCTAGTTAAATGGTTGTTGTTGTTTTTTTTTTTAAAAAATGTGTAACCTAGTCTAGGATCTAGTGTTGACTTTGGCTTGAGAAGCCATACATTTTCTTTGAAACTGCTGCCTTCTAAACTAAACTGACAAATTCTGGGTAGTTTGGCTATTACCACATTAATAAAAATAATAATTGTGTGTTGACAATTCAATTCTGACTTATGGTGACCCTCCCACAAGTTTTTTAGATACAGAATACAGTACATAGATGTGGTTTACCATTCTTTTTTTCTGGGGACATCCTGGGTTAGCGCATTAGTGAAGAAAAATTAGTAAAACACCACTGGAACATATTGTACCCACAGTGTAATCTATGGTCTCTTATTACATTAGTTTACTTGTATTAATTATTACATTTAAAAACAAAGATCTTTTAATTTTATGTATGAGAAAGAAAATTTATTATGTTGCTCTTCTTGTTCCTCTCTGTTGCTTCCAGCAATTTCTTGGTCTGAAAATATATTTCATCTTAGAATTGTGACCACATGCAGATATTGTGACTACAGAATCAAGCCATCTGTCTCTTCCTCCCTCCCTAAACTAGGATAATGCACTCCCCTGCCCCCACCAAACCCTATCTGCACCAATTCCATGGGAAACTGTTGAGGCCATGTGCCAGTAGTACCAAAAGTGGATGGCATTTCCCTCTCTCTTTCCTGCTTGCCATCAAGTCTGACAGAATTTTGGAGAACTTGAAAGCTTGCTCATTATTTTATGAAATGTTTGGTTATTGATTTCTAGTAACTCTAAAATGATTTTTGGAATGTATGGACCAGCATAACTTCCTTTGCTTTTTATGTGTTGTTTTCAATCTACTTAATTAAAAAAGATCTTTCTCATATTGCCTTGGTTGAATGTTGTTCATAAATTAATACTGTCTAATTAACACAAATTAACTTGCAAAACTTTAATCATATTTATACAAGACATCTCTCATCTAAATTCTTGTATAACTAGTTTCAAGGTATGTCCAAACAATCAACCATATTGACTGAAGGGCAATAATACACATCTAGGAACATTCATACATATGTTTACATTTAAAGGACTTGCCAGGACTTGTTACTAATGTGTAGGCTGAGAATACATCATGAAATGCTATTAACCTAGTTAGTGTTGCACCTGCAGACATTCTCTTTAATATATTTAAAAACGTTTGTTAATACTGTACTGAAAATATTTGTAATTTCTAGTGATTGTGTGAGAAACACTGTGTCTAGTGTCCTTGTGAAATGACATGAAATTGTGAGATTCTCACACAGCCAGCAGTTTGCAATGGGAGAAATCTAGAACATATTTTTAATATTAGAGTGGGTGTAGATTTCATGTTGAAATGATCTATAGTGATTAAACTGCAAATTCTCAGCCAAGCTATCACAGACCTAGAGTAGGAGAAAGACATCTTTGCCCTGAAGACGTTTGAGACATCAACCACCAGAGACTCCAGAATGAAAGCAAGTCAAAGGTTCTCTGTTTCTCAAGCTTCAGTACACATTGACCAAAGTGAAAAGTGTGTGTGTTTCCAGGAATAATATAGTACAGGAGAGACCCACAAGAAAAAGCAAAACAGTGTTCCTGTTATTGCCTATAATCCCTTGGTAAAGCACTGAAACATAAACACTGATTTTCTGTACCCCAACCAGGATGACTTCTCTTACACATATTTTGTGTGGTAGACTTATACTTAATTAAAAAGAGCTCTCCTACTTAAAACAACTGCACACCAGCAACATCAGGCCACATAATAGAGAAAATAGAGACCTGATCCTTTGTCAGATTCAGGTGTCAGTTCTGTCCTCATGCCTAATCTAATGTGGCAACATCATTGCAGGATATATAATGCATATAGAATTGCTCCTCTTCCACTGTAAAATGTCCCACCATTCTTGGTCATGAAAGGAGTTGAGTAGGCAGGCAAGATTTCCTTTTGTTTTCCATGATAATTATCTTTTTATATCAAGAAGGAGTATGAATCCACTATACAGTAGTTGTGCCTTCTATGAAAAGCAGAGTTAGGCCTAGGTGCACCCTGTGCGCGAAGAGCCCTTTCCCCATATACTCTGCATTATCCTCTGCTGTGCTAGAAATCAAAAGAAAAGAAACCAATCAGAAGTAACCTATTTTGTTTGCTTAAATAAAAGAAATTTCAGGTCAATGCAGAGCTGCCCTAACCAAGGATAAGAGTTTTTATGCATCTTGGTCCATCCAATTTTGGATCAATCACTTCATACATGAAGCTCATACATACCTGTCCTGTTCTCTACATAGTTCTGAGAGCATTTATAATGATCACAGTGGTTTTGGTCGCTTGCCTCCAGATTTGGGGAAATCCATGTCTATCCCATCCTAGACAAACTGTATCAGATCCCAGTTTCAGGATCATTCAGAAGCCATAATAAACGATTCTGCCTTACTCCATGAAAACATATCCCATCATAATTATACTAGCTTTTAAGGCACCACAATACTCTTTGTTGGTTTTGGCACGGACTGGGAAGCTATTTTTAACCAGTCCCCAGGGAGATAAATGAAAGAGAGAAACCCAACAGAAGGGTTGGAAGGAGAAGGGAAAGGATGAGGCAAAATTCAAATGAGAGAAAACATTAAATGGAGAGAGATATGTGAGAACCTAAAGCAGAGAGCGGAAAAAAGGGGGGTGGAAACAGAGCTGTGGAAGGGAAGAATGAGGGAAACCTGAATTGCAGTTTATCAAGAAGGCATTCTCCATTTTTCTGTAAGAGGAGCCTCACAAGGTTGGCTTTATTGGTAGGTTTAGTGTATGGGACCAAAGACGACCGGACAACCGAAGGGTTGGTTTAACACAGGTTTATTGCATGAGGTTCCAGTTAAGCATGAGGTAATGGCGGTGATACATCTCAATATATACAGTAGCTCTCTACATTTGAATCTTGTAGCACGGTAGCTGATTGGTTGCTACCGGCGTGGCCTCGCCCAGGCACGCCTCCATTCCTGCTGCTGAATGCAGGTCTTTCTTCAGCTGCTGAATGCAGGTCTTTCTTCAGCTGCTGAATGCGGGGAAGGTTTTCCCGCGGCTGTCCGTGATTGAGCAATGTGAACCATGTGAGAGTGAACGCTCGCAGCTGCCCTCTATATGCTGTCTGCTCGCGTTCCTTTACAGCTGATATCGTTTGTATCTGGAGTGGTTACAATCTTGCCTTACAGTATAATGAACATGCATACATACATAACATCCCTCCCCCCTAGGATGGGACGAAGTCCCGCAACCATTGTGGCTTGCCGCACGTTCGCTTGGGGCGTGCTTGCACCTGCCCTAATTCTGGAGAGCCTGCGATCCCTGACTCCGCGGGAGCTTGTCCTGCAACGGGAAACGGGGATTCGTTAGTGGCTCTGTGGGGCGTCCGTGCCTGCCTTGCGCTTGGGGAAGAGAATGGGATGAACAGTTGGGAGGTAAATCCCTGCCTATTGCCCTCGGACCCCGGGGACCCTCCTAGTGTGAACCGCGGCACCGATGAGGTCGCCCTTGGGGAATGGCTACCTTCTGATCCCTGCTCGGGGGACCTTAAGACTGTGGTGGTGGGCGGACTCGCTGATGCCTCCGGTCTTGGAGGTGTCGGTCTCCGGAACATGGGCGCTATATTGCATTCTAACTCACAGGGGCTACTGGGACTGGAGGTACCAGGGGCTGAACTGAAACCCCTCTTTTCGCTAGGACGGGTGGGGGACCACTCCGCTAACTCCCCCTGGTACTGTAAATCAACGTCTAAACCTCTATGGGCCTCTGAGCCTCGGGGGGACTTCCGCGGCTTCCGCGGGGTATGAGTGTGGTTGGGGCTCCTCCTTTCTGACGGGGACTCCCGCAACCCGGGGCTCCTCCTCTCTGGCGGGGACTCCCGCAAAAGATTTCCGTGGATCGATTCCCTTTCCTCCCCCCTTGGTGGGGACCCATGCTCCCCTTTTCCTCCCCCTTGGGCTAAACGGGTGGGGGAGTACCCTAACGCTGAATCAATGCTGGCCTCATCCTCGTCTTGCTCTCCGGGGACCCTACGCCTGAGTTGGTCCACGTGTCGCCTCCACAGGAAACCTGTACTGGTCTCTACGCGGTATGAGACGGGGCCGGTTTGATCTACTACGGTGCCCGGCACCCAGGCTGGCCCCGCGCTGGCGTAATTCCTGCAGTGTACTGGGGCGCCTATGCTGAAACTCTTTGTGGGTTCCACCCCTATGTTCCGCCCCTTGTCCTCTACTCTCGTGGGGTCTAGCTTGGATATCCCCGTGGCCAGCTTCCTGCGCATCAACAGCTCTGCGGGGGAGTACCCTGACGCTAAGGGGGTGACCCTGTATCTCAGCAGGAACTGGCACAATTTCAGGTCGAGGTCTCCGGGACCCATGCGCAGTAGCGCGTCTTTCGTGGTGCGCACGAGGCGCTCTACTTGGCCATTGGTGGCCGGGTGAAAGGGGGCGGAGGTGACGTGCCGAATGGCGTTGCGTTCCATGAATGCCCTGAACTCGGCGGACGTGAAACAGCTAGCGTTATCGCTGACGAGGGTGTCGGGTAAACCGAACGTGGAAAAGACCCTCCTTAACTGTTTAATGGTTGTGGTCGAGGAGGTGCTCGAGACTGGAATGACCTCCAACCACTTAGAGAACGCGTCCACCACGAGGAGGAAAAGCGTTCCCCTGAATGGGCCAGCAAAGTCTACGTGAACTCGGGACCAGGGTCCCCTCGCAGCGTCCCATTCCCTAGGTGGCGAGCGAGCCTCTTCTGGCCTAGAGCTTTGGCACGCCTCGCAAGTGCCGACCATGTGTTCGATGTCGGCGTCTAACTGGGGCCACCAAAAATAACTGCGGGCTAGTGCCTTAGAGCGTACGATCCCCGGGTGGCTGACGTGCAGCAGTTTAAGCACCCTCGGCCTGAGAGACGTGGGGATCACTACCCGCTGTCCCCACAAGAGGCAACCCCTCTCCAGGGACAACTCCAATCTCTTTTTGAAAAATGTGTCGAATTCCGCTGCTGGGGAAGACACGGGCCACCCTTTCTGCACCCAGGAGCAAACTGTGGCCAGCGTTTTGTCCTTGCCTGTCGCTTTGGCGATTTCGGCCGGTAGTACTGGAGGGGAGTCTAGGACCTCTATCATTAAGACCTGGTGGTCCCTCTCTACTCCGCCCACGTGGCAGCAATCCCGGGGAATAGGGGACCTCGACAGAGCGTCGGCATGGCTTATTTCCCTCCCGGGCCGGTATACCAACGCGTGCTGATACGCGTTGAGAAAAATGGCCCATCTGAGCATTCTCGGGGACAGGATCTGGGGTGTGGGCTTGTCTGTGGTGAAGATGCCCAGCAACGGCTTGTGGTCAGTCACTATGGTGAAGGGGCGGCCGTACACGAAATCATGAAATTTCTTGGTCCCCGCAATTATTGCTAGCGCCTCCCTGTCTGTCTGAGCATAATTCCTCTCCGCTTGGGACAGGGATCTAGAGTAGAACGCTATCGGGGCCTCCCTACCGTTCTCCAGCACGTGGCAAAGCACCGCCCCTACCCCCACCGGGGATGCATCGCATATCAGGACCACCGGGCGTTTGGGATTGAAGTGGGTCAGTACAGCATCTGATGCCAGGAGTCGCTTCAGGTCATTGAAAGCCTTTTCCTGGTCGTCGCCCCACTTCCATGCCTCGTCCTTTTTTAACAATTTGTGTAGCGGTTCTGCCACGGCTGCCTTCCGCGGGAGGAAGGAGTGGTAGAAGTTGAGCAGTCCGAGGAACGACTGCAACTCGGGCTTGGAGGTGGGGCGAGGGGCCTTTTTGATGGCGGCTACCTTGGATTGGGCCGGCCTAATTCCCTCGGGGGTAACACGGAACCCTAGGAACTCAACCTCTGTAGCGAAGAAGACGCATTTGTCTTTCCGCAACCTCAACCCCGCCTTTTCGAATATTGTCAGGACCTTTCCCAACCTTGTTGCTAATTCGGCCCGGCTCCCCCCTGTAATTAATACGTCATCAAAATAGGGTAACACCCCCTCCAACCCCTTCAGGAGGCGTTCCACCAATGACTGGAAAATCCCGGGCGCCGAATTCACGCCGAATTGGAGGCGCGAAACCTGGAACGCCCCTTTGTGGGTGACTATTGTTTGTGCAGCAGCTGCGGCGGGGGTCACCGGGAGTTGCTGGTAGGCTTGGGCCAGGTCGAGTTTGGCGAAACACCTCCCCCCGTGTAACCTGGCCAACAAGTGGCTGACTACCGGCACCGGATACGCATTAGGGCGAATCGCCTTATTGATGGTGCACTTGTAATCAGCGCATATTCGGACTTCCCCGTTGGCCTTGAGCGCTGTTACAATTGGAGTTTCCCACTCCGCAGAATCAACAGGAACAAGAATCCCCTGGCCCACTAATTTGTCCAATTCCGCCTCTATTTTGTCCTTTAGTGCGAAAGGCACTCTGCGCGGTTTAAGTCTGATTGGACGCACTCCAGGGTCCAGGTCGAAAGTCACTGGGGGGCCCTTGAATTTTCCTAGCCCCTTTTTAAAAACCTCGGGGTGCGCGTCGCACACGCTCTGTATTGGATCAGTCCCGGCGGCGTGTGCTCCCACGGCGTGCACCCCCCCAATGAACAACCCCAGGGGCTGGAACCATTGAGTCCCGAGGAGGCTGCATTTACCCCCCTTGAGGACGACTAAGGGAAGCGTTGCGGTGTACTTTTTGAACTGGACCTGGAACTTCCCAACCCCCAACACTGGGATGCGGTTCCCTTGCACGTCCTTCAGCGTGGCCCTCAACGCCTTGAGCTTGGGCCGCACGCAGGGGGCAATTTTCATGAATTCCCCCTGGGAAATAATGGAGTATGAAGAACCCGAGTCCACCTCCATTCTAACAGGGGCCCCTTGTATTACTACCTCAACGAAGTAACGGGGGTGCTCCGTGGAAACGCTGCAAACCGGCGCGTCGTCCTCGCTGTCGTCGGAGACTCGCCCTACTCCGTCCCGCGTCCTCGTGGTCCGGGTGCCGTCCTTCGGCCTCGTGGTGCGGTCCTGCCTCGTGGTGCGGTCCTGCCTCGCCGAGCGGTCTGGAGAACTCCGGGTGGCCTCGCGTCGTTTCCGGCAGACCTTGGCGATGTGCCCGCGCCGGCCGCAGTTGTGGCACTCGGCCTTGCGGAATGGGCATTTGGTGCGGGCGTGGGCGGCGCCGCAGCCATCGCAGCGCCGGCCCTCTCTCTGGACCCTCCGGACGTCCTCGTCGTCGCTGCTCTCTGCAGACGAGTTCGAAGTCCGCTGAGCCGCGCGCACCGAACTCTCTGCCTTGGCGGTCTTCGGGCGCCAGTCCTGAAGTTCGTGCACCCCGGCCGACGTGGCCTCTGCGGCCTGTGCCGCGTCGAGGACTTGTTGCCACGTGGGAGGCGGCTCCCTTTTCATCAGCGCGCGCTGAGTCTCTGTGTCCCTCAGACCGCAGAGCAGGCAGTCCCGGAGGGTGACGTCGGGGAGTTCCCACTTGCATGGGCCGGCGGCCAACCGCAGGGCCGCGGCGAACTCATCGACCGATTCTCCGGGTGCCTGGACTCGCCTCCAGAACGCGCTCCGAGCGGGGAACATCGCTATCGCCGGCCGGAGATGGGCGCGCAGCGCCGCCAGGAGCTCTGTGGCCTTGAGGTCGCCCACCTTCCTCGGCGCGATCAGGTCCACCAAGGTCCTCTTAGTTTCTTGTCCGAGCATGCGGACGAAGATGGCCCTCTTTTTGGCCTCGTCGGAGACTTCGAGCTCCACCAGCGCAGCGTTGAAGTCTATCTCAAACAGCTCCAAGTCTCCCGGCTTCCTGATCTCGTAGCCGGCGCATGTCTTGGTCCCGTGGGCAGCCATATCCCATCCTCGTCGCCAATTTAGTGTATGGGACCAAAGACGACCGGACAACCGAAGGGTTGGTTTAACACAGGTTTATTGCATGAGGTTCCAGTTAAGCATGAGGTAATGGCAGTGATACATCTCAATATATACAGTAGCTCTCTACATTTGAATCTTGTAGCACGGTAGCTGATTGGTTGCTACCGGCGTGGCCTCGCCCAGGCACGCCTCCATTCCTGCTGCTGAATGCAGGTCTTTCTTCAGCTGCTGAATGCAGGTCTTTCTTCAGCTGCTGAATGCGGGGAAGGTTTTCCCGCGGCTGTCCGTGATTGAGCAATGTGAACCATGTGAGAGTGAACGCTCGCAGCTGCCCTCTATAGGCTGTCTGCTCGCGTTCCTTTACAGCTGATATCGTTTGTATCTGGAGTGGTTACAATCTTGCCTTACAGTATAATGAACATGCATACATACATAACAGTAGGTAAAATGGTTATACTGGCTCTACTTACAGTAATCTGACAGATGTCAGGGGGAGGCAGCAGGGTGCTTGAAGAGAGTGGGCTGCCTTCAGGTACAGCAGAGGATGCTATCATGTTGCTAGTGCTACCTAACCTTTTAATAACTAGCTAGTCCAGTCATTTTTTGTACAAGGAATGGTGGAAGGGAGACTACCTCTTGTTCTTTCCGCAAGGTATCAAGATACATTGGAGCTCTAAGGACCCAGTCCCATATTATAAAGTAATTTACCCAACTCAGGCTCATGAAACATACCAGTGAAACACATCCGTGTTTTGTTGTAGAGCAGTGTTCCCAACCTTTGGTTTTGGGACTTTAATTCCCAGAAGCCCAAATCAATTCCCCAAAGCATTGATCAGCCAATTTACTGACTTAGGCTTCTGGGAAATGAAAAACCAGTCTCACTTACTGTATTAAGGCAGAATTGCAACTTGCTAAGGCAACACTTTGCAAAGAGAAAATGGTGGTTTCCCGCCATCCAAATTAGGAGCTAAAGTTGGTGCGCAATCTCCCTCTCTGGGTGCGCTCCTTATGCTAATTAGGGTTCTGTGATTGGTTACAACTTTGGATCCTGTTCCTGATTGGTTAATACTTGTATATCCTGTTATAATTGGTTGGTTATGATTGTCCGGCGGGTTACTACATTGTATCAAGGAGTCACCACTGGGGAGATACTATATAAGCCTCACGGGTAAACAATGGTGGGGCCGGACCGGATCTATACTTCCCATTATGCACAGGTTAGCCAGCATCGAGCTAAGCCTGGGTCTCCTCTATACACTATCACTCCAAGGTGTAGCTTAGTGCATTGCCTCTATTACGGCAGAATCCAGAGGGACTGATTTCCATGGGATTCGTGTAGCCATCTAATATCCAGAGTGCCTTGTAAATGTAACCTGAAAGACTGTTCAATAAACTCCTGTTGTTGTTCTGTTCATCGTTGCCTGGACTATTGCTTATAAGGGCTGGACACGACACTTACATACATTTCATAGCAACCAGAGGCATTAGGTTGGTCACTGCTGAGACAAAAACACTAGGCTAGAACAGATGGTCTTCAGCAGGCAAGTATACATAGGCATGTCTGCATCCCATTGGTTGCAAATCTGGAACTAAATTTTGCTCCCAGTAAGATTTATTTATTTATTATTTATTTAATTAGATTTCTAGTACCACCCCATTCGCCAAGGTGACTCTGGGTGGCTCACAAAATAACCAAAAAGATCAGTATCCAAAAACAATTACGTCATTAAACATTTCTTTAAAATTCATTAAAATTCATTAAAACTCTTATAAACCTCAAAACCACCTTCCAACCAACACAGACAGCAACTCAGCTCTTAAACCAGATACTATCTGCTCTCACAGTTCCCTTCCACCAGATCTTGGCTGAGACTATACAGTTTTATTTTCTGTGACTGCACATGATGCAAATCCTACTGTGGTTTTAGAATGTTGCTACTTGGGGACTTTTTAAAACTACCATAGGGCGTTTGTCATCAGCCAGACAATACTCAGAGACCTCCTAGCTACTGACAGTGTGATGGTCTGGGCAACAGTCCTCACTCACCTGACTTGTGGCAAAAACATTGGAGCACACACATCTCAGGGCAAAGATATCATTGGCTGACCCCAGTATTTGGAGGCTCCTTGGCTACCATGGTTTCTTGGCATGTGAGTTTTTGATTAGGCAGGGATTCTTGGCTGCTACCCTAAGACCAGTGCTGTCAGTAGGCAGGAAGCCTTCCAGCACTGGCAACTGAGCAACTGCTCCATGCCCTGCTTTAATGCAAGGAACTGCATTAAAATAAGACGTGTATTTCAAGCACTTTCATGCCAGTTTGCAGATAACCTGCAAGAACCAACTCTTTATGAGTTATCAGCAAACATGTAATTCTGGCCTGAGGGTGCCATAAAACACCATGGGTAGAGGAAGGTGGTGTTCACACAGTCCTTCACAAAATATCAACTCAGGACATCTGGCTGCTCAACTTGTATGCCAACTAGCCTGCAGAGGAAAATATGTGCCAAGGATAAATGCTACAACACTGTTTGGTGCCATGCCTTTTATTTAGATGGAAGGGAAGAACTACACTGTACTAGGTAAGAAGCTATATGACAATTATTGTACAGCACAGCACTGGGGGACGGGGGACAGAGTAGCAATACTCCACAAAAGTGGGCAAGTAAGCACATGAGACACTGTACATTTATCAATGGATGTTGACCATTAAATTATAAATAAACAGCATTTGGCTTTAAACAGCCAAATAATTTAAAAGTAAGCCATCCAAGAATGGTTTCAGTACCCACAATGACATTCAGAGGATGAACTCCTGGCCTAGAAAATTAGCATGTTTGGCAAATTTTGCTATATAAACAATAAAAACAACACCCCTCTGATGATGATAATGTATTTGATAATGTCATCCCAAACAAAGATGTACTGTCAATGGAAAAATTGCAAGCTTAAAAAAATCCCTTGTCCTTGTTTTCATACTATGTAGTAAAATCCCAACTCCAATAATCTTAATCTGCAACTGCATGATTTCACACTCTACCTTTAGACATTGTACAGACGCCTTTCCCATAATACATTCAATAATTTAAAACATCACCATCTGTTGTCACATTTCAGAATGCATCCTGCATAGACAGATGTACATGAATCAGTAGTTGGTACATATTTTAAAATTATATTTCTCTGTTAAGAGGCATAGTTTAATTATAAACCCTTTCATGTAATTTCCACTTTGTCTGTTCCATTTATGTTGCAGCAGCTCTCCAACAACTTTAGATGCATTTGGGCCAAGTTTTTTAATTTAAAAAACCCTAACATGTTTGCTTAAATGGATGTGCCATAAATCTTCCGTAAATCATTCCCTAGAGGAAAGGCCTAGAAGGTAGAATGCAGACTTTCTCATATATCTCTATATATGAGTTAATAACCTGTTCCTTGTACATGCAAACAGTAAGAATCAGCTAGCCACAAATAAATTTGAGCCACATACCTATTAAACATTTTTTTACATTTTTAACAAATATATAAATATAAGAACATAAGTTACAGTAAAATATTGACTGCATTTCTGAGATAGTGTTGATAAACAACCCAGATGCATTGATGCCTAAGGCCTTTTAATAATTTTAAAAAGTACTGTTCTCTAAATTATTTAAGGACTTCCCATTGCTGTACATCTTCTATATAAAGAACACAAGCATACTGTAGTAAAATGCTACTTCTCCAAGCAGTTCAACGGAGAGGTGTACAGAGCTTTTTACTTTCTCTCGGGATACATAATAGGGTGTACATTTGAGACAGGTTTTTCAATACTGTCTTTAAGTTTCAACACTTTTCACAACACATAAACGGAACATATTTGTCAGTAATTCAAGTCTTTTCCTGAGAATGAGGTTTTACCAATTTCCCCTCCCACCCCAAACTAAATCTTCTGGTATACAAATGTAAAACAAAAATCAGGAAAATAAAGAAAGATTTCAAGTTTAAATATCTTCACCTGCTGAAACATTGTTATATTGAAGAGGTTGTTTTTTAATTAAAAAACTACACAAAATAGAAATGGTTTTTCTAACCTAATCAGATGTACAGCCCTTTTTAAATACTGAGAAGATACACTTATTAATTCTTTCCATTAACTTGTGTTGCTCTAGTCTTGATCCTTGCCATGCGTCAAAATGTCATATATCCTAATCAATAATTTTTATGTTAAAATAAAAATAAATCCATTCCCTTCAATGTCAAGGAAGAAAATCTATTTTGGTCCAAATGCTGGATTAGCATCCTAACGATATACAGTATTCAAATAATTGATAGATATTATGCATACCTAGACAAATTGCTTTCTAAATGTAATAGAAGGACTCATATGAAATGTTCAGCTTTGCCCAATTAATACTGTTTGATTTGGGATTCTAAAATGAAAGCTACATGTGGGTCCTGATCCCTTCTACATGTATGAAACAGGCTTAGTGTGTTGCTTATGTGTTTTTTATGTCATGACATCATTCCCATACAATCAGCTACTTAGCAGTACTATTTTTAAAAAAAGCAGTTTGGGGGGAATTGGGAGGATCCCTGATCAATAAAGAAAGAAATGCAGAAGACTAAAATGAGGTTAGGGGATCCAATGGTTAATCCAGAAATCCTACTTTATTCTTCCCTGGATCAGGGCTATGGTGGATTTTAAAATGTAATTATAATACCTTTATAAAATAAGCTCCCTTGAGGAACAAGAAATGACAGACATTTCCTTGTGAGAATTTAAGACATGCTAGCAACATTGAATGCTTGGAATTCTCTATCAGCAAATTTCCTGAACTTTCTCTTGAAACAAATGAGAGCCAAAAAGGAATTAAGGGCTCCCATTTCTTTGCATAAAAACATGTACCCTTTGTTATCTGTAGGGCAGTAACAATTTAACTGTGTGGAAAAATCAAGCTATTTCTTCAGTAAAGTTATAAAGAGCAAAAACATGTTCCCAAGCAACCATAACAAACCAAAGTATAAGGCGATAAATGTAAAAAATGCTTTAATTTCAATCACTACAGATTTGCAAACATTCAATATTCAGTGTTTTAAAACAGAGGAAACTAACTCCTATAAACTATGTGTAAGCACATACTCATCCGCACCTGTCACTCATCTTGCACAAGAAGATGAATGCCCGATCACTGAAGTGTGAGTTTTCCAATACTGTGTTCCGATACAAGTCTCCAATACTGTGTTTACATTCCAGTTGTGCATGACAACAAAGCTTGTTCTTGCAGGTCAAAGAAGTCTTGTTGGCAAATAGGAACCTATGTTTTCTGATAGGCAGCAAATACAAAGTGCAAGTTTGCCACAAAGGTCTTTGGCAAGGCTTCCACATCCCGCCATAAAGTACTATGCCTTTGTCGCAGGTAAGAGTTTTTTCGGTGTTACCGGTCTCTTGCTCTGCCACAAATGGCTATGAATGGTGATTGCGTCGACACTGGCTGAAAGCGTCTTAGCAGGTATGTTGCTGAACTGCTTCCTGTCAGAATTGTACTTATAAAGCCCTTCAATCATTTTCTTGTTGATGGATTTTGGGCCTATCCCAGTCAACTTATTGATCTCTTCCGTCTCAGGGCAGTACGTATACAAAGACCGGAACTGGCAGCCTGAGTCCCGGAAGAGAATGAGGAAGTTGTTGGCATCTGACTTCTCCATTTCCTTTGCGAGGTCCGACAAGGAAGAAGAGAGAAAGAGGAAAGAATGAATTCATGCCATGTGAAAGCTAACATTTATGTAGGCAACCTTTCAATTAAAAACCGCCCTTCTTCTTTATGAGATACAGTAAAACCCCGACTTACATATGCCTTGAGTTACATAAAATTCGACTTACATAATGATTTTGTGCTAAAACCATGTCTCGATGTACACAATTTCCTATGGGTTTGCTTCGAGTTACATAAAGATTCCTTTTCCAATGGGTTTGCTTTGAGTTACGTAAAAATTCATTTCCCTATGGGTTTGCTTCGATTTACATAAAAAATTCATTTTTCCTATGGGTTTGCTTCGAGTTACGTAAAATATTTTTCTTATGGGTTTGCTTTGAGTTACATAAAAAAACGATTTAAGCAAAAGCCTACGGAACAGACTTTTTCCCCGTGGATTTTACTGTAAAATTGTCCTTGGAAAATATAAAGTAGCTTTGCACATTCATTGTCATCACTGGATACCTGAAGCCTTTTACTGTTTGCTTTCATATATAAACCGAACAACATAGAACTAATATCAGATACAACTCTCATATCTTCTCAAATATTACAAATCATATCAAGAATTAGTTATGTAAGAGAAGGGCCCACTGATATTAAGGAGAAAAATCAGTCATGACTACCTTAAATCCCTGGGATTCCAATCAAAATACTCTGTATATGAACACTTCTGGATGCCGCCCAAAGAGTTCTCTTTTTAAATGGGATTAAACCACACATTCAGCTGCTACTTATTGTTGAATAATCAGTTACAGAACAAAAAATATTTTACATACTTGTGTAAAAAGGATGCCAATGTAATTTTAAGAATTAGACATATTCCTGGTGTAATTATTAAGTTCTTACTCCAGTCTCTTGCAAAAATCTATATAACCAAGATAGGCCAAAGCTTTGAAATAATTTGTTTAAAATTAAGTGATTATTTCTAAATTGTTAAATACTTGAAGAAACAATTTTAAACAATCATTGTCTAAATTGCTAAACATGAATAATAGTAATTGGTTGAATAATGATGGACATTTCATATTACTTAATTCCATTTGGGGAAGGATAGTAATTTTTGTCTCTTTTTAATAGATTAATTGGGCGTTGTAAAAGTATAAAATTAACATTCAACTGGTGCATTGTTAACAATATATCACAACAAATGAATTTTATGACCACGAGGGTGAGGGAATATAAATTAGGTGGAAGACATATTATTGCAAATGAAAGCGCGGCGCCAAAATGGCCGCCGCGCTCTTTGCGGCCCCCCCCACCCGGACTCAGACAGCCGGGTAGTTAGGGGGCGTGGCCACCCCTCTATAAAAGGGGTGGCCACGAGGCAGCCGAGCTGCCATTTTGTGAAAGCGACGGAGAAGGAGAAGTTTTTCTCCGTCGCTCTTTGTCTTGCTGGGGAAGCCTTTTTAGAAACCTTAGCGCGATCTTCGCGTCTTTTGATCTTCGGCTTCCCAGCCATCGGTTCCAATCCCTGGAAAGGGATCTGCCTTGCTATGCCTCCTAAGAAGAAGGCTATGGCGACTTCGGCTCGCCCGACGAGGAGTCTGCAGTCGGGTCGGAGGACCGCGACTGCGCCCCCTCAACAGGACCTCTCAACGGAGGCACCCACCGGGACCGGTGGGATGGGGCAGCTTAGGCCATGGCCCGTGGCTCTCCAGCCTCAGACCGGCCCTACAGGGGCTCCGGCCCCCGGCCCGCAGTTGACGGCCATGGGCTTTGAGCAGGGGGGAGGGCCTAGTGCGGTTGGGGCTTCGGCCCCCGGCCCGCAGTTACCGGCCATGGGCTTTGAGCAGGGGGGAGGGCCTGGTGCGGTTGCACAGCAGGGCTTACCCCCGGCCCCTCATGGGCCGGAGTTTTGGGCATGGCCGTATTTAGGGCCGGGCTCTCAAGTCATGGGCCCTGGACCATTGCCCGGTGGGCCGTCCGGCCCGCCTGGCCCAATTTATGCAGGGGGATCTGCGACAGTGGATGCATTACTGGCCCGCATGGCGGCGCTGGAGGCGTCCCTAGGGATTACCAATAACCCCATTGGGGGGGGCTTCATTGCCATCTGGGGCACCCTTTGGCCAGCCGGTGACTGCGACGGCCACTACCCTTCAGCAGGCAGCCAGTCGGGTTGAGTTGCTTGAGGCGCGCAGGCCTGTGCCCGCCGTAGCCTCGCAGCTCCCCGTACAGCCGGCACTACAGATGGGTAGTGGTCGGATGTGTCCTCAGAGCTCAATTTTGGTCGCGAGCTCCGATGCCCGCCGTGGGCCGGAACCCCCAGTGGGGGCGGCCCATGGGGGTGCAACCAGTGAGTATCAGGTTCAAGCTAATGTGCCCACATCACACTCCACTTCAGGGGCTGGGTTCCAGTGGCCATGGCCTCGCAATGTCGGGGCTGGTGGGCATCAGTTACTGGCTTGCCCGGGTGCAGCTTGGTCTTATACTGGCGTGACATCGGGTGGGGGGGGGGTTCCGCCCCCGGGGCTGCTCCGGGTGTCGCAGGGACGGTCCAGCCACCTCTCCTGATACCCCGTGTCAGTACTGTGCCGGTGTCGGCATTGCCGACAGCAGGCTATTCTTTGCCCCTCGGGGATCATTTGGCACAGGCCACAAGGGAAAAGATTTGGCGGGGGGAGTACGTCGATATTTTCTCCCTATTGAACAGGGAACCCACCAAGGAAGAGAAGGAGGGGCAGGATGAGAAGGATAAAGAGCTGTCTCGCCATCGCAAGCCACCACGTGCATGGGCCAACTGGTTACCCGCATATCTCATTTATATGGCGGTGTATCTCAGGGCTCGGCCTGACCTGGCCATTCCTATGGTCCAATATTTGGACAATATTTACAGGGCAATGGTGGATTTTCCTGGCCCATCGTGGTTGGCTTACGATGAGGAATTTAGAATGAGAGTGCCCTTACACCCAGAGATGAGGTGGGATGAGCCCTGTCAGAAGCTGTGGCTTTTGTATATGACCCCCACGCGCCTGGCGCCTGGGGAGAGGTACCATTGTGGACATGCGGTCCAGCGAGCTGCTCCTACTCAGGCCCCCTGCCAGCTGGCGGGGCAGGGGGTTCCAGCCCGCCTGCTGTGTTGGAGCTTCTCGGCCAATGGTGCATGCAATAGAAAACTGTGCCGATACAAACATGTGTGTCCCTCTTGCGCTGGCCCCCACGCCGCCGCTGCGTGTCTGCGAGCCAGTGGGTCACGGGGCAGAGGTAGAGGTGGACAGATCTGCCGCTGATGGAGCTGGTCACTCAAAAGGCCCCCTCCCCGGTTAACGTGGCTATGCTGGAGCGGTGGCTCTCAACCTACCCAAGGAGGGAGGATGCTAGGTACCTCCTCGAGGGCTTCCAGCGGGGCTTCCGCATCCCATTTAGAGGGGAAAGGTGCCCCCAAGATGCCCCTAGTTTACTTTCACTGAAGGGCAGGGAGGATGTGGCCGCCCTCAGTATTGTAAAGGAGGTTAATGCAGGTAGGGTTGCTGGCCCCTTTCCCGTGCCACCCTTTCCCAATCTTAAGGTTTCCCCTTTAGGGTTGGTGCCCAAAAAGACCCCTGGGGAGTTTCGTTTAATTCACCATCTGTCATACCCGGCGGGCCATTCGGTCAATGATGCCATTCCTGATGACCTTTGTTCGGTCAGGTATACATCATTTGACCAGGCCCTGCGCATGGTGCGCTCTTGTGGCCCGGGTGCACTTTTGGCAAAATGTGACATTAAGTCGGCATTCCGTTTGTTGCCAGTGCACCCGGGTGACTTTGAATTATTGGGTTTTAAATTCCAAGGGAAATTTTATGTTGATAAAGCCATGCCTTTTGGCTGCTCTATTTCCTGTTCAGCATTTGAACGTTTTAGCACTTTCCTACAGTGGGTCTTTGTTCGCAGGTCTGGGTCCCGGTCTGTAGCCCACTACCTCGATGATTTCTTGTTCGGGGGTGAACGGGGCTGGGACACGTGCACGCGTCTCCTCAACACATTTCAGATGCTAATGCAGGAACTTGGTGTCCCTTTAGCGCCCGAAAAGACCGAGGGCCCATCAACTAAGCTCACATTTCTGGGTATTGAAATTGACACGGTCTCGCAGGCATCCAGGTTACCCATGGATAAGGTTACCCGGATCACTGCATTGATTTTGGCCTTACTGGCCAAACGCAAGGTGTCACTTCATGAGCTCCAGGTTCTCCATGGTCACCTTAACTTTGCCTGCAGGGTGGTTGCGCCTGGCAGAGCTTTTGCTCGACGCTTGTGCGACGCCATGACTGGCCTATCCAGGCGCCATCATAGGGTCCGACTGAACAGGGGCATGAGGGCTGACATGTTCGTTTGGCTTAAGTTCCTGAGGGACTTCAACGGGGTATCATTTTGGAGATCTGACCTTTTGGTTTCCCCTAGGTTCCAGGTTCAGTCGGATGCCTCGGGGTCCCTGGGCTATGGGATTTACTTTGAGGGGAGGTGGGCCTACGGCCGATGGCCTCCAGCTTGGAGGGGCACGGATCGTTTACGCGATCTTACATTCCTTGAGTTCTTCCCGATACTGGGAGCTTTGATGCTATGGGGCAAGAGTGGGCCAATTCGGTGGTTCATTTCTGGTGCGACAATGCTGCAGTAGTGCACATTGTCAATCCCCAGACATCTAAATCACACAGGGTCATGGAGTTAGTTCGCCAGTTTGTGTTGCGCAGCCTACGCCTCAATGTGCTCTTCAGGGCCAGACATGTGCCAGGTATTAATAACGATATTGCTGATGCTTTATCCCTCCTGCAGATCCCCCGGTTCCGCGCCTTGGCTCCGGACGCAGAGGAATTTCCCTCGCCGCTCCCAGACGAGATTTGGACGTTTGGCAAGGAGAGGTGAACCGGGCTATCGGCATGTCGCTGGCGCCCCGTACGCGTAAGGCGTATCACCATGCATTTAGTCAATTTACGACTTTTTGTGCGCAACTCCGGTTGCCCGAGATGTGGCCCATTCCAGTTACACACGTTCTCCAATTTATGGTCCACCTACACAGCCAGGGCCTAGCTCCCCGCACCATAGCATCCAGACTGTCAGCACTGGCATTCATGGCCAAAGTGAGGGGCTCTGCTGACAGCACGAATGATTTTCGTATACGACATGTTCTGGAGGGGTGGACATGGGAACGTGGACGCCGCCCGGGCAATCGCCACCCTATTTCTCTAGGGGTTCTTACCCACCTTGCACAAGGCTGGCATGACCTGTGTTTTGACAGGTATGAGGCAGCTGTGTTTCACGCGGCTACCACGGTGGCCTTTTTGGGAGTGCTCCGCATCAGTGAGCTGGTGCTACTGTCTAAGGCGGATGCGGCGCGTAGGGCACTGGAACTCGAAGATGTCTATGTTTCCAATGAGTGGGCTCAGTTGAGGATACGGTCCTCAAAGGTTGATCAGCACGGTGTAGGCAGTGGTGTAAGACTGCTACGATGTTCCATTGCAGACATCTGTCCGGTTGGTGCCCTACAAGAGTTCCTTGCAATGCGTGGTACGCACCCTGGCCTGTTTTTCTGCCACCAGGATGGGTCTCCCCTTACTAAATTTCAATTCTGGAAGGTGACCGGTAAGGCACTGTCCATTGTTGGCCTCCCCAGGGCTCGTTATGGCACCCATTCTTTTAGAATAGGAGCTGCTTCTACTGCGGCTGCATTTGGGTACTCGGAGGCTGATATATGCCATATGGGGAGGTGGGGATCGAAGTGTTTTGAATTATATGTCCGCCCTCTTCAAGTATGAGTACCAGTTAAGTCACTGTCCTGTCTCTTTTATTTTACAGACCCTGTGTGTCACCGCACACCGGTGGCAGTATGGCTGGTGGGCCACAGCTATGTGCACTGGGCGGCGCAGTACGCTGCGGCGACAGAGTGGGGACCCCAGCTTGGACTCCATGCATCCGCATGTATCAGGTGGTATGGTAAGCGCGGAATGTTATGGCGGGAACTGTTGCCATTCCTTTTCTCCATCAGGGATGCTAAACCACCTGATGTCCTGGTGCTGCACCTCGGGGGCAATGACTTGGGCCAGGTCACTGGCCTTTCTTTAAAACATACGATCTGCAGCGACCTAGCTTATTTGCATTATGTGTGGCCTGCCACAACCCTGCTATGGTCGGACATCATACCGCATCACGCTTACGGGGGGGGGGGGTATCAACCTCCAGGCCCTTGACCGCGCTCGTCGCTCGGTGAACAGGGCAGTGGCCCGGTTCTTTGCTGACAAGGGTTTGGGGCGGGTCATCCGACACCCCACCATTAGTCTCCAAAATTATGATCTTTACACAGAAGAGCTATCTGTGCCTAACAATGGTTCTCTCCTCTCTGTCTCCTTTTTCTCCTGGCTTACCTAACCGGAGATGGGCAAGCAGCGATCCATAAGGGGTGTTGCTATTCCTTCTGGATTGCTGGCTGCTGCTTTTGTATTCGGAAGTACAAAGGCATCAGCCAGTCATCTGCCAGGGAGGGTGCTTCCCCTGATGAAGTGCTGCCTGTTTTGGGGGGTTTTTTTTCACCCCGGCTCAACTTTCCTTGAGGCCGATGGTGGTCTCGCCATGTCTTCAGTGGGGTAATGTGGAGGAGAGGGAGTCCCTCTTCTCCCCATTGCTCCGGGAAAGAAGGATGGCGGGTGTCTTGCAGTGGCATTTTGCGGCTTTTTGTTTTGTGTGGCTGTTGAGGCGCTGCGTCTGTCTGCTGGGGACTTGCAACCCTGTTGCATTTTGTAATTTCATTTTTCGCGTGCTGGCTTTTTCAGCGTTCTGCACGCTCACAGTGCGCAGGACACTGGGACTTGTAGTTTTGCGTTTGTGGTTTGCGTTCATGCGGCATTTTTTTTCATGCGGCTCGATTTTATTTGGCCGTGCCGCATTTCCCAACGTTCTTTTTGCTCATGCCTCTCAGCCTGATTGGCTGTGGCGCAGCGTGGTGCAAAGAACGTTGGGAATTGAAGTTTTTTCCTTTTGTTCACGTTCGTGGGACTCTTGCCCCACTGGTGCCTTTCTCAAACATTCAGTAATCTCCGTACCGGGTTTGGGCAAGTGCAGGAGGCTTGGTACGGGATAGGATGGACAGGTGCAGAAACATATAGCAAGTTCCAATGGTTAATCCTTGGATTTATAGGTATAGATGATATCCTCTCTGGTTAACATAGAGTTCTCTATTATAAGATAACCAAAAGCAGTTCTGTTGGTATTGGAGCTGCTGGAGCTTAGAGGTTGAAATTTTGCCTCGTAAGCAGGAAGTTGGGGTTCGATTCCCCAGGAAGGATGGTGGGGACATGTATAATGGCCAGAGACAAAGCGGGAGGAAGGTGCCCATCCTGCCGGTGTTTCTGCCCCGCCCCTGCTTCCCCTTGAGCTAGGACCTGGGCAGTGCTGGCTTGGCTTCTCCCTTCACTCCTTTTGGTTAAGAAAAATAAAATAAAAATAAAATTCCACCCGCAGAGGCGGAGATTGCTGGGGCAGAGTTGGACGTTGCCTGATTGCCTCTGAGCAGCAGTGTTCAGGGGTGCCAAAACTTTTTGGGCTGCGGGCCGGTCTCATGGTTGAGTGGGCCAGTCACATGGTTCCTCCCACTGGAAGTGGAAGTAAAACACACACATGTGTGCGCAAAACACTGCCATAAATGCACCTACAGCTGTCGTAAACACATTTATGAAAGCCATGGGTCATTTATGGCAGCATTTTGCGCATGCATGGGCATGTTTTACTTCCGCTTCCAGGAACGACGAGGTCAGTGTTGGCCGGATGATTTGGTGCTCTGGGCCAGATCTGGAACACGGGCTGTAGTTTGGGCAGTCCTGTCACCTTGTCACCGGCTAATCTTTCTCACTTTAGGTCAGATGAAAGGAACTGGAGAATGAACTCACCAAAAGGTGCCTTTATTTTGGTAGTTTCATGTCTGGCCTAGACATGTAAGAAGAAGACTGCCAACAATGTATGCAGATTTTTGCATCTTGATGGATTGGGAGGAAATTTCAATGCAACTGTTATGATTTTAAAAACAACTACTTTCTCTCTTTCTGTAATTTAACCCGGGTTGTAGAATTTAATCCTAAAATGAGAAGAGAGGGAGCCCCCTTCCCAAAGCTTTCTGCCCTGAGAAATGGGATTACCCACTTTTATTGTTGGGATATGAGAGACAAACTTATGGTCTGCATAGGTTTGCTACCTGACTCTCCCCCTTTTCAGAGATCACAAGCAAACACAACAACCCAGGCCACAATATTATCCTCTCCTTTCATCTGTCTGTATGGGAGTTGTGAAGCACCTCATGCAAAAATAACAGTCTTGTAGCACCTTAAGGACTAACTCTTTTTATTCTGCTAAAGCTTCTGTGGATTGAAGTCCTCTTCGTCAGGTGCAGTGGGCCTGTCAGTCTTTCAAAACTCTTTCCTGCTTTTTCTGAAACACTCATATTTAGAAATTTCTCATTGTCTCTCATGGCAACCCTTCCACCATGAAATATGCATGAGAAAACACAAAACCCACCCCATCTACCATTCCATATCAAATGTCATAGTCTCAGGTTAAAAAAGGACCTTTCCATTATTCTCCATTTACAGGTTAACCTTACCTCTAATATTTTATTCTTCTGACCTTCATTTACTTTTCCAGCTAAGCAGCAATGAGCCAGGGCATTCTGGATTATGTGCTTGTTGGATTTTGCACTGGGTTCTTTATAGAGCTTTGGTCCTAGACAGATAACATGTTTACAATGATCAATAACGTTTAGTGAAGCAAGCCTAAATGCTATGAATTTCCCCCTCATTTTCACAAAACATATTTAATATACATGAGACACAATGGGGTTTGCATTACTAAACCTGTGAATGATATTGAATGAAGTTATTCAAAGACATACTGTAGTAAAAAAAGGAAGCTACTTGGGATTTCTTGCTTTTCACGTGCTTTATTTCATTCTAAACGTTCTTATGTTGAAAATATTAATGTCGAGGTCCTTGAGACTTGTGGTCCTGGGGGACTTTAATATCCATGAGGAGGTAGCTCAGTCTGGGGCGGCAGTGGACTTCATGGAAGCCATGACATCCATTAAGCTATCCCAATATGTCATCACCCCCGACACATGTGGTTGGGCACACAATAAACCAGGGGTTCTCAAGGTTTTTGCACCATGGGTTGGACAACCCCCCTCAGACATGCATGTCTGCTTCCACTTCTGGGATTGTTACTGTGGGCCAGACAGAATGGATTCGGGGGCAGGGGCTGGCTCGTGGGTCATAGGTTATGAACACCTGCAATAGACCTTGTATAGTCAGCATCTTGGAGAGATGATCTGAGGGTGAGGGAGATGAAGGCCACCCCTTTGTCATGGTCAGATAATTTCTTGCTCCAGTTTGTTGGGAATCTGGACCAATTTTAATGGTCTACCTTTGGAGGCTGATGGATCTAGAATGGATTTCAGAATGCCTTGCAAGGATCTTTGACCAAGCAGGAGAGTGATACTGTCACTACCTTGGAGGATAAATGGTTCACTGAAGCCACCAGGGCTATGGACAGTATTGCCCCCAAACACTGAATCCGTCTCAGAGGAGATTGGTTGGGTACCTGTTTTAGCCATCTTAATGATGCTGCTGACACTTGGGAGGAATGTTTTTCTGATTTATGGATTTATTGTTCTATTGTATGTGATGTTTTATTTGTTTGTTTGTTTTGATTTGTACTCCGCCCAATTGCCAACGCGACAGGGCGGCTAACAAAGTGTCACAAAATATGACAGAGAACCACTAAATATCGCAAAGTATCACATATACATAAAAACACAATATATCCTAGTACAACCCACCATAGAGAGAGTTTGAAAAAAGTTCGGGGGGGGGGAGGCAAGAAAGTCAAAGGTGCGGCTGGCCGGCATGGCTGTTCCAATCCCCCAGCCTGGTGGAAGCCCGGGGGTGGGGCGGCAGCCAAAATGGCGGGCTGTCTTCTGCCGCTCGAGCCCCTTGCCCTCATATGAAGTTTTGAAGTTTTCTTATGATTGTTTGTATTCTTATTGTTTGTAAGCCGACAAGAATGGTTTATTACCATTTGGGTGGGAATTAAATAGGATTTTTAAAAAAGTATAATTGGCCAGTGCTTCCACGTTTCTTGCTGCTTTGATAATTGTTTTATTAGGCATTCTTTCTGCATCAACAGAACTATTGCCCTTCTCTCTATGACTGACACTGCCGTCCTAAATTTTCTTTTTTGAAATAAACTCTGTTTAAATTCAGTGGAACTTGTTTCCAATTTATTGTTTTTAAGATTGCAGTCCATAGCCTGAATCCATAGGGACTGCTGTAGATGCCCCAGTATAGATCCTCAGAAAGTTTTGGACTGGGAAATGCAATCCACAAAATTATCTTTTCCAAACCCTGCTTACTTACTATAATATAGAAATGAAAAGCCCCCCAGTTTATTGTTTTAATTGCAGGTCTTAAAGAACCAAAGCTTATGAAGTGGAACATTAGCCACCAGAAATCAAACAAGTATGATTAAAATGTAGGGGAATCACCACCTTTCAGTATGAATGGCCAAGGAGACAATAAATGCTGGAAATAGGGGACAAACGGCCTCATAAGCATTAACTAAAAGAGAAGCAGTTACCATACTAGTGGTACTTTATGCAGTAAATATTCAGGAAGAAAGAGTGAAAATCAATGATGTCTTTCTAAAAAGCATGAATTGCTTGAGAGCCAGAGATCCTGAGAAGTGCAAAGACTACTTGTTTAAACAGGTACACATGCACATCCCTTCCTAGTGGAAATAAGGGCTGGGCACACTGCAGTATGTTTGATGCAATTCTCACCAGGCCAAGGATTGGTAGAAGTTGATGTGAGTATTGGTAGGGAGTCCTCCAGTATAACCAGAGTGGAATACAGGAAGAGAGGGTCTATGCCAACTATTTGTAAGGATGAGCATTTTCAAGTATTCAGCTCAAAGAATAGTTTCAATGCCAACCTGTGTACTCTGTCGCAGAAGCCACTGAAGAGGTTGTTGATGCATTTTCCCAGTCCTTTTCCCCGTTGCGACTACCACAATGACTTGGCGAAACAAATCCTTCCACAGACTCAGACCTAGATGTGGGTGTGTATACAAACAGAAACAAAAATCATACTTTTTTGAATGCTAGGGTGAAAACAAATATTTACACTGGAAGATATTAAGAAGTGCATGCTACTGAAATGGACACTGAGTAGAATGATCTAATGCAGGGGTTCCCAACCTTTTCAAGCTGTGGGCCGGGTCACGCTCTCTGAGATATCTGGGGGCCTGGATGGCCATTTTGCCCTACTTGCATGATGGGGGTGGCCATTTTGAGGTGGCCATTTTGTCCCCAAAGCTTCAAAGGGTGGGCATTTTGTTTTTCCCTGGAAGGAGGGAGGGAGACGGCAATTCTCAAAGGAGGTTTTGGACTTCCCTTCCTGACTGAGATGAATTGTCTGCTCAGGGAAAAGCTTGCTAGTCCTTCCTTGTAGGACTGGGGTTGGGGGGGGGGGGAGAGAGCTGGGTGAGACAAAGCCAGGAGCCCAACGGTTCTCCTCCCCTCCACGCCATATCATGTGGACCACTGCCATCGCTCCCAGTGCTGGCACTGGCACAAGCTGTGCCATGTAAACAGCTTTCAAATGCTGTTTACAGGGTGGCCTGTAAGTCCCTACCCATCCATATAAGATGGCCATTTTGCCCTTCCTCCACCACATGGCACTTCCTGGTGTGGTGGAGGCAGTGGAGGCCACATGATATGGTACCATGGCCACATCCAGCCCGTGGGCCACAGGTTGAGAATCCCTACCCAAACTGATCAAGCCCCTTCTCATGGTCAGTGGGGGTGGGGGTGGGGATAAGCAGAAAAAGGGAATGCAATTCTTCTGTAAACTTTGCTTTTCATTACTGAAAAAATATAATTTTGTTTGTTTTAATTAATCTTCAGGTCATTTCCTATTTGTGAAAGATGAGGTTTTTTTTAAAAAAAACCTTTTGCTTGGAGGTAGGGTGGGAAGAGCTTGAAGCAAGTCTTGGGAGGACGTGAAGACTGGCTCCTAGACCCACCAACATTGCCAATCCCTGGTTTATAGGTATAGGACCAATCTTGGAAATGAGTCCCAGCAAATCTAAGGCCAGATAAATTTATTCCCTCCCTGTAAATTCCTGACTAGTTACACAAGTTAGACAATTTATTTCATCTCCAGAGATTTCATTTATCTGTAGCTGTCAGCAATGAGAAGAGACAAGAAGTGAGGAATTCTAAAAACTAAAGAGAGGCGCATTATTGCATTTCTAATATATTCAGGTTTACTCAGAAGCAAATCTAATCCTGTTTATAATAATAATAATAATAATAATAATAATAATAATAATAATAATAATAATAATAATAATAATAATAATAATAATAATAATAATAATAATAATAATAATAATAATAATAATAATAATAATAATAATAATAATAATAATAATAATAATAATAATAATAAAATGGCACAGGAGTGCAGTTTATGTCCATTCTATTCTCATGTCTTACACAACCAGAGGGCATGTGTTAGTCTCTGGAAAGCCCAGAATAAAACCACCATAGGTTTGTCTCCCAGCCTGTAGCAATCCCATCATGTGCACCTATGGCTTGTGTGATGTCATATCACTGCAAATGTAGAAAATGCTATTTGCTGAAAGGGGGAGAGGAGGTGATATGGCTGCAATTGGGTCACCACAGCATGGGAAATAATATGTGTACTGTAGACTTAACCTGTAGCCACCATGCAGTCTGATGGACAGATGAGCATAATCGACTGTCAAGATTTAATTAATGTATTATGTTTAATTATGGATTAAACTGTTGCCTCATTCAATGAACAGTGTTGAGCCTATCAGAGATATAGTATTTAATCCAATGATTGAGTTCAACTAGAGGAAACCTATTGAATCTGGGGGGGGGGGGGCTTGTTAAGTCTACATTAATTAATGTGAAATCCTCTAGTTTAACTCAGTGAATTCTATTTAAAGGTAACCATTAACGGAAGACTTACCTTGCAGTTCTCTTTTCAGACTGCATGCTTTCATTATCGCCTGTGTTTAGTGATGCCAATGAAAGGCTGGATACTGCAGAGGAAACAATGTAAAAAACACAGTCAAGTTGTGCACCAAGGTAAATACTGTACCAGGAATTTCAAAGGACTACCAAAAATACAGAATCTGGTCATTAGCTATACCACAAAGAAAGAAAACGCTCAACATTTCTAAGAAATATTTTCTCTTTCTACTTATTCTTTGAATTATATACATATTCTGCCTATTTTATAACCGGGCAAGGTTTTATTTATTTATTTTATTTGTTCAATTTCTACACTGCCCACTCGGCCAAGGCTGACTCAGGGCGGTTCACAATCACAAAGTAAAACAGCAATAAAACATATACTGTCACCATAAAAAATAATAAAAATAAAACTAATTAAAACTACCCACCCCATCAAAGAGTGCTGGAACCAACGGGGAAAGATTCTGCTCTATACCACCCACCCAATGGGGGTCACCCTTCCATCTGCACCCCATACTTGGCCCGCCAGCCAGGTTTTGAGTTCTTTTCTGAAGGGCAGCAGTTCTGTCAGGAGCCGTAGCTCAATTGGCAGGAGGTTCCAAAGGGCTGGTGCAGACACAGGGAAGGCCCTCCTCCTTGTGCTAGAGAGGTGAGCCCCTCTAGCTGATGGTACAATTAGAGAGCCCCTCCGGTCCGCTCTGGTTGGATGGACAGATGGTTTTCTTCTTCTTCGGAGACATAATTCCAACATAATGTTTAGCATCAGGAATAGCTAAGGATCATAGATATAAACACCTAATTAAAGCAGAAAGAATGTTCTAGTATGGATGCAGTTCAAAGCTTGGGGAAATCACTTTCTGGGGCCCACAAAACCCAGAATACCCCAGCAAGCATGGCTGGTACTAGCCATGACTAGCTACGTAAGTGAGGAGCTGCTGGAAGTTTTAGGATATTTTTTTTAAAAAATAATTTAATAAATTCTGATTCTATTTTATGTTGACTTGAACTTATATTTGCTTGTATCTTTCTAAATGTAATGAATGCATGACAAAAATTCCCTTCTAAGAACAAACAAACAAAAAGCAAGAAGGCTGAACAGGTCTCACAGGATGCTTACTGGATGATAGTAATACTTGTCAAGTGATGCCAGTGAAAATACGGGAACTGCTCTGGCCCGGGCAGCAACAACTCCTTTGCGCATGTGCAGAACCCCTATGCGTATGCGCAGAACCCACATGTGCATGCGCAGAACCCCTTTGCACATGCACGCATGTGCAGTAACCCCTTTCCTGGCTGGCCAAAATACAGGATGGCCATGGGAACGATCATTAAAGAAGGGTGAAATACGGGATTTCTTGGCCAATCCGGGATACTTGATAGGTATGACGATAGTACGGTGAATTAAAGGCCCTAGAACAATGACAGCTAACCTTGGCACTCTAGCTTCTGGTAGTTGAAGTCCAGGAACAGCTGCAGTGCCATGGTTAGCCACCAGGGTCCTAGAACAGTGTTCCCCAGCCTTTGGTTTTTGGACTTCAGTTCCCAGAAATCTACAGGTAGGTCAGTTTCCCAAAGCACTGATCAGACAATGTACTGACTTAGGCTTCTAGTAATTGAAATTCCTGTGTCAGGAAACATTGCCCTAGAATATGCATTAGTATGGCACCACATTTCAATGAAACAGTCCTGCTAGCTAAAGCTGGAGTTTTTGCAACACTCTACGCTTGCATTTTATTTTACCTGGAGGACCTTTGATGGGAGTTCTGGGTGACTCAATATGATCTCTATGGATGGATTTGGGACGTGGCTTCTTTTGTTTGAAGGAATGGGGGCGATGCTTTATAACAATGTCCATGTCCTCCATGAGTTTCAGCTGCTTTCGTCTCATGTATTCTTGCTTAATGTAGTCTCGCCGGGCTCTTTCATCTTCCTTCTTCTGACGTTCTTCTTCAGACTTCCTCCTTAGAATATCAACAACACTACTGGTAAATTATCCCTTAAAGGTAAAAGTAAAGGTCACCCTTGCTCGAAAGGCAGTCATATCCGACTCTAGGGTTCCGTGCTCATCTCTGTTTCATAGCCAAAGAGGCAGTGCTGTCTGCGTCTGCAGACATATGGCAGGCATGCCTAGACACCGGAGTGCATGGAACACTGTTTAGCTTCCCACTGAAGTGGTCCCTATTTATCTACTTGCAATTTTTTTATTTCAAACTGCTAGGTTGGCAGGAACTGAGACAGAGACTGGAGCTCATTCTATCGTGCAGTACACAGTTCTTGAACTGCTGACCTGCCGCCTTTCAGTCAGTGTCTTAACCATTTGAGCCACTGCAGTCCGTATTCCTCGCGCATACCCCAAAAGTATATTTGATCATAGCCAGTTATCAAAAATTATGAAGTCAGCAGAACAGAGCAATCTTACCAGCACTGTGTCATTGCCAGTATCAAATAGTTGATCTGATTTCTTGGTAAAAATGTTAAAATGGAGTTATTGTGAAAGTTTAATGGTCAGATTCCTATTACTATGCCCAACAATATAACTCACTACAATGAATTGCTGCTAGATAAGATGTCAAGGCTTGTATTTTTCATCACACATTAATTATGTGATTTGGCATATGATAAAAAATGCAAATGCTGACTTCCAAACTAGTGACAATTTGCCACAGTGATTTATGCCATTTGACTTATGCTGGTGCACATAAGAAATAGGATTTTGAACAATACAATTTAAGTAGACAAGAGGTTTATATTCTAATATTAAAATTTGTTGTTAAATACATGTAAAAGTAGGTTTTAATCAATCAATCAAACAAATAAATAATCAATTAATGTTATTTTCTATATTCCCAGGTGGTTACAATTTTACCAAGGAGAGAGAATGGATATACTGATCACATCAGCTCATCATACTCATTCATCAAACTGTGGCTTCAGATGCTTGGTTTAAACAAATCACAGTTCTTTGAATTTATATGCTTCTCAATTCCTCTTCTGTCATAAGAAGAGAAGTGGGGAGGAGTGTCTGAGCCCCAGACCAACTGCAGTTTGCCTATGCTGCAAGAAATCTTGGCTTCCTGATACGTTTTAGCTTTGTCTAAAGCCTTTCTACAGTTTTAGGGTGCACACATTTAAACTCTAACTGCAAAAGAAATGCAAGCGCGGCGCCAAAATGGCCGCCGCGCTCTTTGCGGGAGCCCCCCCACAGGACGAAGGCATCCGGGTAGTTAGGGGCGTGGCCAGCTCCCTTATAAAAGGGGTGGCCACGAGGCAGCCGAGCTGCCATTTTGCGAAGCGACGGAGCGGAGAAGTTTTTCCTCTTACTCCGTCGCTTTTTACCTCGAGCGGGAAGCCTTTTGGCTGCTTATTTTCCTCTTTTTCGGCTTCCCTTAGGTCCGTCTGAGATGCCTTCGAAGAAGAAGGCGGCCGCGAGCGCGGCCCGGGCGGTGCGGCGGCGCAATCCGGGTCGGAGGACCGCGGCTGCGCCTTCCCACCAGCCGCCTTTGCTGGCTCCCACCGGGACCGGTGGGATGGGGTCTATTACCCCCTGGCCGGAGGCCGGGGACCCGAGTAGGGGTCCGGTATGGGCTGCGGCCTGCGGCCCGCAAGCGGCGGACGCCGCTCCTGCTGCTCATTCTGGGCCTTCCTCCATCGGGGCCCAGCTCACTTCGGGGCCTTCCAGCCTTGGGGGGTGGTGTGGTCCCCTCCCTTGGCAGATGCCCACGCCGGCCCTGCCGGGCCTGGGTGTGGGGTCATGGCCTTATTCGGGCCCCGGGGTGCAAGGGCCTGTACCCACGCCCGTAACGGGCGGGCCGGCTGGCCCGTGGCCCCAGGCCAGTGTCGAGGCCTTGCTGGCCCGCGTGGCGGCACTTGAGGCTTCCCTCGCTCGGGCCAGCCACGCAGGCGCTCCTTTTGGGGTGCGCTTGGACGCGTCGTCTGCTGGGCAGCGGCAGGCGACGGGACGGGTAGAGCAGCTTGAGGTGCGTGGCGCGACTTCGGCCACTGCCTCGCAGCTCCCCAACCAACAGGCCAGCGTGGGTCAAGCTCCGGCGGCGAGCTCTACGGCGGTCGTGAGCTCCGACGCCCCCAGTGGGCCGGAACCCCCGGTGGGGGCGGCCCGCGGGGGTGCAGCATGTGAGTATGCGGTACAAACTAGTGCACCTACACATGTGGCTACGTTGGGGGGGGCTTTCCAATGGCCTTGGCCTCGCATGGGTGGTCCGGCGGTACAGCCGCCGACGCACCAACAGGCGATGCCAACCACCACCCAGGGCCCCGGGGTGGGTAGCATTTCCTACCCTGTGGGGAATGTTTTGGGGGTGGCTGGGTTAGTTCAAGCCCCTTTCCAGATGCCCGCAGTTTCCGCTGTGCCTGTCTCGGCCTTGCCAACAGCGGGCTATTCCTTGCCACTGGGTGACCATTTGGCACAGGCCACCAGAGAGAAAATATGGCGAGGGGAGTATGTGGATATCTTCTCACTCCTAAACAGGGAGCCCACCAAGGAAGAGAGGGAGGGGCAGGATGAGAAGGATAAGGAACAGGCACGTCGTCGCAAGCCGCCACAGACGTGGGCCAACTGGCTGCCGGCTTACCTCATCTACATGGCGGTGTACCTGAGGGCCCGGCCGGATCTGGCAATTCCTATGGTCCAGTATTTGGACAATATCTACCGGGCGATGGTTGATTTTCCGGGCCCGTCGTGGTTGGCTTATGACGAGGAATTCCGTATGAGAATTCCACTGCACCCTGAGATGAGGTGGGACGAGCCATGTCAGAGACTTTGGCTGCTGTACATGACGCCCACGCGCCCCGCACCAGGGGAAAGGTACCATTGTGGACATGCGGTCCAGCGAGTGGCTCCAGCACAGGCTCCCCGCCAAGTGGCAGGGCAGGGGGTTCCAGCCCGACTGCTGTGCTGGGCTTTCTCGTCGAATGGTTCATGCAGTAAGAAGAATTGCAAGTACAGACATGAGTGTCCCACCTGTGCGGGCCCCCATGCGGCCTCTGCCTGTCCCAGGCCTGGAGGGACGCGGGGCAGAGGGAGGGGCGGACGGTGGGCTGGCAAGACTGCCACAGATGGAGCTGGTTCGCCGAAAGGCTCCCTCCCCAATTAATGTGGACATGCTGGAGCGTTGGCTCGCATTGTACCCGAAGGGGGGGGGGATGCAGATTATCTACTTCAGGGCTTTAGACAGGGGTTCCGTATTCCTTTCATGGGTGATAGGTCCCCTCAGGATGCCCCCAATCTTTTGTCCCTTAGGGGAAGGGAGGAAGTGGCTGCCGCCAGCATTAATAAGGAGGTCAATGCGGGCAGGGTCGCTGGCCCTTTCCCTGCACCCCCGTTCACTAACCTCAAGGTATCGCCCCTGGGCTTGGTTCCCAAGAAGTCACCAGGCGAGTTTCGCCTAATCCATCACTTGTCCTACCCAGCCGGCCGATCGGTCAGTGATGCTATCCCTGATGACCTTTGCTCAGTCAGGTATACATCCTTTGACCACGCGCTGCGCATGGTGCGCTCATGTGGCCCGGGTGCGCTGCTGGCTAAGTGCGACATTAAGTCGGCTTTTCGCCTCTTGCCAGTGCACCCGGGTGACTTTGAATTGCTGGGTTTCAAATTTCGGGGCGAATATTATTTTGATAAGGCCATGCCTTTTGGCTGTTCCATATCATGCTCGGCTTTCGAGCGTTTCAGTACCTTCCTAGAGTGGGCTTTCGTCCGCAGGTCAGGGTCCCGGTCTGTAGCCCATTACCTGGATGACTTTTTATTCGGGGGTGAACGGGGCTGGGACACGTGTACACGTCTCCTCAACACATTTCAGACGCTAATGGAGGAACTCGGTGTCCCTTTAGCGCCCGAAAAGACCGAGGGCCCATCTACACAGCTAGTCTTCCTGGGGGTGGAGATTGACACGATAGCGCAGGCATCTAGGTTACCGCGGGATAAGGTGTCGAGGATAGTGGCCCTTATCTCGGACTTGTTGGCCAAGCGCAAGGCATCACTGAGGGAACTGCAGGTGCTGCATGGTCACCTTATTTTGCCTGCAGAGTGGTCGCACCGGGCAGGGCTTTTGCCCGGCGCTTGTGCGACGCTATGGCAGGATTATCCAGGCCTCAACATAGGGTTCGGCTTACCCGGGGTATCAGGGCAGACATGCTTGTCTGGTTACAGTTCCTGAGGGACTTCAATGGGGTCTCATTTTGGAGGCATGACCTCCTGGCTTCCCCTCAATTTCAGATTCAGTCTGATGCCTCGGGATCCCTCGGTTATGGGATGTACTTCAATGGGAAGTGGGCCTATGGTGGGTGGCCACCGGCCTGGGCAGGCACGGGTCGCCTGCGTGATCTCACGTATCTGGAATTTTTCCCTATTCTGGGTGCTTTGATGCTATGGGGCCAGGAGTGGTCCAACTCGGTCGTGCATTTCTGGTGTGACAATGCGGCCGTGGTCCACATTGTAAATCGCCCAGGGTTATGGATCTAGTGCGCCAATTTGTGTTGCGCAGCCTGCGCCTCAACGTACTGTTCAGGGCCAGGCACGTCCCAGGGGTTAATAATGATATTGCTGACGCTTTGTCCCACCTACAGATCTCCCGGTTCCGTGCCTTGGCCCCGGATGCGGAGGAATTTCCCTCGCCACTCCCGGAGGAGATATGGACCTTTGGCAAGGAGAGGTGAACCGGGCGATTGGCCTGTCACTAGCCCCACGCACCCGTAAGGCGTATCACCACGCAATTAATTCTTTCAGGGCATTTTGTACTCAATTTCAATTGCCAGTAACCTGGCCAATCCCGGTAACCCATGTTCTGCGGTTCATGGTTTACCTGCATTCTCAGGGCCTTGCACCTCGCACCATAGCATCCAAGCTTTCAGCGTTGGCTTTTATGGCCAAGGTGGGGGGTCATGTGGACAGCACCTCTGACTTCCGTGTGAGACATGTTTTGGAGGGGTGGGTGCGCGAGCGCGGGCGTTGCCCGGACGACCGCCACCCGATTTCCCCAGGGGTCCTTACCCAGTTGGCTCGGGGCTGGCCTTGCCTCTGTTTTGATGCATATGAGGCAGCCCTGTTCCATGCAGCCACAATGGTGGCATTTTTTGGAGCACTCCGCATCAGCGAGCTTGTGATGCTGTCTAAGGCGGATGCAAGTCGTAGGGCACTGGAACTCGAGGATGTCTGTGTAGCCAAAGACTGGGCTCAGTTGAGGATACGTTCCTCTAAGACCGATCAGCATGGCGTCGGCAGTGGTGTGCGACTGCTACGGTGTTCTTTGGCAGACATCTGTCCGGTTGGTGCCCTACAGGAATTCCTGGCACTGCGTGGCACGCACCATGGCCCGTTTTTCTGTCACCAAGATGGGTCTCCCCTTACTAAATTTCAATTTTGGAGGGTGACGGGCAAAGCACTGGCCAGTGTGGGCCTCCCAGGCACCCGCTATGGCACTCATTCATTCCGTATAGGGGCGGCCTCGACCACTGCAGCTTTTGGGTACTCAGGGGCTGACATACGTAGCATGGGACGGTGGGGATCGCAATGTTTTCAATTTTATGTGCGCCCACTCCCCCCGTGAGTACCGACCCGGTCACCTTACCTATTTCCCTCATTTTTTCCTTTACAGACCCGGGGTGTCGTATTACACCGGTGACAGTATGGCTGGTGGGCCATAGCTACGTGCACAGGGCAGCGCGTTATGCTGCGGCGACAGAGTGGGGACCCCAACTGGGACTGGGTGCATACGCAAGTCTCACATGGCATGGTAAGCCTGGGATGTTATGGCGGGAGCTGCTGCCTTTCCTTTTTTCAGGCCTGAATGCTGACCCGCCTGACATTCTGATCATACACCTGGGGGGCAATGATTTGGGCCAGGTCACCGGCTTGTCGCTGAAGCACGCGATTTGCGAGGACCTCGCCTACCTGCATTACGTCTGGCCCGCCACAACCCTTGTTTGGTCGGACATGGTCCCGCGTCATGCCTACAGGGGGGGCGTTGACCTCCTGGCCTTTGACCGCGCTAGACGCATGGTGAATAGGGCAGTGGCGCGTTTCCTTGTCGACAGGGCTTGGGGGAGGGTCAGTCGTCACCCCGCTATTAGCCTCCAAAGTTATGACCTGTATGCAGGGGATGGGGTCCATCTGTCGCGAGGAGGTATGGACCTCCTGTTGGGTGATTGGCGAGCAGGCCTGTTGACTGAGCTGACGGTCTGGGGGGGGGCGTCGAGCCTTCTTTGAAGCCCCTCCGTGTGGCGGGTAGCACTGGTAAGGTAAACATTATGACCCACAGGTATCCGGCAAGTTCGCAATTGACTGGACAACACTAGACAGGCATAAGTTGGTTAAACGTTGTCCGGTCAACGACGAATTAGGCGACGGGGTGATGGCTATAGCTAGACAGCATGCATCACCCCGTGATTTTACGGATACGCGTCAGAGGGTGGGGTCATTAGTGAGATATTGACTACGGTCAACAATTTGTTTGTTGTCAACAAACAAATTGATACAAATGGATACATTGTAGCAATTGCCGTCGGCAATTTTGGGTGGTACCTTACCAGTGTTACTTCGGCCTGCTTGCCTTAAGAATTATGATTGGTTATTACCAATAGAAATTTATAATTCGGACTAGGGCATGAATCAATAAATGTGGCCCAATGCCGTTATCCACTTTCACTGGTGTCTGAGTCCTTTATTGGGGGGTGCGCCTGCAATGCAAGCGCGGCGCCAAAATGGCCGCTGCGCTCTTTGCGGGAGCCCCCCCACAGGACGAAGGCATCCGGGTAGTTAGGGGCGTGGCCAGCTCCCTTATAAAAGGGGTGGCCACGAGGCAGCCGAGCTGCCATTTTGCGAAGTGACGGAGCGGAGAAGTTTTTCCCTCCACCCCCTCCCTAGTTAACAGTGTGATATTTTGGTCGCTTCGGGGCCGGGTGGGAATTTTTGGCTGGGACCCATATTGGCTTCCGGGTCCTGGTTTTTTCGCCCATCCCACACTGTTGCTATGGTTTGACATAGGGGTTTTTCTGTTGCTGCTGTTGACTTTGGTCACATGGGCGGGTAGCACTGGTAAGGTAAACATTATGACCCACAGGTATCCGGCAAGTTCGCAATTGACTGGACAACACTAGACAGGCATAAGTTGGTTAAACGTTGTCCGGTCAACGACGAATTAGGCGACGGGGTGATGGCTATAGCTAGACAGCATGCATCACCCCGTGATTTTACGGATACGCGTCAGAGGGTGGGGTCATTAGTGAGATATTGACTACGGTCAACAATTTGTTTGTTGTCAACAAACAAATTGATACAAATGGATACATTGTAGCAATTGCCGTCGGCAATTTTGGGTGGTACCTTACCAGTGTTACTTCGGCCTGCTTGCCTTAAGAATTATGATTGGTTATTACCAATAGAAATTTATAATTCGGACTAGGGCATGAATCAATAAATGTGGCCCAATGCCGTTATCCACTTTCACTGGTGTCTGAGTCCTTTATTGGGGGGTGCGCCTGCAAAGACTAAACTCAGTTGTTAGTCCCAATCTAGACCCACTGACTGGAAGTAAGTAAGCCAACAACTATGTGAGTACCATTATTGAGTCTACTCTCACTGGGACTAACAACTGCATTTAATCAAGTTTCTCATCAGCGATACACCAGACAATGCGGTTTAACTTACTGTGCAGTAGGTAGCTGTAACATTTCTTCCTAGACCTCTAGTACAAGATTTTTTTCTCCAGGAACTCATAAAAATATAGCCATGAATTATGCAGCAAAACTGATATGATCAGATAAAATAAATTATTTTTGGACTTTAAGCTGGGGAACTGATTTTATGAGAATCATCACTTCTAAGGTATAGCTGTTCAGATTTTGATAATCTAAGTTTAAATCAATTCTCTCTTACAATGACTATCAACTGCACTTGATCTTACTTTGTTTCCTCTTTTTTTGTTTCCAACTCTGCTTCCAGCTGCTGCTTTCGAAGTAAAGTTTCTCTTTCTCTTCTCAGTCGCTTCTCCAATAATGCTGCTCGTTTCACTGCCATATCATTTTCAGGTTTTTGATCATCCTGGTGGCAATATTTAAGAATGAATAAGTTAAATGATCTTATCATATCATAGATTTTAACCAGTGGTGGGCTCCAAAATTTTTTACTACCACACTGTGGGTGTGGTATGGTGGGCGTGGCCAGGGGGAAAGCCCTGCATTGCATTTGAATTAGGACTACTTTATTTCAAAACTTGGATGGATGGGGCCTACCAGAATTTCTGCTACCGGTTCTGCTGAACTGGTGTGAACCTGCTGATGCCCACCACTGATTTTAACCACAGAGCAGCCATTGAAGCAAAATAATAATTTTTAATGGATGGTCTAAAACCACTAAAAGAAAGATGAGCACATACAGGTGAAACTCGGAAAACTAGAATATCGTGCAAATTTTTATTTAGTTCAGTAATGCAACTAAAAAGGTGAAACAAATATGAGATAGACTCATTCGAGATAGTTCAAGCCTTACTTTGTTATAATATTGATGCTTATGGCTTACAGTTTATGAAAACCCTAACCCCCCAATCTCATGTACCCCATAAACATCACATAATCTCATGTACGCAGTACGCCATGATCATCACAATTATAATGAATTAAGGCAAGACATATCTCGCTTTGCTTATAGTGAGTCTATCTCATATATTTGTCTCACCTTTTAAGTGAAATGAATAAACATTTGCACGATATTCCAATTTTCCCGAGTTTCACCTGTACAAGGATATACAGTAGTAGGATATACAAGATTAACTTGTTATTAAAACAATATTGTTCTGATACTGATTTGCCCAGCTGAAAGATGGGATGGATAAATGAACTTCCTTTCTATAAATTTAGTATTGCTTGAAGGACAGAGGTTACTTGTACTATATCTACTTCAAAATTATGGTATTGTGAAGAAGAGTTTATTCAATCTGTTAGCATTTGTTTTAGACTCAACTAGAGTATTTCCAATGAGAATAGAGCTACAAAATGAATGAGAACTGTTAAATCAACACTACTGTAAGTCCCATTGATTCAATAAGTCTATTTTAGTAGGGACAGATATTTATATTAAAAACAATAACTCTACATGCAAAGGAAATTAAATCATTGGCAAACAGCTGAATGATACATACTCCCAAAAATCTCCAGGAGATGACAATGAAGATACAACAGGGTATGATGGCAGAAAAATGTGGTGGCACTGGCTGTCTGAATATATTCTGCTGTACAATTCCAAATACTAGCTACTTGTGTCATGACAAAACATTGATTGAAATCCATTAACATGTTGCAGGAGTACACAGAAAGAGCCTCCTCAAAGATTATGGTATTTTTGAACCATAATTGGCCATACCCTGGTAACAATAACCTTGTGTTGCCAGCTAATCTTTTTCAAACTAGGTCAGGCAAAAGGAACTGCAGAATGAACTCACCAAAAGTCACTCCACTGGAGAGGGAAAAAAGAATTTAAAGAGGACTTGATTCACTAAGTCACCTCTAATTCAATGGGTTTATTCTAGCTTCGATTTACTACAGGATATTAGGCAGTGTATTCTGATCCAGGACAGCTGGAAATTTAAATATTTCAGAAAGAAAAATCCAAATATTTTAAAAATGGGTCTTATCACACATTTTGCCCATTGTTGAGAGGCCCTAAATGTTTCAGAATATTCCTTATAAAAGATTGTTTAACAGTGGTCATGCTTTTTGGAATGACATAACTGGATTTTTCTTCTTCTTTTGTCACAATATTACAGTAGAAACATCTCATGTTATTCACTTACCTTGAAAAAGAATCCACAACACAATTTTTGGTCATCATCCAACTGTTCTTTGTCACTCTCACCCTCGGATTTCTCAAGAGAATCTTCTGATTTTTCTGATGGTTTTAGATCCATTAAGGAAACTTCTATGAGATTAACAGATTTAGATGTAGACTCTGGCAATCCTGGTGTCTTCAGCGGCTCCTCACTTGGAGTAAGGCAAACAGTCTCAATAATAGGCTGCGACAGTACTTCGGACACCGTTGATTCTATAGGCCTGATCTGCTCCTCCTCTGATTTTTGCTCAACCAACTCTTTTTTTGCTTCTTCATTTTCACCAAGTACTTCTTTATTAGTAACCTCTTCTGTTGTAGTTTTGTCCTCCTTCAAAAGGTTACGTTCACCATCATCTCCAAAGTAAACAAATGATCTAGTCTGAATGGATACTTGGCTAGGAGAAAATCTTCTCAAGCGCGGAAGACTATCCACAGACCGTGGGGCAGTCAAGGTGCGATTCAAAGGTGTTATTTTCAGTTCATTTGGTCTAGGAGTCCTTTGTACTTTATTAGGGAGAGAAGAATTCTTCCTAGAAGTTGACTGTGGAGACTGGTGGGAAGGGCGAGGAGATTCCACTGAAAACGGGGCAATAGGAGATATTGATCCAGCAAGCCTTTGTGAAGCCTTAATCTCCCTAAATTGTTTCTGGGGAGAAGGCTGAGGAGGTGAAATAACCCAAGCTTGCTGCTCCCTCATCTGCATTAGCATCTCTTGCTGAAGTGAGAGGCGTTGCATTTCTTGCTGAAGGAAATTCAGAGATGCATTAAGCTTCTCAATAGATTTGGTATATTCCATAAGGTCACCATCAGCTAAGTTTTCTTCAGAGGGACTGACCAAGCTACATTGTTTTTCAGAATCAGCTGGGGTGCTTGGAGGCTTCAGCCATTTAACTAGTGGTGTTTCAGTGCCTGCTTTTATCACTTCTGTAGTTTTGTTCAGATGTTCTCCTGGTTTCTGAGCTTCTTTTTCTTTTGGCCTGCTGCTGTCAGTGAATATCTTCTCATCCTCTGCTCCAGCTGCCTCTTCTCTGAGGGGTGAAATGCCGTCACTTTTCTTTTTCACGACATTGAGGAATGCTGCTCTTCCCATTTTTTGCCTCTGCTTAGTGAAAGCAGCCTCAACCTTTTTCTTCTGGGCTTCAATGGCTCGTCTCTTCTCTTCCAGCTTCATTTTCAGTTGCACCATTTCGGATGCCAGCAAATGGGTCGTGTCTCTTCCCTGAGGGAGAGGGGATTCCTCTGGTATTTGAGCCCAAGAAACCATGTGCGGAATGTTCAGTTCAGAGCCTTCAGGGGTAGTTTTCTGAGAACTGCTCCCACTACTTCTGCTATCTGTGTTCAGTTTCTTAAATTTCTGCTCTGCAAAGCTGGTCATTTTAACCCCTGAACTGGAAGACGCACTGCTGCCTGCTTGTGATTTGGTGCTAACTGAGCTTGGACAAGGACTCACTTGTTCCTTAGGATTCACACCTCTGCTATCGTATTCGTGCGGAAATCGAGATGGCTCGTCCATGTCAGAGTCCAGACTCACAGTATAATCTCTCAAGGTAGAATCCTCATCTATTGTTTCTGGAATGTCTGAAGGGACATGGATTCCCGTGTCTGCTTCTGTATTGTCAGTCACAGGACTGAGGGCACCTTGTGTGTCCACGAGAATGTCAAGATGACTCTGATTGGGCTTTATATTTGAGTCCAGGAGACTTATCTCCTTCTTATGCAAGAAAAACCCATTTGTAAACTGCTCAGGCTGAGCAATGTTGGAAGATTTCTCATTATCATGGATAATCTGCAAGGCGTGCTCAATGCTTGGTGTTTCAGTCTGATTGCCAAACTTATCAGTAACCAGCCTGTTTTGCAGTGCTCCGTTTGGTAGGTTGTACGGGCCAATTTGGTTTGCATTTCTTTGATTGCTACTGGCCTCTAGGTCACTGCAAATTTCGACATCTTTTTCTTCTTCAATATCTTCTCCTTCCTCTTCACCATTTACAGGCTTGAAGGATATGTTCCTTTTAATTTGCCTTGGCAAGCGGCTAGCATTTTGTGCAAGACCTTCATTACTGAGAGATCTGTTAATTCCTCTGTTGGAAGGCGTCCTGCGGATGCTGTCCTCTTTATCAAAAGAAATGTCGAATGAAACACCATGCACTGAAGATCTAAAAAGGGGGTGAAAAACAAATGAAGCCCTTAAAACAAACCTTCATTAATATAAAAATGTTGGAAATATTCTACTCCAATATTTTAGTATTGAACTATTCATAATATTCAATTTATTATTAAATATTATCATTATATTTTCATATCAAGATGTCAGAAATATAACAACAATACAGTAGTACCTCGCATAACGAACGCATCGTATACTGAAAAATTCGCACAATGAAGCGTTCGTTATGCAATGGTGATACCCTGCATAACGATATTTTTTTGGTAACTGGGGTATACCTGTTTAATGGGAACCCCAGTTAATGATCTTTCCCCCCCTGTATGCAGGGCATATCCCACAGGGAACTGCATAATGCAAAAAATTGCATAGCAAAGAGCTCTGTGGAATGGAGTTTTTTTTTAATGCGGGGTTCTACTGTATGTTTAAGGATATATTTTCCTGGTGTCAAATGTATTTGTGAAAAGTGAATCTACATCATTAAATTGGTTGGACCTGATAAGTATTAAAACATATTTAACATCCTAAAGTGTTTACATACAGCAACCAAGAATTTTGACTTGTTGATTTTTCCAGATGTCTTGCAAGCAAAACATCAACAATAACAAATGAAAATGTATGTTTTAAAATTTAAATTTAATTTAATTTTTACATTTGTATCACCGCCCCCTCGCCGAGGTGACTCCGGGCAGCTGACAGATAAAAAGCATAAAAACAGATACAAAGAATATCACAATAAAATCATTTTAAAACCATCCAATTAAAAAACCCACCAATCCCATCTATAAAAAAGAGGGGAGATCCAGATTATTTATTAAACAAGCCAGCAGGCGGGGGTCACTTCTCCATCAGTGCCCCACACCCTACCAGCCAGGTTTTGAGTTCTTTCCTAAAGGGCAGCAATTCTGTCTGCAGCCGTAACTCTATTGGCAAGAGGTTCCAAAAGGCCGGTGTGGACACAGAGAAGGCCCTCCTTCTTGTGCTAGAGAGAAGAGCCCCTCTAGCCGATGGTACAATTAGAGAGCCCCTCCGGTTTGCTCTTATTGGATGGACAGATGTTCTTGGGGAGACGCGGCCTCTTAGGTATCCTGGCCCACTACCATGTAGGGCTTTAAAGGTCATTACCAGCACCTTGAATTGCACCCGGAGGCATACCCATCAAGCGCCGCTCCGGAAAATACGGGAACTGCTCTGGCCCGGGTATGCACATGCAGGAAAAACTCATTTGTGCATACGCAGAACCCATTTGCACATGCGCAGAACACATTTGTGTGTGCACAGATGGGTTCTGCCGCACACAGTAATCCCTTTCCCTGCCATTCTAAATACGGGACGGCGCCGGGAAAGGAGAGGAACGTGTGCCAAAATATGGGATTTCCTAGCCAATCCAGGATACTTGACAAGTATGTCCAGAGGCAAACTGGTAAACATAATGCCCGCACCCCATCACCACCCGGGCAGCCGTGTTCTGGACCAGCTGCAGCCTCTGAATGGTCATCAAGGGCAGCCCCATGTAAAGGGCATTACAATAATCTAGTCTAGAGGTGACAAGAGCATGTGTGATCATGAGCAAAGAGTCCTGGTCCAGGAGCGGGCGCAACTGGCAAATTACACAAAGTTGTGCAAAAGTTCTCCTGGCCACGACTCTTTGAGCAGTAGTTGTGAGTCCAGGAGGACCCCCAAGTTGTGCACTGGGTTTGTCTGGGGCAAAATAGCCCCATCCAGGACCAAAGATGATAGCTCCTGAGATAACGCAGGGTCTCTTAATCCATAGCCACTCAGTCTCGCTGGGATTCAGTTGCAGCCCGTTGTCCTCCATCCAGACCCCCACATGTTGTGTTCGGAAAAAGTGACGTGAGCCCTAAGGCTTCACAACATGTTTCTTCCTGTGCATAATATACTTGATTTGTGTTTACAGTATCTGAATGATGAGGATATTCAAATGTGATATAATTTTTTTTTTTTGATGCAAGAGGAATGTTAGTGACACATCACTGCACTAAGAGAATATGGCAACAAATGTAAAGAGCTTACCTTTTTTCTTTGGGCCATGTTCCTACATATCCATCCACATAAGACATAGATGCAGATCTTCTAATACTGCCTATCAAAAATTGACACACAATGTGCAACATAAAAGACCAATTACTCTGGATTTTTTTTAAAATGAGCATAAGTCAATTTCTTTCAAAATCAGGAAGAGACTTCTATTGCTGATGTGAATTAGAACAGGCTGCATAAATTAAATATACCCCCAATGACAACGTCCAGAAAAGTAATTTTAAAAGGACCTTTTTGACTGTGTAACTATTAACCAAGATGATCTCAAGAGAAAGTCTCTATATTGCTTATCTACACATCATAATATAAAAATACACAAACCTTCCCAATTGGAAAAGTGACATTAATTGGTTAGCCCATATTGTAACTGATTTTTCCCAAAGCTTTTTTTTAATAAAAAAAATTTGCTTTTTTGAACTACAGTGCCCAAAATCCTTTCAGGAACTGCAGTCCAAAAATGCTCCCAATTTCTGAATTTTGTTTTGTTTACTCTCTGATATGACTTTTTCATGTCACTGATGGAGAGCACACAGTATGTAGTTGAAGTGTAACAAACTGAGTGTCAAATCTGGGACTGTAAGAACCAGGGTCAATTCATTACTCAGCCCCAAGGTCACTATGTGAATTGGCCAACTTCTACCCTTTAGCATAACCTATCACAGCAGACTCACTGTGCTCTTGTAATCACAAGAGACATGTATGGTAGTGGTAGAGGGACCGATAACAGCATTTAAGAGGAAAAAATAACTAAAAAGCACATTAGTACCTTCCAAACTAAACCTAGTACTGTAATTCTAATCCAGAGACCGCAATGAACAATAACACGATGAAAGTTCAGTTTTTCAATGTAATATTATTACCTGGAGCAGATGAATAAGGCAATTGGTGAGTGCGACTAACAGGAGAAATCTGACGAGATGGTGGAAAAGCTGGACTTTCTACACTGAAAGATTAAAGAAAAACTTGTACATTTTACTTTGCTAAATTAAAATTTTGCATACTGTTGTGTATTCAGGCAGAATTGCAAGTTGCTCAAGCAACACCTTGCAAAGACAAAATGGCGATTTCCCGTCATCAGAAATAGGAGCTAGATTTGGCGTGCAATCTCCCCTTCAGGGCGCGCTCATTATGATAATTAGAGTTCTGTGATTGGTTACAACTTTGGATCCTGTTCCTGACTGGTTAATATTCATATGTTTTGATTGGTTAGTTATGATTGTCCGGTGGGTTACTACATTGTAGCAAGGAGTCACCGCCGTGGAGACACTATATAAGCCCCACGGGTAAAAAAGGGTGGGGCCAAGCCAGATCTAACAGCTGCAGGTTAAGCCACAGAGGGCTAACCTGGGGTCTCCTCTATATGCACACCCACAGGGTGTAGCTCAGTGCAATGCCTTCTACGGTGGAATTCAGAGGGACCGATTACATGTGACTTGTGTAGCCATCTGATGTCCGGATAGCCTTGTAAGAGTAACCAGAAGGACTTTACAATAAACCCTTGTTGTTGTTCTGTTCATCGTTGCCTGGACTATTCTTTCTAAGGGCCGGACACGACACATACATAAACACATTAAGAAACAATGGCTGAAATCCTGTTGCTTGGTGGACTTAATTGCACTACAGTAAACCGAATGAATCACTGGGAGATTTGGTGAGTCAACTCCTCCAAAAGCTTCACTTATTCTAATGGGCCTACTCTAGATACATTTTTATTATGCTAGTCATGACCAGACTAGGCCCAGTTGAATCAATGGAACATACAGAGAGGTTGACTTCCCACTGATTTACTGGGTATATTGCACTGCAGCGGTTCCCAACGTGGAGCCCACACCCCACAGGGGGACTTCTATTCTCAGAAGCCAAAATCAGTGCATTGGCTGATCAGTGCTTTGGGACTTGACTTAGGCTTCTGGGAACTGAAGTCCTAAAACCAAAGTTTGAGAAACACTGCTGTAGCGTGACTTATTATGATAAATAGAGGAGTTAGTCTTTAAAGAGCCACAATGTTTTTCTTTTATTGTTTTGTTTTGTTGTTTACTCTCTGATAAGCAACAGGTTTTCAGCCGATCTTAGAGCTTATAATTAGGCCACAAAGCACTGACTGATGAATCAGCTAAATTGCAAATATTTTTCAAAAATTCCAATGTAGGATGTAAAGTGAAAATGTACCCTGTGTCAGAAAACATCCAATAATTTATGTATTGGCATAACAGTTTATATTTATGCCCTACATTAAATCGATGAATTGAATCTGAGAAAGCTATCAGCTGTATTACAGTACTACTCAGGCTTAAAATATCTATGCATACTATGATATTTCATACTTTTCCTAGATCAACTGTAAAGTATGAATGTTCATTGCAGAATGGTATTTATGCATTCTATTTAACAAATCAATCTAAAACAATGGATTTTCAGCTTCAGACATGCAAATATGTATGGGGCTAGCAGTGTTCTCATCAATTGTGTGGACAGGTCACATGGGGAAAAGACATCATAAGGGTCAACAATGCTCTCCTTCAGGTTTTCAGAACACCAGCTGGCTTTCTCATATAGTGGAAATCTGCTGACAGAATACTCCCATTAGGCATGGTACACTGTGTGTTGTCCCTTCGATTCCAGACACATATACAAGTACCACTAACCAGAAGTGTATGAAAGGCTAATTGACTTTCTACTGAATAGAGTGCCAGATACTTAACAAGACATTGCACTCTTGTTATTAATCCCACAAATAAATCTATGTGCTGCCTCAGGGACAAAGTGAGAAAAAAAATCAAGAACTGTTATGAGCAGTGTTTCCAAAGAAGCGACAATCCTTCCACTGTAATTTGGAATATAAATGGTTTAAAAGGAGGGACAAAGTAATTAGCATTTTACAGTGGTTTTCTTATTAAGCCATTGGTAGATTTCTGGTGATTTGACATACCTCTGCAAAGATCTCTAACTTCAAATATTAATACAGTGGTACCTCAGATAACAACGCATTCGGATAACGTCAAAATAGCATAATGACGCGTCCGTCATGCCCCACGTGATGCCCCGCATAACAACAACAAAAAAAAATTGTTGTCCAGATAACAACATTTTTTTGTCGTTGTCCAGATAACGTTTTTTTGTCATTATGTGAGGCATCTCCCATAGGGATCGCATAATGAGAAAAAACGGTTAATGATGCTACTTGGGGAACCAAGTTTTGTCGTTATCTGAGGTACCACTTTATTCACAATCATTAAGTCTAAATTAGACACTTAGAATCCTTGATCCAATGTGAAGATTTTTATCTAAAACTTGTGTAAAATAGTAGGTCAGCCAGAAGAACTAATTTCCTGTGGAGCCGTTTATGTACCACACTCATAGCTCATGTTTCCCCCCAGACCCATGGGTTTCTATAAGTAATTAGTTACTCTGTCTGACTTACTTTTTTACATCTAGTTTCAAATGGTGCATTTTGGGTAGACTATACAAACCTGATTGTGTTTTCAATAGTTTTCCAATGTCCTCAGTTTTCAAGCAAGTACCTACAGCTTCTGGAGTTTTCTTAGACAATAACAGGAGTCAACTAATGAGTGGATCAGATAGAGACAAGCCCCAGATGGGTAACCATGTTAGTCTGTAGCTACAGACATGATAGACATTCTCACATTGCCCAAAATACTAGCACAGGTGTACTAGTTAACAGGCTGTAATACCTGGTTTTTTTAATGCTGACAATTGCTTGTTGATTTTGCTCTATCAAGAATATGTCACAAGAATTTGATGAACTATATCATGTTTTCCCTATTAAAAGTATTAGAGATTGGCTAGTTTAAAGAAAAATAGTAGAATAGTTTTATTATCACTGTTTGTCAACTATCTATAAATAACAAAAGTTGGCAGATTAAAAAGAAAAGAATAGAATTTCACTTCCTCAATTCAGAGTCCGGAAATTATTTTAGTTCATTAACATTTAATTTGCTAATTTCTGATGGACATAGTGAGCATTAAACATGGAAAAATGGCATCAATTGAATGTTTTAATCTAATTTAGTAGTTTCAAAGTAATTATAAAACAAAAACGCCAACAAACACAGCATATGGCTTACATCAACTACTGAAAGAGAAACAAGTGTAAAATATGTTTCTTTTTAAAATAATGGTATGTATGAGTCTAGCCAGTTTTAAAACAAAATAAATCAAAGACACTGCCCTGGCTTTGTGGGCGGCCGGCAACGCTGCCCCAGCTGTTCAGGTGGCCGAGGATGCCTCCACCCTCCCCTGGACTCTTTCCACGTGGCCAGGGGATAAAAGGGCTGCCTGGCGGAGCCAACGGCTGAAAACGCTGCCCCAGCCATGTGGGCAGCTGACAACACTTCCTTGGCTGTGTGGGCGGCCGAGGACGCCTCCGCCCCCCTCGGACTCTTTCCACCTGGCCGGGGGATACATCGCCGCCTACCTAAACTCCTGAACGCCCATTAGATTTTTTCCTCCTGCTGTTTTTTTGTTATCTTGTATTAATTTGTAAGCCACCCCGAGTCACTAGGACATGGCGAATGGGTGGCTATATAAATTTGACTTAAAAATAAATAAATAAATAAATAAATAAATAAATAAATAAATAAATAAATAAATAAATAAATAAATAAATAAATAAATAAATAAAGGCAACTCTCTGTCCCCACAAACCCAGCCAAAATGAGAACATATTTAAATTGTTCAGCTAGGTTATAACTTGCATTGTAAGCCACCTTGGGTCATCCATGGATGAGGAAGGTGGGGTAGAAATTTTTAAAATAAATTTAAATAAATAAAAGCAGTTGATTACCTAGGTGTCAGGTCAGAACTTTGTGAAACATCTGGATAGTTTCTTCTACTGGCCTTTGCAGCAAAAACAGAGGATTCTTCTTTCAGAGATTCAGCTACAAGGGAATAAAAAAACAATTAAAATATTTATCAAACCTGTAAAAATAAAAGACAAGAAACAAGCAATGCATTGGTCCAGAATGCAGTAGCTACAGTACTCATAAAAACATGTCTGTATGAATGTAACTGTATCCCTTTAAAAAGATCTACAAATGGTGACCAATTTACTTGCAAGTATAATTCAAAGTGCTGGTTGTTAGGTAAAGGTAAAGGTCACCCTTGCTCAAAAGCTAGTTATATCTGATTCTAGGGTTCAGTGCTCATCTCTGTTTCATAGCCAAAGATCCAGCACTGTCTGCGTTTGCAGGCGTTTCCGTGGTCATGTGACAGGCATGACTAGACACTGGAGTGCATGAAACACTGTTTACCTACCCACCGAAGTGGTACTTATTTATCTACTTGTAATTTCTTGCTTTCGAACTGCTAGGTTGATATCTAATTATTTCTCTCATGACTACTTAAAAAGCCCATGCCAAAAAAATAATCACATTGCTATAAGCGAGGCAGCGTTGAGGTAGCATGATCTTTCTACAAGAACTGTAAAAGCTTGTGCTGTTGTTCACACTGTAGAAGTGCTACATTCCCAAAAGTCTAGTGGTTGATCAATAGGCTACAATGAGTTAACACTATTTTAATCAAGTAGTCCATATAGTTTAACATATCATGAAAAACAGAACAAATTACCTTGAGGATGAAGTACAACTCGGGGTTGGACAAATGAAGGCTTTACTACTTCAAACCACCAGAAGAGTTCTGCCATGAACACCAAATAATTACTCTATAATAAAAGATGGACATTTAGTTATTGTTAACACATATATGTAAATACAGCTTGTGTGGGTTACGTGTCATCAAGTTGCATCCAACATATGATGACCCTAACAGGATTTCAAGTATGTTAAGATACTTACAGAGAAGTTTGACCACTACCTCCTCACAGTAAGTTTCTATGGCCTAGTGCAGGGGTTCCCAAACTTTTCGGGCTGTGGGCTGGTCACGTGGTTCAGAGGGCTGGTCACTATGGCCCATGGGCCATATCCAGCCCCAAATGCCAATTCATTCAGCCCACCAAGCCCTCGTTGCTCGCGGAAGTAAAATGCGCCCGGACTAGCATGTTTTACTTCTGCTTCCGGGAGTGATGAGGGCTTTGTGGGCTGGATAAATTGGCATTTGGGGCCGGATCCAGCCCACAGCCCATAGTTTGGGCACACCTGGCCTAGTGGGAACTTAAACCCAGGTCTTCTGAGTTCTAGGCCTTTGCCCATTCATGATATCACACTGGCTCTCAAAAACAGTATACAGCTAGAATTTATGGGAAATCATGTTCATTCTTCCCCAGTTCCATTTCTGTTTTTGTATTAAATGATGTGACAGGTATGATAGGAATAATACTAACCTAAAATCTATGCCTGGAATCCTGCTGTTCAACTTACTCCTGTTCAACTTACTTTTTTTGGTAAGTAATAATAATTTCATGTCAGAAATTATTCTGGGTTGATAGGATTTTTGCTGGAGAAACTCCACTCAGGTGACGCCCGAATGAGGCTCTTTTTATGTCGCCTACCGAAGTGGTCCTTATTTATCTACTTGCAATTTCTTGCTTTTGAATTGCTAGCTTCTCAGAAGCTGTGACAGAGATGGGTGCTCAAGCCATCATGTAGTATCTAGGTCTCAGCTAACACGGTGAGCTTCTTAACTACTGAGCCACCCCAGCCCCTTGGTTTGTAAAAACGTCTGCCTTGCAGATTTTCTGGCAACTAGGTAATTTCTTTCATTATGTAGAAACCACAGGATAGAGGTGAGGATATATTAATTACCAAAAAATATCCCCCTGCTAGTAATATCACCTTGTGGTAGTGGTAATTTTTGGTATTTAAAGTCTTCCTCCTTTTGGCCCACAGCACTCACTGTTTCAACATGATGAAAGGAATTACAAAGAAATCAGAAAAGCTGCAGGGCTGAAAAAAGTAGTTTTGAGTTCCCTAAAACTGTCTCCGGCTACTGGTGTCATCACACTTCCATTGCCATTTAATTATGCAACAGGATTTCAGTCAAAAGACACACAACACAATGCTAGGCTTTCAGTACCACTGGGATTTTCTTCTGCTCCCTCCCTTGTGCCTTTTTACAGCACCAAAACATGTTCCAAAGAACATCCACCTCACTAGACCAGGTTTTAGAGCATACACATGGGCTGCGGTGGTTCAGTGGTTAAGAAGCTCACCTTGTTATCTGGAAGGATGACAAGTCGGCAGTTCGAGACCCAAGTACTGCATGATGGATTGAGAGCCTCTCAGTCCCGGCTCTTAGGGACATGAAATGAGCCTCATTTGGGTGTTTCCTGAGCGGAGTTTCTTCCACAAAAATCCATTCAACCCAGAATAATTTCTGACACGAAATTATTATTATTATAGGGCATACACAGAGATGTGAGAGGTTGAGATTACACACCACATCTTCTTGTCCTCACTAAAAAGTGGTTATTTGCAATCACATTCCTAAACTTGTTGAACTTAATTTGCAATTGCCAAGATACATCACCTAATGTCTGAGTCCAAGTTTTATAAACCACCTTAGTTTTAGTAAGAGTTATAGTGTGCAAGATATTGTTCTAAAGTAGAAGTGGAAACATGAAGTCTAAGGGCTGGTTGCTAAAAATGGGAGTCCACAGGAAAACAAACTAGGCTTAGGGAAGAAGCACTGTAGGAGTGAATATCTCTTACACACCTCACAATCAAATGAGGTACACAATGGGGTACACAGAAAGAGCCTCCTCAAAGACTGTGGTATTTTTGAACCACAATTGGGCATACCCCAGGCCAGGGATGGCGAACCTTTTAGAGACCGAGTGCTCAAACTGCAACCCAAAAAACACTTATTTATTGCAAAGTGCCAACACAGAAACGGGGAGAAAGTAAATGCTCCAATTAGGCTATTGGGCAGAAGGGCAGGGTGAACTCTGTGTGGGAGCTGCCTGTGAGCTGCCACCACCCACCTCCGAGCCACGCCTGGCTGGAAGGGGAGAAAAGCCACCGCTGCCGCACGAGGGGTCCTGTGCTCTCCCCAGAGCCACGGCATCGCTCTGGGGATGGGAGCCACCTGTGAGCTGCCGCTGCCGCCATCTCCTTCCGAGCCACGCCTGGCTAGAAGGGGAGAAAAGCTGCCACTGCCGTCGCCGCACAAGGGGTCCTGTGCTCTCCCCGGAGCCACGCCATCACTCAGGGGATGGGAGCCACCTGTGAGCTGCCTCTGCCACCGCCCCCTTTCAAGCCATGCCTGGCTAGAAGGGGAGAAAAGGCGCCGCCACCACTGCCACATGAGGGGTCCCGTGCTCTCCCTGAGCCACACCATTGCTCCAGGGATGGGAGCTACCTGTGAGCTGCTGCCGCCGCTGCCCCCTTCTGAGCTACGCCAGACTGGAGGGGGAAAAAAAACACTGCCGCCGCCGCATGAGGGGTCCTGTGCTCTCCCTGGAGCCACACCATCGCTCTGGGATGGGAGCTAGCTGTGCCTGCCACTTGTCGCTGTTCTAGAGGATGCCATCTGTCCGGACCCTGTTTTTACATAAGCACGGGATGTACTTGCTTAATTTTGTATTAGCCCTTGATTATATATATTTTGAATATTGTATTTTTACTTGATTATGCTATTTTATTGTATTGTGTTTGATGTACTTGACTTTCTATACTGTTACTATTGTACCTTTGAGTCGCCTTCGGGCTGAATAAAGCGGTATACAAAATAAAAGTGAAATGAAAAAAAAAAGTACAAGGAACCAAAATGAAAGGTGGGATCATGCCCAACTATGCCAAATGACTTGTATTATCCTTCTTCTTCTTTTCACTACTGGTAGCTATATTGACTGGCTGGACATAACATCTCTATACAACAATATTGTGTTGCATCCAAATCACTCGCCCAGGTTCTTCAGCTGAATGGCTGAAATCCTGCTACTTAGCATAACTGTGCAACAGAAGGGCAACTCCTGGTGCAATTGAATATATAAATTGTTTAGATGTCTGTTTATAAATTGATGCTTAGTTTTATATAGTTTATATATTATATATTTTCTTTCTTGTTATACGTTGACTCAATGTGTACAAGTGCAATAGACTAAATAAATCTTTAACAGAATTGCACCAGTGGCTCTTATATTTGCCGGTTAGGGACAGAAAGAATGACACAGATATTGTTACACTATCCAAAATTCTTCTCCTACATTCTGTTTCCTGTTAATCTTCCCTCGAATGTTCAGCTTTACTATCTCCTTAATTCTCATTATGTTGTCTTTCTGCACTTTACGTGTTTTGTGATTTCTTGCCCTTTATTCAGGCACTTTATTGCTTATTTGTTCATTGTTTTTTTAAAAAACAACAAGAATTTTAAAACATCTTATCATCCAAGTTTAGCTATGAATTTCCAAATATTTCTCATAACCTCATGAAACCCTAATTGTATTTCTCCCAAATTTAAACAATTTCAAATTTCTCCCTTTGAATTTTTATGCAAGTTAGTTTTGCTGGTGTTGCAAACCTAGAAAAGTCTTTCTGAATATATAAAATCTAGAACACATGATGACCTAATTAAATAAATTATAATATCGAGAAGAATGAACATTCGCACAGCAACACCAGGCTAACCGTATCACCTGAATAACTGCATCATGAAAAAACTAGTTAGCCTCAACACTATATAGGTCACTGGGTCAAATTTGAATGCACAGGCTTAATAAACCAAATTATAATTGCCTTTTGTCCGTATATATAACTCCTTTGCTCCTTCCCTTGTGACATGCTTGGACTCAACGCATGCATTTCTAATTAATCATATTTGATTTAAACTTATGAAACTAGATTTATCACCTTGGAACAAGCCAAGGATGCTGAAACAATTTTAAAATTCAGTTTAGCATCTTGGATCTTTTCAAAGCTGGCAATCCCAGTTTCTCAGTTCAACTAAATCAAGGAACTAAGATTTAATGGAGACTACAGATTAAGTCACACTTTGCACAAAGGAAGGAGAGAAGGGACTTTAAATGCTTCTTTAGATCTCAGGCTATCAAGCTAAAATGCACTTTTCTGAGTCCAGCCATTGTTTGCCTGTAACTCAGAACAAGTTTCCTGTTGCCATAGTGATCAAACAAAAGCCAAAAAATTGCAATGGAAAGGGGAAAAAATGTTGATTTATTTTCAGCACAGCAGCAATGAAAACGAAAAGAAACATGCTGAAATGTTTTCCGTTCAATAAAGAAATTTGTTAGTGCGGCAATAATGCCAGGATTTGGAAGCTAATTATTTGTGATCTGAATGAAACATTCTATGTACAGTACTGTACTGTAATAGGTGCTAGGGTCCCTACTGTGACTCAGGCTCGAGCAAGAGGCTTACATTGGCCTGCTGGAATAAGTAATTTCTATCTTGAACAGCCGTATCTCCAATCACATTGCATGCTTCTTTTGAAAGAATCATCAAGTCCAAAGCAATAACTTAAAAGCACTTTAGGCTCACAAGATTGGATTCACAGTTGTCTGGAGTCTGGGCACTGATTTATAAGTAATAATAATAACTTTGTGTCAGAAATCATTCTGGGTTTAAAGGATTTTTTCTGGAGAAACTCCGCTCAGGGGACACCCAAATGAGGCGCCGTTCATGTCCCCAAATCTATTCCCACTGAAGTGGTCCTTATTTATCGACTTGCAATTTCTTGCTTTTGAACTGGGACAGAGACGGGCACTCAATCCGTCATGCAGTACTCGAGTCTTGAACTGCCATCTTGCCAGCCTTCTAGGTAACAAGGCGAGCTTCTTAACCACTGAGCCACCGCAGCCCCTGATTTATAACTGAATGTTATTTACATGCAATATTTTCAATACATATGAGGGGGAAAACAACAGCTGTAATTTAACACTAGATGGCAGGCTTGAGATTTCAAGCTGTTCATTGTGAATATTCTCTGACCTTCATTAAATATATACTGTATATGTACTGTACTGTATATTCAGTAAGGCAGCTAGTAATGTGCCACTACAAAAAAACCCAAAAAAACCCCGAGGTCACAATGCAGTGGAGTAAAATAATAATTTTATTTTATATTTTAGAATGTCCACAAGGTTAAGTAGCTGTTAATGTACCACTGCACTACACTTCCATGTTCTAAGAGTTTGTTGTTTCAGCTGCTGGACTACAATTTCCATAATCCCTTGCCATTGCGGAAGATGGGAATTTAGGTGGGCTTTATTTTTGGTACGTGCTCTGGTCAAATCCTAATGTTAGTTCTGAAAGTTATAGGGGTTGAGAGGCCAAACTACCTGAAGGTCAGTAGAAATGAAAATACAGTGGTACCTCGGATAAAGTCCGATTCGGATCAAGTCTGATTCGGATAAAGTTGCGGTTTTCTTGCACATGTGATGCATCGCATAAAGTCCAAAACCACTAAAAAATGGACGTTATCCGAGATACAGTGGACCCTCGAATAACAATGTTACTTGGTTCCCCAAGTAGCGTCACTATTCGAATAACGTCGTTATTCAAATAATGACAGAAAAAGTCATTATTTGAATAACGACGGTAAAAATACCATCGTTATTCAAATAATGACATCGTTATTTGAATAATGACGTCGTTATTTGAATAAAGACGGTAAAAATACCGATGTTATTCAAATAACGTCGTTATTCAAATAATCACATTGGGAGTGTCGTAACGTCGTTAATCAAAAATGACGCTATTCAAACGTGTTGCTAATTGAGGGTCCACTGTATTTGGTATAGGAACCTCAGATAAAGTCCATTTTTGGACCTTATCCGATGCACTGCCATTTGATTCGGATAAAGTAAAAAAAAAATGGATAAAGTCCAATCTTGTGGAATGGAGTTTGGACTTTATCCAAGGTTCTACTGTACAGTAGAAATGTAATGTATAATTTGAGATAATTACCTGTAATTCATGTTACCATAAAACACAACATAATTTCCTCCCTGAAACAAACCCATCTGATCAGTGATTAAAAAGTCAGTAGATTTTCAGATAATAATTTCAACCCAGAAATGATTCTGGGTTGAAAGGATTTTTGCGGAAGAAGCTCCACTCAGGGAATGCCCAAATGAGGCTCCTTTCATGTCCCCAGAAGTTTAGACAGAGACAGGCACTCAATCTGTCCTTCAGTACCTGGGTCTCGAACTGCTAACTTGCCAGCTTTCCAGCTAACAAGGTGAGCTTTTTACCACTGAGCCACCACAGCCCCTGATTTTCAGATAACAAATGATGTTCAATTGACATAAATCCTACTAAGAAAATAGCACTAGCAATAAGTATGTGCATGTATCCCTATGTCTAACCATATATAAATCATTTCAAGTAGTACACCAATGGGATTGTCTTGTTTCACTGTTAAATGAAGCATGTATTATTGTACCTGATTGCATTTCTATTCTGGCTGACCGACTTTTGGAAAAAGTAGGTTCAGACTTGAGCTCTTTCAACATTAATATTTTAAAAGAAGCGAATGCACAACAGAGAGGGGGCATTCTCCTGCACAATTCAGTCATATATGTTCCTCTGGCCAGCAGTGGATTCTTCAAAATGCTCTTAGAATGGTCTTATGTAGAAGACTACAAAGAGGCAGTTAAAAATGATCTAGTTTCTCCTTCGTCTTGTTCTCTTTGTGGATTCCCTTTGAAAGCAATTAACTCTCAATGGCTAAACATGACCTACTTCCCTGTGCATAATGGAAATCTGCACATATCAGAAAGTTTTGTGCACACATACATATTATCTAATTATATATATATAAGTAAAACCATGTGGGAACCTGCTTAAGAGGGAATGAAACCACTTGTAATCTAGCAGTCAAGGATAGAAAAATGTACTTTTGGCTGTGCTTAAAAGCCTTCCTTTGCAACTCCAGGTATGGCGATGATGAAATAGGGTTTATTTGTATTTATTTGCCATAGCTATAGACTACATTTTCTCTAATAAGCAAAAGAAGGCACATAAAGCCTTCTTCCAATTTTATCATACAAGAGGAGAGGACAAAATGTAGCCCTCATGTTTGTAAACTCCTCCTTAACCTTTAAGTCTACACACCCCTAGCAAAATATATGCCACTATTGGAAACTTGTAGGAGTTAGTAAAGGTAAAAGTCACTCTTGCTTGAAAGCCAGTTGTATCTGACTCTAGCGTTCAGTGCTCATCTCTGCTTATAGCCGAAGAGCCAGTGCTGTCTGCGTTTGCAGACGTTTCCGTGAGCATGTGGCAGGCATGCCTATACACTGGAGCGCACAGAATACTGTTTGCCTTCCCACCAAAGTGGTCCCTATTTATCTTCAGTACTTGCAATTTCATGCTTTCAAAGTGCTAGGTTGGCAGGAGCTGGGACAGAGACGGGAGTTCAGTCCGTTGTGCAGTACTCGGGTCTTGAACTGCTGATCTACCACCTTCCAGTCAGCGTCTTAGCCACTTGAGCCACTGTAGCCCCATAGGAATTAAGTTCACCTTTTTAAAAGATCACTGAAGCTCCTGCATTGTATAGCACTGAAGACATCAATTTTTCAAAAGCAGAAGTGGTTTTCCAGACCCTTCATGTTTCATTATTTTCTGGTTTTAGTCGTTAATTAGTACAGTCCCTAGAGAATCCCAGGAGCAGAATATTGGTTCTGGACTGCAAAGTCCCCCTGATGCACAACTATTTTCCCCTCAGTGCAGAAGAAGCAAGTAATCTTTTAAGTCCCCAGATTTAAAATAGCTCATATAAGTTGATATGACAAATTTTGCTTATATTGAACGAGAATGATTGGTAATACAAAAGAACCTGTTCAGATCTTAAACATTAATAGCATTTCATGTTAGTTTGTTCTCTCTTCCTATACCTCAACTGCATAGCAATATTGTCTTATCGGTAAGTTCTGCTTAAGTCTTGCAAACTAACAGCTGTGGCTTCCTTGATTGAGTCAACCCATCTCATATTAGGGCTCTCTCTTTTCCCACTACCCCTCCCTTTCCATTGTAATATTTTCTTTTCTGTCCAGTTTTGTATTTTCATTATATGTGCATAGTAGAATAGTCCCAATTTACTCATTTTTGCTCTAGTGGGAGGTCAGACTTGTCTTAATTCAGCATTCATTTTTCCCTTTCTGGCTCTCTAGGATATGTGTAAGTCTCTCTTACGACACCACACTTCAAATGATGATCTACATCCACATACAGCATATCAAAGAATAAACAAAACAAAAGCAAAAATGATGTGACACTTGGAAGACTAACTGTTATATTTTAATGTTAGCTTTAACACAGACCAACACGGCTATTAAAAAAACAGACGCAGCAGAGAATGTCATAACACTGTCAGTAGTCACCCACAGCTCTTCACTGATAGCAATGAGATGTGGGATCAATCACTTGCAGCCAGATCTGGACAAGAACACTTTTTGCTCCAAGCTTTGACCACTATCCAGTTACTTGATCGTCTTCTAATGATATTTACCCCCTTTCTTGCCCACAGTGCCCTTCTGATTTCTACATACTAACAAACAGGACACGTTCTGCACACAAAAATGGATATAGGTCTGACATCAGGAATGACAAAACAGAGAAACCAATGTCAGAACATTTTAAGTTCCCAGGATACTCTGTTATGAGTCTTGAAGTGGCTACTATAGGGGGGGAAAGGGAGAGATTTTAGAAGGAGCCTGAAGACATTGTCTATATAAACAAATTCCAGCACTTTTCCACGGGCCTCAACAGATATCAAGGGTTCTTAGTACATGAAATATATTGATAACCCAGCTTTCTCTAATAACTTATGTGTTTAAAAAAGTTGTTTCCCTTGACATGCTCTCACTTCTGTCCCAGATACGTCTTTGAGCATTCCTGTGTCAGCCACGTTTGGTTTGGTGGACCATAAGTTGCACTTTTAAGCAAGGATGTATCCGAAAGATTACTCAAAGCACCTACCTTCCCACTCAGAAAAGTGCTCAACAATAACAAGATTTAGGTCAGGTATGCCCAAACTACAGCCTGTGGGCCAAATATGGCCCTCAAAGCCATTCCATCAAGCCCACAATGCCCTCACCAAACGAAGAAACGAATACGGAGACTTATGCACATGTGTGGACATGTCCATATTTACTTCCTGTTTTGGTGCAAATGTCCTTGCACATGCGCAGAAGCATCCGTATTTACTTCCTGGTTCGGTATGGACGTCCTCACACATGCGCAAAGGTAGTTACGCCAAAACAGGAAGTAAAAATGGCTGCTTTCATGCATATGCAGAAGCATCCGTGCTGAACCAGGAAGTAAATATGGCCGGTTTCATGCAGGAAGTAAATATGGATGCACATTCACAAACACACCCTGTTCCAGGGGTGTGGTCTAGCCCACTAAGCTGTTCTGGGGGTGTGGTCAGGCCCCCGGCCCAAAATGTTTGGGTACCTCTTATGTATAATAATTTCTGTTGGCGACATTTTGAACATTCAAACTGCTGAATAAACCATGCAAACTACTGTCAAACAGCCATGCTGTTTGACAGCCGCGAGATCTCGGCAGCTCGCGTAGTATCGCGAGACTTCGAGCGTGCAAATTTCAAATGCTGAGAAGCGCACTCCAGAGCTGTCAAAATGTATATACTTTGTAAGATGTATTCAAATCACCCAATTATGACAGGGAGGCACTGGCTATCGTGGCAAGCACAAAGAAATTTCACGATGACATCTACGGGAGGCCATTTACAATCATGACTGACCACAAGCACCTCCTTGGCATTTTTGTAAATGAGAAGCCCATGCCACAGATCCTGTCTTCACGGATGTTGCGCTGGGCGATTTTTTAAAATGCATACAATTTCACTCTGGTGCACTGACCTGGCAAAGACATCAGCCACGCTGATGCTCTGTCGCACTCACCCCTGCCCAGGGTCAGGGACCCGGATTGCGAGATTGAACAGGAGCACCAGGTCCTAATGATTGAAGCCCTCGACTCGCCTATGGTTGTCCCGTCAGACATAGCCAAAGCCATGGCCAAGGACAAGGTTTTATCAAAGGTGGTTTCTAGGGTACAGAAAGGCTGGCCCGTTTCTCCTCTAGCTGAGGAGTTTAAAACGTTTCACCAAAAACATTTAGAGTTTGTCCATTGAACGGGGTTATCTTTTATGGGGTCAGCGGTTGGTCATTCCTGCCACCCTCCGCCACAAGGTATTGCAGTTACTTCATACCAGTCATCCGGGGATTGTCCGCTCGAAAGCCCTCGCCCGTAGTTACTTTGATGGCCCCAACTGGACCAAGATATCGAAGAAATGGTCGGCACTTGTGCCAGCTGCCAATGATCTCGTCCCGAGCAATCTCAATGGGATTCTGCTAGAGGTCCATGGTCTAGGATACATATTGATTTTGCGGGACAGTTTAGGGGAGCTGTGTTCTTATTGGTGGTGGACTCCTATTCTAAGTGGCTAGAGGTAATCCGGGTGTCCAGTACCACTTCATTCTGGTGTCCAACAACGCATCCACGTTCACATCTGCAAAGTTCCAATCCTTCATGGAAAGAAATGCTATTAGACACATCACTGCCGCCCCATTCCTCCCTGCCACCAACGGCCAGGTGGAGTGGCAGGTGCGCACCACCAAAGATGCATTATGGTGCATGGGGGAAGGAGATCTGGAGCTACAAATTTGTCAATTTCTCCTCACATATAGGCTCACCTTCCTCGCCTCCGGGCTATCTTCTGCTGAGTTACTCCAGTGAAGGAAGCTCACATCCTTGCTGGATAGGTTGGATCCCTCTAGGGTGGAGGACAAGGGTACTAATATAGGGATCCAACACCAAAAAGGGTTCTCGGCTGGGGACCCTGTCCATTGCTGCAATTATGCAGCTGGCGGTCCTACATGGGTACCAGGTTTTGTGCTAGACCAAACTGGTCCTGTTTCTTACAGAATCGAAACAGCCAATGGTCTAATCTGGAGACGGCATGTGGACCAATTGAGACCCCAAATACTGGACCCACAGGACAAGCACAGAAATTCAACGTTAGGGTTTGTCCCCACCCGTTTAAGCCAAGGGGGCAGAGGTAATAGTCAGCAGCCAGTTAACCTAGACCCAGCAGAGAGTCCCAGGGATTGCTATGACTTTGGGGAACAGGAAGGTTTTGCAGAATGCTCCCCCACTCAGGCCGAAGGTACCCCCACATTGTTTTATCCCAAAATGCTGGAATCTCAAGTTAGCGATAAACACTATTCTTTTGAGTCACAATCCACTCATAGAAAGCAAAGGAGGGACTCTCAGTTATCGTTTTCACCTCCACAATTAGAGTTTAATTTAGAGCGATCCCCTGCTCCTCCCAATGACAAACGGGGCTATGATTTAAGTTTTCAAATTACCTCTCCTAATAGTGAAACTCTCATTCCAGCCGGATTGCCAGACCTAAGGGCCCCTGAGCCGGCCCAACCAAGTGTCCGACCCAAAAGGGAAACCCAACCGCCATCCTGGTTAAGAGACTTTGTCTATAACCTAGGGGGGTATATGTCACCTTGTGACATTTTGAACATTCAAACTGACGAATAAACCGTGCAAACTACTGTCAAACAGCCACACTGTTTGACAGCCACGAGATCTCGGCAGCTCGCGTAGTATCGCGAGACTTCGAGTGCGCAAATTTCAAATGCCAAGAAGTGCGTTCCAGAACTGTCAAAATGTATATACTTTGTAAGATGTATTCAAATCACCCAATTATGTTGGTTCCCACTCAATTGTATCCAGTTTATTGTGTATATAAGTCCCCGTTGTTCCCCTCCAAGTTGTGTTCAGACCCCAGAAATAAAACAGCTGTATTTCACTTCACTGGTTGTCGTCTCCAGTTTCTGAACACCAAAGTACCCCTGATTTAGGTGCTCACCTGTTGTGTTCTGTAAAGCTGTGCCTTTAACAAGTACCTAGCCATGTGGTAACAATGTAACCTTTCTGTGTGCAACATTATAACCTTCAGCTGTATCAATGTAAACCTGATAAGGGGACGCGAGCTAGTGACCACTAGATGGCAATAGCGAGCGTCCAGCTCTCATGGCTCAGATTCACCTGGATCAGCAGCACGGGAAGATTCCCGCCACCTCTTCACCTGGACAAGAAGGGCGTGACCTTCTACGTCGTCACGCAGGCAGCAACCAATAGTCTGTCGACGAGCCACATTCAAATGTATAGCCAGCTGTATATATTGAGCTACCCATCCGCCATTACCTCATGTTCCTCCGGATCATCATGCAATAAACCTGTGTTAAGCCAACCCTTCGGCTGTTTCATTGTCTTTGGTCCCTTACACTAAATTGGCGACGAAGGTGGGATGATGGCAGCCCACGGGACCAAGACATGCGCCGGTTTCGAAATCAGGAAACCGGGCGACTGGGAGATCTTCGAAATGGACTTCCAGGCAGCACTGATTGAGTCCGAAGTCACGGAAGAGGCAAAGAAAAGGGCCATCTTCACCAGGATGCTCGGACAAGAAACCAAAAGGACCTTGGTGGACCTGATCGCACCGAGGAGGGTGAGCGAATTCAAGGCCAAGGAACTCATGCAGATGCACTTCCCGCTCGGAGTGCGTTCTGGAGGCGAGTCCAAGCGCCCGGGGAGACGGTCGCCGCATTCGTGGCGGCCCTGCGGCTGGCGGCCGGCCCGTGCAAATGGGAGAATGTCGAAATCACCCTCCGGGACTGTGTGCTGTGCGGCCTGAACGACGCCGAAACCCAGCGCACATTAATGAACCAAGAGCCGCCTCCCACGTTGCAGGAGGTCATCAGAGCGGCACAGGCCGCGGAAGCTACAAAGGCTGGGGTACAAGAACTCCAGGACTGGCGGCCGAGGTCGAGCAAGGCAGAGACTCCGGTGCATGCAGCCCGGCGAGCTTCGAGGTCGTCCGCAGAGAGCAGCGACGACGAGGACGTCCGGAGGGTCCGGAAAGAGAGCCGGCGGTGCGACGGCTGTGGAGCGGCCCACGACCGCGTAAAATGCCCGTTTCGGAAGGCTGAGTGTCACAACTGCGGCCGCCGCGGGCACATCGCCAAGGTGTGCAGGAAGAGGCGCGAGACCCGGAGAAGCTCGGCAGACCGTTCCGCGGGACAAGACCGCTCAACGAGACCCAAGGACGGCGCTCAGGCCACGCGGAAGCAGGACGGCGTGGGCCGCATTTCCGACGGCAGCGAAGACGACCCCCCAGTATTCAGCGTGTCCGCAGGACACCCCCGCTACTTTGTTGAGGTACTAGTTCAAGGGGTTCCCATTAGAATGGAAATTGACTCGGGGTCCTCATATTCAATCATTTCACAGAGGGAGTTTTTGAGAATTGCCCCCCACAGGCGACCCAAGCTCAAAGCGTTGAGGTCCACACTACGGGACGTGCAAGGGAACAGCATTCCAGTGTTGGGGGTTAGAGAATTTCAGGTTAAATTCAAGAAGCACGCCGCGTCTCTCCCGCTAGTCGTGCTTAAAGGGGGAGATTGCAGCCTCCTCGGGACTCAATGGTTTCAGCCCCTGGGTTTGTTTATTGGGGGGGTGCACGCCGTTGGGATGCACGCCGTTGGGACTGACCCGATTCAGGAGGTGTGCGAGGCGCACCCCGAAGTTTTCAAAAAAGGACTGGGGAAATTCAAGGGGCCCCCAGTGACATTCGACTTAGACCCGGAGGTCCGCCCAATTCGACTCAAACCACGCCGGGTGCCGTTCGCACTCAAGGACAAGATAGAGGCGGAACTGGACAAATTGGTGGGCCAGGGAATCCTTGTGCCTGTTGATTCTGCGGAGTGGGAAACTCCAATTGTAACCGCACTAAAGGCCAATGGGGAGGTCCGCATATGCGCCGATTACAAGTGCACCATCAACAAGGCGATCCGCCCGAATGCGTATCCGGTGCCGGTAGTCAGCCATCTGCTGGCCAGGTTACACGGGGGAAAGTGTTTCGCTAAGCTCGACTTAGCACAGGCCTACCAGCAGCTTACGGTGTCCCCTGCCGCAGCTGCTGCGCAGACCATAGTCACCCATAAGGGGGCGTTCCAGGTGACGCGCCTTCAGTTCGGCGTAAATTCGGCGCCTGGAATTTTCCAGTCACTCGTGGAACGCCTCCTGAAGGGGCTAGAGGGGGTGTTGCCTTATTTTGATGACGTGTTAATAACGGGGGGGGGGGAGTCGGGTCGAATTGGCCAAGAGGTTGGGGAAGGTCCTGACAATATTCGAAAAGGCGGGGTTGAGACTGCGAAAGGACAAATGTGTCTTCTTCGCGACCGAGGTTGAGTTCCTAGGGTTTTGTGTGACTCCTGAGGGGATAAAACCATCCAAATCCAAGGTGGCCGCCATTAAGAAAGCCCCCTGCCCCACCTCCAAGCCCGAGCTGCAGTCGTTCCTAGGGCTGCTCAACTTTTACCACTCCTTCCTCCCCCGGAAGGCAGCAGTGGCTGAACCGCTACACAAACTGCTAAAAAAAGACCAGACATGGAAGTGGGGCGATGACCAAGAAAGGGCATTTAGTGAGCTAAAAAGTCTCCTAGCGTCTGATGCCATACTGACCCATTTCAACCCCAAACGCCCGGTAGTCCTGACCTGTGATGCATCCCCGGTGGGGGTGGGGGCGGTGCTGTGCCACGTGCTGGAAGACGGAAGGGAGGCCCCGATAGCATTCTACTCCAGGTCCCTGTCCCAAGCGGAGAGAAATTACGCACAGACGGACAGGGAGGCACTAGCGATAGTTGCGGGGACGAAAAAATTTCATGATTTTCTGTATGGCCGTCCCTTCACCATTGTAACGGACCACAAACCCCTGCTAGGCATTTTTACCGCAGATAAGCCCACGCCTCAGATCCTGTCCCCGAGGATGCTCAGGTGGGCTATTTTTCTCAATGCGTACCAGCACGCGTTGGTCTACCGCCCCGGGAAAGAGATCAGCCATGCGGACGCTCTCTCAAGGTCTCCCCTCCCCCTGACGCCCAGCCAGGTGAGCAAGGGGAAGCGAGACCATCAGGTTCTTATGATAGAGGTGCTGGATTCGCCCCCCGTAGTGCCCGCCAACATTGCCAAAGCGACAGGGAAGGACAAGACGTTAGCGGCAGTTAGCTCCTGGGTGCAGAAAGGGTGGCCGGCGTCCTCCCCAGCGGAGGAGTTCGCCCCATTTTTCAGGAAAAAGTTAGAGCTGTCCCTAGAGAGGGGGTGCCTCTTGTGGGGGCAGCGGGTGGTGATTCCCACTTCCCTTCGGCCGCGGGTGCTCAAACTGCTGCATGTCAGCCACCCCGGCATCGTGCGATCCAAAGCGCTGGCCCGGAGCTACTTCTGGTGGCCCCAGTTGGACGCCGACATCGAGCACATGGTCAGCACCTGTGAAAGTTGCCAATGCTCCAGACCAGAGGAGGCCCGCCTTCCCCACAGGGAGTGGGACGCGGCTAAGGGGCCGTGGTCCCGGGTTCACATTGATTTCGCGGGCCCGTTCAGAGGCACTCTGTTTCTTCTTGTCGTGGACGCCTTCTCCAAGTGGTTGGAGGTTATCCCAGTCACGAGCACCTCCTCGGCCCAGACCATTAAGCATTTGCGGAGGCTCTTTTCCACGTTTGGCATACCCGACACATTAATTAGCGACAACGCTAGTTGTTTCACATCCTCCGAGTTTAGGGCATTCATGGAGATTAACGCCGTTCGGCATATCACCTCCGCCCCGTTTCACCCAGCCACCAATGGTCAAGTGGAGCGCCTCGTCCGCACCACGAAGGACGCGTTGCGGCGCATGGGCCCCGGGGATCTGAACCTACAAGTGTGTCAGTTTCTGCTAGGGTACAGGGTGACCCCGTTGGCGTCAGGATAATCCCCTGCAGAGCTCTTAATGCGTAGGAAACTGACCACCATCCTTACTAGGCTAGACCCCACGAGGGTAGAGGACAAGGGAAGGAACATTGGGCTAGAGGCCACAAAGAGTTTCAGTGTAGGCACCCCCGTGCATTGCAGGAATTACGCCAGCACGCGCCCAGCCTGGGTACCGGGCGTAGTTGTGGAGCAAACCGGCCCCGTGTCGTACCGCGTGGAAACCAGCACAGGGCTACTGTGGAGGCGGCACGCGGACCAGCTCCGACGCAGGGTCCCCGATGAGCAGGGCGCAGACCAAACAGAGAAAAAATCAGCGTTAGGGTTCTCCCCCACCCGTTCAGCCCAAGGGGGAGGAAAAGGGGGCCACGGGCCCCCACCAAGGGGGGAGGGGGAAAGGGGGGATGTTCTTGTAGATATCCTGGGGGATTTTTCTGAGGAGGAGGAACCCGACCCCATACATATCTCGCGGAATTCCCCCACAAATGCGGATACCCCAACTGAGTTAGAATTTGATTTTCAGAACCGGGGGAGTTTTTCGGAGTGGTCCCCCACCCGCACAAGCGAGAAGAGGGGTTTTTCGTTAGCCCCGATCGCCCCCGGTCTGCCCACAATGGAGTTTTTCCCTTCCCCTAAGGCCGCCAAACCACGGCAAGCCACTAACGAGTCTCCCTCTCCCATTACAGGACAAGGGACCAGGGAACAAAGAAGCAGTAGCGCCCTCGGGGGGGGTCAGCCCTCATCACGGCCCAAACGCACATGCAATAAGCCATCTTGGCTGAGAGACTTCGTCTCATCCTAGGGGGGAGGGATGTTGTGTTCTGTAAAGCTGTGCCTTTAACAAGTACCTAGCCATGTGGTAACAATGTAACCTTTCTGTGTGCAACATTATAACCTTCAGCTGTATCAATGTAAACCTGATAAGGGGACGCGAGCTAGTGACCACTAGATGGCAATAGCGAGCGTCCAGCTCTCATGGCTCAGATTCACCTGGATCAGCAGCGCGGGAAGATTCCCGCCACCTCTTCACCTGGACAAGAAGGGCGTGACCTTCTACGTCGTCACGCAGGCAGCAACCAATAGTCTGTCGACGAGCCACATTCAAATGTATAGCCAGCTGTATATATTGAGCTACCCATCCGCCATTACCTCATGTTCCTCCGGATCATCATGCAATAAACCTGTGTTAAGCCAACCCTTCGGCTGTTTCATTGTCTTTGGTCCCTTACACTAAATCACCTTTTCTTTGTCAGTGCTCAGACCTGTTCATCAAGATTCACCCTAGCAGTAGATTGTACTGGGAATGATTGTTTAACCCAAATGAAGACATTATAATGTTGTGGATTTCCTTTTCACCAACTCTCAAGGCTCTTTGTAATTTTGAGGTACATTTCATTTGTGATGCAGTTATATCTGTACGTTAAGAGCACAACCAAATGTCTCAACAGATCAGTTGGCCTTCCCAAACCTGCTCTCTTTTCAGACATTCAAAATGCAACTCCCAGAATACTCCAAGCCTTACTCACTATACAGATAGTACTATACTAGAAGAACGCAGATGCTAATTAGAAGAGAGATTCAACACTAAGCAATGCCAAGATTGCAAAGAAGAGGCTTGGTTTAACGATGTAGTGTGTAGTGCTGATAGAAAATAGGGAAAACAAGGAGACCAGACAGATATCACCTAGACAGCATCCCTAAAGAATACACGGTGGAGGTGATGAACAGATTCAATGGCTTAGACTCAATAGAAAGAGTGCCAGAAGAATTATGGACAGAGATGAGGGACATCATGCAGGAAGCAGCAAGGAAAACCATAACAAAAGAAAAGAAGAGAAGAGTAATAAAGCAAAGTGGTTGTCTGATGAGACTCTTAAAATAGCAGAGGAAAGAAGGAATGCAAAAGTCAAAGGAGAAAGGAAAAAATACAATCATTTGAACACAGAATTTCAAATAAAAGCAAGGAGAGATAAGGAAAACTACCTAAAAGAACAGTGCAAAGAAATGGAGGAAAACAACAAAAGAGGCAGAACCAGAGACCTTTTCAAAAAAATCTGGGAAATCAAGGGAACATTTAAAGCAAAAATGACCATGATAAGGAACAAAGACGGAAAGGAGCTAGCTGATGCAGAAGAAATTAAGAAAAGATGGAATGAGTACACAGAGGAACTCTACAAAAAGGACCTCAGCACTCCTGATAATCACAATGATGAAGAAATGGAACTTGAGCCAGACATCCTGGAGAGCGAAGTCATAAAGGCCCTAAAGAGCACTGCAAACAACAAAGCTAGTGGAGATGATGGTATCCCAGTTGAATTTTTCAAAGCTCTAAAATATGATGGCATCAAATTACTGCATTCAATATGCCAGCAGATTTGGAAAACAAAACAGTGGCCACAGGATTGGAAAAGATCAGTATATGTTCCAATCCCAAAAAAGGGCAATGCCAAAGAATGTTCAAATTATCAAACAATTGCGCTCATCCCACACGCCAGCAAGGTGATGCTCAAGATAGTACAGGATAGACTTCAGCAGCATGTGGAGAGAGAATTACCAGAGGTGCAGGCTGGTTTCAGAAGAGGCAGGGGGACTAGAGACCACATTGCAAACATACGTTGGATCATGGAGAAAACAAAGGAATACCAGAAACAAGTTTACTTTTGCTTTATTGACTACACTAAGGCATTTGATTGTGTGGATCACAACAAGATGTGGCAAGTGATTAAAGAGATGGGAATACCAGAGCACCTCATATGCCTCCTGAGAAATCTGTACATGAATCAAGAAGCAACAGTTAGGACAGAACACAGAATGACGGAGTGGTTTGGAATAGGAAAAGGAGTAAGACAAGGCTGCATTTTGTCACCCTGCTTATTCAACTTATACACAGGGCACATAATGCGCAATGCAGGGATGGAAGAATCACAATATGGGATAAAAACTGCTGGGAGAAACATCAACAATCTGAGATATGCAGACAATACCACCCTAATGGCAGAAACTGAGGAAGACCTAAATAATTTCTTGATTGGATTGAAGGAAGAGAGTGCAAAAGCTGGCTTGAGACTCAATATCAAGAAAACCAAGATAATGGCAACAGGCCTAATCAGTTCCTGGAAAATAGATGGGGAAGAAGTAGAAGCAGTAACAGACTTTACATTCTTAGGAGCAAAGATCACTGCAGATGGGGATAGCAGCCATGAAATAAAAAGGCGACTGATTCTTGGGAGACAAGCTATGAGAAACCTGGGGAACATAATGAAAAGCAGAGACATCACCTTGAAAACAAAAATTAGAATAGTCAAAGCAATGGTATTCCCAGTGGTAATGTACGGATGTGAGAGCTGGACAATTAGGAAAGCTGAACGCAGAAGAATAGATGCCTTTGAAATGTGGTGTTGGAGGAGAGTTTTGAGGGTACCCTGGACAGTGAGGAGAACAAATAGGTCAATCTTAGAAGAAATCAACCCTGACTGCTCCTTAGAAGGTCAAATAGTAAGGATGAGGCTAAAGTACTTTGGGCATCAAATGAGAAGGGAGGACTCACTTGAGAAGGCCGTGATGTTGGAAAGGTGGAGGACAAAAGAAGAAGGGGGAGGCCAAAGATGAGATGGATAGATGGTATTGTAGACACAATGGGCACAGAACTGGGAGGACTGAGGGGGATAGTGGAGGACAGAGGCGCCTGGAGAACAATGGTCTATAGGGTCGCAAAGGGTCGGAATCGACTGTGCGACTGAACAACAACAACAAAGTGCTGATTTTACTTTCTCAGAGGCCCACAAAGTGCAGTAAAATGGCCTTTGAACACAAGAACCAACCTTTTCCCCTTAGCCTAAGTTACTTCTTTCTGAACATTAATATTGTCTTCCAAATTCCTTAGCAATGTACAATACGGCCTTAGAAACATATGTTTTAAAACCGGGATTCAAAAGGCTAGGAAAAACCTGTCTGCTCCAGAATTTTCTCCCTCCTCCGCCGTAGTAGCTCCATTTCACAATTTAGACTTTTCGTTGCTGCTTTTTTACCTCTTAACCTAATCAGAACATCGAATATAGAGGATAAAACAAAGGGCTTGGCCCCTCCAAAACCTGATTCTTCTCTTTCTGGTTTGGAAAGTAGAAAATGGGAGATGTGAAATTGCCTTCTGCCCTTTCACATTCAGTCAGCTAATGTACTAAGGAAGTTTTCCTGTTGTTCTTAAAAAACAGCCTACAACTGAAAAATTTACTTCAGGTTTTTCTAGCAGCCTAATGTAATCTCGCTCCCTGTGTATTCTTGAAAAACTAGACTGGAGACTTTCTCATCCTGCCTTAAAAGGGAGTGGGTTTCCTAAAGTCTGATCATCCCCATTCTGCTTCCTAAACCCAAGGGAAACCATGCAAATCTAGAGTAAAACACTCAGTGTAGAACCACTGTCTCTTGTTCATGGGCTGAATGGTACTCTATGTTACAAATAAGTAATCTAGCTCCTGTCTGATATTACACTCAATAGGTAATCACAGCCAATTCAATTTGTTCTGTTGCTAGATGTTTTCCCCACCTATGCACACGTTTTACCACAGTTTCCCCCAAAAACAACTCATCTCAGAATACAAGGAAGAAATAGGATATCTAACAAGCAACTGCTTTTTGAGTGCTGCATAGAAAGATAGCATTAACCACATAGGAAGAAATACAGTGGAACTTCGGTTAACAAATGGCTCAGTTAACATAAAAATTGCATAACAAAAGGAAATCCATAGAAAATAGTGGGTTGGTTTATGGAATTTTTTCAGAACGGATTAATTGGTTTTCAATGCATTCCTATGAGAAACTGCATTTCAGTTAAAGTATTTTGGTTTTCAATGCATTCCTATAGGAAATTGCATTTAATGCATTCCTATGGGAAATTTGGTTAAAGTAATTTTCGCTGTAAGAAACATCCTGGAGAATGCACTTATTATGTTAACCGAGGTTCCACTGTACATCTTGTAATCAAATCAATGAACAAAAATTAACCTGAACACTGATGATGCTAATTGCACCAAACCTAAAGTGCCAAAAGCTGAGATCATATGGTTTACAGTTTGCATATACTGTAGATATGATGTAAACTAGCTCTCTGTTAAGCAGAGGCGGCACATTCCGCAGAAGGGTTATAAAAGAAAATAAGCAAGGACAGCTACAGTGGATCAAACATACTGGATCAGCAGTGCAAAAAATTCAGCATTGATCAATATGTGTTGACCTATAAAAACAGGCCATGTTCTTAAAATCCTACAGCAATGCATTTTTTCTCATCAATTTAATTGCATTTAGTTTAAGAAATTAGAGATTATATCTGCTGGTAAAATTATCTTTAGTCCTATAAATGCTGTAAATATAAATTCACCCATACCCGTCAAGCGCAGCTCCGGAAAATATGGGAACTGCTCCGGCCCAGGTGCGCATGCGCAGCAACAACTCCTTTGTGCATGCGCAGAACCCCTTTGCACATGCACAGAGCCCATTTGTGATGGGTGCACATGCGCAGTAACCCCTTTCCCCACCGTTCAAATATGGGATGGTGGTGGGAAAGGGGAGGAACGTGCAGAGAAATACGGGATTTTCCGGCCAATCTGGGATACTTGATGGGTATGAAATTCACCCTTTCAACTAGATTTAACTACAGGCAAGGATGGCAGTAAAATTGAAAGTGTGTATTACCACAGCTTTAATTTTTCAGCAATGTAATCTAAGAACTCCTAAGGAAACAAATACATTTGAAAGTTGCATTCCACAGACATTCTAGGAAATGTATAAGCCAGGCGTGCCCAAACTTTTTGGGCCGTGGGCTGGTCACATGATTCAGCGGACCAGTCACTTGGTTCCTCCCACCGGAAGCAGAAGTAAAACACGCCTTGCAATCTGTTTTGCAACAGGATGAGATAGATTTTAGGTTGCCATTTTCTCTGCTTAAACCAGGGGATTTTATTGTGTTAGAGCACAGTTGAATTCCACACATACTAAGTGGGCCAGCTAAGGACTTTATGTGCCAAAGTTTTCATAACCATTTCTGTGCAACATTTTTTCTCAGTATATACAGTATGTCATGAATTCAATTTCACATGCCATTTTTCCTGCAGTGTTCCAGAACAGTTCTTAGCTCTGCCCAGGAGTGAAAGGAAACCTCATGTTGCAAATTCTCCAGGTTCACTGTGTGAAAGCCCATTCACATTTATTATTGTACCTGACACACACCCCACAAAGTGACTAGAATCCATTTGCTCAGCATGGTGTTTTCCACCCAGTCCTTACAGCTGTTCACATCTCCTACATATCTTCACTGCAACGAGTCATTATGACTTCCTCAACTGTCAGTTTGAATGTATCAACAGAAGACATCTAAGCAGTGCTTTGGATTTATGCATACCAAAGGGATTTTGTGGAGTCAGGGGGATTGTTCTTCTTCTTCCATGTCTACAGGTCGGTCAGATGTGAAACTGACAAAATGAAGGCACCTTTTGATGAGTTCATTCTGCAGTTCCCTTTGCCTAACCTAATGTGAGAAAGATTATCCAGCAACACAAGGTTGCCATTACCAGAGTATGCCCAACTGTGTTAAAAAAAATACCACAATCATCAAGGAGGCTCTTTCTGAGTCAGGGAACAGGGGGAGAAGATAGAAGCAAACAGTACCCTGTATGCCACATAGACAGGCCTGGCTCATATGTTAATACAGCACCTGGTTTAGTCTTTCATGTATACACCAGACTGTCTACTCCTACTATGCCAAATTTACTGCCGATCTGAAGTCCAGTTTTAAATTTAATTTTTTATGGGCTGCCCCTAATTTTAACATTGCCCTGTAGAATGTTGTTTTGCTCTGCTATGCAATAACATAATTGCATTCTGGTGTAGTGTTAATGTCATCACCTATGAATGAACATATGAACCTCCAAAGAATACTAAACTACAACCTTTACTATCTCTTACCATTGGCCACAGTGCTAAAGTTGATGAGAGGCCAACAATCTCTGAAGGCCTACTTCCTGCCTGAAGGGTAGAAGCTTGGGAGAGATCAATGTTAAACTGAAGTGTAAATTACAGTGGTATATAAGTATTATATTATTTTCCTAACCCACATTTAATACTAACCTCAGTTACTGATTTGAACTTTGAGAGTAACTGTGATTAGTTCAAAGGGGAAGCAAAGTCTCCTGAACTCCTTTCAGTACTTGGGGAGGGAAGATATGGACATCCAAGATTTGTCCCCTTTAGCATTAAACAGTGTCTAACACTGCATCCAAATATAGCCACAGTTTAACATATATTCTACTTTGTCCTGGCAAATTCAATCTTTGTCTTTGAGTAACTTCTTCCTAACCCCTGAACAGATCCATACAGTAGTACTGTCAAACTGATAGCTTCAACAATTTGGCACTCAACAACAAAGTTCATATTGAATCTGCTGCTAGCAACAAGGAATTTGATGCCCTGAAATAATCTAAAATAGTTTCACCTAGAGTGGGGGTCAGCAATCTTTTAAAGTTGGGGGCTGGGTCATGCTCCCTCAGACAGTTGAGGGGTTCGGCCTGGTGGCCCCCTCACCGTAAACACGTCTGCAGACACTTCTGGTGGTAGCGGCAGCTGGAGTGAGGGTGGGGTCAGATAATTTGGCACCATGCACTGGATTCAGCCCACCGGCCGTAGGTTACCAACCCCTGGACTAGAGGGGAAAGTATTGTGCTTTCCCAAAATATTGGAAATGTAACACCAAATCAAAACCTCATTTTCATTTACTTTTGTATTGCTCCCCTCCCATAGCAACTATCTCAGCCCATCTTGGTTAAGGTGAACCATTATTTCATATAAATGGACAAATTTCATTTGCTCCTTGCTCGGCAAACCAGAATTAAACTGGCTAGAATGAGCTGGTGTAGATGATCATATTTCAGTCAAATTAAAGTCAAAATACAACAATATGTAGATCCTTTCACTCCACAAGATGATTATGGGTAGGCTACTTTATAGCAGCCATTGGCTAGGATACAATCATATAGTTACACGAATATAGGCATGTACCTTGTTTTAGCTATACTAGAAAACTATGATCAGCAGCAATAGACCAAGTAATGATAGTAAACATTTATTTGAAGTTGTTTTAATATCCTGAGTTGTTCAAGAGCTAGTAACTACTGTATTTGCCGGTGTATAAGACGCACTTCCCCTGCTTAAAATATACTGGGAAATGGAGTGTGTCTTGTGTGCCTGTAATCAAAATTATCATGCTGATAATTCAGTCAGCCTACCTCTCTCAGGTTGAAAGGACCCTGTCCCCTGTCTCCAGGGGCCATCAATCCCAATAAGCTGATGGAGGACAGCTTATAAAAACCCTTTCCCCAGCTCATGGGGATTGGCAGGGGAAGAGTGGTTTTTTTTAAGCCGCCGTTCCCACGGCTCCAGTCAATGGTGATCATCCTCCCCCTTTTTTTCCATTCTCTCTTTCAGTCACTCTCTCCTCAGCCAGTTCACCTCACACCTGGAGGGCTGGCAGCTGCTCATCTGCAAGAGCATGCAGATGTTTGCATGCAAGGGAAGGGTTGGGAGAGACAGAGGGATAGGCTCCCCTCCCCTCTCCTCTAGGTCATTTCCTGCAGGCTGTCATGAAGGGTCCTGAGCCTGGGATGGCAGGTAGAACTCTGGAGATTAATTTTGGGGTTTTGAGGATGAAGATTAAAATATACATAACTACAGTGTTTCCTAGTTACATTTTTTGTAGATATAAATAACTATAAAATGAATACAATAAATCATTTTGGAAATTCATGAAAAAATGTAGAAAATTAACCACCACCACCACCCTTTAAAATGTGTATAAAAAGAGGAAAATAGAACTGGTTGTATCAGGGCAATTAGTCATGCAACTGCAAGCCCACAAGAAAATACAAAGCATGCCCCACATGAATATGTACATGCAAACACAAAATAAAAATGAATGACATGCAAAGAAGAATCTTCCTGGAGTTCAAATCTACGTTAAAAAAAGTAAAAAAAAGCTCAGTATATTTTGCAAAATATTTTATCTACACACCATTTACAGAATACAAATGCATAAAGACATGAAGATATTACCAGGGCCTATACCCCCTTCCTTTGCTGAATCATTGGAAGCACATGGCAGTTTTTTTAAAAATTACCTTTATTGAAGAAGCCGCATAGAGCATATCCTCAAGTGTGAAATGGCAGCATCGATTCAAGTATTCTTGACAAAACTCCTGTATCATTTGCAGATTATACAAACTATCAGCCAATGACATTGTTTCCTTCAAACAGATATCTATAAATTAATGAAAAAGAAGACCTAAGTATTGGATGAAACTGACCTAATACCCTCTGATCCCATCCACTGTACTCTTTTAAGGACATCTAAGGACTGGGTGTATGTGTATGTATGAAAAGAGTGCAGTTTTTGAATTCTGATCCAAAGGTTCATTAAGGAAGAAATATCCTGTTTTCAGCTGTTCAGAACTAAATGTAGTAAATGCTGTAGTTAATTTTGTTTACTGCATAAGCCCATTCTGTGTTATGTAGCTTTAAATAGCCCAGTGAGTAAAACAACAACAACCTAATAGGTAAACATCAAAATTTCTCACTTTCAAACTAATGCATGCACAATTTTTAAAAACTCAATATTTTACTAGTATTTTTGAATGTCAAATCTATTTACATACCTATCCATTCATAATGGACATGATCAGAAGCCATTAATTAAGGTGAATTAAACTATGGTGTAAGTGAGAAACATACTTGCACATGGGGGTTTATGAACTTCAGCTCCCTGCCTATAAGCACCTAAACAAACCAGGAAACCAATTGCTTCACTGCCATCTAAGCCCAAGGTTATGTTTAAGAATATCTAGTATGAGAAAAGAAAACATGCCAGGATAAAAAAATCTAGCTCAAAATTAATTAATTAATTTGCAATCTTTAGCTTCTTGAGCATCTTTAAGTACAGTCCTAGTGAGCGAACCGGATAGCCTGCTATCCAGTGACTCAACACCGAGTGTTGAGCAGCGGTAAATAACCTGACTCCCTAAAGGGGCCAATGGCTACTGGTGGATGTACCCCTTTAGGTGGGGTGATGGTCCCCCTCAGTGGAGGAAATGCCAATGGAAATCATCATATCAGGCCCAAGGGCAAATTGAGCGGAGGAACCATTTCACTATTCTGATTCCCAATGGTCATGGAGGCAGAAGAGGCCATGCTAGATGGACACATCTTGTCAATATCTTCAAGGCTGTGGCAGTCCATTGCAGTCCATGTGTCAAATCCTGCATGTCTCATTTCATATATGCCACAGAAGATGGTTCTGTGATCATAGTGTGTGGGTCACTTCATGGCAAGCTGGGATCCACCTTAAACAAATTCACGCCAATGGCATTTTTCCTGAAAACGATTTTCAGGGGGGGAAATGTATGCTCGGACACGAGTAGCAGCTGCCACCTCAAGTGATAACAAGTGAGAACATCTGGCCCCCGGGCCATAGTGACCAGCTCTCTGGACCACGTGACTGGCCCGCAGTCTGAAGAGTTTGGGCGCCCCTGCTCTAGTTCTTCTCTAATAAACAGAAGCATAATTATTAAATATAAAAATCACCCTCACCCTCCAGTCTGACTATATCTGGGCAGTAAAAATGGATCAAGGCAGCTAAAGCACAGCCATCTGTACCATCCTTCAGCAGGTTTTCCACCAATGGAATGCAGGGCAGATGCTTAAGCAAGGCTTGTTCCTTCCTGTAGCGAGCCTGTGAACAAAAAGGAGGAAAAAATGGATAGATATACACCCAGAAACATATGCAAGAACAGATTTTTACTGCAAGTGCATTAGTCCATTTATACGAAAAAAGGAAAACTAGGCACTATTTTCTTACATTATACGGTTATAGTACTAAGAATTAAAAGAAGGAATTATTTTATAAAGGAATCCAATATCAGTTCAATTCACAATGAAGCAGTTTTTAATCAGGCACACAATATACAGCATTCTTTTTTTTTAAAAAAAAACTGTCCAGTTTCCATACAATCAAGCAATGGTGAGATGGAAGATGGACAACTGCTCTGATTTGATCAAGGCTTTCTGAAAGGGGAATGAATAACAATAATCTGTACCACCAGGTAAGATCTGAAATCAGAAAGGGATACAAACTGTATTCTGCAAGCACAAAATAATTTCCAGTTTTAAAATTTCATGAATAATAGGCAATGCCCAATACTGGACATCCACTGATATAATAGGATTTAAAATCAGGTGAAGGCAGTGCCCTTCTTTTTATGTTTAAGGGGGTGGGATTGGATCCTGAAAATTGTCTTGAGGGGCAGGGAAACCTTCCAAAGACAGCTTTTGGCCATGAAGAGGGTTGTGGGATGGGGTGGTGGGGTGGGGAGTCCTGAGCAACTAGCAGCAGATTTAGCCTCACATCTTTAAAAAACAAATCAAACAAAATTATTACATGTCAAATATTCTTGCAATCTTGCTCCCTCTTCTCCTGAGGGCAGAGGGGATTTTTCTTACTCTAGACATTGATAAGGTGGAACTTTCCTTCACATTAGAACCACTCCCTTTTGACATGAAAATATGGCAACTGTTATCAACTAACTTTCAAGAATTGTGGTGGTTTGATAACTAAAAATCATTCTGTGGCTTTAGTTTTTTTCTGGTTTATTGAATAGCAGTGTACTCACACATATCTTCGCACTTTGCATGAAAAATGGCTAGTACTTAAGTGACCCGTGCTATTAGAGAATGATAGGTAGATTGCTTTATTTGTGTGCTGAAGACTGATCTCAGCTGAGAGTCTCTTCATGTGTTTTATATATTCTAGTGCTAACTATCATGTGGAAAGGTGAGGAGACCTCTCAATCATTTTAGCACAGACATTCATTTAAAGGCATACTTTACTGAAGCAGGAATGAACTACTCTGAGTACTGGACTTTTCTATTCCCTCTCCCACACCTCTTTAACTACCAGGAGCGGGGAACGGGAAGCTTCCGTTTCTGATTAACCATAGCATGTCATTTTGTTCAAGCACTCTACGAAGTGCGGTTAACATTAGACAATTCAAACAAGCCAGCTTTAGATCATAGTTTGCAAAGCTTGTTTCAATAAATATAGCTAAAATGAACCATAGTTTAGGATTTGGACAAAACGTTACACAGCTTTCATCTTCCTCCTTTGATCTCCTCAGAGAAGGTAGGAGAAGATGTGAAAGGTTAGTTCCAGCTCATTCCCATCAAGGTAGGCCATGGGTCACAGAAATGTCTAGACTAGCCCACTAACTGCACAATGCCTGGTATATATTTACTATCTGAAAAACAGTTCTCCAACTTCTTTGGGTAAAGTTTCAATGAATAAAATGTGTGACAAATTACTAACCTGATAATGACCTTTTCATGGCTGTCTATAGCTAAACAATTCCCTTCTCAAGATGGGCTTAGGTTTGTGATAAGATTTTCCTGCCTTTTAGACACACGGGAAGACTTCAGATGACCAATCTCATAATTAAGCATTCAAATTCTTATTCACCTTACAAGGCTCACATACCCAGTCCTGACAAAAACCTCAAATGTAGAATGTTTTGACTGCTTTATTTTGGAGTTATTCATGGAAACAAGAATAAGTTTTATACAGTCTATTTAAGTCTATTTTTATGATACCCTACCCTGCGGTGTAGTCCATGCCAGGATCTAAGAAAGGTAAATAGCCTCAGACCAAGCTAAGTTATTTACTTTTGCTTTATATAAATACAGCATATCAACTAGGTACTCTTAATGAATAAATTAGAAGCCAGCACAACAGCTGTAGGCCTCAAGGCAATGTTTATTTCATGTGCCACTAAAACAATTTTTCCTTCTCATTTCTAACTATGTTTCTGTTCCATTAACAGGGAGCCAGTATATGCAGTCTCTGGATAAAGCGTTGCACAATATCACTCATACAGTTTACACATACAGACTATGCAACTCACTGTACATACATTATGTGGCCACTACTCTTTATGTGTAAGCAATATCAATTTCACACAGATGAATTATGACATCTCCCTTATTCAAAGAACAACATAGAGAGGAAAAACCTGATCAGGCATGAAACAAAGTAGCACAATTTCTATAATATTTGTCTAAAAGCATAGTTTGTTTGCGATGCTTTTAATAGACCATTTTTAAAATTAAAAATACTGTATATAAAAACTAAGTCTACAAAAGCAACTTCTACAAACATTTTTCATGTGGCATACAGACCCCCTCCCCCCAAAAAAGAGCTCCCCATTAACAAACAAAATAAAACAAAACTAGAAGTAGTTGGTGTCCACTTCTGTTTTTGAAAAAGAATGTCTTTTTATTGCAACAAAAAGTGGAGCTCCTCCTCCCATATGTTTACTGTTTCAGGACAGATTATCTTTTCTGTCAAATCTCTTCTCAATTGAGGAGACCAAGGGATCCAGAAAGATAGCCTGGGGCACTCGTAATTCCCATCCCAGAGTTACAAGCATGACCATATATTCTGAACCCTTTAAATAAATTCCACACTTCAATTATTATCCCAGGTACATACTTGTGGATATGTATACGTTACACAAGTAATATTGCAAAACATCCAGAAATGAATCATAATGCTAACTACGGTATTCCCAGATTCCCATAAATGGACCCTGTTGCTTCTCTGTAGAACAATTTCCTGAAAAGTATTGAATGGGAAAAAGAGACACCAATGAAATAAACGATTTAACCAGCATGACGTAGACAGAGACATTCACTAAAATTAAGATACTACATTGAAGTGAAGTTGTTGGGCCAACTTACAGGAACCAGTTTCCAAAACCATTTGGTCGGAGACTTCAAAGGAAGCAGCAGAAAAAGTAGAAAAGCAAAAAGCAAAGGAAGAGTGAACATTTTGACTAGAGTTTACATATCTGATCTAATGTGACATTTCCCCTCAGTTTAATGCAAAAGCAATTACATTTAATTGCACCATGTGAACATTTTCAGCAGTTGCATTAATTACAAAAGTTGTTAATAAGAGGACTCCAGGAAAATAATTACTGTAGTTGCCTTTTGCACTTTTCAGCACATTGGAGCAGAATAGTGATTATTCTGAGATAAAGACTTAAATAAATCAGTGCCTTTTATTACTAGAATAGTAGCACTGTTGTTTGTAATTCTCTTTTTAAATTGATTAATTAATTTAAATTTAAATTTAATGTCATCAGATCATCCAGCAGAAAGCAGCAACACAGAAACATAGGGAGTACCTAGCAGCAATGGATCTATGCCCACCTTTACAGTAATTTTAATATTAAATCTGTAACATCAGACACTGATACACTTTCATTAACATGCTGAATTTCCAAAACAGATCTGTTTTTAAAAGAAATATAGTGTTGTACTAGTATTTTGGTAATGACAAAGGAAATGGTAAAACACATTATTTGCAAAGAAAATTTTTCTTCCATGTCTAGGCAAGATCTGAAGCTGCCAAAATGAAGGCACCTTTTGGTGAGCTCATTCTGCAGTCCCTTTTGGCTGACCTAGTGTGAGAAACATTAGAGGGCAACACAAGGTTGCTGTTACCAGGGTACACCCAATTGTTGTTCAAAAATACACAAATCTTTGAGGAGGCTCTTTCTGTGTACCCCTCCAAAGAAATGAAAAAATAGAGAATAGCATTCATGCCAACTTGTACTGGGAAACTTTGCCCCCTCCTAATGTTGTTCAGGTGAAATGCCCATAACCACTAACCAATGGCCATTGATAATGCTGTCAGAGTCTGATGAGAGATGGAGATCATAAACATTTCAATGGCCATAGAGTCCCCATCTTCCTGTTAAAACATCTAGAACAAAAAGTGGTAGCAAGCACATAATAATGCTTATTAGCCCCTAGCTAAATATATCCCATTATGATCAGATAAGATTCAATATATCTAGAACAGTTGTCTCTGTGGTGTGTCCAGGTGATACCTAATGTAAAATAGGATGTGAGAACACAGATCCAGAATCATGATTCACCCACATGTCAAGAGGGCACCAGTATGAGAAAGAATGGTGTAACATATCCCACAAATGGCATCTACAAAGTGTATTAGTTCTAGAAAGCAGTAGCTAGTTCACTAAATGGTGCCCATTACCCACAGTGTAGCAGGCTAATCCTAACCATACAGCACTGGTTAGTTTCTGACTCAATTTATGTTAGTGGTTGCTCTGGTCTTTAAATTTCCAAAGTCTTTATTGAAAGTTATTTCTAAGATTTAAAATATTATGATTAGAACCTACTTATTTTTTAATACCCATGGGAAAGGGAGACATATTTTATTCTATCTGCAAGCTGTTGCAAGAATCCTGGGTTGGTCAGCATATTCTTCAATATTAGAAATTATTTTAAAATGCACTTAACTTTTAAGATATTGGAATGTGGCCTTTGCCTGACAGAAATGATGTCCTCAAACCAAGAATGAAAGACACACAAATTATCTTGTAAATCAGGTTTATACAAGATTTAATATGATTCTGAAATTTTTTGATATGGCTCTATATGAAACTGATTTTAAGATGGCAAAAAAAAAACTTTTAAAGCTCCCTTGAGATTATTCCTGTATCTGTAGCATACCTATCAAGTATCCCGTATTGCCCGGGATTTCCTGTAATTCAGCGCCACTTTTCCTACTTTCCCACCTGGAGCCACCACCATCCCGTAATTTGACAGCAGGGGAAAAGTAGTTACTGTGCATCCCCTTCTGCGCAGAACCCTTCTACGCATGCATAGAAGGGACCTGAGCAGAAACCTTTTGGGCTGGTCCCTTCTGCGCATGTGTGGAAGGCTTCTATGCATGCGCAGAAGGGACCTGTGCAGAAGGCTTCTGCGCAGGTCCCATATTGTCTGGAGCTGCGCTTGACAGGTATGATCTGTAATGATGTGATAAGACTTCCTTGAAAGCTATACACTTGCATTGAACTTCAAAGGGGAAAATTCATTGCGTAACTTTGCACCCGGCAAAACTCAGATCATGTGCCAGAATTATTTAACTAACTCTAATTAGATACTTCCTGTAAACACATCATGTCAGTTTAGGTTCCTTTTGCTCTGGGGAAGCCTTTGGGATTCTCAAGAAGAGGTATGCGTGTGGGAGGGAGTAATTAAAAGTAAAAAAATGCTGCTGGATTCTCACTGGTGGGATCAGGACTGTCACCATTAATATGGCAGTGATTTTTGATTTTTAAAGTACCCCAATTCCCCAATTCTGAGGTTCCCAAAGGCTTCATCAGGGCAAAAGGGAGCAATAGGGAGCCTATGAACCTAAAAGGGAAAGATAGGATGCTTTTAAGTAGATTAAATTAAACATTTCCAACACCCAATCCAAGTTGTGCCACATACAAAGTTACACAATAAGATTTTGCCCAAGATCACTTTGTCCGAGATTAGAGAAATGTTTTTGTATAAACATTATTGTGTCAGGCTATCAGTTTAGTAGCTAATGGCAACAATCAACTCAATAGCATAAATAGCTGCAGAAGGAGCTTTAATTTGGAAAATGTACATATATTTTACACAACATGGAGGGTAAAAAGAAAAGACATACACACACAAAAGTATGTCACTATATCCAGTCTATAGTTCAAAAAGACGGGCCAGTTTATGTGAAGCTAAGGGTGGGGGTGGGGGCGGTATGCTAAATTTATGGTAACTATTGAAAATATGTAAATTCAAAGTTGGTAACCGAAAATTGGAGCAAAGGGCCAAACTGGCCTGATTTACTGAACACTACTAGCTGCCTCATACAGGTTTCAACTCAGGGGAAAAGCAAGTACACAAAGAGAGTGGGGACTGCAATGTATTTACTAGCCCAGAACTGGAAGAAGAGTGTCATTTCAGTCCACAACTTTTATTCTCTTGTGAGGTTGTCCTCACAGAAAACTGCAAATTGGTCAAGGTATATATCGTACTGCAGACAGACACTTGGGAATTCACAGATCTGCATAGGAGAGGGGATGATATATCAGGTGTTGTCCTTGCTGACTGAAACTGTGTCCTTGGAAGCTCAAATCTCAATGACAAAAACACTCACAACACCCTTTCCTGGAGACGATGAAGCAAGGAAGAAATGAATTAGAAAAGAAGGAATAATGGAATTGACAGTTGGAACCCGACACAATGTTCTGGTAGTGGGATGGAAAATGTATGAACTGATATGACTAAGCCTACTCGTATTCCTTAATTTGACCCAGTTCTGAGTCAGTTAATTAAATTATCCAGTGAAGCAAATAATTTAGTTCCTATGTACACAATGCAAACAAACTAGGTGCTGGGGGAGGAGAAGGCCAAAAAGGGCGAGACTAAGATCATCAGAAACAACAGCCATGGTTTTGTGCCAATGTCAGCAATTTTAGGAAAACTGTGCAGAAACATATCTGTGATGGCTGCACAGCTGTGAATGATACAATTTAGGAGGCAGAAAGGAAGGTGACTGCATAGCACATGTTCTCATGAACTTCAAGCAATATAAAGTAAATTGAATGGCAAAGGGGATATGACATCCTCTCTGGATTGAGGGATGTTTATATACCAGCTGCAGAGTTTTCAAAAATGACTTGGGAAAAGATTAGGTCCAGAGAAACTGAAGAATGAAGAATTTTTGTTGTTTTCATAACAACGGGAAAAATAAGGGCCAAACGGTGTAAAACCGTGGGATATAGAGAAACTATTTGGACAGAACACTGTTGGCACACCAATGTGTAGTAGACTTGGTTAACAGTTCAAAAATATTTATTGTATAGTAAATATCAAAATAATTAGTTTTCCTTATTTTCAGGTATAAATGTCAAAAATTGTAACGCTCAGAAGAAGAATAATTCTCAAAAAGTATTTTCCACAAGATGTAACGCTCAGGAAAAAAAATATCCAAAAAAGAACTTGAAAAGAACATTCAAAACGCAATCCAGTAAATGTTGATTCACATATGTTTAAATAAAAGTCTCTTGCAAAATCTTGAGCCTTGTAGAAATATTTTCCCCCGAAGCTATCCCGGTAAATAAAGCTTTTCAGACCAATTGTCTTTCATCAAGGAATCAGTTTATTTAATGAATTTTAACCTGCATCCATTGCCTCTCTACGTTGTCTGTATGTTGTGCGCATACCTGTCAACCATCCCGATTTGGGCAGGAAAACCCCATAATTTGATGTCGATTGACGTCATAACCCGCCCCGCGCTGCCAAAACCCCGTAATTTGGCAGTGGTAAAAAATGCTTTCCGCGCATGCGTGGAAGCGCTACACCGCTTGTGCAGCCCCTACGCAAGCAGCGGAGCGATTCCGCGCATGCGTGGGTTTTACCCCTTCCATGCATGCGTGGAAGCGCTACACCACTTGCATAGGGGCTGCACAAGCGGCGTAGCACTTCCGCGCATGTGTGGAAGGGGTAAAACCCTTCCACGCATGCGTGGAAAGTGACCTGCGCACAAGCGATGTGCGCAGGTCCCGTTTTTCCAGAGCCGTGGGTTGACAGGTATGGTTGTGCAGGTCCCGTTTTTCCGGAGCTGTGGGTTGACAGGATAGCTTCAGGAAAAAATATTTCTACAAGGCTCAAGATTTTGCAAGAGATTTTTATTTAAACATATGTGAATCAACATTTACTGGATTGCGTTTTGAATGCTCTTTTCAAGTTCTTTTTTGGATATTTTTTCTGAGCATTACATCTTGTGGAAAATACTTTTTGGGAATTCTTCTTCTTCTGAGCCTTACAATTTTTGACATTTATACCTGAAAATAAGGAAAACTAATTATTTTGATATTTACTATACAATAAATATTTTTGAACTGTTAACCAAGTCTACTACACATTGGTGTGCCAAAAGTGTTCTGTACAAACGGTTTCTCTATATCCCACAGTTGTTTTCATAACGCCTGAGGTCAGCTCTGTACTGTCATCACATTTACTTGGTACGATTTTATTTTGATACGAAAGAGCTCATACAGCCCCCGGGGGCTCATTCTCTGCCCCCTAGGAAGTCTTAAACAAATCAGTCTTCCATTTGTTTTCATCACACTTAGGGCAGACCCACTGAACTCACAGAGTTTAACTTGATCATGACTAACTTTCCCCTATGAATTTTAGTGGCTCTTACCGTAGGCATGACAATTTCCTGAAAAGTATTTTTCATCATTTTTAAAAAATCACAGGATTTGCTCTGCTTTTAAAACAGGTGGATTTTATTTATTTTTCATAGATCACAAAGCGGATTAGAGGGCCTTTATCTCCCTCTAGAGGGTTCTCTACTTTTTTTTGACATTAATACTAGAGCAGTGTTTGACCTTATTGCTGGGTCAATAACTGAGCAGATCAGGAAGGTATGAGAAATTGAAAATATTTTTTTCCAGGAACTCTTCTTTTTATTGAGAGAAAAGGTGCTGCTGTTGAGATGGAAAGAGAAATCCAAGTCACTCAGCCTGCAAATAGAGAGAAGGAGACGGAGGGAATCCCGATAGTGTTGTGTATGTCTGTATATATTTCAAACACCTTGACTATTTTCCCTCTGCTGCTATGCAGAAGGGAAGAGGGGACATTAACAAAAGTTCAAATAGAGAGAGAGATTAATTGCTAGAACAGTTTTTCACCTTATGCTGGGTCAATAACTGACTGAATAAGGAGAAGGAGGGGGAGAATCCCAATTCAGTGTGGTGTGTTTGTGCATGTACAGATTTCAAAGCCCCAACTGTTTTCCTCTACTGGAGTATTTTCTAACATTCTCAGGTTATTAATAAGATTGCTAAGAAGGTTTCCTTTTGTCATTTTGATTGCTTTCTCCACCTCCACACACACAATTAGCATGACAGAGAGCCATAAAAGGCTTGGCAGAGGCAGAATCAGAGGAAGAAAGAATGGGCAGAAGCAGGACCAGAGGAAAATGGAGCCGGGGAAGCAGGGGGGGGGAGGAGAACAGGACTCTGGGTTGGAATGTAATTTGTATCATATCAAGTACAAACAGTGAATTCCCCAATTACGCTGGAGCCCCTGTGTGGGAACTAATTGTGATTTCAAATGTAATACAGACTGCAAATGAAATTACATCATAGTGTAGATTGGGTGCCAGTATAGCCAGGCACACAGTTTGGATTCAATCCATTAAAAATATAGAATGTTCTCTCTTAATTAACTCCTGCTGCACCACAAAAGCTAGAGCTTTATTGGAGCATGTGTTTTTATGGGCAAGAACCTAGTTATGGCTATATCACATGTAACATTAAATGAATCCTTGTACTCAATGTACCCACTTTTAAAAACACACAGGAGAGGAAAGGACAAATTTAAAGCATTCCCCACCTGCTGCAATCTTGATTCTTTTTATCCCTCTGATAGCTATTTGCATTTGTTAAAATATGCACATTAAACACAAAGCTGCATTTAATATCATATCTGGATTAGATCTCTGTGAAATACATGAAGATGAAGATTTCAGAAAATCTAACAGAAACATCCAGTTGACAGTAAAAGTGATCTGCATTACAAGGCAAAATACAAGAAAAGTTACACACACATCTGAATGCAGAATCAATGTGTTCATTTGAGTCTTACATTCTAAGAACATAGCTCAATCACCCAGGATTAGCAGAAAGCTCCTAAATGTAGATGTTTGTACAACAATTATTTACACAGTGTTGTACACAGAAAGATATAGCCACTAGATTTTAAATTATTATTTTTGAAAAACCACACTTCTAGGTTCTTGTTATTTTGGAGCTAACTTTTAATTGAACTTTCAATCCCTACATTCTTAGAATCTTTCTGCTTCCAAGGAAAATAGAAGAGGAAAAAAAATATTACTGGTTTTGAAAGTGCTGCTTTCTTCCCCAGAGCTAAATAAGCTGAGATACAGCTGCAGGATTGCAAAAGAAAGACCAGACAACCATATCAGTATGTAGTTGCTACCGAAAAGTACCAATTCCATATCACGCTTTAATGCCAGCAACATATTCTGATTGGACAGTACAACCTCTTCAGCATATGATGACTGTGGAGAAACTGAAGGAACATGAAATTATCTTCTAGAAACTTCAGACTCCTTCACGAGTGCCTGGAAACAGCTGGCTGAGAAGGTGAGAGTTAGTATCTGCTAATTACCAAGTTGGAAATAGCACCTGTACCTTACCTCTTGTCAGAGAGGATGTCAAGGCAGTAGCAAGGGGGAATTGATGCCTACAGCTTATCTCCTGTTAAGGAAGATATGAAAGCCAATCTAGTCCCAGTCTGATTCCTACATGGAGTTGAGGGAATTGGGCAGAAGATGCTTTTGTCTTGATAAACATTAAAGTGAATTCAGATGTTGAACAGAAAAGTTTGGAATGAGTGGGTTTTGATGTACAATAAGGGATCAGAAATCTGGTTAGATGGTTCAGCCTGTCTCTAAAGGGGAGAGGCTTTGTTGTATTATGATGCCTGAAAAATGCACTCTGTGTGCACCTCAGAACTGCACTACTCTAAGATGTGAGTACCAAATGGATTAATTTATCTTTGTTATTTTCTGGTGTGGTCTCTTGAAATGCTTACTATTGCATTTTGTTCCACATGCGTCTTCAAAATCTTTAGAAATCTTTTGCTTTAGACTTTTAACCTTTTGTGTTTATTTTAATAAAATCTAAAAATCTTTTCAACTAACTGGGTTTTTGGCTCAGGGGGCTTCTGATACTAAAACCAGGTATTACTGGGATATTTTGTAAGGTGCTTCCAGAAAAAGGAAATGGTAAACCACTTCTGTGTATTCTCTACCTAGAAAACCCAGGACAGCAATGTTGGTAGTGGTGGTAGCAACTCTACCGTGTAAGGTGGCCACATTAGAGAATAATTATACAATTGTAGATTAACACACCCAAGAAAGGAAAGTTCTTTGCTGCAATTATTCTAGATGTATCTTATTTTATGCATTTCCCTCACATACCTTTTGACCGCCAGGAGTTTCTACACTATGATTCTCTTTCAGTTTTTGCTCCTGCTCCATGATGTCTTTTAAATGTTCATTTACCTAAAATGACAAACCAAGTAGCCTTAAATGAGTTTTGCATTCTTGCTGAGCAATTCAGTAAGAGGCAATTCAGAAAAAAAATCTTTAGTGTCATTTTATTATACAACAAGAACAATTTCAATATAGTGCAGTTAGACTGCATGAAAATAGATACAGTGCTTTACTCTCAATTCATTTCAAAGTCATTAAAGTTTCTGCATTTATAAAGAATATTTACAGCATTGAACTGCTTATTCTCAGTATGCCTTAACGAAGAACTCAACACTTTTTTGCTATTGCCTCCACATAATAACAACATCTGTATCATGTTCCCTTTGTACAATATCAGAAAATGTAGGGTGATCAGAGTGCACAATATCAGAAATATAAGTAACTAGCAGGGGTGCCTGGCTTCGCCTGGGTGGTCCCAACCTGGCTAGCTGAGTTCCAGTGTTGCCTGGGAAAACCGTTGGCCAGGGGTGGACCTGTGATGTGTGCTCGGCAATGACTTCACAATCCCCATCTTGTTGACCTAGCACTGGGGCAGACACAAACCCTCCTGTCGACTATACCCCCTTTGCAGATCAATTTAGGAGGCAACTCCCCATGGGCTTCGGGACCCTGACAGTGACCTGCTCATGTGTGCAAGGTACGTGTGTGCCGAATCTCATGGGGTTTGGTCAAGGGGTGCAGCAGCCCATTCGAGACACCAAGCCCACACCTTTGCTTTATAGGTATAGATTTTCTTTGTAACTAATGTTGATGGTTTCCTCTGTTTGTTTTTAATTTTTTTACCTAATCCACATAAACTAGCAAAAACAGAGAGGTTCTGACCATACAGTTCAGGAGATTGTTGCTCCAATTGTTACAATTACAAATGAAAAGTATAAGAAGGTAAATTCCATTTGTAATAACTATTTGAATGCATTATATTTTTAATAATTTTAATAATTGTACATAGTCATAGTTTATGTTCCTAAAGTAACAGAGTGACTTAATTTATAAAACTGCTAATGTTGCATCTTTCATTTTTTCCAAATTTTTCACACACACCCCAAAAAAAACCCCAGAAAAATTATAATAGTTTTTAATAGCTTCAGAATTTCCAGAAATTTTGAATCTCTAGTCTCAGTCTTAAAGAGATGTTTCTGAATCTCCATAATGAGATCCTAACACCACCCCCAGCACTATGGAGGGCAGAGATGACTTAATTGTGTACTGTTGTGCATGGTCAACTCAGCAGTGTGGAAACAAATCAACAAATCCATCACCATATCCAGCTCAAGACATAGCTGTGAAGAGAACAGGGGAATGTTTCTGTTTTTGTAGAGATACAACACAAGGTCAGAAACAGGAGGAGCTGAATCCTGGTTTGATTTCTAAGCCCAGCTCAACACAATATAACACATGGTTCATGTTTCTTCTAAACACAGCCTAGTACTGTATCCTTTTCAGACAATGGAGAACAAAAGGGTAATCATACAAGTGGATTCCCTGTCTGGTGAGCTTTCTTTACATAACCAATCATATACTGTACAGGATATGAAATCAGTTGTGACTAGTTGCACAATTGTTCCTGAATATGTTTTCCCCCTTAGTAGGATTCTGGCTTTAGTTACCAACTCTGCAATTAAGTAAACTGATTATAGTGAAGTTTTGTGGTGGTAGATTTGAAAAACTATTTTAGGAAAACAGAATTAATTTAAAGATGCATGTCTGTAACAAATCCTACCTTATTTATCCAGAACATGACAGCATCTTCTATGTCATAGGGAAGATCTGTGGCTTGGAAGAAGGAGGAATACTGTTGTACACATGCAATCACTTTTTCCACACTGATCATTTCTACAGTGTATGCCATCATCAGGGTGTCAACCATAGCCAAATGAGCACTCTGCAATGAGAAGTGGTGACAGGTATTTTGAGACAATTTACTTAGAGAAATTATGGCACTTAAAAAAATTCTGTTGTGTGCTGGAAGGTCATACTTATACACTTTTTCCAATGACAAAGCTAAAAAACAAGCTTAAAGAAGAACAGCTAGACCTATCTTAAGTAATTTACAAACAAGTACCAATATAAAACATGTCAACAGGGATTACCTAAAATGGGGTAATTGGGAGTAATAACAATTAGTATTCAAATATGCCTGATGCATTCTAAGGTACTCAGTTTTCTTTAATATTAGGCATGAACTGATCAGCCTTATTATTCTATTGTTCCATAATATGACAGACAGTAGATTAAAGGAATGTTAAGGTTTAATAACAGTAAGATCTATGACTAATTAGTAAAATGTAAAATATTAGAACTGAAGTGTAAAATACAAATGATGATGCTTTCATTTATAGTTGTATCTTTACACACCAGGAACTAACTGTTGGAGTGGGTGGCAGAACAGATTTGAAACTGGACATCATCATCACCACCACCACCACCACCACCACTTCAGCAAGCTCATTTACATGCATTCTCGACTGTATTTCAAGATATATGTCAGTTATAAGCATAGTATTAGGAACAGAAACAAATCTGTTGCTTCTCAGTAATTAAATATCTAATGCTTATGAGATATTTTTTTCTGTTTCAAATTATGTGAAGTAACAAAATTAGAAAGCAATATAATTCTGTAATGAGAAATCAAAATCTGTAATATGAGTGGCAACCCCTCCCAAAACAGAAGCAAATATTTTTAATTATATAAAACATAGTTGCGAGAGACTTAAGTCCTGTACAATAAAAAGCAACATAAAACACTCATGGTATTGGGAGAGAAGCAGTCAAAGAGGTAAGAGTGCCTCTGGCCTTTCAGATGTTGTACACTTTTGTTGTTATGTGCCATCAAGTCACCTCCAAAGTGTGGTGACCCTATGGTTGGATGATCTCCAAAATGCATTAACCTTAACACTCCTGTTCAGCTCTTGCAAATTTGGTTTTCCTCTTTTTCTTCTGCCTTCAATTTCCCAGTACTGTATCACTGTCTTTTCCAACGAGTCTTGTCTTCTTATGGTATGTCCAAGGCACAACGATCTTAGTTTTGTTATTTTTGATGTTAGAGAGTATTTAGGTTTGTTTCAATCTAAGACCCACTTGTTTCTGGCAGTTCAAGATACTGTATTCACAAAGCTATCCTCTAGCACAAAAAAACTGCTAGTATTATATAAAAAGTGGTAGTCATACAAAGCTGCAATTGGATCTTTTGTGGTTAAACTTGACTTGATCTATCAAATAATCTCTAAAATCTCCTGTAATTACTGCTTGCTTAGTGTGAATTCCAGAAGCTTGAGCCATTCTGGAGATTTATGTCTGCTTGGTAAGAAGCTTATCAAATCCTGAAGCACAATTATTCTCAAGCACCAATGCTAATGCTTCCTCTGTTTGTCTCATGCTATTTGGGAATTAAATGGCTTCGCACTGGAAAATCCTGTTTGAGTATTTCAAACTTTATTCTGAAAACAAGAGTTTTCCCAGTCTTTTTTGCAGTAAACACATTAAAAGTATTTTATTTACATAAAAGATACTTAATTGCTTTGAAAGCTCAACTTCAAAACAAGACAGTGGCCAGAATCCTGCAAGCAAGGATCATGCAGTATAATAGAGCAATCACACAAGTGACCTTATCTTTGAAGCTGGCTCCCTTGGTATTTTCTGAATGGGAAAGTAATTGTGCCCCCAGCTATATAACAGACAGCAACAGGGAAGGACAAACTGATTGTGTGATTGCCCAGAAAGCATTCAATTTTCTTTAACAGGATTGTGGCTAATACTTACTTAGCTGAGGGAATCCAAGTTCAGCTAACTGGGAAAGTAGTTGTAGAACAGAACTTACTGTACAGGTTGGCACTTGCCAAAGGTTATAAAGGAGAATTAACTAGGGTTGCTAGGTCAGCAGATTCCCAGTACCTTTGATTTCTCAAGACTTCAGCTAGTGCTTTGAGACATGAAAAGCCTTCACCTGGTAATGTGACAACCTAACAGCATCTTAAGTTGTTTATATATTACAGTAATACCTCATACAAAGTCCGCTTCATACAACATCGAATTCATACAACATCGCCTAATTCCTTGAAAAAGTTGCCTCATACAAAGTTACTGCGACTTCGTATGAGGCATTGGGGTCTTCCCCAGGTTGCATTGTGCCTGGGCAGTATAAAAGGCAGGACACATCCGTGCATTGCTTTTGTGGGTTTTGCACGAGGCGAAGAGTGTTTAGGAGTGGTTTCCTGGGATTTTTGCAGCATTTTTCAGGTTCTTGGACAATCAGGGTTGTTTGACATGTTCTTGTAATGTATTTAGCCTTTAGACAATGATTTCTTAAAGTGCTGTCGGTTTCCTGTCTGTTTCCTTGACTTTGCCTTGAAGTCTGTGCTGTTACAGTATAATGTATCTCTATGGAAACGACGTTGTACGAGGCATCACGGCAAGGATTTGGACGTTGTATGAGGCATCGCGGCTAGGATTTTGCGTGCCTCATACAAAGTCTAAATCCGTAAAAAAGTCCAAGCTTGTGGAACCAAGTTTGGACATTGTATGAGGTATCACTGTACTTCAGAGCAAAACATCTTGGTAAGGTTGTTGTTCAATATTAAAGATGTAGGTTCATTAAACGTTTTTTTAAACTGTGCAGTTGTGAACTATTTAAAACTACTCCTCTAGTTCCTTCAACTTCTAGTCTTTCAAGTTTCATTATTCTGATTTCTTGGCTGCAATCTCCATTTGGGTTGATGATTGAACAGAGGATATAAAATCTTTAATAATTTCAGCGTATTCAAGCTTTCTGTCTTCTTTTACACTCAGGTATTTGAAATATATTTTTATTATTGCTTATTTTCTTATAATTTTATCTAAAGGTGTATATTGCATACGCTAAACTACCATCAAAAACAATGGGCATGTATAACCAGAAGGCCTAATTTTACAGGGGAAAAAGATGTGATTATAAAACACTTCATTATTGGTTGTAATCAAGTCTGCAATATATCCTGAGCCTGGAACATCATGAATTCAGACAGTCATATCCGACTCTAGGGTTCAGTGCTCATCTCTGTTTCAAAGCCGAAGAGCCATCGCTATCTGCTTCTGCAGACGTTTCCTTGGTCATGTGGCAGGCATGATGTTATGTATGTTAACTATGTTTTCTGACAGGAGCGGAATGTATCTTTTCTTATGTATCTATTCTTATGCAAATAAGTGGATCGAAAAATGTGCACATTCTGCTAGCCAATGGGCTTGTTGTATTATTGTTACTGTTACTGTTTATAGTGTATATAAGTCCGAGTTTTGCCCCATCCAAACTGTGTTCAAACCCCACTAATAAAGAGCTGAATTTCACTACTTCATTCGTCTGCTTCTTCATTCCTTGAACACTAAACATGACTGGACACTGGAGCGCACGGAACACTGTTTACCTTCCCACTGAAGTTGTCCCTATTTATCTACTTGCAATTTCTTGCTTTCAAACTGCCAGGTTGGCAGGAGCAGGGACAAAGACAGGAGCCCATTCTGTCCTGCAGTACTTGTAATACTTAAAATACCTTAATAATTCTTAAAATGAAATGCAAAACTTCCTATCTCCCATGTCAGACTGGAAAATTTCCACTTCTCATGATTGTTAATCTGGTTCTCCAAAGGGGCAGCCAGCCAGTTGTCCATTTGGAACAGCAAAAAAAGAGAGAGATAGAAGTAGAAGAAGAAGAAGAAAAGGAAAAAAGAACAGAAAAAAAAGAACAGAACAGCAAAAAAGACATAAAATGTTGTTGCTCTTTAAAGACTAACTCTTGTATTTAAATGTGAACTTTCGTCAACTAAGTCCACTTCATCAGAGAACAATCTTTTAAAGGGAAAGAAGATCTTGATTGTGCTACGCAGTCTCTTTATGTTAGGGTTTAGCTTCCTGACATGAAACTATCCAACCCTTTGTGGATGCAAAGAACACACCACACACTTCCATGCAACCTTAACCAACTTTAAACAATTATATTTAGCCTGATACAATCTGGCCATCTAGCCAAACCCTTAGTCCAATGGGTGTATAAGAATAGTAAGATAGTCCTCTACCTTCATTTTTACTACCACTTGGTACCAGACTTGCTAACAAAGCTAACTGATCAGAAATCCATGAGAGAAGTGGTGTCATCATTATCAGATGGCAGGCCAGTAAAGATGACATGTTTACCAAGTGGCCACATATGCTTGTTATTCATCATCTTCCTTGCTTTATTTATTACTTCTTTGCAAGGTAAAGCTGAGAGCACCCAAGTAAGATAAAGAAGAGTAAGGGTACAATGTTCCCAAAAGCTGAGCATACAGTTATCAACTAATCTAATTCCTTTATAAGACATACAAATTCATTTGTGTTATTTTCCTGAATGCTGTGGTACCAGTTACCAAACATGGCTTGTTAAAAATGAGAAGATGTATCCCTGGGGTTCTCAACCTTTTGAAGTCGGGAGCCGAGTCACGCTCCCTCAAACAGTTGAGGGGGCCGGACTGGTTGTTTACGGCTGCCATAAATGTGTTTACAAAGGCCACGGACTCATTTATGGCTGTCATAAACACATTTATGAAGGCCACAGACTCATTTATGGCTGTAAATAAGTCTGCAGCCAATTCCACTGGCGGTGGAGGCTGGAGTGAGGGCAGGGGCTGGATTATTTGGCACCATGGTCCAGATCTGGCCCACGGACCACAGGCCCATGGACCATAGGTTGACAACCCCTGATATATGCAGAGATACCTCATAGTTCCCTAGAGCCTGCCTTGAAGAACAATAATTCAAAGTAAGGTACTTTGCGAATGTTGCAAAATCTATGTATTTGCCCTGTTCAGCAATTCATACAAAGGCAGTCAAAAGCTACAAGAAACCTCAAGAATGCTTCTGTACTCCAAGCGTATCATACAATTTTAGGTTTAGACAAACCTTAGATATGTGCACATTACCAGTACAGTAAAACCCCGGATAACGCTAAAACTTGGTTCCACAAGTCTTAGTGTTATCCGCTTTTTAACGTTATCCGATGCATGCATCGGATAATGTTAAAATCCTATGGGATGAATCGCATAACGTTAAAACTCCATAGAGCTACATTGTAAATGGCACAGGCTTTAGCGAATGTTATCCGATGCCTCCCATAGGATTTTAACGTTATGCGATACAATTTTTCCAGATTGCTTAATGTTATGCAGTTTTAGTGTTATCTGATGCAAACGTTATCCAAGGTATTACTGTATATTTAAGCAAGAAAACTGAGTGAATAAATGCCTATGTATGCACTTCTTTACACAAGATTTCCTCCAGGCAACATTTGTTCTTGAAGGTCAGGCTGAAGATAACACACACAAACTGCAATGTTTCAGTAATGTTGCAGCTGGCATTGAAAGGCTTGCCAGATATGTTATGCCACTATGAAAGATATATGAAATTCCATCAGCACGAGGAAACTACCCAAATTTTTTATATACTGTACAGTACTGGAATGGAGGCAACCTTTGTATTATGGGGAGGGGAGAAAGACAATTACTGAAAGGTTGCTGGTTTGTTCTGAGAAAAAATACAGTTGTGCAGTTCAATTATATCCTAGTTACCAAATCTCTGAAATCCTGTCAACATTAAGCCCTACCAATAGTAATCGATATGGTCATTACTTCTATCATCTGGACGGACACCATTTTGGCTGCAGTCCTCCCTTGCAGCCTGAATTCTACATAGCAAAAATTATGAAACAAAACACCTACTGTACAAACTAATGACCTGCAGTCCAGCAAAAATCAAGCCAAATAAAATTTGCTTATCTTTAATGTGCCATAAGGTTCTTCGTCGTTTTTAAATGAACACACAGAGGAAGATGTTGCATAGTACATTTTTTGTGTCTTTTAAAAAGGCATATCTGCTGAAAAAGTAATAGAAATTTTCACATTGATAATTTCACAATTCTATTTAACAAAAATAATAACTATTCTCCATAATTGAACAAATCTGAAACCATTCTGTATAAAGGGTACATTTCAAATAGCACTATGAAATATTAACTATAATCTGGAATTAAGTGCAGTTAATTTCAACTGATTTAGAAAAGCTTTTTATTTCTACAGTCTTTTAGACCAAGGTCCCTAACCTTTCCTGCACAATGGACTGTCTTCATGCCAAACAACCTTTCCATGGACCAGCAAATGAGGGCAGCAGGACCGGACAGTGCAAGTGCACAAAAAAATATGACAAAGTGCACACTGCGCACAGGCAGGGGAGGAGCCCTGTTGCAGCCCAAAAACAAGGAGGAGAGGGCAAGATGCCCACCAGCTACACCATTCAACTTGGGCAGTGAGGTATCACACTGCATACAGGCGGGGGTGGAGCCTCCCCTTAGTTAAGCAATGTAGAAAAGGGGCCTGACAACCCACCCATCCAGTGTGTCTGAAGGCCGTGTCCCCACCCTGCCTACTGAAAAGACGATTATGGAATGTTTTATTTTATCATGATGAATAAAATATTTAAGACAAGGTGTTCATATATTCTCCAGATCATTCCTAAAATCTATGTATTGTATCAGATTATCCTAATTTCTGTGTACTGAGGATGAACAAGACCTAGGTTACAAACTAAACTATCCAGTGCAAGTGCAAGATGCATTTCTTCCTTTAGGGGGCACTGTTCTTGTCACAAGAGAAGAAAAAGATTTCAGTTTTGTTTTTGCTTGTGGGTGGGTCTGTTTGGTTCTGTTCTGTCCTCCTCAGTAGAAGGTGGAACAGAGCAACAAAAAGGACTTAAACATACATACTATATACTTAATTTTAAAAGGTTCTTGATCCCTTGATTGACCAGACTATTAAGGAGTAAGTTTCTGCTAGTCGCAACTGATTTTCCATTTGTTTTCCTGCTGCGCTCTTCTCCAGGTTTGACCAAAACTCATGATTGAGTCTTCTCATTATTATTATTATTATTATTATTATTATTATTATTATTATTATTATTATTATTATTATTATTATTATTATTATTATTATTATTATTATTATTATTATTATTATTATTATTTGGGGGGGGGTCTTTTTACTCCTCTGGGATACCACTCAGTAATTTAAAAAGGTAAAAGTTTAAATTTATCTGAGTTCAGAAAAGTGAACCATATTTTAGCTACATTAATTTATCTTTATAACCTTTACTAGCAGAGTTTGCCCGGCATTGCCAGGCTGTTTTAAATGGTGATGGAAGGTTTTTTTTTTTTGGTTAATGTTTGTAAAGAAGAGGTTAGACTATAATTGGAATTTTTTAAATTTTTATTTATACACATTTTTTTTTGGCGGGCTGTTATAAACTGTGAACAGTTTTGTTTGGTGTTTTGGTTTTGTGGATTAAAAAAAGAACAAAAGGATGATATACTTTTTTTAAAAAATTACTTAACCAAATAATGTTTTAGTATGTATTTTTTTAATAGTTGTACCGTAGGTAATAATTTTAAAAATGTGAAAGTACATGTTTTTTACAATAAATGTTTTTAAACTGTGTTTAGATGTTTTTGGTTTTTATTTGAGTTAAAATTCAGCACAGGATTTTTGAATAGTTTTTATTTTGTTTTATTGACATATGTTTGTGATATGTGTAAAATTGTAATTTTGTGTTATGTTTTTGACTTGTTTTTACTCTTGGGGCCTTTTGTGTGGGGCTGTTGTGTCTTTTTGAATTGTTTTTACTATTGTGGCCAGCAGGTGGGGTTGGTAGGGGTTATCTTGTATTTTGACTGTTTTTTCTCTCGTGGCCTCTGGGTGGAGCTTCTTCCGGTAAGTAGTCTCTTTCTTTATTCATTTCTTTTCCGGTCGTCATGGAGTGAGGTCGTGTGGTGGTGAGTTGGCTGTTTTTCTTTATTTTTATTTTTTTTTGGGGTGGGGGCTGGATTTTTTTGTGTTTGGCTGGGTGCTGTATGTGTTTAGAAATTTTTGTTTTTGTTTACTTTGTATTGTTTTTTGGTGTTATTTTTGGTTGCTTTTGTGTATTTTTGGATGTTTTTGATTGTATTATTGTGTTTTTTGGTGTCCTATGGGGGGGATCCCCTCTCTGCCATGTCCCCTGGCTCTGGAAGGGTTGGGGGGACAGACCCCTTTTGTCCCCCCAAACCTTCCAGACTCATGGGACCCAGGAGAGGGGATCGAATCCAGCCCACCCTCTGATATTAAAAGGGAAACCTCAATTGGAGTTTCTCCTTTAATATCATTGGGGTGTGTGTGTGTGATCCCCCTCTCCGCTGGCTTCCTTGGGTTTGGGAGGGTTGGGGGGACAAAAGGGGTCTGTCTCCCCAACCATTCCGGACCCAGGAGAGCCATCGGAGAGGGGGATTCCCCCCAAAAAAACTTTAAAGAGAAGTAACCGCGTGGTTTCTTCTCTTTAATATGGTGTGTGTGTAGGGGAATCCCCTCTCTGCCGGGTCCCCTGGGGTCAGGAGGGTTGGGGAGACAGACCCCTTTTGTCCCCCCCAACCCTCCCAACCCCAGGGGAGCCAGTAGAGAGGGGGAGCGCAACCTCTCCACCCAGTGATATTAAAGGGGAAACTCCGATCGGGAGCTTCAGGCGCCGTTGGGGAGGGGGGGCTTTGGTGTCCGCGGCTTGGCCTTGCTGAAAGCGAAACCCTTTGGCGGTAAGTAAAGTCAGTGGACGGAGTGCCGTCCGATGGCATTGCTTGCCTGGGAATGGGTTCACTGTCAAGGGGGGGCAGTGCCTTCCCCCCCCCCTTGACCCACCCCTGTTTTTTTTCTGTGAGGCGCTGTGTCTGGCTGCGGTGGACTTGCACTCCCGGTGTGTTTTTTTATTTATTTTTCACTCGCCAGCTTCCTTAATGTTCTGCGCGCTCATGGTGCACAGGACGCTGGGGCTTGTAGTTTGGTGTTTGCGTTTTCGGCTTGTGCGTCTTTTTCCCCTGCGGTTTTCTTTTGATTGATTGCGGTGCATTTCTGAATGTTCCTTTTGCTTGCGCCTCTCAGCGCAAGGAACGTTGGGAAATGAAGTTGTTTCCCTTTTTTTGCGTTTGTGTGGCTCTTGCCCCACTGGCGTATTTCTCAATCCTTTGTTAACCTGCGGACCCAGTTCGGGCGTGTGCACGAATGATCGGTGCGGGCTAGTAGGGCCTGGCTTAGGATCGTATGTGAAGTTCCAACGGTTAACGCTTGATTTTATAGGTTAAGATGTAAATAATAATTTAATTACTACAAATTTGATTCTTTACTTTCCCCCACCCACAACCATAGTTTAGTGTTTTCTTGCAAGCTAACCACAAAATTAATTTAATGTCTTACTCCTCAGGAAAGTGGTAAGACCAACATCTAGCATTTTCATATTACAAGTCATTCTGAGAAGAAAAATGTGATTTGCAAGTACTGTCAGATGAAATAGGCATTTCCAAATGCTACCAGGATGACAATAAAACACATTATGGTCTGTAACAAGTATCCTGTAGATTTTTTTTAAAAAAGAAACATACATATGTTTACAGAAGAAAAATTAAAAGCAAGTTTGTTCTGCACCCATGTTTACTAGGAATACAGAGTAAATTAAACATTAGGAAAGCTGAGCACAGAAGAATAGATACCTTTGAAATGTGGTGTTGGAGGAGAGTTTTGAGAGTCCCCTGGACAGCGAGGAGAACAAATAGAAGAAATCAATCTTAGAAGAAATCAACCCTGACTGCTCCTTAGAAGGTCAAATAATAAAGATGAAGATGAAGTACTTTGGACATCAAATGAGAAGAGAGGATTCACTTGAGAAAGCCTTAATGCTGAGAAAGGTGGAGGGCAAAAGAAAAAGGGGGCGGCCAAAGATGAGATGGCTGGATGGTATTTTAGACACAATGGGCACATAGCTGAGCAGGTTGAGGAGAATGATGGAGGACAGAGGTGCCTGGAGGACAATGGTCCATAGGGTCGTAAAGGGTCGGAATCGACTGTGTGAGTGAACAACAAAATTGTATTGTATATTGTATATTTACATTTACCCCTCCTTCAGTTCTATATTTTGCCTTCTAGCAATTTATTTACTGGTTGGCTTGTTAGCAAGGCTGGTACAAGAAGCGTAGTTTAGACATAGGCACTACTGAGAAGAATGTAGAAAATTAATTGACTGGCATACTATTCTAGTTCTGAGAGACAACACAGCACTGTGAAATATGATTATTCTTCTAGAGCAATTATAGAGCTGAGTCATTGTCACTTCAAGACAGGGAAGCTAAATAACTAACAGAAAGAAACTCAGTGGAAGTGGCCTCCAAGGTGAAATCTAGAATGAAGGCATGACAATATATCTTTTGAAAACACTATAAAAGAAATAAGCAGACATGTAGAATACTATAAAATAAAACAAAAACATTGGAACTGAGTTTTAATATATACTAGGCCTGTGATGGTGAACCTTGGCACGCCAGATGTTCTTGGACTTCAATTCCCAGAAGCCCAAGCACCCTGTGAATCCACACGAATGGGTTTACTGCAATTCATCCGGCCACGCTGCCCTTGTCACTCCTGGAAGCGGAAGTAAAACGCACCCGTATGGGCGCATTTTACTTCCACTTCTGGGAGCGATGAGATAGATTCATTACATGCAAAGCGAGATAGTTCAAGCCTTACTTTGCTATAATATTGATGCTTATGGCTTACAGTTTATGGGGGAAAAAACCAAAAAACATCTCATGTACCCCATAGTTATCACATAATCTCATGTACGCTGTACGCCATGATCATCACAATTATAACGAATTAACGAATTAAGGCATGACATATCTCGCTTTGCATGTAATGAGTCTATCTCATATATTTGTTTCACCTTTTAAGTGAAATGAATGGACACTTGCACGATATTCTAATTTTCCGAGTTTCAGCTGTATGGCTTAAAGAGCATTGCTAGTGGTCAGGTACAATAGAGAAACATTCCTTTCTTGGATTACACCTTCCAGAAGTGGAGGATTTCAAACATTCAGAAATAGGTGGTTCCATTGCAGAGACCAATTGGCATGGGCTCTCCTGTGGTGGGCATAACACAAGCTTCTGTCACAGAGCAGATATCTTGGGGGTGAAATCTAATCTTTAAAGGGATTTTAAAATGTTTGCATTCACTTTTAAAGGTCACATTGTCAAAACTGTGACAATTATGCCTTAGCCTGCAGCTCCTTCATTTCTGCATGCATATATGCATTTAGCTTTCTAGTTGGGGTCTAAAATTAGAAATCTCACATCTCTGAAAATCATTAATGTTACTACCCTGGAGACAGGTACAACATCTTTTTCTTATAAGCTTCTGTTCCAAATGAGGTCATTAAAAAATCCTGTTCATTCTTGTGAATCTGTAAAGCAGGAAATACCTTTTTTTAAAAGGACAAAGATCACGAAATGCATTGCATATTTAGCTGTTATTTGGAATTTGGGGGGAAACTTTTTAGATAATTATTTTAGATAAAATATCATTTTTCATTTAAACCCAATTTTGTGACACTTCTCTATGATAAGAAACAACCCCCCCCCCCAAGTTTTATAATACTCGACATTGCTTCCTTTAATGGCATAGTTAGAAGCCTAACACACTTCAAGAAGACACAACAGCAACCAAACAAAGCATTTTTTTTTTGTTTCTAACAGGTTTCGGTGAGGAGTGTAGCATCGCACAACACAGTAGGAAGTGATGAGATAGATTCTGTCAGGTTCTGCCACTTACATGGATCTAGGTTAGGAGGTCTCAGTGGAATATTCCCCAGATTCCCACTTAAAACAAACGCATGAGCAACACAAGAGAAATAGAGATAGACAGGTGAAAAATACACTTATCACATCAAAACCTGTGGTTTCCTTTGGTCTTTACCGTAATGCCAGCTCTTTTAGACTGATAAGCTGCAGACAAACTGATTTACTAGAAAGCTGACCTGCACATTTCCATCTAGTGAATAAGCGACTGTGACAGGTTGGCAAAGCAATGACGTGAGACAAAAGGAAAATCCTAGCAACAGAGAAATTGTTGTAGGACTGAAGGCAGGGATGGGATTACCATCAATGCGTTGCAACATCTTGCCATTTTAAATGGTAATTAAATATACACCACAATGAAAGATTTCGAAACAAGCCAACATTTCAGACTGTATTTGTAAAGATTACAGTCAGGGAATTGTTCCTTCCTAATAAGTTTATTTATTCTATGGCTTTAGAAGTCTCTCTTTCTAACACCACCTATGGGTCACCTGGAAAACACAAATTTGAATAGCTGCTGTTTTTCCACCCATCATCTGAAATGGCATATAATATGGATATACAGTAAAGACTTTAAGATCTGGCCTGTTTCCCTCTTTTTAACCCTTCCCCTTTTCTCTCAGGGCTGTTGGTGGCTTAGTGGTTAAGACACTGACCTTGGTGACCAGAAAGTAGGCAGGTCAGCAGTTCGAGACCTGAGTGCTGCATGATGGAATGAGTGCCTATCATGTGTTCCAGCTCCTGCCAACCTAGCAGTTCAAAAGCAAGAAATTGCAAGTAGATCAACCACCTCAGCGGAAAAGGTAACAGCATCCCATGCACTCTGCATCTAAGTCATGTCTGCCACATGATCATGGAAATCTCAGAGGATTAAATATTAGTCAAAGGTTCTTAAGTCATTTTAAATTTTAATACAGAAAAAAAAAACAATCTGTAAGGTTTACTTTCTCACCAAAAGAACAAATATGAAAGAGCAAAGAACAGAGGCTGGAAAAGTTATCTTCTTTTAAAACAACTTTCAGAATCCCTCAGCCAGCATTGCAGTCACCCTGGCTGGGGTATGTTGGGAATATAATAATAATAATAATAATAATAATAATAATAATAATAATAATAATAATAATAATAATAATAATAATAATAATAATAATAATAATAATAATAATAATAATAATAATAATAATAATTTTTAATTTATATCCCGCACTTTCTCGGCCGAAGCTGTTGAGTCAGCGGCCATTACAACATGTAAATACCATACAATATTATAATACAATAATAAAGAAATATTAAAAGTAAATTCAATACAATAATCAATATTCAGTAATAAACATAAATTGATCACAATATAAAGTATAAATTAAAGATACAATGGCAATAACTATTAAACACTAGCAATAACAATTAATCCTCCAAAGCTTGCCATGCCACTACCTCCCACGGACGACCGGTCCACATGGAGAGACAAAACGGCGACAGTTGAAGGTGCGTCATCGTCAGCACCTGATGCCAAAACTCCCCATGCAATTTATTTATTGCATTTTTATACCACCCGTCTGTAATATTTCCCATTCTGGGTAGTGTACAAACAATTAATTAAGTAACAACAATATAAAACAATAGACAAATCCAAAAAAATAAATACCTAAAGGTGTCTGCAGAACAGCAGTAAACAAATGAACAAAAGAGTATGTTTTCAATGGCCTTGGAGAGGGGTCATGCAAAAGGTCGACAGCATTTGTTGCTGATGATGATGAGAAGGGATCATCAAGCAAGAGACTGAAAGGCTCTTCTTTACCTGCCTGAAACCCTGGAGAGCAGCTGCTAGCCAGCAGAAACCATATTGGGCTACATGGACTAACATTAAAACCACTTCAAACATGGCACTAGAGTTCTAGGCAAAACTCATTGTTTTGACATATAAGATTATATTTTTATCATAATTGGCTAAAATCCTCTTATGCAGTTACATCAGCAACTCAGTACATAGCAGTTATTATCTAGTGTGATTTCTCCACTTGATGCAATTCATCTCCAAACGTTATGCCATCATACCACTAGTGTAAATTACATGAGAGGATTTTAGCTAATGCTTAAGGAGTTATCAACCTTTTTAAGTTGGGGGCCGGGTCACGCTCCCTCAGACCATACCTATCAACCTTCCCGGATTGGCTGGGATTTCATGGTTTTCGGCGCCGATTTGCGCCATTTCCCGCCCCGCGCTGCCGAAACCCCGGAATTTGGCAGCGGGGGAAAGGAGGTACTGCACAGCCCTACTGTGCAGGTTGCCTTCTACGCATGTGTAGAAGGGTTTTACGCTTGCGTAGCCCTGTTCTACGCATGTGTAGAAGGGTTTTATGCTTGCGTAGCCCCATTATACGCATGCGTAGAAGGCGACCTGCGCAAAACCGTTTGCGCAGGTCCCATATTTTCCAGAGCTGTGGTTGACAGGTATGCCTCAGACAGTTTGCCCTTCCTCCACCACATGGCACTTCCTGGTGTGGTGGTGGTGGTGGGGGCCAAATGAAATGGTGCCATGGGCCACATTCAGCCCACGGGGTGCAGTTTGAGAATCCCTGGCTTAAAAGAAGTGTTACAGCTGCACATATTTGTCAAATGTTCCTGATGAAGGATGCAATTACCACTTACACAGTGATGCCAGAAGCTGATAGATAAGAAATTTCTGGCTTTTCAGAAAATTGTCCCAACTTACATGGCTTTTTAATATTTTTATGTAATTCATAAAAATTTTACATAATGTTTAATCCTAACTTCTCTCAGTCAACTGGTAGATACACTTATACAATTTTAACAATGTAACTCCATCTTTAAAGTTGTGACATCACACACAAAGAAACTGATGACCTTGGTAGGAAAATTAAAAACCAACAAAATTTCACTGGTGGATGTCCTTTGCAAAAGACTTGGGAGTCTTTTGATGTGTATAACAATTACAGAATGCAATGAACTGCATTTAATAGAATTCCTTTATATATATATATATATAGGGTTCAATGCTTGCTGATAATTAATTAGGCCTCAGTAAACAGAAAGGTCAACTTTCCGGAGGCTATTTTAACCTAAATCCTTAATCTGTTGTGCATAAGCATTTCCAGATCTCTAAACTGCAGAAGCGAATTCATGTGCCACATTCATATTCATTAGTTCACTGAATGTGCTATAAGTGCATGAAGGAGCCCAATTCTATCAAATGCCGCTGTGCAGTACCATTTTTTTTCCAAACAACTCAGTACTTTTTCATAAAGCCCTAAGCACTGACATTTAATAGAAGCTAGCAGACATGAGCTACGAATTGGAAGTCTTTCTCCAATTTAAATATGTGCCATAACTCACCTGAGTCTTTAATCATAAGCCTTACATCTCTAATTCAGGGAAATACTACTAGCCTATCTCACAGAGTTATTAATAACTGATTGTAAGCATTATTACTTGAGAAAGACATATATAGATACAGAGCAGAAAATCAGCACTATGCAAACCATGCAAAAACAGCCTCAAGGCCTGGTCCTCCTCTGGACCTCCTCAGGTCCAGGAGGAAGGAAAAGAGAATAGGGAACAATACTTTTAACCTCTTCTTTTTGTACCTAATTGAAAGAAGAGGAGAGTACTCTGGCCCAAGAGTTATAAATGGGCTCCTTCAGTTTGGGTGGAGTCTACATTACAATTGGGAGCCAGGATGACTTAATGGACAAAAATTATGGGTGAGGACCACAAGTTTCAAATCCTTACTCAGTCATAAAACTCAATGAGTCATTTTAGACTATTCTATTCTCCCTCTCTCTCTTTCCTTTCCTTTTAAAACTCACCTCATAAATCTTCATGACAATAAAAGTCCTGTGATGTATAGTCCACCTTGATTTTTTTTAAAACCCAGGTGGGTTATAATAACAATAATTTCTACCTATAATAGCCAGTTACTAGGAATAACCACCTCAACCAGGTTGGGAAAGGATGTGGGTCAGTAGCTGAAGCAAATTTATTTTGGTTGTTGGTGTTGCGTGCAGCTTAAAAAAGACTTCAGGAAAAGACACAAGCTTACATTGGGCTTACTGTATACTGTATACAGTACAACTAAAAGATTCATATAAAATCTCAAAAGAGATGGGGAAATCCCCAGATTTGTCTGTTCCTTTCAGTTTAGGATGCTAAATTGTACAAGTAGCTGCAGAATACTGTACTGAAATTCATCAAGACACCCATGTTCTTGGAACTCTTCATTGTGAATGTGTAATGTGAATTGTGATGAAATTTTTGTAACTGTGTCTAGATCTATTGTACCTTGAATTATTGTATCTTTATACTAGTGATGGGCAGTCTTGGCCCTCCAGCTGTTCTTGAACTTCAATTCCCAGAAGCCCAAAACAGCACTCCTGCTGATCAGGGCCTCTGGAAATTGAAGTTCAAGAACAGCTGGAGGGCCAAGACTGCCCATCACTGCTTTATACTGATGTTGTTATATTGTATTGCATTGATGTGTTGTTGCCGCTTTGAGTCGGCCTCGACCAAGAAAGGCAGGGTATAAATTGAATTGAAAATTTAAAAAATTGAAAATTCATGAGAGCTATTTCTTCTGTTGATCAGTAATCTAGAATAAAGCTGGGCAATGCAACTCAATGTTTGTTTGGGAAGCCAAACATTAATCATAAGAACTACAAATTTACTAGACTTTGTTAAGCAAGAAAAGACTGGCAAGAACACCACATTTTTCATTCTGGCGTAACTGATTAGTAAGTACTCAACTCAGTGGTATAGGCATTATTGATTGGAGCGAGACAGGCTGAACCGATAGCTGTGAGAAGCTTAGTGGCAAATAGATTTGGCCGTCTATATATAACTTGCCTTCTTCTAAGAAGGCAAATACACTTTGAAGAAGGGAAAATACAGTTTTATAGACGTTTGGGGGAACTGCCTTTATACAATTAAAGTTTAAAAACTCATGTATATTATATTATACATTTCCTAAAATATTAATAACTGCATTTTATTGTATATTTGTTGAAGCTATAGATTTCTCAAAGTCAATTTATTAAAAATATCAGGAGGGGCTGCCCTGAAATCAAGGATTTCAGTTAAGTCAGGATCTCAAAAGAAAAAGATGAAAACAATTGCATTTATTTCCTACCTTTTCCTATAGAGAGCTCACTGCAGCAGATGCATATGGTTTTTCTCCTTATCTTACCAGAGGTGCAGGCTGGTTTCAGAAGAGGCAGGGGGACTAGAGACCACATTGCCAACATACGTTGGATCATGGAGAAAACAAAGGAATACCAGAAACAAGTTTATTTTTGCTTTATTGACTACACTAAGGCATTTGATTGTGTGGATCACAACAAGATGTGGCAAGTGATTAAAGAGATGGGAATACCAGAACACCTCATATGCCTCCTGAGAAATCTGTACATGAACCAAGAAGCAACAGTTAGGACAGAACACGGAATGACCGAGTGGTTTGGAATAGGAAAAGGAGTAAGACAAGGCTGCATTTTGTCACCCTGCTTATTCAACTTATACACAGAGCACATAATGCGCAATGCAGGGATGGAGGAATCACAATATGGGATCAAAATTGCTGGGAGAAACATCAACAATCTGAGATATGCAGACGACACCACCCTAATGGCAGAAAGTGAGGAAGACCTAAAGAATCTCTTGATCGGTTTGAAGGAAGAGAGTGCAAAAGCTGGCTTGAGACTCAATATCAAGAAAACCAAGATAATGGCAACAGGCCCGATCAGTTCCTGGAAAATAGACGGGGAAGAAGTAGAAGCAGTGACAGATTTTACTTTCTTAGGATCTAAGATCACTGCAGATGGAGATTGCAGCCATGAAATAAAGAGGCGGCTGATTCTAGGGAGACAAGCCATGAGAAACCTGGGGAACATAGTGAAAAGCAGAGACATCACCTTGAAAACAAAAATTAGAATAGTCAAAGCAATGGTATTCCCAGTGGTAATGTACGGATGTGAGAGCTGGACAATTAGGAAAGCTGAACGCAGAAGAATAGATGCCTTTGAAATGTGGTGTTGGAGGAGAGTTTTGAGGGTACCTTGGACAGCGAGGAGAACAAATAGGTCAATCTTAGAAGAAATCAACACTGACTGCTCATTGGAAGGTCAAATAGTAAAGATGAGGCTAAAGTACTTTGGGCATCAAATGAGAAGGGAGGATTCACTTGAGAAGGCCGTGATGTTGGGAAAGGTGGAGGGCAAAAGAAGAAGGGGGAGGCCAAGGATGAGATGGATAGATGGTATTGTAGACACAATGGGCACAAAACTGGGAGGACTGAGGGGGATGGTGGAGGACAGAGGCGCCTGGAGAACGATGGTCCATAGGGTCGCAAAGGGTCGGAATCGACTGTGCGACTGAACAACAACAAAGAAGGTTCAAGATAGTGAATGATGTGAGGTCACCCAACAAATACCATAACTGAGTAAGGGTTTTAATCTAGGTCTTACTGGTACCACTAGCTATAGGTTGCCCTTGTTTGAAAGCCAGTTGTATTCAACTTTAAGGTTTAGTGCTTATATCTGCATATATTTCCATGGCCACATGGCAGGCATGACTAGACATTGGAGTGAGGGAGCGAGCGAGTGAGTTCATCTATCACACTTAGGGTGTGTTAACCTGTTTATGTGAAGGAAGAACTTTATTTATTCATGTCAGATGCACCGCCAGCATATAATAACATACAAAGTTGAAGGCAGCATCAGTAAAAAGAAATGCTATCTCCCACATATCACCATAGTAAGCTGAACACAAACTATGCTTTAAAAAGAAGTGAGTAAAGCATGCATCTCTCTCTGAATTTTTTTATATATGTAAAAAGAGGCATGAGTGACTCTCTTTCTCGGTCTCTTAATCAGAAGCCTTTTCTCTAGGAAAAATGTTATTCTGCCAACTGAATCACATTTCTTTACCTACTCCATCCCAGAAGTCATCTCAGAATCTAGCACATTGTTATTTTTATCTCTGCACCAGCCCTATGAGGCAGATGGCTCAGATACATACATTATTTGCTCAAGACTATCAAATGAGTTGAACAGCAATCATACATTAATAAGGAATAAATGATTGAATTTAGTAAGACTGACTTAAGAACAAGATAGGATTGAGTTTTGAGTCTCCAAACAAATGAACTGAACAGAGTCTTGAGTTAAGGCTTGTTTTGCCCACATAGAGAAATACAGGCAGGCATACTAAGGAACATATGGATATGTAGGCATATGCAAACTGATGTTGCTGCCCCTACCCACTACATTCTATTTATTACAGTTCCTTTTTAATTTATAATCCTTGGCAGTATGTAAACTGTCCCCCTTTTCTTTTAAAAAAAGGGTATTATATTTAAGGAAGTACAGTACTGTATTACAAAGAGAATTTCATTTTAATTTATACTGAAAATGTGAAAGTCTACCTAAAGGCAATTCAAGAAACTGTTGAGCTTATAGCAGGCAATCCCATCATGCTTTGTGTTTGTTTTGCATAATAACATAAAGGTGGGCTGTGGTGGCTCAGTGGTTAAGAAGCTCACCTTGTTAGCTGGAAGGCTGGCAAGTCAGCAGTTCGAGACCTGGGTACTGCATGATGAAAGGAGCCTCATTTGGGTATTCCCTGAGCAGTGTTTCTTCTACAAAAATCCTTTCAACCCAGAATATTTTCTGACACATCATTACTACTACTACTACTACTACTACTACTACTACTACTACTACTACTACTACTACTACTACTACTACTACTACTACTACTACTACTACTACTAGCATTTTTTGCCCGGCACTGCCAGACAGGGTTTTTTTGGGGTGTTGGTGGTAGGGGTGGTTTTGGGGTGCACACACACACACACACACACACACACACACACACACACACACACACACACACACACACACACACACACACAGAGGGACTAAGGGGGGAGAATGGGCAGGGCAGGTTCGTGTTCCCTCTTTCTCCTCCCAGACCAGGGCGGGTGGCGTGGTCCCCAGGCTTGTCCCCCCCAGTCCCTGTCCTCTGCCCCACTTACCTGTTGCCGGCTTGGCCGTTGGCTCGGCCGCTCACCTTCCATGCCTCTGTGGCGCGGCCTGTCCTCCATCCATGCCAGCGCCGAGGCCTTCGCCAGTCGGGCGGGGGGCACCAAAAGCAGGTGGTCCAGCTGGCAACTGCCGTGCCCGCCCACCCGCTGTGGGGATGGCTTCCCTCCAGGAGACAAAGTATCTCCTGGAGGGAAGTGGTTTGTGCATTGGCCGGCCGTTTTTTTTTAATGCGCGTGCTGGCTTCCCAGCATTCTCCGTGCTCATGCCCTTCAGCCTGATTGGCTGAGGGGTGTTGTGATGTGGAGGATGCTGGGCCTTGTAGTTTTTTATTTTTGTTATGGTTTGTGGGGCGGTTGCCCCAGTTTTGGCAGGCAGACCCTTGAGGCGATGCTCGCAGGGTCATTAGGTAAGTGTGGGAGGCTCGGTACAGGATGGTTGGGCTGGGTGTGGACATGCATGCTGGACACGTACCATGCAACCCCCTTCTTATAGGTATAGATTATTATTATTATTATTATTATTATTATTATTATTACTACTACTACTACTACTACTACTACTACTACTACTACTACTACTACTACTACTACTACTACTACTACTACTACTACTACTACTACTACTACTACTACTACTACATTGAGGTGGGAAGAGCTGGCATTTAACAAACATGCTTGTTTTAAATCTGAAGAGCCAGTCAGCAGACTAAATGTTTTTTCCCTTGAAAAGTAACTGTTTTCCACTCTGTATATATGCTGAGCTTTGTGTGTGGTTGATGTTGTAGTTCAGTCTGAGTGGTTCAGTTGTTCTGCCTAATGGTCTTCCCAGTAGTAATGTATGACTGTGAGAGCTGAACCATAAAGAAGGCTGAGCGCAGAAGAATAGACGCCTTTGAACTGTGGTGCTGGAGGAGACTCTTGAGAGTCCCCTGGACTGAAAGGAGATCAAATCAGTCCATCCTGAAGGAAATCAACCCTGTCCCTGACAGCTCCTTGGAAGGACAAATATTGAAGCTGAAGTTCAAGTACTTTGGCCACCAAATGAGAAGAGAGGACTTACTGGAAAAGGCCCTGATGCTGGGAAAGATCGAAGGCAAAAGGAGAAGGGGGCAGCAGAGGATGAGATGGCTAGATGGCATCATTGACGCAGTGGGCGTAGATCTGGGTGGACTATGGAGGATGGCGGAGGATAGAGGAGCCTGGTGTACGATGGTCCATGGGGTTGCGATTGAACAACAACAATCTCCTGGAGAAATTAAGAGCCTTTTCATCTGCTAGAAATTTTTCCACAGCTTTAAAGTTCTGTATGGTGGCTGGAAGGGACTGGGAAACATATCTAATTTAGAAACAGAGCAAATTGAAATGTGCTCAAAGAGGTTTTGCAAAAGATCTACATTTGCATTTTGGCATACATTTTAAACTCTGAAAGACCAATTAGAAACTATGGAGGTTACCTACTGCTAAAGACTGAGAGGTGACCCGATAGCCCTCTTCAAATATTTGACAGCTGACAACCTTGTTTTCCATCGCTCCAGAGAGCACATCTGTAAATGATGGATTCTAATTGTGAGAAAGGAGTTTTCATCTGAATGTTAAGAACTTCTTTACAGCAAGAGTAGTTCAATAATAGAATGGGCTGCTTTGGAGGCTAGTGGATTGGATTCTCCTTGACTTGACAATCTAAAGCAGTGGTTCCCAACCTATGGCCCCCAGGCCAGACCCTGCCTGCGGCATCATTTCATGTGGCCCACCACCGCCACTGCCCAAGAAGGGTAAGCGGACATGTTTATGTCAGACATAAAATGCGCCCACAGATGTGTAAATGCAGAATGGGCACATTTACTTCTGCTTCCATGCGGCATGGTCTGGCCCACTCAGCTGTCTAGGGGGCGTGGTCAGGACCACAGCATAGAAAGGTTGGGAACCCCTCATTTAAAGCAATAGTTTGATGGCCACTTGGCAGGGATCCTTTAAGCCAGGGTGGCCAATGTTTTCCTGCCATGGGCTGGACCCACCCCTTACACACAGATGTAACACAAGTAGCGTTGCTAAGTGATTTTTGTTGTTATGCGGGTTTCTATGGAGTTTCCCACATAGTGACGTTTTTGTCCAGATAATGACAGTTATTTTAGCACTGTTGTCCGGTCAACGACACTAAAAAATGTTGTTATGCGGGGGAACATGTGGTGCATAATGACGCATTGTTAAGCAAAAATGATGCTATCTGAATTCATTGTTATGTGAGGGTTGACTGTACCTGCATTAGGGTGTATGAACCTGAAGATCTGAAGGAAAAAAATGGGTGAAAATATCCTAACGGCAAAGCCTTAATGGGAGTTGGAGAAACATCATAATTAGGAGAGCAAAGTAAAACTCAAAGGTCAGAAAGGCACCTTAGTGCTATCAAGATGACATAGATGTCATATTCATCTATTGTTTTCTCTATACCAGAGTTCGCTTCCTGCCTATCAAAAGCTACTGTCTTGTTATTTACTCTTCTCTCATTTGTGGGAAAGAATTTAGTTGAAAAAAAGGCCCCAGGCAATTCCCACAAGAGAGGCGTTCAGCACTCCTTGTTTGGCCTCAAACAAGTTAAAGGATGAAACTTGCAACTTGCTAATTTTTCTCCACCTTAATAAGAAACCCTAGTACAGTAGAACCCTGTATAACGAATGCCTCTTACAGCAATTACATCATAGAACGATGAGGATTTGAAAAAAACATTGTGCCCCGTATAACAACTAAAATCATTATATGATGAAATGCATCTCTATGGGGAAAACCATACAATGAATTTTTGTCATTGTCCCCATAGAGATAATCGTTGTGCGATGCATCCCATAGGGATAATCGCGATAAGATGCATGCATTGTATGACGATTAAATCATACAATGACTAGCCCCACGGAATGAATTAAAGTTGTTACACAGGGTTTTACTGTACAAGGGTTCTCAACCTATGGCCCGTGGCGTCACTGGAAGCAGATGCATTTCTGACAGCTGTAAATGGACCCATAGCTGTCGTAAATTCATTTAAAACAGTCATAAATGTGCCCGCAGCTGTCGTAAATGTGTTTACAACAGCCGCAGACACATATTACAGCAGCGTTTATGGTAGCGTTTATGATGGGGGGGACCAACAGTCCAGCCTGCTCAGCTGTCTGAGGGGGCATGGTCTGGCCCGCGGCTTGAAAAAGTTGAGAACCCCTGCCCTAGTAGATAGAACAGTATGTCAGTTAAAATACCTAGTAACCAAAACAGATAAGAAGTTAAATTCTCATGACACACAATTCTTTTCCTTCATTTACCCACTACTGCATACCCGTCAACTGCCGCTCTGGAAAATATGGGAACTGCTCCTGCCCGGGTGCGCATGCACAGCAAAAACTCCTTTGTGCAGGCGCAGAACCCCTTTGTGCATGTGCAGAACCCATTTGTGATGGGTGCGCATGCATAATAACCCCTTTCCCTGCTGTTGAGATACTGGATGGCAGCAGGAAAGGGGAGGAATGGGCGCAGAAATATGGGATTTCCCGGCCAATCCGGGATACTTGACAGGTATGCACTACTGTATATTTCTTTCAATAAAACTTTCAACATTAACAGTTGTGTGTTTATTGTCAGACAGGTAGCATGGACCAGTTCCTCATGCCTAGATCTGCAACCTACTGTATATTTTCAAATCGGTATTGTTCCCCTTCCTCTCAGATCACCTTCACCATGTTTTCTCCCCCCCTTCATATAAATACCCTTGGAAGTGAAATTTGCACACTGCTGCTTCACTGAGTGAACATCTTAAATTATTGCTACATGTGTAGGAACACACGACTGACATTCCTCATGGTACAGATGTTTTCACATATGTGTCTTTTGCATTTTTACCAAAAAATGAAATAAAAATAAATAAAATAAAAGTTAGTATCCTTTGTAACGTGTCCCCTCCCTTCAAACTATGAAAAGTCTTCATCAGTCACAGAATAATAAAAAGGGATGCTACCTAAGCCAGTTGTTTTCCAGAACTTCCCACTCTCTGGAAACCTCTTTCCAGAGCTATACATCTACTGGTGCTGGGCATCTGCCATGCTGGGCACCGACTTGCTGTGGACTGCAAAGAATCCTAACAATTCACTCTTGGTTCTGAGCCAGGCTTATTCAATATAGCTGTAATCCTATGGAAACAGAGAGTTGCACCTTTGATTTCCCTGCAGCTGTAAATTACTGGGAAGACTGGTCATCGAAAAGTTGTCTTTTGAATAACAACCTTAAGGGTTCCTAACTTTGCCTCATCTCAAAAAAACCAGTGTTATAGCAATAGCTCTGCTTTGCTTAATAATGAAAAACTAGTTAAGAGACATTTATTTCTCCTAAGAGTGCCACAGAAACAATGTTTACCCACCACCATTTATGTCAGGTTTCAAAGATGAAAGTATAACTGTGGTAAAACTGGCCTCAGTTCCAGACACCATTACATGCAGACAGGCAAAGAACAGAGTTTTTACTGGCAAGCAGGCATGATGTCATTACATGGGCAGCACTTCTTGTCCAATTGGGCAGCCAACTTCTATTTAAGAAAAAACATTCAAAACATGCCCACTGTGTTCATATTTCTCCCCATGAATACAGCTATTTAGGACTGCAGTTCTCATTCTGAGCTAGCTTTTTCAGACAGCCAAGTTCCCTTCGTCAACAGCTTTTAAACCAGGGGTGCCCAAATTATGGCCTGGGGGCCGGATGCCACCCCCAACACCAATTCATCCAGCCCGCAAAGCCCTTGTCGCTCCTGGAAGCGAAAGTTAAACACGCCCATATGGGAGCATTTTACTTCCGCTTCTGGAAGCGATGAGGGCTTCATGGGTCGGATGAATTGGCATCAGGGGCTGGATCTGGCCCCTGGGCCATAGTGACCATGTGGTTCAGAGGGCTGTTTTAAACCATACCTAAGTAAATTATTCTGTGCCCTTACAAAAGTGGCTTCCTATCTGTTGCATTTAGGAATGTTCATAGATACATAAAGCATTTAAAATGTTACTAAAATTAGACCATTGACATCAATGAGTGTTAAGCTAGACATCCTCCAAACATGACTAAAACTAAATCCATTCTCACATAAACAATTTCAGGTTCTCGCTATTAGGAACCACCATCATTTGAACTGCAGAAGTTTCTGAACCTGAATATTATGAAGGGATGGAGAAACAAGAATAAAATATAAAATTACTGGGACAAAATCCTATTGCTGCCATAGTCAAACATGGGCTGGCCCACCGGGACAGGGGGATTCATCCTGGTGCACCCTCACCTCTGGCGCCCTGGGGTGCAAATAATAATTGTATTTTTTTTTCTGCCCAGCAGGCTGCACTTTAAATTCAGCTTGGAGCAATGGTTTATTCTAAAGCGCCTAGCACCGGGCGGAACAAGCGAGGGGCGGTAACCAAGCGGTTCCTGGAGGCAGCCTTCTCCCCCATCCCTTGGTCGCTGCCCCTGTCCAGGGCCCTCCAATGGTGCCTAGCACACCCCTGGCCATAGTCTATAGATCATGCAACCTTTGTTGCAACTTTTACTGCAAGTTATGAAATCACTGTAGACATCATTTACATGCAACTCAGCACATAACAAACAATGGGGAAAATTCTGTTCATGTGAGCACTATGTAAAGTTATGTTTGGGCATTATGCCTGGCAACCAGAAGGGCGGGATATAAATTCGCATAAATAAATAAAATAAATAAATAAACAAGGAATTGCACAATTTAATTGTGCAAATGATCATATATCCCCATCATGTCCAATTGAACAATGCACCAGGAGAAGTACTTGCAAAAACCTTTATAGCTATCACGGTCATAATGCTCATTTTTGAGTTGTGCCTCTGAAGTTATGCAACAGGATTTTGTCTATTATCTGCACTGACATCATAACTCTTAGTGATTTGCTGCCCAAAGTTATGTTGTTTTCCCTATGCTGGCAATAGGATTATGGCATCGGCATCTTAAATCTATGTCTATTTCTTGGAGCCAAAAGGAAAAATGGAGGGGGAACAGAAAGGAAAACAGAAAAAAAGACATGACTTCAACTGAGTAAACATTTCTACAAAATAGCTTCTAAACAACTTAAATCAAACCAGAATTTCCACAAGTACAGCTAGGATTATTGAAACATTTCAGAAACCATGACTGCATGCCAGCTCTCACCATTTGAATGGGTTTCTTGTGCAGGTCTCTTTCTGTTACCAACTTCTCTTGGTCAGTGACATAGAGGCCTTTTTGTGCTAAGGCTTGGATAACGGCATCATGGCCCAGGAGTGGTTTGGCTGCATCACTCTTCAGAATAAGACTTCCAGCACGGCAGTAGAGTTCAGCAGAAAGCAGCAAATTAACAACAGGAGGTTTCATATGTTCCTGGTCATACTGATCTGTATAAAATGGTTCACGAAGCTCTTCTGGTACATTTTCTATAGAAGAGGGGGAAAACACACAAACATCATGAATTAAAAACGATATGCTACTTGACCAGGACTAGTACCAAAGGATAAACTATTTTATAAGACACATAAGATACTTGAAGTCTACAATAATCATGCTGTTGAAATAGAACTTCCTGAAAACTGTGTCATTTTCATGAAGACAAACTATGAAATTATAAGAGTAGCTATCACACAGAACTTGCCAATGCCTAACATAGGCGTGAGAGTAATAGCAACAATGGACCCCTTAGTTTCATTCGTCCGTTAGCTGATGATTTGCATCAGAGGGCACCTAGAAAATTGGACTGGTGACAAGTCAACTATTTTGCATGCACCTACAACCTAACAGTTCGAAAGCAAGAAATTGCAAGTAGATAAATAGGGACCACTTCGGTGGGAAGGTAAACAGCAATCCTTGCACTCTGGTGTCGAGGCATGCCTGTCACGTGTCCACGGAAATGTCTGCAGACACAGACAACGCTGGCTCTTTGGCTATAAACAGAGATGAGCACAGAACCCTAGAGTCAGATATGACTGGCTTCTGAGCAAGGGCAACCTTTACCTTTTTACAAGCTGGTTTTTAGGTCACTTTGTGTCGGAGTGCAAAATGCAGCCACTATTTTGAGATAATAGTTGCTGTATAAACTCCCTTCACTCTGTAAGGAGCTTATGGTACAAAAGCCTTCCCCTTCATGATGCCTTCTCGACATTTCAGACTAAAAGCACTAATATCTCTTGCCAGCGTATCCATTGCTTACTGGTGTGTGTGTGTGTGTGTGTGTGTGTGTGTGTGTGTGTGTGTGTGTGTGTGTGTGTGTGTGTGTGTGTGTGTGTGTGTGTGTGTGTGTGCTGGGTTGAACTCTAACACATTTATGTTGTACTGTAGTTTGTTTTTAAATAAATTAAAATTAAATAAATGTCCCCTGCTCTTCAAGACTGAGGACTAAAGAATCTACCTTGATGAAGGCTTAGTTCTTACCTAGATGCTAAACCTGTGTCTAGATTATTGTTGTGTACTAAGGCAGAATTGCAAGTTGCCCAAGCAACGCCTTGCAAGGATAAAGTGGCGGTTTCCTGCCATCCAAAACAAGAGCTAAAGTTGGCACAAAATCCCCCGTTCAGGGCACGCTCATTATGCTAATCAAAGCCCTGTGATTGGTTACCATTTTGGATCCTGTTCCTCATTGGTTAAAACATATATATTGTGTTATGATTGGTTGGTTATGATTGTCGGGGAGGTTACTACAATGTAGCAAAGAGTCACTGCCCGGGAGACACTATATAAGCCCCACGGGTAAACAAGGGAGGGGCCGGGCCGGATCTATACTTCCCATTACCGCTGCAGGTTAGCCAACGCTGGGCTAAGCCTGGGTCTCCTCTTACGCTATCACACCAAGGTGTAGCTTAGTCACTGCCATCCTCGGTAGGAAACACAAGGGACCGATACATGGGACAAGTGTAGCCATCTTATGTCCGGAGTGCCTTGTAAGTGTATCCTGAAAGACTGTAAATAAAATCCTGTTATTGTTCTGTTTATCATTGCCTGGACTATTGTTTATAAGGGCCGGATGCAACAATTGTATAACTTCACACTACTAGTGAGGTTTCACAGGATTCAATCTTACCAGTCCTCAATGTTTGTTTGTTTTTAAAATCCAAACAGAAGGATTCTATCTTTCCTTCACCACCTTAGAAGGTTCGATAGAGGTATAATCAACTATTACACTGTTTAAGTCCAAAAGCAGAAATGAAGTATGTCTGGATCTAGAGTTTTCTCCTTAGTGACTACAGTAACATACAACTGCAGAAGTCCCCCCCATAACTTGATAATCCTTGTAATTTTCTCATTATAAGAGGAAGACAGAACAAAGTAAAGAGGACAACGGGAGATTCATGATCATGATTTCCTTTAGATTTCTTGGTTGATTTGTTCTTTGTTTAAATTAGCCAGTTTATGTGACTTGAACACAAGGAACTCGTGTGCAAGTGGGGTGAGTTTTTTTTTTAAAAAAAAATCATTTCCCCCAATACCATCCCCTCCTGCAATATAGAAGATAAAAAAGGTAATAAATCAATAGGATTATTTCAGAGTGAAATGGTATGAGACAAATGAATTGATATCAGACACCACCTTCTTATACTATGTTTTTGATGTTCAAATCAACTGGTTGCTGATTTTTTTAAACATAGGAAAACCTGATTACAAACTTCCCTTGTTGCACCTAGTTTTATTCTTAGGGACAAAATCATTCTGAGTAAAGCTAAACTAACAAGAGGAATTCCAAGGCAGGAAACATGACATATAATTAATGAGAATTATTACTTCTTTCTTTTAATTTTAGAAACCAGGTCTAACAGAAATCTATCATTATTTATGTCATTAGATGTTTGCTTCATATGGTTTTCCTTTTACTAGACATAAATGTTTTTAAAGAACAGAAAGTTGGACATTCAGGAAATTGACACGGCTGGATTAGGCCGCCTACTCTTGATTATATCCACTTATTTAATTTTGGGGTTTTACAGTAAATTCATGGATGACCTCAATGCAAGCAACAAGAACATAATGTTTGTGAATGGTACAATTTGGATCCAGACTACATGTTTAGTGGGTGTTGACCAAAAATGGTTGAAAGTAAAAGTATAATTTTTGTCAATTTCATATAAGAATTGGCCATCAGAATGACATCTGTGTATTCACAGTATTTATTAGGTTATACATCCTTATGTCTCATTCCAATGGGCTTCCCCTCTTATACAGTTAAGGTAGAGTCTGATTAACCTTTTGTATCACCACATCACCAGGAATACACCAACACAATTGGATTTCATGAGATAAATCCAGGTCAGCCCAAGTTAGCACTTGAATGGGAGTCTGCCAATAATAGTGACAGGGTCAGGAAAGAATCCTTCTTGAAACCCTGGAAAGTGGCTGCTCATCAGAGTTGACAGTACAGGGGCAGATGGACTAATGACCTGATTCAGCATAAAGCGGCGTCTTACATATTTGCATTCCTAGCAATTACTACACTGCATAAGACAGAATTGTTTGAGCTTGAGGATAAATTGTCAAAGCTGTTCATAAAGCTTGCAATTTTGACAAGTTGGAGAGTCAGTGCATAGCAATTTCTATTTAAAGAAAAAACAAACCAAAGAAATGACAGTACTCAAAAATTACTCAAACCAGGAGTGAATTCAGATAAAGAGAAACATCAGAAATCTCAATGTCCAAGTGCAGGCAGAACTTTAGAAACAGAAGTGACTAACAAAGAATATTTTATTCCTGTGCTGAAGGCGGCCTAGCAGGAGCCAGATGTTCTGGACTACAAATTCTTTTAGGCTAAACCAGGATTGCCACAGGTCAGGATATGTAGCACATGTGTTCCAAAACATCTGCAGGGCATGAGATGCCCTTTCTCCCTTCCACTCCATATGATATACATATGTATCGTATGTCATCTTATATACAAAGGAAGGGCACGGTTTCATGGTCAAGGGTAAGCAGAGATACAGTGATACCTCATACAATGTCCAAACTTGGTTCCACAAGTTTGGACTTTATATGGATTTGGACTTTGTATGAGGCATGCAAAATCCTAGCCGCAATGCCTCATACAACGTCCAAATCCTTGCCGCGATGCCTCATACAACGTCGTTTCCATAGAGATACATTGTACTGTAACAGCACAGACTTCAGGGCAAAGTCAAGGAAACAGACACGAAACTGACAGAACTTTAAGAAATCATTGTCTAAAGGCTAAAAACATTACAAAAACTTGTCAAACAACCCTGATTGTCCAAGAACCTGAAGAATGCTGCAAAAATCCCAGGAATGCCTCTAAAAATTCTGACGAAAAAAATCAAAAAAATCCAAAATCATGCTGAAAACCACTACTAAACACTCTTTGCCTCATGCAAAACCCACAAGAGCAATGCATGCATGTGTCCTGCCTTTTATACTGCCCAGGCACAATGCAACCTGGGAAAACCCCAATGCCTCATACAACGTCACACGACTTTGTATGAGGCAACTTTTTTCAAGGAATAGGGCGATGTTGTATGAATCCGATGTTGTATGAAGCGGACTTTGTATGAGGTATTACTGTACACTCCTTTACTATTTCCTCCATACACAATTGCCCTACTTCTGACTAAACACAAATATGCCCAGTACCAAAAGGTGTATTTAAAACAGATATGAGGCATATTTCAACAAGATGCTATGCTTCCTACATGGTACAATTAAATTTAACCTCTTTACAGTCATAACAATGTGGCAGGATTACTCAAACTTGTACTTGAAGTAGAATTTCACACTTAACAGCAGGGTAGGTTTGATTTAAATTCAATTTATTTAAATCACAATGTAAACAATTTCTTAGAAATACATGATTAAAACATGTAAATAATACACACCCCAGAGTGAAAACTTGCACAATCTTAAACAGAAATCCCCACATTTCTCCCTACAGTGACACATAAACTTTTGTACTGTGATTATTTTGCTACTTCAGAATGCATCTGAACATAATTTGGAAGAACAAAATCTCTCTTCCCGCCCCCCCCCCCCACCAATCATTTACGTCAGTTTCTGTAGTTTTTCTCCATGAAGGTGAAATTTTAACCGCTTTGGAAAAACAACACAGTCCCATCTTCCATGTTTACAAAACATAACCGCAATAACAATAAACAATGAAGTTAAAAACCTTTTAAAATTCTCCTCTTTTGTACCCTGTTCCACCATACCTATTAGATTTTTTGAGTAACCTTTTGATTCCATACCGTGCAATTTATTTCTATTTCAAGAAATGAAAAACCGCAATCTGTAATGGTGTCTTTATGGGAATTCTGAGATCATGCCCTTGTTTAGGCAGGTAGAGATACTAGAGTCTCACTTTTTTCTCTTCTACAAAACATATTCTAAAAGTAATTAATTTTTCTAGATTAAATTACAATTCATGGATGTGGGGGAGGGGAGGAGAGAGGATCAATTAGCTTATTCCAGGTTACTTTTACTAAAAGCCAAGGTAATTTTTAAAATGTAGTACTAACATAATAATATACAGCAAGAGCTAGAAGCCAATCAACATCACTACACCTTCACACCAAGAGACAATAAACCCTATGAGGTAGTGTTGTGGACAGACAGCAGACCGAGATCACCCAGTAACTTTCATGGGGCAGTAGATATATCAATATGGGTCTCCCAAGTCTCAGCCCAACATAATAACGCTTTGCTGGCTCCATTATTGGCCTAGCACACTTCTACAATAAAGTGCAGGGTAATAAGGTATTTCACCATCTCTAGTGTTGGTAAACTGAGGAATACGTACTACCAACCAACCACTTTATTACGCTCTATGACCCTAAAGTCTTACTAATTTTAGCTCTTTTTTACTCCCAACATGCTATACAAAAGAACTAATGCAACAATCTGTCTCCCTCCCTCACACCTTTCCCCCCTTTAATCAAGGCCTCAACTTCCACTTACTTTTCTTGTAAGTAAGATGCTCTAAATCTTAACTCATTTTACTATTCCTCTTCTGTAGCTATAACTTTTTCATCTAAAAGCACCTGAGAGAGGGTTTATGATTTAGCATTATGGAAGAAATAATCCAAGAATCCAATGCACCAAGCAACTTTGATATAGGAATTGAAAGAGAAATTCTTTATACTTATGGATACTGGATATAAGATGGTACAATTTAAATCAAGATTCACAGTTCAATGTATAGCACTATTTAAAAAGATTTTATTTAATTGTGTCATTTTTTTTCTCCCTGAAAGTGTAGCCTTAAGTATTAATTATCTTAATAAATATTTTTGCATTACATATTTTCCATAATATAGTCTTCTGGCTTAAATTAACTCCTTGACTCATTGACACTACTGGTGTCTAAATATGTACAGGTGGAGAACCTGTATGTGAGTATTGCAAAAATGGTGAAATTTACCATATGTATATGTATCTATGCATATTTTTCAAATAACACAGCAAAAGCAACAGTAATAGAAATGCAGCCCAAACTGTTGCTACAAAATATATGCTCCTAAATTCCATTTGCCAACTCTCTGTCAGAACAGGAGTTGCTTGTAGGGGGAAAAAAACTTGATTTTTGTAAATGTCTCTTTTACCCAATGGCTCAGGAGCAAAGTCTCAAAGATATTTATTGCCCAAGGTAGGAGATCCACAAAACAAAGAAATGACTCCAAGTGTACAGTCTTTAAAGCCTTAAAATGATATGCAATTGAGATACAAGTATAACTGCATGAATTCACCCTTCCAGTGTCCTTCCTTCACAAATATACAGTATTGACATTCTGTTACTGAAACCAAGGTAGTAACAGCCTGTATCATCTTGCAGGGGAATAACAGTTTCTGCCTACCTTTAGCAATCTCTTTAAATCTCAACAGATTTTGACTCATAGCCCCATCAACACAAAACTGCAGAGAGTCAGAGCTTCCTAGCATTCCCAATACTGAACATCTGTTAACACCCCCCTACACACACACACACACACACACACACACACACACACACACACACACACACACACACACACACACACACACACACACACACACACACACACACACACACACACACACACACACACACACACACAGGAATATCTTCAGAGTTGAAAAATAGGGATGATCAAGCCTATGATTTCGTATCACATCTAGCCATAAACATATGGAGGCACAAATGCAATTTGAAATCTGCATATTTTCCTGCTGGCCATCTACTAGACTGAATATTTAGGGTGATGACAGAAATATTAATCTAAATAATCTACACAAAAGTTTATGGAATTCCACAAAATCAAAGTACACATCCAACTTTCGATCTTGTTTACAAAATGGACAAAAAATGTATACAAAGCTATATTTTCACAATACAGAATTATAATTTATAATCTCTATTCTGTAATGAGATTTTAAAAAAAGGTATAACAGAAGTTAAATTAAAACTACTATTACATAGAGCTTTCTTTTAAACACAAACACAAATTTTGTAATACTGTATTTTTAAAATCCAATCTACATTTTAAAATTATTTTATTTTTTAAAAGGAAAATATTTATTTTTATGTGCTGTGTTTGTATAGTTCAGAACTTTGACTCACCCATCTCTGCTTCTGTAAGAATAGTAATTGCATGCAGATTTCAACATTAATCGCCTTTACTGAAACTATTTTTAAATGTACCTTACTCGTAAACAAAAAAAACCCCATGAGTATATCTCTCCAATAAACACAGAATCTGATACTAACTTTAGTAAATTAATGTTCTCCTGTTTCCTCCTTACCCCAAAGAGCTCTGAAAATCAGACTATAAAGCTGATCAACAGTTTTAACTAGCTATTCCTGCATACTAGTTTGCCTTAAATATAATGTTGGTTAAGAATATCAACTCGGGCAAGTAAAAAGGAAAGAACATCAGGAAGCAAGTTATTTGTGTTCCATTTACAGTAACCACTGACCGTGAAGAGACTGAAGCCTTGATTACAGAGACACAGTCTAATCTTATCCTCCCAAAGATGCTTGAAACACAAGTGAAAGTTTGTACTTCAGATATAATGCGGGCCGAGCTGCTCTGAGGCAATGTCTTTTCTCACTATTGGCACATGGAAAGGTTACATCTCAGGATTACAATTCTCAGAAAACCCCAGTTCATGAAAAGACAGAAGCAGACACAGAACTTTGAAATGATAGTTTCATGAACTACACAATAAAAAATGTTGCTTAGGGAAACTGGAAGTTAGAAAGTAACTTTTTCAAAGTTCTATTTAATATAGGCCAGAATTCTGTTGCATAACACAAGCAAAGTAATACATTTTGGCCTGTTTCTTGCTGGCACTTAAACACTGTTTTCTAACCGTAGAACAGTCTTCTTCTTGTGCCATATCCGAATCTGAATATTGGAAATCATCATGGTGATCAGCCCTTTTGGTCCTCATCAGCCCCAGGCCAGGATTGATGAAGCTGCTGCCTTCCATCAAGATGAATTCAAGTGGGATTTAATCCATTTGGGGACCATCACCCTTCCTTGTGAACTTCGGCACCCAACCCCATTTGTACTCAAAGTTGTCAGGTTAGTTAACCATTGCCTGACACTCGGAGTTGAATTGCTGGCAGTATGGCCTACTCTATTACCATAGCAGGATAACCTGGTCAGAATAAATAAATAAAAATTAAAACAATAGATCAACTGTTTAAATGTAGATTCAAAATAACTAAATAATTCAGCAGGCAGGAAAAGCAAGAATATAATCAATTTCCTGTATATTTAAGACCAAAAAGCTCTACTTTTAAAAAAAATAGTCTTAATTTTCCATTTAGATGAACCAAGCTCTTGAACCTACAAGAAACCTACAGTAACTACTATTGGCACATACAGCCTCTGATAAAGATGAATCTATTACATATCTTCTTACTAGACCTTATCATACAAACTGGAATATACAAGAGTTTTCTTAGATCACAGACTGACTCTGTACACAACTTTAAATACCTACAAAGAACAAACAACCATCAACATTGTATTTAGCTCAAAAAAAATGACAAGCAATCAATAGTTTATTCCCAAGTTATGTGTTACCAATATACAACTGGCTATAGCCTCTACCTGCAAATTCACAGTTCCAGAGTGCTAATTTGCTTTACATCTATCATTCACAAGAGGCATAACCATCATCAGGAGACATATTTCTACCATTTTTCCCAGGAATAGGACCACCCAACACGAGCAACTCTGTCTTGTTTGTGTATTCATAATTATTCAGACAGCTACTGGCCTCAGGCTGTCTTTCAAGGACACAGTTGCTACCTCTGCATCAGATATTTTTTTAAAAGAAGAAACATCTTTCACTTGAAAAAAACAGCAAAAAAACAAACAAACCCTCAAGATTTCCAAAGCAAGAAAGACAAGATAGAAAACCGCAACAATTTTCCTAAAAAAGCAAGATTTTTGTGTTAATTTTACAGTTAAAGCTAATGTTAGAGATTTTAAGTGTCTACACTCTGTATTGATTCTTTTATTCATTACAGTGTTGGTCTGTGTACTACAACTGCACCCTCCATCTTGCATTCATGGAACAAATATACTTTTGATATTGGAGGTGATACACAGCCTCTTGAACAGAAGCTATGGATGGCTCTAACCACCTTGATTTATTCAATCCTCCTTTAAAACCAACCCACATCTTGCAACATGTGAAGAAGTACTTTTTGTGTTTGTGGAGAACTGTGTACCATTTATAATCTGTGGTTGACCCTGTTCTAACATTATGAAGGAAAAAATCCCTTTCCTATTTTGTCTCTTTTTGAACCTTCAGTACCCTTTCTTCCGTTGCACTCACCAGAACTCGGCACAATATTCCAAGTGTGCTCTCACTATGGATTTCAATAAAGACAGTATTGTTCTGGAAATTTTGTGGCTGATTCCCTTTCTTGCTTTGCACAACATGGAAATTTCAGCATTTATGGTAGCTACACATACTAGATCAATATATTTATTAAGCTGACCAGCACAACACCAACATCATCGTTGTCATCATCATCATCTCCAATACACATCACTTTATAATTACTTATGCTATATCTCATCTGCCATTTTACTGCTTGCTTGGAAAGTTTTGGAGCTCTTCACAACAATAACGTAGGGCCAGTCTAAACTGGCTGATTTTGGGGCAGTGTGGTATAGGATGAAGGGGTCACCTGAAGCTGGGAGAAAGCACAAAATGCTGTTTGGCATGATCCCATTTCCAAACAGCATTTTGTTCTTCCAGTGACCCCTGATGAGCCATTGCACATTGGTGCCAAACTAAACACTTCCCCTGATTGTCTGGTGCAAATCAGGGGGAGAGTAATTATTTTTTTTAAGTTTCTAGATGATCACTGTTGCATTACAGCAATCATTTATCAGCTGATCAGTTTCCAGGAATTTACACTGGAAGCAGATTTCACAGCTACTTCACTTTCCACATATATGGGGAACAGGATAAAAGAGAGTGCTGCAAAATAGTAGAACCTTTTTGGGGGCTCAAAAAGCAGCATGTTGAGGTGAGCTGCTCTGCTCTGGCTTCCAATACAAGCAGACATCAGAGGAAAAAGTGGAGCAACCTTTCCCTAAAATGCCTTGAAAAGTGGAATAAACATCTATGCATATATCCCATTCAAGTATGTCTTTATGGTAAAATAAGACACTGACTGGGAGGCAGAAGGTCAGCAGTTTGATTCCCGACTACTGCAGGATGGAATGAGCTCCCGTCTTTGTCCCAGCTCCTGCCAACCTAGCAGTTTGAAAGCAAGAAATTGCAAGTAGATAAATAAGGACCCCTTTGGTGGGAAGGTAACAGTGTTCCGTGCACTCCGGTATCTAGTCATGTCTGCCACATGACCATGGAAACATCTGCAGAAGTAGACAGCGCTGGCTCTTCGGCTTTGAAACAGAGATGAGCACTGAACCCTAGAGTCGGATACCTTCACCTTTACTGACCACATGACACAAAGGTTAATTTGAATTGGTCCAACCCCTTTTTGTTTCCAAATAAACTTTTTCCATCAGCTTTTGGGGTAGTTTTAGATTCAAGCTGGAAAGATTTGAACTGGCTTTTCCCCATACAAGTAGTTGTTATATGTTATTGTAAAGACAGGATGGGTGTCTGTCGGTGGTCTTTTGGTGATGTAGGCAGTTGGAGGCATGATTTTCAGGTGGTTGGAGGAAGGACACGCATGTGGAAAGGCCCTTTTGTTGTGACGCAAAAGCTTAGCATTATCTGAAAGTGGTCCTGCCTCCACTGATCTTTTTATGGTTTGCTGTGAAGGTGCCTTCAGATTACTACATTTCTAAAAAAAACAAAAAACATTTCTATAGAAAAATAACATGGAAAAGTGCTTCACAGTCTAACAGTATGGAATATCTAAAGTCTGAACAAGAATTTTGCAAAACAATCATGACTCACAAACCAGAATGATTCCATACAAGATCGGCACTCCCCATCACCCATCCGTTACATTTCCCCTTACATTTAAGCAATGTGTTCAGGAACTACCTTATCTCTGGTCACATAAAACTAGCTTAAATCCTACTCTATGCCCAATCAAGTCCTCATTGGTCCAGCAACAGGGCTGCTCACTTTTTAGAGCAAGGCAAGACTGATCAGGATGAGAGTGCATGTGCTCAGAAAAATCACATCCAGTGAAACAGCTCTATCCAAATGCTCCAGTATCAATGCCTGATAGCACCCTAAGAGTCACAGGTGGCGAGCATCTGGTTAATTAGACAACCAGAATTATTAAAAATGAAAAAGATTAAGTTTGAAAAAAGTTAGAATTAATGCTGACTTTTGGGCCTTTATGCTGGAAAGAAAGAAGAGCTTCAGAGACCATTTCGGTCAGGGGTTCGCAACATTTTCATGCCACAGGCCAGTCATGCCTCCTCCTGCCACGTCCACCACTTCCAGTTGTGTCAGCGGCGGGTGCATTTGCGGCACGATCCCTGTTGTTTTTGCTGCTTCCACCACATCTCATGGAGGCAGGACTGAGGGTGGTGTGTTTTCACCAGGATTTCAGGTATTTTTGCTGTGTTTCTGCTGATTCCAGTGCATTTTTGGTGCTTCTGGTGGTGGCAGCTGCTCCAGGATCCTCACTGTGGGCCAGATTAATTGGCGCCGCAGGCTGGATTAGGCCTGCGGGTTGTATGTTGCAAATCACTGATTTAGGTGCATCTGCTATAGTTTTATTACCGAAACCTTGATGTATAAATGTATCATTGCTTTATAAAATGACTACAATAAAGAAGCTTGGCACCTTAAAGACTAAGGCAGCTCACGTTCATCAAATGCACCAAAAACCATATTTTAAATAAAATTTCTTCTTCTTCAAGTGTCATATCAATTCCTGATGTTAGCTATCATCTGCTACAACTCATATCTGAGAATGCATTATTTCCTGAAGCAGGAAAAATGCCATTGGCATGAATTTGTTTAAGGTGAATCCCAGCTTGCCATGAAGTGATCTTGGTGACAGTCTTCCTGTTATTAACTCCTTGGAACAGTTCTTTCAAGGTCATTCCACACCAGTCTCTCAGGTTCTTTAGCCACAAAGTCTGTCTACGTCCTGGGCCTCTTTTCCCATGGATCTTCCCTTGTATAACGAGGGAAGTTTGGCACTTGCTAAAGCACAAAAATTTTGTTTGCTGTTTTTGCTGCAACAGGTTAACACAGAACTGCCCCCCTTTCAACTCAGCCCATTCACATCTATTCATGTTGACACTTTAAAACAGGTTGGGGTAAAATGCTTTAAATGTAACCCTGCCTTTAGCAGATACAGCAGTCTGTCACTGGAATGTGCACCTTAATAGAAGAATAAGGGTCACCCATCCCTGGCATAGAACAACCATTCCCATT